>OY751553.1:10885676-12240531 GCA_963572265.1 Caenorhabditis doughertyi | reverse complement strand
TGTGATAGATCTCCTCCTTAAAGATCAAAAGGAATGTTTATGGGTGTTAGAGTGTCTTAAAACTTCTGAGACGCGTTTCTAATTTTACAGGGATTCACTCCCACATAACAAAATAACCAAACTGACTTCGAACCTGCCTGATAGATCTAAAGCAACCGGTTTTTGGATCTTCTCGATCTGACGACGGTGTGATGCTATCACGCTATCCTATATTTTTTTTTCTTCCACGTAGAGTAATCATGTACGAGTTCTACAAAGGCGGAAGTCATTGTGATCCGAGCTATTCAAAAACAACAATTTTCCCATTAAAACAAGTTAATACAGAAAACCCTTCTTGCTCAAACACATTATCACTAACTCTGTTATCTGCTCTCTGTTGTCTCACTAATCTCTGGTAATGACTATAGGATCTAAAGTCTGTGAAGTCCGACTGATCAGTAGAACTTGAACTGATTGGTGTACTTCTCTGAAAGAAAACGAAAATCGAAATGCAATAATTCTCGATCAGAAAACTCACTGCATAAGTGTGATCGCTCAAATTCTGATGCCCAATACGACTCTCGGCTTCTTGGGAGTATCTTCCAGTCGACTCTGTTACCTGTAAGGAAATTGTAAAGTAAAATTTGAATTCCAAAAAAAAAATTATTACTGCTACGTTTCTACCGCTTTTTACAGTCAGTCTACTCACTATAGGCGAAACGCTGTTCGATAGAGGCGGTGGATCATTGGTGTTTGGGGTCGATGTAGGTGCTCCGCCTGTCGATGATGCAGCAGTCTCTTCAGATGATACAGAGGCTGTATCGTTACGTGGCGGTACCGAAGAATTTGTTGTTCCAGCACCCGAGGTTGTTGAAGAATCAGCAGTGGTTGATTGAGATGATCCAGGCGTTTCGTTGGAGGTCGTTCTATTGGTGGCTCTTTGTGGATTAGGACGATTTTGGTTTGGGGGGTGAGCAGGCCCGTATTGACGATAATTGGGCATTCCGAAGAAGTTGGTCATGGTAATATTATTGGAGTTGTTGTTGTTGTTGTTTGAGTTTACCATGATTTGGTTATTGTTATAAGACATTTTCTGAAATAGAAAACAGCCGTCATTTTGGGGACAAGAGCAAGAGAGTAGTTACTTACTGATCGAGTAGAACGAGGGTTCCTAACCGGGAGTTTTGTCTAAATGTTGCTAAATGCATAAGGACAAACATATTCAGATTTGTAGACCGGTCACGTCACTTTCAATCAATTTTTTTAAATTAATGTTTTTTTTTTAATTGTATCAAAGCATACACACAAGACTTATGAAGAGACTCTGTGATATTTTTTCAAAAATAAATTGTCAAGTTATTTTTTTAACAAAGAAAAAGCAAACCTAAAAGACTGTCTCCTACTTTTGTCATCTTACTTTTTTTTTCTGTCATCATCCAGTTTATTATCCAATTTCTGCTTGAAACGGACGAAAACTTGGAAAACCGCTTCATTTCTACTTTTTCTGCTGTTTCTTCTCCTTATAAAACGGCGGATTACATCAATGGGCAGTCGATTTCTTTCTCATCAAAATGTGGAAAATTGTGATTGGTAGTGTTTCAACGGCTGCTTTTCTATCGACTTTTTTTACTATATACTATTCAGTTTCAATCGTCAATGAACTCGACTCATTCCGTGGAAGTCTTCGTGGAGAACTTGATGATTGGAAAGAGGTCAGTGATGACACATGGCAAAGATTAAATGATATGACATCAAGAAATATTCCAAAAAAGACAAATATTCTGAAAGAATTTGTAAGAGGAAAGAGAAGTAATGGAGATGGAGAGTGCAGTAAGTTATGAACTTTTTTGACTCTCTTTTTTATTCATACATTTCAGATTGCGCGGAACCAACAAAGAATTGTCCAGCTGGACCACCAGGAGACAAGGGAGTTTCTGGAAATCCTGGAGAGCCAGGACCAGATGGTGTTAATGGAGAAAATGGTGTAGATGGAGATGTTGTTGAGCATGAAATGCCAGATACAAAGGAATGTATCAAATGCCCAGCTGGTCCACCAGGGCCACCAGGACCCCCAGGGCCTTTGGGACCACGTGGAGAGAAAGGACCAGAAGGACCACGTGGATCTCTTGGAGATCAAGGAGAAACTGGTCCAATTGGAGAATCTGGTGAACAAGGTCCATCTGGATCACCAGGAAGACAAGGACCAAGAGGATCATCAGGGCAACCTGGAACTGTTGCAATTGTTGGATTGGCTGGAAGACCAGGACCACAAGGACCAGTTGGAGAACCAGGAAATCAAGGACAACCTGGGTTGGATGGAAAAGATGGAGGAATTGGAGAAACAGGAAGAAAAGGAGAAAATGGAAGACCAGGTAAAAGAGGAAAGGATGGAGTTGCTGGCGTTCCAGGGACACGTGGAAAACTTGGAGAAGATGCTGGATACTGTACTTGTCCACCTAGAACTGCTTGAATTATTATTGAAGAATAAAGATTTTATTCAAAAAATGAAATATTTTCCTAAACTGGCTGCAATAGTTTTTGGGCAACTCCTTCGAGTCCTTTGCTTTCTTCTGTGGCTGACACCTGAAAGTTTTTTAAATTTATTTTGGAATTTGATTTATATTAACTAACTTGTCCTTCCAATCGATCAGAGAAATAGTTTTTGACTGCATAAAAAACGGAAAGTCTCCAAAAAAGGATAGCTCCGATTAAAAAGACTACTAACTTAACAATAATTACTACCAATGCTTTCTCAAAAAACTCTTCATGATGTCCTTGAGAATAAAAGTTCAGGAATGATTGAGTGTCGAAAAAAGCAATGAGTAATTGAAATAATGTCAAAATTCCCCAGAAGAAGAATTGAGATAACTGAAAAAAATCAAATGAAAGGAAAAAAAATAATGATATCCTATTCATTACCGAAAATAAGACCATTGGCCACATGAATCGATGTTTTCTCTTACGAAGAGCATAGATTGTAATTAGGATAAGCATGAAATGGAACCCAATCCACATAAGCCACCATGGAAAAAGGAAAAGAACATAGAGAGGGATGATAAGAAATACTTCAAGAAGAAGAAGAACTTTTGCCGCATTCTGAAAAAGAAAGATGATTGTGTCACTGTTGTTAGGTTTCCGAATCTTTCTGGAAAAACAAACTGGTATCTAGTTTAGGAGATCAGAAAGTTCTTATATTTTTTAGATCTCACACAACGAAGTTAATAATTAATAAATTCCTTTTTTCAAATCCAAATATGACTTACCACAACGTGACACTTCCGAAACAGACATCGATATTTTGGATTTTCAGCTTGAAAATCAACATAGAAATCGAAAAGTTTTGTGAAATACTCTTTCATAGGTACATCATCAAAGAGAAGAACCATGATTTAAATGAATTTCCGAGATGATTTCTCAATTGAAAGGGTATTGAAGGTGTATGAATTCATGAGAGATAATACGGTTTGAAGATGTGAAAAAGAGAAAAAAAGAGACTATCAAATCAAAGGTTATTACAAATGCCTCTAGTGAAACGTGATGGGTGTGGTAAACAGATGGAGTGGTTTTTGATTCAATTCTGATTTTTTGCAAAGAAGGAGGAGAAAAGAATTTCTTATTTCAGAAACATTTACAACAGTTTATTCACAATGCATTTGACTTAAAATATACGACTTATGAGTTTTCAGTTCTTCCATAGCCTCGATTCCACATTTATCCTTTACTAAACTAGTTGTACATTCATATTCTTTTTGGTACATTTCACAGTTTCCAGGACGTCCAACCTGTAAAGAAATATTGTTAAAATATATAAGTAGTTTATATCCCAATACCTGATTTATAAGATGTCTAGAACATGGATACTTTTTTAATGAGGGAGGGTTCGCTCGTAACTGCAAGAACTGATTTCAAAAAAGACGTTTGGGTATTTGGGTGTTGCTAAATGGATCCTCTCATAAATGAAGTTTTTTTTCACGGGGAAAACAAGGGTGAAACTTCCGACCCGAATTTCTCCAAAATGAGAGGTCGGTGGCAAAAACTGATTACATATTCGAAAAAAACGTGTTCTCAGCTATCGGTCCATATTTTTCTTTTTCAGATTGGCCACCTTAAGTTTAGACCATTCCCTAGTTAGTCAGACCTTTTAATGTTTTACTTTTTTTGGATTTCATTTTTTCGGCACAAAAATAAATAATTTTTTCATCATTCCCTGGTATGTTGAAGTTAATCCAATAACTAACATCTTCTACACATTTTCCGAATGGTCCAGCCATGAATTTCATTCCATTACACATCAAAGTCACGCTTCTCTCTCTTGGATGAAGATGTTTTTGAGCATCTGGACAATCTATTTTCTCCAAACAGAACTGAAAATACTCATGTTTCCAAGTGTTGGAGAGCTCAATTACCAAATAAGATTCACATAAATCCACGTACATTCCCATTTGACTAGCAGGTGGCATATTAGCTAATTTTTGAAGTTGAATCGTCAAATTGGATGCAATATCGGAACATTTGAAGAGAGAAAAAAGGATTGATTGATCACAATACTCAGACGATATTACAGGAGATAATAGAGAGATAATTATAAGAAACATTTGAGAGGAAGTGGACGTCTAAATAGAAATAATTCGTTTGATGGCTATTTGAGAGAAAACGAATGACCTTTGGTTGATGGCGATACTAATTTCACTTTGTTTAATAAAACAAAAATCGAATAATGGGAAAATAGTCCGCCACAGTTGGACGAATTCACTTCATTGTACCACATTGACGTATTTCCTTTTGATGATGCATGTACTCACAGAGCTCTGTTTATGAAACTTACTTTCCAAAAGAAAACACACTTTTTTTTCTGAAAAAAATAATCGGATCGAGGTGCCCTTCTATTAGAGATGATGTTCGAAACGAAAACTACAAAACCATTTTTAAACTTGTATAAAACATGTTTATTTGGAACATTCCATCATCCCTAAAATATAATCCATGTTCTTATTCATTGCCACCACCGCTTCTTGCCCACATCTATCTGTCGCCATTTTGATGGTACATTCCAATTCATCCTGATACATTTGACAGTTTCCTGGTCTTCCTTTCTGAATATGAATATATTTATAAATTTTAAGTTTTCCTATTATTCATCACCTCAGTTTGAAGAAAACGAGCGCAAGGATATTTCTTTAGGGATGGTGCATTTGTTCGGAGCTAAATAAGGAACATGTTTAAAGATACAGATGTAAATCTTACATCTTCAATGCATTTTCCGAATGGACCTGCCATCAGATTGATTCCAGTACACGTCTTTGCAATCAGAACTGTAGCATTTTTAAGGAAATCACACTTTATTTGTTCCATGCAAGTCTGTGAAAAAAATAGTTAATTTGGGTGTTCAAGAGAAAAGTAAAACCCACCAGAGCTTCTTCACACATCTCAGAAAATTCTTTTAATTCTTCTGGTGGTGGCATATCAGAATGTTTAGCCATTTCACCTGCTAAATTTCCAAGCAACGGCTTACATTCCATTGATTTCATCGCATCCTTATGATCACATGGAACGGATCCATTTGTGATAATTACAAAAAGAGAGAGGACTACGAGAATCTTCATAATAAATGAAAGAAGGAAGAAGAACAACCGGGTTTTTAGCAAACGGATGACCTTGATCGTTATACACCGGTAAACATTTTGCCGACATGGTGGCGTCGAGATGCCCGGCAAATTAGTTCACAATTTACAAAACTTCATGTGTTCATACTTCTTTTGCGAATAAATTTATCAAGATCAACTTTTAAAAACAACGACAACAATAACGATCAAAAAAACAGAACAGTAAAAAGCAACAAAAAATAGAATCAGTATAGGTATTTCTAGCGAGTACCACGGAATCCTCCACGACCTCTGCTGTTTCCACGTCTGCCACGGAAGCCAGTGCCACCACGGTCTCCTGATCTTCCACGGAAGCCACCACGATCTTCGGACCGTCCTCTAAATCCACCTCTCCCACGGAATCCTCCCCGATCACCTCCACCGAAGCCGCCTCTTCCACGGAACCCTCCTCTTTCCATGCTTCTTCCTCTGTAGCCACCACCATCATCGCTTCTACCACGGTATCCACCTCGGTCTCCTCCTCTGTCTCGATAACCCCCACTCTCTTCGTCTCTTCCTCGGAATCCACGGCCTCTTCCTCTCCCACGGCTATCTTCATATCGACCTCTCTTGGCATCACCCGAAGTTCCCCATTCTTCATTAGCACGTTTGAGCTCTCTGAAACAACACTATAAGTTCGAGTAACAATTAGAAAACATCTAACCTTTCTCGATTCATTGCAATCTCTCTATCCTTTTCCTTTTGATTCTCAACTTCCTCAACTTGTCCAGTAGCTGCAGCTTGTCTACGTGCAGCATTCTCTCGGATAGCTTTCTCTTCCGCTTCCTCCGCATCTTGTTGCTCCTTCATATTAGTGAGTCTTCGAATAACGCGTTGCTCACTTTCTTGTTCACGTCGTTTTTTCATTTGCCTGAAATGCTCCTTTAACTTTACTGATTTCAATTAGTTAACTCACTTTTTCTTATCCATGTGAGCTCTCAGCTTGATCAGCTCATCTGGGGTCTTTGAGTGATGTTTGTGATAAAGAACTTCACCTTCATCTATTCCCTCTTCGATTTTGACAAGTTCTAGAGTCAATCGAGGCCCAATTTCGTGTAACCTGACATTACTTTTCTGTCCGACTCCACATCCACGTCCTTCGGAAATATCTTGTGGTAGTTCAACTTCTTGTTGATCTCCTTCAAATTCGGAATCACTAAGTTGACCGGGGCTGAAAAAAAAACCATATTGGAAGTAAAAGAAAACAAAATACTTGAGGAAATAATCACTGATATCCTTGTAAGTACTCAAATTCGGAATGTTTTTGCCCATCGTTTTCTCAGCTTGCATAAGTTTCTTAACTGATTTGTTCAAGCCAGAAGCCACAACGCGAATTGCGCTGAAATTCATAAGATCAGAAAGATGATAAGACAAATGATGCTTACTAGTGTCTCATTTGAATTTCATCAGTTTCTTCATCATAGCTAACAATAAGGCAACGCTTGAGATTGCTAAGTTGAATCTGTAGTTAATTGGTTAGCTAGTTTTGTCAATTAAGAGAGCATGCACATACCGTGTCAACATTGATAGATGGGAACATATTCTGGATAAAAGTTTGAACAAGCGAAAGATGCTTCTTGCCTCCATCTCCAAATCCATTCATCACAACTAAAGGCGAGGACTTGAACAACTTGTCGGTGGCAACTGGACGTTTTTGACAGTTTACAACATGACGTGCGAGAGAATATTGTTTTACTAAGAAGAAAATTTATAGAAATATATTTGAAATCATGAAACATACTTTTGAAGGAAAGAGTAGGTCCCTGAGAAAAGCGCATCATTCTCAACTGCAAGGATGCATCGCTGGATGTTAACACCATCATATTCGTAACTCCAAGAACTGCGCCGTTCACGATGAAATCTTTGATGTTGTTACGCTTGAGAATTTTGAGATTTTTTGCAGTATTTGGTTCAACAAGATTACGGAGATCCGATTCAAGTCCTTTTACGTACTTTCCGACATCTCCGCGATGAATTACTAGACAATGAGGTTGCCTGAAAATATAATGTTTTAAATGACGCGCAAAAATAAAAACAAACTACCTTGCAAGCTCTTTTTCTTTGTTCTCCAAAAATTTCTGCTTTTGAATTTTTTTGACAAATTTTTCTTGGTGATAAAGAGCATCTTTTTGGCTCTGTAAATTTTAAAATACGAGTGATTTCATCTTAAGCTATTTCACTGGTTACCTGTGCGTCTACATTACCACGATTATGTGCGCCAGACTTCTTCTGTTTCTTCCCTCTCTTCAGCTTCATGGCTTCTTAAAGATTTTAAAGATCAATAAAGCTTGCAATTTCCGAATCAAATTGGAACAACAGGTTTGAAAAAAAAATGAATTCTAAATTTTTATAAAAATAGGAAAATGCGAATTTTTATGTCTGCATTTGGAAGACGCGGTGTTTGCACTCAATACCCTATACGTGACGACTTAGTCTCTCCGCGAGGAGACTACACCATTAACGAGGAAGGGGGTGCAAGCGAGGAACGAAAAACGAGGAAAATTGGGCGGAGCGTGAACTGTAGCTAAAAACGCAAATCACTTTGGCTTGCGGCACGGTATTTCGCAAGATTTGGGCAAGCTTTTCAGAAACGCTCCGCCTACTTTTCCTCGTTTTTCGTTCCTCGCTCGCACCCCCTTCCTCGTTTTTGGTGTAGTCTCTCCGCGAGTTTTGAAAATTGATACATTTTTGCTCTTCTGAATTACTTCTTAATGTGTGGTAACACGAAATATCATTTTCAAACGATAATTTTTTTCAGATAATGAACCGATTCGTGACAAGAGTCAAACAACCCAACAAAAAAGAAGCTCAGAAGAGGTCCTCGCCAATCGAAAAGTCATTAGACGAAAATGTTGTGCGCTCAGCAGAAAAGTCTCAAGATCCAGTGAAAACGTTAGAAGAACCATCCCTAATGGCAAAATTGGTATGACTTGAAAGAGCAGTCAAGAGATCAGTTTAGATAATTTCAGCAACATGCGATTCGGAAGAATGATTCTCAGTTCGCTTTCGATATTCTTTCCAAAAATAGGCCGTTCGATAATGCGATGAATGTACGTTCAAACAGAAGTATTCCTAATGGTCTATAAATGATATTACAGAAGTCCATGACAAAGTTGGAGTTCGCGCCATCATATTCTGAACCTTTTTCGGAATATATGCTTCTATCTGTTGATGAATCTGTCGTCAATGGGTTACATGAAGGCCAGAGTATAACATTCCGTGGCGATTTCACTGACGACGCTGTAATTTGTACAGAGGATGTCACATTTCCAATAAAAATTGTCGAATCATCTGCAACTGTTCTACTTCTTCACAATTGCCTTGGCGCTCCTGATTCTCCAAAACTCCCTGACTTTCAAATTGAAACTGTAAGACGATTAACAGAAAAAAAAAGCGAATAATCGGAACTTCTATTCAGATTGATGGTAAATGCTTCGCTTCGGGTGAACTGTGCCCCATCGTAGATTCTTTAAATGCCAGCCGTCTCAAGGATATGCTTCGGGAACAAGAATTGCGTTGGGATTGGAAAGAAAAAGAAGACGAAGAAAACATGAAAGGCTATAAAATGAGCGATTTTTTGGAAAATGTTCAAATGAGTGTTGGAGAGATTAAAACTGCACTGGCCGATTTACCGGCTATCAAGTTTTCCAACGGAAGGTATCGATACTTATCTCACAAATATCGTGGAGAAATGCTCGGGCTAATCGTTGAAATGCTTGATGAAGATTCCATTGAAGAGGTCACTTTTGAATCAGTGAGTTTTCCACCAGCTGTTTATACCTAATTCCGATGTATTTGTTTGAACAGTTCATGATTCGCTTTCAGATTTCTTTCGAAGGTCTCCGTAGACATCTTCCATCGAATGTACCTGATCAAGTGATAGAATGGTTTCTAACGTCGAGATGCAAAAGAATTAGCGAAATGGGAGCCAAAATAGTCTATAATCTTCCGAAAGCAAACTTGGTTCGAGATTTAACCGTGGTGATTCTTTACGGAACCCAAAAAATGCCACTACACCAGTTTAAAGATATACTTGCTAAAGTTCTACCGTTCGGAGTAGAAGTAGATTGTTCATATTTAGATGGGGTGGCCGATATTTCTGATGCTCCATTCGGAAAAGTTATTACGTACTTATCACCAGAGGATCTTCCGGATACAGTCAAAGAGCGACTGTTGTACCTCTTTGATTATCGAAAACTGTGGACGAAAGAACAACTTCGGCCATACTTTCAAGATATCTACAAATCAAAGATAACTTTCGACAAATACGTTGTTGATAATTGTGAATACTCGATTTCTGATTCTAATGTCGTATACTATTGTGGCGTGAAATGATTTTGAAATTAACAATAAACTTTTTCCTGAAAACCTGTTTATTCAACTATTTGTCAGGATATTATTTTCATAGAGCTGAAAGTGAAAATTCAAGATGGAAAAAAAGATAAGAATCCATAGTGACAGAGATAGATGCGTGATGAGGGGAAAGGAAATAAATTGGTGATGGGAGAAGAAAGTAATTAAACAAAAATTGTGCATATGGGACAAGAATGCAGTCGATGAGGTCCAAAAATTAAAAGAAAAATAGTAGAGGCGGACTGCATTTTTAACGGTTGAAACCGGCATAGAAAAGTTTAGAAAAAGCTACTGACGAGAAACATGTTATAGCGCAACTTGAGTATTATGAAATGGTTGGTTCTATGATCGTCGTGCAGAAAAATAACAAGAGATTATTACTTGACCTAAGGAAAGCATCAGGTGAAGAAGGGGATAGAGATTGAGAGATAGGAGATCAACATTACAAGAAAGCAACATAACTTCACACCTAACTCGCAATCGTCCGATACACTGACGACCAATTGGCGAACAATTATGAGAGAATAATTAGACACCCGCAACTATACCTAGTTAAGAGATGAAGGAAAATGTGGAAAGAGTAGGTCAAGTAAAAATACACACAATATCACGAATCAACAACGGGGTAGCACTATATAAACGGGTTTCAACGAAGCTTACGAACAACCGATAAGAAAAAGCCGATCGGTCCGACGCGGTTACCGCTTCGGATGCCATCCAGCGGCCATATAGAGCGGAGACTACTGACTACGACAAACCTGATTTGCTTCAGATGATATTGTAGTAAAATTAACCGAATGAAGTAAAACAATGGTACAACTTGCCGGGCAACAACAATCGGGTAAAAGAAAACAAAAATCCATGTTTAACACCCTAAATCACGCATAGAATCCATTAAAATATTTGTCACTTAAAGCTCTGAGAAAAATTATGATTAAAACAATGAAACGCGGGAAAAGAGAAAGGCGCGTTAGGAAACTTTTTTAGGGAACGGGTAGGTGGAAGTGGGTATTACAAAGTTGAGATGGAACGAATCGAGGGTAGAAGGTGATGACTACTAAGTTTAAGAAAAAAAAAAGATGAACGGTGCAAAACTGGGATTAAAAGAAGAGCAAAAACGAAAATGGTGTGAATATCCGGGATTCCGTTTGAATTAATATTAGGCGAGTAAACCTTAGGCGCGTGGAGCTTGCCAATGATCGATTGGAGCCTGAGACCCTCCGTTCGAATAAAATCCACCACCACTTTGACGATTAATTCCGTTGCTGAATCCACCTGCAGGTAAAAAAAATATTGTGAGAAAACCCATCTAAAAACAACAAACCTCGTCTCGGTCCTCCGAAACCTCCATTTGATGATGAAGACAAAGAACTATGAGCTCCAAAGCCGCCATTTGTGAATGGGCGACGAGGTCCTCCAAAAGAACCACCAAAACCGTTTCCTCCGGCGAGTGCAGGTGAAGATTGGGCCGCATTGTAGTTGTTGAAGTTTCTGGAACTTTTAAGGCAATTACAACTTTTACGATTATTACTCTGATACCCTCCAAACGATCCTCCTCCGTTTCCACGACGGTAGTCGGTAGCTCCAAAGCGACGATTTCCACCACGGGTTCCGTTTCCGATACGACCTTCAGCAGCTATTTGATGAAGCCAGTCTGGAACCTCTTGATTAGCCTCCATGATCAAGTTCTTAAGATCTCGTCCGATTCCTCTGTTTTTATCATTGAAGAAGCTAGTTGCGATTCCAAGGTTACCACACCGTCCAGTTCTTCCGATACGATGAACGTATTCATCCGAGTCTCCAGGGAGATCATAGTTGACAACGTGGCGAACATTTGGAATGTCTAACCCACGAGCGGCGACCGCAGTTGCGACAAGAATAGGATACTGTCCGGAGCGGAACATTTCGAGGTTTCTCTCGCGCTCTATTTGTTTCAGATCTCCATGAATGGAAACAGAACGAATGTTTTGACGATTGAGGAAGTAAGCCAGCTCATTAGCTCCTCTTTTGGTCTCCACAAAAACAAGCACCAAGTTTTGAGAATCTTCGTTCATGAGAATATCCATTAAATTTTGTCTTTTCTCCATTTCATTAACCCAGAGGAGACGTTGCTCGATGTTCTCAGATGTAGATCCTACACGTCCAACTGCTAAGAACACATAATTCTCTTTCAGGAAGTCTTTGGCAAGAAGCTGGATTTCCTTAGGGAACGTTGCGCTGAACATAGCAGTGGTACGAGTACTCTTTGATGGCATTCCTTGTCCAACAATTTTTCGGATTTGTGGTTCGAAACCCATATCAAGCATGCGGTCAGCCTCGTCCAAAACAAGGTAGCGACATCCAGAAAGTCCGATGAAACCTTGTTCGATGATATCAATAAGGCGACCAGGAGTAGCGATCAGAATGTGAGCTCCACTTCGGAGACGATTAACTTGGTCACGATAGTTTTCGCGTCCACCGTACAATATTGCGGTCTGAAGGTTTGTTTTGTAGCTGAACTTGGCAGCTTCCTTGTGGATTTGGATAGCCAGCTCACGAGTCGGAGATAGAACTAAAGCAGACGGATAGTACGTGCGGCGACCGTTTGAGAAAGAAGGCTGTAAATAACCATGATAGAATTACAACAAAACTAAATATCTTACGGGTTTGATCATATCTGGACCATTCGCCATAATATGTTGAATAATTGGAAGAAGAAAGGCAGCAGTTTTTCCCGAACCCGTTTGGGCACAGGACATGAGATCACGGTTCGCCAAAAGAGTCGGAATAGAATGCTTTTGAACAGGAGTTGGTTTTGAGTAACCACTACGATTCACGTTCTCCATGACTGGTGCACCGAACCCAGCTTCGGTGAAGTTTTCGATAGCAGCAGGAACAGAATCCCCACTGACTTCCACAGGAATGTTTTCATACTTGTCGAAATTGATTCCACTATTGGTACGATGGAACAAATTGCTGAAAAGCAAATATATTATCCACAACTTGGAACAAATCTTACTTCTCGGTATACTCGGCAGCTGCACCACCCCATCCGTTCGTTTCTCCACCGCTGGAAAAGCTGTGAATAAATTTTTTTTCTCTCTCTAAATCATGCTTACTTGTTGTTGTATCCGTTTCCGCTTTCCGAGTAGTTGTTGTACCCATTGGAGCTATAACAAGTTATTTTACTTCGTGAATGAAAATTGACTTTTTAAGTAACATAGGAAAGAAAGAACAAGCATATGGTTAGAAGGCAACACATTCACCAACACACTATACACCTGTTCTCACCCATTGTCATCGAAGTTTTCGTAGTTTTCTGCATATCCCATTTGGTACTGTTGGGGTGTTTGGAAATAAGGCGAAGGAATAAATCCAGCTTGCTGCGCAGCCACCATTTGCCCCATTCCAGACGGAACCATAGTTTGCTGAATTGCATACCCGTTTGATGGACTTCCGTTTTGACCGAAACCACCACTGTAAAAACCACTTGAAGCCATATTGCTTTGTTGAGAGTACGACGATGACCAGCTGAAAAAAAAAGTTAACGACCGTATTATGAAAATTTTCCGATCCGAACCCTTGTCCTTGTTGATGTTGGCCGTTTTGATTCGCGTAATATTGTGTATTCATAGTTGATATTTTTGGAAGACTATATCAAACGGAAACCCGGAATTCGATGAAAATCGGTGAATCTAAACCGATTTTGTACCCAGTTGACGTTGAGATGACAAGAATGTATCTGAAAAATCGATTCGTACGTAACTCGACGTTTTTCTGTCAGTATAGAGGAAGCAAGGTATGGACGAGTCAGTCGACTAAAGAAAAACAGAAGCTGCTTCGAACACTTTCATTTCCCTTTTCGAAAGCTTGACAACCATCCGGCTTTACAGGGAGAGAGAGGGAGAGAAGCAATCGGTAAAATCGAAAAACGTTGAAACGAGAAGCAGGTGAGAGACACGATTTCAACGAGCAATGACGGAGAGACACTCGTTTTCGCTGTAAGACACGACAACGACAGAAACGGATGCGCCTTGAAAGTGCGTTGTGTTGCGTGTCCCAACGCACAAGCTGGTTAGACGCATGTGAGCGCCCTACAGAAGAAAACCTTATAACAGCGAATCATTGAAATTCTGATTTCTGCGATTGAACGGAAGGCAATCCGGAAATAAGGAAACGATTTCAGGCTCCCTCCACCTCTTAACCGGAAGATGGAGAGAACCTTTCTTGATTTTCTCCATCATTTTGTGGTGCTTTGCGGCGGCGCTGATACCTCACTGGTCACATTGCTCAAAACTAAGATTGGAACGGATTGTCTAACAAGAAAGAGAATTTCAGATGATATCTTGAAACGACGAATAATTGTGACTTGATTTGATTTGAAAAAATATGGATAATATATTATATTTCTGCGCGACTCCGATCATGTCTCCAGTGACGTGGGCGGAGCGTAGGGACTATTTCAAACTTGAAAATTCAGAAAATGAGTCCCACAGAAAAAATTTTTCACACACCACGTCATAGAGGAATACTTAGTTCACAATTTTTCAAATAGTTTGTTATCTAAAGTGAACTTTCTTGTGGGGCTAGGTTCATTGCAGCTTCTCGCAATAAAAATCTTTGCGGAATTGAGCAGGCAGAACAGATGTTAAAAAATTTACCGGTCTAATGAACGCGAGGCAATTATAAGCAAAAGCTTATTGAGAAAGGCTTACTGAACTGAACAATTTGAATGAAAATTCGATACTAAAAAATTCCTTAGGAAATGTACAATTTCTAACCTGTCTGGTCTAACATTAGTTGCGTGTTTATTAAATTATTATTGAATTTGAGCGTGAACCGGATTAGCTTTGGAACATTTTTTGCCACGTCAGCTTCTCTATATAAAATGGCCACAAAATCAAAAATTCAGCAAATAAACTTCAGCTCTTTGAAGAACGAACCGCCTGTTCCACATTCATCATCGACAATGACTGCGACGCCGGAGGTTCAGAAGTCCATTGAAGATGTATTATTTTGGACGAGTGCTAGCCAGTTTCAAAATTTTGGTTTACAGGTCTTCACCAAACTCCAAGGAGCTTCGGACTGCAACTCTCTCCTCAAAAAACACTTGACAAAAGATGTGGTTGCTAAGAACAAATCGAAGAAGACTCGTCTGGGAGCTACCCTTCTTGATGTGATTCAATCCGGAGGAGAAAATCTGGATTCTGGGGTTGGCATCTACGCTCCAGATGCTGAAAGCTACACCTTGTTCTCCGATTTGTTCAATCCGGTGATTGAGGAGTACCACAACGGTTTCAAAGCAGCGGATACTCAGCCCCCAATGGACTTGGGAGAGAAAAATGTAAGCAACCCCTTTCGTTAATTTTGCAAAATTCCATTTTAGCTTGGGGAACTTGCCGATCTTGATCCTGAAGGAAAGTTCATCGTGTCCACTCGTATTCGCTGCGGACGCTCTTTGCAAGGTTATCCATTCAATCCTTGTCTTTCGGAAACGAACTACAAGATGATGGAGTCTCGAATGAAAGAGATCTTCAGCTCGATCTCCGATCCAGAGCTGAAAGGAACGTACTACCCATTGACGGGAATGGATGAAGAGACGAAAAAAAAGTTGATTGCCGATCACTTCTTGTTCAAGGAAGGAGATCGTTTCTTGAAAGCAGCTAACGCTAACCGTTTCTGGCCGAACGGGCGTGGAATCTTCCATAACGAGAAAAAGACCTTTTTGGTTTGGGTGAACGAGGAGGACCACTTGCGTATTATCTCAATGCAAAATGGAGGAAACGTTGGAGAAGTTCTGGGCCGACTCATTAAAGGGTTGAATCTCGTAGCCGCAAAAGCTCCATTCGCTCGTCATCCTCGTCTTGGGTGGCTTACATTCTGCCCTACGAACTTGGGAACCACCGTTCGCGCTTCAGTTCATATCAAATTGCCAAAAGTTTCGGCAAAGGAAGACTTCAAGAAAATTTGTAGTGACATGAAACTTCAGGTAATTACGCGATTCGTTTTGTTTATGTTATCATATTCGTAAACTTCAGATTCGTGGAATTCATGGTGAGCATTCCGAATCGAAGGAAGGCATTTATGACATCTCCAACAAGCAACGTCTCGGGCTTACCGAATACCAAGCTGTTCGCCAAATGTACGATGGTGTGAAGAAGCTGATCGAGCTTGAGAAAGCAGCAGCTTAGATCTAATGCATCCCAAAAAGTTTGTATCTGTATAGTAAAGTGTCGTCCGACTTTTATTGTAATCAATGAATGAAAAATGAATATTTGTGTTTTTGGTGATTTTTGTCCCCGATATGCATATAGTGTTCAATC
This sequence comes from Caenorhabditis doughertyi, assembly GCA_963572265.1. Classification (NCBI taxonomy): domain Eukaryota; kingdom Metazoa; phylum Nematoda; class Chromadorea; order Rhabditida; family Rhabditidae; genus Caenorhabditis; species Caenorhabditis doughertyi. The sequence goes on along the minus strand of OY751553.1, from coordinate 12,224,255 downwards.
TTTCGATCGCATTAATTATCTGCCAATTGATGACCGAGGGACTAGAAATCAAACTTTAGTATTAACACAGCCACTGATGAGAATGGCTGGGTCGGGAACTGAAATAACGCTTAATAATTATTTTTAGCGAACATTGAGATTGATTCCGAATTTTTTTGTCCAGTTTCGCAACGTCTTTAATCTTTTTTGTAATCGTGAAATCCCTTTTGTGTAGAATGCCGGCGCATCGAATGGCTGCATCGTTGCCCAGAATCGGAGTGACAATTGGACACATTCCTCAAAAACTTAAAACTGGAGGCATTGAACCGAGTCGTCGTGCTCGTCTTGAAGTACTGCGCCGAATTGTCACTCGCACAGTACGTGAAGAACGTGTTGAACTCAAATGGAATCGAGCTGTGGAAGCAAGACCTTATATTGAGAGAGTGAGTCTTATTCTACTATTAAGCATCTCAAATGTAAATATAAAGCTTATTCAATTGGGAGTCGAACGGGGACCTCTCGACGAGTACACTGCAGAAATGATGGAATGGTGGTTACCCGAGAAAGATTTAATCACAAAAATGCACGAAGTGAGTTTTCTTGAAATCAGATCTGTTTATGGGAAAATTGTTTTAGGTAATCGTTCCTCGGTTCCAAAGTCATGAATCTCCATTCACATCTCTCTACCGACTGCCACCACAACGCCTCCAACAATTCATTCAGAATAAGCGCGAAATCTGGAAGAGATATGAAATCGGAGTTCTTGAAATTCAAAGGAATCCGTTTCCAGCTGTTCAAGCCGAAAGTTTAAAGCAATCAGATTCTGTTCTCGATACTCTGCTGGTCGATGCTCTCCGAAATCACCAAATCAAACTTCAGGATAAACTTGGCGTTCCGAAGGCAGAATAGTTGTTGTTTATCGGATAGTTAAACTTAGTTCCATTATTTTTGTTGCTGCATAAACTCTTTTACCTTTTTCTGACTGTCTCTAAAGACTGGAATTGTTCGCTCAGTGCTCATTTATCTAATTATCTATTGTGAACTTGTATGATTATCAGATGTGTCCTTATTCAGACACTATGCTGGAAGAACATCATGAAGTGAAAGAAGCAATAGAAAACAGTCGATTCGAGATTGTACTCAAAAACTTGCGCATCGATTCAGACACAGAAGCGGCGAACTTATCGCAAAAGAAAGTTTTTGAAAGTGTTGGTAGTTTTTATGGATGCTAAATTGAATCAGCATCTTTGTTTTAGATGCCGCAGCTAAATCTCTTGTCAATCACAGCATGCTCGCTCCAAACCATTTCATCTTCTATCAAACTATGCTCAAATCTCATTTCTTTGGTATTACCACGAAACGAATTAAGACAACTTCCCGATGTTTTTGGTATGCATCATGAGTCTTGTTATATTCACGAATGTGTTCTTTCAGACTGCCTCCCGAAACTCAAGTTCGTTGATTTGTCACATAATTCGCTCGATAGCCTTCCGCCTTCGCTCGGAACTTGTCAAAACTTAGAATCCTTGATTCTTAACCACAATTCTTTGACAGAGACAAGCTTTCCGATTTTTTCAAATCTTTCAAATCTACATGTTTTCGATGCATCCTACAACAATCTTGAGAAGATTCCACTATCTCTCACTTCCGATAGCCTTTCTTTCAAACTACACACCATCATTCTTTCTCATAATGCTATCGAAATGATTCCAAACAGATTGAGCAATCTAAAACAACTCAAAGAACTCAAAATCGATGAGAATAAACTGAAAGCTGTACCAACCGGGCTTGATCTTCTTCCGAAGTTGAAAGTGCTTGACATATCCGGTAATGTTTTCGAAGACAGTCGCTTTCAAAAATTGGCAAACGACAAACGGGCGAAGCTTAATGCGATAGTTGCCTTAGCTCGGAAAGTTGGAAAGCCCATAAAGGATGTAACTGGAGACAGTGACGTTTCGGAAGAGAAGGCAGAAGCGACGGAGAATGAGAAGTGTGAAGAAACAACTGCTCTTATAGTTCGAACTGGAAACGAACATTTGACAGTTCGCCGGCATCCGAGTGTATCTGAAATTAGACCCTACTTAGTCTGCTGTGTTTTCAACAATATTGATCTCAACGGAGAAGCATTCAAAAAGTTCATTGCTCTTCAAACAAAGCTTCATTCATCAGCATTATGTGAGAATCGAACTCTCTCTGCAATCGGAACTCATCGTTTTGATTCATTCCATCTTCCGCTTTGCTATATGGCTCTTCCAAAAGAAGATTTATACGTGAGCAAATCTTTTTTAGGCGTTTAACCAGTCAAAGTTTTAGATCCGGGCACTCAATAAAAAGTCTAGCGTCAGTGCATCAGAATTGTTAGACAGCCTTCTGCGCGACGCCGAACTTGCCAGAAAACGGAGTAAAAGGAATACACTTGATCCGTTGCACAGATACCTTCATATAGTCAAAGACGAAAGTTTACTTGCATGCTTAGTGGACTCTCAACATGTTGTCATCAGCCTGCCGCCTATAACCAACTCCGACGGCACGAAGGTATTTTGAATGCTATCCTGGCACAGATTCTTTTGTTACATATTCTTATAAGGTTTGTGAAGTAATAATGATTTCAGTTAACAGTGGATACAACGAGTGTCTGGGTAGAAGTTTCATCAAAACAATCTTTGGAGGCTTGCAAGAAGACTATGGATGAATTTGTTACATCCAGTCGTACAATTTTCCCACATTTATCTGTTGATCAAGTTCGTGTATTAGATAACGAAGCTCTTGTTTCAATTTATCCCGATAAAAACGATCTCCCTGGAATGGAAGTTGACCGTACTGCCCAATGAATTCATAAAGTAGTTCTCTGTGTTTCCACAAGTTCTTTTTTTTCCTGAGACGTTGTTGATCGGTTTTTTTGTTGTTCTGTTCACCCTGTTTTTGTCGTCTAACACGAAATAAATATTGCTTTCGACGTGGGAAAATGCCATCCACACTTTACTTGTTTTTATTCACCGGTGTTTTACCATGCAAGCACAGTACTTATGGAGTGAAATTGTCCAGTCAGTAGCTAAAAGTAACGCAGTTTTTAGGAAAAAATATTCAATAACAATGGCCGACAATAGGTATGGATTTTCGCGTAGTTATCCTTCATTTAAAATCCTAAGTTTTTAGTCAAGTGTCAATCGCCAGCAGCACAGTTGTCTGCGTGGAAGCAGAAATCAAAGGAGAAGTTCTCATCAAAGAAGGATGTGTTGTCCATCCACATGTCATTTTCGATGCGACAAATGGGCCTATTTTTGTTGGCGAAAACAATATTTTTGAAGAATTCTCAGTTATTCGGAATAAGTGAGTTGACAAAGTTCAAGTAGATCGAGAAACCTCTGAATTCCAGTAGTGACGGTCAACCAATGATTATCGGTGATTCGAATATTTTCCAAGTTCACTCAAAGTGTAGCGCAAAGTATGTCGGCAGTCGAAATGTTATCGGAGTGCACGCAGTTCTTGAGGACGGATGCTCAGTGTCTGACGATTGCAGTGTTGCTCCGAAGTCACGGGTTTACTCACGGCAAAATTTGGAACCGTCTGTTGCAGTGTATGGCTCGTCAAATGCGCATAGAACGACAGCCACTCCAAACTTGGTAAATTTTGTTCTATATTTGTTCTTAGACAATCATCATCATCATTCTTATATTATTATTTTTTGCGAAAGCCTGACACATCAGTTTAAAGGCGCAGCGACAAAAATCCACCTGGTCCTGCCAACGTTTGCAGTTGTTTTTAACTGAGAATTACTGTAATCGCGGCGGCGCCAAAAAGAAATTTGTCGCTGCGCCTTTAAACCGAGGTGTCAGGCTTTCGCAAATAGCCACGCTGGTCCTAACATAATTCGAATGCAATACGAAAGGTTTTACAGATCTAAATAGATCTCTTTATTATCTCGGATAGAATGAGATAAGAGTAAGTGGTAAACTAGGTTTTCAAAAATTATATCAGCAGTCAAGTCAGCAGTCAAGTGTTCTTATTTTCAGACACCAACCCTGCAACTAGAATTCCTCAAGAAAATCTTACCATCTTATCATCATCTATATGGAAAAAAGAAAGCCGTCGCCAATTAATTATCTTTTTTTATCATCATCATCGGCATTTGAAACTGACTTTTTCTCTGTAAATGAAGAATTTACTGACATCCAACAACTTTCATTTATTTACTCGTTTCTTGAAGCTTATAAAGAGAACAGTGAAACAAGGTTAAGAAAAAAGAATAGAAAACAACGATCAAAATCAACAATTTGGCGGATAACAAAATTTAACGATTTTATTCCTCCATGGAAATATCATTTTCAGGTGCCGACTCGACGAGAGGAGTTTTTCTCAGAGCCTTCACCTTTCTAGTCTGAATATCATCGGTTCTCTGTTTTCCAACATGGACTCTTGCCAACTGATTTCCGAATACATCTTCACTCAAATTCTTTCTTCTCTTCTTCATTAGGGCCTTTGGTTTCTTGCAAGCCAGTTTGAAGAGAGCATCATCAGCCAACTTTTTACGCATCACTTCGAAATTGAGCGATGGTCCCATTTCAGCCAGCTCGACACGTGGTGTAGCTGTTGCCGATTTTTTGAGAAGTGGACGATAGACACGAAGGGCCAAGTTCTTCTCATCGAGAGCAGTGAAGACAACGACTGTTTCTAGTCCCTCTAGACGAATTGTGTCGGTTTTTGGACCGCGGAACCAGTCGATCATTAAGTTTCCAATTCGTTTCATGTCAGAATCAGACTCGAAAGCAGCTCCTTCCAAGACAATGCATGGTTTCGATCCAAGAGTCATTTTTGCTGTCTGAATATCGTTTATTTTCAAGTTCTAGTTATCTGTTTGTATGGTGAAACTTACATCGAAGTTGGAAGCAGATTTATAAGCAGTGATCCTTAGCTCTGCCATGTCGAGAAGTTGCCCATCGTAGGTCCTTCCGAAAGTCAAACAGTTTGGTTTCTTTTTAGAGTTGGAACCGAGCACAAACATCGAAGTGTCAAACTTGGAACCTGCGCGAACAATTGGAGTTTCATCCTCGAACAAATGATATGGATTATGCCTGTAACTGGGACGTTACACGTTTATTTGCAGTGTATATCCTCACTTGTCCATTTTAGTAGTCAACGGTTTTTTCATATCGTACAAATCCATCATTGCATGATTGATGATTTCATTTGTTTTCGTTCCACGACAGAAAAGTGTCTTTTTGTCGTTCTCAATCTTTAAAATGAAAACTGAATTCAACTTTCACTATAAACCTGAATTATCTTACCGTTTTCGGTGCTCTGTCATCCAAAACTCGCTTACCCTTTTTGGTTTTAATTTTCTCAACACGGACCATTCTGTAAACTATCGAAGCGTTTTTGAAGTTAATGAACAACAATGAAAATAGGGCGTATTCGAAGAAAACGAAATCATGTACGGGTAAGCGGGAAACAACTGAGATTTATATCCGTAATATCAACCGACAATAAATATTAACGACAAACATGAAAAGAAAAAAGAAAGAAAAAAATATATTTAGGAATCTATGTAAAGTTGTTTCGGCAGAGAGGGCAAGTCGATTGGTTGCTTGATTCGAACCATTTGTACTGGAAGAAATATCAGATAAAACATTCGACCACGGCCACGCGGCCGAGACCTGACGAAATGGGGGAGGGGGTCGGAGGAAACGAAAAGGGGGGAAAGGGAGGAGTTTAAAAGGGACGTTTCCAAGTAGCAAGTGTGCCGCACGGTTTTTTGTAGTTTTCAAAGAATTCTTAACCTATATTTTTGCTTATTTTTATTCAATTATGTCGAAGAATAATATACGCAGCATGTAAAAATAGGTTTCTACTTTTTTAGAACGCTCTGGAGTTCCTTTAAAGCTCCTCCCACTCCCTCTTTTCGTTCCGAGAGCGTACAAAGAGGACCGAGTAACCAAACTCACCAAGCAGTTAGAGTGGAACTTGTTTTTACATTGCTTGCATCGAATTTTCGGCAATTGATGGGTTTGCTGATGGACAGTCATCATACAAATCGTACAATCCTCAGCACCTTCAACACCTTTATCAACATTCCGTTTCCACATTTCGATTCCTTCGAGAATTGCTCCATTTTGATGAAACAGGTATGCATTCAATTGCAAAAGCCATTTCTTTGCTCTGTCGTTTTTCACAATGGCCTTGTCAAGCTTCATTGTTGGTACGGATAGTGGATAATCGGACGGCAATTCGATAGTGAGCTTCATTTTTGTTTCTTCTATTACATATTCAGCGATGATTTCTCCAGTAACTGGTACAGTTCGCACCTTCATCTCTCCTTCAAAAGTTGCTTGGCTAACTTTTTCTAGCTCTTGTTCAATCAATAACTTGCTAGCGTATTTAGTGACAGCTTCTTGAAACATTGGCATGAAACAATTAGGCATTCCTTTGTAAAACAACCGGACGGCAGCGGGTAGAAGTGTCATCGATTTGAAAAGGAGTCGTGCAGAAAACTTTTCAAAAAAGACTGGACTAGGTGTTTTGTCTGAACATAAATAATACTCTCGCTCTCGTAACTTCGCTGAAAAGGCAGTGTTAGAGAAAACGAATGAGAAGTATGCGCTTACGAATACGACAAACAATTGGAATCTGTCGGAATTCAAATGGTTGATCAAGCATCAAAGAATTCAGTGCGTTTTTGAAAAAGTGATCAATTACATCACAGTATTCAACTCGCTGTACTTGAGATAGCTTAATGTCCGGAGATTGTAGAGGAATCAACGATAAGTCAAGTAGCAATGGGCCAACATGTGGATGACTATGATCTTGTGGATATGATTTGGCGATCATAACAGGAAGCGATAACTTGGGACGACTAGTTATCTAAATATAGGTAATGAAATAGCGGATGAGAGCTTCAAATTCTCACATTAAGTTCCACATCATGTTGATCAATTAATGCTTTCTCATTTTCAGTTCTGAACATAACCGGTATCAGTCTGAAAACAGATGAATTACTTTTTTAATTATGCAGATTGCTTTCTTACATTTTTGACACTGCATATCCAATGAGTTGAACATGCTCAACTTTTGATGAGAACAGGCTGAATGCATGTGAAATACACGATTCCTCGAAAGTAGAATATTTGAACACAGAGAGCTCTGGAACGAATTCTCTAGAAGCAGCATCTTCATTCGGAGCTCCAATTGGGAACACATGAAGCGATAGAAGTACTTTCAAGAGCACTCTAATGAATGGAGTAGGCTGATGATCTTTCCGAACTGCGCGGAACATGCGGATGAAGTATGTGCTAATTGTAGGAGCATAAAACTCGTTCCATTCTTCGACAGTTTGTTCTGCTTGATTCCCCTTTTGAACAGACTTAGTTAATACTAAGCATAGTTCCATATAAATAGACACCAGGGCTTCCAGACGAGGATTTATTTCGAATGCATGAGGTGAATCAGCGAGAACATCAGCACAGTTCTGTAAATTATGTAATACTGGTGTTCCGTGAAGTAAAAAGTTACATCTAGAACAGAAACAATTCCGCAGAGAGAAAAATCTCGGAGCTCCACATTTTCGGCATCAAAAATTTTTTCGCCACATTGGAGAAACTGTTTAGCGAAAATTAAGTTACTGAGCCAATGATGATTATTCGACCTAAAAAGTCTAACTGTTCTATTTTTTTCAAACCTTCCTTACTGATCAAATTGGAATAGTGGGATAGCATTATCGGATTGACTCTCCGCGAAGGCCTTTTCCATGTACTCTAGCGGTGTGCCCATTTTACTACAATATATTAATTTTTCAAGAAATGGGCAACGAAAAATTACCTGTAAATTTCATTGACTCTGGGTTCCATTTCTTGTGACTTTCCAATTGCGCTATAGTGAAGCAGAAACTGATCTTTTGATGAAAGTTCATAGATATCAACGAGAAAGTTTGATGAACCACTATCAATTATGGTCTTTTGAACTTTTTCGGATCGGATCACTCTTTTTTTAAGTTCATCTCTCAAATTGCTCAACTCGTTATCCAGTTTTTTCAAGCAGTATCTTTCGGATAGCGAGTGAATTACTCTTATCATGTGCCAACCAAAAACCTGATGTAGTGGACTGTGGTCTGAAAGTATAAACATAACTTTGGATAACGGCACAATCAAAAACTGACAAGAGGAAGCAACATTGAATAGTGCCATTCTACTGAACTCCTTGATTATATTAACCGCCTCATGTTCCTCCAAATGTTTAATCGGTTTCGTGAATGCGTCATAGATTTTTGTTGACGTGTGAGAGAATGTCAGGACGTCTAGCTCTAGCTGAACATTATATGGTATCCCGGTTACGTTACTTTTGCACTCACGAAACGAAGCTGTTCTCTGATATGATCGTATTTGTCTTCCGAAATAAGCATACTTTGTGCTATTTGATGACTCGATTGACTCTCGCATAACTCCATCAATTTATCGAATCGAGAAGCAATATCCAGAACTCTTTCTGTGTCGTTTTCTTCATTGTTACTGAACAATAAATCGAAATAGTTCTCGGAATCAAAATCAATCGTTAGGTATTTTTTCATTGTATCCAAATGGTCCTGACACGGTGCTTCTTCTGAATCGAACAAAGCAGCAAAAAGCTTGTGAACAAGATAACGTTTTTCTTCCAACGCTGAAGCTCCGTTGGTATCAAGTTTATGCAGAAGAGATATAAGAAAGTCGACGTTTTTTGCCGCTTGATTCGTATCCAAAATGATTCCTTTGCTTTTCAGGAAACTAACGACATCAGCAATCGCTGTTCCATTTCTTTTTTCGTGCCAATAGTTTATCATGTCTTGAAATAGTTCAGCCGGACACCCTATAAGTAATTTCTCCCATACGTCTGTGTCGTTTGCGAGTAAAAGACGGCGTCCAACGAAATTATTTTTGACTGTGATTTTTGGGATATTCACTGCTTCGCTTTTAATCATTCGTATGATCAGATGCACGACATCTCCGGAGTGAAGCATATCAAACTTATCAGTATTTTCGATGAATGAGAAATTATTCAACTTCTTGAGAGTAACATCAAAATAATTCTGCTCCGCGTGAGCGAGGTTTTTGATAATACCGAAGTCAACAGCATCTGGATTCGATAGAAAGATCGCGTGTAGTTCAGAAAATTCAACGTGTTTCCCTGAGGCTGTCATTGCTTCTTTGAATAACCGGCTTCGCTCGTTTCCGACTTCAAAAGTTTTTTTTTGAATCTGCTTTGATAATTCTTCCATTACTGACTTTTGCAGTTTCTTATTCTCCACAATCCAATGTAACAACTCAGATATGCACTCTGTAGATTCAGCAGTACTGAAGAGCATCGCTTGTTCTACCATTTCGCTCATCTGAAATTAAAAAGTCACAACACTTGTTGATTCTGTAGGCGCTCACGATTGGTAGGAAAACTTCGGGAACGTTCAAATTCAATGTATCATTGGAGAAAATCCAACGAACGAACTCCGAAAACAAATAAAACCAGCAATTGATTGCTTGTGTTGATGATTCAATCTGCCATGGCAATTTATCAATGAAACTCTCCAGAAGAGACGCCACTATCTTTGAATCGTTCTCGGGAGCCTTCAATTCTCGAAGCAGAATGATAATGACAGGAAGGAAATAATTCTTCATGACTCTCCAATGATTTCCTTTTTTCCGAATGACATTGAGGAGTCGAGGATAAATGCCTTTTTGCAATGAAACTTTCGATTGGAAGTTTTCATTCGGTAACAACAAAATGAGTCCTTCCCATGCAGCTGCACATTCCGGGGTAAATGTTTGAGAGTCGAGAGTATTCTGGATATATGGTATGACTTGAGGCACACTCATAATCACATCTACATTGTCTTGGAATTTATAACAAAGATGCAGAAGCTGGACTTTCACAGATTCCTTGTTTCCAGTGAAAACATTCTTGATATACTCCGAGTTATCGAACACTTTCCGTGCGTATTCTTCCCAGATAATTGATTCAGAACCAAACTCTTTGATGTAAGAATGAAATATGTTGAGTGATTGTGTTTCTAGTCTCGATTTTCGCGTATAGCTATCTTCTGAAGAATCATACTCGATCGGGGCTGATAAGCTGCTTTTTTGTAGAACGATATTTGTGGCGATCTCGAATGTTGAAGGCCCAAATAGTTGAATGATTTGAAGTTTCTTATCCGCATCGAAGCCATCTCGAATGACCGCTGCAGCAGAAGCAGAAACACCGTTCGTGACGTCAGACTTAGCAAAAAGAACCATAGGGATAATCTGAAATCATTCACTAGAAAGAGAAAAATAGTTCAGCGTTAAATTCTTTTTCACAAAAGCGGTAATCTCACACCTTTTTCAATCCCTTAGTCGCCGCCTTCTTCAGTTTAACGAGGAACATGGCAATAACTTTCATAGTGAGCATCCGAACTGTTGGACTTCCATCTGTACTCAATTGTGAAACGAGGCCTGTGAAATGTTCGTAGCAGCTTTCTGTTGAAGTGTTCTCAGTCTTTATCAACTCCATCAATTCTTTCAGTCCCTTTTCTCTGGTCTGACAGTCTTTTTTCGTTAACTTTTTCATAACAATTCTAGTTTCATCGTCAATTCCTGATACATGATGTAGCTGGTTATTACTAGCAACCTAAGAAAGCTCTTATGTGTCTGAATTTTTCTCAAATAGCCTCACCTCAAAAATGTTCATTTCAGGTGTTAAACCAACTAGTGCGGATCCGCCATGAGCAAGATATCCGTGTGCTGAAGCACTGCTTGCATTCTGAATAGCGTTTTTCGATTTCCGAAGCATTAAAAATGTTCAAAGGTGATTCTTACCTTTGCATTTCCTTTTCTTCTTTGTTGCTTGCTCATTTCCTCCGAGGACAATGTTGCCCAATATTTCTTAACATAAACGCTTCCGTGCACGGTGATTTTCTCAGTACCGGTAGGCGCGCTAACTCTTCCAAGGCCAGCGACCCGCGGTCTAGTTTTTAACACTGAAAATTTTGCTTTTTAACTTTGACGACGTTTTTCTCGAAAACGGCGCCTACAATTTTTAATCGCTTCCTACAATTTTTAGATAATTGTCCTAAAAATATGTCGTAAAAAAATCATAACTCAAAGCGTGTACCTTCATACCTAAATCGTGTACCAAAAATCGGCGGCCTAAGTTTCCATAGAGTTCGACCGGGGGCCGACTAAATTTTGAACTGAGAAAGGCGGCGGGGCCGTGGCCGCGGCGCCTAATTTTATTTTTTTTGCTAGGTTACCAATCAGCGCTCGCCCCTCTCCGCTGATTATTGGCTGAACTCCTCAAAACGCGTTCAACTAACCGGTACTCGAAAATTCACCGTGTCCGTGAAAGTTTTGTGTGTCAAAGGAGCGCAGTTGCAGTGAAAATACACTCCGCATGGCAAAGTAACCAGAATTCTATGAAAACGTACAACACATGCACCATTTTATGCAGTATTTAATAGAACAAGAGCAAATGGAACAAGACAATAATTTTGACAAAAAACATCAAAGAGAGCAATAAATAATGAAATGTTCAATCGTCGGCGTCCCATACTGATTGATCATACTCTTCTTGATCGTCAGCGGCTAATAAATCCTGAACATTGAAATTTCAAACAAATTACAAGGAAAAAGTAAACTTACTTCATCGTCGTTACCTTCATCATCATCTTCTTCTATTTCTTCTTCTCCATCCGAATCGATAGCTGATGAACCAAGTGCAGGTTTTTCATTAACATCATTTTTTTGAATTTTTGGTAGAGAAGACTTTAAGTAGGCTTGTCTCTGACTGTACTCATTCATGTGAGCAGCCATAGAAAATTCGACCAACGGCGGTGAATCCAATTTCTCATTTCCGAGAGGACTGAACACACGGTTAAACATTGATTCATCTTGTGTAGTTCCACTGTCATCAGATATGAGAGATGAATCTTCAGACATAATCGACTCGTTTTGTTCCTGAGACGTCCCTTTTCGAGGAACAAGGGTATTCTTCAAACTTTTTTGCACGAGTTCGATTCCAGGATATTGAACAACAGATTTACCTAGAAGACGGGTAGCTGCTGTAATAATGAGCAGATGAATCTTCATTCCAAAAACCCAAACCTGATCCGGAAGACACCTTTTTCATTGTGTGCGCCTTGAGTTTCGATGGATTTAGCAGGTTATGGCTTGGAGTTAGATATGGTTGATAAGGTTCTGGTCCCGGAACTTCGTTTCGACTCGCTTCCAGACGTCGAAAAACTTCCTTAAGTGAACATATTACGGCGAAAAACGATGAATTTTTGAACCTCTTTTTTGGAATTTCTGCTTTCGGAATCCGATGGTTTTACAGCGTTTTCAGTTACCTTCATTCGGGCCAAAACAGCAGTGTTATCTTTAATTTGCTTCTTTATGGTTTCCATTCCAGATTTTTTTCTCGCCAGCAATTCAACATTGATGGAATATTTGTTATTATAATCCTTCATTTGTTCGATATTCTTGAGTACAGCTTTAGTTTTCTTTTTAATGTTTTCTAAAGATACTTCAAGATTAGAAACAACCAAAGAGCTGGAATTTGGGACAAATTGCGAAGTATTCGCGAATTCTTTGTTGAGTTCTAGTTCCCCAAAAAGATGAGCAATTTCTTCGCAGTCGGGAATCGCTTCAATTGACACATCGGTACGGTTGCCATCTTCGAGGTTCTAAAAAAAGAAAACTCAGTGGTTTTAAAAAAGTTGTCACGAACTGAATGTAATAATTTCAATTTCGGGAGAACCTCTTCATTTTCAAGTAGGGAACTAATTTTTTCAGCTTCGTGAAGTGAGCTGTCGCGAGCTTGTCTTGCTGACTCGATCTGAAGAAGGTGTATGTGTAAATAATTTCTTTCACTCGGATTACTTCTGCATTCAAATGCTCTACAGTTGTTGTTGCTGCACAAACTTCCTCTGTAGTTTCGGAGATCATCTTCTTGTTGACCACACAAGAGTTTTGGAGATCTGAGATTATGCCAGACCGTCGCTGATGTTCCTCTTTCAACGAAGCCATTTCCTTTTCAGCTTTTCCTCTTGACTTCGCAATTGAATTATGACTTTTCTCAAGATCTTCTTTCTCGCTTTTGAGAGCATCTAAAATTTCGGTTTACAATAATTAAACTGGCAATTAGGGTCATACCATCCAGTTTTGCCATTTCGAGCGAGCTTGAACGAAGCTCGCATTCAGTTTCTTCTGCCTTTGCAATAAATTCATTGAACGGGAGTGCGATTGAAAAAGAAGGAACCCCGCAATGAAGACGATAGTTCTCCGATCGCACGAAATCTACTTTTTCAAAACTCGTAATCACTGAAATCTCTCTGCGTTAACTGTAATAAACTAATAGGTTTACATAAAGCATTTGATTGTTGAACAAATTCATGAGTCTTGGCTTGATGCTTTTCTACGTCAATCATCACATCAGTGAGTTTTTTTTTCGTGATAGATGTCATGCGATCTGCTTGTAAATTAAACAGGTGCACTGAAAAATATTCATTCAAATTTTTACTATGCTTTCACCCACGATTCTGCATTGATCTTGCAATCTCTTCACGTTGTCGATCGAAGTTCATCGCTTTTTTTTCGAAATATGCGTTCCTGGAAAAACATCACAAGTTGGGCACTCCAAAGTTCTCTTACTGTCTTTCGATCGATTTTAGTTGCGTCTCATTCTCCAGCGAAGTCAAAAGCTGCACCATTGCCTTAAAAGTTGCTCATTAGTACGATATCACGAAAAGTCAAATTTAGAACAGTAAAGTTAAAGTTTCGGTGATCGCAGCGCATGCATGCACTATTTAGCATATTCAGTTGAAAACTAACTTCTCAAAGGCACACATGAACAGAATATTGGGTCTCGTAGCGAAAATGCCGGGATACAGTAGACCGCCAAAAGACACAAAGTTCCATTGTTCATCGAAATTCGAAAAAAAAAGCAGGGCACGGTCGCCAACTTTGAGAAAGGGCCGCAAAAAAGTTTTGCGATATGTTTTCCCACTGAAAAAATTTGAAAATAGATCAAAAAATTAGCACTGGAATTTAGTTTTTTGCGACTTTAAGCTTAAAGAAAATTATTTTCGTAAAGACTGTCAATAGGAATTGTGAAGACGCACATCATGAACATTTTGACCTGATTCGGTTTCAAAATGACTAATTACGAGCCAATGTTTTGGCTTGGAAATAAGGGTTTTCAACAGAATCTGAAAATGGCTCAATGAATCCAGAAAACACTCAACACGAATCGTAAAGTGTTTGTTTCAAAAATTTTGAACAATCAACCAATATTGAAAGTTAACTTTGAAGTTTGAAGTTAACTTTTAGGCTTTGAAGTTTTAAATCACCATTTTCTTCTAGAATTTCCATTTTAAAATTGTTTTTTTTCTGAAGCTCATGGGGAATTTTTTTAGAATTGATAAAATTTAACGAGGGGGCAATATGAGTTGGGGGAGGGGCCACCCAATTTTTGGCTGGTGGAGCATTTTTGGGGCACTGGAAAACATGTCTAGAGGTGTCATTTGTGTTGCAAATTATACCGAAGCCTCGAAAAAGGATTAGAAATGTGCTGAAAATCGAAAAAAAAATTTTGAAATTCAGTCGAAAATCACCTGAAATTCGGCATTTTTATTAAAAAATCGATGAAAAAGCTATCATTTTCTAAATTTCCGGCTTAGTTCTGTACAAAAACCCCTTTCAATTTACAAATAAGTACTAACAAGCCAGAAAAACAACAGTGCACCAGCAGTGCTCCACCAGCCGAAAATTGGGTGGCCCCCCCCAACTCATATTGCGCCTTAACGAGAGCGTTAGGCCTCGAAAAAGCTGGAAAATTTGAATCCTAGGCCTGCTTCCTGCTGAAAAATTTGATCTATTCATATAATTTTTTGCGGGAAAAATAGATCAAAGACACGCTTACAGGTCTTTTTCGGAGTTGGGGAGACCGTATATTGGTTAAATTCTGGACTGAAAGCATTGAAAGAGATGTCGTTGTTCATATTTTGACAAGAAAATTAAGTAATTTGATAAAATGACAAGATCATTCTAAGTAATTTCTCACCAAAGCATGAATAACTGAATACACTGCGAATTGGGATATCGTGTGACTTTACTATAGAACTCAGCAATTCTCTATCAACTTTAAAATTGTGTTTACCCATGAGCACAAAAACAAAGACTGAGTCAAGTTTAAAAATAAGTTATTTAAACATCGTTAGAAAAAAGCTACTGCTCAACCAAGATGATTCGGCGATTGAAACCCAAAAATTGTTTTTCAAACGGAGAACGTAGTAGATATCTGTTGACATATCGTTGTTCGTTAAAAGAGTCTGAATACTACATTGCATCAATGGTTTTGATTCCGATTCCGGTTTCAGTTCTACCAAAGGAATGACCCATCTCGCTTATATGACTAGATCTTTACGAGACCGGATTCTATAGGAATTCCATTTTTTCTACAAAACCGTTCTACGTCTTCATTTTCTTCAAAACATAGTCTACTCTCGAAGAATAGCTGCTTCATTCACTTTTTATATTTTTCCATTCTATTTCTCTCTAAATCTCCTTCAACTGTAAAAGGAAAACGATCAGTGTCTCTTCATCTTCAGTTGTCTTCTCTCACTTCTCGAAACAAAAACTCGGCGGGTCGATCGAGACGATCTAGTTTGCCGACATCGTCATCTTCATCGTCATCAAGACGCCTTCCTTCTGTCTTCAATTCGCTTCCTCATTCACAATCTTCTCTCCTTTTCTTCTTTTCTCTAATTCGTTTTCTTCACAGTATTTGTTTTTGTTCATTCTTCTCCTCCTACCAATTACTTAGTTTTTCCATTGTTTACCAATCCCCTGCCCACACCTATCTTCTCAGTCAGTTCATCCTTCAGTTTAAGAAATGTTCGTCTACTTGTTGGGTACACTCTGCCTCTCTTTTTTCATTCAAAGCGGACATGCAGCAAAGTGCACAGCCAAGAGCGGAGATATTAGTGCCCGGTGGCAAGTGAGTCATTATTTGAAATAGTACTTGAATAATGTTGATGGTTGATGTTTACTACCTGACCAGGAACAAAAAACTTAAGAGACAGTGAAAAAATAATGACTAACTCGCAAAAATGTTCAAAAGTTATTTCTGAATCACTTCTCGTGTTTTTTCCATTCTTCATTTCGAATGATGAGTAAACAATAATTTAGGTCGCTGATGGAGAACTTACGGTCGAAGTAACCACAAAGAATATTGGGAACAATGAGTGGTCAGCTGTTGGGTTCGGACCAGATATGGTATGAAGGATTTATTCAAATCACAACTCAATTTTTCAATGTTCAGAGTGATCTATCAGTAGTTATCTTCCAAGTGGTGGATTTTAAGCCAAGTTTGGTAACTGGAACCACTCAAGGATACGGTGCACCAACTCTCGATTCGTCTCCATCTGTTACTTTACAGTCTCTCAATTATAACAGTAACTTTCCATGCTATGTACTGATTTTTTCAATAAACCAACTTCCAGGTAACACATTGGTGGCACGATTCGCCAGACCAATTGGATCTCTCTCAACCTGCTCCACATGGAACGTAAGTATTCATAATACCGAGTGATGATTTACCCCAATCTCTTCTAATTTTATGAAATATCTCCCCCTATTAACCTATTTTACAGTTTGTTACTGATGGAGCCATAGAAGATGGATCAATTGGATACCATAACACTTCCCCACATTCTGTTGAAATCTGTGCTGACAAGTGTACCCGCAAGATCTTTGACTAACATTCCGGTTTTTTCCCTTATTAAATAACTTTTCTCTTTCATTGCCCACTTTCATCTTTTTCTCTTCTCCGGGAGTTTTAATAAAACATAGACAATATCAGTTCTTCAATGCACAACCATTGGGTGGAGCTTCACCATCTAGTCTTGGAATTCCAGAAATTCAATTAACGGTAATTTGAATTCTCGTGAAAACAGAATGAAGTCAATGAATAGTTCAGAATGTATGTCCAAACGAGTGCACAGGAATTTTTACTCAACGAGACGTGGCAGTTGATCCTGTTCCACAGGCAGCAATTTACAACAATCGTATTTCGAGTCGTTTCGATACACTCTTTGATCCATCCATCTCGTCCAGAAAACGAAGAAGTATCAACCGCTTTATATTTTAACTGATTCTCCCAACTTGCCAAATGACAGAATAAACTATATTTGTAAGAAGAAAATGCAATATCAAGAATTTATATTTTTAATCTATTTGTTCTCTTTCCCAATCACATCGGAATTTTCAATTACAGTGAAGCTGTGATCTTTGAGGTTCTCGTCGTTGATCTCAACACATTTCACTTCAGAACCAGGTATTTCGTACTTTGCATTCATGACAGCTTTCTCAACAATGCTCCTAAAAACTTTTAGTATTCTAAATAAGAACAAGGAAGTAATACTTCAAAGCTCTTGCTCCAGTTTTCCTCTTGACTGCCATATCAGCTATCTTTTCAATTGCTGCTTGAGAGAATCTCAATTCTACGTTTTCAAGTTCAAAAAACTTTTTTGTTTGCGCAATAAGACTTCCTTTTGGTTCAGTGAGAACTGACATCAAATGATTCTTATCAAGACAATGGAATGGAACAATGACTGGGAAACGTCCAACAAGTTCAGGAATCATTCCAAATCTGAAAAAAGCATATTTGTTTTTAGATTTCAAAATTGAAGCAGTTTACGTAATAAGATCCCCTTGATCACACTGCTTTATCATTTCATCTCGCGCTTTCGAAACAACTTCTTCATCAGAATCACGAAGCTTTTCAGTTGTATGTTGAACTGGGAAATCATTTGGAGATGCAGATGAGGAAAAACCGAGGCTTCTGAAACTGATTTTGGGTGAAAACAAGATCGAATTCTCAATACCGTTTATCCATTCTTCTCGCAATGATATGCTCAATATTCGAAAAAGCTCCAGATGAAATGAACAAAATGTTAGTAGTGTCAATTGTAACTTTCGAGTTGGGTGCCAATGGATCTCTCACTTTTACGAGCGTACCCTCCACAAGTTTAAGCAATGCTTGTTGCACTCCTTTTCCACTCACATCTGTTCAAAACTGTATGGGAACTCAGAATGTTTGACAAATATACCTCTATTGCCTGAAGTGTGAAGAGGATCCGAAGACGTATAGATTTTATCAAATTCATCCAAGAAAACTATTCCACGTTGACATCTGTCAATATCTCCTCCAGCCTCAGATAGTAACTTTTGAATTACTGTATCCACGTCATCTCCAACGTATCCAGCTTGTGTTAGAGTTGTACAATCACAGATAACAATTGGAACATCTAGAACTTCTGCCAGCTTTTGAGTCATGAATGTCTTTCCTGTTCCAGAAGCTCCGAGAAGAATCATGTTTGATTTATCCAGAAGGATATCTTGACGCTTTTCAAGATCTTTCAGAATTTGACGTTGAGTTTTCTGGATGTACTCTGGAATGTATTCCTCTTCTATATCAGGATTCTGCTTCTTCAATTTCTTTCGCTCTTTAATTGCAGCAGCTGCTTCTGAAAGCAGCCAACTCTGAAAAATCAATACCTTTTATTAGCTTCGGAAACAAATCCTAACTTCGGTAACTCTCATATTGTTTTCAACTCTTCTATAATGTTGATAAACAGCCACTGCAAGAGACTTCTTTGCTTCTTCCTGGCCGATAACAAACTTATTCAGATGGTCTACAATTTCTCTGAAGGAAAGATTTTTTTAAAGTCTCTGATCCGAAATCCAACTTTGGATAAAGTATTTGCATTTTCTCATGTCTTCCCGCACCTCTTCCGAATGCGGTCAATCCATTCGGTGGTTGATGAGTTAGAGCATTTTGAATAAGAGTCTTTCCCGATATGAAATTTTCTCCAATTACAAAAGGAAGAGAATCCGTTTTCTTAAAAGTCTTTTTTGCATGAATCACACGGCGGTCAGTTTTTCCTCTGTAATGGCTAACTTTCCAAAAAAAAAAAATAAATGAGTTTCATGAAATACCGTTTGATTTTGCAATCGAATACGGAAGTTGTGATGAATCTTGACGCTTGAGAAGTTGGGGTTCCTGAAAAATTATGTTGAAAACTTCAATTTCCTGAGATTTAAAGAGTCTTGATTCAATTTTAACTCTCACCAGAAACAATCAGTCTAGAGTGAGGTGCGGATACAACACGAATCATAACGAGTAGAAACGAGAATAAATTTCTTTTTGGATTTTCGAGAGAAGCAAAATGAACACGTACAAGCTTTTTTCCGATTCAAATGTTACAAATATGAATTCAACGTGAACTCTTAGAGCAAATTTACTGTTACTGTAGTACACCTTACGGAAAAACGTAGGTGTCTGAATGACTATTATAGATGCTCTTCTCGGGGAGAGAATAATTCAGGCATCACTCATGAACGTGAATCAACGTTCGATTCAAAGTCAACTACATTATACTAACCTCTGAGGATATTTCAAAAGATTAGTGGTCCATTTCACTAAACTATGCATAGGTTTGTTTTTTCAGTTTCTAACCTTCTTCCGATTGAAATCCGTGTTGCCTCATTTTTCCAAGTTTGGCCTATTTCTACGCACAATTGGTCAAACTTTGGAAATTTTCATTTCGTTCTAAAATTGACGTCAACAAAGATGAAGTTGAAATATTTTCTAACCAAGGATCAATTTTTCATGAACTTTTCACCTACGCTGTCTTGTTTTCTCCCCTTTAACCGAATCAATTTTCAATCACTTCAGCCATTTGTTTCTTGTCACCATCACCACCTACTTTTCAGTGTTTTCAACATTCCGTCTGTCCCTGTTTCAGAGTGTAAGACTGGAAAAAATCAACTTTTTGTTTCTTCTTTCTTCTTTCTTTCGTCATTTTCTCGGCTACTAAACCTCAGCGTTTTCTATTACTACGTTGTCCCCGTTTTCGATCGCTTCTTCTGCTTGCTGACGTCGTTTTCAATGAAAAACGGTTGAAAGATAACAGACGAGAGAAGAGACTTAGACATCTGTTGGAGGACATATTTAGAAGAATGAATGAACGGAACGAGAAAAAGAAAAAGAAGAAAAAGAAGATGTGCTTTTTTTGACGGAAGTTGACCATTAACTGATAAGTTAAATAGAATAGTTGATCATATCAAGACCTGAAAAGGGCGGCCAGAAGAAATAAGACAGTCAACCAAAATTGTAATATTACGAGTCTTTGGGTCGGGTTGGTCGATGTTTTCTGTTTATGGTTATTTGCAACTTCAGCCTTTCCGGTCTGCAATTTCACATAAAAATCTTTTATTTTCTTGATAATCCCCACATTTTATTTTTACTTTCCTTCCTGAGAAACATGTTTTCCGAGGTAAACGGGGTAGTTGGCGAGTTTGGAAATATTCAGAAACTCTTACGCATTTAGTTTATTCCAGTTTTCGATTTTTTATTTGGCGAAAGCTGCACATTCTCAAATCTAGTTAATACTAGTTTTATGGAAAACAATCAAAACTCCCTAACTATCCAATCATCCGAACACATCAAAACACGATGGAATTCCCCAGTGTGTTATTTTTGATCAATTTAAAACATATATAAATATACACTTTTTTGATAAGTGGCGAATGATCAACCAGCATTTTTGGAAATTAGAAAGTATACTGCATAAGTTAACTACAACAAACCAAGAATGATCTGAAACAATCTTCGTTGTTTCTCGATCAGAACTTAACTTCCCTATGAACAAATGAACCATATCTACGTTCAATTAGACCTTTTTAAAAGTATTCTCGACTACAAAATCTGTGCCGAGTGACCTTCTTCCACGTCACAGTCTGCCCCATTACAGACCTAGAATGCGTGATTTTGCCTTTTCCTTTCACACATTTTTCTACCATTCGGTCACTTTTTCTGTGATTCCTACTTTCCGCCCACCTTATGATTTTCAATACAATCTTTTCTATTTTTTTAAAGTAAGCCTTCTCTACTGTTGCCTTTGGATGTTCCTGATGACCTTCTCTCCCCTTTCTTGTTCAATCAAATCGAATTTGAAAATAAATGAAAAAATCCAAGGACCGGTCCTGTGTTGATAGCTTTCTTACTTTTGTAGCAGACCGCTTTTATAGATGCAGTATTGTTTTACTTTTATAGTTGACACCTAATTCATTTTGTAGACTTCTTCTTCAAACTTTCTACTTCACCGTTTGTTACAAATTTGAAAGTTTTCTTCGATGCCTTATTGATTTGAGAAAAATGCAAAATAATTGTTTTTTTCAGCCGATTCCCATTGGCTTCACTGTATGTTTGGGAAATGACCGTCAATGAAAAGACTCCCGCAACACATGGTAAGTTCGTTTGGATTTCCATTCTTATCTACTTATCACTTCCAGAAGCGGTTAAAACGACGCGGCTTGTTCGCGGAATATCATGGTTTTTTGAGAAATGGTCTCATTTCGTTGCAAACCACGCCGTCGCGCTTATCGTCATTTGTGTTGTGTTAACATTGATAGGAACTTACAAGGTGGCCACTACTCCGTAAGGACATTTAATGAAAAATGATAGAAAAAGAATGGGTTATTCTGCAGAAATGACAATGATATCACCGGATATACACCTTATGGGGCAAGAGCGAGAGATGAATTTGATGTGAGTTCTGAACTAACTTTTGAAACAAAGAATCAGTTTTTATTTTAACAGGTAATGACTGATTTTTTTGCTCATAATGGAAATGGAATTGCAATGTTTATTCTCATTCTGCCAACTCGACATGAAAGTGTACTACATCCAGATGTACTCCGAGAAGCTCTTCGACTTGAAGATATTCTATCTTCGAATTTTACAATGTTATCAGTAGAAGGAAAGCATGAAAATTATCAAGAGTTCTGCACTAATTTCTGCCAGATTAACGAACCTTTTGTTCAATTTGCAGTCAGTGATTGTTAGAATAGTCAAAATACACAATATTTTCCAGAGAAGTTATCTGACTGAAATGTATAACTCAAAAAATGGAACTGATTTGTCTGAAAGAATTTCATTGGACTACCCAGTTACAACTATTTATTCGAGAAAAATGAGTATTCAGCCGAACTTTTTTGGTGTCGAAATGCAGAATGATACTAGGAGAACTATCACAAATATTAGATCTTCAAAGGTATAACGATCAAAAGCATTCATGAATCCTATGAACGCAATTTCAGCTTATTGCTCTTCAACTACGATCTGAAAGGAAGGAAGGATGGAGTGGTCAAGCAATCAAAGATTTTGAAATGTCAATCACAAATTATTTTGAAAAGTGAGTGCAGTTACTATTAATCAATATTTCATTATAGCTCTGCTTTAGAGAATTCACATCTCCTGAAATCAGAGTTTTAACTCTTTCAACGTCATATGTGGAAGCAGAAGTCGTTCGTGCTGGAATGTCTCTTCTTCCATTCCTTATCGTAGGATTTGTTATCATGGCTATTGTCTCTTCAGTAACTACATTCTTCTCTGCACTATACATGCAACAAGTTTCAATTCATAAGGTAAAAACAAAAATCATTTGCCGGAGAGGGGAATCGAACCCCTAAAGGATTTCCATCCACAGGCTCTTAAGACCCGCGCCTTTGCCACTTGGCTACCCCGGCACCAGCAATTTTATAGTTTAAAAAAAGCTATGTTCAACTTTTAGAATGAGCAATAGATTACTGTAGCTTCCATAATCATCTTGATTTTGATAGAATACCGGTTATATAGAGCGAAATCATTCTGAAACTTCTAAAACGGAAATCCATGATACGAATCTAGGATGAAGAAAACAACGTGGGAGGAATACAACAAACAGTTACATAGATAGCTTGAACAATATAGTTTTGATACTACATATAAACTATTTCTTTCAGTTTTCCCTCGCTATCGCAGCTTGTATTTGCCCGTTCATGGCATGTGGTACAGCTCTCGGAGCACTCTTTTTCTGTGGAGTGAGATTTGGATCTATCCTATGTGTTACTCCATTTCTTGTTCTTGCAATCGGTGTAGATGATGCTTATCTGATGATTCATTCATGGCAGAGAGTAACAGCTGAAAGACGAAAGCATCCAGTTGAAAATGATTCCCCTGGAAGCCGTCTTTCAGAAGTTCTTGTTGATACAGGACCGGCTATTCTGATTTCTGCTCTCACCAATATATTTGCTGATGTGGCAGGTTGTTTCACTTCAAGTCCTGAGATTTCTCTCCTTGGTTATGGTAATATGGCATGCATTTTCTGTGATTTTCTCTATCAAATCACGTTTTATTCTGCCATTATGACAATCACTGGATATTTTGAAATGAAAGCAGAAAAACAAAAGAATAATATCAAAAAGATTGCTTGTGGAGCTGAGAATGATGACTCAAGTTGTACGGTAAGTGCCAAAATAGAGACTTGTGTCGTCATTGAACCTATTTGAGATAACATCTTTTAGTTGGGTAACTATCTTTTAGTTGGTGAAGACGATAACTCAAAAATACCTTCAGACCAAACATAATGACCTTTAGTATTTCAATTTCAAGGTGACTTTTATTGCGTCTTGGTGAATTTATTTTCTCAAAGAACAGAAAGAATGAGATCTAACTTTGAGCAAAAAGAAACTACGAGAGAGAATAAGAGGAGAACCAGTGACCAACGAACATGAAGACAGTTGTTCAGAAGGAGCGGAGAAGAAGAAAAAAGATTAGAAAGAGCACGTAGCCATGTATCAAGCAGTGTGAACAAACGTAGTAATTGATTAACAAATTTTTCGTTGAAGCAACAAACTTTGAAAAAATACAGACTATTCTCCTAACATCTGACGTTTCTATTTTTAGAGTTCGTCAGTGGAAAGTTTTGACGTATTGGTCAAAAGAAGCGTTCAAAGTTTCCTCGAATCATACATTTCTCTCATCACAAATGCATTTTTCCAATTTTTAGTAATTCTTATTTGGATTGTTTTCCTAATCATATCTACCTACGTAAGTTATTCTCCAGTGCCTCTTTTTGAAATAGTTTACCTTCAGGGGATAACAATAATGAATATAAACTTGAGTCCAAGAAAACTTTTCATGGAGGATTCAAGTCTCCGAGAAATGGATGATTTGAGAGTGCAATATGTAGTTCCAAACTTTTATTTAGCAAATGTTTTTGTCAGGAAACCAGGAGATTTGACAGATGGCAAACGATTAGAGAGGTCCATTGACTAGAAGAGTATTGAACAAAGTTTTAGCTTTTAGATTAAACCAATTTGTTGAGGAAATGGAGCGTTTGAATGGAAGTTGGGGAGCTCTTGGAACGAATTATTTTATCAGAGATTTTGTTGATTTTCAAAGAGCGATGATTGAAGAAGAGGAGGTAGAAGGTGGAGAGGAAGAGAAATCAATTATAAAAAGAGGTGGAATTGATGTAAACAATCTTCCAATGTTCTTGGAATGGCCAGAGTACCTTTTCTGGAAAGGTTTCGTTCAATATCATAGTGAAAGGTTTTTGAAATACAAATGTATGGGTCTTTGAGTAATACTTTTTCAGCAACAAGACTGTTTTGGATAGATTCTTCATGACTTTTGCAATGCATGGAACCAATTTACAATCTTGGCCAGCCAGAGGCGATGCATTGAGAGAATGGAGAAAAGTTGTTGATAAATATAGGTGAGTTTCCATTTGTAAATCGAAATAATAATTCTTGTTTCATTTTTCAACTTTGATAACTTTGAAATTTTCATGTTTTTCTAGCAATGAGTTTGGATTATCTGTATTCTCTGATGATGGAATATACGTGGATCTTATCGAGAACATGCCCACTGATGCTTGGCAATCAGCAGTTGCCACATTAGCTTGTATGGCTTTCATTTGCTTCGTGTTCATGTATGATGTACCAACAGTAATAGTGGCTACGGCCATAATTGCAAGTATCATGACAGGTATTCAATATTATCTTTCTTCAAAACTATGTAGTGGAGTTTTACAGGAATTCTTGGAATTTTGTCCTTGACTGGAACTGATCTTGATCCCATTGTTATGTCAGCTTTAATAATTTCCATTGGATTCTCAGTTGATATTCCTGCTCACATATCATACCATTATCATACTTCTCCATCTCATAATGGAATCAGAGAACGACTTCATCAGACACTATCTTCTGTTGGTTTCCCAGCCCTTCAAGCAACATTTTCCACTTCTTTATGCGTATTGGCTCTGAAGTTCTCCTCCATTTATATGTCAGCTGTAAGTGAATAGATTTTTCGTGGAAAACCTCATTTATACTAAATATTTCAGGCATTTGTGAAAACAATGATAACGTGTATGATCCTCTGTGTATTCCATGCTCTCGTTCTCCTTCCAGCTCTTTTTGCAATCTTCAATCGAATCTTTTCGTTATTTCATGTCAAGACATCTCCAATTGAATCGAAATGATCTCTTTTTTCAATAATCTATTATGTTTGCTCGATCTTTGTGCATCTTCTTTCAATTTCTTTCTGTTCGGTTTTCTTTCTCTTTTGTCAACAACTTTACGGTGATTTCAATGATAATACGGTAATAAAATGTACTTTGATAAACTATGATAAGACCCACGTGGACAGTTGATTCTTGAAGGTTCCTCTAGACTTTCCTATGACAAACTCAAGTATACGTGACTGACCACACTTTTTCTCTCGGACAATTGTCGAAAACATTAAAACTCTCGCACTCTTTTTCTCTCGTTCTTTTTCGTTAGAAGTGGATATCGTGCATTCAGTTGCATTGTCTCCTGGATGGAAGAATGGACTTCTTTTTTAAACTTCTTATTCCTGAACACTATTTTGTTTCATCTTTGTCATCTTCTATTTGATAGCTACAGTAATCCGATTATTTAATTTCTCCAGAAATAATGTTCCAACTTTAAACTCCCTATATTCAAAGCTTGCGAAAATAGTTCTCAATTCTCAAAACACGATTTAAGCTTAACGATATATGTGAATAGTAACTGATGTTTGAAGTTTGATTATTATTATTGGTCATGAGAAAATAGATAAAAATCTAGAAATCTTTTTATGTAGATCAGGTTCCGAAATGAATTTTTGATCTAAGGTAGCCCCTAGCCGATTCCTAGCCTTGTTTCTTTGGTGACGAGGTAACTGTTCAGATGGCGAAGGTTCTTTTCATTATCCCGAGGAAAATAGTTTAGTGGATTGATCAATCGATTGATTCTGATCTTTGCTCGAGCATTAAAAAATTTTTAGCCAAAAAGATTTCAAACATCCATTAGAATGATTCTTCAGAATTGTATATTGTTTTCACTCAAAAGTTCAAAGTATCAGTCCTACAAAGTGTTTTGTTTCCGATCACCTCATACACCCGCTCCGCCTGTGAATCTCGTAGTGTCTCTCGCTGTCTCCCTGTCTGCACATTGTTATTTTACATACTCTCTCGCTATCTTTTTCTTCTTTTCGACTCGTGCCGATGGACACTGGCAACCTAGAAAACTAGAAAAAGAAAACAAATCAGATCATTTTTTTTTGCCGGTTACCATCTTTATCATTTCGTCGCCTCTCCTTCAGTTTATTTTTCGATCACTTCCTTTTAATATTGAACGTTTACAGCAGAGAAATGCCGAGCGAGACAAGCCAATTCGGCATTGAAACCGATGCGATTACTTTGCAACGGTATGTTCTCCAGGAACAACGTAAGCATGCTGATGCCAGTGGAGAGCTTACTAGCCTACTCACCAACATGCTCGTCGCAATCAAGGCCATTGCATCGGCCACCCAAAAAGCCGGACTTGCAAAGTTGTACGTTACCAAACTCTTGACTTATTTGAATAAAAAAATTTAATACAATAGAATTTAGGTATGGAATCGCCGGTTCAACAAATGTTCAAGGTGAAGAAGTGAAAAAGTTGGACGTTCTGAGTAATGAGTTGATGATCAATATGCTCAAGAGCAGTTATACAACCTGCCTTCTCGTGTCTGAAGAGAACGATGAGCTTATTGAAGTCGAGGAAAAAAGACGTGGAAAATATATTGTGACCTTTGATCCACTCGATGGATCTTCCAATATTGATTGCCTTGTTTCAATTGGAACCATCTTTGGAATTTATAAGAAGCAAGGAGACGGTCAACCAACTGTCAATGACGTACTAAAGCCTGGAAAGGAAATGGTTGCTGCCGGATATGCTCTCTATGGATCTGCAACTATGGTTGTTCTGTCTACTGGAGATGGTGTAAACGGATTTACCCTTGATCCCGTATGTTTGAAATGCTAGTAGAAGTTTTTTTTTCAATATTTGTCTTCAGTCTATCGGAGAATTTATTCTTACCCACCCAAACATGAAGTGCAAAGAAAAAGGTTCTATCTACTCTCTCAACGAAGGTTATGCTAAGACGTGGACAAAAGGATTCGCTGAGTACATCCGCACCCGCAAAGAACCAGAACCCGGAAAGAAGGCTATGGGTCAAAGATATGTAGGATCCATGGTGGCCGATGTTCATCGTACCATCCTGAATGGAGGAATATTCTTATATCCAGCAACAGCTTCAGCTCCAAACGGAAAGCTACGTCTATTGTATGAATGTAACCCAATGGCTTTCATCATCGAGCAAGCAGGTGGATTAGCCACCACTGGCAAAGAACGTATTTTAGACATTCAGCCAACACAGGTTAGTTACCTTTTTCTAAACTTTGTAAGAATTAATCGTTTCTTTTCTACAATTTGTACAAAATTAAGTTTTCAGATTCACCAGCGAGCTCCGATCATTTTGGGATCGAAGCTTGATGTCGAAGAGGCTCTCGAATATCTTAACAAATACGATAATTAGTTTTGCAATTAGTTGTCTGATTAGTTTTTATTGTACATCTTCTCGTTCTTCTGCCTGCCTTCATTCTCTAGCACTTTTACCAATTATACGTTGACAACACTAAACCACATTGAAATATTGCATGCTCAATAAAGATGAAATGTATTGTAAAGATTTAAACGCAGGAAAAAAGTTAGGATTATCTGATGATCTGCTGGATAGAATAAGCAACTAGGAATGATGTCTTCAACGGAGACTTGGAGGCGAGAGATGTTGCTCCGCGATGAGACGATCGACTCGGCGGATGAAAAAAAGAGAGTGGAGACGAAGAAAACGAATCGATGCTCCGTCCGCAGACGTCAACGACTACAAGCTTGTTTTCTTTTCTTTATTGCTCAAAAAAAAGCGAACGTTTGACCGGAACTTGGAAACGTGCCAGGTATAGACGACATAGCTCGAAAGAGAGAAAGAGCAAGAATTTTTGAGGAACCACGAATCTGCTGTCGGCGCTTCTCATTTCACTCATCAATTCATCCATATACCCTCTCAGTTTTCTCTTTCATTTCTTCTTTTTCTTCTTCATCTTTTTTACGCCTTGCCGAAACTCCCCCACTTTTTTTGTGCTTTTTTTTTACGAGTCAACCCCATGCTACCTAGTTCCGAGTTCGTCAAACCTAAAAATATTTAAATGGTTGAGAGATTGAAAATTTTACATGAAAGCTAAATGTACTCAGTATAAATGAGTTTTTCGGCTTATTTACACCACCTACCGCCTCCTCTGCTCTTTTCTTTTTATTCGCAGCGTCTCATTTAAATTGGTCAATCCTATAATAGAGCCCCGTTTGCACAACAACGTACGTTTCAACTTCATCAAAACGTGCCAATCTGTACGAATAAAGTTAGCGAACCTAATACCGATCAAATAAAAATTCGAAGTGAGTGCTACTGTGTTTGCATTTGACACCTCGGGATCTGCGCTCGCGGTAGTATGATTAAACTTATCAAAACGTCTGCAAGGGCTAATAAGAAAACTTCATTCAGCAATTTTCTAACGTTTTCATCAGCCGCCTCATAATCTTCGGAGAACTGTGTTTTTAAATAAAGTTGTGATGATTTTATCGAAGACTCGTTTTATTTCACACATGTAGAGATGTAAATCAGGCGAAAATCGGTAAATGTGCAATTGATATTTTTCGAATTCATCAGAAAAGCTAAATTGCCAAATTACAATAATCGTGCAAGGAATTCAAAAAAACTTGAAGAAAATTTTTCACTTTGAGTCTGACGAAACCTCGCTCCAATGAGAAAGTCACTTTTCAGCTTCGAATTGTCAAGTTTAAGTTTTAGCTTTTTTTTCAATTTTTCTTTTAAATATTTCTGTCTGTTACTAAACTTTTTGTTAAATTCTTATCAAAAACTGCAAGTTCACTAAACCTTGTGTATTTTAGTTCATGTTGCACAAATATCAGGGCTATTCTGAAACTCTGTTCATTCTCAAACTTTCAGAATTTTTGTTTCCTGTTCGAGACTAAAAGTCTGTTATCAATTTTGGCTTACCTGCCGCTATTCCATTCAGATAATTTTGCTTCCTCTTCTTTTTTCCGGCAAAACAACCGCGTGTCTTGGACCCTGACCCTAGAGCTCCGCTCCAATCTTTTACCATGATGTAATAGTGACGTAAGGCCAAGGCTCCCGGCGAGCACAACGTCTAATTCATTCGTTGTGCTGCCGACGAGGCGGGCGTCCAACCCTGTTATGTCTTCTGATTGTTCTACAAGTGAAACCTTTTCCGGATTGCTATTCAAATGCTTTTTTCTAATGTTCTGAGGCTTGCACTTTTCCTTGCATGCGTTGCATTACTACAAAGACTATTTGAGAATGATGAGCCGCTGAGACGCAGAACGAAGGATAAAACGA
Source organism: Caenorhabditis doughertyi (assembly GCA_963572265.1). Classification (NCBI taxonomy): domain Eukaryota; kingdom Metazoa; phylum Nematoda; class Chromadorea; order Rhabditida; family Rhabditidae; genus Caenorhabditis; species Caenorhabditis doughertyi. The sequence goes on along the minus strand of OY751553.1, from coordinate 12,194,639 downwards.
AAAGAAAACCCGCGGGAAGACAACGAAAAGCACCTTCTCATTCCATTCCACATGTCCTGCATGACAGCGGCTCGTTATGATACAATCATTCCCACTCTCGAAATCTGTATTGGGATGGCCTCTGTCTTGCTCTAAGGCTCTTGCAGGACCAAAATAACCAACCACCCTAGCACAAAATAGTGCGATAGACAGCAGACACTGAAAATCACATGCTTGCTGTGGGTTCAGTCATTCGGCAACAGCAAACACTCCTACCCTACAGATAGCTTAGCAATTTTAAGTCACCAACCAACTCGTAAATTATTGTTTATTATCTTGCCCTGTCTTCGTCTTCCATTTCTATTCTGGTTTCGAGAAATGCGTACTTTAATGCTTTTAAATTTATAAAATAATTGCAGGTTCGCAAAAATGGACGAATCCAATAAAATGGGGTTCCTTGGAGCCACGTCCTACGTAATTGGTAATATTATCGGATCCGGAATTTTCATCACACCAGCGTCAATTCTTCGAAACGTGGATAGTATCGGACTGAGTCTTCTCATTTGGGTACTTTGTGCTGTCATTGCTATATTGGGTGAGTTATTGTCGAGAGAAAAGTAGACGTTTTGTTCTTTTTGAAAAGAATTCCAGGTGCTATTTGCTACATTGAACTGGGTACATCTATTCGAGAAGCAGGCTGTGATTTCGCATACATTTGCTACGTGAAATGGTACTCTATTGCTTTCGCATTTATGTGGGTGTCCGTTCTAATGACATATCCTGCTACTATTGCGATTTGTGCTGAAACATTCGGACAATATCTTATTGAAGGACTCAAGCAGGTACAACCTTTAGGAATTATTGGTATTATATCTCCAGTTTCAGTACTACGAAATCGATGAAGCACTGGTGCCGACGTGCCAAAAGCTGTTTGCGTACTCGTTATTATGTAAGTAAAGCATATCTTCTTCATTTTTTCGCGTTTTTTTTCTTCTTGCTCTTTGTTCTCATATCCAATTTCTTTATTTTTTGCAGTTCTTGTCACGTGGATGAACTTCTTCGAACTGAGCAAGTTTGCAGCCCGCTTCCAGATTTTGGCTACTATCGCTAAATTGTTCTCATGTCTTCTCATCATTGGTACCGGATTCTATTTCTACTTTGTTAAAGGTACGTGTTGCATAAAAAGATGATCTATTAGAAGGATTCTCAGGATGGCATGGTTACCTTGAAAACCCAATGCAAGGCTCAAAGTATGGAACAGGAAACTTGATCCTTGGATTTTACGGGGGTCTCTGGGCATTCTCCGGATGGGATGTTTTGAACTACAGCACTGGAGAAATCAAACATCCGAAGAGGAACGTGCCGTTTGCTCTTCTCACTGGAATCAGCGTTGTCACTGCCATCTATGTCGCTATCAATGTCGCCTACTTCGTCGTTCTTGATGTGGAATCAGTCAAACAATCGGATGCAGTTGCTGCGGTATCATTCCTAAAGGCTCTCTTAATTCAATAGTCCACTTTCTACTCACTTTCAGATTTTTAGTCGTGAGACTCTCGGTGACTTCGCCAACATCATCCCATTTCTCATCGGAATTTTACTGATTGGATCGCTGAATAGTAACCTTTTCTCTGGAAGTCGATACATGTATGCTGCAGCTCGACAAGGGCATCTTCCAGCATGCTTTTCATGTGTGAATGGAGAAACTGAATCACCAAGAGTTGCAGTTCTAGCACAGGTAAAATTTTAAACGGAGTTTAAAAAGCACACAACATTTACAGAGTGTACTCGCATTGCTCATTTCCTACATAGGGGATCTCGACACCCTGATCACATACGTCATGTTCGGATTTTGGGCCCAAAGAATTTTCAGTTTGGTTGCACTGCTTATCATTCGCCACAACCACATACCAGTGCACCCCGATGCTGTCCGAGTTCCACTTTTTTGGTTACAAGCTTATTCTTGTTTCAATTGGTAAACTATATTGTTTTGTAGCATCTATCTGTTCCTCACAATCACCGTTGCTCTCGTCATCATTCCAATCTTCTATGAGTTCCACTCAACTGCCCTTGCGATCGGAATTTGTCTCTTCGGATTCGTTCTGTACTACATCTTCATTCAAAAAGCTATTTTCCCAAGATGGCTTGTAACTCTTAACAGTGAGATTCATTTAACTTCGACTAGAATAATTACTGTTGTTACAGGAAAAATAACTCTATGGTGTTGCATACTCTTCGATTGTCTACCAGATGTAAAAGGAGGTGTCCAACTTCTTGCATCTGACAGTTCACAAGCTCTGTTGTCTGAGAGGTTCGTGTTTAATTGAAAAATTGAAGCTTATTTGAAATTATATAATTTTAGACTCTCATCTACACGACTTTCTGACGACAGTCTTCCCGATCTTCACTCTGACGAAAAGAATATAATGCGCAGAAACGGTAGTGCCGCCGGTCTCAAAATGTTGTCAGTCTTTAGTCTCAATTCTTGTTTCATCTTGTCTCGATATAGAATTTCCAGCGTGCCGTCTTCTCTCGTGGACCTCATCAGCGATGTTCAATAGTTAATCAACATTTCATCAGGATCATTCATTCTCTCTCATATGGGTTATACTGTTGTCTAAATTGCTCATTCTGTTGTTTTTTTTTGCCCGTGTGCGCCTAAGGCTTTATATTTTCTTGTGTAGCAGCAACTTCTTTTGTTTTTTTTTGTTTTATCAGAAAAGTTTCTTTGAGAAAAATTATATAAATTTATTTTCAAGTCGATAATTAACATTATGGTCAAAGCTCTTCTACGCAGTAGAAAAAGAGTCATACAATTAGAGACAATAATTAAGAGCTAATTTAATTTTTTAAAAGGTTTACATAAAGGAAGGAAAAGACTAGAAATCATATGACAGTGAAATGCTAATTATTTAAAGAAGAAGAAGTTAGGAATCCCGAGCGAAGCACTTCGATTCCTCATGTTTTGAAAGATACGACTTTAGGGCGAAGGCCTTCTGACATTTTGAGCATTTGTGTGGTTTCGTTCCTGAAAAAGAAAAGAAAATTTGATAAAAATCTCCAGCTTCATCTCACCGGAATGCGTTTGAATATGCGCTCGAAGATTGCTCTTATCGGCGAAACGTTTTGAACAAATTTCACAGTTAAATGGCTTCTCTCCAGCTGAAAGTTTTGATTTTTCAAATTAATTAGAGATTTTAGAAATGAGAGATACTTACTGTGAGTTCTCAAATGTCCCTGTAACAACCACTGTCGACTGAATTCCTTCCCACAAATATGACATTTACAAACTGCCGAATTCGTTCCAATTTTGGTTTTTCGTTCTGTAGATGATGGTGTATTGCAGGACGTTGCTGTAGTAGATGGAGAAAGAGAAGAGGTACGTGGATCTGATAATGGCATTGAAAGTGTCATTGGAAGAAGTGATGGAGGTGATGGAGATGGTGTTGGAAGGTATGGAACCGGAATAAAGCGAACCTCCGAGTTATATTTCTTCTGGAAGATTAAACATTTTTGGGTTGTGTAAAAAATGTTAAGTGAAGCGCACAACCAGATATACCGTAAAACTTCCAACATGTGGAAGATAAGACAGACTACGGTACATTTCTCGTCAGTACTCCTAATAGAGAGGCATTCTCTGAGTAATTAAAATCCAATGGTATTTCAAAGTATGTGCATTCAATTGAAAAAGGTTACTGTTGATATAACAGATCTAACCACGACGAATAACCTTTTGGTTGATGAAAATCTAAACACAATTTACCTGAGCTTCGTGGAATAATACAGACATGTATCGTATGATATATGGAGTGGTCAGAATGGGGAATGGTGGAATTTGGAACGGCGAAGACATTGTCGTATCTGAACGAATATAAGTACAATGAAAATGAGATACTACTGGAAGTATAGTGAAATAAGAAGAAGAATAAAGGATGAAAAGGGGCGGGACCTTCACCTTAACACACACCGCCAACAACATCTAAGACTACGGTAGCGTTGTCGAGACATGCGGGAAATCTGTGGTAAGAGAATGAGTGAGAGAAGGTAATTAAGATCGTAAATTTGAATTGGTGCCATACTAAACTAACTTTTTTATATCTCTCTTTCTCTCTCCAATATGTTAACTGCTCTCACAAAAAGAGCATATGGGATATGGCGCCAAGTGTGATTTGTGTGTATTCAAAGGTGTAAATGCGACAATTTGCCGCCGTTCAGGTAGGTTGAACGGACGGAAATCAGTCAAGAGAAATGGAATTTGACCAGAAAGAAAGAGAAACGGTATCAATGATTGCAAGACACTTCTTTTTTTAAGGAAAAAATGACAGATAAAAGGAGAAAAAGAAGAGTGAAAACGATGAAGAGGGGGTTCGAAAAAGTAAGAAAAAGTAGTTGTGGCAACCGTTTTTCCAATCAAGTTTGCAATTGGAAACCCCATAAATCTAGGGAATTGTTTCAAATGATTTGATAATGATTCCTTGAATATAGAGAAAGTGAAGAAAAAAAGACAAGTAAACCACTCCTTCGGTCTAACCTTTTGCCAACTTGAATGATACAACAAGGGGTGGTTTCTACGGACATAGAGACCGATTCTGATGACACCTTATTCTTTTTGGAAAACGAGGTTGACCTCTGTCTAAATGAAAGTCTATAGCAACTATAGTAGAGCATTAGTAGATAATTAGAAAGTCAAAGACTGTGAGGGAAAGAAAAAACGAACTTCCCAAGCTACAGTAAGACAATTACAAAAATATTCTTGGGAGAGCTAGTAAGTATTACACCTGACAAATAAAACCATAGTAATTTAGCATGGACCTATCATTATGATATCTCGAGTTAAAGATGCTGTAGATTCTTTAATTCTGAGCCTATGATAAAGACAAACTAATGAAAGGAAATACATGCCAATGAAAAAGATGCTTTTGACAAAGGTTATCAAGTTGCTTTTCTGGTTGATGTACACCCACCTACACAAACATTATGCAAATTATCTCCTCCTTTTCATCCACACTACTTTCACACGAGTACGGTAACAATCGGAAAGTTCAAAGAAAACAGTGAACTAAGAGAAGAGTTTGAAAATAAAAAACGAAAAAAGACATGTGTCAGTAAGGAATGAGAAGAGCATCCAAAAAGAACACATTGCGACAAGTGTCTTCCGTCGTTGACAAATGGAAGGTGACACTGTCGGCTGGTGAACAAAAAACGTCTGGGGATACACACGGGAAGTTGCTCCGCCCCTTGCTGTCAGGGCTGTTCCGGTATTCTGATTACTCGGATTAGTGAAATTGAGTGGGGGTAGACACATAAAATGGGTTATAATGAAAAATGAAAAAAAAGTAAGTGTTTCACTTCTATCAATAGAAGTTTTGGGTGAAAATTGAGTGGGAGAGGTCACGCAATTCATTGGAAAATTAGAAAATAAAATGATTTTGATATTCTGGGACATTGATTCTCAGAAATGGCAATACTTTTGAGAATTTGAATACACAGAAAATTCGAAATTCTGGCACATCGGAAATTCTCGAGAAGAACTAGATTGGTACATGAAGAGAGTTCTAAAGTTTGGCACGTTTCTAGGACTGAAGGGAAAGGATCCAAAATGTAAAAAATTCCAATCTGGGAGATAATAAAACAAACAGTTATGACGAAAAAATTAATAGATATGGTCGGTGGTTACCAAGTAAAAACAGGGATGATGGGTTATTTTGAATAACTGTTCATAACAACCTTCACTAACACGGGCGGCTCTCTTTAGATGTGACACGTTTACAGCCCAGACTCTCCTTTCGGCTTATACGTTTCTTCCCGGAAGCAAAATCTGGAATACAATGATAACCATAAACGTGCATGTCAACAAGACAATAAACCTTTTATTGACTGTATTCAAACACTTTTTGAATACGAATTAATAGAAAAGTCCAAAGAAAATCCTATTGCATAACGGAATAAATACTCATCAAAAAGGGTCCGTAGAACACGTAACAAACTGTCCATCAATTTGTTTGTTTTTACAACAGAAAAAAGGAAACTAAACCACCAGATCCACCTCGTTCTTCTATTTGTTTGCCACATTTACAAGAAACATTTGATAATTAGAAACTTCATAAAATCTTCTGAATCTATTCTGGATCAGCATACAAATACATTAATACAAAAGAAAGGGAACATACAAGTACACTGAACTGAATTATTTCTCCGTAAAATCCGAGGCGTTCTGGATGCTCATCATCATCATCATCTTCTACTACTTCGTAATACATTCGCATCAAATTTTGAATACTTATTGCTAAGGAAAATGAGATAATGAAGGCAGCAGCACGACAAATTCTGGAATCACATATGATAAATAACGATTTCGTCTGATACATCTCACTGTTTGATATCCGAACTTTGAGAAAAAGAGTCCGTCTTTATCGCCACTGTTTCAAATTTAGCTTTCTGCTTTTCTTTCTCGTAGGCAGCTAGAAACACTTTTTCTTTGTGTTTTGCCAAATGATAATCATCCTAAACAATTTGATTTGAAATATCAGAATTAACTGAAGTTTACATTCTCTCTAGAATCGGAAGTCAAATTCAATGTGAAGTTTCCTGTCAAACCAAGCAGAGGCTTCCAGGAATTTAAAAGGATCGGAACATGAATCTTCGCACGACAGTAAATATTTAGAATTGGTTCAATATCCACATCACTCAAATCATCATTTCGCATTTCAATATATTTCTAAAAACTCGATAATATTTCGTTTCTTGTTCATGAGACCAACCTGAAACAAGTCCTTTTGAATAATTGCAATGTGCTCAGTGCGATTGAGTTGATGCATTTTCAAAACAGTGAATTGAAACAAACTCAAACAACTGAAAATTAAATTTTGCTTAAAGTCGAAACGAAAGAAGAACTCACTCATCAGAAGTTTTGAGTACATCAATGAAGTCAGTATAGATGGTTTTAACAGGAAAAAGACCATTTCTTGAAGTCAATGACAGCGATAGAGGTAAAAAGAAAACAGTAGCAAAACCAGAAAACATTTCTTCAAACTCAGAAATAAATAAGTTTTCAATCAAACATTATTATTCCACGTAGCCGCGTGAAACAGGAAAAAAAAAGAATAAAAACAATATTTGTTCGAATCCATCATTTTTACTTTGATAAATTTACTCGTTTCTAGACACAACAACTACTCGAATTTATGAGTAAGTTCAATTATTTAGATTACAAATGTCCAATTAGATACTTTCTAAAGCTGCTGAGAAGAAAAAGAGTGGAGCAAAAAAGGAAAAACGTTCAGATAAGCGTTCAAGATCAAGTTCAACATCCAGAAAGAAGTTAACTGATAATAATACAAGAGAGAAAAGATCGGATAAAAAGGAAACAAAAACGAAATCGAAAATGTCGGATAAATCGAAATCTTCTCAGCGAAAGTCAATAACAAAGGGATTGAGCCCACCAAAAGAGAGAAAATCATCGAAAAAAAATTCAAGAAGACGTGATTTGAGTCCACCGAAAGAAAAGAAATCGTCGTTACAAAACCCAGTTACAGAGCCTTCTGATGTAAAGTTTATATTGATTTTCAATAGTTTTATAGTTAAGTTCAGCATGAAATCGATAAGACACAATGGGAATTCTCTCGATTCAAAGAAGAAGCTGATGGTATTAAAGATGAAGATCCGAATATTTATGTGAAAGAACAAGTTGGAGAAGCAACACCATTTCTTGCAGAACAGAAACAAAAAATGCTAATCCGAGGAGAACATTTGAAGAGAAAACCAATGTACACATTGTTTTTTCTCTTTCTGGAAATAGTTAGTTTCGAATTATTCTTAGTTTAAAGATTTTCATTTATTTCCAGATTTTTGCTCTGACGGTTCTTATCAGCTGGAGTTTTTTCCTTGATCGAAATGAGATTTTACCTGTTATTCTCTGCTATGCCAATATTCTGATTCTAATCATCGTCGTCATTCTTGTTTTCGTAGTTCAATTTGGAAGATTTAATGTTGTAAAAGAAGAATTGGATGAAGATATCCGATTCAGAATACCATATGATTGGAAGTATGCTGTGAGTTTGAAATGTCTCCTAAAATACTTCTAAAAATCTTAAAATTTATTTCAGATCTGTATAATGCATTTTCTTCGTTTCTTTCTCAACTGCGCAAACATTACAGTCGGTGCTCTTGACAATGATTTTGATGGTGGAGTGATCGTAATGCTCTCTGGAATGCCAATTATGCTCATTCTCACATTGGGACACATAGTTTTTTCTCTTCGACCGCAAGGTTGAATTCCCAAAATAAAAGTATTTTTGTCCAATCGTTTTGTTTCATTTTTACGTGAATTGCCCTTCACGTGGATTTCAATTTCCACGTTCTCGGACGACATTTTTTCGTAAGAACTTCCTTTTCTTTTTCGCAGTTTCTTCATTACAAGTTTTGCCGGTTTTGTTCGAAATGGACGTTCGTGTTGCCATATCGAAATGCGAAGATTACACTGAAATGGTTTGGATTTCAAAGAAATGTCTTCTAAAACTTCTGTTTTTCCAGGTGGCTCGTAAGACTAAAAAAGTTCTCCCTACAATCGGACGTCTTCTTTTGATTTCCACTTTCATTGAAGATGGTTTTAGACTTCTTTACAACACCGATGCGCATGCAAATCACTTTACTGTAAATTCGATAATAATCCCTCTGAATCCGAAAAAAAACTTTTCCATTTTCAGGAGATTTGGAGTCTCAACTATTATTTTTCATACTTTCTCACCCTTGTTATGACTCTCAATCTTCTTTGTGGGTCTCTTTTCGTTATGATTCGATACAAAGTGAGATCGGGTTTGTTAATACAATTAATTATGATCAATTTTTAGGTAACTGGGTCAAGTGTTGTCCTGGCAATTACAATCTTTTGTCAAATCATTCTCTATCAACTCTACACGACTTATCATCTCCTCACTCGAAATATCTCAATCCTTGCAGCACTTCTCCTTATTGTTACTGAAAATATGCTTAAAAAACCAAAGAAATACAATCAGTTGCCAAAGGATGAAAATGAAATCGAGGTAAGAAGTTGTTTCATTAACCAACAAAAAAGATTTCTGTTTGAACTTTGAAGAAAAAATGATTTCAGGTGACATCTGTAATGTTGTGTGCCTGTCGTCTGTTTCTTAATTTGATGTTAATGTCAATGATTCACTTCGATATGAGCTACAAACGTCTTCTCCTCTGTGCAGTTTCCTATATCCTGATGATTTTCGTTTGGTGTGGATTCAAAACTAGAATGATGAGTTTTATTCTTGCTGGATGGCTCTTTGCATACAATATCACTCTGAACAACTTCTGGGATAAAGACGTCGAACTTCATGTCGTTCGTTATGATTTCTTCCAAACTCTATCAGCAATTGGAGGCCTTCTTCTTCTGATTCATACTGGCCCTGGAGAACTTTCAATTGATGAATTAAAGAAAAAATGGTGAAAAGTAATTTTCGTTTTTCATTTTATTCATTTAAAAAAGCAATAAAATAATTTGATGAGTTATGTTTTTTCGGGGGAAAGTGGACGAAAACCAGTGGGCAATAGGTTCAGATCACAATTGGAAATTGATTGAAACACCGAAATTTAGGATTGTATATCTAAAAAAAAAGAGGGAAGACAATGAAAACAAAAGTGACAAGTTATGAAAATAAAATTATATACAACCAGTAGTAAAAATGAGTTTTCAAACTCGGAGTTCTCCAACTTTTCGTCTCAGAATTTGTTGAGGAGTGGGCGGAGCTGAATCACCAATCACAACACTCTTCTTTCGTTGTTCATTTGATCCTGAAAACGTGTCATTCGATGTAACTAATTGTGAATAATTGGCCTATACTTGGGACACTAAATCCCTACTCTAAAAACAACAAAGATGAGCAAAAAAATGATAATCAAATGTACTGTACAAACATTGCTCACTTGAAATAAAGTTTTGAATCAAAAGCTCTAATGGCAAACCACTTGCGTTTAAGTTAGTGAAGATTTTCTATTTTTTCTAAGTGACGTGGCAACTGAACTCAAAACAATCAATAATCAATGACCATCTACGAGTGATTTAAAAAGATGTGAGTGAAATAATGAAAAAGTGAATTGGGTGAAAAGTCAAAAAAAGAAGCGAACGAACGAACCGACGTGACGAGCACGCTACCTCTGAGCAATTCAGCAAGTGATGAAATCTCTCTTGAGATATCACTCAATTGATGCTCAATTGCTGTTATTCGAAGTGATAAACCTTCTTGTGTTGAATGAACATCATGAACTAATTCATATGTATTTGAAGATGTCTGAAACAATTCAAAACTAATGCTTTTGTCGTTATTGAATGAAGTTTACCTTTGCGACATCACCAAGAGACACTAAGTTTTCAGCAAGTTTCCTTTGATCTCTTCTGACTCGACGCATTCTAAAAGTTTTAATTCATTTCTGTAAAATCTGCTTGAAAGCTTACTCATAAATAGCGAGAAGGAACTTTCTGGTGTGCTTCCTGATCTTTCCATGATCTGGTTTCTCTACCAATTTTCTGTATTTAAAAATAAACCATGTTTCACGCAAAACGTTTGCAGCCGAATGTTTTAACTGAAAAAATTATGTTTCGAGATAGTATCTTGATAACATACCTGTCTAGTCAATTGAGTATCTTGCATGAAGTTGTGAACATGTTTTTCAGCTCTTGTTAACTCTAATTTTCTTGCAATAACAGCGACAACCATTGAAGATGCGCAAGTTCCCAAGATACCAGTGATAATTGCCATACTTCTACCACAATACGTTTTTGGAACAATATCTCCGTAACCGACAGAAAGGAAAGTGATTGCAACAAGCCAAATTGAGTTGATATAATTATTAGTGTCTTTGTTACTATCCTGATGTGTATGTTCTCTTTCACATAAACGAAGAATCCATCCGGCAATAACCCAAAGGAATGCAGTGAAAATCATAAGCATTGTTCCAGGACACATTGTCATTAGAGTTTTCAAAATGAATCGAGCATTGAAATTAACACGGTTGAGACCAGCAATACTACGACTGCTTGCATCAGTGAATACTCTGAAAACATTTTTGGTTTTTAATTTGAGATAAATTGAATTACCTTGAATGAAGAAGCATAACTCTGCAAAGCCAATACAATCGAAGGAACATCATGATTGAGAGAAGAACATTGACAGTATAGAGAGTTTTATCATGAACTCGATCATTCATAAATGGACCAATCAATTCGATTGGAATCGGGCAGAGCATACATACAAATAATTCGATCGCAATTTGATACATTCTTCGAAATGAGAGTGCAACCATCCAATCTTCAGCTGCATTCGCATTCATAAAAAGCTGTAATAAATGTGTGAATAAGTCCTAGATTCTTAGTAATCTATGAATATTTGTTACCTGTATTTCAATAACATGAAAATATCCAACAAAAGTCAAAAGAATTGCAGTTGTGGCAATGACGGAAAGTTTCAAAAATTGACTGAGAGCTGACAATGGCCTTATAACGAGTCCAGTTCGCAATTCATTTTCAATAATCATCAGAACTGAAAATTGAAATTCATATTATTGCTAGTTTTAGTTACGCTTCTCTCTGACGTACTTATTCCTATAATTGCAAACGCCAACGCTTTGTCAGAGACCATTCGACGTTTATCATGAAGAAGTTCACGACGAATTAGACGTCCTCCGCTGAAAATCAGAAGTCAATTGACATATTATTCGATTCTTTGAAATACCTATTATCATCTTTTTCTTCCATTAACGGAGTTGTAGAATCATCACCTGCTCCGCCTCCTTTTCCACCAGCCTCTAAATCGTTTGAATATGCAATTGAAACAGATTTTCGAGATGCAGTTTCTCCTGGAAATAAAAAACGTTTATTATCGGTAGTTAATTTGATTTTTTTATTCTAATTGAATTTTAAAATATATTCATACTGTCATGAGAGATCCAAGAAAGTCCTTGAGGTCCGAGAATTCGACGAAGTAATGCTTGTTCTCTTGATGGTAAATAAGCCATACTCATACGTCTTCCCCCATCTGCTAACATCTCTGGATCAAAATTACGAAACATTGATTCAGAATTTGAACGTTGTTTCAGTTCAGATAGTCTCCATTTTGATGGATCCCGACGAATTGTTCCCATCGGAGACATTGAATTTGGAGATGGTACACAAGATCCTCCCCCTCCAGCATATGAAAATACTGGAGTTCCATTTGCAGTTAATGAAATATGTCCTTGATTATGATGATTACTACTCAATCCTCCATAACTAAACTTTCCAGCTCTCAAACGATTTGGTCTTTCAAACATGTGATAACTTCCAGAAGTGGAAACACATGAACTTTTTGCTGTTGGAGTTGGACTCGCGGGAACATCAAATGATAATTGTTTTGGTGCTGAAGTAAGACGGGGAGCACGAAGAATTGATTTTGGAGCTGATGAACTTCCTCCATTCAAAAGTGGATCATCAGGATTATCAGCTACTGGAGATCCAAGCATTGTTTCATGAATTGGACGAATGATAAGACTGGCTGATGAATGGGTTGATCGAAGAGGAATAGCCGGTGATGGGCTTGAAGATCTTGTTGTTGATGGAGGGGGTTTGGAGAAAAAACTGGGTGACAATTCGAACAGAATTATGAATCTCTGAAGATTTTGGAAAATAAATAAATGATGAAAGAAGTAGGAAGGTATTGAGAAAAAGAGGAAGTTCTCATGACATAAAGAACTGGGGGAACAAGAAAAGGAACGTCTTCTAATCAGATGATGTTGTTTTTCAAAACGAAAATATTGATACAAAACCCAGAAGGAGAGAAGAAATACCTCCTAATTAGTTTGTTCATCAGAGCATCACCTGATAAACTGATTCATCATTTGACTACGTGGTTGGTTAAAGAGGAAATGACGATTGAATAAAGAGAAAAAGAGAAATAGAGAGTCCTCTCCGATTAAACTGAAATTGTGTTATATTGGGGAAAAAGAGAAAAGAGAGAGAGAGAGAGAGAGTGACGATTACAACAACTCAGCCACCATATCTTATAATTAGTTTTTTTTCTATCCCGAAGAGCTCTTTCGTCTCTTACATATTCTCATTTTAATTATTATTTTTAGTGCTTGCGGTTTTCATTTTTCAAACCATCATGATCTTGGGAAAGAAAAAAAGAAAGAAATAAGGAACATTTAAGGAAAAAAGTGACAGAAGTATCTAGAAAACAAAGAAGATTGAGTAAACCTCCGGAAACAGGATGTCAATAAGAAATGGAGAAAATATTGAGGTTACTCGAAAAGGTAGAGCTATTGACTGAAAAGTGCAATGCCATTTTTATTAAGGAAATTGTCATAAAAGTAAAACTAGAAAGAATTGAGATTTTGAATGACTAATAGGAAACTCGGTAAAACGTTCATTTCCGAAGACTAGACTGCATACTGAATCAATTTTCGGATTTAGAATTTTTGAATAGAGTTACTCATTCCGCAAAACTTCCCTATTGCAGTTTCAGAAAGAGTTCAATTTGTGCATTGCATTTTTCAGTTTTGATTGAGATTCCATTGTATTTTTTGAAGTTAAGTCACGTTCAAGAACACAATAATTTGAAAGAAAAATGGATGAAATGTTTGTTTCTCTCCGAGTATAAGTACCTAACATTACGACTAAAAAGCCATATGTGTGGTAGGTTAATAATTGAATTGAAGGAATATAAACTTGTTGACCACCAGACACCCTCCCGTCAGTCACTTTTTCTTCATAGAAATACTTCATTTTTAGCTCCAAACATCTGTCTTTCTATCCTTTACTTTTGATATTTCATACACCACTTTTCATTTCAATTTTGACACATAAAAGTCAGGGGAAAACCTTAGAATTTCGGACATTTTCGATCTTTAGAATCCAAAAAATTTCAAAAAGTGATGATGAGAAAGAAGTAGACAGAAAAGGAAAAGCGTCCAGAATGGCACTTTTAGTGGTCACACCGTCATTTGCAGGCAGACATAAAACAGGGGGAATGGAATAGAGAGAGGAGAGGAGCACGAATAATTGATGAGATAATGTTCAAAGTTGGAAAAATGGAGCATCGAGACCACTGAATAAAAATAAAAGAGGCGGAGCTTGATGAAAAGGGATTGAAAGACCAGAATTAGATGGGTGGCATCAAAAGAAATCCATCTGAATTTCGAGATTCTGAAGACCATCGAGCAAGATTTGTATTAAAATGAATCAGGATTTTTATCCCTTTTCCCTTCACAATCTTTATGATCAAAATCAGATTTCTGCAGGACATCGTTCCTTTTTGAATTCAAAGATCCTCTATTTGTAAGACAGTCTGCTATTTATGATTAAAATAAAAAATATGAAAGTCAGTGGGAAAAAAGCACGTAGACAAACGTCATTTAATAGTAACTGGTTGGCAAGAAAAGGTCGGAAAGTCAATCCAATTTGCACTGATTTAAATGTTTCTCCTTTCTTCTCTGAATTCCAATTCTCTCAATGGATTCCCCTTTTTTCTTGCAGAATTGAAACAAAATACTTGGGAATTGGAGTAATGAAAATGGGGGTAAAAAAAAAGAGTTGAGAGAATAAAAATATTGGAAACGAGAGAGGGAAGATTTGCAAATTAAAGAGATTGCTTCTAGAATTCAGAATACGGGGTCGAACGTAAAAATGAATGACTAAGACGATTTGGATTTGCATTCCGGTCCAGACATTATTCCTTAGGGAAATGAGAAGAGGAAATTCAAGAAGTTTTTGGAGAAAAAGAGGAAGCTTCTTTGCTTCTTCACGTGTCATCATTCGATGATCTATTGACATGAAAATTGAGACTTTTTGAATATTCAAAAGCGTTTTTTAAAAAGGATATCGAACGTTTATGGAGAAAAAACATTGTCAAAGATGTTAAGGCTTCAAACCTATTTTCGAATTGAAAACATTCTGACTTGAACTGAAATTAAAAATAAGATCAATAAAACACTTTCTTTTTTTGTTTAGATTCAGTGGATCTTAACACGATTAAGTTTTCAAATAATTCAGAGATGATGTATCCAATTCTAACTTACTTCAACTATATCAGATTAAAAGATTAGAGATGATCATTAAATCAATAATGGTGTGAATGTGTTTAGCTTAAAACTGAAGAAGTAAAGTTCACTGTGAAGGAAAAAAGAAGGCGTCGAGAGCCAACATGTCACGTTTCACCTTCTCAATTAGCCATCGGTCGTTGACTTTTCTTCGCCTCATTTTGTTTTAGATGAGAGAAAAAACAGACGAAAATCTTCTAAAAAGATTAATTAGACATTGAGATTTTGTCTTTTGAACAGAACCACTAGATTTAAAGTGATGAAGCATGGCTCAAAAATATAAAGTGGGGGAGTCGTTTTAACGGAAATCTCATCTCCGGATAAGAAGATAAAAATCTGATACAAAATCAGACTATTAGTCTAAGAAGATCCGCAAAAGCTAACAGTGGATATTCTCTTCTTTTAATAATCAAAAAGACACAAGCCTGCCATTTCAGATTGAAAAAACACAAAATTTCATGAATCGGTGGAAAGGAAAAAGAAGGAGAAAAACAACACAAAACACATTTATATTGGGATATGAATGATGAAGAAATTGTACCCTTTCTTTGAATAAACGTGATCCGTGATAATGAGAGCAGATTTAGGAAAAGAAAAACGGAAGAAATTTGACACCTTCTACAACCTTTTTTGTGTACCTAACTGACGAGGTTATGCACATTATTTGTGAGAAAGAGTACTGAATTCTCAGATTTACTCAAGATCCATTTTTTCATTTCGATTCTCTAATAATTCTTTGTTTTTTTCATTTAAATGGAGGTCTGTAGAAGCGTGTGAAAACACGACATCGTCGACAAATTTGATAGTCTTTTTGACTGAAAAAACGTAGAAGAGAAAAGAAGAGAAGAGCAGAAATCAGCCAGAGAAAAACATGGGAAAACACATGGTTTTTTAATTTTTTCTCTTATAAAAAAGCTTTGGAGAAGAAGGGAAAATAACTGGAAATAATATGCATATCGATGCTCGCAGGTGTCCAATTTCAGATTTTTGAGGGGCAATGCAAAATGAGGGATATAACGCCTTTTACTAATGCACTTATCTTTTCTTTTTTTCCAAAAGAGAAATACCAAAAGAAAGCTCTGAAGAAAAACGAGAGAAAAAGAGAAACAAGAGAAAAAAGTAACTAAACGAGGGACTAATGAACAAGAAAATAGGAATTTGGCTCTAAAGGATCAGCTTGTTTGTCAAAATTTGCCTGAAAATGGCTTCAAAATACCAATTGACAGAAAAGGAAAAAGACGAAAAGCAATAACTAAATTATTAGATTATTTATCTCGCTTTTTTCAATTTGGTTTTTAGATTTGGAAAGATTTCACGGGATTTCTGAAGGTTTATCTTCTGACGACATAAGGAGTGGTTTTTAGGAATAGAATAGGAATCTGAAAGGACATAGTAATAATAATAAGGAAAACAGACTAACCAGAATCTATCTTGAAAAACAGAAAACAAGAAAAATTGACATTTAGAGATTACTAGAAAGTCATATGTCCATGAAGGACTAACAAAGATACATTCGGGATTGTATTTATTCTGAAAATCTGAATAAGAGAGACAATTCTCCATGGCAACAATTCTCTTTGAAGCGTATTAACCTCATTATTCGATTCACTGAACCAATAAACTCTTCGAATCTCTCATGACAGTTTTATATTATATGAATCATTCAACAAACCTGTTGCACATGCAATTGCCACGTCAGCCTGAGTTCCGCTTAATGATAATTTTCCATCAATACTTGCATCTGCAGCATGCATTCGACGAAGTGATCCAAGACGAGAAATTTGAGTAGTTGATTGAGAATTATGAATTATTGTTTTCTAGAAAAAATGTTTGGATTTCGGAAACGAGACTTTTTTAAAGGATACCTTTGGAGTATGGTTTCCACCATTAAGAAACGGCCGAAGTGATGGTCCTAATCCATTCATTCTCATCCAATTCATCGATATCTAAAATGTGTTTTTTATTATGTAAAATTTGAATATTTTGATATTAGTTTGTTAGTTTTTTTTGTGCCTGCACATCTAGTTCTTGGCCGAGCGCTTAGTAATTCAGCCCATAACAATCCTCAACTCACTAATTCAACAATTAAACAAAGATTTGGATTTTGTCAGAAAATCCAGTTTTTAACAACTAACTTGATCATAATCAACCCGTTTTCTTCGAGGTTTTTGCCCTCGAATCATTGGATCAAGTAGATCAATTCTGGATCCAGTTCGTCTTTGAGGTATCATCATTTTCAGCTGAAAACGACTCTCGAAAGTTGTTTCAAGAATTTAGAAAAGAGCAAAGTAGAAACAAGTTAAAAAATGAGTTATTTGGAAAAAAAGGAAGTAATTGAATGTCCCTTTTGCGGGTGTCAAACGAGAGAAAGTGACTTAGTAACTAATAATTTTGAGAAACAAAATGAATGTCACCGGCTAGAAGACAAAGAGAAATAAGTGGTGATAGAGGAAATATTCCAAGTATTTCAAAAGATTAAGAACTTGTTTTTCTTTTCAAAAAGAAAGAAAAAACTCTGAAAATAATGTACTTAGATAGATAATTCCGAATGAATAGGAAGGAAATGGAAAGTTTAAGCATTGAATAAGCGACCATAACTATAGAAGTAAATCCCGAAAAACGTTGAAGATGCTTAATTATTCTTTTTTTTTCAATGACCTTGAATAGATCAGTAGCTTGTGGGAACTCCTTAAAAATAGAAAGAAAAAGGAGGTGTCCTTTGATCTGATATCTTGGTCAGAAATCTTTCTCTGAAATGGATTTCACTTGACATCTTGAGTTCTCTTATCAAAAAGGTGATCTTCACATTCTTCTTTTGCAAAAAAAGAAACGATTTCAAAACAATGTAAACATGCTCTTTCAAGTTCTAAAGACCGAAACAAAACCTTTTACAGAAGGTTGAATCAAGAGAAACAATAATTGAATCAAATGGAAACTTCTCTTTGAAAAAAACTCATTTGAAATGTATGTAATCCGTAGAAACTCCAAAAATCAAATGGGTCATTGACATTTCAAATTTCAGATATTAAAGGTCATTCCTTTTTCAAAAACTACTATTTTTCTTCAAGAACATTTGATGAAATTGGACGAAAACAGATGAAAGAAAAGAAAAGAAATTGGAAGAAAAGAGAAAGGAAGCAACTAATAAGAAAAAAGATATTTTGATGTGAAGAAGAATTTCAAAAATAATGATGAAATTCGAATGAAAATGAATAGCCTTAAAAGACATCATAAAAACGACTCAAATGTTCGATGAAAACGGTGAAAAATGAGAATAAAAGAGAGAAAGAGGTGACCTTGTTTTTTTCAGGTAATTCAATACGCTTGTTGTATGGACACCAACCATTTATTTTTTTCTATAACAGCTGGAATTTCTAATTGCCAATTGCCACACGGAAAGAAAATATTATCGAATCTTATTGCAAGAAAAAAATAATATGAAAAACGGAACAGTCATCCGAAAATGCCATGTTTTTATGGTTTTCTGGGGAGACAGGAACAATTGGAAGCTGATTTTCAGAGCAAAATCTAAAGAAAAGACACGAACTTTTGGTTTTCATTTACTGGATCTGACGTTTCATAAATTAGTGATGAACTACAATCGAAAAGTTTTGTAAAAAATTGAAAGATATCACAGCATTTTCTTCAGATTTTTAAATTTAAAAAAATTAAAATTGGGACATGGCTGAATAAAAGCTGACCTAGTATGAAACTTTATTACGAAAACTGAAAACTGTATTCTGATATTTTTCTGTTCATTATGTTCCTTATAAGTATGATCAGATAAAAGATAGACAAGGAATGTTATTAATAAAATAAGAAGAAGCCTGGATAATCCACGCCACCCTTCGAAATAAAGAAAGAAAAAAGAGAGTAAAATAATATTTTGTGTTCCATCTTCTATTTTTTCTGTACTTGGAATAGAACGCCTTTTTCAGCAAGGCTTCTTTCTTTCCTATTAACACTATGCGTGGAAAATAAATCAATTGATTTTGGAATGCCTAAATAGTAATTAAAGAATACGGAAACTTTATTTGTCTTGCTTATTCCCCATCCAAAAACAATTGGTCACACTCATGTCACAATAATCTAGAAAAGAAAACCACAAGTGAACCTGAATATTGGCTCCGTCACAAAATGAACAGAAGACTTCTGAAAACTTGAAAACAAAAAGCAAGAAAGGCTGAAATAATGTCAAAACTAGCGAGAAGGTGGATTGTGATGAAATACGAAAATTCGACCTTTGCCCAATTTTATTTCATTTTTCATGAAAGAAAATGAAGAAACGTTCTGAAGTGTGCGCTGAAGTGTACACGATGATTTCTACGAAGGAGACACTTTTTATGAGTAAAGACAATATTATAGAAGTATGGGTGAATGGAGAAATCCTCCTTGGTTGACCATATGGAGTTGAATGCACTAAGGTTTAAGCAAGAAAGTTTGGAAAAATCGGTTTACACCGGGGCAAAGACAATATTTGATTATATTACTATTGACTTTCAGAAAAGTTATCGTTAAGGTATTCTAATAGAAGTGCACCCGTACGCGCTTTTCTGTTAGAATAAATATGTCATATTGAGTCTGAATTGGTTGTTCAGATGACCTCCATGTCACTTTTTTGTCAATATTCAATGACATTCAAGATCGTGGGAATCGTATTGAAAAATTGACAGAATAATAGAAAAATGATGTAGGTTTTAAAATAAATTTAAGAACCTTCAAATTTCATTAACGTTTTTTGAACTTCTTTACTTTTGGTGTCCAGAAATAAATATGAATCACATCCTTATTTTTTGTTATTCCTCAATTTTCAGGAATGCATTTACTACGTCAAGTCTACGCCTTTTATCAGAACTCACCTGAGCAACATCTTGATTTGAATCAAATGAAGATTGAGGGGATCTTCCTCCCAATGGAGGAAACCCACGACCATTTGAGAATCCTGAAAATATATTTTTTTAACCGCAATCAATTTTAGATTATTCAACGAGCAAACTTCAATCCAAATTCATTCATTCTTATTTTCATTCATTCTATCAGCCATTCGATTACATTCACAAAATAAAACATTAGCCGCGAGACACACCTGCACTACTGTACCCAGTACCCCCAGAACATGCGAACGGACCGTCACGTTGAACACTTGTCGTTGCTCCGGAGATTCCAGCACGTCTTTTTCGTTGTTGTCGATACTGAAACTTTTATTGATAAATTGCGTAAAATGGATTGAAAATATAACTGGACTATGGGAAACCCCCATCAGACTGCTTTCATCTAAACTGTACATGTGTTGGAGCATCGGAGACGCTGACATTCTGAAGATTTAAAAGAAATGAAACGTTTTCTCCAATGATACGAGGAAGTTTCAGAGAAATGAAAGAATAGAAAACGTATGATATTAGAGTAGAAACTTTCGTTATTCAAGGCATTCAGAATTCTCGAGTTTAATTTTTTGGAAAGTTTAATTCTCTGCTCTCGTTTACTTTCAATTGTTCATTTTGTCCCTACGGGGACTGGGCCGAGCATGGCATCAATTCAACCCCAAGATCACCCTTGGAAAGTCAGAGCAAGTCCCGAGTCTTTCCTCGGATCCAAAAATCATATAACCTTTGTTCCACTCATTCGTTTGTATACCGTAAGTTAATACGATAGGAACATGTACTACACTTTGATCTTAGCTAAGAAGAAGCGATGAAGAAAAGGTAAGGAGAATGTGGCAATCTTGGATTGTGCACCGATAAAAAGCGGGCTCGCTTTGACCACTATGGTCGTGTAGTAGGCTGCCTTCGGGATCAGAACCCGAGACATAAATGAAAGAGAAACTGGCGGAAGGGTTTCCAGGGAAAGAGTAATTGCAGAAACCAATAAAACAAAATGGAGACCGGCGATTTCTTTATCAAGATATTAGAAGAATATCGAGTAAAATTGGCAATATCTTCAACAAGACGAGATAATGGGGTTTGAGCTATTTGAAATGAAAATCAATAATTCCAAATGATAAGGTGTTTGATTACTAAAGTAATGCACATAAATGTCTAGAGGTAGTAATGAAAATTACATTAACCAGATTCTAGAATGTTTTTCCCAATGGAAAACAGAAGCAAAGATCAAAAATGTTCCGTTTAAAATGCATAATCTTGAAGTTCTCTCAAAAGTTTTCAAAGCGTAGTTGTCTCGTCAAAAGAAAACGTTTCAAAACGTAATTTCATGGCAACCGTTCAAGGATCAAAAGAGTGAATAAGTCACACCTTCTTCTTTTTTTTCTCTTCTATTATTACAATGAAAAGAGGGTGACAACGTCAAAACCTTCCCAAAAACGACAATCAAAGATCCTTAAGAGCCGGATGTCAAAAAAAAAAGAACCGAGTGACAAAAACCATGAATAACTGAAGAGAAAAACTCTCCCTGGTGTTGCTCATTGAGATGCCAATCATAGGAACGGAAATGAGTCAAAAGAAAGGAAGGAAAGAAGAAGATGATGAGAATCCGGAACAAGAAAAAGACAAAAACATGTGTTGAATATTTAGGAAATTTGGCATAAAATGCATAAAAATGAGGAGTTGTGAGTGGGTTGAAGGTCTCTTTGAAATCTGATAGTTGACCTACATTCGAAAAAAAAGAGTTTCTTTGGACTCGAAAAAGTGTTTGATGCTTTTAGGAGGTTCTTCTAGAGATCTACGAGGGTAATCTAGGAGAAGTATCGAAAAAGAAATCGCCCCACCAATGTGAAGTTTTTGGAAAAAAACGATGATACCAAAATCTTCTTTTTTTTTCAAATCTGGTAAGAAGAAGACTGATTCTATAGATCATACAGTAATCCTAGATTTATATTATTTGAATCTGAAGTACTACTCGATGGATGTTATCACTTTCAAAGTAAACACAACTGTGACCTATTTCATCGAAGCATTTTTCCCCTGTGAAAAAAAGAGAAAGAGTGAGTATATACCGGGGTTTTTGTGATAAAAAACTCATAAATCCATTTGAGACAACATATGTATAACATATCTCATGGGAACAAGAAGTGGTAAACAGAAGAAAAGAAAAGGGACCAATACGTCATTTTAGGAAACAAATTAGGGAAAAAAGGAAACGAGAAGTCATTTTTTGAAAAGAACAATAAGGATTAACTTTCCTCTTTTTTTAATAAAAAGAAGTCGAAGTTCAAGCTAACTACAGTATTCTTGAAAACACATGATTACTGTAGAATTGAAGTTGGAAAGAACGAGTTCAAAAAGCTTCTTTTTCTAAGCTCAGTACATTTTGGATTACAGGAAAACATATTTTGTGATTTCAGTTCTGATTTGAAAAAGAGAAAAGTTTTTCCTTCCAAAAACATTTGTAACTCCATTAATCTTCTTTTGAAAAGAAACTAAAACGTCGTGGGATTTTTGTTCGTCGAAAGTTAATCTCTGAGTTGATCAAAACCTTCTCAAAATGTCTCTAATACTTCTTCTTCCGACTTCTTCTTTTTTTGTTCAAAACGAGTCAAAGCGTCATTCAAAAAACGGCATCCAATGACCAAAAATACCCTCCCCCACTCCTGTTTTTTGTCTGTTTTCTAAGGCTATTCAACTTTCCGAGCAAAGTTTTTCAACCATTAAATTGGTATTCCCTTGTTCGTTTCTCTTCGTAATCCGTTTTACGGACATTTTTGAAAATATCTATTTTAGATGAAAAATATAAAAAAGGGCATTGAAGATGTATAAATTGAAGAGAAATCTGTAAAAAAGGAAGTGAACTCTGAAGATTTTGAAAAAGGATAGAAATGACTGGGAGGATAAGAGAGCAAAGAAAATTGGGTTATTGGGAAAAAAAGAGAAGATGGGCGGTGCAAATATACAAAGAATAGGATAAATTGTAGAAGGAAAAAGCAAGAATTGTATTGGGATTTTGCAAAAAAGGAGAGATACAAAGAATTGTGTGGGTGTATTGTATTTATAGAAAAGAACTAAAAACGAGAAAAAAAAGAAAAAGAAAGTTCGAATTCTTAAAGTTCCTAGATTCAGAAGCAGAAGTCACGTCATCTATGAATTCGTACTACAAAAAGAAATGATGAGCATTTCTTGGCTCGAATAGCATTGACATTATTCTGGTCCAGCCAGCTAATGAATAAATTCTGAATTTTGACAAATTCTTATTATTTTCACTATCATGGACTTCCCAAATAACAATATTGAATTAATTGAAAAAGGCAACATGATTTGGGTACAAAAGAACCCATTTCTATTGATCAACTCGTCATTTTTCATGTTTATAAGTGTCAAAAAGGGGCCACGTCACAAAGCATACGATATACAGATGACGAGAATTCGGAATTGAAAATTGAATGAAAAAAAGAATAGAGAGGGTGAAAGTAGATGAAGAGAATAAGAGTCCTTCTTTCTTCGTTCAATGAATACCAAATGGGCGAAAATGTCTTTTTTTTGAAAGTGGGTCCTTCTACGCTTCTTCTTCAATTATTTGGGCACAAATTGACATTTAACACAAAATGGAAACAATAAAATAAAATTGAGTTGATTCTTGAATTTTCATTCTTTGGTATAGAAATATGTCAAAGGAATGTCTAAAAATGGAACATTTATGGCTGATGAAAACACAAAATTTCAAGAAGGAAAGAACAAAAAAAAAGATGAAGAACTCTTTTTCAATTCATATGTGTATTGGAGGCGTTTTATCGTGCATAGAAAAGATGATGAGTGGGGGAGGAAATGAAAAGAGCAAAGACCACTTTGGGAATTACTGTACTTCAGTCTGCAACGTCTTTTTGCTGGAAAACATTCAGGCTATGAAAGCTCCAGAATTTTTTTCTTCCGATCTCCAACGTCTTCTATTTACACACTTTCTTCTGGATCAATGAATTTCAGAGATTCTAAAATTTTCCTATTTCAAGAGTCATCACACCCGGAACTTTTTTCTTGTTTTTATTTGTTCCTGTTTTCTAGACTGACACATTGGAACAAGACAGAAAAAATGATTTATGAGAACATGATGAATTTGAAAAAGAAATAGTTATTGTTTTTTTTCTAAAATTCACTCGTTACATGGGTTTCACTTATTCCCGATAGCGTCTACAAAGAAGCATTCCACTCAAATAGATAAATTTAATTATCGAAAATGAAAGAACTCTTTATTTTCTATTTAATCTACAAGAGAAGAAGAAGACTGAAGTTAGATTCTAGTTTCAGATTAAAATGTGTTGTACAAATGTTTCAGAATTTTCACGGAAGCACAGATTGAGTAGTATAGTATTGTAGATAGCTTTCTTTATCTGAACTTCTTGAAATACTACAGATTCGAATAGACGCAATTAGCTCCGTTTGTTTTTTTTTTTCATTTTTAACATGATTATGGGATCACGACGATCACAAATTAAATTACTAAATCCGTAAGAAAAATCCGTTTCCAAAAAAAAACGTTCAAAAAGTGGAAAAGACAGCAAATTGTACATGGTATGGGATAAAAAAACTCTATTAGAACGGCATCTCATCAGACGTCAAAAAACTTCAAAACTATTCAAGTTAGTCTTCGCTCTAAGTATTTGAAATGGAGAGTAAGTTGAAAAAACGACCACTCATCTTTTGAAAAACAAAAGATAAAATACAAAATCTCATCCTCTTTGAAATATTTTCGAAAGATTGTAAACTTGTTTGCAGATGTCTGGGAACCATGAATGATGAAGATAGTTGTGGGTGGAGAGAGAGAGAGTCCTTTTAGTTTCGACCTACTTTCTACGAACTTCAGATCATGTTCTGATTCTGATAGCGTGACATTTCTATGCAATTCTTATTGCTTTTTTGCATTTTTTTTTCAGGAATAGAGAGTAAACATGAACATCATCTATTGACCTTATGTTGACTTAAAAATGATTATTCTAACAGAAAGGAGTTATCGGTCAAAAGAGGACATTTTGTTTAGTTATTCATTGTCTCAAAAAACGGAAAAAAAAGCTAAATATGGAAAGATCCGAAAAGAAGATCTCGTCACTTTTGGAACGTTCAAAAAACAATTGGAACATGGGCTTAAAAACAGATTTTCGTTAAGAGAGGAACTAACAACAAAAAAAAAGAGAAAATGGGAAAATGTATGAAAAATAGAGAATGAGAAAAGTATAATTACCGGACACAACCAACAGATGATTGCTCTATCTTTATCCTTGGGGAATGAAAGAAGAAGAGAGAAAAAATAATAAAAATGTGGAAAACGGAGAAATAATAATGTAAAGATGAGAAAAAGTGAAATTGTGGGAGAAAAAAAAAGGGAGAAGTGTTCCAAAAATGATGACTTGGAGATTACAAATTAATGAATTCACATTAAAAAAGCAGAGATTTTTTCTCTGGAATATAATTATAGATTTTTGAGATTACCTGAAGATATTAAAAAAAGGTCAAGAAATGAACATTAATGATGATAAATATTCTGAAATCGATGTATACAAGGATATTATTATAATACTTTTCCCAACCCAAATGAGTTTTTCTGAATAATAGGGGATATAAAAGATTATTTTTAGATAAGAAAAATATGGTGTATGATGTCATTTTTAATATATAAAAGTGCCGAAAATCTCTCTTGTCAATCAATTGTTGAATTGAAGCAAAAAACAATGATTGTGGAGATGTGGAAATTTTTGAGAAAACTCAGAACGAATTGAAATGATGGAAGAAATGAAAAGTTAGTTTTGGGAACATCAAAGATTATCAAATTGTCAAAACATCTGAAAATATTTCCTTCATTTTCTGAAAGGGACGCTTCCTAGGATATCAACCTAACAGTCGTGATCGAGTTTTTCACAAGAAAAGTGTATTTCCTAATTAGACATCAGCCCTTTATTTAAAAAAAAAAAACAATAATCCGTAAGTGATTTCGAATAAACAAAGATGTATTTATTTATTTGAAAAGGTGTCATTTGCCTTCTGACACTAGCCCATCTCTCATCATTTTCTTCATCAGAAAAAGTGAGAGATAGAGCAGAAATCATGATGATTTTGAAGTGAGTGTCATGCAAAAAGTTGGAACAAATAGGAAGAAGATTAGTTTTTTGACAAACCACGTGATTCAATAAAGCAAAAGTTGAGTACATTTAGGTTTAAAAGAACTTCAAAAGTTTTTGAAAAAAAAACATTTTAAGAAAACAAAACTGGATTTTTGAGCGCAGACGGTTGTCTTGGTAGTAGTCAACAAAAATATGTACATAATTTCTCGTTTTATGCGATTTTTATGTTCGACAATAAATTGAGAATCTGTGCTTTTCACTCAAATTAGTCTGGAGCTAGAGAATTATTGTTTAGACAGAAATACTGAAATTGTATGACTTCACTAAAGTATTACCAATAAAATATGAAATGAAAAAAGGAAGAAGAGAAAACAAATTCCAAAACATGTACAGATTTTTTTTTGAAAGCAGTCAATTAACTTCGGAATCATTTAGAAAAATGTTTACGGCTCCAATATTTGGAAAAGCAGTTTTTAAGAGGTGCTGTATCAAGTTACAATCTTGAAATATCTTTTAATTCTGAACCACTTATCCAATCGGTTGTGACAGAATTCCAAAAATCGTTTCGTGGTTTCTTTTCTAAACAAAGGTATCATAAACATTTTGCCAATCGTTTACCGCTACAGAGAAGGGTTGATCATTTCTAATATAAGGGCATATAGAGATAAATCTACCAGTCTTCATTTAAGTGAAAAAACAACTTACAGCATTGTCAATATCATTACAACTGGCGAACAGATCTTCACTAGATGCTGATGGACGATCATCGAACGAATGGTGCATTGAAGATCCTGAAAAGAACAGAATGAGGATTAGGAGATCAAAACCTAAAAGTATAAAAAACCCAATGAAAGAATTTCTCAATAGCAAGAAAAGAGTCAAATTACTCTTTTTTTTTAAAGAAATATTCGAAATATTCAAATTTGTGAAATGAAACATCGGCTCCAAGAGAATAATAAGCAGCTGAAATGATCTTTCTGTTTTTTTTTTGTTCTCCAGGTACTCTTTGACTTTCCCTCTTCAAATAGATGAAACTACTTCAAATTTGCACAAAACTTTCTTCCTTTTTCTCTTTTTATTTTTTTATTTGAAAAACTAAATCGAAGAATTCTTTGCAGTAGTACACCCCTTTGAATACACCCTTCATGATTTATGTCGCTCGAAACAATAAGAACACAGTATAATGAGAAAAAGAAGCCAGAATGAAGATTTTTGATCAAGATGAACTTATAAAAATGCTCAGGAGATTATATCAGGAGGTTGCCATTGCAATTTATTCTTTAAGAAATTGGTTCTCTTTTTGGGAGGAAGCCCCTTTAGATGAAAATGCTGGAATGTTTGATTATTGGAAGACACTTGAAATCAGATGACGTTTTCAAAAACTTTCAGAGTTGCTGAAATCAGAATATCAAACCGACTTCTGTCAGATTTGTTCATTTTTAATTTTACAATAAAACTATCGTAAGTTTTATTTTTTGCCCCATATAAAGTTACCTCGATTATCACAAATAAGAATAGCTGTATAGCTTGATTTCATGATTTCAGCACGATTTCCGTAGAATTTTTGGAAGGAATTTAGAAGAAAAACAGAATGAGAATCCAATTGAGAATTCGAATTGAGCCCATTATAAAGGGACAAGGAATTAGTGGATGGGTTAGCAGAAAAAAGAGAATTTCAGAATAAAAGCAACGAATTTCGGTACCCGTGACACGAATTCTCAAAAAGAATGAAACACCTGCATTGAATCTTACTCTCTTCTTTTTTTTTTATTTTTTAGACGCCCTCGGAAGAGACTTTTTTGAATAGGTAAGAAGAATTCAAAATGAGAAGAAATAACGAAAAGAATAGGTGAAAAGGAAGTGTAGGTGTAAAGGTTTGGAATAATGACTTTTGACCTTTTCTCCTTAAATCAGAGATAACATTCTGAACTTTTGGTTGAAGTTAGGATGAATAGGAAAAGGGAAGCTGAGAAAAATCATTTTGATGAAATAGGTGTTCTTCTATTAGAGGGATTAATTGCTGATCAAGTGACGCGGTACATATGACAATATAAAAAAATACGTTGATAACTTTTAGATAACCATATTTTCCTCGGAATTCTAGATTTCGAAGGGAAGGAAAAAAACTGTTTTCTTCTTTTTCGTTTTTTTTAATTCGAGAATAAAATGAATGTTATTCAGAATCAAGCAGTGAAACGGAACGAATTCTGAATTACATATGACCTCATTTCTCACTTTTCCAGTAGAAGAAATGCTTTTTTTCTGAAAGGAACTCTAAATGATCAACCAAAGGGAAAAGGGAAGAAGAGAAGAAAAGAAGAATATTGACACGTTTAACAAAAAAAGAGACAAAAAACAGATAGAATATACATATATGTGTCCGGTGTATCACCCCCTGCTGGTCCAATGGCCTTCAATTGTATTATTCAATTTTCGAGACTTCTTTTGCTTTTTTCCATCTTTTTCTAGCTGACTATGATTTGGATGATGTCGTCTTCTGACTCCAGAATAGACATTTTCTCTTCCCTTTTTTCTATCTTTTTTCTCTGCCTCATCCGAATTCAGAATTCCCTTAGGGAGAAGAGCAAGAAGCATCATCCTAATTGAAGAGCCTCTTCTGATTTCTTTCCTCTTTTTTCCAGAATTTTAGTGGAATCTTAGAGGAAATATATACAGAAAACACTCAATTCTATCTCTCCTCTACTGTTGAACTTCTTCTAAGAAAAATTCGAAAAAAAAAAACAGATAGAAAAAAGAATAAAAAATCAGGAACTCACCCCACAATTGTTGTCGTTCAGCTGCTGATATTGGGGATGCTGAACTAAGGCAACGACCACTTCCCATGCCTGAAAGAAAAAGAAAAAATAAAAGTGAATTCAAAAGAGAGAAAATGGTTGTAAAAGGAGGTCCTCCCCCCGTCGTTTTCAGAGTAATTTCAGCATTTTTAGAAGAGTTGAAGCAGAGAAATTGAAAAGAAGTGAACGAAAAACAAACGAATCTTTTTTTTGCCAAGATTTGAAAGTTTTTTCAAAGATTCCTAGGAATGATTTATGACTAATTCAGTTAACTCAAAAGGTTTTTAGTTTACATAACTTAGTTACGAATACCGGATCTAGAAGATAATGAGTATACCTATGTTCTTTTTTCTCAACTATGTATTTTGAAATCATTTGGAAGCTATGACAGGTAGTTTGGGATCTTTCAAAATCTGATAGATAGAATAATAGGGTTTTAGTGGAACGTCTCTTGCAAGAAAAATCTTCATAGACTCCGAACCCGATTTGTTTGAAAAACCGTACCCAATTCACTTTAAATCAGTTGAGTCGCACACAAGCAGGTTATAAATCGATGAAAACCCAGCTCGTTCGGGCCAGAGAGCCTTTTATTATGTTTCCGTGAGCTCAAAACAAATAAGCATTAAGAAAACTTCGATTAAAAAATGGATCCATCATGTTCGAAAATAATTTTGACACAATTATAAGACAGCTTGGATTCTAAATCTACAAGCGCTTTCTTTCTTTCTTCTTCGGAAAATCTTTGA
This sequence comes from Caenorhabditis doughertyi, assembly GCA_963572265.1. Taxonomy (NCBI): domain Eukaryota; kingdom Metazoa; phylum Nematoda; class Chromadorea; order Rhabditida; family Rhabditidae; genus Caenorhabditis; species Caenorhabditis doughertyi. The sequence continues at coordinate 12,165,051 of OY751553.1, read as the reverse complement.
AGAGGTTACCGTCGTCCAAACCTTTCTACCTTATTTCTAGATAATTTAGTCATGAACCGAGAAAAAAATTTGGCAGCGAATCATTATTTCTTCTAAAACAAGCGGAAAATTACAATTAGGACCCTTCCGGCAGATAGTATTTATCGAAATGTTATCAATAGGATTTCCTCAGCTTTCTTGAAATTGGAAACATTCAATATAAGCCCCGAATCAATAAGAAACCCAACCCTTAGAACTGTACCTTTTATATCCATACCATTCAGAAAAACGCCATTAGTATAATCGAACATTAATTGTTCAGGAGATAATAGAAGAATTTTAGGAGTTGTCGAATCAGAATGTTGATCAAAAGCATCAGAATGATCGAGACGTCGTTTAGAACCCATTTCGAATTCCAAAAGAATAAAAGACAGGAAGTAAAAAAAAATCAGAAGATTGTAGATTTCTTTGAAAATAAAAGAAAACAACAATTGTGGAGCACCTTTCCGTGTGTCGACGAACGAATTCTAATGAGAAATTGTTCGGTGAATTAATTTCAGCCGTAGCAGAAGCTGTTCTCTTGTTGTGTGTCGAAGATTTCCAGCTCTCTCGAAAAGAGAAAATGATGAGATGAAAAAAGAGATGAAATAGAGAAAAAGAAGAGAAGACAACGAAGGAGTTACATACAAAACATTTCGAATTATTCACGTCACGCAAAGTGGAACGGATACCATCAGAAGAGAGCACTTTTACATGTTCATTAATTAAAGATTCTTGTGACTAGCTTTTCCGGACCTCCGGTCCGTTAAAGCTAGTAGTAGCTCTTGACGTGTGTTTCAGATTGCTTAGCAAAAGGTATTACATTTTTCCAAGGTGGTTACCTATCTTTTGAAAAAAAATCTGTTCGAAACGCTCCATTTTGAAGCGAGATATGAGCCGTCAAACATTTCCGGGACAAAATTTCGGACAAAAAGTGGCTTCAATTTATTTCTACAAAACCCCTTTTTAAATTAAGGTTTCACGTTTATACCTTCTATATTTAAAGAGAGAGGGGCAGACAGCTGATGACAAAAAAAAACAAACTTTTACTGCTGAAAGTTTTTTAAAAGACCATGTAACATCCGGATGGAGGAAATTCATTTCTTATTCCGGAAATTTTAGAATTTTCTGGGTCAATTGACGCGGTTCAAAAAGATCAATGTCTTTGCCCATAACGAAATTATTTTGAAATCTTTCTGATATTCATTTGAGCTCAATTGAAAGAATATGAAGTACGGTTACTGATTATTACAGGTTGTGTAACCCATGTCGAGTCCCCCGTGAAACATTCCTCTCCGAAATAGTGAATAATAGTGAGAGTTCTATCAACTTTGAATTATTCAATTCATCAAATCTTTAGAAGTTCCTTATTTTTATTGGAATAAATATTTTAAAAAGTAGACTTTGATCTAAGCTATGAATGTCCGTAGAGAAAATAATTCTAAATTGAATTTACGCTCCAAAAAACTTTGCAAAACCACATGATCCACCTTAACGACCGAAAATCGGAGCATTTGAGCTAAAGACCTCCAGTGGATGAGATAAAATGTGCCAGTTACAGAAAAAGGATGTTTTGACAAAAGCTTTAATTTAGGATCAATTCTGGATTCTAAAGAACAGTTTTCAAAGGAACATTGCTAGACCAATCAAATCAGTTTCAACAGATTTTCTATAATTCCAATAAAATAAAGTACACTTACTTCTAAAAGATGACGTTGACATATTGTTCCAGAAGTAGAAGAAACAAGGAAACAGAATAGCTCCTTTTCTCTCTCAACCACCCCGGAAAGAACTGGTTTACGAGGGCTATAAAAGTATCGGAAAGCGACACTTTTTAGAGTGTCGACACACTGCGATTTAGAATAAGTACATGAAAGAAAAAAGAAAAACATAGTTGAATTCAGGTCAATCTTGTTTCTTTTTTCTGGCTCATGAAAGATATGAAACGAAAAGTGTTGAGAAAAAGAGGACAATATTGGAACAAAGAAAATTGAATATGCTGAGATTGGAACATCTGCTCTTTCTTCTTATAGATAGTTAAGGACTGTAATGCCACTTTCGAATTAAGGAAGCTAGTTGACTGTACTTTTCTCTTTTTCAATACCCGTCTTTGTAATAATATCGCAAACAGATCCAACGGAGTTTGAACACTATAACTTTCAGACGGCCTTGATCCTCTATGATCTATTACTCACCACCTAATGCATTCCACTTCATTGTCTGTTGAACGACGGAACTGAATGAAATCTTTGGAGAAGCGTGTAGTCGACCGGATGAAGAGCATGACTGGCCTGCAATCGAATCATTTTCAGCTCGAAAAAAGAAAAGAAAAAAAAGAGGTGCTCCTCGTCTGTCAATAATAATTATAGAATGTCTTTATTTTCTCTATGAAATATTTTCCAACACTTTGAGTGACTTCATTTGATTTCAAATTTCATTTTTCATTAAGATACCTGAACTCGGAGTGACGTAGATGTGCATAGACATTCCGATCTAGAAACTCACAATTCAATTCAAAAAAGAATAGTGAGAAAAAGGAAGAAAAACGGAAAGAAGTGGGAAGAACAATCGAATTTTAAACGAAATACAACTTGTTTCAAAATGATCCATTTCTATTCTCATGAACAAAAAATATAGATTCAGATGCCTTCAAAAAAAGAAGTGAATCAGATCTTTCTCTGATAATCCATACGAAATAGCTAATTTTTTGATAGTTTTCTCCAAATACTGACTTATGACTAAATAATGTATTCTATAGTAAAGGGCTTCTTTGTGATTAGAACAAGAGGATTAAAAGTGAATGTTCAATTGACGTGGCACAATAAAAAAAAGGAGCTCTAGTCATTAATTTTATGGGAAACAAATAGTACATTAATACGATTCCTAGTTTAAAAGCGATTTTGTATTCTCAAGAGAAACTTTTTCAGAGAAGAAAAAAGAAAGAACTGGAAAAATAAAGTATGGTGAGCTGAAATTCTTTAGCTCAAAGCTGTTGATGCGTTCGTTAATGTAAGCCAAAATTAGATCAATTTCCATGATAAAAAAGGATTAAAGATTAAACATAATCGGATTTTCATTTTTAGTTTTTCATGCAGAATAGAAGGACCTACTCAGTTTAGTTCGTTAGTTCGCAATCACAAAAAAAATTATCAACGCTTTCTCTCATTTCAAAATAAAATTCGTCTTCTTAGTCACAAAAACAATCCCGACGTGTTTAGAGGGTACCGAAAATCTCAATGACTAGAAAATATTTATATTTTCGGATGCACTCTCAAAACTTAGGCTTCCTTTCAATACATACAGAATCAAGAGTATTCTCGGAACAACAATTTGAAACTAGAATACAATAATAAGATCCTTTCTTCTTTTGCCCTTTTCAAACATTTTCAGCTCCTTTTCAGTTCATGAATTGACTCAAAACACGGAAAAAAACAAGAATACCATCATGATATAAATATATAATGAATTTCTATTTTTAACCCCTTTCAGAAGACTTTCAAAGGATTCTTACCATTTCTCAGATTCTTTAAATCGACACAATCAATGCTGTTGGCACGGTGATTCCGTGCCTGTGGAACTTCCAATAATTGCAGAATCTTGATAACTTTGAAGGGATCAGAAGGAAGAAAAAACTGAAGATGTGAACTTTTTTAATGACAAATGACAAAGAGGAAAAGAAGGCGTGAGAGTCGAAAAGAATGGAAATAATGGAATAGTGAAGAAGACGTGAATGATGATGATGTGATTAGTTTTTGGAAGAAGCTGCCTGAAGGAGTCGAGTGAGAAAAAGAAGAATAAGAAAAAGCTAAAGATTGAAAAGGAAAAGGGGTGAAAAAGACACGAATTTACTCGTCGTTTTTCATGAAAATCCAATTCTAAAAAAAGAAAAGAAACTATCGAATAAGGAAGTTAAAATAGATTTGAGAGTTGCAAAAATAAAATGAAATAGTAAAAAGATGACGTGGATTACAACAAACGGTGAGCACAGATTCCAATCGATTTCTAAATCCGATCAGTATCTGAGACTGCCTAAGACTGATAAATTCAGAGCAATGCACATTCAGATCTTTGAAAGTCTCCAAAAGTGAGGGTGGCTCTTCTATTTTTCTTTCCTTTTTTTATTCGATAAAATCTACACGTTTTTGTGACACTTTACTTTTAAAAAAGAGGGGATAATAAGTGGAAAATGATCAGAAAACAGGAAAACAATTAGGTTCGTAAGGCAGAAAAAAAAAAGAGATAAAAGAAGACGAAAAGGGACGAAAAAGTATGTATACGGATCAAGAGATAAAATTGAGTTTATTAGGACATTTGGGGAGAAAAGAAACTAAGCAAAGAAAAAGAGAATCAGATTTTGTTTTAAGCAAACATCATCTTTGCTTTTTGTCTGCTTTCGATAAAGATTTTCTAGTTTTAAACGAGTAAAAAAGTCCGGAAAAAATCAGAAATCAGTTGCAGTTATCAGAGGACTGAGCTCTAGGCAGCTTTGAAACTGGTATCCTAAATACTTTGGTTTTGTTTGAAAACAAATAATTTAAAATCTCACAGCACTTTTTCGTTGGACCAAAATGTATGTTCAGAGTACTTATAACCCTAAAATTGCTCAAAAAAAAAAACGAAAAGTCTAGCTTTGAAAAATATTGTAAGCTGAATCCGAAACGTCGTCTGGTAGTTTCTTTGTCTTACAAGACAGAGGATGATGCTCTTATAAAGGAACTATTCAGACTGCTGTCGTCAACAAAAAGTTAATTTGAACTTGACCCAAATCATTGAAAAAAAGAAGATTGAAGAAAAAGAAGATCAGAGATTCTCATTTATCATTCATTGAGACAAGAGGGACACAAGAGGTAGAAGGATGGCTCCGAACGAAAAATAGATGTTGTGGATATCTCATCTTTATTGATAAAAGAGATATAAAGAGTGAAGCGGTTTTCATGTTGTTTGGTTAGAAATAGAAGGAAAGAATCAAATAGATTATAGTGTCAGAAGAAAGTACAAAAGCTGACTGCATTATGGAAAACTTTTGTTTTGATGTTTTTATTTCATCTAGACAAAAGATGACAGGAAATCGAATTGATGAGCTTTCAAACAAAAATAATTTCCGATTTGAAATCGAAAACGAATGTATCGGAAATGAGAGAAATTACATTATTGAATATTTGAAGTCACCCGGATGAAGGAATTTCGAGTGATATTGGGATTTTTTGAAATATTCTCGAAACTGGAACAAAAGCAGGAATAGAATCAGTGTCACCTATTAAGGCTTTCCAGAAAAAACTGTCGAAAATCAGTACAGAACAATTATTAGTTTTTCTCCGGGTCAGTTGTAATTCCAGGTTTTGCAAATTTGGCTAGTTTCACGATTTAATCTAAAACAAAAACGAAACTCAAACTTTCTTTATTTCAATTAGTCGACGATATTAAGGGAAACCCGAAGAAAAATTACTAGCTAAAGTTCAGAACTCAGAGCTATCTTTCGGGATATAGGTAAAAGAATGAAGATCACACCTCTGAAGCCGGTATATATTACCGGCGCTTCAGGAAGAAAAGTTATGACCAGACATTTGGCAAAATCACGTCTTCTTTGACAACAAATGACTTCATGATCAGAGCGCTTTCAGCTTTGAATTGATCTGTAACATTACAAAAAGTTGCTTTGAGCCCCGACCATTTCATTTCCTTGTAAGTTTTTCAGTTTTTCAATTGAAAGTGCATTGCAATTTGCCAAATTTCAGATTTCCAGAAATCAGAAAAATCATGATCCCGATAGAAAACTAAATACAGAGAAACCATGAGAAAGTGTTACATAAAGCAAAAATAATTATTTTCTAACTTTTCTTTAATAAGACGATTGACTTCATACTAATTTTGGATTTAACCACAACATATGAGAATGATTGCAATCATATTTTCCTATGTTTCCCACGTTTTTCCACCTGATTCCTTTTTTCTTTTTTCTTCAATCACTCACGTGTTTCACTCTTTGTCAATCATTTCTCATCTACGAACTCACTCAACAACCCACACGAATCATCATATTTTTTGGCACTCAAATAGATACACAACAAGAAAAAATATAGACTAAAAGACGAAATTTTTCATCATTTTCTTCCTTTCAATTCATTTTTTTTAGAAAACATCAAAGATCAGAAAAAAAATAATTGAAAATTTTCTTCTTTTTTCAAATAAAAAAATGCTCACCAATAGGCATTGATGATTTTTCAGAAGTAGGTGATAATGTTGAAGTATTTGTTGATGTTCTTGTGAATCTAGGACGATCTCGAAAATCCAATGAATTTCTGGCGGATACTGAGCACTGAAATATTGAGAAAGAGTTTTATTTAATTATTGAGAGATATCTAGTAGAATTGGAACAAATAAACATCACAAACAGGGTTATGTTTTTCGGGTTTTAATATAAAATACATTTTCTCACAGTCATCTCAAAACTAAACTTCGATTTAGGTTTAAGAGAAAACTGTGACTTCACAAGTACAACAACAATTTATTATATTTCCAAGCTTTATAATATTTAGAAGCATAACTCATCAAAAATCAAATGTATTCGGATACAATCCGAAAATACAGAAGTTCCAGTTAACTTTTGAAAATGTTATAACATTGATCATCTATATACGGAAGTTTGAAATGTTCCAAAATAATTTTCAAAATAAACAAGCATTCCACTTGAAGCAATAAATCTTTGAACAACTGACCTGTCGTAATCCACTATTCGATTTCCTGATTTTTGGACCAGTTTCTACTGATTCAGATGGTTTTGATTCAAAATCTGATTGACTGAAAATTTTATAGTTTTTATGTTTTTAAAAGGATTTCGAATACCCTAAAATTAAGAGTAAAATCTAACTTGCCTTGTTCTCCAAGTAACAAATGGTTGAGGATTTGTTGTGATATCGGATGAATTGGAGAGCAAAAGTACTGGATAATGAGATACCTAAAAAAAGAGAAATTTAATGAGATTTGGAAAATGAAAAGAAATCTGAAGACAGCAAAATAGACTGATTGAAGACGAGAGGAAGAAATGAACGAGAGACCAAAGGTCCAATTAGTGAGAAAAAGAAAAAAGAAAAAACGACGGATAGATCTTTGGGTGACACTCTTTATTGATAGAGCATGTGCTGATATTTCTTAATAAGAGTTCTTGAACTTTTTTTGTCAAAATCCTTCTATATAAAAAATTATAATTTTAGTTAGGCTAAAATAAAGTTCAATTTAAATTTATAGAATTTGAATCGTCTAGAAACTCCAGACATTTTATTAAACTTTTCTGATTAAAACCAAAAATTGAAAACCTGATTTTTATCAGTCTAGAATCTGATATCCTCGAAATATTTCAAAATATCGCAGATCAAAAATATCTTATGAGCAGTTTATTCGGAATATTTTGAGAAAAGTTGGAACTTCGATACGGTCTAATGAGTTCTAGAAATGAAGGTTTGTTTTTCATGAAAAAAGTAAAAAATAGAGAAAATATTTGAATAAAGACATCAAACAGAAAAAACATCACCTGTAAAGATGGAAATTTCTTTCCAATCATTCCACTTTTCCTTCGAACAATTGGATGAGATTGACCATTTGTTTTTGGAATTTCGTTAACATTTCTTGCACTTGATGACGTCACTGATTCATTTTGTTGTAGTTGAGCTGCTTTTACAGCTTTTTCTAACTTCATTTCGAAATCTATAACTTGTAAATTAGGATTGAAACTTTTAAAATAAATGTGATAAAACAAAGAAAAAACAAAAAAGGAATTGAAGTTTGATCTGAAATGGTCAAAAAGTTGAACTGAACGAAGAAAAGCGACGTAAAGGAAATGCAATTTCCTTAAAACATTTAAAACGGAAATTGAAAGAAGACTGATATAAAACATTTCAGATATAATGGGGCTATTCACGAACAATAAAATGTAATAAAAAATCAAATTTTATCCTATTCAAGTTTTTGTAGAAATATCCACGTGGAATCAGTATTTGTCATCATTGTTTTTATTCCTAGTTTTGAAAAATCATTCAGCCCTCTCCATTATACCAACAAAAACACTCGAAACAAACTTTTATTCAGCTCAGGTTCTCTATTAAGCTTCTGTCGCAATAAATGCGCTTGTTCTAACCGGAAACATGGGGATAGTGATGACCTATTCAAGAGTACCGGATTTTCGTAGAAACTTTGAAAAATCAGAAATGAGATCAATGATGACAAAACTCCCTGCCACGTCACTTTTACTACGGTAATAAATTACAATTTTCTGTCCTTCTGAATAGGATAAAATGTGATTTTTTATTACATTTTATTGTTCGTGAATAGCCCCATAAAGAAGCTCTAAAAAATGAATCGAAATTTCGAAACGAAATTAATATTTCCAATTGTTTTTTATCTAAAAGATCTAGATGTCAGAATGTCTGAAAGCCCTCATTCTCTAACCTCATTTCAATTTGAAAAATGGAAGAAAAAGTGTCAGTTTCTTCTATTTTCAATAGGTTAAATTTTAAATAAAACTCACGCAAAATGAATATGACAATGGGTGAAAATAATTGAAAAAAAAGAAGAAAAGTTAGACAACTTTTCCTACTTTTTAACCTCTCTCTGCCTTCTGAAGTAGATAATTAGGGAGACATGGCACGAAAGAAAAGAAGGAAAGACTGGGGAATAACTACAACAAAAAAAAGAAAAAAGTGTTCTAAAACGTTGGTCCGTTTACTATTGTTTTTGTTTCGGGTGTGAATACGTTTCCTACTAGATGGAACCAGAAAAAAAAAGAAATATTCTTTTAAGTCTCAATGTAGTACACAACGTCTAGAAAATGATGAAAAGAAATGCAATAGTGCATTGTAGGATTGTAGAAGCCTTACTCAAGAAAAAAAAATGAATCAGCAAAGAGTGGGAAATCGTTGTTGTTGTTGTTGCCTCCACCTGTCGGTCATCGAGGCTCCGCGCCTCCTATCGCATGGCTTCACAAATTTTTTTTAGAAATGAAAAAAATAGAAAAGTTTTACGGGGTTTGAAATATTCTCGTGGTCCCATGGAAAATGTGGCACCAAAAATTTGGCACCGAGAATGTGGCACAAAAAATGTGGCACCAAAAATGTGGCACAAAAAATGCTCACTTCAGAGGGTGCCACATTTTCGGTGCCACATTTTCGGTACCACATTTTCGGTGCCACATTTTCGGTGCCACATTTTCGGCGGCACTTCAAAGGGTGCCACACTTTTGGCGGCACTTTAAAGGGTGCCACATTTTGGGTGCCACATTATTGGTGCCACATTTTCTGTGCCACATTTTCGGTGTCAAATTTTTGGTGCCACATTTTTGGTGCCACATTTTTGGTGCCACATTTTTTGTGCCACATTTTTTGTGCCACATTTTGAGGGCCACATTTTGAGTGCACCGAAAATGTGGCACCCTTTGAAGTGCCGCCGAAAATGTAACACCAAAAATAGGGCACCCAGGATGTGGCACCCTTTGAAGTGCCACCGAAATGTGGCACCCTTTGAAGTGCCGCCGAGAATGTGGAACCCTTTGAAGTGCCGCCGAAAATGTGGCGCCGAAAATGTGGCACCCAAAATGTGGCACCGAAAATGTGGCACCGAAAATGTGGCACCAAAAATGTGGCACAAAAAATGTGGCACCCAAAATGTGGCACCCAAAATGTGGCACCGAAAATGTGGCACCGAAAATGTGGCACCAAAAATGTGGCACAAAAAATGTGGCACCCAAAATGTGGCACCCAAAATTTGGCCAAATAATTATAAACATATTCGATATGAAGAAGAATGGAGACGTGCTCTTAAACAGTTGCGAATGATTCTAAAAAGTCCAGTGGCTGTTTCGGAACTTCGAAAAGTGACAATTCAAATTTAAGATTCATTGGTGGATAATCATCGAAAAGGGTTGAGAGAGGCGGCAGACTGCGCTTTGCACTCTTTAAAACGTCCAATCAAAGCGAAATCTCTTCAGTTGAAAGTGAAAAATGAGAAGGAAGTGTTGGCAATTCTACCGTATTTTGAGCCACGTGTACTGGAACTTATCGATATTCAACATGTGGAAACTTGCCTCAATTCCAGCATCAAATTGTCTGAAATTGTCCGACTGAAACAGTTTAGAAGAGCCAGAGATGTGGATATTATGAATGCATTTGTCACTATCAAAGATCTCATTTATCTTTATAGAGTAAGTGCGCTCCATTGACATTTTTTGAACTCAAATATGATTTTTCAGGTTGTCCTCGAAGCCCAGTACTTTGAATGCTGTGAAGTCAACTTCCATAATGGTATCAATTTGGAGCACCTTCGAAAGGCGATTGGACCACTGCCGGACAATTTTCGAGTGGAATATGGAGACGTGTTGATGGAGTACTTGCAGTCCTTCCCTATCTAAAACCAGAAGTTCTTGAAGATATTCTCATTTATAATGAGAAAGATCATTATATGAATTTCAATGAAATTGTCAAATTAGATCAATGGAAGCAGGCTAAATATTGTGATATCAGACAAGTGGAGCTTCCAATTGGAAGCCTTTATAACTTCGTTACTATCAGAATTTCTATCCGAAAAATGTCGATTGACGAGTACGAGAAACTGAAAAATGTGAGTTCAATTTCCTGAATTTTCATTGGTTTTTCTCTTATTCCAGGCGCTTTTTGCTTCTCCGAAATTCGAATATTGCTACGTTGAAGTTGATGATGAAGATGATGAGAACGCAATTCTGGATGCATTCGAAGATGAAAGCGTTCCAATTCCGGAAACAAGTCAATTGTTTGAAATCGAAATTGATACCATTCAATGCACTTTTGAATTCAGAAAAACAACTGTTTCGCTCATAATTTTTTTTCTAAAATAAAAATTTTCGCTATTTTTTTTTGCTTTTCAATTGATTTATTTGTTACAATCTATTTCTTGATATCTTTTTCACTTTTTTTTTGATTTTTAGAACTTTCAGAATGGACATTCTGGAGACCCCACCGATTCCGAGGAAAAAAGCTTCGGAGGAAACTTTTTCGGAGGAAAAAGGGCGGAGCATAATAGGCGGAGCCTATTTTGCAATAGGTTGACACAGTTTTTCCGCTCTTTAATATGCGTTTTCAGACAAATGAAACTTAGTGTCTGTGCAAGAGCTAAGCTTGACCGAAGACGGTACTTGGCAGACAAAAATAGTGCTTTAAATATTTTTATTTCCACCCGAAAAGCTAATAGAAAAGTCTGTGCGGAGCTATTGCAATTTAGGCTCCGCCCATTTTCCTCCGAAAAAGTTTCCTCCGAAAGTTTTTTCCTCGGAATCGGTGGGGTCTCACATTCTGCGAAAAAAAAAAGCTAAATATTGTGATATCAGACAAGTGGAGCTTCCAATTGAAAGCCTTTATCACTTCGTTACTATCAGAATTTCTATCCGAAAAATTTCGATTGACGAGTACGAGAAACTGAAAAATGTGAGTTCAATTTCCTGAATTTTCATTGGTTTTTCTCTTCTCTCAGGCACTTTTTGCTTCTCCAAAATTCGAATATTGCTACGTGGAAGTAGATGATGAAGATGATGAGAAAGCAATTCGGGATGCATTCGAAGATGAAATCATTCCGATTCCAGAGACAAATCAATTGTTTGAAATCGAAATCGATACCATTCAATGCACTTTTGGATTCAGAAAAACAACTGTTTAGCTCATAATTTTTTTTCCAAAATAAAATTTTTCGTTTTTTTTTTTTGCTTTTCAATAGATTTCTTTGTTTCGATAATTTTCTTAATATCTTTTTACAGTTCATACGGTGCCCGCTCCATATGCGCTCTACTGCACTCAGTACTTCGAAATTTTCCACTTTCGTCGCCAAATTGCATTTTTCAAAGTGGTTAAAATGATGCTTTTCGAAGTTATAAGCGTTTTTATGACATTTTCCGCAAAAATTGAAAAAAAAATTTGGTGACCAAAATCAAAATTTCAGGGAACCATTTTTCAACTGAGTGCAGTAGAGCGCATATGGAGCGGGCACCGTATGAACTGTACTTTTCTTGATTTTCAGAATTTTCAGAATGGACTTTCTGCGAAAAAAAGCAACCGCGCCCTATTGGACTCAATTTTAGAATTTTGTTCATTTCATCTTTTTTGTTGGGGTTTCTCGATTTTCGCATTGATATTTTTCATTCCGCAGTATATTCCTACCGGAAATCGTAGAAAAATACTGATTTCCGTCGATAAATTTCATTTCTCTTTTGAAATGAAAAAAAGAGACATGGCGCGTCTCGGGTTTTTTTTCGAAAAATTACGAGCGCGAGAGAGAGGAAAATCACACATCAAAAGGGCGAGACGCAGGAACATTTTGCGTCTTGCAGCGAAATTTTTCTCTGCGTCTCACATTCTTAACGTGTCTCTGCGAATTTTTTTACCTCGCAATCGTTTCGGCAAGCATTTATTCGCAGAATTTAGCCTTCAAAACTGTTCTTTTTCCGGGAAATGAACGATTTTTCCAGCGCAAATAGAGAATAAATCGAAGTATTCAATCTTTAAGTGTTAAAATTTTATTCTTTTTGAAAATCATCAGAGTGCAACGGAGCGCGATTGCTTCCTTTTCGCCGAAAACTGATAATAATCGGAATAATTCACTTTTCAGCTAGAAAAATTTCGAAAACTACCTTTTAAAGTTCATTAATTTTCAGCCAAACGGAAAAATGGAAGGCGCTCCTCTCACTCAAGAGCAAGTTCTAGCTTGTGCTCGTTATGAATTCCATCAGGGAAAACAAGTCGAGGAAGCATATCAGAACTTCTGCAAAACCCTGGGAAACGATGCAATGACATACAGAGACTTCGACTATTGGTTTTATCGATTCAAGGATGGACTATTCGATCTGGATCACGACAGAAACAAAAAGCCAAAACAACCGGAATTATTCGATATTCCAAATGAAATTCTGAAAATGATTATTGGAAAGTTGACTTTTGAAGAAAAGTAATAATCCATCAATTTTCCCTGTTCATTCTTTCTTTTCAGATTGGTTCTTCGAAATGTTTCCAAGTCAATTCGTGAAGTTGTCGACAACATCAAATACTCAGTCGAGAGTTGCTTTTTGTTTATTGAAGACGAATATGGTTCAATGAGACTCGAAAACTTTAAAAACTGGGAAGAAGTAGATCGGGAAAGCTGGAAACAAACATTGAATGACTTTGTGATTATGATGAATTGGCCAAGAATGAAACTGGAAAGCTTAGATATCGATGTCGATTTGAACGAACAAGATACTATTCAAGTTCTCGAAGCTTTCAAATCTTTGAATCATCGAATCCCAGTAGCGGAATTTGAGATCTTTCTCCGGCCGGTTGACAGAATTCTCGCAGTCCTCCTTCCGTATCTAGAGCCGGGAATTCTTGAACATATTAACATCACCGGCGAAGACTACATTAATTGGAATGAAATCGTCGAATTAGATCAATGGAAACAGGCAAAAAATTGTATTATCAGACAACAAGAGTTCCCAATTGAGTGCCTTTTCCATTTCGAATGGATCACACTTTTTGTGTCAAGAATGTCAGTTGACGATGTTCAGAGACTGAAAAATGTGAGTTCAGTTTCAAAATTTCTCAACTTTCGATTACTTTTTTCTTCTTTCAGGCACTTCTTGCTTCTCCCAATTTCGAATCATGTTACCTGACAATTTATAATGAAGATGATAAGAATGCAATTCTGGATGCATTCGAAGAAGAGATCATTCCAATTCCGGAAACAAATCAAATTTTCGAAATTAAGTTGGATGGCGAAGACGAAGACGGGACCACTTTCACTATTGCCTTCAGTAAAACTTCCGCCTAATTCACATTTTTTACCCGAAATTTTTATTGTAAATAGCATCATTAGGACATTTATCTTTACATTTTGATTGTTTTCTGCTTATTCGTTTTTTTCCTACAACTCGATTCACACTCATTTTATTCATTTTTCACTACTTGTACTATTCTATTTTTCGTGATTTCCCACCGCTCTCCCATCTTTTCAGTTACTCATTTTTCAGTTGTTTTCAATCACTTGAGACTTACTTTTTTCCGTTCCCCAATCCATTCCTTCATATCGAAAATCTTGTGAAACAAAGCTCCCTAATTTTATTTTTAAAAGAATCCGTCCCTTTCTATTTCTGCATTCTGTATAAAGACTATTGCATGTGCTTTTTTTCTGATTTTTCTTTCTCCAATGTCTTTTCAATTCATTCCGACATATCTTTGTTTGGGACTTTCTTCAAATTCAAAAAGAAACTCCCGAAGTGAGCGTGGCGCCCTGTAACCCCAGCCACATTTTACAGATGCGAGAGAGAGAGAGAGCATAGTATGATTCACGATATTTGAGAGACGCAGAGAAAGTGATCTTCACTAAAAGCTTAAAAAGTTGTCAGAAACTCAAAACTTTCAGTTTTCAAAAAGCTGTTGTTTATTTATTTTGAAAAAAATTTTCAATTCTGAAAACTGATTCTGATTCAGAAAAAAAGGACCCTCTTCTCATCATCGTTCTGTGTTGAACTTCACTTTTTAATATCTTTTTTCTTGTGAAATACTTCCAACAAGAATTGTTTTCATTCAAAAATCTGATTAAAACTCGACCAAGAACCAGAAAACAACGCCAAATTGCTCCTCGGTAGGGCGCGTTTGCTGACTCCTCACTTTTTCGAGCTTTTTCATGCGTTGTGTTTTCGCCACTGTTTCAGCATCTTTTTTCGCACGATTTTCATCAAAATTTTCAAATCTTTCTGCAAAAAAATATTTCAATTAAACACCTTTCATTTATCGATTGATTTTGTCTCTAAAATTCTCAAAAAAACGTCCTCTTCTAACTTTTAGAACAATTTTCAAAACTGAGCAAACTTTCAAGACAAAAGTGATTTTCGATAACCTTTGGGAAGTTTTTTGAGCTTCTTTGGGCCCACTACAACTTTCTAATAGCTTTGCCTAACATGTTCTCTGCATTTTAAAAAATTCAAATCTCTCCAATTTGCAGAAATCTAATTCATCTTTGCTTTCAGGTTCGTCAACAGGTCAGCCCAGCCCGTCACGAGCAGGAAAATAAATTTCGTTATTTTTTTTTCTCAAAAGATAATAAACTTTTATTTTTAGACCTTCTTTTTTTTTTAAATGAGAAACGAACTTTTTCAAGTTCATAAAAAGAAAAAAAAAGACAATTAAGCAATAATTAAGCTGATTCTTGTGTAGATGTTGATCGACTGTGCAGCAGATTCCGAAGACGGTGTTTGTGTTGAACGATTCTGAAAAACTAGCCGACCAACGGAATAACTAGAATAAACGAACAATACAAGAGTAGAACGGACCATGAAATATGAAGAGAAGTTGGGAAGTGGAGCTGGAAAGTTTTGAAGCCAAAGGTTTTTGCAGTTGAAGTAGACAATTTCAGATCTGAAAAAACCAACGGGAAGCTGAAAAAAAGGGAACAACAAAAGGGAAAAACTGACAAATTCTCCATTTTTTGCAGTTTCGCAGTTATCAGACAATGTGGTACCATAAAATATGGTACCAGACAATGTGGTACCAGACAATGTGGTACCAGACAATGTGGTACCATAAAATGTGGTACCATAAAATGTGGTACCATAAAATGTGGTACCATAAAATGTGGTACCAGACAATGTGGTACCAGACAATGTGGTACCAGACAATGTGGTACCATAAAATGTGGTACCATAAAATGTGGTACCAGACAATGTGGTACCATAAAATGTGGTACCATAAAATGTGGTACCATAAAATGTGGTACCATGAAATGTGGTACCATGAAATGTGGTACCAGACAATGTGGTACCAGACAATGTGGTACCATAAAATGTGGTACCATAAAATGTGGTACCATAAAATGTGGTACCAGACAATGTGGTACCAGACAATGTGGTAACAGACAATGTGGTACCATAAAATGTGGTACCATGAAATGTGGTACCAGACAATGTGGTACCATAAAATGTGGTACCATTAAATGTGGTACCAGACAATGTGGTACCATAAAATGTGGTACCGTAAAATGTGGTACCAAAATGTGGTACCACATTGTCTGGTACCACATTGTCTGGTACCACATTGTCTGGTACCACATTGTCTGGTACCACATTTTATGGTACCACATTTTATGGTACCACATGTTATGGTACCACATTGTCTGGTACCACATTGTCTGGTACCACATTTTATGGTACCACATTGTCTGGTACCACATTGTCTGGTACCACATTGTCTGGTACCACATTTTATGGTACCACATTTTATGGTACCACATGTTATGGTACCACATTGTCTGGTACCACATTGTCTGGTACCACATTTTATGGTACCACATTGTCTGGTACCACATGTTATGGTACCACATTGTCTGGTACCACATTGTCTGGTACCACATTTTATGGTACCACATTGTCTGGTACCACATTGTCTGGTACCATATTTTATGGTACCACATTGTCTGGTACCACATTTTATGGTACCACATTTTATGGTACCACATTTTATGGTACCACATTGTCTGGTACCACATTGTCTGGTACCACATTGTCTGGTACCACATTGTCTGGTACCACATTTCATGGTACCACATTTCATGGTACCACATTTTATGGTACCACATTTTATGGTACCACATTTTATGGTACCACATTGTCTGGTACCACATTTTATGGTACCACATTTTATGGTACCACATTGTCTGGTACCACATTGTCTGGTACCACATTGTCTGGTACCACATTTTATGGTACCACATTTTATGGTACCACATTTTATGGTACCACATTTTATGGTACCACATTGTCTGGTACCACATTTTATGGTACCACATTTTATGGTACCACATTGTCTGGTACCACATTGTCTGGTACCACATTGTCTGGTACCACATTTTATGGTACCACATTGTCTGGTACCACATTGTCTGGTACCACATTGTCTGGTACCACATTGTCTGGTACCACATTTTATGGTACCACATTTTATGGTACCACATGTTATGGTACCACATTGTCTGGTACCACATTGTCTGGTACCACATTGTCTGGTACCACATTGTCTGGTACCACATTTTATGGTACCACATTATCTGGTACCACATTGTCTGGTACCATATTTTATGGTACCACATTGTCTGGTACCACATTTTATGGTACCACATTTTATGGTACCACATTTTATGGTACCACATTGTCTGGTACCACATTGTCTGGTACCACATTGTCTGGTACCACATTGTCTGGTACCACATTTCATGGTACCACATTTCATGGTACCACATTTTATGGTACCACATTTTATGGTACCACATTTTATGGTACCACATTGTCTGGTACCACATTTTATGGTACCACATTTTATGGTACCACATTGTCTGGTACCACATTGTCTGGTACCACATTTTATGGTACCACATTTTATGGTACCACATTTTATGGTACCACATTTTATGGTACCACATTGTCTGGTACCACATTTTATGGTACCACATTTTATGGTACCACATTGTCTGGTACCACATTGTCTGGTACCACATTGTCTGGTACCACATTTTATGGTACCACATTGTCTGGTACCACATTGTCTGGTACCACATTGTCTGGTACCACATTGTCTGGTACCACATTTTATGGTACCACATTTTATGGTACCACATGTTATGGTACCACATTGTCTGGTACCACATTGTCTGGTACCACATTGTCTGGTACCACATTGTCTGGTACCACATTTTATGGTACCACATTGTCTGGTACCACATTGTCTGGTACCATATTTTATGGTACCACATTGTCTGGTACCACATTTTATGGTACCACATTTTATGGTACCACATTTTATGGTACCACATTGTCTGGTACCACATTGTCTGGTACCACATTGTCTGGTACCACATTGTCTGGTACCACATTTCATGGTACCACATTTCATGGTACCACATTTTATGGTACCACATTTTATGGTACCACATTTTATGGTACCACATTGTCTGGTACCACATTTTATGGTACCACATTGTCTGGTACCACATTTTATGGTACCACATTTTATGGTACCACATTTTATGGTACCACATTTTATGGTACCACATTGTCTGGTACCACATTTTATGGTACCACATTTTATGGTACCACATTGTCTGGTACCACATTGTCTGGTACCACATTGTCTGGTACCACATTTTATGGTACCACATTGTCTGGTACCACATTGTCTGGTACCACATTTTATGGTACCACATTTTATGGTACCACATTGTCTGGTACCACATTGTCTGGTACCACATTTTATGGTACCAAAAAAAGTGAGAGATAGAGCAGAAATCAGGATGATTTTGAAGTGAGTGGCATGCAAAAAGTTGGAACAAATAGGAAGAAGATTAGTTTTTTGACAAACCACGTGATTCAATAAAGCAAAAGTTGAGTACATTTAGTTATAAAAGAACTTCAAAAGTTTTTGAAAAAATAACAATTCAAGAAAAGAAACGGGATTTTTGAGCCCAGATGGTTGTCTTGGTAGTAGTCAACAAAACATATGTACATAATTTCTCCTTTTATGCAATTTTTATGTTCGACAATAAATTGCGAATCTGTGCTTTTCACTCAAATTAGTCTGGAGCTAGAGAATTATTGTTTAGACAGAAATACTGAAATTGTATGACTTTACTAACAATAAATTATGAAGTTAAAGAAGGAAAAAGAGAAAACAAATTCCAAAACATGTACAGAATTTTTGAAAGCAGTCAATTAACTTCGGAATCATTTAGAAAAATGTTTACGGCTCCAATATTTGGAAAAGCAGTTTTTAAGAGGTGCTGTATCAAGTTACAATCTTGAAATATCTTTTAATTCTGAACCACTTATCCAATGGGTTGTGACAGAATTCCAAAGATCGTTTTGTGGTTTCTTTTCCAAACAAAGGTATCATAAACATTTTGCCAATCGTTTACCGCTACAGAGAAGGGTTGATCATTTCTAATATAAGGGCATATAGAGGTAAAGCTACCAGTTTTCATTTAAGTGAAAAAACAACTTACAGCATTGTCAATATCATTACAACTGGCGAAAAGATCTTCACTAGATGCTGATGGACGATCATCGAACGAATGGTGCATTGAAGATCCTGAAAAAAAAGAATGAGGATTAGGAGATCAAAACCTAAAAGCATAAAAACGCAATGGAAGAATTTAATACTTCTCAAGGATAAAAAAAAGAGTCAAATTACTCTTTTTTTTTTTGAAATATTCAAAATATTCAAATTTGTGAAATGAAACATCGGCTCCAAAAGAAGAATAAGCAGCTGAAATGATCTTTCTGTTTTTTTTTGTTCTTCAGGTACTCTTTGACTTTCCCTCTTCAAATAGATGAAACTACTTCAAATTTGCACAAAATTTTCTTCCTTCTTCTCTTTTTATTTTTTTATTTGAGAAATTAAATTGAAGAATTCTTGTTTGCAGTAGTACACCTCTCTGAATATATACACTATTCATGATTTATGTCCCTCGAAACAATAAGAAAAAAGTATAATGAGAAAAAGAAGCCAAAATGAAGATTTTTGATCAAGATGAACTTATAAAAATGCTCAAGAGATTATATCAGGAGGTTGCCATTGCAATTTATTCTTTAAGAAATTGGTTCTCTTTTTGGGAGGAAGCCCCTTTAGATGAAAATGCTGGAATGTTTGATTATTGGAAGACACTTGAAATCAGATGACGTTTTCAAAAACTTTCAGAGTTGCTGAAATCAGAATATCAATCGTCTATTGTCAGATTTGTTTATTTTTAACATTACAATGAAACTATCAGTTTTATCAGTTTTCACTTTTGCCCCATATAAAGTTACCTCGATTATCACAAATAAGAATAGCTGTATAGCTTGATTTCATGATTTCAGCACGATTTCCGTAGAATTTTTGGAAGGAATTCAGAAGAAAAACAGAATGAGAATCCAATTGAGAATTCGAATTGAGCCCATTATAGTGGGACAAGAAATTAGTGGATGGGTTAGCAGAAAAGAGAGAATTTTAGAATAAAAGCAACGAATTTCGGTACCCGTGACACGAATTCTCAAAAAGAATGAAACACCTGCATTGACTCTTACTCTCTTCTTTTTTTTTATTTTTTAGACGCCCTCGGAAGAGACTTTTTTGAAAAGGTAAGAAGAATTCAAAATGAGAAGAAATAACAAAAAGAATAGATGAAAAGGAAGTGTAGGTGTAAAGGTTTGGAATAATGACTTTTGACCTTTTTTAAATCAGAGATAACATTCTGAACTTTTGGTTGGAGTTCGGATGAATTGGAAAGGGGAAGCAGACGAATCATTTTAATGAAATAGGTGTTCTTCTATTAGAGGGATTAATTGCTGATCAAGTGACGCGGTACATATGACAATATAAAAAAAATACGTTGATAACTTTTAGATAACCATATTTTCCTCGGAATTCTAGATTTCGAAGGGAAGGAAAAAAATGTTTTCTTCTTTTTCGTTTTTTTTAATTCGAGAATAAAATGAATGTTATTCAGAATCAAGCAGTGAAACGGAACGAATTCTGAATTACATATGACCTCATTTCTCACTTTTCCAGTAGAAGAAATGCTTTTTTTCTGAAAGGAACTCTAAATGATCAACCAAAGGGAAAAGGGAAGAAGAGAAGAAAAGAAGAATATTGACACGTTTAACAAAAAAAGAGACAAAAAACAGATAGAATATACATATATGTGTCCGGTGTCACCCCCTGCTGGTCCAATGGCCTTCAATTGTATTATTCAATTTTCGAGACTTCTTTTGCTTTTTTCCATCTTTTTCTAGCTGACTATGATTTGGATGATGTCGTCTTCTGACTCCAGAATAGACATTTTCTCTTCCCTTTTTTCTATCTTTTTTCTCTGCCTCATCCGAATTCAGAATTCCCTTAGGGAGAAGAGCAAGAAGCATCATCCTAATTGAAGAGCCTCTTCTGATTTCTTTCCTCTTTTTTCCAGAATTTTAGTGGAATCTTAGAGGAAATATATACAGAAAACACTCAATTCTATCTCTCCTCTACTGTTGAACTTCTTCTAAGAAAAATTCGAAAAAAAAAAACAGATAGAAAAAAGAATAAAAAATCAGGAACTCACCCCACAATTGTTGTCGTTCAGCTGCTGATATTGGGGATGCTGAACTAAGGCAACGACCACTTCCCATGCCTGAAAGAAAAAGAAAAAATAAAAGTGAATTCAAAAGAGAGAAAATGGTTGTAAAAGGAGGTCCTCCCCCCGTCGTTTTCAGAGTAATTTCAGCATTTTTAGAAGAGTTGAAGCAGAGAAATTGAAAAGAAGTGAACGAAAAACAAACGAATCTTTTTTTTGCCAAGATTTGAAAGTTTTTTCAAAGATTCCTAGGAATGATTTATGACTAATTCAGTTAACTCAAAAGGTTTTTAGTTTACATAACTTAGTTACGAATACCGGATCTAGAAGATAATGAGTATACCTATGTTCTTTTTTCTCAACTATGTATTTTGAAATCATTTGGAAGCTATGACAGGTAGTTTGGGATCTTTCAAAATCTGATAGATAGAATAATAGGGTTTTAGTGGAACGTCTCTTGCAAGAAAAATCTTCATAGACTCCGAACCCGATTTGTTTGAAAAACCGTACCCAATTCACTTTAAATCAGTTGAGTCGCACACAAGCAGGTTATAAATCGATGAAAACCCAGCTCGTTCGGGCCAGAGAGCCTTTTATTATGTTTCCGTGAGCTCAAAACAAATAAGCATTAAGAAAACTTCGATTAAAAAATGGATCCATCATGTTCGAAAATAATTTTGACACAATTATAAGACAGCTTGGATTCTAAATCTACAAGCGCTTTCTTTCTTTCTTCTTCGGAAAATCTTTGAAGAGGTTACCGTCGTCCAAACCTTTCTACCTTATTTCTAGATAATTTAGTCATGAACCGAGAAAAAAATTTGGCAGCGAATCATTATTTCTTCTAAAACAAGCGGAAAATTACAATTAGGACCCTTCCGGCAGATAGTATTTATCGAAATGTTATCAATAGGATTTCCTCAGCTTTCTTGAAATTGGAAACATTCAATATAAGCCCCGAATCAATAAGAAACCCAACCCTTAGAACTGTACCTTTTATATCCATACCATTCAGAAAAACGCCATTAGTATAATCGAACATTAATTGTTCAGGAGATAATAGAAGAATTTTAGGAGTTGTCGAATCAGAATGTTGATCAAAAGCATCAGAATGATCGAGACGTCGTTTAGAACCCATTTCGAATTCCAAAAGAATAAAAGACAGGAAGTAAAAAAAAATCAGAAGATTGTAGATTTCTTTGAAAATAAAAGAAAACAACAATTGTGGAGCACCTTTCCGTGTGTCGACGAACGAATTCTAATGAGAAATTGTTCGGTGAATTAATTTCAGCCGTAGCAGAAGCTGTTCTCTTGTTGTGTGTCGAAGATTTCCAGCTCTCTCGAAAAGAGAAAATGATGAGATGAAAAAAGAGATGAAATAGAGAAAAAGAAGAGAAGACAACGAAGGAGTTACATACAAAACATTTCGAATTATTCACGTCACGCAAAGTGGAACGGATACCATCAGAAGAGAGCACTTTTACATGTTCATTAATTAAAGATTCTTGTGACTAGCTTTTCCGGACCTCCGGTCCGTTAAAGCTAGTAGTAGCTCTTGACGTGTGTTTCAGATTGCTTAGCAAAAGGTATTACATTTTTCCAAGGTGGTTACCTATCTTTTGAAAAAAAATCTGTTCGAAACGCTCCATTTTGAAGCGAGATATGAGCCGTCAAACATTTCCGGGACAAAATTTCGGACAAAAAGTGGCTTCAATTTATTTCTACAAAACTCCGCCCCTTTTTAAATTAAGGTTTCACGTTTATACCTTCTATATTTAAAGAGAGAGGGGCAGACAGCTGATGACAAAAAAAAACAAACTTTTACTGCTGAAAGTTTTTTAAAAGACCATGTAACATCCGGATGGAGGAAATTCATTTCTTATTCCGGAAATTTTAGAATTTTCTGGGTCAATTGACGCGGTTCAAAAAGATCAATGTCTTTGCCCATAACGAAATTATTTTGAAATCTTTCTGATATTCATTTGAGCTCAATTGAAAGAATATGAAGTACGGTTACTGATTATTACAGGTTGTGTAACCCATGTCGAGTCCCCCGTGAAACATTCCTCTCCGAAATAGTGAATAATAGTGAGAGTTCTATCAACTTTGAATTATTCAATTCATCAAATCTTTAGAAGTTCCTTATTTTTATTGGAATAAATATTTTAAAAAGTAGACTTTGATCTAAGCTATGAATGTCCGTAGAGAAAATAATTCTAAATTGAATTTACGC
This sequence comes from Caenorhabditis doughertyi, assembly GCA_963572265.1. NCBI lineage: Eukaryota > Metazoa > Nematoda > Chromadorea > Rhabditida > Rhabditidae > Caenorhabditis > Caenorhabditis doughertyi. The sequence continues at coordinate 12,141,680 of OY751553.1, read as the reverse complement.
TCCAAAAAACTTTGCAAAACCACATGATCCACCTTAACGACCGAAAATCGGAGCATTTGAGCTAAAGACCTCCAGTGGATGAGATAAAATGTGCCAGTTACAGAAAAAGGATGTTTTGACAAAAGCTTTAATTTCTACAATTAGGAGCTATTCTGGATTTGAAAGAACAGTGTTCAAAAAAACATTGCTAGACCAATCAATTCAGTTTCAACAGATTTTCTACAATTCCAATAAAGTAAAGTACACTTACTTCTAAAAGATGACGTTGACATATTGTTCCAGAAGTAGAAGAAACAAGGAAACAGAATAGCTCCTTTTCTATCTCAACCACCCCGGAAAGAACTGGTTTACGAGGGCTATAAAAGTATCGGAAAGCGACACTTTTTAGAGTGTCGACACACTGCGATTTAGAATAAGTACATAAAAGAAAAAGGAAAACATAGCTGAATTCAGGTCAATTTTGTTTCTTTTTTCTGGCTCAGAAAAAAAAAATTGTTTGGTTAGAAATAGAAGGAAAGAATCAAATAGATTATAGTGTCAGAAGAAAGTACAAAAGCTGACTGCATTATGTAAAACTTTTGTTTTGATGTTTTTATTACATCTAGACAACAGACGACAGGAAATCGAATTGATGAGCTTTCAAACAAAAATAATTTCCGATTTTAAGTCGAAAACGAATGTATCGGAAATGAGAGAAATTACATTGATGAATATCTGAAGTCACCCGGATGGAGGAATTTTGAGTGATATTGTCTTGAAATAGTCTTGAAACTGGAACTAAAACAAGAAAAATTAGTGTCAACCATCAGAGCTTTCCAGAAAAAACTGTCGAAAATCAGTACAGAACGTTTATTAGTTTTTCTCCGGGTCAGTTGTGATTCCAGGTTTTGCAAATTTCGCAAATTCCATGCTTTAATCTAAAACAAAAACAAAGCTCAAACTTTCTTTATTTCAATTAGTCGACGAGATTAAGGGAAACCTGATAAAAACTTACTAGCGAACATTCATAACTCAGAGCTACCTTTCGGGATATAGGTAAAAGAATGAAGATCACATCTCGGAAGCCGGTATATATTAGGTTGGCCGGAAAGAAATGAGCGCTGAACATTTACGCAAGCCTCCATATCTCAGCTAGAATTGGTGATATCAAAAAGCGGTTAACTAAAAAAAATTTTGCACATTTAATCAGTTGACCACTTTTTTGTATCTTCAATTCCAGTCGAGATATATAGATTCGAGAAAAAGTTCAGCGCGCATTTCTTACCGGCCAACCTAATATTACCGGCGCTTCAGGAGAAAAAGTGGCTCTGTTCAAGATATCAGGGTTATAGGATAAAAAAAGGGTTATAGGAAATCGCAGGGTTATAGAATTCTATAACCCTTTTTTTTACTACTGGGATAAAAAGGGTTATAGGAAAATAAGGATTATAGAAAATTGGAGGGTTATAGAATTCTATAACCCTTTTTTTTTACTACTGGGATAAAAAGGGTTATAGGAAAATAAGGATTATAGAAAATTGGAGGGTTATAGGAATCTATAACCCTTTTTTTACTTTTCGGAAAATAAGGGTTTTAGGAAACAAAAGGGTTATAGATTGAAAAAAGGGCTATAGAATAAAAAAGAGGGTTATTGAGGATAAGTGTATAGAAAACACTCTAGAATGTGTAACCGACGGTTTTTCAAGTTTCTCTATTCATTTTCAGCACTAACTGTGCTTATTTCTTTGTATATGATTGTTTGATTATGAGTTTGTTGAATTGGAATTCTGGCGATTGTTTTTAGTTGAAGACCTTCGTATATATGTAAGTTCATGTGGAAAGAATGAAAATGTTTGAGGATAAGAACAATGAGAGAATGACTGAGAGAAGGAGCTCACAGGCAAGTATTTTGACAAACTTTTCTATCCGGATAGATGTTAATTGTTTGAAAACACTTCCCACGAAAGGTAACATATATACGAAGGTCTTCAACTAAAAACAATCGCCAGAATTCCAATTCAACAAACTCATAATCAAACAATCATATACAAAGAAATAAGCACAGTTAGTGCTGAAAATGAATAGAGAAACTTGAAAAACCGTCGGTTACACATTCTAGAGTGTTTTCTATACACTTATCCTCAAAAACCCTCTTTTTTATTCTATAGCCCTTTTTTCAATCTATAACTCTTTTGTTTCCTAAAACCCTTATTTTCCGAAAAGTAAAAAAAGGGTTATAGATTCCTATAACCCTCCAATTTTCTATAATCCTTATTTTCCTATAACCCTTTTTATCCCAGTAGTAAAAAAAAGGGTTATAGAATTCTATAACCCTGCGATTTCCTATAACCCTTTTTTTATCCTATAACCCTGATATCTTGAACAGAGCCGAAAAAGTTATGACCAGACGTTTGGCAAAATCACTTCTTTTTTGACAACAAAGGACTTTCTGATCAGAGTGCTTTCAGCTTTGAATTGATCTATAACATTCCGAAAAATTGCTTTGAGCCCCGACCATTTCCTTGTAAGTTTTTCAGTTTTTCAATTAAAAGTGCAGTGCAATTTGCCAAATTTCAGATTTCCAGAAATCAGGAAAAGCTGGATCCCGATAGAAATCTAAATACAGAGAAACCATGAGAAAATGTTACATAAAGCAAAAAATAATAATTTTCTAACTTTTCTTTAGTAACACGATCGACTTCATACTAATTTTGGATTTAACCACAGCAAATGAGAATTTTCAATCATATTTTCCTATGTTTCCCACGTTTTTCCACCTGATTCCTTTTTTCTTTTTTCTTCAATCACTCACGTGTTTCACTCTTTGTCAATCATTTCTCATCTACGAACTCACTCAACAACCCACACGAATCATCATATTTTTTGACACTCAAATAGATACACAACAAGAGAAAAAATAGACTAATAGAAGAAATTTTTCATCATTTTCTTCCTTTCAATTCATTTTTTTTAGAAAACATCAAAGATCAGAAAAAAAATAATTGAAAATTTTCTTCTTTTTTCAAATAAAAAAATGCTCACCAATAGGCATTGATGATTTTTCAGAAGTAGGTGATAATGTTGAAGTATTTGTTGATGTTCGTGTGAATCTAGGACGATCTCGAAAATCCAATGAATTTCTGGCGGATACTGAGCACTGAAATATTGAGAAAGAGTTTTATTTAATTATTGAGAGATATCTAGTAGAATTGGAACAAATGAACATCACAAACAGGGTTATGTTTTTCGGGTTTTAGTATAAAACACTTATTCTCAGTCATCTCAAAACTAAACTTCGATTTAGGTCAATGAGAAAACTGTGACTTTACAAGTACAACAACAATTTATTATATTTCCGAGCTTTATAATATTTAGAAGCATAACTCATCAAAAATCAAATGTATCCAAATACGATCCAAAAATACAAAAATTTCAGTTAACTTTTGAAAATGTTACAAACAATAATCATCTAGATACGGAAGTTTGAAATGTTCCAAAATAATTTTCAAAATAAACAAGCATTCCACTTGAAGCAATAAATCTTTGAACAACTGACCTGTCGTAATCCACTATTCGATTTCCTGATTTTCGGAGCTTTTTCTACTGATTCAGATGGTTTTGATTCAAAATCTGATTGACTGAAAATTTTATAGTTTTTATGTTTTTAAAAGGATTTCGAATACCCTAAAATTAAGAGTAAAATCTAACTTGCCTTGTTCTCCAAGTAACAAATGGTTGAGGATTTGTTGTGATATCGGATGAATTGGAGAGCAAAAGTACTGGATAATGAGATACCTAAAAAAAGAGAAATTTAATGAGATTTGGAAAATGAAAAGAAATCTGAAGACAGCAAAATAGACTGATTGAAGACGAGAGGAAGAAATGAACGAGAGGCCAAAGGTCCAATTAGTGAGAAAAAGAAAAAAGAAAAAACGACGGATAGATCTTTGGGTGACACTCTTTATTGATAGAGCATGTGCTGATATTTCTTAATAAGAGTTCTTGAACTTTTTTTTATCAAAATCCTTCTAAATAAAAAATTCTAATTTTTAGTAAAGCTCAAAAAGATCCACAAAAAACAAAGTTCAATATAATTTTGTATAATTTGAATCAACTTAAAAATCCAGACATTTTATTTAACTTTTCTGATTAAAACCAAACATTTAAAACTTGATTTATATCAGTCTAGGATTTGATATCCTCGAAATACTTCGAAATATCGCAGATCAAAAATATCTTATGAGCAGTTTATTCGGAATATTTTGAAAAAAGATGGAAATTCGATACGGTCTAATGAGTTCTAGAAATGAAGGTTTGTTTTTCATGAAAAATAAGTAAAAAAAAAGGGAAACTATTTAAATACAGACTTCAAATATAATAGAAAATTACCTGTAAAGATGGAAATTTCTTTCCAATCATTCCACTTTTTCTTCGAACAATCGGATGAGATTGACCATTTGTTTTTGGATTTTCGTTAACATTTCTTGCACTTGATGACGTCACTGATTCATTTTGTTGTAGTTGAGCTGCTTTTACAGCTTTTTCTAACTTCATTTCGAGATCTATAACTTGAAAATTAGGATTGAAACTTTTAAAATAAATGTGATAAAACAAAGAAGGAACAAAAAAGGAATTGAAGTTTGATCTTTTATCGGAAGTGGTCAAAAAGTTAAACCGAACAAAGAGAAGCGACGTAAAGGAAATGCAATTTCCTTAAAACATTTAAAACGGAAATTGAAAAAAGACTCTAAAAAATGAATAGAAATTTCGAAACGAAATTAATATTTCCAATTGTTTTTTATCTTAAAGATCTAGATGTCAGTATGTCTGAAAGCCCTCATTCTCTAACCTCATTTCGATTCGAAAAATGGAAGAAAAAGTGTCAGTTTTGTCTATTTTCAATAGGTTAAATTTTAAATAAAACTCACGCAAAATGAATATGACAATGGGTGAAAATAATTGAAAAAAAAGAAGAAAAGTCAGACAACTTTTCCTACTTTTTAACCTCTCTCTGCCTTCTGAAGTAGATAATTAGGGAGACATGGCACGAAAGAAAAGAAGGAAAGACTGGGGAATAACTACAACAAAAAAAAGAAAAAAGTGTTCTAAAACGTTGGTCCGTTTTCTATTGTTTTGGTTTCGGGTGTGAATACGTTTCCTACTAGATGGAACCAGAAAAAAATAATAGCATTTATCTTTTCGGTCTCAATGTAGTACACAACGTCTAGAGAATGATGAAAAGAAATTTAATAGAGCATTGTAGGATTCAAGAAGCCTTATTCAAGAAAAAAAAAATGAATCCGCAAAGAGTGGGAAATTGTTGTTGTTATTGTTGCCTCCACAGTCGGTCATCGGGGATCCGTGTATGAGATTCATCTCATACCCAATTATCAATATATCTTTTCCATACTTATCGTTTACCCTTATTTGTCTAGTTACATTGTACTGAGAGTAAGCCCCGCCCCTAGTTACACTTTTTCTCTTTACCTTCTCTTCTCTCTACTTACCCCCTTTTTTACCTCACATCATCACTCTTATACAATTGTCACTCCTTCAATTGTTACTTATTGCAACTGTCTGACAAGATATAAAGTTATACTTCTATCACTTTACATATGGTGCATCGAGGATCAGATATTCCGGTGCTACTATTCTAAGTCCCGCGTGGCAAGCGACAAGGAAAAGTAAGTATTTTCCTCACAAAAGTAACAATCCAAACGCTGGATTGTGAAATTCAAATTATTCAAATCGCTGAATAATTCACCGTCGTTGCACTGCATGCTGAAAATTACTTTCTGCACTGCATGCACACACCCCTGAAAGTTATCCAACGAGGATACTTATACTTCTGAAGATGAGTCTGCAATATATCTTTGGCAACACGACCAGAGCTCTAAATACCTTGGATGCGAGTGTCGTTAATTATGGAGAACAACTCAAACAATGGAGAGCTACTGGATTGGAAAGAGACGTCGGAGCAATACGAGAAGGAATCATCATACTGGAGAAAAACCTGGAAACCCTGGACAAAAAAGTAAAAATTGTGGCTGAAGCTGTCGATAAGATAGATGATGACAACGATATCGATGTAAAAAAGTACGAGGAGAAACTTCCCATCGTCATCGACGCCCAGGATGAAGCTGAACAATTGATTTCTGCACTCCAAGGAATCATAGGAAGGCTCACAACGCGTGACAACCCTATGGCATTCTCAAATGATTCTCATCCTACTCCAATTCCCCGGAGTCAAAATTCCTACATTTTCTGGAAACAGATGGGATTTCGAAAATTTTTGGTCGTTATTAGAGGAAATCGTTGGCAAGTCAGAAGTACCCAAGATCATCAAATTCACACATCTGATGGAAGCAGTTCAAGGCGATGCTCGACAACTCCTGCAGCAATTCAAATTCACGTCAGAAAACTATGATCTTGCTGTGAAACTGCTGAAACAAAAGTATGCAGACACGGAAACTACAGTCATGGAATTGAACGAGAAACTCCTGTCTTGCAAATTGAGATTTTGAATCTGTTTGCTTTCTGGCTGGTGAGAAGAAAAGGGCGTCGAGGTAGTTGACTCATTTCTCATGAAGCAAATGGAGGAATGATTCATTCATTGGGGTTCACATTTTCATTGGGGTTCACATTTTCATTGGGGTTCACATTTTCATTGGGGTTCACATTTTCATTGGGGTTCACAATTTCATTGGGGTTCACATTTTCATTGGGGTTCACATTTTCATTGGGGTTCACATTTTCATTGGGGTTCACATTTTCATTGGGGTTCACATTTTCATTGGGTTTCACATTTTCATTGGGTTTCACATTTTCAGGGCATTTTCATTGGGGTTCACATTCTCATTGGGGTTCACATTTTCATTGGGGTTCACATTTTCATTGGGGTTCACATTTTCAGAGGGTTCACATTCTCATTGGGGTTCACATTTTCATTGGGGTTCACATTCTCATTGGGGTTCACATTTTCATTGGGGTTCACATTTTCAGGGGGTTCACATTTTCATTGGGGTTCACATTCTCATTGGGGTTCACATTTTCATTGGGGTTCACATTTTCAGGGGGTTCACATTTTCAGGGGGTTCACATTTTCATTGGGGTTCACATTTTCATTGGGGTTCACATTTTCATTGGGGTTCACATTTTCAGGGGGTTCACATTCTCATTGGGGTTCACATTTTCATTGGGGTTCACATTTTCATTGGGGTTCTCATTTTCATTGGGGTTCACATTTTCATTGGGGTTCACATTTTCATTGGGGTTCTCATTTTCATTGGGGTTCTCATTTTCATTGGGGTTCACATTTTCAATGGGGTTCACATTTTCATTGGGGTTCACATTTTCATTGGGGTTCACATTTTCATTGGGGTTCACATTTTCAGAGGGTTCACATTCTCATTGGGGTTCACATTTTCATTGGGGTTCACATTCTCATTGGGGTTCACATTTTCATTGGGGTTCACATTTTCATTGGGGTTCACATTTTCATTGGGGTTCACATTTTCATTGGGGTTCCCATTTTCATTGGGGTTCACATTTTCAGAGGGTTCACATTCTCATTGGGGTTCACATTTTCATTGGGGTTCACATTTTCATTGGGGTTCACATTTTCATTGGGGTTCACATTCTCATTGGGGTTCACATTTTCATTGGGGTTCACATTTTCATTGGGGTTCACATTTTCATTGGGGTTCACATTTTCATTGGGGTTCACATTTTCATTGGGGTTCACATTTTCAGAGGGTTCACATTCTCATTGGGGTTCACATTTTCATTGGGGTTCACATTTTCATTGGGGTTCACATTTTCATTGGGGTTCACATTCTCATTGGGGTTCACATTTTCATTGGGGTTCACGTTTTCATTGGGGTTCACATTTTCAGAGGGTTCACATTCTCATTGGGGTTCACATTTTCATTGGGGTTCACATTCTCATTGGGGTTCACATTTTCATTGGGGTTCACATTTTCATTGGGGTTCACATTTTCATTGGGTTTCACATTTTCAGGGCATTTTCATTGGGGTTCACATTCTCATTGGGGTTCACATTTTCATTGGGGTTCACATTTTCATTGGGGTTCACATTTTCATTGGGGTTCACATTTTCAGAGGGTTCACATTTTCATTGGGGTTCACATTTTCAGAGGGTTCACATTCTCATTGGGGTTCACATTTTCATTGGGGTTCACATTTTCATTGGGGCTCACATTCTCATTGGGGTTCACATCTTCATTGGGGTTCACATTTTCATTGGGGTTCACATTTTCAGAGGGTTCACATTCTCATTGGGGTTCACATTTTCATTGGGGTTCACATTCTCATTGGGGTTCACATTTTCATTGGGGTTCACATTTTCATTGGGGTTCACATTTTCATTGGGGTTCACATTTTCAGGGGGTTCACATTCTCATTGGGGTTATCATTTTCATTGGGGTTCACATTTTCATTGGGGTTCACATTCTCATTGGGGTTCACATTTTCAGGGGGTTCACATTTTCATTGGGGTTCACATTCTCATTGGGGTTCACATTTTCATTGGGGTTCACATTTTCATTGGGGTTCACATTTTCATTGGGGTTCACATTTTCAGGGGGTTCACATTCTCATTGGGGTTATCATTTTCATTGGGGTTCACATTTTCATTGGGGTTCACATTTTCATTGGGGTTCACATTTTCAGGGGGTTCACATTTTCATTGGGGTTCACATTTTCATTGGGGTTCACATTCTCATTGGGGTTCACATTTTCATTGGGGTTCACATTTTCAGGGGGTTCACATTTTCATTGGGGTTCACATTTTCATTGGGGTTCACATTTTCATTGGGGTTCTCATTTTTATTGGGGTTCACATTTTCATTGGGGTTCACATTTTCATTGGGGTTCACATTTTCATTGGGGTTCACATTTTCATTGGGGTTCACATTTTCATTGGGGTTCACATTTTCATTGGGGTTCACATTTTCATTGGGGTTCACATTTTCATTGGGGTTCACATTTTCATTGGGGTTCACATTTTCATTGGGGTTCACATTTTCATTGGGGTTCACATTTTCATTGGGGTTCACATTTTCATTGGGGTTCACATTCTCATTGGGGTTCACATTCTCATTGGGGTTCACATTTTCAGGGGGTTCACATTTTCATTGGGGTTCACATTTTCATTGGGGTTCACATTTTCATTGGGGTTCACATTTTCAGAGGGTTCACATTTTCATTGGGGTTCACATTTTCATTGGGGTTCACATTTTCATTGAGGTTCACATTTTCATTGGGGTTCACATTTTCATTGGGGTTCACATTTTCAGGGGGTTCACATTTTCAGAGGGTTCACATTCTCATTGGGGTTCACATTTTCATTGGGGTTCACATTCTCATTGGGGTTCACATTTTCAGGGGGTTCACATTTTCAGGGGGTTCACATTTTCAGGGGGTTCACATTCTCATTGGGGTTCACATTTTCATTGGGGTTCACATTTTCATTGAGGTTCACATTTTCATTGGGGTTCACATTTTCATTGGGGTTCACATTTTCATTGGGGTTCACATTTTCATTGGGGTTCACATGAAAATGTTCACATTTTCATTGGGGTTCACATGAAAATGTGAACCCCAATGAAAATGTGAACCCCAATGAGAATGTGAACCCCAATGAGAATGTGAACCCCAATGAAAATGTGAACCCCAATGAGAATGTGAACCCTCTGAAAATGTGAACCCCAATGAAAATGTGAACCCCAATGAAGATGTGAACCCCAATGAGAATGTGAACCCCAATGAAAATGTGAACCCCAATGAAAATGTGAACCCCAATGAAAATGTGAACCCCAATGAGAATGTGAACCCCAATGAAAATGTGAACCCCAATGAAAATGTGAACCCCCTGAAAATGTGAACCCCAATGAAAATGTGAACCCCAATGAAAATGTGAACCCCAATGAAAATGTGAACCCCAATGAAAATGTGAACCCCAATGAAAATGTGAACCCCAATGAGAATGTGAACCCCCTGAAAATGTGAACCCCAATGAAAATGTGAACCCCAATGAAAATGTAAACCCCAATGAAAATGTGAACCCCAATGAAAATGTGAACCCCAATGAGAATGTGAACCCCAATGAAAATGTGAACCCCAATGAGAATGTGAACCCTCTGAAAATGTGAACCCCCTGAAAATGTGAACCCCAATGAAAATGTGAACCCCCTGAAAATGTGAACCCCAATGAAAATGTGAACCCCAATGAAAATGTGAACCCCAATGAAAATGTGAACCCCAATGAAAATGTGAACCCCAATGAAAATGTGAACCCCAATGAAAATGTAAACCCCAATGAAAATGTGAACCCCAATGAAAATGTGAAACCCAATGAAAATGTGAACCCCCTGAAAATGTGAACCCCAATTAAAATGTGAACCCCAATGAAAATGTGAACCTCAATGAAAATGTGAACCCCAATGAAAATGTGAACCCCAATGAGAATGTGAACCCCCTGAAAATGTGAACCCCCTGAAAATGTGAACCCCAATGAGAATGTGAACCCCAATGAAAATGTGAACCCCAATGAGAATGTGAACCCTCTGAAAATGTGAACCCCCTGAAAATGTGAACCCCAATGAAAATGTGAACCCCAATGAGAATGTGAACCCCCTGAAAATGTGAACCCCCTGAAAATGTGAACCCCAATGAGAATGTGAACCCCAATGAAAATGTGAACCCCAATGAGAATGTGAACCCTCTGAAAATGTGAACCCCCTGAAAATGTGAACCCCAATGAAAATGTGAACCCCAATGAAAATGTTAACCCCAATGAAAATGTTAACCCCAATGAAAATGTGAACCCCAATGAAAATGTGAACCCCAATGAAAATGTGAACCCCAATGAAAATGTGAACCCCCTGAAAATGTGAACCCCAATGAGAATGTGAACCCCAATGAAAATGTGAACCCCAATGAGAATGTGAACCCCAATGAAAATGTGAACCCCAATGAAAATGTGAACCCCAATGAAAATGTGAACCCCAATGAGAATGTGAACCCCAATGAAAATGTGAACCCCAATGAAAATGTGAACCCCAATGAGAATGTGAACCCTCTGAAAATGTGAACCCCAATGAAAATGTGAACCCCAATGAAAATGTGAACCCCAATGAAAATGTGAACCCCAATGAAAATGTGAACCCCCTGAAAATGTGAACCCCAATGAAAATGTGAACCCCAATGAAAATGTGAACCTCAATGAAAATGTGAACCCCAATGAAAATGTGAACCCCAATGAGAATGTGAACCCCCTGAAAATGTGAACCCCCTGAAAATGTGAACCCCAATGAGAATGTGAACCCCAATGAAAATGTGAACCCCAATGAGAATGTGAACCCTCTGAAAATGTGAACCCCCTGAAAATGTGAACCCCAATGAAAATGTGAACCCCAATGAGAATGTGAACCCCCTGAAAATGTGAACCCCCTGAAAATGTGAACCCCAATGAGAATGTGAACCCCAATGAAAATGTGAACCCCAATGAGAATGTGAACCCTCTGAAAATGTGAACCCCCTGAAAATGTGAACCCCAATGAAAATGTGAACCCCAATGAAAATGTTAACCCCAATGAAAATGTTAACCCCAATGAAAATGTGAACCCCAATGAAAATGTGAACCCCAATGAAAATGTGAACCCCAATGAAAATGTGAACCCCCTGAAAATGTGAACCCCAATGAGAATGTGAACCCCAATGAAAATGTGAACCCCAATGAGAATGTGAACCCCAATGAAAATGTGAACCCCAATGAAAATGTGAACCCCAATGAAAATGTGAACCCCAATGAGAATGTGAACCCCAATGAAAATGTGAACCCCAATGAAAATGTGAACCCCAATGAGAATGTGAACCCTCTGAAAATGTGAACCCCAATGAAAATGTGAACCCCAATGAAAATGTGAACCCCAATGAAAATGTGAACCCCAATGAAAATGTGAACCCCCTGAAAATGTGAACCCCAATGAAAATGTGAACCCCAATGAAAATGTGAACCTCAATGAAAATGTGAACCCCAATGAAAATGTGAACCCCAATGAGAATGTGAACCCCCTGAAAATGTGAACCCCCTGAAAATGTGAACCCCAATGAAAATGTGAACCCCAATGAAAATGTAAACCCCAATGAAAATGTGAACCCCAATGAAAATGTGAAACCCAATGAAAATGTGAACCCCCTGAAAATGTGAACCCCAATTAAAATGTGAACCCCAATGAGAATGTGAACCCCAATGAAAATGTGAACCCCAATGAGAATGTGAACCCCCTGAAAATGTGAACCCCAATGAAAATGTGAACCCCAATGAAAATGTGAACCCCAATGAAAATGTGAACCCCAATGAAAATGTGAACCCCAATGAAAATGTGAACCCCCTGAAAATGTGAACCCCAATGAAAATGTGAACCCCAATGAAAATGTGAACCTCAATGAAAATGTGAACCCCAATGAAAATGTGAACCCCAATGAGAATGTGAACCCCCTGAAAATGTGAACCCCCTGAAAATGTGAACCCCAATGAGAATGTGAACCCCAATGAAAATGTGAACCCCAATGAGAATGTGAACCCTCTGAAAATGTGAACCCCCTGAAAATGTGAACCCCAATGAAAATGTGAACCCCAATGAAAATGTGAACCCCAATGAAAATGTAAACCCCAATGAAAATGTGAACCCCAATGAAAATGTGAAACCCAATGAAAATGTGAACCCCCTGAAAATGTGAACCCCAATTAAAATGTGAACCCCAATGAGAATGTGAACCCCAATGAAAATGTGAACCCCAATGAGAATGTGAACCCCCTGAAAATGTGAACCCCAATGAAAATGTGAACCCCAATGAAAATGTGAACCTCAATGAAAATGTGAACCCCAATGAAAATGTGAACCCCAATGAGAATGTGAACCCCCTGAAAATGTGAACCCCCTGAAAATGTGAACCCCAATGAGAATGTGAACCCTCTGAAAATGTGAACCCCCTGAAAATGTGAACCCCAATGAAAATGTGAACCCCAATGAAAATGTTAACCCCAATGAAAATGTTAACCCCAATGAAAATGTGAACCCCAATGAAAATGTGAACCCCAATGAAAATGTGAACCCCAATGAAAATGTGAACCCCCTGAAAATGTGAACCCCCTGAAAATGTGAACCCCAATGAAAATGTGAACCCCAATGAAAATGTTAACCCCAATGAAAATGTTAACCCCAATGAAAATGTGAACCCCAATGAGAATGTGAACCCCAATGAAAATGTGAACCCCAATGAAAATGTGAACCCCAATGAAAATGTGAACCCCAATGAGAATGTGAACCCCAATGAAAATGTGAACCCCAATGAAAATGTGAACCCCAATGAAAATGTGAACCCCAATGAAAATGTGAACCCCAATGAGAATGTGAACCCCAATGAAAATGTGAACCCCAATGAAAATGTGAACCCCAATGAAAATGTGAACCCCAATGAGAATGTGAACCCCAATGAAAATGTGAACCCCAATGAAAATGTGAACCCCAATGAGAATGTGAACCCTCTGAAAATGTGAACCCCAATGAAAATGTGAACCCCAATGAAAATGTGAACCCCAATGAAAATGTGAACCCCAATGAAAATGTGAACCCCAATGAAAATGTGAACCCCCTGAAAATGTGAACCCCAATGAGAATGTGAACCCCAATGAAAATGTGAACCCCAATGAAAATGTGAACCCCAATGAAAATGTGAACCCCAATGAAAATGTGAACCCCAATGAAAATGTGAACCCCAATGAAAATGTGAACCCCAATGAAAATGTGAACCCCAATGAAAATGTGAACCCCAATGAAAATGTGAACCCCAATAAAAATGAGAACCCCAATGAAAATGTGAACCCCAATGAAAATGTGAACCCCAATGAAAATGTGAACCCCAATGAAAATGTGAACCCCCTGAAAATGTGAACCCCATTGAAAATGTGAACCCCAATGAGAATGTGAACCCCAATGAAAATGTGAACCCCAATGAAAATGTGAACCCCCTGAAAATGTGAACCCCAATGAAAATGTGAACCCCAATGAAAATGTGAACCCCAATGAGAATGTGAACCCCAATGAAAATGTGAACCTCAATGAAAATGTGAACCCCAATGAAAATGTGAACCCCAATGAAAATGTGAACCCCATTGAAAATGTGAACCCCCTGAAAATGTGAACCCCAATGAAAATGTGAACCCCAATGAGAATGTGAACCCCAATGAAAATGTGAACCCCAATGAAAATGTGAACCTCAATGAAAATGTGAACCCCAATGAAAATGTGAACCCCAATGAAAATGTGAACCCCAATGAAAATGTGAACCCCAATGAAAATGTGAACCCCAATGAAAATGTGAACCCCCTGAAAATGTGAACCCCAATGAAAATGTGAACCCCAATGAGAATGTGAACCCCAATGAAAATGTGAACCCCAATGAAAATGTGAACCCCCTGAAAATGTGAACCCCAATGAAAATGTGAACCCCAATGAAAATGTGAACCCCAATGAAAATGTGAACCCCAATGAAAATGTGAACCTCAATGAAAATGTGAACCCCAATGAAAATGTGAACCCCAATGAGAATGTGAACCCCCTGAAAATGTGAACCCCCTGAAAATGTGAACCCCAATGAGAATGTGAACCCTCTGAAAATGTGAACCCTCTGAAAATGTGAACCCCCTGAAAATGTGAACCCCAATGAAAATGTGAACCCCAATGAGAATGTGAACCCTCTGAAAATGTGAACCCCCTGAAAATGTGAACCCCAATGAAAATGTGAACCCCAATGAAAATGTGAACCCCAATGAAAATGTAAACCCCAATGAAAATGTGAACCCCAATGAAAATGTGAAACCCAATGAAAATGTGAACCCCCTGAAAATGTGAACCCCAATTAAAATGTGAACCCCAATGAGAATGTGAACCCCAATGAAAATGTGAACCCCAATGAGAATGTGAACCCCCTGAAAATGTGAACCCCAATGAAAATGTGAACCCCAATGAAAATGTGAACCTCAATGAAAATGTGAACCCCAATGAAAATGTGAACCCCAATGAGAATGTGAACCCCCTGAAAATGTGAACCCCCTGAAAATGTGAACCCCAATGAGAATGTGAACCCTCTGAAAATGTGAACCCCCTGAAAATGTGAACCCCAATGAAAATGTGAACCCCAATGAAAATGTTAACCCCAATGAAAATGTGAACCCCAATGAAAATGTGAACCCCAATGAAAATGTGAACCCCAATGAAAATGTGAACCCCCTGAAAATGTGAACCCCCTGAAAATGTGAACCCCAATGAAAATGTGAACCCCAATGAAAATGTTAACCCCAATGAAAATGTTAACCCCAATGAAAATGTGAACCCCAATGAGAATGTGAACCCCAATGAAAATGTGAACCCCAATGAAAATGTGAACCCCAATGAAAATGTGAACCCCAATGAGAATGTGAACCCCAATGAAAATGTGAACCCCAATGAAAATGTGAACCCCAATGAAAATGTGAACCCCAATGAAAATGTGAACCCCAATGAGAATGTGAACCCCAATGAAAATGTGAACCCCAATGAGAATGTGAACCCCAATGAAAATGTGAACCCCAATGAAAATGTGAACCCCAATGAGAATGTGAACCCCAATGAAAATGTGAACCCCAATGAAAATGTGAACCCCAATGAAAATGTGAACCCCAATGAAAATGTGAACCCCAATGAAAATGTGAACCCCAATGAAAATGTGAACCCCAATGAGAATGTGAACCCCAATGAAAATGTGAACCCCAATGAAAATGTGAACCCCAATGAAAATGTGAACCCCAATGAAAATGTGAACCCCAATGAGAATGTGAACCCCAATGAAAATGTGAACCCCAATGAAAATGTGAACCCCAATGAAAATGTGAACCCCAATGAAAATGTGAACCCCAATGAGAATGTGAACCCCAATGAAAATGTGAACCCCAATGAAAATGTGAACCCCAATGAGAATGTGAACCCTCTGAAAATGTGAACCCCAATGAAAATGTGAACCCCAATGAAAATGTGAACCCCAATGAAAATGTGAACCCCAATGAAAATGTGAACCCCAATGAAAATGTGAACCCCCTGAAAATGTGAACCCCAATGAGAATGTGAACCCCAATGAAAATGTGAACCCCAATGAAAATGTGAACCCCAATGAAAATGTGAACCCCAATGAAAATGTGAACCCCAATGAAAATGTGAACCCCAATGAAAATGTGAACCCCAATGAAAATGTGAACCCCAATGAAAATGTGAACCCCAATGAAAATGTGAACCCCAATAAAAATGAGAACCCCAATGAAAATGTGAACCCCAATGAAAATGTGAACCCCAATGAAAATGTGAACCCCAATGAAAATGTGAACCCCCTGAAAATGTGAACCCCATTGAAAATGTGAACCCCAATGAGAATGTGAACCCCAATGAAAATGTGAACCCCAATGAAAATGTGAACCCCCTGAAAATGTGAACCCCAATGAAAATGTGAACCCCAATGAAAATGTGAACCCCAATGAAAATGATAACCCCAATGAGAATGTGAACCCCCTGAAAATGTGAACCCCAATGAAAATGTGAACCCCAATGAAAATGTGAACCTCAATGAAAATGTGAACCCCAATGAAAATGTGAACCCCAATGAGAATGTGAACCCCCTGAAAATGTGAACCCCCTGAAAATGTGAACCCCAATGAGAATGTGAACCCTCTGAAAATGTGAACCCCCTGAAAATGTGAACCCCAATGAAAATGTGAACCCCAATGAAAATGTTAACCCCAATGAAAATGTGAACCCCAATGAAAATGTGAACCCCAATGAAAATGTGAACCCCAATGAAAATGTGAACCCCCTGAAAATGTGAACCCCCTGAAAATGTGAACCCCAATGAAAATGTGAACCCCAATGAAAATGTTAACCCCAATGAAAATGTTAACCCCAATGAAAATGTGAACCCCAATGAAAATGTGAACCCCAATGAAAATGTGAACCCCAATGAAAATGTGAACCCCCTGAAAATGTGAACCCCAATGAGAATGTGAACCCCAATGAAAATGTGAACCCCAATGAGAATGTGAACCCCAATGAAAATGTGAACCCCAATGAAAATGTGAACCCCAATGAAAATGTGAACCCCAATGAGAATGTGAACCCCAATGAAAATGTGAACCCCAATGAAAATGTGAACCCCAATGAGAATGTGAACCCTCTGAAAATGTGAACCCCAATGAAAATGTGAACCCCAATGAAAATGTGAACCCCAATGAAAATGTGAACCCCAATGAAAATGTGAACCCCAATGAAAATGTGAACCCCAATGAAAATGTGAACCCCAATGAAAATGTGAACCCCAATGAAAATGTGAACCCCAATGAAAATGTGAACCCCCTGAAAATGTGAACCCCAATGAGAATGTGAACCCCAATGAAAATGTGAACCCCAATGAAAATGTGAACCCCAATGAAAATGTGAACCCCAATGAAAATGTGAACCCCAATGAAAATGTGAACCCCAATGAAAATGTGAACCCCAATGAAAATGTGAACCCCCTGAAAATGTGAACCCCAATGAGAATGTGAACCCCAATGAAAATGTGAACCCCAATGAAAATGTGAACCCCAATGAAAATGTGAACCCCAATGAAAATGTGAACCCCAATGAAAATGTGAACCCCCTGAAAATGTGAACCCCAATGAGAATGTGAACCCCAATGAAAATGTGAACCCCAATGAAAATGTGAACCCCAATGAAAATGTGAACCCCAATGAAAATGTGAACCCCAATGAGAATGTGAACCCCAATGAAAATGTGAACCCCAATGAAAATGTGAACCCCAATGAAAATGTGAACCCCAATAAAAATGAGAACCCCAATGAAAATGTGAACCCCAATGAAAATGTGAACCCCAATGAAAATGTGAACCCCAATGAAAATGTGAACCCCCTGAAAATGTGAACCCCAATGAAAATGTGAACCCCAATGAGAATGTGAACCCCAATGAAAATGTGAACCCCAATGAAAATGTGAACCCCCTGAAAATGTGAACCCCAATGAAAATGTGAACCCCAATGAAAATGTGAACCCCAATGAAAATGATAACCCCAA
Source organism: Caenorhabditis doughertyi (assembly GCA_963572265.1). Classification (NCBI taxonomy): domain Eukaryota; kingdom Metazoa; phylum Nematoda; class Chromadorea; order Rhabditida; family Rhabditidae; genus Caenorhabditis; species Caenorhabditis doughertyi. Next base: position 12,123,522 of record OY751553.1, on the reverse strand, counting down.
TGAGAATGTGAACCCCCTGAAAATGTGAACCCCAATGAAAATGTGAACCCCAATGAAAATGTGAACCCCAATGAAAATGTGAACCCCAATGAGAATGTGAACCCCAATGAAAATGTGAACCCCAATGAGAATGTGAACCCTCTGAAAATGTGAACCCCAATGAAAATGTGAACCCCAATGAAGATGTGAACCCCAATGAGAATGTGAGCCCCAATGAAAATGTGAACCCCAATGAAAATGTGAACCCCAATGAGAATGTGAACCCTCTGAAAATGTGAACCCCAATGAAAATGTGAACCCCAATGAAAATGTGAACCCCAATGAGAATGTGAACCCCAGTGAAAATGTGAGAGTTCACATTTTCAGGGGGTTCACATTTTCATTGGGGTTCACATTTTCATTGGGGTTCACATTTTCATTGGGGTTCACATTTTCAGGGGGTTCACATTTTCATTGGGGTTCACATTTTCATTGGGGTTCACATTTTCATTGGGGTTCACATTTTCATTGGGGTTCACATTTTCATTGGGGTTCACATTTTCATTGGGGTTCACATTTTCATTGGGGTTCACATTCTCATTGGGGTTCACATTTTCATTGGGGTTCACATTTTCATTGGGGTTCACATTTTCATTGGGGTTCACATTTTCATTGGGGTTCACATTTTCATTGGGGTTCACATTTTCATTGGGGTTCACATTCTCATTGGGGTTCACATTTTCATTGGGGTTCACATTTTCATTGGGGTTCACATTTTCATTGGGGTTCACATTTTCATTGGGGTTCACATTTTCATTGGGGTTCACATTTTCAGAGGGTTCACATTCTCATTGGGGTTCACATTTTCATTGGGGTTCACATTTTCATTGGGGTTCACATTTTCATTGGGGTTCACATTCTCATTGGGGTTCACATTTTCATTGGGGTTCACATTTTCATTGAGGTTCACATTTTCATTGGGGTTCACATTTTCATTGGGGTTCACATTTTCAGGGGGTTCACATTTTCATTGGGGTTCACATTCTCATTGGGGTTCACATTTTCATTGGGGTTCACATTTTCATTGGGGTTCACATTTTCATTGGGGTTCACATTCTCATTGGGGTTCACATTTTCATTGGGGTTCACGTTTTCATTGGGGTTCACATTTTCAGAGGGTTCACATTCTCATTGGGGTTCACATTTTCATTGGGGTTCACATTTTCATTGGGGTTCACATTCTCATTGGGGTTCACATTTTCATTGGGGTTCACATTTTCATTGGGGTTCACATTTTCATTGGGGTTCACATTTTCATTGGGGTTCACATTTTCATTGGGGTTCACATTTTCATTGGGGTTCACATTTTCATTGGGGTTCACATTTTCATTGGGGTTCACATTTTCATTGGGGTTCACATTTTCATTGGGGTTCACATTTTCATTGGGGTTCACATTTTCATTGGGGTTCACATTTTCAGAGGGTTCACATTTTCATTGGGGTTCACATTTTCATTGGGGTTCACATTTTCATTGGGGTTCACATTTTCATTGGGGTTCACATTTTCATTGGGGTTCACATTTTCATTGGGGTTCACATTTTCATTGGGGTTCTCATTTTCATTGGGGTTCACATTTTCACTGGGGTTCACATTTTCACTGGGGTTCACATTCTCATTGGGGTTCACATTTTCATTGGGGTTCACATTTTCATTGGGGTTCACATTTTCATTGGGGTTCACATTTTCATTGGGGTTCACATTTTTAGGGGGTTCACATTTTCAGGGGGTTCACATTTTCATTGGGGTTCACATTTTCAAGGGGGTTCACATTTTCAGGGGGTTCACATTTTCATTGGGGTTCACATTTTCAAGGGGGTTCACATTTTCAGGGGGTTCACATTTTCAGGGGGTTCACATTTTCAGGGGGGGTTCACATTTTCATTGGGGTTCACATTTTTAGGGGGTTCAAATTTTTAGGGGGTTCACATTTTCAGGGGGGGTTCACATTTTCATTGGGGTTCACATTTTTAGGGGGTTCACATTTTTAGGGGGTTCACATTTTCAGAAATGAAAAAAAAATAGAAAAGTTTTACGGGGTTTAAAATATTCTTGTGGTCCCATGTATGTTCGTCTCCTTGATGAAATTTTCAAAAAAGACCCGAAAACGTGATTTGTTAACTCTGCAACTGCAACTGTGCTCAAAAGGATCCTGTACACAAAAGACTCCACCCAGAAGGCTCCACCCAAAAGGATCCATGAACCCAAAAGTGTCCAAGTTTACCGATATCTGAGACAACAGTGAGAATGTGATCATCTGCGGAAATCGGTGCAATCAACGAATGCATAAATACGAAGAGAGCGGGAAGTGAATGAAACCCTCCACCCAAAATAAACCCCCACCCAAAATAAACCCCCACCCAAAATAAACCCCCTCCACCCAAAATAAACGCCGTGTCAAACTACATCTAATTGTGAATGTTTCGTCACAGAGATGTCAAATCACTTAAGTTACACTATACTTACACTATAATTCTTTTCTGTTCTTGTGTACCTTATCTTCGTGTCGTTTGTGGACCAAGTTACCGACCAAGTTTCTCGGCACTCTTGATTTTTCATCAAAATTTCAGGATGAGGCCATACTTTTTTGGAGCACTGCATTATTGGTTTCAAATGAACTGACACCTCGTGACGTCACTCTCAGGGGAACCCAAGTTGGAAAACTTTCATGGTATTCAGTTATTTATTTTTTTATTATCAAGATTTCTTTCAGGCAGTTTTCGCCCGACAATTCGATTCTTCTACCCAAAATAAAATTTTTGAGCAAAAAAAATATTTTTTGTGTGCGAAACCGGTCTGCACGGTCTCCCCAACTCCAAAAAAGAACTGCAAAAAAGTTGTGTGATCTATTTTTTCCCGCTCAAAAATGTTTCAGAATAGATCAAAAATTAGTACTGGAATTTCGTTATTTGCGATTTTAAGCTTCAAAAAAATTATTTTTACAAAAACTCTTAATAGAAATTGTAAAGACGCCCATTACAAACATTTTGAGCCATCGACCCCCTGATTCCGTTTCAAACTGACTGCGTAATTAGGAGCCAAAGTTTTGGCTTGGAAATGAGGTTTTTCAACATTTTCTGTAAAATGGCTGATCGAATCCAAAAAACTCTTAATAAGAATTGTAGAGTATTTTTTGCCAAACATTTTAAGCTATGAATCAATATTGAAAGTTACATACTGAATGAGTAATTAGGCGTTGAAGTTTTAGATCACAAACTTTTTTTCGAATCTTTATTTAGATATTGTTTCGATGGCCAACGGCTTATCTTCTGAAGCGGAAAACTGCTGAAACAAATATTTTTGCATTATCCTGTTGTAAGAATTAGTGAGAATTTATCACAATTCGTTCGATTTGATGTTTTTTCACAAATTCTAATACAATCCGACTGCAAAAACAGGCTGCACGGCCTCCCGCACGTCGAATGTGCACAACGGTGGCTGACACGCATCTCGTGATGGCGCGATTCGCGATACATGATTTTTAAGAGGTATTTCCTGCGAGAATAAGCTAAATTAAGCTTTTTCATGAGTTTTGTTTAATGTTTTTGTGTGAACCCCAATGAAAATGTAAACCCCAATGAAAATGTGAACCCCAATGAAAATGTGAAACCCAATGAAAATGTGAACCTCAATGAAAATGTGAACCCCAATGAAAATGTGAACCCCAATGAGAATGTGAACCCCCTGAAAATGTGAACCCCCTGAAAATGTGAACCCCAATGAGAATGTGAACCCCAATGAAAATGTGAACCCCAATGAGAATGTGAACCCTCTGAAAATGTGAACCCCCTGAAAATGTGAACCCCAATGAAAATGTGAACCCCAATGAAAATGTTAACCCCAATGAAAATGTTAACCCCAATGAAAATGTGAACCCCAATGAAAATGTGAACCCCAATGAAAATGTGAACCCCAATGAAAATGTGAACCCCCTGAAAATGTGAACCCCAATGAGAATGTGAACCCCAATGAAAATGTGAACCCCAATGAGAATGTGAACCCCAATGAAAATGTGAACCCCAATGAAAATGTGAACCCCAATGAAAATGTGAACCCCAATGAGAATGTGAACCCCAATGAAAATGTGAACCCCAATGAAAATGTGAACCCCAATGAGAATGTGAACCCTCTGAAAATGTGAACCCCAATGAAAATGTGAACCCCAATGAAAATGTGAACCCCAATGAAAATGTGAACCCCAATGAAAATGTGAACCCCAATGAAAATGTGAACCCCAATGAAAATGTGAACCCCCTGAAAATGTGAACCCCAATGAGAATGTGAACCCCAATGAAAATGTGAACCCCAATGAAAATGTGAACCCCAATGAAAATGTGAACCCCAATGAAAATGTGAACCCCAATGAAAATGTGAACCCCAATGAAAATGTGAACCCCAATGAAAATGTGAACCCCAATGAAAATGTGAACCCCAATGAAAATGTGAACCCCAATAAAAATGAGAACCCCAATGAAAATGTGAACCCCAATGAAAATGTGAACCCCAATGAAAATGTGAACCCCAATGAAAATGTGAACCCCCTGAAAATGTGAACCCCAATGAAAATGTGAACCCCAATGAGAATGTGAACCCCAATGAAAATGTGAACCCCAATGAAAATGTGAACCCCCTGAAAATGTGAACCCCAATGAAAATGTGAACCCCAATGAAAATGTGAACCCCAATGAAAATGATAACCCCAATGAGAATGTGAACCCCCTGAAAATGTGAACCCCAATGAAAATGTGAACCCCAATGAAAATGTGAACCCCAATGAAAATGTGAACCCCAATGAGAATGTGAACCCCAATGAAAATGTGAACCCCAATGAGAATGTGAACCCCAATGAAAATGTGAACCCCAATGAAAATGTGAACCCCAATGAAGATGTGAACCCCAATGAGAATGTGAGCCCCAATGAAAATGTGAACCCCAATGAAAATGTGAACCCCAATGAGAATGTGAACCCTCTGAAAATGTGAACCCCAATGAAAATGTGAACCCCAATGAAAATGTGAACCCCCTGAAAATGTGAACCCCAATTAAAATGTGAACCCCAATGAGAATGTGAACCCCAATGAAAATGTGAACCCCAATGAGAATGTGAACCCCCTGAAAATGTGAACCCCAATGAAAATGTGAACCCCAATGAAAATGTGAACCTCAATGAAAATGTGAACCCCAATGAAAATGTGAACCCCAATGAGAATGTGAACCCCCTGAAAATGTGAACCCCCTGAAAATGTGAACCCCAATGAGAATGTGAACCCCAATGAAAATGTGAACCCCAATGAGAATGTGAACCCTCTGAAAATGTGAACCCCCTGAAAATGTGAACCCCAATGAAAATGTGAACCCCAATGAAAATGTTAACCCCAATGAAAATGTTAACCCCAATGAAAATGTGAACCCCAATGAAAATGTGAACCCCCTGAAAATGTGAACCCCCTGAAAATGTGAACCCCAATGAGAATGTGAACCCCAATGAAAATGTGAACCCCAATGAAAATGTTAACCCCAATGAAAATGTTAACCCCAATGAAAATGTGAACCCCAATGAAAATGTGAACCCCCTGAAAATGTGAACCCCCTGAAAATGTGAACCCCAATGAGAATGTGAACCCCAATGAAAATGTGAACCCCAATGAGAATGTGAACCCCCTGAAAATGTGAACCCCAATGAAAATGTGAACCCCAATGAAAATGTGAACCCCAATGAAAATGTGAACCCCAATGAAAATGTGAACCCCAATGAAAATGTGAACCCCAATGAAAATGTGAACCCCAATGAAAATGTGAACCCCAATGAAAATGTGAACCCCCTGAAAATGTGAACCCCAATGAGAATGTGAACCCCAATGAGAATGTGAACCCCAATGAAAATGTGAACCCCAATGAAAATGTGAACCCCAATGAAAATGTGAACCCCAATGAAAATGTGAACCCCAATGAAAATGTGAACCCCAATGAAAATGTGAACCCCAATGAAAATGTGAACCCCAATGAAAATGTGAACCCCAATGAAAATGTGAACCCCCTGAAAATGTGAACCCCAATGAGAATGTGAACCCCAATGAAAATGTGAACCCCAATGAAAATGTGAACCCCAATGAAAATGTGAACCCCAATGAGAATGTGAACCCCCTGAAAATGTGAACCCCAATGAGAATGTGAACCCCAATGAAAATGTGAACCCCAATGAGAATGTGAACCCCAATGAAAATGTGAACCCCAATGAAAATGTGAACCCCCTGAAAATGTGAACCCCAATGAGAATGTGAACCCCAATGAAAATGTGAACCCCAATGAGAATGTGAACCCCAATGAAAATGTGAACCCCAATGAAAATGTGAACCCCAATGAAAATGTGAACCCCAATGAAAATGTGAACCCCAATGAGAATGTGAACCCCAATGAAAATGTGAACCCCAATGAAAATGTGAACCCCAATGAGAATGTGAACCCTCTGAAAATGTGAACCCCAATGAAAATGTGAACCCCAATGAAAATGTGAACCCCAATGAAAATGTGAACCCCAATGAAAATGTGAACCCCAATGAAAATGTGAACCCCCTGAAAATGTGAACCCCAATGAGAATGTGAACCCCAATGAAAATGTGAACCCCAATGAAAATGTGAACCCCAATGAAAATGTGAACCCCAATGAAAATGTGAACCCCAATGAAAATGTGAACCCCAATGAAAATGTGAACCCCAATGAAAATGTGAACCCCAATGAAAATGTGAACCCCAATGAAAATGTGAACCCCAATGAAAATGTGAACCCCAATAAAAATGAGAACCCCAATGAAAATGTGAACCCCAATGAAAATGTGAACCCCAATGAAAATGTGAACCCCAATGAAAATGTGAACCCCCTGAAAATGTGAACCCCAATGAAAATGTGAACCCCAATGAGAATGTGAACCCCAATGAAAATGTGAACCCCAATGAAAATGTGAACCCCCTGAAAATGTGAACCCCAATGAAAATGTGAACCCCAATGAAAATGTGAACCCCAATGAAAATGATAACCCCAATGAGAATGTGAACCCCCTGAAAATGTGAACCCCAATGAAAATGTGAACCCCAATGAAAATGTGAACCCCAATGAAAATGTGAACCCCAATGAGAATGTGAACCCCAATGAAAATGTGAACCCCAATGAGAATGTGAACCCCAATGAAAATGTGAACCCCAATGAAAATGTGAACCCCAATGAAGATGTGAACCCCAATGAGAATGTGAGCCCCAATGAAAATGTGAACCCCAATGAAAATGTGAACCCCAATGAGAATGTGAACCCTCTGAAAATGTGAACCCCAATGAAAATGTGAACCCCAATGAAAATGTGAACCCCCTGAAAATGTGAACCCCAATTAAAATGTGAACCCCAATGAGAATGTGAACCCCAATGAAAATGTGAACCCCAATGAGAATGTGAACCCCCTGAAAATGTGAACCCCAATGAAAATGTGAACCCCAATGAAAATGTGAACCTCAATGAAAATGTGAACCCCAATGAAAATGTGAACCCCAATGAGAATGTGAACCCCCTGAAAATGTGAACCCCCTGAAAATGTGAACCCCAATGAGAATGTGAACCCCAATGAAAATGTGAACCCCAATGAGAATGTGAACCCTCTGAAAATGTGAACCCCCTGAAAATGTGAACCCCAATGAAAATGTGAACCCCAATGAAAATGTTAACCCCAATGAAAATGTTAACCCCAATGAAAATGTGAACCCCAATGAAAATGTGAACCCCCTGAAAATGTGAACCCCCTGAAAATGTGAACCCCAATGAGAATGTGAACCCCAATGAAAATGTGAACCCCAATGAGAATGTGAACCCCCTGAAAATGTGAACCCCAATGAAAATGTGAACCCCAATGAAAATGTGAACCCCAATGAAAATGTGAACCCCAATGAAAATGTGAACCCCAATGAAAATGTGAACCCCAATGAAAATGTGAACCCCAATGAAAATGTGAACCCCCTGAAAATGTGAACCCCAATGAGAATGTGAACCCCAATGAGAATATGAACCCCAATGAAAATGTGAACCCCAATGAAAATGTGAACCCCAATGAAAATGTGAACCCCAATGAAAATGTGAACCCCAATGAAAATGTGAACCCCAATGAAAATGTGAACCCCAATGAAAATGTGAACCCCAATGAAAATGTGAACCCCAATGAAAATGTGAACCCCCTGAAAATGTGAACCCCAATGAGAATGTGAACCCCAATGAGAATGTGAACCCCAATGAGAATGTGAACCCCCTGAAAATGTGAACCCCAATGAAAATGTGAACCCCAATGAAAATGTGAACCCCAATGAAAATGTGAACCCCAATGAGAATGTGAACCCCAATGAAAATGTGAACCCCAATGAGAATGTGAACCCCAATGAAAATGTGAACCCCAATGAAAATGTGAACCCCAATGAAGATGTGAACCCCAATGAGAATGTGAGCCCCAATGAAAATGTGAACCCCAATGAAAATGTGAACCCCAATGAGAATGTGAACCCTCTGAAAATGTGAACCCCAATGAAAATGTGAACCCCAATGAAAATGTGAACCCCCTGAAAATGTGAACCCCAATTAAAATGTGAACCCCAATGAGAATGTGAACCCCAATGAAAATGTGAACCCCAATGAGAATGTGAACCCCCTGAAAATGTGAACCCCAATGAAAATGTGAACCCCAATGAAAATGTGAACCTCAATGAAAATGTGAACCCCAATGAAAATGTGAACCCCAATGAGAATGTGAACCCCCTGAAAATGTGAACCCCCTGAAAATGTGAACCCCAATGAGAATGTGAACCCCAATGAAAATGTGAACCCCAATGAGAATGTGAACCCTCTGAAAATGTGAACCCCCTGAAAATGTGAACCCCAATGAAAATGTGAACCCCAATGAAAATGTTAACCCCAATGAAAATGTTAACCCCAATGAAAATGTGAACCCCAATGAAAATGTGAACCCCCTGAAAATGTGAACCCCCTGAAAATGTGAACCCCAATGAGAATGTGAACCCCAATGAAAATGTGAACCCCAATGAGAATGTGAACCCCCTGAAAATGTGAACCCCAATGAAAATGTGAACCCCAATGAAAATGTGAACCCCAATGAAAATGTGAACCCCAATGAAAATGTGAACCCCAATGAAAATGTGAACCCCAATGAAAATGTGAACCCCAATGAAAATGTGAACCCCCTGAAAATGTGAACCCCAATGAGAATGTGAACCCCAATGAGAATATGAACCCCAATGAAAATGTGAACCCCAATGAAAATGTGAACCCCAATGAAAATGTGAACCCCAATGAAAATGTGAACCCCAATGAAAATGTGAACCCCAATGAAAATGTGAACCCCAATGAAAATGTGAACCCCAATGAAAATGTGAACCCCAATGAAAATGTGAACCCCCTGAAAATGTGAACCCCAATGAGAATGTGAACCCCAATGAAAATGTGAACCCCAATGAAAATGTGAACCCCAATGAAAATGTGAACCCCAATGAAAATGTGAACCCCAATGAAAATGTGAACCCCAATGAAAATGTGAACCCCAATGAAAATGTGAACCCCAATGAAAATGTGAACCCCAATGAAAATGTGAACCCCAATGAAAATGTGAACCCCCTGAAAATGTGAACCCCAATGAGAATGTGAACCCCAATGAAAATGTGAACCCCAATGAAAATGTGAACCCCAATGAAAATGTGAACCCCAATGAAAATGTGAACCCCAATGAAAATGTGAACCCCAATGAAAATGTGAACCCCAATGAAAATGTGAACCCCAATGAAAATGTGAACCCCAATAAAAATGAGAACCCCAATGAAAATGTGAACCCCAATGAAAATGTGAACCCCAATGAAAATGTGAACCCCAATGAAAATGTGAACCCCCTGAAAATGTGAACCCCAATGAAAATGTGAACCCCAATGAGAATGTGAACCCCAATGAAAATGTGAACCCCAATGAAAATGTGAACCCCCTGAAAATGTGAACCCCAATGAAAATGTGAACCCCAATGAAAATGTGAACCCCAATGAAAATGATAACCCCAATGAGAATGTGAACCCCCTGAAAATGTGAACCCCAATGAAAATGTGAACCCCAATGAAAATGTGAACCCCAATGAAAATGTGAACCCCAATGAGAATGTGAACCCCAATGAAAATGTGAACCCCAATGAGAATGTGAACCCTCTGAAAATGTGAACCCCAATGAAAATGTGAACCCCAATGAAGATGTGAACCCCAATGAGAATGTGAGCCCCAATGAAAATGTGAACCCCAATGAAAATGTGAACCCCAATGAGAATGTGAACCCTCTGAAAATGTGAACCCCAATGAAAATGTGAACCCCAATGAAAATGTGAACCCCAATGAGAATGTGAACCCCAGTGAAAATGTGAGAGTTCACAACCCCAATGAGAATGTGAACCCCCTGAAAATGTGAACCCCAATGAAAATGTGAACCCCAATGAAAATGTGAACCCCAATGAAAATGTGAACCCCAATGAGAATGTGAACCCCAATGAAAATGTGAACCCCAATGAGAATGTGAACCCCAATGAAAATGTGAACCCCAATGAAAATGTGAACCCCAATGAAGATGTGAACCCCAATGAGAATGTGAGCCCCAATGAAAATGTGAACCCCAATGAAAATGTGAACCCCAATGAGAATGTGAACCCTCTGAAAATGTGAACCCCAATGAAAATGTGAACCCCAATGAAAATGTGAACCCCCTGAAAATGTGAACCCCAATTAAAATGTGAACCCCAATGAGAATGTGAACCCCAATGAAAATGTGAACCCCAATGAGAATGTGAACCCCCTGAAAATGTGAACCCCAATGAAAATGTGAACCCCAATGAAAATGTGAACCTCAATGAAAATGTGAACCCCCTGAAAATGTGAACCCCCTGAAAATGTGAACCCCAATGAGAATGTGAACCCTCTGAAAATGTGAACCCCCTGAAAATGTGAACCCCAATGAAAATGTGAACCCCAATGAAAATGTTAACCCCAATGAAAATGTTAACCCCAATGAAAATGTGAACCCCAATGAAAATGTGAACCCCAATGAAAATGTGAACCCCAATGAAAATGTGAACCCCAATGAAAATGTGAACCCCAATGAAAATGTGAACCCCAATGAAAATGTGAACCCCCTGAAAATGTGAACCCCAATGAGAATGTGAACCCCAATGAAAATGTGAACCCCAATGAGAATGTGAACCCCAATGAAAATGTGAACCCCAATGAAAATGTGAACCCCAATGAAAATGTGAACCCCAATGAGAATGTGAACCCCAATGAAAATGTGAACCCCAATGAAAATGTGAACCCCAATGAGAATGTGAACCCTCTGAAAATGTGAACCCCAATGAAAATGTGAACCCCAATGAAAATGTGAACCCCAATGAAAATGTGAACCCCAATGAAAATGTGAACCCCCTGAAAATGTGAACCCCAATGAGAATGTGAACCCCAATGAGAATGTGAACCCCAATGAAAATGTGAACCCCAATGAAAATGTGAACCCCAATGAAAATGTGAACCCCAATGAAAATGTGAACCCCAATGAAAATGTGAACCCCAATGAAAATGTGAACCCCAATGAAAATGTGAACCCCCTGAAAATGTGAACCCCAATGAGAATGTGAACCCCAATGAGAATGTGAACCCCAATGAAAATGTGAACCCCAATGAAAATGTGAACCCCAATGAAAATGTGAACCCCAATGAAAATGTGAACCCCAATGAAAATGTGAACCCCAATGAAAATGTGAACCCCAATGAAAATGTGAACCCCAATGAAAATGTGAACCCCAATAAAAATGAGAACCCCAATGAAAATGTGAACCCCCTGAAAATGTGAACCCCAATGAGAATGTGAACCCCAATGAAAATGTGAACCCCAATGAAAATGTGAACCCCAATGAAAATGTGAACCCCAATGAAAATGTGAACCCCAATGAGAATGTGAACCCCAGTGAAAATGTGAGAGTTCACAACCCCAATGAGAATGTGAACCCCCTGAAAATGTGAACCCCAATGAAAATGTGAACCCCAATGAAAATGTGAACCCCAATGAGAATGTGAACCCCAATGAAAATGTGAACCCCAATGAGAATGTGAACCCCAATGAAAATGTGAACCCCAATGAAAATGTGAACCCCAATGAAGATGTGAACCCCAATGAGAATGTGAGCCCCAATGAAAATGTGAACCCCAATGAAAATGTGAACCCCAATGAGAATGTGAACCCTCTGAAAATGTGAACCCCAATGAAAATGTGAACCCCAATGAAAATGTGAACCCCCTGAAAATGTGAACCCCAATTAAAATGTGAACCCCAATGAGAATGTGAACCCCAATGAAAATGTGAACCCCAATGAGAATGTGAACCCCCTGAAAATGTGAACCCCAATGAAAATGTGAACCCCAATGAAAATGTGAACCTCAATGAAAATGTGAACCCCAATGAAAATGTGAACCCCAATGAAAATGTGAACCCCAATGAGAATGTGAACCCCCTGAAAATGTGAACCCCCTGAAAATGTGAACCCCAATGAGAATGTGAACCCCAATGAAAATGTGAACCCCAATGAGAATGTGAACCCTCTGAAAATGTGAACCCCCTGAAAATGTGAACCCCAATGAAAATGTGAACCCCAATGAAAATGTTAACCCCAATGAAAATGTTAACCCCAATGAAAATGTGAACCCCAATGAAAATGTGAACCCCAATGAAAATGTGAACCCCAATGAAAATGTGAACCCCCTGAAAATGTGAACCCCAATGAGAATGTGAACCCTCTGAAAATGTGAACCCCAATGAAAATGTGAACCCCAATGAAAATGTGAACCCCAATGAGAATGTGAACCCCAGTGAAAATGTGAGAGTTCACATTTTCAGGGGAGACCAAGTTCTTCCATTTTATCGGGTGGACACTAGTTTTCGAAGTATTTAAATGTTCAACATTATGAAAAATCAACAGATAAGAACTTTTTGAAGATTTCATCTCACTAATTTTCGTGTTTTTCTTATATAAGACACAGTTTTCGCAATGTTGCAAATTTCAAATGAATTGGGTGTCGTTCATTGTGAACCAAATGTGACCAATTTGCGCTTATTTTGTAGCCTTCAATGCGCTTAACAAAAACTTGGTTTTCAAAATTATTAAAAAGTCCTTTTTCGTTTACTTTTTCAGTGGAAAGCAATTTTTCAGTACTAAAAACGAAGTCGGGCTCGCCCGTAAATCGCCCGGCGCCAGGGGTTTGCTGACGCAAAAAATGTAGCCAAAAATGGAAGGCACTGGCGCATTCGACGTGCGGGAGGCCGTGGGCTGAAACTGAATTTGGCTGAAAAATAAATTTGAATTCGCGCCGAAAACAAGAAAGGCGCCAACCCCCATTTGCGCCCGTGACAGGGTTGGCGCACTTCCCATGCGGGACACAGTGCGATTCGCTAAAAGAGCTACGCATCGAAAAAGCTGGAAATTTTGAACCCTAGACCTGCTTTCTGCTAAAAACATGTGATCTACTCTCATAATTTTTTTGCGGGAACAAATAGATCAAAAACAGCGCTTGCAGTTCGATTCGGCAGCTGGGGAGATCGTGCGCCTGAAAAAAATCAAAATAAAACTACCATGAAAGTTTTCCAACTTGGGTCCCGGGCAGTGTGACGTCACGAGGTGACAATTCATTTGAATTTTAAAATTGAATCTTTATGCAAGTTTTTTCGTTTCGTCACGCTTTAATTTTGTTCTCTGTTCTCGCACATGTATTTTCTCAGTGTTCGGCTCCGTGTAACCTGATGAAAATCGTTTTATCCGTCCGATTGAAAGATGTTTTATGAATTAAACCTGCATTTCACTTCAAAAATGTTTTTCAGAAACTTCTAAAATGTCCATGAAGACAACACAGGATATAAATAAGGAAGATGAAGAAGTAATAATTATTCATCAAACGTATTGCATTGAAATGGTTTTTTTTCAGTTGTGTAAAGAAGCTGAGAAATTCAAGCAGGTTTACTACAATGTCATGGATCGCGAACGGGACAAAATAGGATTCCTCTACGCCAATATCACATCATTGAACGCTGTTTGGAACGGAAATCCTATCAACGGTTTTGATGATATTTGTCGGTATGCTTCACAGATGAACTACGAACTGTAAAAAGCGATTTCAGATTCATGGTTGCTCTACCTAGCACACAGCATAACATCCAGTCACTTGATGCACAGAGACTTCCACAAGGTTTGCCTTAAAACAATGGAAACCAAAAATTCTTTTGTTGTTCCAGGTGTGTCTGGTGAAAAGAATGGCGATATCACACTACATGTAAAAGGATCAGTTGCTCTGGACAACGACGCTCAAAGAGCATTCACTCAGACTCTCTTGTTAGGCGTAGAAGACGGAAAATACAAGGTATATTGTCCAATGGAGCTGCTAAATTGACAACGGGTTTCAGGTGAAAAGCGATCACTTCAGTTATGTTGACGATAGTGGTCACGCGGAAGAAAGTGGAGATTTGTTTAATGACGCTTTTTTAGTTTCAAAAGAAGAGGAACAAAAGAATTACGATTGTCGAATTTGTTTCAAAGGATTTCGTACCGCTAAACTACAAAAGGCACACGAAGATACAGTTCACAATAAAAAAAACCAAGTGATTTGCCGAATCTGTGGCAAGAAACTCGTCAATAAATACAGTTTCAAACGGCACCTTAAGGTATTTTTCTAGTGTAATGCACTGTTTCTTTGAAACTTGACTGTCCTATCGTTACAGGATCAACATGGTATTAAGAAGGAAACTCGTCAGTCAAAAATCTATGACCACTGGAGACGTTCTGGAAGTTGCCCTTGTGGAGACTCGTGCTGGTGTGCTCATCTTCGTAAAGTGGTGAGAATTACTGCAATACGTTCATCGTAATTTTACTCCAATAAATGTTTTTACAGAATTTGTCTCCAAGTCACCGAACAGTTGATGACAAAGTAATCGGAGAGACTGAGCGGAATTTCTCACAAGCTCATCGTTGCCAGGATGGAGTGAAGGAAGACGCATTAAAAGTGAACAAACATCCTGATGAGTTCGAAGCTTCTTTTCCACCAAAGCGTGTTTCTACGAATGATAAAGGACTGACGGTTAATATTCCGTCTAATATTGCTTTCAAAGAGCAGCCACCTACCGATTCTATGCCCCTTTCCCCTGCACAAGAGAGATGTATTTCCATGTCTGTTGGATCAAATTTTGTCACACCTTCATCCAACCTTGAGAAAAACAGCGACTCTGTCGATGTTTCATCTTCTTCTACGATCACTATGAAAAACTGCTCGGAAAATGAACATGAAGAGAGAATGGAAAACGTTCTGGAAAGAAGATCACACACTGGGAAGTTTTTGCGCGACGATGATAGTGGGTATCTGGTAAGTTTGGCTATTAGCTCGTCACAACCAATAACAATGACGCCATGAAAAATCACATGCTAAACATTTTGAAATTTTCAGTCATCGACAGCACAACAATCGACTATTCCTGCCAAACAAGAGCATGCTAATATTTCTCGTTCGGGATACGTTAACAGCAGCTGTTTCGAACGTAATCTTTCTGCTCAAAATTCGAGTTCGAGTACTCATACTTCACGAGAGAATCTTCATCATCCCGTGCCCAATGGCCATACTTATCTGGCGAAAAATCTGTCAAAAAGCTCTTATGAACAATATCACCTCCATTCACATTTTTCTAAAAATGATGTCATTGTAATGTCGTCCAGATGTTTCAATGAATTGTTAGCTGATAAAAAGTAGACGAAGTCCAAATTAACCTCCCTTTACTGAAAATTTCCCCTTTTCCTCATTTCTTTTCTATCCCTCTTTTTCTTGTCAATTTCTCTGTTAATATATTGCATTAAAATGTTGTTTCAGTCAGTTTACTAACGAATGAAGAAGAATGCTTGTATTATTGGTTTCAAATGAACTGACACCTCGTGACGTCACTCTCATGGGGACCCAACTTGGAAAACTTTCATGGTAGCTACTCGATACCGCTGTTGATTTGTTTTCGCGATTTTAAGAGAGGATTTGTCTCGCAAAGTACTCTAACAAGACTTTTTCAAACGTTTTCAGCAAATGAGAACTGAAATAGCAATGAAAATGTTATTTTTCATCAGATTCCATACTGTTCTCGTTATGACTGAATCTACCCGCGCGCCAATCCTGCGAGTATACCAAAAAGCGGCGCTTGTGTTTATTCCCATTGCCATGCCGAAACATAAGGTATCCGGCTAAAATTTTCAGGATCATGAAATAATATAATAATCTATCAGAAAACAGAAATTCAGACCGAAGGAACTACTTTGAGGGTTTTTAGTAAGCCTCAAAGACAAAATAAATGTGTTGCAATACTTTTGGGCACCCTGTATTATTGGTTTCAAATGAGTTGTCACCTCGTGGTTTGTTAGTAATCCAAATGCCACAAATTTTTAGGTGGATGTTTATTGAGGTTTGAAGAAGACTCGATTCAATTTTTGAGATTTTTCGCTGAAAAATATTCGAGATACAGGTCAAGCTCTATACAAAGTTACTGCGCGCTTTTGCTTACGTTATTTATAAACTGGCGTAATCAAGGCTGAACCATATTTTGCACACCTTATGTTTGAACCATAAACCACATTTTGACTGAATTCCAGCTCAAACGAATAGATATTTTTCAAGTTAGAACACCTCAAAGTTGTTGCAATACTTTTGGGCCACCCCGTATGCTCTTCAGAATTACTCGTGGTTAATTCTTCAGTTCACTTTGCAGTTGTTTCTGGGAAAAATCCAAGTGCAACAATGATTATGTGGAGCAGTGTATAAATTATTTTTGTGTCTGGAATGAATCCCGACTTGACAGAAATGTTTGAAACTTTAGAATAAAGTTTTTATTGAATCAATAATCTGTTAAAAACACATCATCAGGGTCTCGGCGAAGCGCGGCCATCATCCAACTGTTATTACTGTTGATCAATATGAACGGATCGGCAGGATGGTAGAATTGATCCATGCTTATCGTTCTACATTTTTCAGAACGAGCTCCTTGTGCTATTCCTTCTTCTTCCTCGAATATACTGAAAAAAAAACGTTTTTGAAGGAGTTGAAGAGGCTTTACTGCCTGCTGAGAAATACGCTTGGATCAATATTATTGAAAAATGAGTTAGTGAGGGGATTCGCAGCACTTTTCTGCAAAGTGAAAAAAAGAATTAAAAACGAATAATTCTGAGCATAGTACCACATTATTCCAGTTGCTACTCAAGAGTTCGTAGATGTCATTCAATCGTTCGAAGGTGTTCATATCTGAAGTCAAACATTTTCTCGTTGTATGTCATAATTTTTTGAAAAGTACCTTGCGATGAGCTTATATCTGCAAAACCTTCTTTGAACCATTTTTGCTGAGTTGCTGAATGAGGGTTGAGATAAGTCCAGTGCCGTGGAACCATATCGTGAAGATGATGAAGGAAAAGTAGCTGGAGAAATTCGTGGTACTGAAATTGGGTGTTATTAAATTTTTGGCTTTTTTTAAAGGAATTACATCTGGATAAACAGTAATCTTCATATTTTCCAATGAAACCGTTACTCCGATCTGGATCGGCGCCTCTTTGTCGTAATACATGGTGATTGCAAGAAGATCATCAGTTATCATATGACAACGAGTGATTATAGGAAATTTTCTGAAATTCGTAGAAATCTTTGATTGTTATGACTCGTAACTAACTCAATAAGGCAGAACTGACGACTAGTCCAATGTGTCATATCTCTCTGAAGAACAACGGCTACATCTTGCTGAATAGGTGTGTAGAAATTTTCCGAATCGTACAAGTAGTCGAACAGATTTCTTAAAATTGAAAACGCAATGCTCGATCAGATTTCGTAACCAACAAACCTAGAACCTTCATGTTGCAATCTCTGGGGAAGGCCTGGCATTGTGTCGAATTGATAAGAGAATGGAAATGGATCCGAAATCCTCGTGGATAAATTGAACTTCTCATCTCGCTCCCATTCGTTGTTAATGTTTAATTGATAAGTCTCCACCAAGTTTTTATTGTATGCAACAGACAATTTACGATTTCTGATATGACAAAGAATATTATCTACATCTTTGAAGAAAAGAGGCGTGCTCAATTTTTTCTGCAAACGAAACTTTCAGATATTATCTGTCAATACTGACGAAGATTCAAGATCCGAACTAACTTTGACATTAAATGCAATGAAAGCAATTGTACGTTTTCCTTCTCTATTGTCATTTTCTATACTTATGCGATTGCGGTGTTGACGTTCACGAACCATCGTGCGAAGACAATCAGCATAAGTCACGCTCGGTCGTTCTAAGTTTTTACGGCAAGGCTCTACTCTGGTCTGAGCACCGCCGCAGTTGGTCCCACATTCTACCTGTTTCGAAAAACCTGCATATTTTTTTAGTAGACCTTTGAATTCCTTTTCAAATCTGTATTTGATGTGCTTTGGAGCTTCGGAAATTTTCTTTAACCTCACTTCGTTTCGGAGCTTATCAGATAGACCTGCATTCACATGAGGTGAGGATTCTTTTGGTTTTGAAAATTGATCGTTCAGAAAGACGCTTTGAACTTGATGATGATAAATGCCCCCCGATGTCGAAGGAACTGGTGGAACATCATCTTTCTGTTTCTTTCGTGTCGCCTCTCCCCTATCGGTAACCAAATTCTCTTCGGACTCCATTTTTCTGTAAGCTTCAAAAACTGATGAAGCTAAAGCATGATGAAATGACATGGTACGACTAGTCTTCTCATCATTGGACTTTTGGCTGAAAAACTTGTTAATGATTTTTTCATCAGCTAGGCCATGTTCTGGATCGTCCATATGTTGGACAACCATATCCTCAAATACATTAGCTGTCTCATTGTCTTTCTTCTTGTCCTCGTCAGTCCTGGTTGGTGGTGTATGAGCGTCAACGTTTGTGGGGCGACTAATAACCACCCGTTCCCGAGCTGCGAAACGGTCCATGTCTCGTTGGTTTCTTTCAAGAGGAACTGATCTGTTTTCATCAACAAAGTCGTTTGCTTGTTGGAGAGAATTCTGAAAATAGATTTTTGCCAACATAAACATTATTTGTCAGACCTCCTCTACAGAAACGGTAGCTTCCTCGTCATCTATAACTTGAGCCATCGATAGTTGTATGATAATAGTCGAAGAATCATCAGTCCACCAGCTTCCGTGAGCTGCATCGTTTCCGTAGTTTTGCTCTCTTGTGAGTTCAGCCAATCCAAGCTTCACAGTGTGGTTCTCATGAAAAATGTCCTATAAAAGGGGACTCGGTATATATATAGATGAAATCACTTGTTCAGTGTTGTTCTGCTCACGTATGGTTTTGTCTCAATGTTTGATATTCTACGGTTTTCGACTCCCTGGTACTTCAGAACTGTAATTTCCGTTCGGTAGCTGTTGTGAAAAGCCAAATACGTTCCATTTGGTGAAAAACCGAGACATTGCGCGAGACGAGTAAAAGGTGGGCCTGTGTCAGGAGGAGCCAAAGTATCAAGGTTAAAAAGAGTTAGAAAATTGGGTTTTATTGAAGCGATGTGTTGATGATGTCGTCGGTGCTCGTAAGAATCATCTGAACGATAGATAATTTTAGTTTGAATGATAGAAATTTGACAAATACTTGTTATATATTCGCTGTTGATTTCCCTTTGAAGAAGATTCAATACAATGTTCGGTTGCCGCCTCTTGTTGTATTTTTTCAAATCCATTTCTGAAAAACAAAAAAGTGTGTGAATTATTGCATGGAATGGAGAAAAAACGAGCAACATTTGCGCGCGAGTTTTTTTTTAAACTTGAAAATGTAGCGTACGTGTATAACGTCACGAGCAATGAGTTGGTCCACGTCAGTAGAGTGTGCTTTCTACTTGTTCACCGACTTGTTCTATAGAGAAATTTCTGCTTTACATTAGCCGTCACGATGAAACAAATATTCATTTTCTTGTTATTTCTCAATCCTTTGGTACAAGCCGTGGAGAAAACAGTGTCACAAGACGAGTATGAAGCTGGTAACAATTTTTTCAACATGGTACATCCTCAAAACTAATTCACATCTTAAATAACCTCTGATATTCAGCGCCAATACAAAGATGCTCTCAATCACTACCATAAAGCTATTGAATTCGAACCTTTGAACTACCAAGCAATCTTCCGAAGAGCAACTACCTATTTGGTTTTAGGACGTACGAAGCCTGGGCTTAGTGATCTCCACACTGTTCTCAACCAAAAACCTGACTTTGCTGGTGCACGTTTACAGAGGGCAGATATTCTGATGAAAATGGGGCAATTGGACAATGCATTGGAAGACATTAATTACTTGGTACTTGGTATCTGAATTCTCGGCAATTCATTATTTGTGTTGTTCTCCAGATAGCAATTGATCCTTCGAACAAAAAAGTTGGAAAGAAGTTAGAACTTGTGAGACAACAAAAAGAATACTACGATTTTTTGAGGCAAAATTTCGAAAACGGAGACTGTGAAGAAGTCGAAGCTATTTCTACGAAAATGCTAGAATCGCAACCATGGGATGCTTCCCTGTATGAGTTCCGAGCAAAGTGCCACGAGAAAAAGAAGAGACTAAGACTTGCGATTCACGATTTTAAGCATGCCTCTAAACTTCTGTCGGACAGCACAGACGTTTTGTATGAAATATCTACACTAGAGTATAAAGTTGCTGATATCCGTGATTCTTTAATGTTAGATTTCCAAATGTTTCGATTGTATATATCTGACCTTTACAATTGCAGCACCATAAGAGACTGTCTCAAATTGAATCCGGATCACAAGAAATGTTACTACTCATACAAAGCACTCAGAAAAATTGTAAAGTCTTTGGATTCAATGAAATCCTCGATTGAGCAACAAGAATGGGGGAAATGTCTCGGGACAGGAGAAGAACTTTTGAAGGCAAACAACGACGATGTCTCTATAATGATCAACGTGTACAGATTGACTTGTCATTGTAATCGAAAAGACGAAAATATTGGCGAAGCTATTCGTCAATGTAGCCGAGTGCTCGAGTTTGATGACTCGGATGTAGATACTTTGGTTTCAAGAGCAGAAGCGTACACAGCAAACGAAGAATATGATTTAGGTGGGTGGACTTGGAATTTCTAAACGTATGGACGGAACTATTAACTGATGAAAATTTAATTTCATATGAATTTTTCAGCTATATCGGACTTTGACAGAGCTCTCGAACGGGATCCAACAAATGAAGCTGCTCAAAAAGGGAAAGAGCAAGCGAAGCGAGAGAAGGAACTAATTGGAAAACGTGACTACTACAAAATTCTCGGGGTCCGTAGAAATGCGAGCAAAAAAGAAATCACAAAGGCGTACAGGAAAATGGCCCAGAAATGGCATCCGGACAATTTCAAAGATAAGAATGAGAAGAAGAAAGCTGAGAAGAAGTTTATTGATATCGCATCAGCTAAAGAAGTCCTCACTGATGAAGAAAAGAGACGTGATTTTGATAATGGGCAAGATCCTCTTAATTCAGAAAACAGACATAGCGGACCTCATAGTGGTGGCTACAATGGCTTCAATGGATTCAACCCGTTCGGTGGCAAACGTGGTCGCGGCAACTTCTTTTTTCATTTCTAATTTTTCGAAATTTTCGAGATAATCAATGCCAGAAACAATGTAACTTTTTCTAATATTAGATCCAATATGAAAATTCTAGCTTTGTGAATAAATCGTTTTATATTGAAAAAAAGCTATAAAAGTCAGTTAAAAAGTCGATCTCGTTCTAAAACACTTTCAGATGTTAATGAACTAGTTGATGCGGTTCCATTGGAAATGGTCAGTTTTGAATTGTCCTGGTTCTGGGTGGTTGCTTAGGAATGGCGAATCGAGTTTCCCTTCAATGAAAAGCTTCTTGCGCTGAGCAGCAATCGCTTCGGCTCTCTGAAAGTTCAAAGTAGCTTTCATTAATATACTTTCATAATTCTATCAAGATTTTCCCCAGTTTGCAACTTACTTTTTTCTGTTTATCGCCGGTGATGCACTCTTGGTAATCGCGGTGCTCAAGGTCGCAATACTTACGCCCCATCTTGGCTCCATATGCTTCCATGCATCGATAGAATTGTGATTCGAAGAATCCACAAATGCGTCCCTGTTGAGAGAATGGTACCGAAAGCGTATCGGATAATGGAGCTTTCACGATCGGAGAGAGAGTTTGGAAGTTCTCAGGAACACGGTTACCAGTCGCCATTTCTTTATTTGAAAAAATGTCATTAATATCAATAATCAACGTTCAATCAATCAATCTAAACAGCTTCTTTCAATTTACTTTCCCATTTTTATCTGCGTCTTCTAAAGAAGTCTTCTCTTTTTTTTTCACAAGCTTTATTCTCCTCCACTATTCTCTTCAACGCTTCCCAAAAATCGATCAAACGCAGTTAAATAGCGAGCTCCTCGCAAAGCAAAACAGCCCACAAAGGCAGTCTTCGCTTTGCGAAACATCATGGAAAGCGTTTACAATCTTGTAGAATGTAAGATTTTTTTCTAATTGAGAATGATTCTCAACTGCAATTCATGTTTCAGCCGTCCACGTTTTCATACCTCTTGTTGCGCTGCTAGTTTTTCTCACGGTCGTTTACATCAACTCTAAAACACCCAATGAGCCAGGTAACAAAATAATGAATCGGGTTTCACACCGCATACAATGGAAAAAGACATATAGAACATATTTTCATGATTTGCTGTTTTCTTGTCAAAACGAATGTGAAAAGTCTGTTCGAAATCTACAAAGATATCAGAATCCGAAGAAAGAGCTAAGCTAATACAAATAACGAAGTATTTCAGATATAGCTCTGAAAAAAGTATCTCAAAAAACTCATGCGAAGGAGCTCACCGCAAAGAAGTCAAATTAACGGAAGAGGAATAGATAGAACTGTATTATACATAATTAATTACTGATAATATTATCTGTGTAGTCATAATGAACGGTTCTCTTTCTTCGATTCTAACGAGTTCTCAAATGGGAAATATTAGTGATAAACAAATTCGTAAGGATGCAAAAACGCAGGGTTAGGTAGCCTTGATATTATGTCAGATTTTAACTGGAAAGTGCAAAGTCATTTAAAATACGCAGAGATACAGAAAAGATAGTTAAACATTCACAAGAAAATAGTTGTTGTGATTATGGATTTAATTTTGGCAAATTGATTGTTGCCTTGACGAAATCAGCAAACTCTCCTTGATCATCGTTATCCGCATACTGTGTGAAGAAAGCATCAGAAGTCAATGATTTTAAAGTTGCGCGTTCACTAGGAAGTTTTCGGAGACATTTGGAGACAAACCCAATGACTTCATCACTGAAACTGATTAAGGTAGACTAGAATGGGCAACGCGATACATACGTGAAAAACCGTTTTGGGAGAGTTGGAGGCGGTCCATTGACAATATAATCCAACATTTCAAAAATTGCCATTGAGGCCGGATTGCTTGGCGGATGGTAGTTTGGTTCCTCGAGGCTGTCCGCCAATTCTATTTCATGTTCTGATACATTGAACATTAATGCATACTCTGCTTGTGAAGGCGCTGGCACTGGATATCTTCCTATCAACAGCTCAACAAGTGATAAACCAAATGACCAGATATCCGAAGAGATTGTATAATGAGATCCAGTCAAACGCTCTGGCTAGAAAAATCGAAATCAAAGAATGGAGTTTGAGGGTAAAACCCACAGCCATATAACTCCGTGTTCCAACAAACGAATTAGCCATCGAGTCGATTAGCATTCCTGAGACGCCAAAATCGCAAAGCTTGATTTCGCCGTTGCTGTTGACGAGCATGTTAGATGGCTTGACGTCTGTAAATAGCATATATCATCTGTTTTTCAATTCACCATTCGATACCTCGATGTAAAATCTTGATTTCGTCTTTTAAGTATGTCAAACCACGTACAACAGCAACAGAAATTCTACCAACAAACTTCTCCGGTAGACGACCAACCTGAAAAGTTCAAATTTTGCTCGCTGACTTTCTTCAACATGATTTTTTACACTTCTACATCGCATGCAACGCCATCATCATAATCAACTGTAGAGGGCATATGAAATGTGAGAAATTATAAGAGATGTTCCCCGCGAAACAGAGAAATAGCGCACGAAGTAAGATGACACAGCTGAGAGATGCGCGACTTGCCGTTTCGTTCCACCTTTTCGACCGCATAAAAGCCTTCACAAAAGCACTACCAATGGCTAGCATCTCATAGGAGATGTCGATTTCGCTAGAGAAACACTTTGAAATTCTCTGTAGCGTTTTATTTTTGATTAATGTTATGTTCCCCGATTTCTTTTTTTATTATAAAAATTTCAGATGGAAGAGAAAACTAAAGGATCATTGCGAACTGTTGCGTTTGCAGCAGTAACTTTCTCAACAGTGGCTGTCACCATTGTTCTTGTCGCGTTCCCACTGGTATTCCATTATGTACAAACATTGCAAGCTTCAGTTCAAGGAGAAGTTGAATATTGCAAGTCTCGATCCCGTGATATGTGGCGCGAGATGGTGGAGGTTGCTCCTGAAGGACCAGATGATCCACTTGATGTGTTGCTGAGAGCTACTCGTCAAGCTGATGCTCAATGCTGCACTTGTCAACAAGGACCACCAGGCCCAGACGGAGAACCAGGGCAACCAGGAAAAGATGGAGAACCAGGTCAAGGACCAGGTGAACCTGGACCACCAGGACCAGATGCTGAACTGCACGATAGGATTCTGCCTGTTCCACCACAGTGTCCATGTACTGCCGCTCCAGGACTCGGGGGACCTCCAGGACCTCCAGGGCAAGATGGAATTCCTGGAAACCCAGGCAGAAATGGTGAAGATGGAGCTCCCGGTCCTCAAGGGCCAGCCGGCCCTCCAGGACCAACAGGGCAGCCAGGTCAACCAGGTCAGAGAGGCCCTCCAGGAGAACCGGGAGCTCTTCTTCCAGGAGGAGATGCCCCACCAGGTCCTCCAGGTCCGCCTGGAAGACCAGGCGCCCCAGGACAGCCAGGAAAAGCTGGAACACCAGGACAGGATGGAGGAAATGGAGACGCTGGAGTTGCAGGAGAGCCAGGTACAACTCAATTCTACTTTTCGAAAAAACCGTTATTCAATTTCTTTTCAGGACAACGTGGGCCACCGGGACCGCCAGGTCAAGCAGGAACGCCAGGAGCGCCTGGAGAGGCTGGTTCACCAGGATCATGCGAGCATTGCCCACCAGCTCGCCTTGCCCCAGGATATTAAATCGCTTCTTACAAATCATATTTGTATACATTGGAATGAAACGAATCAAGAATAGCATACCTTTTTTAGAACAATGTCTAATGAAAGCCCGTCCATATATTCCATACATATGGATATGTCGTTGTTATCAACGAAAGCTCCGTAGAATCCAACAATAAAAGGACTGTTGCACTTGTGAAGAACTGCCAACTCCTTAACTATTTGTTGGCGAACCGATGGCTTGATTTCGAGATGAACGAGCTTCCGTGCCATTATAACTCCAGTTTTTTTGTGGACACACTTCAAATTGTACAAAGTTTAGAACCGGAATAGCAATAATGATTATACCTTGTTAACGACACCTCCATTTCCGTGTCCAAGTTCTCCTTCAGTCTGCAGCATATCCTCGCTCAGCTCCTTGAATATAAGGCTATTAGTTTATCAAAACGACGATTAATCTCACCTTAATGCCTTCCTTAGCTTGCAAGAACTCACTGAGCCGTTGTGTTTGAGGCTCCGTTAGCCCAAGTTTTTTGAGTTGTTCTTCAAGTGGAACAGTGGCGATGGCTTCTTCCTGGAACGTTGCCAAAACTCCAAAAAAAAATAATTAAATAAAAACTATCTATAAGACAAATTCGGAGCCTAACAAGGAAGAAATAATAGATGACTGTAGTCACAACAAATGTTTTGTGAAAAATTCTTACCGCTGTACCCTCGCCACTTTCGCTTTGTTCATTTACTGTAGGTGGTAGACTGAGTCCAAGCGGATTACGCCGTTTACCACTCGACATTCTGAAAAAAAACTTGGTGAAACAAATCAAGGACAAATAGTAAAAGTCATCGTTGTGATAACATCGAATTCTTTCAACGTGAGTGACTTAAAACATAGCTATTTCTAAAAAAAAAAGAAACAAGATTAAGGCTATGGACTCCTTTGAGAAAGTTTCTATGGAGACGTGGGATCGAAAACAGGTGAAAATGATAACAAAGGAGGTGACAGAGTTTCGAAATGAGCAGCTATGGCTTGTTGACCGCTCTTCCGGGCTGCCAGCGAAGACCTCTAACATCGGATGTAGCCATGCGAAAAATAGAAGAGAGATGCGAGAGCGAGAGAAACTGGGTCGGCTGCGTAGACTTAATACTTTGAAAAAATGAAAGCGGACCAATTCGTTGAGAACGAAGCTGATAAAAACTGCTATTAACAACTGAAATCCAAATATATTGACTTGAAGTACTTAAAGTGACGAATTCTAAATAATACAGGCGCAATAACATAATGAAGTATTATAATACGTTCTTGGGACCATATTGTCTATTTTTTCGTTTGAGTGAATCAATTCCTTCGAAAAGAATGGAAGAATTATTTTACTATGTTTTCGTTAAAGCTCATGAGGGATTTCCTCATACGAAAAAACAAGACGCTCTTCATCGCTTGACGCTTCAACCGTCTGGCTCCACAAAGCTTTTTGAAAAAGTGAAAAAAATCGTGAAGTTTTCAAGTTTTTATAATATTTAGTGGTCTTAGACTTTTTTATTCTAATATAGAACCTTATATTAGTATAATATAGAACCTTATTCTAATATAGAACCTTATATCAACGCAGGTGTTTGCACCTGCGCTCTAACTCAATGTCCAAAAACAGCGTTTAAAATGAAGAGACGAAGAGAAATTTATCTTTGCGTCTCATCATTTTGAACGCTGTTTTTGGAAATTGGATTAGAGCGCAGGTGCAAACGCGTGCGTTCACTATATTCTAGTAAACTTTAAAAATTCCCCTGCGATGATACCCGCCTTAGTATGATAATTGTTCAATCGAAATTCTGGAAAGCTCTCTGCTATCTATGCTTCAAGCGTAAGCCCCGACCCGGCAACTGTCGGCTGCTTGAATTACTCATATCATGCAGTTTGCTGCCGCCGCCTTAATGTAGTGGCGTAAAAAATTCCGGTAAAGTATGCAAGTTTGGTTCTTCGATTGGCCAGATACTTTTACTTTTTTTTAAAGGAACCGGTAAAAATGCCGTATTCTAATTTTCAAGTGAATGGTTCAGTAGGATGGGTTCTAGGAACGGCGACACACATACAGAGTCCAGTAAAAATAGTCTGTCTGAACTTGAAAACTTTTAAAAACAATTTTATACGATTAGCGGTTTATAAACTAGGTAAAATTAGTTTTCTATTAAAAAAAAAGAAGAACAAATTTGGATAGATGAAAAATCATTGCAAAGTAAATGTTAAGAACAAGTTGAGGCCGAGAGAAAAAAGAAAAACTAGTTTGCTAAATAACGCACGATTGTAAGCCCGGAGTGTCGTTTAATAAAGTTGCATTTTTCGCGAAATATCCTTCTGTTCTTTTCTGCGGTCGCCAGAATTTTTGGGTTTTTGCTTTAATATGCGTTCACGCAGCGTAGTTTAAAGAACGCCCTAATGTTTTTGAATCTTGTTTCTTTCTGGTTTTTATTAAAAAACATGATCACGTGATTTTTTTAAACTGTTTTCAGAATGGCTTGCAAAGAAAAGTCGATCAAGCACCTAGTAATTGATACTTGCGCAATCATCGAAAACCCTAGTCTACACGTAAGTGTTCAAGCGTTTTTCCATATTACTAATTACAAAATTTAAGACTCTTGCTGAGCAGTACTATGCACCACCTCAAATCTTGGATGAGTTAAGATCTTCTGAGGCACGAAAGATCTGGAATACTCTGCCCTTTGAAGTGATTCTTCGTGAACCAACTCAAACAGGTCTCCGAGCAGTAATCGATGCTTCTAAAGCTACTGGTGACTTTCCATCACTTTCAATGGTAGATATCAAAATGATTGCGTTGACATACGATCTTCATAATCAACACGTTTTTGTGAAGGAAATAATAACTACAACTGAAAAGGAAGACGAAAAGATTGTAGAGGATTTGAGCGAGAAAGTTAAGCAAGTGGTAGTTGTCGAAGAAGAGAAAAGTAATGAAAATGAAGAAAATGAAAGTAACGATTCCGCAGTTGTTGATGAAGACAACAATGGATCGGAAACCGAAACCTTTTCTAGCAGTGATGAAGAAGATGGCTGGATCACCCAAGACAATATCGAAGAAACGTTGAAAAAATTAGGCGCCTTTGAAATCGAAGAGAATATGGTTGTGGGCTGCATAACAAGAGATTTCGCCCTTCAGAATGTCTTGCTCGCAATGAATCTTAGTCTTGTTTCCTTGTCTGGATACAGAATTCGTAAATTGAAATCATTCGTCCTTCGCTGTAGGACTTGTTTTACAACCACAAGTATCATGACAAAAGAATTTTGTCCTTCTTGCGGTCACAAGACACTGCACAAAGTAAGTTTCAATTTTTAATCTTGGTCTGTTTCAATCACAAAATATCTTTACAAGTTGTGAGCTGTACCCGAAATCGGCAGTGAGCATTCTCATTTGCAACCTCTCTGACACACCTTTCATTTCTTTAAATTTGCAGCAAATAACTTTCCATATCGGCCAAAATTTTATTTATGGAATTTTATTTCGAAAATTAACTAATTTTAAGTGTGCTGTATCGGTTGATGAAGATGGCAAACAGCAGCTCCATATAAATTGGAATCGTATGTCAAACCGACGTGGACTTGTCTACACATTGGCCAATCCCAAAGGAGGAAAGCATGCAACTAATGAACGTCTGTTTGAAGATCAACCAATGCCACATATGCGCCTGGCGAAGGTTCATACGGACCCTCTGGCTGACGGGCCATTTTCGGTTCATGACGTGACTTCCAGGTGAGAGATTCACTGTCTTCATTCAAAAGTTCTCATGAGCAATAAAATGAGAATAATGTTTTAAGATCTGCAATGCTTGGCGTTCGAACAATCAACAATCGAGCGAAACAGAATCGTAACAGAAACGAAGCAAAACATGGCGGTCGAAGAAAATGATCAAGTTTATAATTCTTGTTATACTAATTTTTATTGTTTTTTGTTTTGTTACTCACGCCATGCTTCGGAAAATTATGTTCTTGTTTTTCATCCAGTCTAATCTTTCAATTATCGGTTTCAATCCGAGTCTCTTATTTTCAACATACAACAGCTTACCAACTAGAAAATGATTAATTACTGTATACTTCGGAATACTACGTAACTTAACTTGTGTCCCAGAAATGCCTCAGTATTATTGCCACCAATGCCTTCGTTCCTTTGACATCGATGCATCAGCTGAAGTGGCATGCACAAGATGCCATGGGGAGTTTGTCGAACTTGTTAATCGACCAGCAAGTAAGTATTTAAAAACAACCGAGGCGATGCATTTTTTCGATCGAAATCACTCGTAAAAGTGTAATACGATGAAGAAGTAAGTGTTCACTATATACAATCAATTTTGCAGTGCTTGCTGCTGCAATGCCGGGAGGTTTCCAGGCGTTACATCATATTGCTGATATCATCCGCAACGGAATCGCACAAGAGTTCAGAGCACCGCAACAACCAGCTCAGCAACAACAACCGGAACCTGCTCAACAACAACAGCAACAACAGGCTCAGGTTGATGCTAATTCACGTGCTGCAGCTGGAGGAGATGGTGGTGCAGGTGGTAGCGATGAGCCATCGCTTGACGAATTCATCAGAAATATGTTCAGAGTATGACTTGTCGCATGTTTCACGCTGATAAAACGTTTTTCAGGCAGAGCAACGTGAAGATCAGCCGAATAATATGAGTTTCTCGTTCCAAATTCCAGGCGGAATCGGTGTCCAAATACAGGCTCATAGAGCTGGAGCTGATGGGCCACAAATTCCACAATTTGTTGGAAACATTAACGATGGTGATCGCGTCGAGTTGGAAACCGCAATGCAAGAAATTCTGGCAACGTTCCAAGGGGAAGGAGGAGTCATCCAACGAGGATTTACAGAAGCTGATATTCACGAATATCTCCCGATGAAAAAAGTGACGCAAGAACATATCGACAACGGATCGCAATGTACGACTTGCTTCGATACATTCAAACTTGGTGAAGAAGTTGGCGCCCTTGATTGCAATCATATTTTCCATCGTCCGTGCATTGAGCCATGGCTCAAGACAAAAAATTCGTGTCCGGTGTGCCGTCAAAAAGTTTGCATGATGGATTGGAAAAAGAGACATCAGAGACAAGTCTGTTTTTTCCCCTTATTGAAATAAACAGAAAAATAATTGCAGGCTCAGGAGGCTGTACTGGATGATCTCGATTAATCAAGAGCTCTCAAACGCCGCTTCGCCGATATTTCTTCTTTACATGTAAATCCGAATGTGTACATTTTTCTCGTTTTAAACTCGCGTTTTCTTCCCGATTTCTACTGTTTAAATCATCATTCTTGATCAAAATTCTCGGTTGCTTGAGACACTGAATTCCAGTATTTTTATTACCCAATCAAAGACGTCAGCTTAAAAATAAAGAATACAAATGAAATCCGGACTAGATTCACGTATCATAAAAATAAGAATTAAAAATGATGATGAAGTTATGATTCTTCAGCTCAGTTTTCCTTGTGGAGCAAGACAAAAAGACCGAGAAAAGCAAGTACGGCGTATTTGAGCTTTGGATAGTCATTCATGATGATAGTGACCATTCCCACATACGGAAGAAGGCCCTTAGTGCGGCCAACAACATCAGAACGGCTGAGCCAAAGTTGTCCGGGCGCGTAGAGTCCACGATCATCAACTTGGTTATTGTCTCCTTTCGTGAGAATTTTTGTGCTGTCTGCAGTTTTTTCATGAACCTGAAAACATTGGTTTAGTTGATCGATTCTGAAAGCTTTCATTTTATTTTATTCACCTTGATAACTCGGTGCACAATTGGAATCTCTCTTCCTTCAACCTTGAAAACAGTGATGTCTCCCACGCGTACCGGATCTTCATGATCATTGGTCAAGAGAAGCAAATCTCCACGGTAGAAAGCGGGTTCCATAGACCCAGAGAGTACAACTACAACTGGTGAATCAGATCCAGTCACAACCATCATTCCCTTCCAGATCATCAACGCAGAAGAGACAACCATAGCAAAATTGAGGCATTGGTAAAACAACTTAAATAATTTTGAATAAGGAATAAAAGTGAACATCGAGGAACTATTAAACTACTAAAATCCCGAAGAACTTGTTTTTTTGTTTACCTGGCGCACATTCATCTGCCGAATTTCGTTGAACATGGCAATATCTGGCAAGAATTTCATCTGAAAGTTAATTTAGAACAATCAAGGCACCACTTTTCGGAATTAAAAGTCTCAAACGGTGAGTAACCGGCAATGGTAGCAATGACAACTATAATAAAACACGGTGAGATCATTTTATTTTTAACAGAAATCCAGATAAATATGTAGGAAATGATTAAAAGAATAAATTATGTTACAATATAGGTTATTTTGAGTAAACTGATCACTCCGCTGGGCAGAGACCCAAGAAATCGTCCATCAAAGTTCCGATGGCAAAGATATCGTTGGCATCGACACGAGTTCCGATAAGCTTCACGCGGATTTCATCGTCGTTGCGAATGACTGTTGCTTCGTCATTGGTTTTATAACACGGTTTTTCACTGTTTGGATCGAACTCCATGTCTGGTGGGATACAATGACGGCTAATAAAGCAAGAGAGTGGGCCAATGTCGCAGAAGATTCCAACTTTGTTGACTTGTGACACAACGCCGTCGACAACTTGTCCCTTGAATGGACGAAAGACAATCGCTTTGTAACGCACAGGGTAGATGACGAATCCACGCCCTGGTTGAATAAGTCCATGTCCGATAGTATCGATAGTGGTGACAGCAATAACGAAGCCATACTTTCCGGTGCAAGTTCCTTCAACTTCGTTGAAAAGTTTCATTTTGATTGTTTCGTTAAGGTTCGGGCCGAAATATTTTGGATGAAGGCATACTTCGTGATCAAGCGACAAATGGAAGAACATCTGAATTAAAAGTTATTTTGAGTGGTTTAAAGGAAAAGAAGACGAAAAGCAGACCGCGTCTTCAGTATTGTATTGAGTTTGTAAATTTTCGAAACTCATTTCCTGCCAAATAATCATATTTAAAAACTAAAATAATTCAAACGGTTTTGAATGCAAGCTATATCTTTCTTTTAATTAACCAGTGTTTCAAAAAGCGAACAGTGGTGAAAAGCAAAGGATATTCGAAGAGATTGGTACACGACACACAATTTCTGAGTTTTCATCTGACAGACCATGCGTCAGCAAACACCGCTAGCGTATTCCCCGTTTTTGTCTTGCGTTGTCAACATCCAATCCATTATGACTGTAATATATTATATATACACTCCTTCTCTATTTCTAACAGAGATACTGCATTTTCCATAAACACCACATATGTACACACTATCGGCTGGTATTTGGGAAACGTTTTTCAAGAAAAAAGATTATTACGTGGTCATCATCGGCCTTGATAATGCTGGAAAAACTGTGAGATATTTAACTTGTACTCGATGGACATTTACAGTTATAAACTCACTAGAAACTTTTTCAGACTTTTCTCGAACAAACAAAATCACACTTTGTGAAAGATTATGGCGTTCTAAACCCTTCAAAAATTACAGCGACTGTGGGATTAAATAGTGGGTTTGCTGAAACTCATTTTATTTTGAATGTACTGATTCTTAAATTCAGCTGGAAAAGTGGACTTGAACAACACATGCCTCCATTTTTGGGATCTTGGTGGTCAAGAAAGTTTACGAGAACTTTGGGGGACTTATTATGACGATGCCAATGCACTCATATTTGTTATAGATGCCACAAGAAGTGATTTGTTTCCTACAGTTGCTTCCCAGTTCAGTAAGAACAAAAACTAAAGCAATGAATGTCCAATCGTTTATAATTTCAGAAGAAGTAATGGCCAACGAAATAGTCCAAAACCTACCTGTTTTAGTAGCTGTTAATAAAAGTGAGATGGAAGGGGCTGCAGCAGCCGCAGAGGTAAGAATATATTTATTTTATTACAATGAGCAACTCTAAATTAAATAATAAACTAATCGTTATAATTATTCCATGGACGTTTCCAGGTTCGAATGCTGTTGGAGGATGACAATCATCGTTCTGATCTAGCCGTTCTTCCTGTTTCAGCCCTTGAAGGGACTAACATCGAGCGATGCGTTCATTGGATTGTCCGATCATTAGCTAGTCAACCTTTATATCTTTAGATCGTTACACCGGGTTTCGTACTTTTCATTCTTAGCATACTAATACGGTCCTGTGATTATCTATTTATCTTCTCCCGTCTCCATCTTACTATACGGTTTTGGCTGATCTTACAAACAACTTCTATATTATAGAATATTTTTGCATGATGATTGTGAAAAAGGAAAACATGATTAAAGAATTTTAAATTATATGTACATTACAGATAGTTTCGGAACTTTTAGAAAATTTGGTTAACAATTATAGTTTGCACCGCGTTGATAGCTATAGAGATCGGGAAAGAGTAATGAAGATCGTAAATTCAGAATAGAATGAAATGAAATTTGAGACGCTATGAGAAGAATTAAACAGGTGTGAGAGTATGAATAGGGTCTAAAAGAGAACTGTCAATGATCTGAGCTGGATCTGCGGCAAGAGAAGTTGCTGAGTTTCGGCGTTGCTGTGGAGTAATAGCCCATCGAAAGCGTTCTGTTAGAGTTCCAGTTCCATTGAGCAAGTAGATTATGCCAAATACTGGTATTGCAAGAACAGAGATCAGACGAAGAAACCAACCTGAAATTGGAAGAATGCACCACAGTTAGATATTTTCTTTGACTTTGTAGATTTTAAATTTCAGTAAGACTAACCAAGAATGACACTCCACCATGGAAAAGTATACGAAGCCATTTGAATTGGTTTAAAAGAACTGTTATAGACAGTCATCAGGAAGATTAACTGGAAGAAATGAATGAAACCCAAACAAATCCATTACAATCCCATCAAGACTTACACTGATGAAAACAGGTGAGCATGTCCAGCAAATTCTCCAGTAAATCCCCGGATAAAATCCTAACATTGCACGAATATCTTTTGAAAATTGATCGATACCATAGAACCAGCAAACGGCAATCATTTCACAAGTTACAATAAATAAAACTGATAGAGATACTCCGTATTCATCAAGAAAAGGAATAACAAATTGACCACCCTGAATAATGGTGATAAGTAAAGTTTCTAGTCTTGATACTTACGTAGCTGATTGCAGGAAAGCTGAGGAAGTAGTAAATGATACAAATCACAAGAACAAACCACTTTCTGTTTTTTGTTAAAAAACGAGATTCGTCACAGAATCCAGTGATAAATGCTTCAATTCCCGCAAAAGTAGAATCAATTCCAAGAGTGATAAGCATTATGAAAAATATGAGAGACCAGAAACAACTATAATCCATTGTAGCAAGTGCTTGAGGATAGACAATAAAGATTAAAGAAGCATCATGCTCGCCAACAACCTGAAATTCAACGTTTTTTAGTTTAAATTTTACATTTTACCTCGTTAATTGGACGATTTGTCAAGAGAGACATGTAACCCAATGTTGAAAAAACAACACAACCAGAAAAGAATGATGTGGCACAATTTATGATAGAAGTAGTTACAGCATCACTAAAGTCGGGGATGTTTCTAATAGATGAGAAATTAATTTACCGATAACAGTTGTTATTGAAATCGTTGTAACTACTCAGTGCGAGAAGAACTCCGAATCCAGGGCCTAGCGAAAAAAAGATCTGTGTAGCAGCAGCTGACCAAACAGCTGGATCTTTGAGTTTTTCGAAATCCGGAGTTACGTAATAGTAAAGACCGTTCTGAGCACCAGGAAGGAGAAGACCTCTAACCAATAGAATCGATAAAATAACATATGGAGCAGTTGCAGTAACCCAAACAATCTTTCCAGAAGACTGTGGTCCTTTCCAAAGAGCAAAATAAACCATTGTAAAAACAGCCAAAAGACAAACAGCCATTGATGTTTTAACACCTCCAAGATCATCAAACCCGCTAGATTTTTGAACTTCCAAAACGTTGTATCTGAAGATGAATACTTTGATAGGATTCAAATTTTGATTCTTGAACATGTATTCTCACAAGTAATATTCCTCCGAGGGGGTGCTTAGTTTTGTCCCATTTCGAGAAATAGTCACATTAAGATCATCTGAACATCTTGGAGTGTTCCACGGATTTCCACATTTTGCCCATGGTACTTCTGAATCCCAAATTTTCTGAAAACGGCGTTCATTGAAGAAAAAAAGAAAACAACAAACGGATAGAGATACGATAGCAAAATAAACAGCTTGAGCAATAATTGCATTGTAGAAAATGGCTATGAAAGTGCAAATGCAACAGATACCGTAACCGATTCCTATATAACTTCTTTATTTAGGCGATCAAAAATCGAAAGTATTCCCACCTCGAAACAAAGGACAAACTTTTCTCCATATTCCAATACAACCTGCGCGATGAAATTGTCCCAAAACCAGTTCCATGTAGAACATTGGAAGTCCTCCGACCATTAACATGATGAAGTAAGGAATGAGAAAAGCACCGCCACCATGTTTATAGCAAACAGAAGGAAATCTGAATTGATATTCTAGCCCATTCTAAAATTATCTTCAGTAGAGGGATTCCACAATACACAAGTTTCAGCACTTCTAGTCTGTGTATTTTTCGAGAAGAATGTTTGTTTTTTGTTCTATGTTGATTTCGATTTTAGTCTTCAATACTGCTGTTAGATAATTGAACAAAAGGAGCAATATAACTATATAGGAAGTTATGAATAAATTTCAGAAGTATATTTCAATTTCAGCAATTCCATCCTCATCATTCCTCCCGAAATCTCACCTCCAAATATTACCCAAATCAACAGCATAACCAACAACAGCTAACAGAAACTCCATTTTGGTTGCCCATTTATCTCTAACCATTGAACTTCTTCTTCTTAATGCTGCAACTCTTCCTTCTTTTGTCGGAGTAAGTCCTCCCAATGCAGCAATCGGTTCATTTGGATCAATGCTATGTGAGTTGGAAACAGTCAATGTAAGGGGTTTGTCGACAACTGGTAAAGGCATATATTCTGCTGCCGTTGGAGCTTAATATGCATATAGAAAAGACTAGTAGTGATTCATTCTTACCTTTAACACTCATTGATCGACTGACTCGCCGTGATTCCGGCGCGGACAGCATACTTGCTGCTCCGCTGGATAACTCAGCTGAAAAAAGGAAGAAACTTTTTATTGATTCTAAAAAGAAAAGACAAAAAATGAGTTGAGAATACTGCCTACTATTTGTATATCATTTGGTAGTTCATTACCAATTCCTCCCTTCAAATTTGCTATGTTTTTCCACAAAGAAAAGACATAGAAATCGGATAGGGATAACCGCAAATAACCAAATAAATTTTCGATGACTACGGTAGAGGGTGCATAGAGAAATGGAATGACAATGAGCACGTCTACAAGGATCGCAAAGAGA
Source organism: Caenorhabditis doughertyi (assembly GCA_963572265.1). NCBI lineage: Eukaryota > Metazoa > Nematoda > Chromadorea > Rhabditida > Rhabditidae > Caenorhabditis > Caenorhabditis doughertyi. Next base: position 12,086,768 of record OY751553.1, on the reverse strand, counting down.
AGAAGCTAAAAAGTGTGGCTCAATTTTATTTTAACGGAAAGTTTAGTTTAATATTTTATAGGGTTCTGAAGGAATTCCCCCTTGATAAGTATATCAGGAGGCCCACGAGGCCCGCAAGGGTTTCTGTGGCTTGCTTTCTACCAAATTAAATTCATTTCTAAACACATTTTTTTCTTATTTCAATCCTCAACTTTTCCTGGGAAAAATGAAGCCAATTTTGAAAATCATACCTGATATACAATCAAGAATCGGTAGTTCATCTGCGAAAAGAATAGATTCCGAAGGTACAATCATTTAACTAAGAACTCCAGATTCAACTAAAATGAAATAAGGAAAAAAGTGAAGAAAATAATAGGAAAGAGAGGAAGGAATGATTAAAGGGGTGAGGAAATGAGTGAAATCCGTCATTTTCTTCAGAAAATCCAATTGTCAGGATACCGGAAACTGAGTAGACAGACCCTACCCCCCAAAAAAGAGACTCAATATTTTCTTGAGTTGCTTAATAATTTCAAGAGAAAAAAGAAGTGGAATGACTGCGTGGGAATATGTAAGACATGAGCAGATGAAGGATCAGTTGGTTATAATCAGAAACCCGAAATTGTTGAATACGAGCAAATATAAAAAAAATAAATGAGAATGGGGGATTTCTTTCCTTGCTCCCATGCAATCATTTGAATAAAGAATTGAATGAATCAAATCCTTTTTATGAGAGACGTAGATGGAATGAAATGAGTCAAATACCGAGCCAATGTAAAATAAATTTGTGGCATATAGTTTCGTTTTAGTTCGTTTTTTAATTGTTCTAAGGCTATTTTTGATATTGCTCCCAATGTTTTCACTTGAATACCAAATCGCCTCTTCTATGGAAGTTTTATAAACATGATGAAGCTAATCAAATAAAAGAAAATACCGTAAAACCTGTATTAGTGATTCAGAATTGCCCCTCTGAATCCAGAAATTTGAAAAATAAAGTTGCCCCTTCATTAGAACTTTAATAGATTAACTCTTGGAAGAAAAGCTAACAGAAACTTCAATCTACTGAAACTTTTGTGAGTAAAAGTAAGAGAACTGAGTTATTGAACATGTTTTCATGGCACTTACTATTAGGATTAATACGATTGAAGAACATATCTTCGAATCAGTTGAATTGACCCTCTAATAGTATTGCCCGTAAGCGACGCCTCTAAAACGAACTATAGCCCGCAATACTAGTACAGCGTTTCCGTTAACATTTATCGTAAATGATTTCAACAGATGGTCCCACTATACACACTCATGACTCAGTTCAGGTTTCGAAGCTTTCATTATTTGTCCTGAGGCTATAAAACTTTCAAAAAAAGTCAAACCTTGCAGTTGCTGATGCTGCTTCCTCCGAACCGAATGCCAACGCAGCATCCTTATTTTTGAGTAGTCCTGCTACCAGTATCTGATCCTGGAATATCTGAACTTCTCGGGTTTTGATAGAATGGGTTTTTTGAAAAAAAAATCAAAAACTAAGAAATGGAAATGCGGGCATAGTCGGATGAATATGAATAACATTTGAAATGAGAAAAGGGAGAATAGAATAAACAATTGACTGTTTCCATGCAACCGTTATATATTAAACATTTTCTTCTTTTCCTGCCAATATTTCTTAGCTTATACACAAGAAAACAAATGAGAAATTATAACCAAGAAAGGAGAGAATGAGGCAGATTGACGTATGTTTTTAGTGATAAAAAAGAGAGAATGCGCAGGCGATTCCCACGCCTACTGTACTACTACAACACCCACTTTCTTTCTTTTTTCTATCCCATGTGATACTTTCATATTCAATGACGACAATCCCTATCTTTTCTCTATTTCTGGATATTTTTCCTTCTACTGGTAAATCGTTTCAGTAATGATGGTTCAATGATAAAATATGAAGAAAAATGGTAAAGTGGTGGAAATTAGAAATTAGTTACCAGTTTTTCGCAAATTTATATCGGATCAGCAAATTGGAAAAAAAAGTGTGACTTCTGTCATACTTTCAAACAGATGAAAGGTATCGTGTGGTTTATTGTAGATTCACAATTGTGAATTGTGAATTGATAACTGAATTTTCAAACTTAAGTTTTTGTTTCAATAACTTTTGCTTTGTTCAATTAGCAGGTATGCAGACGCTTGCGTTGACTAAATATACTGTAAGTAACAGTTACCAATTAAAAAAAATTTAAATTTGATTATAAACCGAGAAATTCGTAATACTCCACATATTTTTTTCCGAATGTTTTGAGTTCGACTATTTATAAGTTTACTGAGAAAAATAAAAGTTAACTGAGAAAAGTTAACGGCTATTTATAAGTTAACTGAAGAGTTTCAGATCCAATCTAGGGTTTGACGATATTGAAAAAATAAACTTCTGAGTCTATGAAAAAAAAAGAAAATTATATGCATACTTATGTAGACAATTTTGGATGAAAATCAGCGATCCGGTTCATAAAATATCTGACTTTCAAAACGATGGCGTTATACTCTAGAAAGAATAATAAACCAAACGAAAAACTACTTTGAAACGTTTCCTACTGAGAAATGAATCCGCAGGTTTTAGAACACAATGATAGAAAATCCGAGTAAAATCGATGAAAGTTAAGAGAAAAATTGGAAATATTATGAAAAGTATCAAGTTGATAAGTGCAGAAGTCGAAAGAAAAGATGAATGAAGAAGTCTCTCAATTATTAATCACCTTATTCTGAAAAGTGCTTAGAAAATGAATGAGTGGGCGACTAATCTCGGAAATGGAAGCAGAATTCATTAAAGTCTTGACTTTGAAATGTGAAAAAAGAAATAATGAAAAGATTTATGACAAATACACCAGTTATTGAGAAAATATATCCGCATGGTTCAGAGAAAAATATACCAGTAAAAAGCTTCCTTCTAACATTATCAAATGTTTTCCTTCCGTTAGCTAAATTTCTCCTCTTGTATTTGCTCTGAAAATTGTGATGGATTAAATTTCATTTATATAAGGATTTAGGAAAAGGGTAGTGAGTGATGATTTTTCTCTACCATTATTTATACTGAACAAAAATGAATGGAAATAGAGACATACCAACAATATCATGTACAATCCGGTATTCTTTTCCACGTGGATCCATGTCAACTGTGTGGATTGCAGAAACCTGAAGACTTTAAAAAGTCAGAGGATATCGTTCATTCGTTTGTTTTCCACAATGTTCGAACTTCGATGCGTGAATATTTTGTGATTCATAGAGTTTAACTCACTATCAAAAAGGAACTTTCAAACCATTTTTGAACTATTTGGAATTGTTTTAGGGAAAACCAACTTGGGCCCAAAATTGGTTCTTTCGTCTATCGGAAGCAGCCATTGATTTGAAGAAAGGTAAGTTGCACTCCCTCAGTACGTAATAGGGATGCCCCCTCGTAAATTTAGAGCGATGCCTCTTAAGAGCAAGTTAGAAATGAGTCGCAAATGTCCTCTAAGATCCGATTGAACCAATACCACCTGGGAGAATTGGATATCTGAACCTCTTCCACTGGCAACCGGTGGCAATGCAACTTGTTTTACTGAGCAGAAAAACAAAGACTGAAGTTCTTGATAACGAGCTTCTGAACGAGTTTAACGGAATGATTCGTTTCTAAGTATTTTGTCACGCACTAGTAGATTAAACGATGCAAAAGTTATTAGAAATAAAATTGTGCTGGATGGCTAATGGAGCATTGTAAGGTTGTTTCCGACTAGTGTAGAGCTATTGTAACACCATATCTATTCATTGTTCGAGAATACGAAAAGCTTATCAGAAGTGCTTCTATTCCAGGATCCTGTAGCATCTTTATCATTTAGGTAGAGTAAGAAACTCCATGTAAACTAGGTTATCAAATTTGAAAGCTGAAGAGCGGTGATCTTGTTCTATCGATTGTGCAACATCACCGCTTTTTGCAACTTGTCCTCATCCATGACAAGAATCTAGAATCTAAAGATTTCAGACTGAAGCATCGAAATTTTCATTTTACGATTTCAGATTTAAACATTAAAAACAAAAAAGAAATAAAGATTGAAACAGCCCTTCAATGCCGTTCAAGAAGAGCACCGTTCTCCAAACAAATCGTGTTCTTTTTGCAATAAAGAACATCGTGGATGCGGAAAAAATGGATTGTATTCACAGAAGAGAAAAGAAAAACACCAATATATAATTGTAAAAAACGAAATGAGATGATGAGCAATAGTTATCTAGTTTACATGCGTGCGATAAATATACGGTCATACTCAATATAGAAGACACACAAAGAATGTTGATCGTAATGGTACAGAGGGATTAACAGGAAAAAGTGGTTGAATGAAGAGAATGCAGAACAATAAAGCGTTGACATGAAGAAAAAGCTGATTGACGCTGGAAGCAGTCGAAATGCACTTTTGAATGGCAAGATCTGAAAACACACTACAAGAAAGTGAAATTTGAAATTTAACCACTGACCAACAGAATAAGAAACCCGCTAGTAATGAAGGAAGGTGGGAGAATCGCAAAATCGAGGTGGCCTAATAAATTTCACCGCCCGTTGATTCAGAAGTCTGAAAACATAGTTTCGAAAGATAATTAAATACTATAAGACCAACCTGAAGCGATGGATTGCTGCCTTGTTTTCTCTGCAAGATTTTTTGAAGAGTTGAAGAGTTTGTCATAGCAGCTACTCGTGCGAGAACGTCGTTCGCTCTTCCAGGATCTGTAAATGAGTTAATCAGAGTTCTAAGATTTTACATGTTTATCTGATCAACACATTGGAACTAAACTGAAAAATAGCAACCACCACACTCCAAACAAGTACTTTATTAGTTTTCGTCTCCTCGCGAGACTCGGAGCACAGGGGGAAATAATTTGACATACTAATTGAGCTATTTCGGCTAGTAGTTTTTAGTAAAAAAAAACATAACCAGTTATATAATTCACTAAATTTTGCCCGCGTAGCTGAACCTGTGACATTTAAGAAATCTGTTCGAAAGGCGATTCAAATTAAAGGTCAGCGACAACAGTCGAAAATAAGAATGAAGAATCACACATAGTTTAACCACACCAACATGCCAAAGATAACAGACAACAGGCTCACCATTCGCTGCCTTTTCGGCGGTCTCTTCTGATGATACATTTGATGAAGAAGTTGGTTGCTCAACTGGCAGTGGGGATGGCGACGTTGGCGGTGAAGTGACGGGTGAAAATGTAGAATCTACGGGCCCAAACAATAACGTGGGTAATAAAAATTGTAAATGTTTTGTGCCAATAATTAGATGGGTTGAACTTTAAAGTTTGAGGGAACCAGCTTTTGAGAAGCCTATCTTACTTTTAACTTATTTAAATAGATGACTCGGCAAAGGGCTAACGCGCACTCCCAGAAAAACATTCCGAATATGAGCTCGACTTCTGCACACTTCACGGGCACTTTTCTTAAATCATAATCAAAATATACCTTTAGTGTCTGCTGACGTAGCTGGCAACGCATTTGTCATAAGGGAAGCCATTCCTCTAGACTTCGCCAGAATAGCAGCGAGCCTATTTTTCCGTTCTTCAGCTTCTCTAGCTTCCTTTTCCTTCTTAGCCATATCTTCAGCGGACCGAACGATTGGAAGAACTCGTGGTGCGACAATGTTTGCATCAGTAATCACACTTCTAGGTGTCACTTCATCTATCGTCGATGATGTTTCAGATAATGTTGGTGATGCCTTTCCACTATCAGTATCTTCATCAAACTCAACAATTCGTTGCGGCCGATTTTCGTTGATAAAATCATTACCGAATACGTCAACGAGATCGTTAGCTGCATTTATAGCGGGCTTTGGAACCTCATGGCTTGGCTCGTCAGGCAAAGGATAATTCTGGAAAACAAACCAATTTTAGCTAATTAGACAAGAAAATGCTAATACCAATTCAACGACCTCTGCTTTTGAAGACAATTTGTGGGATTCATTGAAGTCAACTCCGATATTTTTTACCTCGTCTGCAAGGCAAGTGATCGTAGAAGACTTTGAATTAGATTCAGAAGTCTCCTCGTTCAGAATATTTTCTTCTGAAATTTGTACTGTAGACTTCTCATTTTCACTCTTTGACTCCACTTCATTTTTTTCTCGCTTTTGTTCGTTAGAGTCGGCAATCACTACTTCAATATAAGGGGTATCCTTTTGCATAGCAAAGGAGGTGTCTTCATGAAAAACTTGATTAACTTCACTGCTTACTTCATCGTCGCCTATTTCAGTAAGAACACCATTAATGTTTTCAACAGCACAATCATCGCTTTGATAGAACTTTGATTGAGAATGGGTTGATGCAGAGTTTTGAGCATCTGGTAAACTTGATGCTTCGAGATTCTCTTCCATTCTCTCAATAGCTTCTTCGATTCGAACGATACTTTCGACTTTATGAGCATGATTTGATGCTCCCTCGTTTTCAGCAACAACCGCGAGCACTGGAATTTCTTCTGTGATCCCTTTTGTTGTTTGCCTTTCGACAGTCTCTATGGTAGCATGTTGATTTTCAAAAACGTCAAAAGAGGTCAACTCTGTTGCCGACTTTTTTTCAACGACCACTGGAACCCCAGCAGAAGTTGTTACTTGTTTTTTGACATCTGGCTTTCTAACTGTCGACTTTAGAGGCATAGGTGGTTTTCTCGTGCCTAGAGAACGTCTGTTGTTAGTGGGAACTGGTGTAGAAGCCAATGATTCTGAACATGAAACATTTTCAAGAAATACGAAGTATTTGCTTACGTGGTGTTCCAGAAGCAGGAGTTGTCCCGCGATTCGATTTCACTCCTATGGATGATCTCGTGGTAGTTTTTGGACGACTCGTAGGGGTGTATACTGACTGAGTCATCATTGATGATCCATGTGACAATCGCTTTGAAGTAGTGGTTGTAGTCACTGACGATTCACCTATCATTTTAGCGTGGCGAGATGGTGGAGCCGATGACGTGACATACATTGACGATGTCATAGAAGTCTTCGTTGGAGGGAGTCTATGAGCGGCGGGAGGTGGTCGTTGTGGAGTCGTCATGATTTTGTTCATCTTTGTGGTGGTGGCGGCGTTCTGAAGTGAGCTATTTCTAGATGAGAACATATATCGAACTAGAATTATGATTTGGAGAAGGAAATAGACATTTAAGAAATCTGTTCATAGGCATAGGTCACTATCTTACACTCATGCTTCACATTTAAACTTCGTTGTGAGGAAAACTTAAACGAGGTTCCTGAATAATTCCATGAAGTGTTTTCTTCTCTTTTTAAATATAAACTTTTACTTGCCGTAGATGTTTCACTTGACACTTGGCTTGAATCGTCTAATGGTCGAAGTTTCTTGTCGTACAGTTGCTCACTTTTCGGCAAGTTATCCAAGTATGCCAAAGTACGTGGAGTCGATGATCCAAACGCGAAAGATTTCGGCGATTTGGTGACTGCAGCGATTCGTGACGTCGCTTCATGTTGTTTTGCAAGGGTCACCTTCTTTCGTTCTTCGTCCTCATTTAGTTGCTGCATTCTTTTCTGAAGAAGCACTTGCTCTCTCTTCAGCACAGATTGCACTCTGTAACTATTGTGGACTTGAACAGATGGTCGAAGCGAATTGACATGACAACAGGTGCGTTGAATATTAAGAAGAGCGAATGAAGCTACGCTTTCTTAAAAAACAGCTGTACAAACTTAACGTGAAGGGCTATAGCCTCGCACCAGGCGAATACTCATTTGCTATCTGATCATTTGCTATTTTTTCTCATTTGCTATTTCATCTCATTTGCCTATTTTTAGATCGTTTGCTATCATCTCTTTTGCTATTCGAAGATCGTTTGCTATTTAGGCCAGAATTTTTGTCTCATTTGCTATGCGCTAGATCATTTTCTATGACTGAGACCACTTGCTATTTTAGGGATCATTTGCTATGGGATACCTCAAATCATGAGATCGAAAAAATCAATACGTATAAAAAAAGTAAAATATTCAGTGACGCTTTCAATCTGAAGTCTTTTTTGCTTTCAGAAATCCTTTCAGAATAGAAAACTCAAATTTCATTAAAACTATGAGTTATTAACGAAAAGTAGACCGATTTCATACCGGGGCTGAACGTCTAGTAAAAAAACCAAAAGAAAAAACCAAATGAATCGAGAGTCTACAAAAAATTTCAGTGAGTAAAATATTTGGATCTTTATTGTTTACCGAGTCTCCAAATAATTAACGGGTACCAGAATGAATACTCAACTCCTTGTATTATTATACTTGTCCCTGGCTTAGGTCATTGAAAACAAGCCACTAGCCACCTAGAGGGCGGCGTGATCGAATTTGAGTGAAGAAAGATTGATATTAAGCTGACAATAGCCTAGAGTTCTGAAAAGTATTGGAGAATCAAAAGTTTCTCAAAGATTTCAAAGATTTTTAATGGGAGGAGGCTAACATCGGTTTGAGAGCTAAATAGGACAAAGTACCCGTTATTCATTCTGACCCTTATAGCTTCACAAAACTTACGTTTTCAAATCTGAAAGGGTATTCTGAAAGCAAAAGTGTATCTAGATTGAAAGCGTCCCTGAATATTTTACTTTTTTGATGCAACTAACCTAAAAATAGCAAATAAGTATTCGCCCTTGCACCAGACCAACTATTCAAATTAAGATCGCCTTTGATTCAAAAAACAAATGCTTCAGATGCAAATACATGTGAGAAACGCAATATGACGCACCTTTCTCGGTGCTCAACAGCTTGTTTTCTACGTTCTTCAGCTTCTTTTCGGAGCGCTGCATGTCTTTCTTTCACTTTTCTCTCCGCATACTCCTTACGTTTACGAACCTGTCAAAGAAACTTATAATTTGATAATAGGTTGTTGAACTTACCTCGTCACAGTCCATTTTAGATTCGTTTCTAGTCTAACACAGCTCGAGCAAAGCCTGCGACAATATTTTTTTGATTAGGAATCAGCGTATAAAAGTATAAAATCCGAGATAAACGACCGGAATATTATAAAAAGAAAATGAATAAACCAACGACATATATGAAAATGATTTATAATTGAAACAAAACGAACAAAGTAACAAAACACAACAAGCGAATAGAAAACGAAACGACATTCAAAAGTGATTTGAACCACGGAAGGAGAAGAAAAACGGCCATGGCGTCGAAAACGAACAATCAAAACAAATCAGAGTTATAGATGTGAGGAGGGAACAAAACAAACTGGTAATCAATCAAATTAACCACCTCTCCTCTCTCACGACCCTCAGGAAGCAGACAGTCCGAGAAATTAGAAGATACACTCATTGTTATTCCTAATTATTAGTTCAGAAATGAAGATTCGATAGTGAAATCTAGAATTATGGGGAAAAAAGAAAATTGTATGTCACATCGGAGGTAATCCGTTAGTTCCAATTGACTTCTGAAAATGAATTATAAAGAACAATCTCAGGTAGTTTCGGGCTTTTCTTGGTTATGAGTGAATGAAAATGGTAAATCGCCGCTGCGTTGGCTCTAGGTCGATCATTCAGATGATAGCCACTAAAATAGGCTATAACATCCAACGAAATTAGCTGATAGCAACTGAAATTCAATGGCTAGTGTCCTACCAATTACTCTTTTCTAAATCAGTGATTGTATTATTATCCTAAAACTATCTAAAATGTTTTATACGGAAAAAACAACTGGGAGGTCAAAGACTCCGGCAAGATATAAGGATAGTAAGAGTTGGGTTGAAAGAGAACATGAAAAATGGCCATTCACACTATCCCAGGGGAGCAGAAAACTTCACTGGGCCTCTGTTGACTTCTTCCTATTACATATTTGAGAAAATTTCGAAAGCTATCCATGTGGCAAAGTGCGCGTTTGTACATTGAAAATGAACGGAAATAAGGAAATGAACCGATCATCAATTATACGTAGATCAAAAAACTAGATAAATGTCGGATAGATACGTCTTCGTGTCTCAACCGACACTCTGTACGACCAAATGGAAAGGGGATAAAATACGATACAACTCTCGATTGATTATTTAAGTTTTCGAGAACTAAGAAAGTACTAAATTACAGTCTCGAAAAGCGCTAAGTGCCTGGGAACAGTTACGCGCGAAACATATGGACTTCAACTGCGTTCCACCCACCAATTAAACAAAATTAACAATGTAATGTTAACCCACATTTTATTTCATATGCTGCCGATGAGCCCGTTTTTTGACATGTTTGGGAACTTTTTCTTTCCTCTGCTCGCGTTTTTCCTCCTTCACAGCAGCTTTTCTTTCCTTTCTTTCCTCTGCTGTCTCATCACGATTCCTGGTGTGCATGGCAATTTTACGTTCCTTCTCTTCGATTTCTTTTTCAGTTGGCTCGGCTCGCTTTTTTTTTGATTTCTTCTCATTGTCTTCTTCATATTCGCTGTCTCCTTCTCCGAACCCATCTCCTTTCAGGTCAATTTTGGAAACAATGTTTTGGAAAGGATTATTGGCTTCAAGGCCATCTTTAGCGAGTTTTCCATCACGTTCGAAATGAAGCACGTGCTCTAACTTGTGTGGGATAAATGCATTCATGAACAGATTGTCATCTTCTGAGTCAGCAAGGACACGTTCTTCCTCAATAATCGTTTCCATTTCTTTACTGTTCATTAATGGGTCGACGATTACTTCAAACAAACGACGGACTGATAGAACTTTGACACCAAGTTCCCTGTAACTCAAACTTTGTATGAAAAAGCAAAAAATTGATTTACCTGAAGAATTTGTTTACATTATTGCAATCCATTCTCAAAAACTCTAGGGCGTGTGGATGATCTTGCTCAACAGACTGTGAAACATCGATAATCCACAACCTTCCGTCGTGCACAAGCATATTGAATTCACTCAAATCGGCATGTACTAATTTGCATTCACGGTACAACCGACGCATATCACGGACTAGTCCAACATACATCGGCTCTGCTTCTTCTGTATTTAGTTCTGCATTTTTGAGAAGAGGCGCTGGCCAGCCGTCTCGTCCTAAAAAATCCATTACAAGAACATGCCCTTTGAGCATATGCGGTTTGGGAACTGGAAGTCCAGCTTCATGCATTCTAGCAAGATTTCTCATTTCTTTCTCTGCCCACACTGCAACCATTTTACGCGGATTCGATTTGCAGTATCCGTGTCGATACCTGCAATGAAGAAGTTAATGAATAAAAAACAAGCTATAGTCATACCGAAATTCACCGGTGACATATCTCTCACGATCCTTGAAAGTCAGAATACTTGTTTTGTAAATTTTCACAGCTAAGTCATTCTCTGCTCCAGTTGCATGATAGACATTAGCTTCTTTTCCAGTAGAGATACATCCATCAATATTAAGAAGAGTTCCCCGTTGTAATAGCCGGAAAAGTACAAGACGAGTTCGAGGATCAAGAACTTGTTCAACAGTAGCACGATCAGCCCGATCCTTTACACGTTTCCTTTTTCTATCCTCACTCGTGTCCGCATGTCTTTCGACATCAACTGGAAATATCAAGTAGTGAGAATATGAAGAACAATTAAAAAAAAAAACATTGACCGTGTGTACGAAGAATCAACACTCACCAGTCAACCGATTACGAGCTGCGTTTGGTCCAATGGCGTTCGAACGGGCAGCATTCAACTTTTTAGTGAAATCTGAAGTAATAGAAACAACTAGTGGTTTTGCGAAACACAAAAAAACAAACCTCCAGTTTCTTCTGCGAAGTCGACAATGTGATTCTCGTCGTCATAATCTGATTCATTATCTTCGAACTCTTCCTTTTTATCTATGTTCTCTTCTATAAAACGAAATTCGGATATAAAAATTATTGAAAAACAATTCGCGAACCTTTGAGACCCCACGGATTGGGGGGAACGGGGTGCGATGGGGGAACGGATTGGGGGGAATGGGCGGAGCTTAAAAGGGGCGTTACCAAATTAGCAAGGGCACCGCGCAGTTTTTTTGATATTTTTAAAAATATTTTCACATCATACGTTGTTAAATTTCAGTTCAATTTTGTTGGAAGATGGCTGAGTATCTTTCTTAATTTGTTTGCATCTTTCGCAACCTGTTTTTATATCAGCCGATGTCAAAATAATTTCTAAAATATTGAAAAAACTGCGCGGTGCACTTGCTAATTTGGTAACGCCCCTTTTAAGCTCCGCCCATTCCCCCCAATCCGTTCCCCCATCGCACCCCGTTCCCCCCAATCCGTGGGGTCTCGAACCTTTAGTCAGAAGTTCCTCGTCTTCTGATAAACTTTCTGTTTCTGAATCAACGTCGACATCATCTAAAATATTCTGGAGGTTAAGGTTCAATTGCTCGATCCTCTCCATATTTTACCCTGAAACAAAACAATAAAAAGTTGTATATCGAAGAAAGAATACGAGGGAACTAGATGAAAGGGAACTGAGTCATACGGAGAAAACAGTTTGTTATTGTAAGAGAAACAGACAAACTACGAAACAAGTGCGCTCCACGGCGAGAGGCCGGAGAGACACGGTGAATTTTCGAGTACCGGTTAGTTGAACGCGTTTTGAGGAGTTAGTCCATCGAAAAAGGCGGGTTCAGCCAATAATCAGCGGAGAGGGGTGAGCGCTGATTGGTAACCTAGCAAAAAAAAATAAAGTTAGTCCGCCACGGCCACGGCCCCGCCGCCTTTCTCAGTTCAAAATTAAGGCGGCCCCCGGTCGAGCTTCATGGAAACTTAGGCCGCCGTTTTTATGTACCAAATTTAGGTATGAAGGTACCATTTTTACGTTATGATTTTTTAACCACATATTCTTGAATGAATTATCTAAAAAATGCTGCAGGCGATAAGAAATCGTTGGCGCCGTTTTTGAGAAAAACCTCTTTGAAGTTGAAAAAAAATTTTTTCAGTGTTAAAAACTAGACCGCGGGTCGCTGGCCTTGGAAGAGCAAGCGCGCCTACCGGTACTGAGAAAATCACCGTGGAGAGAAGGGAAAAGACGGAGTGAAGAGGATCATAAAACACGTCGGTCAGACCACATTTTGCCACCCATATTCTGGGATTTCATATCCTATTCAAAATAGGGATTTACCGTTGTCATCCACAAACCATAAAGCGCGTAGCGTGTCTATTAAGAACATACCAAAGACAACTAATTGTCTTGCTTTACATCTCAATAACGAGAACAACCTGTCAAATATTTGAGAATTGTTACTGAAGTACTAGTTACTGCCAAGAAAGCTTTGTGAAAAACATCCAGGGAATAATAAGTAGAGGCAGAGAAAATGCGGAAAAAGAAAAAGCATTGAGTATTTATTGTGTGAGTTAGAAAGATTTGCAAATTAAGGGGTGGGTCTAAACTACAGAAACTCACTTTTTCAAAAATTTATCATTTTCCGACCAACCTATGTTTTAAGCTTATGTTTTCATTCTGCTCGATTGACCCAAGAAGGAAAAAACATTCAGGTTTGGGAAAACTGCAACTTGTTGTTCCAGACGAATGAGTCTTGTGCAATGAAAAGTAATTTTTCAACACAATCAGTATATATCAGCTTACAGCTCTGAGAGGAAAGTGATCAACAGCAATCGAAAACTCTAGTATTATGAAGAGTGATAACTGGGAACAGAGGCGAGGCTATCGCTTCCTTAGTCGATAAACGTGTCCTATTGAAAATACAGCAGAGAGAAATCAAATTAGAATGATTTTGACTTTGAAATACACTTTTCCTAGATTCAGTACGAGAGACAGTTTATAAAATCGGCAAAATGGGAGCGTGACTGTGGCCTTAATTCTTCAATTCGTCAAAATGGATTAAAATTTTATGAAAGAAGTATCTTCCTATTTTTTTTCCTAAACAATTGAACCTCGGACAAAAAGCCGAAAACGAGGAGAAACAAATGACACAGAATGGAATCAGCTGCTATAGGCATATTAGCAATTCTAAGAAGGTTCCACTATCGTGGTTCACATTTCCATGCATTAATTTTCTTTTCACTACGGAAAAGGTGATTCAGTAGAAAACAGAAATGCACGAGAAGCACGTTTTCTCGTTTCTCTCGCAATATGTATGGACCGACGTTTACAGTGCACTAATCCAATAATTTAAACAGTTAAAATACACTATTGCTGTACTCAAATTACATTAAATATGAGAGAGTATGGTCGACTGCAAGCAACAGGCGATGGAAAAACTACGAAGTGGTTGGTAGGGAAAGGCGACGAACTGGAGAGTGCAGTCTATCGAGGAGGTTTGCAGGTGGCAGTTGAGCGACAACCAGGAGAGATGTTACTCGAGAGCTAAGAGACCGAGAGACATCAGCTGTGAACCTACGACAACCAAAAAGACAGCGATGACGGAAACAGGTGAGTGAAGCCTTTTGAGGGTTGGGACGACCCGTAATAGTTAGGGAACCTATGCTTCCGGGACATCTGGTTGCTTCAAGAGGTCATTTCATTCATGGAATAGCATCTGTTCACCGCGATAAAGTTCTTCGAATTGAAGATTAAAGCTTTTGTCGTTTTAGCGCGGTGATTTCTTTTTTAACAGATTCATCTCATCTCAATTTGATTGGTGAAAACCATATGAGTTTTTGGGAAAACGTGGTATGGTCCAATCGAACAAATGAGAGGCAGAAAAAATCAATGCAGTCATGAACTATTTTTTGAGACGCAGGAAAAAAGGGATGATGGGAAAATTGTTGGTTAAGAAAGAAACATCGTCACAAAGAAATAATGCGATTCTACTAATCGCAAAATCTATTTTTTTAGTATTCGGAGTGAAAAAAAATTTTTTGGAACTAGTAAAAATTTAGTGAAATTGAAACTGTTTCGCGCCAACATTCGTAGTAAACATTTCGCGTCTTTTTCGGTGACTTCTAATCACGTGTACTCCTCTCGGAGAAAGCTACAGTACTCTTTAGATCAAGCTTCAGTGTATTCATGTTAGTGTTGTACCCAGGAATACTTCTGATAAAACCATAATAAGACGTTATCTATCGATCAGTCAGCCGTCAGTCGACCACCTCGTGGCACGCTTTTCACTGACTTGCCTCTTCTTATTCTTCTTCTTCTTCTCTTCTTCGACACGTTATAACTTCTCAATAACCCTTCAAAAAGTTTACTATAGTATAGACTTCAGATATAAACAAGACATGTTCCGAATAAAGTTCTAAATTTTAGTTTTTTCCTATTTGTTTTCGTCTTATCATTCATTTAAACTGATATAATATACAATCATACTAGACATTCCATGCAGCACGTAACGTGCTTGCTACCTGCAATGTTGAAAAGTATAATACTTGATCTGAATAAAAAACAAAGCTCATCCTCAGAAAAAGCTCTTTTCTTCCCACAACTTGGAATCAACTTTTTTTGCGTACTATTTCTAATTCTAGTTGGTTTTCAGAAGAAATGACTGCAGAAAAGAAAGCAAAAGAAGAAAAAGAAGAAGTATCAACTTCAACAAGTCCACAATCGTTTGAGAACGTATCCTGCGCGATTTGTGGCGACAAAGCAACCGGAAAACATTACGGAGCTCTTAGTTGTGATGGATGTAAAGGTAATTATAACGTAGTGAGGAACCCTCAGAAACAAAGTGCTGAAATTGAGGAGAAGAAAACAAGATAGGTAGTGACACATCTGGTTTCTACCATGAAGGATCTTCCGAACAATGCACTAATGCGTTATGGCACATAGTAAATGAAGTGAAAAGAGAAAAGAAAAGAAGCTTATGAAACCACTAACATATATCCCCTTTTTGAGTGGGGGTTTCGTTTCTTTTCTCCAAAAACCTCTTGAAGTAGTAGGATCACATTACTTCGGAATAACAAAAAGATAGGCAATCGTTTTGGATACTTATTATCATATAGGGAAAAATATTCCACAAGAGTTATGAAAATTAACAAAAGCAGATTGGAAAGTTTAGATGAAAGTGTTATCTTCCAGATTGGAGATTCATATATTCTCAACTCGTTCTTTGAATAATCACTCTAGTGGCTTCTTCAAAATAATATTAAAAATATATATTGTTATGTCTTGTTAGACGTTTTATGTTTGTATTACAAGTTTTAGGTCAACTACTAATTTATTGTACTACTACTAATTTAAACACACAACATATATATATATAAATCTCAATGAATCTAATTCTGTGAAGTATCTTGATTATAGTAGATTCATAAATTGTATGCATAGCTACTTTCTTCATTAGTTTTCAAACAGCCCATCTACTATCAGACACTTTCTCAATCAAAAATCGAGCAACTGTTGAAACTAAAAATACAAAGATCAATACACTCACTTTTCCAAATCTCTGAAAACATCTGAACTTCAGGTCTACTATGCCTTTGAAAGGGGCAATATGTATGCAAACGTATGAATGTTTGAACAAGCAGCAACGTTACCAAGTTTTTTCTATTCAAGATGCAATACATTCCATTCATGCAGTTTTTCCCAATCAAATCATTGTATTCTTGCAGGATTCTTCCGACGAACAATCCGGAAACGTCATTCTTACGTTTGTCGTTTTGGTGAGAAATGCCAAGTGGACAAAGGTAATTTTTAGATAAATAAAACGTTATCCAGGTGTTCACTACATACACAAAAATATATTCCTAGTCTGTTTGCACCGCCATCTGAGAATACTTCTTATTCTTCTGCCGCTCTTTTTCTGTATCGTATCCTTCTCCCGCGCCCACCACTCGATATACTATTATGTGTGTTTGTATTTTCCGTACGTAGCACCGCGCATCTTTTTTCGTAATCCTCTTGGGCCGACACAAAAATAGTGTTCGATTTGATGAGGCGCAGACAATCTGTATCCAATCATCACACAAATGTTACATGCTATCTTATAAAATGACTAGAAGTTAAAAAAAAAGGGATGTTCTGATTTTAGTCAATTTCAAATGGTATTTCAGCAAAACGAAATGCATGTAGAAAATGCCGATTTGATGTATGTCTACGAAAAGGAATGAAAAGAGATGCAGTACAGACAGAACGAGATAGGATTCGACCTATAGTATCAAGTTCAAATGGGACAACTTCTGAAGATCCTTTACTTATGACACTTGCTAGAGCAGAAGCATCAACAAGAGAGTTACGGTATCAAGACGTAAAAATTTATAATCTCATGATAAATCTCTTATTTCAGAATGACAGTAATCACAAAAACTGCAGAAGCTCGGAAACAGGCCACAACAAATGATGTAACAGACAGTATGAATCAACAATTAACACTAATGGTTGAATGGGCAAAAGTTCTGGAAGGATTTCAGAGGGTTGACAGTGTAACACAAGTGGCTCTTCTGCGACACTTTTCTGCACAACATCTTGTTATGTGTGCAGCATTTCGAAGTATTCATTTATCAGATGCTGTATGGTTAACAAATGAGACGTGTCTACATAAAGATAGTCCTAAAATCCCAGACATGAAGTAAGTTTTCTCTTATTTAAAAATTCGAATATCTTGTTGTTTTTGAGAAATAATTCGAACACTCAATGTTAGCCTTTCGTTACTCGGTAAACCTCTACAACTTCCGCCCGCCTCCCTCACAACCGGCAAAAAACCACATTGTTTCCCTCTGTGGCAGAGGCAGGCGGAAGTTGTGAGAAGTGCTACAACTTTTGTGCGGAAGTTGTGGCAAATGCTGTAGAAAGTTGTCACCAAACCACAACTTTTTCCAGCGTTCGCCACAACTTCCGCACAAAGGTTGTAGCACTTCACAACTTTCTCCAGCACTTCTCACAACTTCCGCCAGCCTCTGCCACAGAGGGAAACAATGTGGTTTTTTGCCGGTTGTGAGTGAGGCGGGCGGAAGTTGTAGAGGTTTACCGAGTATATTTAAGTTAAATTTCGGGTCACTTGAATACTTCTACTGCCTTATTTTGGGAAATTGAGAAATTTGTGTTTGAACCCTTAAAACTGAAGTTAATCGTGAACTGGATACAACACAATACTGCCTTTGCAAGTTCATTCGATCATTCAAATGTGTTTCAGCCGAGTCGCAGAACGAATTATCGATCAATTAACGAATCCAATGAGGCATTTACAAATGAATGAAATCGAGTATATTGCACTGAAAGCCATTGCATTTTTCGATCCATGTGAGTTTTAGAAGTTTCGTATTGTTTTCTTTACTACACTAACTTTCAGTGGCAAAAGGCGTCACCAGTGATTCAGTCAGTGATGTCGAAGATTCAAGACAAAAGGTAAGAATTTCAATTCATTTGTCTGTCAGGTTCCCATTACGATATTGGAAATTTGGGCGAATTGGGTATAAACTAGTAGAATTTAAATTTGAAAAATGTCTAACGTTCAAAACAAGATTGATGTTATAGTTATAATGTTCCTTATGGAGAAACAAATGATTGTTTCAGATTCTGGAATCCTTCGAGAACCATGTTCGAGAAATATCTCCATTGAGAGATATGCCTTTACGATTTGCAAATCTCCTTCTTTTACTACCTCCAATGTTAGCAATTTCACGAGATTTGGTTGAAGACGTACAACTTGCAAAGTTATTTGGACTTGCTTCTATCGATAACTTGATGCTTGAGCTCATGTTGCCAAATGAACAGAAGAATGGAGGAGATAAGAATGCAACTCCACTGACGTGCCATAAAAAATAAACAATTTGTTGTTTCCTTTCCAATCAATTCACTTTGTTCCTTCCTCCGTTCTCAAATGCCCCCTCAAACAAAAAGATGTTGGTAATTGCCATCTTCTTCGTCCCCTCATTTTTATCTATCTCTTCCCCTATCTCTATTTCTCTTTTCTCTTCTCTTGTTAAGAAAAAAAAACTACTGGTCGGCGGAAAAGATGAAGAAAAAAGAAGCTGAATTCCTAAGAAAAGCGTGCACTCTGACATGAAACATTGAAATATGTACGAATTCTCAAAGAGTGGTTCAAAAATTGAAAGTACTTTTAGAAGTTCAAAAGAATATGTTTTGGAAAAAAAACAAAAAATTTATTAACCAAGATAATCAGATACCAGTAATGTAGATGAATTGGAGATCGCGTTGTAGTTTCGTACCCGTATGATTTCTCTGTAAAACAAATACTTATTTGGTTTTCATGAGAAAAATGAAACTCACTTTTTTGTTACCGGCTCATCATTGAATGCATGTATTTGTTTTCGAATTGACCCGTGAGTTGAGCAGTTATGATAGAAGTGAATTTGCAGCTCGAAAAAATTCTGAAAAAAAGTATTTTCAAGAAAGTGGAGTATGTTTTTCAAAAACGTTCTAGATCGTCGTTTCAGAAATCAAAAGAACGTACATGAAAGCTACCAATAAAGGAATATACTTTGAACTTTTGAATATGTTGTAGACGAAAACCTTTAATGAAGGTTATGAATGTCTTGAAAGTCACGAATGATAAAATTTTGCACAAAAGCTGTCAAAATGTACAAACAACCGAAATTTTTTTATCTTTTTTCTTGAGAAAGAACTGTTTATGATGTTTTTATCGCTTGATCAAAAACTTGAAGAGATAAAGAAGAGTACTTGAGCTGATACTTTCCGTTCTAACATACTTTACCCTTTATTTGAAAACTATTCGAAAAAAGAATAAAACGAAGCGCATTTCGAAACAAAATGAGGTTCTCTAATAGAGAGGCACTCCTGAATGACTTGAAACATGTAATTCTCAAGACAGTTATCTCGGGTTTTCTAGTCTATGTTCTTAGAATTTCTTCCAAATTCAGATTAGGAATTTCTTGTTCGAACAATAAAAAGTTTATCAGTTCGAATAATTGAAAACTGTTTTACCATGAAAAGTCAATCAGATTAGAATGACATCTAACTGGCATTATCTTTGAAATTCAGTTTTTTGTTCGAAGAATTCTAATATTGATTTGGTTTTTTTGCAAAAATGAAAACTCACATCATTGTACCCGTCTCCATAAAGTGTCCCGTTCAACTCATACTCATAAGTTTGTTGACCCGTACACTTGATCCCGTATTGATCTTCAACATCGTCGCTGCTGAAAATCAGAATTATGAGTTGATCAGTTTCAGAAAAAAAGTTAAGACTTACAAGGAATCAATTTCCATCAGCACAGCTCTAAAGCACCACCTACGATGGTAGTGATGCTGACAAGTGAAGGTCCCAGACGCATAGACCTTACTGGCGCCCTTTTGCCAGACAGCCGCGTCCAGGACCACCACGAAGATCAAGAGAAGGAAGACGGAGCAGACGGATGATAGGATGGCGGCAGACATTTGCTGCGATGGCGGTTGATGGGAGGGTCAGAAAGAGTTGGTCAGAAGAGGGAGGTGGAGGTGGAGATGGAATGAAATAGCAGAAACAAATTTGCTCTCCGTCGTTTTTTTTGTCTGCCAGACGAGAATGTTCCGCAAGTATGCCGCTTTCGTCCGCTTGCCACTATCTTTTTCTCTCTACTTCTTCTTTTTTTATGCGTAGTACCAGGGACGGAGATGTCTCAGTGCACCGAAACGTTGCGAGACGCACGAAGAGAAGTTTTTTTTTCAAAAACCGATTAGCCAATTGAGAACGACACTTGTGGTGTTGGTGGAAGACAAAGATCCAAACGAAAGATAAGAGGGAGAAGAAAAGACGAGAAAAGGGGGGGAATGAGCCAAGGAGCGGGGCGCCAGAAGTAAATGTGGCGGAGAGGACGGACCGAATGTACTAAGAGAGGAGAGAATAGGAGAAGAAGAGGAGCGAACGAACGACCGGCCCCATTTGATAGATGGAAGAGGGACGCTTTTAATAGTACAGAAAGAACAAAAGAAAAAAAGAACGGAATTGTGATTCAAATGTGGACATGTAAATATGTCATGGCCTTTCTTTTATGCCCCTTTTCTACCTTTTTTTTACCTACAACATTGTCGAAAAGTGCAAGCTTTAGTTTAAAGTTCACTCCAGAAGCTTATCAGTGTCTGTGTCGCTGTCGCAAAATCGAGAAAAGCGGAGAATTAAATGAAAAGATAAGAGAGAAAAAAGTGATTGGTCTTGATATTGGACAAGCTGAAATATGTGGTCTAGAACTATAAAACTCGTTACGTCACTGGTTTTTTGATTTTAATCCTTGAACGTTGTTCGATACAAACAAAACACATTTTCAGAGGCTCTACAGTGATTTCTTTGAAGCTTCAGGGCGTAATTTCTCTGGAATCATAATGGGGAACCGTGCCTTTCATGTTTTAGCTTGAATCCTGTTTGAAACGCTGCTTCACATCTGTGACAACCTTTTGTTATTTGTGGAGGTTATTGTGGTTCAAATTGCATCATGGACCACTCTGTCAACATGAGTCAATTGTTTGTGCGTTCAGATTGATGTTCAAAATATCCCTTTGAGATGTCCTATTGATGGAGGATGTCATCTGTAGTATGTGTTCTGTTGCTTGAAGATCCTTCCGATATTCTTATGATTCCCACTGATTTTCGATTTAAGAAACACTTCAACTGCAATAGAATCTGATCCATTAACTACATCGAAAATTCTGTTCATTTCCTTTTTTTTTTCGTTTTTGTTCCCTGAAAACGCTTCTTCTCTTTTCTATTTCATGAAGTTGTAAGAGGAAAAAAGTGCAATTGAATGTGTTTCCCAGATTGTTTTTGTGTTAAAGAACTGTCGTTTTCAATTGGCAGGAATGTGTTTTCTAGAATTCTCTTCAATTTGTTTGAGTATCAATCATCAACGACCACGTGGTGATTTCTCCAAAAAAACTTTTTATCATGACTGCTAAAAATTGTTATTCTTCCAATTTCCTTGCAATTTGTAGCTTGGTTAAATGCTATGAATTTGCCAATTTGAATTCCCATCGAAAAAAAAACGAATCATACAAAACCATATTCCAGATCATGGATTTTTCAGAAAAACACAGCTTTCTGAAAAATTGTCGTCTTTTGGAGTCTTTCAATAAGCAAATGAAAAAGATGCTGACACAAGTTTAGTTGATAAATTGAGAAAATCAAACAAACAAGGAATCACATTTGGTCAACTCGTCCCATTTCGGTCACTTCCAGTTAAACTTTCCCGATTGCTTCCCTGAAAAAAATGGCTTCATTTCTCTTATTCAGTTTCTTTATTGTTCCTTCAATGCAGATATTGGAACGGTTGAGGACATTACAGTTTCATCCACTTTACTAGAATCTAGGGGATAATTTGAAATAAAAGCTCAGTGCAGATCATGAGGGAAGAGCCCGAAATGCTCATAAAACATTCGATACTCTCCTCGCCTTGTACAATTGTGTATCACTTTTCCGTTGAACTCATAACGTCTCTAAACATGTTTTTCTCGTTTAAAAGTGTATAGCGACCTTTGAAGAGTGCTCACATCAAACCATCCGTTTGCAATGAAATCTCCGTTGATATTTAAAGTGATAAAACCTCGTTGATCTAGACACTTTCGATCAAAACTCACGACAGCTGTGTTCGGGAAATTGAAGGTGTTTTTAACGAAACTTCAACGAAAGAACATATACTAGAACTACGAAAACTTACATTTTATTCACTTTTTGCATCGAAGAATACGGACATCGGTTGAACGAATTGACAGAAACAATTGACTGAAACAGAAAAAATAACATATTCTCAAAATGAAAAAAATAGTTTTTAAAAACCCAATGGAATTCGCATTCCGGCGAAAATCAGAAAATTCTAAAAGGATAAATCACAAAACAAATACTTTTCTCTATCCGTTTGAAATATTGGAGCCAATAGTCCTGTGTATATTGTAGCATTTTTTAGAGCCTTCTGCTTAACAGAATTCTTTTATCAAATAAAAAACTTTTAGCATAATGTCTGGTACGTTTAGATGATTGTTTTTTTGGAAATAAGCTCAAATGTCAGTCTGTCTGTTGTCGTTTATAATCTGAAGTACTGTTTTTTTTTGTATCTCATTCCACGTCTTCTTAAGATTATCCAAAATCTTTTTTGGGAAATTATTTTGATTCACTGATGCATATTTTTAATAAAACGTCCACTCTATTCTTAGCCTTTTCAATACCTGTGAACAATATATTTGTTATTGTTGACTCGTTGTAAATTTCAAAGTACAAATGATAAAGAATTCATTCGTAAATTCCTCCTTCAAAGTTCACTTTCTCTTTCATTAATTCTCTTTCTCTCAGTGCTCTTTTTTTCAATGAACTGGTCACTCTAATAGTAGAAAAAATGAAGACCGCCTACAACTGTGAATGGCTGATAACCCCGCAAATATGATAGAGTTACTACGGAAATGTATGTACTTCTGAGTTGTTTCACAAAAAAGAATTCATTCTGAACACAGTTTTTTTTGGTTGCCAAAGAGAGAGAGAGAGAGAGAGAGAGAGAGAAAAATATAGCCAGAAACGTTGAATGATGGGGCAGATGACAGAGACAAATGAAATCACACCATAATGTACAGGAAGGTTTTGAGATCGAATATTAGGATATCGAGATTTTGAAAAGATCAATCTGATAGGAAATATTGTATAATACATATAATGGAGAGAGAGAAAATCGGTTTGGATTTAGGAAAAATAAGAGAAAATCGGGTCTGGTAGAGATATCTAAGTAGGAATTAATTATAATATCTTCTAACCCGTTATACAAATAATTTTTAGATGAAAGAAGTAAAGAAATTAGTAGGAGAATGGGATAGAAAGTACCGTATTCACTCTATTCAGACTAAGCAGAGCCATTCCAAAAGAGTGAATTCGGAATGAAAATACAATTGACTATACATGAATAATACAATGAAATAATACATTTCAGAAATCTGGAGGTTGAATTGTTGGCGTGTGTTTTGTCAGATAGTTTACTGCTTGATCTCTTAAGAAGTCTGGAAGCTCTTGAAGTTTTCCTCCGATTATAGTTAACACGTCTAATACATTCTTTTCACTGTGAGCTTTTCGAACCTGAAAATAAAGCAATTAGTATTAAACATATTCAAACTATCTTGATTACCTGTTGAGTCTCTTCAGCATTCAAAAACTGATTGAATACTGGTGGTGGTCGAAGGCTTTTCAACATTCTCTCAATTTTCCGTCGATCATTTGGTGCAACATCAGAAATTAATAATTTTTCTCGAACCATTCTCATAACTTCTGGATAATTAGCTGTTGCGTGAAGAGAAGAAATAAGGGAAAGTTCATATTTTGTCCAGGAGAGAACCTGAAATGATGATTCATTGAATTAAGAAGATAAAGAATATCAATAAGAAAAGTAATTTTTCGAAGATTATTTTCCAGTGACTAACGATTTTAAATAAGAGTTCGAAATACGTAGTATTTCATATAATTGCATTACTAGAAAATTCAGAAAAGTCAAAAATAAGTGTGGGACTTCTAAACGAATCACTTCAAAAAACCAAAAAAAACAAGATTAAAATAAAGTCAGAAAATCATTTTTCAGAGAAAAAACAATAGTTAAAATATGAAATTCTCACGGATACAGTAATATAATTCTTAATATAGAATTTCATTAAATGAACTCGTGACATACCTGAAAGACGCCATTGTGTCCTGTCAAGCCTTCTTCAGGTCTATAATCTTCCGGTCCTTCGTGACAAAATGTCAACGGAAGTAGAAATGCCAAGAGAAGAGCAAAATAGTTTCGAAGGGATGACATGTTTTGTCTTCGGAGGCTAGATTACTCTGTAAATGTATAAATAGAAGAAGAAGAAGAAGAAGAAGAAGTGAACGAACAGAATAATAGAAAAAAAAGAGGCGGGAAGAAGAGGAAATTGAACGAACAAGTAAATAGGTAGATGTTTTTGGAGAAAAAAAGGGGCGGAGTTTCGGAGAAGACAAGCAAAGAAGGAAGAAAAAAAAAGGAGAAGAAAGGAGGATAATAGGGAAAAGAAATGAACGATTTTTGAAAATAAATGGAAAGTTTTCGGAGAAAGTAAATCACGGAAATAAGTAAAAGAATTAAGAGCAGTGTTGCACAATCGAACCGTCATCAAATCACGCATATACACACACATACACTCTCACTATAAATTCTTGATAAGGTTATAGAAATAGAAGGAGTGTGAGTAGTGAAAAGAAGAAGAAGAAGAAGTTGCGGAATCGCGCAGTATCAGCAGAAAATAGAAAGAAAAAAAACGAGTGGGGGGTAGAGGTAAATTGTCACGAGGTTTCTCCTCGAAAAAGTTGACAAGGAGCCCCCGATGGTCATTTCCTTTCTTACCTAAAACAGTGTGTCGTATGATATGGGATCGAAAAATCAGAACACACAGATAGAGAGAATTGCTTCCTGGTGTATTTATCATTTGGAAAAAAAAGAATGAAGAATATAAAGAGAGAAAAAAGAAACGAAACGAAGAGAGTTTTTGTAGTCGTTAATGAGAATTCGGTTACTGATTCCCGATTCTGAGTCGGTTGGAAAAGGAATTCAACGAAGATATTAGTGTTCATAAGACAGTTCGATAAATGGATTCATATGGAATTGTGAGGAAAAAGCTTGTGATAAAAGTATATCGTAAAGAAACACCAATTTCCTAGGCATAGTTCAGAATTTCAAACGCCCAGTTGAAAAACAAAAAAAACCATGGGCACACATTTCGAATAACTTGACATACTTAATATTAATTATTCATATTAAAACGTATTACACTGAAACTCCCACACTTCTGAACGTCATTATAACGTATGAAACCTTCCTACCTCTCAATTCAAAAAAGTCACCTGAGGTCCATGAAATTTTCCAGAAATACTTTCTATTCGTTTACTTTTATTACGTAGAAAGAACTGCTGCCTTTGCATCTTCTTATCTTCTTATTAATAATCTCATTCTTACTGAATCAGCCGTAGTAAAAACGTAAATACATAGATACGGTATTCACCCTAGTTCATTTTTATTTGACATTTTCGGTACTAAATTTATCAAATTAAACGTTTTTTTTTTGGTAATTTCATAGCTATCATTGAACATTCCAGACCTCTCCACAACCTTGACCCAACCGTTTTTTCTTCAAAATCACACTCCTTGTATCTTCAATTCGCTTAGAATCAAAATCAATTTTGCAACTTGAAAAAGATTGACAGCCCCCTGTCGCCTCTTTTGAATTTCATTGAAAATGAGGAAGAAAATTCTGACGACCACCTATAGATAAGAAAGAAATGGATTTGCATGCTAATCTGTTAGGATATAATCTGATTTCATATCAAAATATCAGCGAAAAAGTGAAAAATGCATCACTGATCTTTTTGTTTTGTTAAATGGGTGGCATTGAGACATCAGAATCTCACATCAATTGATACAAAGTACAGAAGGAACATGGCTTAAAAAGTGAAAACACGTGACCTCTTTTATCAGAAAATAATCGGATTACTGTGTCAATTGTTGTCAGTTTATAGAGAAAAACGAAAATGTCTACAATAAGAGACTATTCCCATAGAAAAAGGAGCAAATCGTTGAAAAACACAACTGATATGATTAGAAGTGAAAGGGGGGTAAAAGTCGAGCATCAGTGGGGGTTCCCATCACTGATATCACTTTTCTTTTGTGATGTGTGAACCTTTTGTAAAAAAAGGAAATGGGAATTAAATAAAAAATAGAGGAAGAGTCATTGAAGGAAGAAGAAGAAGAAGAAAACCGGAAGGAACAAACATCAATGAGATTGCCAGTCTGAAAGGATAATAGGAAGAAGAAGTCAGAAAGGGAACACGTGAGTTGAATTGAAGAGAAATGGTGAGTGGGACGAATGGAGGAAATTGACCTAATTACAAGTTTAGAGGATGTCAAAATGACCTAAAGAACAAATGTCACGTGGACTCTTCAACAAACAATTCTTTGAGAATTCACGAAACAACGAATTAACATTTGATACAAAACAATCAAGTCAAAAAACTAAGAGATGAAGGAATGAAAAGAAAACGAATGAACCTTTGAGTTTCAAGTTGTAAAACCCTGCTAACCTGAATTTAGTACTCATTCAATGAATGTCTAATATTTGGTAGAAAAAAATGGATTATCGTGAGATTAAGCATATATTGAGAATAGTTGCAAAAGGGATTACCACCTACACATACCTTATTAGTAATGTGTCTTCATACATTCTTCTGACTTTCTAACATTTGAAACGGTTTACTTAAAGCTTGACAAAGACAAAAAGTTCTCACTGAATTGCAGATTCAGATATGTTTCATAAAACTGGCTCTTTTCTACATCTTGAATGTGCAAAGCAGGCAGGTTTAATCATTACTGCGTAAGCACAACTTACAATCTTACTACGTAAGTAAATCCTACAAACCAGCATCTGCTTCAGAATTCTTTGATTTTGATCTGATCTGGACGTCTTCAGAATCCACGTTCTCTAATTTTTCGATTGTATTCTTTTTATTGTATTTTTTGCTTTGGTTTACACCATCAGAATCATGGTTAACGTCATAAATTGTCATTAAATTGTATGTCAGTTAATGTTATTGAATGATTATTTTGTGAATATAACATCCAAACGACACATAACAAGAAGTCTCCTATTTTCAGTTTCCTTTTCGGTAGAGCTGTTGAAAAAAAGGAAAACAAAAGAAGAAGAATAAGAGGATGACCTACCAGAAGACGTTAGGTTTGATGAATGAATATTCGATGGGATGGAAACCCCTGAAAAAGGGAAAAAGATGCCACGTCATAGAATGACATACTAGATTGTCAGTTGGATGAAAAAGAAGAAGTAAGAAGAAACATCAGAAGACGTCATTCTGAAAAAGGAACGGATGCGAGAAATGTGCAATGAATAATTATGAACCGGTAATTAGAAAATGTCTCGACGGCGTTATCGCCCACTGAAATGTCATTTCCTGGTGTCATCAAGATTTGGGGAAAGCTTCTGATGACATTAAAAATAAGATATTTTCGAGAGAATTGTTATTTGATTGACAAGAAGTGTTTGGTCGTATGGAGGGTATTGCTGTACGAGAATAGTATGATTCCTAGTATAACATGTCAAATGTCAACATGAAATAAGACTTTAGACGTGGGAGAACGGAAATCTGAGATGAGTGGAACGTACTCCTAAAAGGAATTTAGAAAAAAATGAAAAGATGTGAGAATTTATAAGAAAGAAGAAGACGTGGAGAAAGGAGAAATTCAAACAAAGAAGAATATGAAAGGAAAAAAAGAGAAGATCAAATGAAATAATACATGAGAAAGTGGGTTTTTAGTAGAAAAATTTGGATGAGTCGCATGATTCGAAAAAAAAAAAAGAGTTTAGAGCTTTGTTCGAAGAAAAAACGAATTTCAGTGAATCAGGATTCATTAATGTGCTTACTGAATATAATACGTATACTTCCACCTTCACTTCTGACTGCTTAGCAAGACCAAACCAAGTTTTCAGGTTGTTTTTTTTTTGCAGATAAGAAATTTCTCCGGATCTATTCATGTTGATTATAATCAAAACTAATGGAAAATATGAGTCTAGACTGACAAAAACAGACAAAATATGACTTACTTTTCAGACCACCCAGCTAGTTGGATCATTCATTCAAAATGAATTTCCGAAACCGATAATATCTGTTATGAAAAGAAGATAAAATGTGTTCCATTCACGACAGGTCTGTAGTATCACTGATTCCATTTGAGAAGAAAATCCTTTGAGCTTCATCAAAGTCTACAGTAATCCTACAGTAACCAAGCTCCATTATCACTAGTCTCGCTGTTTGGATTTCATCATTTTCAACAGTACTACGTCTTAATCACCGATTCGCATTGAAACCAACATGTGAAAAGAATCCTCTTGACATCAGAATTTTCCAATATTACACAACAAAAAACATAAGGTTTCATACTTCAAACAATCCCATTTACAAGGGAAGAAACTCATACATTTATAAAATAATGACATGATAGACATGTTTTTATTGCTCATCAGATGCAAAAGAGAAAAAAAATGGAAAAAAGAAGAAAAAATATATATGAGGAAACGAAGAGTCATTTCGCAAAATAATATGATCTAGCTGTTTTTTTTTTTTTGAAATGAACCAAAATGAGGTTGTCTGTTGATGATGTTCTCTTTCTCTTCTCATATATCTTTTTTCTAATGTTTGCTATAAAACCAAAATGACTAAAAGTTGACGATGATGAGGAGGCCTTCGGACCAGTTTTTGAGTGTAACTTTATAGTATACGAAACTTGAAAAAAGCAAGAACTTTGGTCAGGAAATACAAAAAAATAACAAAAAACGAATCATTTTTAAGTAAAAAGATTAAAGGAACACACATGATTTTCAAGGGTTTCCATTAAAAATTTTGTGGAAAATGAATTTATGTTTTCATGTAGCCTTTAATTCTTTAATTCATCCCTACTGATCAAATATGAATTGAAAATAAAAGAACTGAGAAGATCTTTGTTTTGAAATATCAAGAAGATATTAAAAGAAATAAAGAAAACAAAAAGTGTTTCAGTGTGACGCTGGGATTAGATGAGAAAAAAGGACTTAGAGGACACAAGTCACGACATTCAGAAGCATGGATTTAAGCATTATGTGACGCCTTCTCTTTTCGGAACTTTTTGTGATTTATGGTGTCATTTTGAAACAGATAGAATGACTCTTTTACAGTAATCTTCTGGAATGTCACCGAAAAAGTTTAATGGATCTTGTGACATAATTTGTTGATAACGGACGCGCCTAATCTATACTTTCAATTGAAAAAGTCAAAAAGTCAAATGTTTGATTTGCATGATGGTAAAATAGGTTATCGATAGGTACATTTCTTAGAATATTCTTTTGACAGTTTTAAAAATTTCATATAGTTGTATTCAGAAGCAAATGAACATCATTTTGGATCCTTGTGAATCAATCCGGTCAAAAATTTAATTATGATAAAGGCGAAAACCGATGAAAGGCATTTTCAGAGATAGTGTGAATAATCGAGAGACCCAAAGATGAATCATTCCAGCGTTTCTTGAATAGAAACACTATTTCTGCGATTGAATATGGAGCAAATTTAATGTCACAATCGAAAAGAAGAGTAGGAAAATTCGAGAAAGTTTAGAAAAAGAACAGGAATGCCAAGTTTTCAGACCAACCAGTTGAAACTTTCAGCTAGACGTCTCATCATTATTATTACAATAAGAGTTCATGCCCTTCTACTACGGGTACAAATAAACTCAAAAACGGAATGAATCATTTAAAAATGTCAATTCCTTTCTTAGTTCAAACAGCAAACGATTAAAGGAGGTCACTAGACTCTTGATTCCTTTTCTTCAAGCTTTTTTTTATCCATTTTCCGATGATCCATTCTTTAAATCAAAAATCTTTTTTCGGGGCTAAATACAATCCGGAGACAACCACAGAATGAGCTGTTCATGGCAACAAAATTCACAAATGACGCGAGGAATTTCGATAAAAAAAAATAAAATTTATGTATTTTTTTGTCGGAAATATTTCAACAATAAACTCTTTTTTCTTTGCAAAATTCAACAGACAAACGGTAATCTGACGTAGACAGTTTATTCAGCAGACCAATTTTGATTATTATCAGAAAAAAGTGCAGGCATGAAGAGGTTAATGACTCGTACCCTGAATTCGGAACTGATAAGAAAATAAAAGAGAAAGTTTGAGAACTAGAAATGATAGAAAGGAAAAAGAAATGGTTGTTTTTAGAAGGGGTTAGAAGGTATAAATAGAACTTTTTAGACAGAAATGATTAGAAAATATTGTATTTATATCGTTTTGACTTTTGATAGAATACAAATTCTTGATTGAGAATAGAAAAACTGAAAAACAGGATGAGAGAAAATTGATGGATTTTTCGACATATTTTTGTTATGATAATCATTTTGATAGATAAAAAGGGCGTGTGCTTTTGGCTTCTTTTCTTGGTCGATTTCTGATTAATTTCATATTTTTTCTTATTGTTTTTTTGTCTTTTTTCTACGTCGATTATTATTATTATTCTCCTTGTTTTTTGATATCAAAAGACCACCGAAAAACGAACCAAAAATTTGGAATTCTTGATGAATTGTCTGCAGAAATGAAAATGAAAATAGGAGAAAACAGACAAAGATATTTAAATGGAACAGAATGTGTGCCGTGAATTCAAAAATGTTCAGAATGACGAATCGGAAATTCGGAGAATTTTCTTGTTCGTTTCGAAGAGTTCAAAAACACTTATACTAAAAACAACTCACGAAGCGTCATGGAAAGAAGACGTCGAATTCTTGAAGTCTGTGAAGTTGGATTCAAAACTTCTGATTTTACAAGAAGTATTATTATAATTCGACATAGAAGATGTAACTTAATTTAATTTCTGGAACAAGTCAATGAAGCAATTAGTACGCAAAGAATCTGGAAATTCCTGATTTAAAGCTTTAGAAATGTACATAAATGCAAAAGTATAGGAACAGGAATTATGCTCTCTAAGACAAAAAAAAACCACGAAACAGAAAAAAGGAAGTTTTTGAGAAAAGAAAACGGAAATTGTCTTGTCGACGAAAAGAAATGATTGATCGTTTTAGAGTTGTTCCAAAACAAGAATAAAAAAGGGCTCTAGTCGGGAAGAATGGACCCAATCAAAAAAAGAATGGACCCAAAAAAAAGAATGGACCCAAGAAAAAAAGAATGGACCCGAAAAAAAAAGAATGGACCCGAAAAAAAAAGAATGGACCGGAAAAAAAAAGAATGGACCCAAAACGAAAAAAGAATGGACCCAAAATGAGGAAAGAATGGACCCAGATAAAAACCAAAATTTCATTATTTTGAAGGCTTAGGCAATTCCAAGACACTTTTCTAAACTGTTCATAGTTGGTGTACCTTTGGAATGAGACTTTCGGTCATGTAAGTGCTTCGAGAGTGCCTAAGCCTTCAAAAAAATGAATTTTAGGTACTACTAATTTTGGTCATGGGTCCATTCTTTTTGTATTTTGGGTCCATTCTTTTTGTATTTTGGGTCCATTCTTTTTTCATTTTGGGTCCATTCTTTTTACGAGAATTTTTACCCGGGTCCATTCTTTTTTTTTCGGGTCCATTCTTTTTTTTTCGGGTCCATTCTTTTTTTCTTGGGTCCATTCTTTTTTTTGGGTCCATTCTTTTTTCGCTTGGGTCCATTCTTCCCGACTAGAGCCTAAAAAAGTTACATATTTGAAACATTCGGAAAGCGAAAAAAGATGGAAGATGACCTGAAGATGGAATGAAAAGAGGGTGGGTTTCATAAATATTCAAACAGGAACTTGCTTGGAATGAAGCCAAAAGCTGTCTTTCTTTTTAGAAATGAAAACCGTTAAGAAGATGTGAATGTTAGAATTCTTTATTATATTGGAATTTTTGGAACAAATTTCACCATTTTGAACACTTTATATCTATATGTGGGAAACGATAGATCATGACATTGATTGATGACGAAAATTTGAACAACTGAACCAAAAATTAAGCAATTGGGTAGTTACGAAGCATCGTAAGAGTTGGAGTTTAAACAGATTCTAGATGATGTTATTGGCTGAATGGCTGATTTAGAATGTTATTTGAGCGAACCTGCAATAGAAGAGCACTTGAAAAGTCTTCTATGTAAATTTAAACATTATTATTATTGTATTTGCAGATTGTACGGTCATTTTGGAACTCTAAATGAACATTTTAGAACTTTTTGATGTTTCGAATATCCCAACATCTTGAAACATGAAACTTGAAAATTTTCTCTTGACCAGACCCAACAATCCCAATTCCAAATGCTTTCAAAATACATCCAGTTAGTTTTATATATTGAACCAAATAAGATGTAATATATTTCCTTTACATAATACAGTATTTCATCGTCTGTGACCATTCTTCTTTTGTAACCAACATTTAGTAAGCATCAGTGCGTGCGTCCAGAGAGAGAGAGAGAGAAGCAGCATCCACTTAACGGCAGTTTTCACTGCGAAACTGTTTTTGTTGCATTTAATGTACATACATACAAATACACAATATATAGAATCAAATCTCGAGGTCTCTTTCTCTCTCTCTCTCTTTTCAATATATTTGCATTTTCAATAGAAGGACAGACAACGAAATGGAGCGGAACAAGCGCTAAAACTAGCTGTTTCTTCTACCGAGAAAATGAAGAAGAATTGGTTTTTTCTTCATTTTAGAAAAGGAAATAGTGATATGATTGAAATTGTCTCTTTCATTCCACTCGAAACAGAAGAACATGTGGTCATTCACACATGTATTCAGTTGACAAGTGGACATCCGATTACCGCATTTTGATTGTTTTGAGTACTAGTATCCTCCCCTCTTTCAATATGAACAACAAAAACATTATGATCTTGTGTCCGTTCGTTTTGATTTTCATCTATACTTGGACAGTAGTTCTAAATGTATTTTGGATTGAATTGGTATACACTGGTAACTATAATTAGGTATCTATAATCTGAAAAATAAATGTTAAAGTAATCATGAAGCCGTTTCAGCTAATACTTAAATTCAAAAAAAATCAGATGAAATAGAAGGTATTCCAAATTGAAAATACAATTTTGACCTTCTTTTATTCAATGGGAATGCAGAATTGTCTAAGTTGAAACCTATGATAATTTAAATTTCGGTATTTTTGTGTCTGACTTCTACGTCCAGGCTCATCTATTGGTAAACTTTTTCTCAGAATCATCAGAAAATTACTATTTGAAAAATTGGTTCTACTCGAATCGCTACAAGCACCTGTTTTGATTCGCCCCATTCAATGCCAATAAGGTAATGGTTCGGGATGTTCTCATAATGCTTCGGACTTTAAAAACTGACCCTAAGTATCCAATATCTACTATTTTAAGCCACCTTTTTTATGTAAAAATGTAAATTCAAATACATAACTCTTTTTGCAACTTGTCAATAGTTATTCTCATCACTCATTTCCACCTGTATGTGTCATATCTACCATCAAATGTTGTTTGTACAAATACTGTTCTCTTTTCTTTCTCTCCTGGGAAATCTATCCGAATGCAGCTGTCCGCTTATGGAACAACATGCAATAGAAGAAGACGGTGCTTTTGGTTTTCCCTGTAATTTATGGATTTGTTCAATACTCTCTCTCTCTCCTTATATTCCTCTTGCTTGTTTTTTTTCAATCTTTCTCTCATTCGTTGTTGTAAGATACACATAAATTAGAGGGTTCATTGCACATGAAACGACAGTTGTAGTAGTTTTTCGTGAGGCAAGGACACATTCAAAACCGACAGATGTATTCGGATATTCGGAAGGTGAAGAAAAGGAATAGTCATTTGACATGCACTGTAGATTCAGAAAATTAGATGACACAAAATGTTGACACCGGATATTAAGAAGAAGTTGTGAAGAATGAGAAGAAAAAACTAGAAGACATTTCAGATGAATTGTACGGTTTATAATGAGGGCTTATAATGTACATATTACCACATTTACAGTACAAATAGTTTTAGACTTTCATAAGTGATTTTTCCCTAATTCTAGATTCGATTAAACGTTTGATCACACTCTTTTTTAGAGTCAGAGGAAAATTACCATTTTGGAACATTTCGAGAAGTTTCACCGGCTTTTTTTTTTAGAAAAGTAGGGGAAAACAGATCAACAGCGTTTTTTGCAGTTTTCACTTTTGATCTTATTGAATCATCAATAAAAAGTCTCGAAACTTTGAATCTTGTCTCAAGCCGGCAGCATTTGAAGAAAATTGAACTTAAAGAAAAATTTCTCTTGATTCACTTCAAAAACACCTTCTTCAAGAAGGGAAACAGAATAACTGTACGCTTCATTTAACTATACATTCATGTTCATTTTCCAATTGCCCCAAAATTTTCCCTCATTTACCAAAAGTAAACTTTTCCAAAAAAAAAGTAGATGTTCCAAATCATAAATTTCATTTCATGCTCTATCTCATTCTAATTTTCCCATTCTTTCCAATATCTGAACTGTTATTTTCTCTGTAAATCTCTTCCTATTTCTTTATATTTTTATTTTCTGTTACTAACCGATTGTATGTAATTCGATTAAAGTGATGATTCGGAGAATGTGTGTGTGTGTGTGTTTCGGTTAGAAGACGATCGGTCCAAACCAGGATGTATCCCTTTTATTCTTTGTTGTTTCAGCTGTCTCTTGTTCCGAAAGAAGCTCTGAAGAGGTATCCAATCTCTAAGCTATTTTCGAAAAACAATCATTCAGAAAGCTTTGAGAATATTCAATTATACTGTACCCTTTTCCTCCGTTTTTTATGGATCTTCTAATCCAGAAAATGGTTTATTTCATTTCTCAATTGACTTCGAATCTCTTCCATCCCTCCTCTTTTTTTTCATTCATTTCGTCCTTGATTTCTCTATGTGTGCATTGAATAATACTCGATATTCCACTGGCTAATTGTATGCAATTATATCGACAAAAACCACGCATCGCTCGCTTGTGCAACTGCATTTTCCCTCTTTTTTTCCCTTCTTCTCCGAAACGGGACAAACACGCGATGAATCGGCATCCGACGATTGTTCCGGTGGTGCCCTCTACTCATCGAATTTCCGAAGAGCAGGCAGAAGCTCTTCACTTATGACAAGCCGACTCTTTTCGATCGGAAAAAGCATATGCTTCATGACTTTTGTGTTGGTTTTCACACTTATGTGCAACCTGTCATTAGAAAATGAAAAATGATGTTGATGAGGGGAGAAGAGAGAAGAGAAGTTGATATTTTATATGAATATTTAAACAGAGAGAATTTTATCCTGAATTGTTTTGTAATGGGCGGTATATGGCTTTAAATAGTTTCAGTTATCTCGATGTATTCAATATTTTCCACTTCTCTGACACTTATATTAAAGAAAGTTGCCAATCTTGATTTCTTCAATATTGTATTGAAGGAATCTAAATTGGAAAATGATAAATCCAAAAAGTTAGGAATATGATCCGGGTGAGACACTTTCCATACCATCGAAAAATGTTGTTTTCGATTCATTCCCAGGACTTAAACGGATTTCAATAAAATTTTCAAAAAATGTATTCCACTTGTAGCATGTTCGCCACTAGAGTATCCATCATCAACTTTTCTGCCTAAACGCCAAAATATTCTAAAATTTGAAATGTTCGATGCAGCAGCTTGATTGAGTTATCCTTCAAGTTTTCTTTGAATTCAATCCTTCCGTTCCTTTTCTTCTTCCATTTTCCAAACTTCTTTCGTTCTTCGTTCTTCTTCTTTCTTTTATTTTCTCACAATTCTGCAACATTTTTTTCATCAGTACAACTTCCTTTTAATTCATCTCTTTTTTTCTTCTATTTTTTTGGGAATCCGTGTCATCTCATCAGTTTTTTCTTCTTCTTCTTCTTCTATTTTTTGCTGTCGTCTTCTTCCAAAATCGAATCACAAATGAGCTTCTCCAGCCGGCGGAAGGCTCATTCTTGATTCCGTTTCCCTTCTCCTTTTCCTTCCAACTTTTTCCTTTTTTTGTCTTCTTTCTATTCTTTTCTCATCACTTTTTGGTTACTTTACCGAGAAACGAATAATTCGCAATTGGATCAAGGGATATTCATTCAGAACACTGTCAAAACCTTCTCTCGATGAGATATGGATTGGTTTATACGGATAGGAAAGGAACGTGATGAACGAAGAGGCTTACCACAAACGAAGAAAAAAAAATGATTGGAATGGGACGCGAATTGCGAATGAATAATGAGTTTTTTGTGTACGTACCTATTCGATCGAAAGCCTTTCTCTAATGTGTTCATGAAGGACATTGGAAACTCTTTTTCGGCTTCTCTTTTTCTCATTTTATTCACCTTGATTCTGCTAATTGGCAAGCGATACGAATGATCTATTACCAACAGTCAAAACTTAATTAGTATTTGGACCATGAAGGTTTTTGAAATATGTATTTTGTGATGACTATCCATCAAACTAGTATTTTCCTGAATTCCTTCCAAAAGACCTACACTTTTGTATGATCAATCTCTAGAGTTAGGCTCACAGAATTCGAATTTCATTTTTTGAAATAAAAAGATTCTGAAATTGAAAAAATTACGTTGTGATTAGCAAACAATCATGTGATATCAAGTAGTGACGAAATTCTTCTAATTGCACTTTCTTTCTCTATAATTTGTCTAAAAACATCGTATTTGTCTATTCCTATATCATTTAATACATTCTTCCGAAAACCAGCACTCAGAGGTTACTTCAAACAT
Source organism: Caenorhabditis doughertyi (assembly GCA_963572265.1). Classification (NCBI taxonomy): domain Eukaryota; kingdom Metazoa; phylum Nematoda; class Chromadorea; order Rhabditida; family Rhabditidae; genus Caenorhabditis; species Caenorhabditis doughertyi. Next base: position 12,049,796 of record OY751553.1, on the reverse strand, counting down.
GCTGACTTGTTGCGATAGCCCTGTAATAGAAAAGCAAACAGTTAGTTTTTTTTCAAGTTTTCTCGAGGTCAGTGGATGCCCTTTTGTTAAAGGTGATGGTGAATGTGAACAAATAGTACCATCACATCCAAACCAAACATTCCAACTGTAAAAGTATAATTTCCCTTTGTCGGCTCTTCTTATTCTTTCCCCTCATTTCCTCATTTTTCATTTCTTTTCACCTCTGTTGAACCTGTCATAATGCGCTAATGCGTTGCGCTAATCATTGTCGATTTCAATTGAATTCATTCATTTCGGTATGTTGTCTCTTTTTATCACTAATCAATACACATTAATTTGTATTATTATTATTGTTATTCGCATATTTTCATGATCCATACCTGCTTTCTTCTTCTTCTTCTTTTTCAACCATCTCCTACTCTTTCCCTCCTCTATCACATCACAAATTTTCCCTCCTAAAAAGGGCAAATATACAGAAGATACACAAAAGAAAATGGAAGAGAATGGACAGAAGAGCGGTGACAAAAAGCCATAAAATGACACGGTGCGCCCCCTTCCGTAGGACACCTTTTTCTCTCTTTATTCACCCACTCTCTTCTATCGCCCATACTCTTTTTTTATTCTTTTGGCACCGTTCCAAACGAGAGGAAGAGCCGGGCACTCACCAACACCAATAGGTCATTCACTTGCGTCGGAGGTTAATAAAATACTCTTTCTCATTCAAATTTAGACAGTTTTTGTTGAATAGTCTTCCGGAAAATACGGTGATCTCTAGTTTTTGGAGTTTGAAATCTAACATTTTCAGCTATCAGCTATCAGAAATTTCTTAAATCTTATATTGTAAATGTTTTTTGTTAGAGTAGTAAACCTTATCTGACCCATTGGTTCCAAGAATTCACTGTCAATCATGACCCATGCCGTTATAATAGAGTAGATCAGATTCTTTTTTTAACGCTCTATTGTTTCAAAAACCTCTTTCTTGTCCGTTCTTCTCTTGATTGCTCATCATCCCACTTCCGCTCACCTGAATTTGAACAATCGGAACAGTATGATTACTCACCTTTTCTACTCTCGTACTATTTACGGACATTCTACAATTGTTCAGAGCACCACTCTCCTCTTCTTTTTTCATTTCATTTTTCTATATTTCTTCAAATCTTTTTTCATTTGAATTGATTCCGAACGTAACAATGCCAGATGTTTTGTCACTCACTTTCTCACTTTTCTCCATATATCCTATCAATCTCTTACGCAACTCTTCTCACTTGACAGACAGACAGTATCATTCATCTATTACATACTTTTGACTTTCCACGTGTCATTTTGGATCTTCATAAACAGTTGGTCCTTTGAACAATCAATCTTTTTTCTCAAACATATAAATTCATAATTCATTATATTGAAATTTCCTTTCTCTTAGCTTGTATGTTCTGTCTTTCCTGAAGTTGGAAAAACCTTTTTAAAAAAAGAATTTTCTATGAAACAGACATGCTTCGTAAACTTTTGGACAATGAATAGGTGTTCTTCAATGGCAGATGTTGTAGTAAGTCTCTCCTAGAATTACACTTTTTCTCGATTTCTCATCATCGGTCACTTTTTGACAAAACATAATAGTGAAAACACAAATGTTTTGGAAGAATTTGACACCATTCTTTTCCATCTTCTTTTCCTGTAGAATACTCTTCTACCAACTTTGGAGAACATAAGAAGAATTTGCATATTTTGGCGGACAACGGAGAGTAGAAAAGGTTTCGTATTTCGTACAGATAATTTAGTCGTTTTAAAAGAACTGAAAGTGCTTTAGAAAGTTTATTATTTTTTGAAACTGTTCAAAATAACTTCTTAGAACATAAATTAAGTACTGAGTAATTCGAACTGTTCAGAATTGCCAATAAGTTTTGTGAGTAATCTCGGCAGTCACCGCGAAGTTTAAGCCAGGGCTAGCACAAGTTATGCCTTAACAACAGCTTAATCTTGGGGCAACATTGGGGTAGACTTGTGGTAAACTGCGCCTAACCTTGTGAAAAGCGATGTTTTCGCGCCTGGCGGTTCTTGTTCGTTCGCTTTATTTGAAAATCTGCAAAGAATGATTTAACAACACAGATGCAATCATTGACTTTATTTTTGACATAAAAAATAACATCAAAAGTTAGATATCAATGGAAAAAAAAAAGAAAAAAAAAAGAAGTTAAAATGAAGTTGCAGACGTTGTTTGCAACAATTCCCTGATCGCCTTGAATTTCTGAAATATGATGTAATCATTTCTTTCAATAATTAATTTAAAACTCACTGAGAATCCTTGATTTTCCTGTTCTGATCCGTCGTTTGGAGTGAATTCGTATCTGAAAACAATATCATATGAGATGTAAAAAAAAAAAAAAATTGTGATAACTTACGCATTGTATTTTTCTGAATTTGATGTGTGCTATCTGAAACTGCTCGAAAGAATATGATTCAGCCTGAATTTCGACAATTATTTGAAAGCCTAGGTATGAAAACGCTGAAATTCTGAGGTAGACATTGTCAATGATAAAACAAACAGCGTTAAAACGGAAAAATGAAACTATTTCGGAAATAAAAACATGTGAAAAATCGATGACAAAGTTCTGCTCGAACTTGTGGTATTCATGGCCTAGACTTGTGACCATGAAGTTCCTCGCGCGGCTGCAAAGAATGGCCAAAGAATGGCCTAAACTTGTGGTAACCTTGGCTCAACCTTGTATGAGGGGTCAAACCTTAGCTTAAACTTCGCGACACATGCCGAGATAAGTTCGAGTCAAACCAAACTTTTAAGCCGTTAAATCAAATGTCAAAAACTGAGTAGCATTGCTAACGGCGAATATAACTTTTTGGACACTATTCAATCCCAACAAAAGTATTTTCCATTACAAGCTTCTCTCTCTCTCTCTCTCTCTCTCTCTCTCTCTCTCTCTCTCTCTCTCTCTCTCTCTCTCTCTCTCTCTCTCTCTCTCTCTCTCTCTTTTTCATGTTTCTTCTAGCCACATATCTCATCTTTTGAATCAATCTGTAACCAATCTGAAGACATGTTCATCATCCTTCCTGACACTTTCTCTTCCTTTTCCCAATACTGTATTGGCGGGCGGCAAACTCTTTTTATCGCCGTCGAACATCAATTTTTCACACCCTCCTCTTACCTCTTTCTCTTTCTTCTTTTCTCTTCATTCGACCTGTCATCGCTTCATCATTAAAAGCGACATCATATTGGGGGTTTCTGGCGCGATGCCAACTGATCAAGAGTGCGCGAGAACTATTTCTCCCATCCGAGATTGGCATTCGAAAGTGACATGAATCTGAATTGACAGACACGCAGACCCCAAATATATTGACACCTGTAATTAGGTATGTGTGAGAGAGAAAGAAAAAGAGACATGCAACGGCTCGTCTATATATTTATATGTATACCTAAGGCAACATTTAGATAGCAATTGCAAAAATGAGAGATTTTATCTTAACTTGTTTGCGGTTTCGTAGGTCACTTTTTGTCTATTGATACGTTTTTTGTTCTCATGAAAAGAAATGTTCAATTCACTTTTCTTTTTTTTTCATTTTTAGTAAATAATTTTTTCTAAAATAAAGACCGCTTTGAAATTTCACGTTTTGAGTATTATTTTAATCAGTTCAAAGTCGACCAACTCTATTAGAAGAGCAGGCATTCTTTGACAGTCAGTCCCATTCATTTTTTTTAAACTATAATGCCTTGAATGCTATGCTTAGTGACCTTCTATTAGAGTTACCTTCTATTCCTCCCCTACCTCTCTTCCCTTCTAAACCAATTCATTTCAAATCTTTCCCATTTTCTTTTTCATCCATTAAACCTGATTGAGCTCGTCTTTTGAATTTAACCTGACATCAGGTACTCTTTCTCTCTTTTTCTACTTATAAGATCCTCTTTTTATTTTCCGTTGCCGGTCAAGTCAGTTGAAACCCGTTTTCCGGTCGTTGTCGTCGGAGGGCTTTTGGGTGACCATCTGCCTTCTGGCGCACCGTTATTGTTGCACCCAGCCGCCTGTCTTCTTCTTCTTCTTTTCCGTGTCGTCACTTGATCCTCTCCGCCCTTTTTCTCCAAATTGGTGTCACTCATAATGATCGTTTCGCCTTCATGGACAACACACATGTCTTCTACCTGTCTCTTCTTAGGTTTTATTGAAGGTCAGATGTATTCCAGGAGATGGTGTCACATTCATCATTGTATGTCTAAATTGTAAAATCTTGGACCATCGTGAATCTTCTATCGTTCTCTATGTTTGGATTGTTAATCCATAAACGTCAACAACAATCAAGCAATACATATGGTCGGTAGAACCTCAAAACGATCGCCTGTATAATTCATGCAAATTGTCACCTGCTCCTTCCTTCTTCTCTTCAGTCATTGCTCATCATTTCCGCTTTCATGCTTTCTCTCTTTCTGAATATTAAAACAGGTTTTTTCATTTGTTCGTACGGTTTTGTTTTCGAATTTCTAATTAAGTTTTGGGAATCATTGTAATTTCACTAAAATGGATGCCATAAGATTTGAAACAATTTTAACTTTTTTCTCTCAATTTCTCTTTGTAGCATATACTACAGTTAAGTTAATCATTCAATAGTACTGCCCATAGATAGAGCCTTTGTGCCATACAACTGCATGCAGTACTAATAGAGTTTGCAAAGAACAAGGTATCTTTCTAAGTAGTTGCATAGAAAAAGTTGAATTAGGAAAACTTACTAGAGCTTATTAATAAATGTTGACTAATCTACAAAAGCCGTTGGCGACGCCTTCGAAAAAGATGAATACATTTCACGAGACTTCATTCAAACTAGTGAAGTCATCAGATTGAACCAAAAAACACTAGAAATTTCGAACGTTTTCATGACATTAGGCTCTCAAAACAGGATTAATATCATTTTCCGGGTAGCTCATTTCCCGTTCATTTCCCACTCCGGCTTTCCTGTCATTGAAATAATTCATATCGCTTTTTAATAGACGTCCCTCTCTCTCTCTCTCTCTTTTTCTCACTCAACATCACCCTTGAGAGAGTCACCTGGGATCGAGATTGCAGCCAATATATTTATTATTATTATTACCTGTTCCCCATTTCTCTTCCTTTCATTTTTTCCAATTCTTTGAGTTACGCCACAATGTATACCCCCTCTTTTCTTGTTTTCATACATATTGCACAATACTGTACACATTGAATCATTGACCTCCTTTTTTTTTGATATCTTATATAGAGCACAACGAGATGTGATGTCATCTTCTCTTTCTTTCTTTTTTTTCCAAACCCATTAGTACCCTTTCTCAATGAAAATAGAAAATTTTTTTCTTAATTTGGAGACTTTCATTGACAAAAAAAATAAAACAAATAGTTAGTTAGAAGTTGTTTTATTTCGACTTCATCTCTATCCAAAATTCTCAAATTAGCTGCAATTTCTGGTTGGTTTTCCGCTCCCACGCCTCTCGATCCTTTTCCTTTCCTACCACTTTTAACCGAAATTGGCTCAAATATTTTGAAGAAAGAAAATAGTGAAAGGTTTTGTATTCAAATATCATTAGAATTCACTTGATGTTTCTTGTTTTTTTTTCCCAATTGATTCCCTATGTTTTGTCTGAATGCTGCTTTTGAAGTTCATTCCGGTACTTGCTGCTTGAAATAAGACGAAAAAATTGATTTTATGATTTTTCTATATAAAAAGGAGAGCTCGTCTATTAGATGCTCTGGCCCAGTAAGACATTTCTCAGGATTTCAAAAAACAAACTGTGGAAATAAAAAGCTGAAATCGATCATTTTCCCATCATATTTCCTCTTCGGACCGTTTTACGAGCCGTTCCTTTTTCTTTTTCATCTCTTTTTAAATCGTTTTCTCTCTCTCTTTTCGTCCGAAATCATAAACATATTTGTACATATTCTCTCACTTTTCAGCGCCTTTTCTTATCATTTAACCCTCATTTATCGAGTCATTTTCACTTGTTTACATTTTTCTTTTTGTTAATTTCTAGTAACTTCTTCTTCTTCTTTTTCTTTTAGTATCCAAAATGTAATCCGCCTCCTCTTTTCTGTTGGAAAGGGGGTGCTCCTCTGTGGTATCATCCCTATAGGTGATATACTGTTTGCCAAGTACTTAGTAGTGCCAAATCTATTTGCTAAACTGTTGACACACTTTTCGAAAACGTTGCTTCTTCTCCTGGCCACCGCTGCTCGGGAAAGGCTCGGAGCGCTCCTATGTTTGCACTTTTGGGGCTGGCATCAAGCGTTACTTTTTGTCTCCTTCAACCATTCTTCATTAATTACACTACTAGCTTTTTGTGAAATTTTGGAAAGAAACGTAGTATTTTGATTGCGTTTTTGATCCAATGATGACGGGAACTTCTTTATCATAGAATCTTCAAATGTATTCCCATAAGTATTTCTTAATCTGTAGTTATTCGGAGGCAAATTTGGAAGAATCAGAGTTTGTATTAAACTTTCGAGGCGTGTCTTAGGTATCTTGAAAGTTAAGAAGAATCTAACCTGAGATCCATTTTGTCTTTTATTTGAAACACGTCTTTCTTTATATATTCAAAAAATCACTTCATAAAAACTAATTCGATTTTCGAAATCACAAATACCTTAAGTTTTCAACACCTAGAGTTATGTTTTGCAATTACGTACTAGTCGTTTTTAATTGGAATACACTTTTATCGTTGTTTGTCACAAAATTGCTGTTCAAAACGAGTTATTTAGCTGATAATAACATTTTCTCTTTTCAGCTCATGAGCATTTCGCTCCTGAAAAATCGTATTTTTTCATAAATATGAGCATTTAGCAGAGATTCGTATATTTGCTTTGTCCATATCAGCGCCTAATCACTATTTCAAACAACTTTAACAATAGGATTTGAAAACGAATGCATGCGATTCTTCTCACTTCTTTTTTCCCTTGGGATCACTGATTCTGATTCTGATTCTCTCTTCTAAATTCCACGCCTTCAGTTTTAATCCTAATTTATTCACATCAAAACTGGGAAAAGAAGCAAGAAGCCTGTTGCTCTTCTCTTCTTCTTCTTCTTCTTCTTATTCAACAAGTTAACCTTCCCTTTTTGCTCTTATTGTCTTTCCTCTTTTCTCTAATTCTCTTCTTCTTCTATACTCTCTTCTTTGTTCCATTCATTCCGTTTCATACTTATCATTCAAAATGTACTTCCATTCTATTCCTGCTTCTACCACTACTACTCTTCATAATTAAAACTTCAAAATGACATATACAGAGATTCGAAAAGGATAGAAAAGAGTACATCACAAAGTATTCCCTTTTTATTTCTTCTCATTCCTCTTTTTGTATTATTTCATTTTTCTTTTCGTTCCAAAAGAAAAGTTCGAAGGACGAGACCGTCTCGATTGCATGCACATATAAAGAAAAAGGATGAGTCAGAGAAATGGTATTGGGAACAAAACACATTTCGAAACGAAAATTCCATTTAAGAAATATATGTTTATTTTTTGTCTTCGTAAAACTTTCAACATTTTCATTTAAATAAAGATTATCCTTATGATCTAACACCTTTAATAGTGCTGCACTTCGTCACAGGTTCCAGTTTTTACATTTTTGAAATATAGGTTGCTGTTTTCCTGTTTTTTTTAGCCACTTCCCTCTCACTAACTTGTAATGCTTCCGAAATGCCTCCCGCGGTTTTCAATGACTATAGTGTCAAAAGTTAGACCCCTCCTAGAGAAGAACTTTTCGCTAGTCAAAAGTTTGCCAAAACACCTATCCGCGGATTTATATTGATTTTGACAAAAATTTCAGTTATTTGACCGTGTCTCGCTCAATTTTTGAGATTTTTTGATGGTTAAAAAACCAAATCGTAGAACAAAATGTGATACAATTTTTAGTCAATTGGGTCAAAATAATTGGATAACGTCTAGATAACGAAAAATGTCCCCAAAGTCAAAGTGAAAAATTCAGCTCCTTAAATTCGATATGCGGTTTGTTTCATTCGATTCTACGTCAAAAATAAGGTCCGGGTGCAAATTTTGAGGATAGGTTGTCAAATTTTTGACGGAGCTACGAGCTCAAATCAAAGCGCGCATTGAAGATTTCACTGGGCTTACTGTGGGCTATGGTCATTTGGCACCTTTTTTGGTGGATCCAAGGCGTTATTTTGTCATCAAATGGTTTTTTATAACTTAAAATGAAGTTTCCAATTACTTCCAGGCAGAATATCCAAATTCCAAAATTTTCAAAAAATTGATGAAAAATTTTTCATGAAAAACTCAAAATTTCCAATCTCGAATTTTCGACCTGGAATTGATTGGAAACTTTATTTTAAGTTATAGAAAACTATTTGATGACAAAATAACGCCTTGGATCCACCAAAAAAGGTGCCAAATGACCATAGCCCACAGTAAGCCCAGTGAAATCTTCAATGCGCGCTTTGATTTGAGCTCGTAGCTCCGTCAAAAATTTGACAACCTATCCTCAAAATTTGCACCCGGACCTTATTTTTGACGTAGAATCGAATGAAACAAACCGCATATCGAATTTAAGGAGCTGAATTTTTCACTTTGACTTTGGGGACATTTTTCGTTATCTAGACGTTATCCAATTATTTTGACCCAATTGACTAAAAATTGTATCACATTTTGTTCTACGATTTGGTTTTTTAACCATCAAAAAATCTCAAAAATTGAGCGAGATACGGTCAAATAACTGAAATTTTTGTCAAAATCAATATCGATCGATAAATCCGCGGATAGGTGTTTTGGCAAACTTTTGACTAGCGAAAAGTTCTTCTCTAGGAGGGGTCTAACTTTTGACACTATAGTCATTGAAAACCGCGGGAGGCATTTCGGAAGCATTACAAGTAATTCAAGAAATAGTAAGCTTTTTGACCAGTCAAACAGTTTTCTATTATTCTCAATGAATATTCCCATTTTTGTTTTTGTTGACCCGATTTCATTCATTTTTTTTTCTATGAGATCATATATTCACTCTCTTCTGAATAATTCCGTTTCTTCTCATTCTTTTCCTCCCCATTTGTACACATATCTATTTAAAATCACGATTGAATCCATACTCTTTCAAAATACTTTCTTCACTTCTATTCAAATGAAAATCACCTACCATTCCCAGCTCTTTTTTCTTCGTCCTTTTCAAATATTTCTTCCTTTTTTTGTCCCTTTGACCTGCACCACCGATTCCGATGATTTATTAAACACACGTTTCGTGTCATACTCTTTCTTTTTACCCTTTTTTTGTGGGTTGAGCAATAGACTCACTAAGCCCTTCCTCACTTTTTACTTGTTTCTTCTAGTACTTTTATGAGAAGCTTTACTCAAAAAAGTGAGAAATGATAAATTCTATCAAATATTTCATTCCATTCCCTTTCTAAGTGAAATTCTCAAATTGTTATACATTTTGTTATCCGTCCGTTCCGCTTCCGTGACCTTTATTCGCTCCTGGCTCCGGATCCTGGCTCCCTTTCTCCAATTCTTTTTGGGTGTCCCGGAAATGCACGATTATCCTCTTTTTTTTTGAATATCGAAACTTTTCATCTGCTTCTTCTCACTTTTTCTTCTATTCTCCCCGGAGGAAACTTTTTCTTTTTATCTTCAGTTCATTTTACCGCCCTTTTCAGGTTTCATCTTCTGCTCAATTCTTCTCTTTTTTTTTCGTCTTGCTCATCAAAAATGAGCGAGAGGCGGAGAGATAATCCCCTACACCTCATCGTTTTTTTACAGTTATTAGTAATTATAGTTCAATGTGAGTTTTCTTCCTTTTTCGTCGTCTCTTATAGAAGAGTATGTGATTGATAAAAACCTGATTCGTGAATGTCTGAACAACTGAAAAAAAAACAGGAAGATACGGAAGCATGCCCTTAAATTAGAGTTCAAAACGGATCACTTTTTACAATAAACGTTTTCAGGTGAAATTCAACCAAGATTCTCATGTTATAATCATTATCTTGCTGGAATTCACTACAGTTCTGTTCTTCCAATAGCCGGACATCACTCTTCAACCCCTTCAAATGTCCAGTGCATATTTGAAAATGACGTAGCATTCACAGAAATTCATTCAGCGTTGGAGAACTCTTATCATGTTATGGGAAGGAAATCTGTGAACTTTCAGTGAGTAAATTTTCGAAATGAAGATAGTTCTTCTAATATTTCCTCTTTCAGAGTACCAGATCTATATCATCTTCGAGAAATCGTTAGACGTTCTCAATGTACACAAACATTAACTGTTAATTGGAAGAATGTTCCAGAATCTGGAAAAGGATCAATTAAAGTTGTATCTTTACTCAATGAAACAACAAGAATTGAGTACACTGGAGAAGAACGTCAAGATTTTTTATTCGACGAATCGTACGCAGGAGTTCGTCATTTGATTCCAGATGAAGATGATTATGATTCGAATCCGACTGTCACGACAACACGACTTCTTTGTAAACACGTCACTCAACCAGAATGTCTTGTTCGAGGAAAATTTGAAGTAGATTTAGAAGCGAATCTCGAATGGAGTTATGCATTTGCATTCAAAACTGATACAACAAATCAAACACTTTTCTCACTTCGTTGTGGTGACACGTCATCTGAAGTTCGACTTGAAAATGATTTCTTTATTCGTGCCGATGGAAGTGTTCCAGTTGCAATCAGCCATTTATCAGATGCCACGTGGCACACTGTTACTGTGAAGCACAGTGAACCGGATAGTCATTTTTTGAAGATTGATGACTTTCCGGAGATCGAATTAGCAAAATCTATCAGTGATGATACAGACAAGTGAGTTTTTGGATATCCTTTTTTCAGAAATTCTAATTGATTTAATGCTTCAGAACTGTCACTCTTACAATCTCTGTTAATGGAAATATTCAATTAGTTGATCCAACTGACACGAATGATGACTGTATGTATAGTTTCGATAAACCACAGAAACGACTACAAGAGTAAGAATTATAAATTAACTAAGATTATAAATGAAAAGTGATATAATTTATAGAACTGTGAGCACCCGTACGTTATGTGTTGGTTGTGGATGCTCTAAATTGAGTGCGACGTTTGATGGGCTCAGCAAGTGTGATGAGGAAGATGAAGGAGCATATACATTGAGAAGAGATATCGATCGACTTTCTTTTCTTCATTTTGAAGATTCATTTGATGTTGATTCAAATGGAGCTGCTATTCCAGCAATCTCCGCAAATTTCAAATCTGATTCTGATGTCGGACTTATCTTTTTCGGTTATTGGCAAAATTTTAATGGAAAAGGGCGACTTCAAGTTTATTATCATTATGATTTGATATCTGCTGTTTATTGTAAACATAATGATGATGAAGAATGCACTGGATGCACTATCAGAAATGCACGTGGATTTGGAAGAGATCAATGGATTCAAACAATTCTATGGGGTGGTGGAGATGAAATGTATTTGGCTGTTGATTCTTCCGTTTGTCGTCTTCAACAGTCTTCAAATATCAGTTTGGCAGAAGTTTATGCGATTCCCCAAATCTCTCAAGGAGCTGGCCTCTTTATTGGTGGCACGTGGCATGAAAAGAAACGACGTGGATTATATAGATCTGAAGCTGAGCAAAAGTTTTTTGAAAACACGAGAGAAAAGGCTCCAGTACTCCGAGGCTGTATAAAAGATGTTTTCATTCGAGGAGCCAAAATTGATATTTCAACAAGTTTTGATGCTCAAAAGGAGGCAATGCTCAATGAACCTTCTGATTCAAATGCTTTTGCAGTTAGAAAAGATTGTCAGAAGTGCCTGCCGACTTGCTCTGAAAAAACAAGATGTCGATCACAAGGACCAATACAGTCATCTCCAATGATTTGTGATTGTGCAGATGCTCTTCAATTCAATTCTTCAGAAGGAACGTGTGAAAAGAAACAAGGTTTTGATTGAAACATTTTCAGACCAGAGTGTAATTTCAAAATATATTCAGATTCAACACCAGTGGCTCTTTCAACCGCATTCTTGTCTCAAACTCCGATTGTTTTGGATGTTCTGAACACTAAAGCAATTTTAAGTAGAGTATGGATGAAGTTCGAATTTCCCAAACAGATTAATAAAGCACAAACTATCGTGGAATTTAACTCACATAGAGAAACACTGTATGTTTCACTCATAATAAGCCTCATTCTTATTACGTATAAATTTTTCTTCAGATTCAATATTAACGTCGACACAGATGGAACTGTTAATGTTCAACTTCACGGACAAGACACTGCATCTCGCCAATTAGATCTTACTGATGATCGTGTTCATCTCCTTCAACTTCAAAGGCGTACTCCAATGGGTACAAGACATTCGGCAAAGAAATATGATCTTTATGTAAGTTACATTCATTGAAACTTTTTTCGAAAGTCAGGATGATTTCAGATTGACGGATATCACGCTGTTGTCTCAGATATTGGTAAACTTGTCCTCAATAATGTATCCGTGTCAGCTGCAGAGAATACAGACGAATGGAGTTCTATTATTATTCATGGTAAGACAGTTTCCGGACAAAATCTTGATATTTTCGTGATTCTTTCAGACTTTGGATTATCTTATGAATACGATGAACATTTCGCAGTTCTTCATCCTTCCAACGTCATTCATCAAGTTGATCTTCATTCTCAACTTTTACAATATCAAATCCGTGCTCCAGATCTTTCAAAATCTGGTGTTTTAGATGACTCTCTTTGGGAAAAACCAATTCATGTGACAGAGTCGGAAGAATCTCCAATTTTTGAATCTTCCCCTCACGGAGAAATCGTCGAATTTACCGCAGATATAATTGAGCCAGAACAACTTTGTGAGTAAAAAAAAAACTATTTCTAATCTTTTGCAATTCATATTCCTTACAGTATCCGCTCGTTGGATTCTCTATTCTCTCTTCCTGACTATTCTTCTCTGTTTACTTATCCTAATGTGCGTTGTATGCTATTGGTGTGTTCTACGTCCACGATCAATGCGAAGAGCCGATAGTGGATCACAAAGAACAATTATGAGAGACAGTCCAGATTATGCCCCTGTAAAATTGCGTAGGAATAGTATGGATGGAGTTTCAATTGATGATGATGGATCGATTGGAACGGATGATACTGACCTCCAAGCATATAGAGATATACCATCACATAGGGTGAAAATATATAGAGAATCGGTTAGTTTCTTTATACACTGTTGAAAACAGATTTCATGTTTGTAAAATGAGAAGATTTCAATGTGTGAACCAATTTCATTTCAGATGGTATCAATATTAGTTCCATCCATTGATCAGCCTGCCGAAGCGGCAATTGTGAAAAGGACGCATTCAACAATATCTGATCAAACATCTTCAAAACCTCAGGATTCACATGCTCCACTGGTTTTAGTTAATGATGACTAAACTCTTTCTTTTACCAATCTAAACTCATCCCTTGTTTTCTATTTGATCCTCAACTGTTACGGACCGGTTTGTGACCATTGTTTCCATTCAACCCCGGATATCTTTTTAATTTTTCTCGTTATCATTCTCAATGAGTGTGCCAAACCCGCTTTCTCTTCATTCAAGCTCGCCTTAAATCTCTTAAAACTACCAAATTTATACATTTAACGTTTTTTTTTTAGTTTTTACGGGTATTGTTATTGCAAAATTTTAATTTTTCTTTCTCATAATAAAACTAATATAATTTGACTTGAACATGTTATTTGCAGGAAGAAGCACCGGAATGAAAGTTTTATAGTGATTAAAGCCATGATGTTCAATAAAAAAAAATGAAAACATATGGTGATTTCGTATCCTAAATTCATAAATTCGAACATTAATTCAGTGTTTTTTAACCTACAGGAATGCGCCTCTACTTTTTGATAGATTTCCGATTTTCTATTTCCTTCTTAGACACGGCATTCGAACTTTTCTTCTTAGTTCTCGCATTTTTATCACTAGAAGGAGGTCTAGTGAAGACTTTCGAAGGTTTTTGGCTTTCATTTGGTTTCTTAGAAGAAGCTGTGGCTTTTCTGGAAGATTGACCTGCTGTCTTAACACTTTTACTTGATTTCTTTTTCTTGACTTCATATGGTGTCACAGAGTCAGCTAAATCACGTTTTTGATAGTTGTGTTCTGTGGGAGGAGTTGTTGGGGCAGCATAAAAAGATTTCGGATCTGTGGGTAGTGGATTCGGAGAAGAATAAGACGACTTTCCAGTGTCCACGTAAACGGAACGAACTTCATTCGATGCTTCATATGGGGGAGTTTTAACTTCATCTGACTTGATTTTCTTCTCAGATTCTCTTCGCGATACTCTTTTTTTGTTGCTTCTAGAGCTTTCCTTTTTATCCAACTTTTCACTTTTTGAAGTCTCTTTCCTCGATTTATAGCTCATTCGACTACGGTTTCTACGGTTTTCATCTGTTTTTTTGTTCTGTCTATCACTTCTCGCAATTTTTTTTCTTTCAAGAGGAACTGCTCTAGGACTACGAGAACTTCTTTTTCTCCAACCATTTCTCTCACGGTCCGAGTTTTTCAAACGATTCGAAGTTACATTTCTCCGGCTTCTATAGCTTCCTCTTCTCGATCCATCTCTGTGTCTTTCTGAATTTCCTCTCTGAGAACCTTCCAGTTTACGAACTGACACGTCTCGCTTGCTTCCTTTTTTACTACGTGAACTTCTCGAACGATCTTTCTTGCTTTTTTTGTTTCTAGAACTTTTCATGCTTCTTTGGCTAGTTTTACTGTTTTTCTTCTTCAGGCCGCTTTCTCTGACCGACCTCTTCGATCTATTCGACCGTCTGAACTTTTCGCCGTTCTCTTTTCTCATTCTTTTCGATCTTTCAGACCTTTTAGACTTTGACCCTCTTCGTCTAAAAATCTCCCGATGCCCAATAGTACATCCTAATGAAATAACGATTCCTGTGGCAGTAACAGTGGCTGCGAAACATACTGTAAAGTTATCTTGACTCTAAGCCTAATCTTTGATTTGAAACCCACGATAATTGACAGCTTCTTGAAGCTGCACGTGGGGCACGTTCATTCTTTAAAAATAGAAATGTAATGGTTTCTACGGTTTTCGAAACTTTGAAAATAATGAAGATCGGCGCTATGAAATGAAAGTTCAAAACGTTTTTTGTTTTTTTTTTTGAAACCAACGTTTCTTCAACAATTATGATTCGATCTCCTTCGTTTTTCAGAAGCATTTTAAGGTTCTATAAAAAGCTTGAAGTTTGATGCGCAGGTTTGGAATCTACTGTAGCATATTTGCAAATTTCATTTTGAGCTGCAGCTCGCTGTTTCCGCCTTCTTCTATCAATGTTCTCTTAATCTGTAGGCATTGTTCTGAATAAAACCGAGTTTTTCAGAGTGATAATGTCTTTTCCGACACTACAAGTACGCCCAAATGAAAAAAATCCGAAAATTCTGAGATCTCATGAGGTAGAATCTGTAACGTATAAGCCCGAAAACGATTATATTGTTTCCAGTTTCTTCGACAATCAAATCAACTCGTTGAACGTAATCTGATCAATACAGAAGGGAGAAAAATGTTAGCCAAAATGCTCACGAAAACTGTCGCAGAAGGTTGCTGAAAAAACATTATATTGTACTTGTAAACATCTTTTTCAGTGAAGGGAATATATGCTTTGGACGAAAAAAGAGCGGAGCTTGCTAAAAGCGGAAAACTGTTGGAAAAACTGAAATCTGCTCATCAGACATCCATGGGAATCATGGAGGACCGCTTCGTATTAGCTGACCTGGCGAGACAAGTTCAAGAAAAGAAACTGGACGTTCAACGGTAAGAACCACCAAAAGTTGTTTTTGGTTTAACGAAAACATATTGTTTTCAGAAATTACTACGAATGTGATCATCTGCGAAAATCGGTGCAATCAACCAATGCAGAAATACGAAGAGAGCGGGAAGTGAATGAAAAGCGGCTTTCAAACACAACGAGAGCAACTGGTGAACTCATGTCGAAAAGTGCTTCAATTCTCAAACTTCTCGAAAATTCCACGGACGTATGCAAGCTCCGTTCGATGGAAGAAGACAAAAAGGTTTTAGTAGAAGAAGTAAATTATCTCCGAAAAGAAAAAAAGTTGCTTGCTGAAGACATTCGTTGTAAAAAAGCGACTTGTAAGTTGAAATTTTTGAATTCATGTCACGGAAATATTGCAATTTTCAGTGAAGTCGGAATCGAGAAAATCGTTCCAAAAAACAGTGATCGAGTGTGCTAAGCACTATACTTTATGCCAATCTTTGACTCCAAAACTTCTGAAATCCAAAAAAAGTTTAGAGTTGCTAAAAGATGAAGAAGAGAGTCGTCGTGCTTGCGGAAGTCTTGATGAAACAATGCAGTTTGATCGATCGTTCGTCTTGGCTTCGGTTTGTTTCTAATCAAATGCATTCTATCTTTTTATTTTAAGATGGATAAAGAAAAATCACCAGATAAAAAATCTGATTCGCCCCCAGTGAAAGATTTCACTTCACATAAATCATCTTCGAAATCTAGTTTGTTCAATGAAAGCGTCTCCGAGCACACTATGGATGTGGAAGATCCGATGGAGGAAAGTACACATGACGAGAATGCAGAAAAGACTGTTGTCGTGCCTGTTTCTGCCCCAGATACAGTAATTGAGCCAGTCAAACAGGCTCAATCACTCAAACGCTATGAAAGTATGGTGGAAACACAAAGAGTGCTGCCAAGAGATCTCAGTCCAGAACCAGATCATGAATCAATTGAGTTAGAGGAACAAGCAGATAAATCTATCGATGTGATGGAAATTGAGAAAGAGGACGAAGAAGAACGAGGAGAAGATGTTGGTGAAATGATGGAACAAGAAGAAGCAACTCCTTCAATTTTTGAGAACCAGGATAGAAATGACGCGGTCCCAGCTACTTCCAATGACTCCGTTTCATCTGTCAAATCTGGAGTTTCTCCTAAAACAGAAGCCGTTCAGAAGCAAATGATTCCAGAAGTTTTTGACGCCGACGGTGAGATTCGTTATGAAATTATTGCTTTACGCTTACTTTCCCCAGGTCAAATAAATAATGCTCAAAACGATACGGAAATGAGAACAGAAGAGGATGTTTTGAGTGAGAACGGCTCAAATCGCAGCAATAATCTATCTTTCAATTTCTTTGGAAATACTAAAGGAGGAAATAATGGAGATGGGAACGCAAGTGGTATAGATTCTGATGGCAGTGAGTGCTTTATTTCTAATGCAGTATGAATGAGATCATTCAGATTTCGACTTTAACTTCGGAGGTGGTGATGACGGCTCGAGTAATGGTTCCGGAGGAGCTTTCGATTTTCTGAACTGCGGAGGAGAAGAGGATGGGCCAGGATCAAGCAGTAATCCATCAGATCCATTCGGATTCGGTTCGAATGCTGGAGGGTCGGGAGGAGATATGTCGTTTAACTTCAACTTCGACGGTGATAATGAAGGAGGTAATAGTGGTACTGGTGGAAATAGTGGCTCGTTCTTCAACTTCTAAAGATTTCGAAATAATCGTGTAATATTAAATCTTGTTTCATTTGTTCTGTTTTGATAACGTTTTTGGTATATATCAATAAAGTTTATTGAATTACTGTAAAAAAAAAACCACTGTGCTGATAAATAAAAGATCTCAGTTTATTTATTGAAGTCTGACTGACAAGTCCATCCTTGGCATGTATGGAAATGACCATGACTGGCTCGTACTGTTGTGGAGATAATGCTATTACTCCTCAACCTTTACAGTCTAGCTCGTAGACCCTGTCTTATATAAAAAGATTACCAATGGTGGATTAGGAAGTCTCTTAGAGAATAATAGCGTGACCGCCCGCTCTCATTACCTTATCTCTGATCGTTATCACCTTTGACCTTCGAAACGTGGCAATGTCAACGATGGAAGAAAAGTTATCAGAATTCAGTATTAGAAGTTAATTCCCTCCGGACGACAACTCTCAACTGATCGCTCTCCTCATGGCTTCTTCTGCTCCTGTTGTGAATCCATCGGACGACCGTCAAGTGGTAAAAGGTATCTATTAGTCTCTTGAGATATTCCTAATAAATTATTGGTAATTATTGTTGTTATTTCTTTGCAATGTGTTTCCCCATCCTCGGAGCAGTTCGGGTTCACCTACCCTAGGAATTGCTTCGACATGGTGCATCGACCGTGGTTCCAAGAACCAAGGTGGATCGGGATAGCATGCTCGGAAATAACTCCAGTAAAAGCGCAAAATTGTTAGGCGTTTAGGCGTAGGTAAATAGCTTCTAATCTCACCAATTTATTCTTATCGAAGAATACATTTCTCTAACTCGTAGAGACACCGAGACTCTATTGAGAGCCTCCTTTTCGATAAAGCAAATTCGTGCTTTCTGTTGCTGTCAGAGCTCAGGTGGGGTCTGAGCGTGTGGCATCTTACAGTAACCAAGCAGGACGTCCAATCAATGACGTTTCCCCGACGAGATTATTTTCGTAATTCAAAAATTCCACTGAACTTTCGATATAACACATTGTGTTTCGACACAACGGTCTCGTTCCTGCTAAAACCAAAAAACATAGTAGACTAATCGTAGTCTCAAAAAATCTGAATAATCGTATTCAAATGGCAATGATCGCATTGTTTAAAGGCTCGTCCTCGTCTTCATCGTCGACTTCTACGTCGGAAACCAATTCATCTAGTTCAACGACTTCCTGGTCCGATTTATCGATTGCATCAGGAGAAACAGATGGACAAATTGACGTTACTCAGCAGTCGGAGAAATCGATGGAAAATGGTGTCAAGCCCACAAAGGTACACGTCAACACGCCGGAAGAAGTGGAGAAGGTAGAACGGGATTGGCGCTTGACAGTCTTGAAGAATCTCATCCAAGACTGGGATCAAACCAATCCAAATTCTTGTCTCGCGACCAGAGAGGAAAGAATGCAAAAAATGAGTTGGCTCAAAGAGAAGCGTCAGCTAATCAAGGAACAACGAGATGACGAGGGTCGCCCGTCATCACGTTCTCTACAAGGACGGGTTTCATTCCCAGGAAAGGATGCTCAAGAGGAGAAACGTCAGGAGAAGTCATCAAGTCAAGTCATCAAGTCTACTGTGACCTCATTTGGTAACCGCCGCCAACATCAGGAGACGGCCAGCCATCGGGCTGGCAGCAAGTCGACTCAGCCAAAAAAGCAAAAATTGAACCGGCACCGCAATTTTCGCGGGTGTATATTTTGTCACGTCCAAGGACATTCGGCTTCATTTTGCGATCAATTTGTCACTGCAGAAAGCAGAATCAAAGAAGCCGAGCGACGTAATTATTGCCAACTCTGTCTCCTCAGCAACCACACATACGAAAACTGCGGACTGCGCAAAAATAGACACAAATGTCGATACTGTGGGAAAATGCACCATCCTTCATTATGTCTCATGAAATTCGGGGAAGCGACCAAGACAGCTGATAAGCAATCTCCATCGAAGCCGTCTGCATCAAAACCATAGAGATATGTCAACTCGTGGCATTATCCATCAACTAGTGAAAGTTCCCTATTTCTCATAACAAGTGTGTACTATAAATAAAAAGAAGGGTCCCTACATAGAAGATGAACTACACATTTTTGATTTAAAAACCATTGTCAACCGCTCTAGTCGTAGAGTATTATCAGCCTTTTCGTAGTGCTAACCCTTCTGATACAAGAGTGATAATCGTTTTCACTCACAGTCTTCTAATCGTAGAAGCATAACTTTCATTTCCTTCTAATCGTAGAAGCAGACATCGTTAGCATCATGACCTTCACTTCGTAAAGAA
This sequence comes from Caenorhabditis doughertyi, assembly GCA_963572265.1. Classification (NCBI taxonomy): domain Eukaryota; kingdom Metazoa; phylum Nematoda; class Chromadorea; order Rhabditida; family Rhabditidae; genus Caenorhabditis; species Caenorhabditis doughertyi. Next base: position 12,030,088 of record OY751553.1, on the reverse strand, counting down.
TCCAACACATAATGCAAAAAGGTGGCAAAATCAATCGTTTCAATAAGTGTGGCACCGGATCGTAAATGTCAGATGTCGGGTCCACCGTGGATAAAGGTTAGCTTCAGAACATCAAGACAGCGAAAGGACTTGATTGCATAAAACTGCCACTGGAGCGCCTCCGACCTCCACACTTATTCGTTTTACTCTGGGAATACCAGTTATTCTAGTTGATGGAAAGAATTGAGAAAGGCGCCAAAGTATCAAATCTGGAAAGAGACTGGAACCAACTGGTAGGAATATATGCAGCTGACAGGAAGATAGGTACAACTTCCGCATATGTTCTCCATCGTGGATCCTAGACGTCTAAATGAATCTTCCGAAAACGTCGCGAAGAATAGACGTTAAACTACGTTCTTGGTTAAACTGTTGGCAGACAGTATCCATGAACACGTTATATACGATCATCTGCATCACCAACAAATCGTTTTTTTTTAATCATCAACCATAAAAATACAGACGGAAATCTCGTTTTCCGAGGAACACAATTATGCGAAAACACAAAATTCGATTTCATCATTTGACGTGAGTAAAATGACGTTTCGCATCCGTGGACCCCGTGGAGGCCAAGGTCAAGGTTAGTAAACCAGAGCAGAGAGATCGAGTGATAAGGAAGAATACAATCGAACGAAAATCAGTTTCGATTATCATCGACATCAACCGAACAGTCTTCGACTCTAAACGCCCCAATGGCCAAAAAACGCTCTCCACAACAAAAGAAAACGAAGGTGAACGCACCTTCTATGAAGTCCATTAAGTCTTCTGTTACAAAGCAGTTGACAAAGGTGAGAACTCTTATTACGTTAATCGAACGTCTTCTCTCGTCGGAGAGAACAAATCGGAATATAACCGCACTCGGCGGCTATCAAGCACAATTGTGCGATGCATTGCTAACTCTCGAAGGAATGCCAGATTTCATCGAGGAAAAGCTCCAAGAACATCCTCTTCTCGACAATCTTTTCAATCGCGAAGATATGGAGAAACATTTGGAGCTTCGTGGGTATGCAGCTCTTAAAGAAAGACTCCTGGCCGTCATGGAAGAATTCGACTTAGCTGCACAAGCAGTTAAAACATCATCATCATCCGGTCATTCTTCTCATTCGACTCCGAAAAAATCTGACTCATCGGAGTCACGCAAAACGGAAGCATCGGCTTCTAATCTTGGACATTCGGATCCTGTCCTTCGTGCTAAAAATCCATTGGATGGTGATTCGTCCACCTCATCTCAAAGGGATGCTGAGTTCATTGATTTGTTGACAACAAGAATGGGTTCAATTGAACAAACTCAAACCATTCTGCTTGAATCCAATGATCTCATTAAGAAGGTTCTCAACAATCTCCAATTGCAACTTACTGGGATATCGAAAAATGCGAATGAAGAATCAATCGGTCAGAATGCGGATGGAGAATCAATCGGTCTGGACGAGGCTCCGGCAAATAAATCTCCAAACTCTATTTCGAAATCCAATGTAGGATGGCAGTGTACTGGGTTCAACGCGTCCACAGGTCGACCAGTATTCAATCCAGTTCCAACAATTGATGAGCACGACCGTAATTGTACGGATCAACATCAAAACAAGGAAGTTTTCTCGGAGGCTACACCACCCACTTCAGCTGGATCGAGAGCATCGACTCTCAATAACTCTTCTTCCCAAGTTAAACCGTCTCCCATCCTGGCAACAAATACAATCAATTCTATCTCCAATACAATTGCTCCATTCGACGGTAATCAGGATGACTATCCTTTGTTCCGACAAATGTTCGATCTGTTAGTCCATGAAAATGATGAAATTCCGATTACTATGAAACACGCTCTTCTTCTAAAGCTTCTCATCGGAGAAGCCAAAACCATGATGCGGTCTCCAGGAATATCTTCAGCAGATTATAACACCTTGAGAGAGAATTTGGATCGCCAATTCAACAACACCGTTGACTCAAAACGCCAACACATGGATCAATTGAGTCGTTTCTCTTTCGATGAGGAGAATTTCGACACGATCGAAAAACAGCTCAATCAGTATTGCGTTCTTGCGAATACTCTTCGCAATAAAGGATGCAATATCGATGATCCTATCTTTTTGGACAACTTCATTCAGAAGCTGCCTGAAAAAATCATGAGTGCAGTATTTAAGAAGAATCAAGGGAAAGAACGCACATTTAAGGAGCTAACAGATTACGCTTACCAAATCATCACCGAAAAACGGGCAATAGAGAACGCTAGGGACAGAAAGAAGACTATGATCCGATCCAGTGAAGTCTACGCCTTCCAAACCAAATCTTCTCATTCAGAGCAAGAAAATAATAAAGTTGGTCGCAACTTTAAAGTTTACAAATGTCACTATTGTGATAAGCACGGTCATACCGCTCTCCGATGCGAACTACCACTTCAACGGAAATTGAAAGTGATTGAAAACAAGAAGTTGTGTTCGAATTGTCTTTCCCCTAATCATACAGTTGAAAAGTGTGCCTCAAAAGGATCATGTTTCGTTTGCAACGAACGTCATCACACCGGTCTTTGTCCAGGGAAAGCAAACGATAAAAAGGATAAATCAGGAGGAGCATCTCACAATAGTTCAAAGTTATTTCGACAGGAGGAGGACCGAACCTCCGCAAATAATTAATTCGGAACTCCCCAACAACGTGTTGAATTCGTCAACACATAGAGTTCCAACCACGTTGCAATCGGCAACATCTTCTTCTTCATCTCATAGATTAGAATCGTCTAATCATGTCGTGTTGAATTCGTCAACAAATCAACGTTCTGTACCAAAAAAAGATTCATCGGAATCAACAAAACAATTGTCGGCACCTAACGCGGGTACCAATTCCGTTCATTCTTCCAACGGGAAGAATAATCTTCTTCATAATCAATTTCAGTTAGTCGGTAACAGTGAATCATTGGATTCCGAAAACATCATACCCGACTCATTGGATAAAGATATCCTTCAAATCAATGTCTGTCGTGACATTAAACATGAAAGTACATTACCGTTCATGACCCTAAGGACTCCACAAGGACATACTCTACTTGCTCTGGTAGATAGTGGAGCCTCAACATCTATCATTTCAACACAAGCCGCGTCAAAGCTCAATCTCAAAGTCGCCGGACAACAATCACTTAACTTTTCGGGATTCCTCACGGATAGTCAACAAGAAAACTGCAGTTTCTATAGATTAGAAGTGATGGATCACAGAAAGAAACGATGGGCGGCAATTCTACCAAGTTATGATAAGATGCACATTCGGTTCATCGCACCGACTCCATCCAAAACGGAGTATCAGGAATTAGAAGAGCTCCAAATCGATACGAATCCAATCAAAGAGTTTCAACGTTTCGATGGATTACCAATAGACATACTTCTAGGAAACAACATTTTGGGTAACATGAAACCAAAAATGTACACTCTTTCCTCTGGAAGGTTGGTAACTCGTACCACATTAGGAACAATCGTGTATCCACCAGTAAAAACCGAAGCACTCGTGCAAGTTCATCACTTCAATAAAATCAATGTATCGGGATCACGTGAGCGTATCGTCGCTCAAAACAAGAACAAGTCGGTTCTTCCATGCAAATCTAGAAAAAATATGTCCAATACAAAACTGTCCCAACTAGTGGAGCAGCTTTGGAATCTAGAACTCATGGGAATGGAACCCCCCGAAATCGTCAACAATAAGAAGAAATTGAACGAAGAACTTATCGAAAGTTTCAAGAAATCATCAACTCGTGATGAATCCAACATTATCCAAGTAGCCTTTCCATTCAACGGAAGAGAAAGTCAACTAAAAGACAACCTAGCTGTCGCCATCAAACGACTAGAGTCTTTACTTCGTTCACAATCAGAAGAAATGCGAGCGAAAAGCGTACCATGACATCATTGTACAACAACACACATCTGGTATCATTGAAGAAGTAACAGACGACATGGAGTCAATCGGACCCACCTATTACATTCCTCATCGAGTTGTAGTAAAAGAAGATTCAAATACCACTAAATTACGGATTGTATTGGATGCTTCTTCACACGCCAAAGGTGAACTATCCTTGAATGATTGCATTCATCCTGGTCCATCAATCCTTCAAAAAATAATGGGAATATTGATAAGAAGTCGTCTTTCTAAATATCTCTTCATTTCGGATCTGGAAAAAGCGTACCACAACGTGAGGGTACAGTCCAAATACAGGAACGCAACTCGTTTCTTATGGCTGAAAGATCCAACGAAAGGACCAACAAAGGATAATATTGTGATCTATCGGTTCACACGACTACCATTTGGTGTCACTTGCTCACCGTTTTTGTTAGCCATCACTATCCTTTTATACTTGGATATCGATCCAAGCCCAATAAACGAAAAGATTGTAGAAAATTTGTATGTCGACAATATTTTGGTCACATCAAATGATTTCAACGAAGTCCAAACTTTCTATGATCAACTCAAAACCAAATTTGCAAAAATGCATATGAATGCTCGAGAATTCCTGTGCAATTCAGAAGAGGTAATGCAATTCATCAAAAGTGAAGATTGTGCACCGAGTCGAATTAACAAGCTATTGGGACATATCTGGAATAGCGTAATGGATACAATTACGATCAAGATTGCAACTCCTCCAACAGGAACCCCAACCAAAAAAGAAATAGTCGCATTTCTCGCTAAAAATTACGATCCAACCGGAATCATCGCACCTCTCGTGGTGCAAGTGAAGAAACTTATCGTGCTATTATGGGAACACGATCTCAAATGGAAAGACCCCATTCCAGAATCGCTGATGCCAATGTGGCTGACTATTACGAAACAATTCACGGATACAGCATACACAGTGCCACGGCAACTGGTGTCGGAGTACAATTATTCCAGTGTACAATTGATCATTTTCTCCGATGCATCCAAAGACCATTATGCTACTGCCGCCTATTTAAGATTCAGCTATCCAGATAGAAGCTATCGAGCTCAATTGATTTCCGCCAAATCAAGGATAAAGCCTGGAAGAGTCGGCATTACTATTCCACAGTTAGAATTGTTAGCTCTTCAAACAGCAACAAACATGGCTATCACTCTGATCGCAGAGCTTCACTTAACCATCGAGAAGGTCACATTTTTTAGTGATAATACATGTGTCCTATATTGGGTACTGCATCGCGTTAGCAGTCAGATAGGATTGAAATGGGCTGCCAATCGGGTAGCCACAATACATGCAAACCTACAGAAGTTAACCGAACTTCAACTGAACCCAGAAGTGCGATACGTGCCAACAAGTATCAATCCAGCGGACATCGCAACTCGTGGAAGTTCTCTTCAAGACCTTAAAAACAATGAATTGTGGCACCAGGGTCCAACCTTTCTCAAACAAGATGAGAAATTTTGGCCAAAAACGTTGGAAACCAGCCCTGAAGATGTACAAACATTTCATTTATTCGTGTCTGAAGATACAAATCAAGTTCTATCTCGAGAACTTCATGGAAACAATCCATCAAAGATAGATTATCCATCACAATTTGTAAATTCGTTACAAACAGAAGTCGTAGAAGATCTACCCATCGTGCCCTACTCGAGGACACATAACTTACTGAAATTGGTTACAATAACCAACTATGTGCTCAAATTCGTCCACAACTGCATGGCAAAGCGAAACAATCGGTTTCAAGATAGGACATATCTCTATCAGTCTTCAACATTAAAACGCTATGAAGATGCGGCGAACGACAACGATGAAGTAAAAAAGCGAAGAATCACTCGCAACTTCATTATTAAGTATCATTACGATGATGCCAAGGATCGCCTTGGTTTACAAATACCCGAACGGCTACGACCAAAATTGGATACAGATGAGCTATACCATCATATCAGACCATTTGTCAATTCAAAACATCATAAGCACACGGATGCGATGAAAAATCCAATAATTATTATTGGTAAACATCCTTTGGCTCTACTCTTGGTAATGGAATCCCATATCGCACATTTCCACCAAGGAGTTAAAGATGTCATTTCGGACATCCAACGCAAATACTGGATTGAAAAGATAGGAACACTCGTCAGAAAAGTTCGAAAAAAGTGTATCACCTGCCAAAAAATACACGGAAAACCTTTCAAATATCCTTATGCCGAAGTGCTACCGTCTATCCGAAGCCAACTCGTATGTCCATTCGCGTTCATCGGACTCGACTATTTTGGTCCTTTGCGATACAAAGCAAAAAATGAAGATGGAAAAGTATGGGTCCTACTTGTCACTTGCCTCGTCACACGAGCAGTACACTTGGAAATAGTCCAAGATAACACAACACATAGCTTTTTGTTGGCATTAAAGCGTTATTTCGGACGCCGAGGAGTCCCACAAACCATTTTATCGGATAACGCTCCGACATTCAAATTAGGATACAAAATGGTTAATTCGGATATCAAAACAATGATCAACAGAAGTTTAACGTTGACATCATTCCTCGCGGAAAAGGAGATCGAAATAAAACTAATCACTCCCTTTTCCCCATGGCAAGGAGGAATATATGAGCGAATCGTCGCTCTCGTCAAAAACATGATCAATAAAGTCATTGGAAAAATTCGAGTTTCGTATCTCGAGTTGGAAAGTCTGCTTATCGAAGCAGAAGGAATACTCAATTCAAGACCGATTACAACGAACAAAATTCACATCTCCGACGCAGAACCAATACGACCAGTCGATTTTCTCATAACTAAAGCATTTCTAGCCATTCCTGAATCCTATCAATCAATTGCTGAAAGTATTAAACCTGGAGAAACGGAAAAGAATACAAGACGATTACTCGAATCGTTAGCAGCAGTAAGAGAGAGTCTATGGAATGTTTTCGCGAAAGAATATTTTGCCCTGTTACGAGAATCAACAATACGCCCAGCTGCTCATTCGGACCAAAAACCAACACCTGGAACCATAGTTTTAATCGTGACTGAAAAGGTTCCACGTTATCAATGGCCCATCGGGGTCATACAAAAACTAATCCTATCAGAAGATGGACAAATACGGAAAGTGGAAGTGAATTGTGGAACCAAAACACTCCGGAAATCAGTTAGTCATTTGATACCGCTCGAAGTACCAATTGAAACGGAGCAACATAAACAATCAGTTACCGATACTCAAAACACTACAAAACCAGATGCATCGGCATCTACAGTCAAACTCAGAACAGGTCGCAAACGATCCCGACCATATCTTCATCGCAAAGCCAAAGAAGATAAGTTAAGAATCATATCACTCGTATCGTCGAGTACGCAACCGTCACCATCTGAGTCCTTGGATTCTCACTCATAACAAACTTCTACACTACCGTGAGAAGTTCGTTTCCCGCCTCCCCCCAGTGTTGTGGAGATAATGCTATTACTCCTCAACCTTTACAGTCTAGCTCGTAGACCCTGTCTTATATAAAAAGATTACCAATGGTGGATTAGGAAGTCTCTTAGAGAATAATAGCGTGACCGCCCGCTCTCATTACCTTATCTCTGATCGTTATCACCTTTGACCTTCGAAACGTGGCAATGTCAACGATGGAAGAAAAGTTATCAGAATTCAGTATTAGAAGTTAATTCCCTCCGGACGACAACTCTCAACTGATCGCTCTCCTCATGGCTTCTTCTGCTCCTGTTGTGAATCCATCGGACGACCGTCAAGTGGTAAAAGGTATCTATTAGTCTCTTGAGATATTCCTAATAAATTATTGGTAATTATTGTTGTTATTTCTTTGCAATGTGTTTCCCCATCCTCGGAGCAGTTCGGGTTCACCTACCCTAGGAATTGCTTCGACACGTACTCCATCGTTTTTATGTTCGATAACTTGGCCTCCATTATGATTATTGCCATTGTAGTAAACATGATAAGGATTATGTAGATGATAATGCCACATAACTGGAGGAAATAAATTCACATATTCTTCTTGTTGACAGTTGATTGAGAGCAGGAAGTTCAAAAGTAAACAAACAATTCTCCAGCATTGCGAATGAAGTTTAAAAGCAAGCATGTTCATAAATTCTTTCATGGGACTGTTAAGCATTTAAGATCAAAAGCTGGGAAAGATCCAGTTTTGCCGTTGATAACTGATATTTTGATAAGAAATATCTTCGTAACACTCCATATATAATCGAGAAGTGTTCTTCAGTGTTTTTGAGAATCTAACATAGTCTACAAAAGATAATACAACACTATCAAGATCGAAAAATTTTCAAACCAATAGTTGATTTCATCATCTCAAGTTCCACCAAATGACCACGAAAATTATAGATCGTCGCTTGACGCCTTGTTCGAAAATCAAACATCCATCTTTTAAAGTGATAATGTCGTAGGAAGTCAATAACACGTTCAAACCCAAAATATGACTTTATACTTTTAATATCACATGAAAATCCCATCTTTTATAAATTAACTTTTACATAGAAAACCCGGATTAAGCAATAAATAAATTTGTTTAAAGTTTGATGAAGCGTGTTCACTTATTGAGCATCAAAACTAGTTGTTGAACATTTGGAAGTGCAGCTACTGCCCGAGAATCTTCATCATAGCACTTTGCAGCAAAAGAATTCACGCGTGTGAAAACATCAATAACACGTTTTCGGACAGGTGAAAGAAGAATAGCCTCCGTCTCGGGAACACCAATGTAGAGGGTGTAAGCCTCTCGAATCTGAAACACATTCTAATATAGAAGCAGAAGATGTATTTGTAAACGTCTAATTATATTGCAAGAACAGTCACGTCAGAATACATCGAATATAGTCACAGACGAATTTGTTCTTGCTGTGTAACATCTAACTATAATCACGTAACTACAGGAAACAGCTACCTGAATCGAGAAGTTCGGTTGATCAAAAGATCATAGTCTGATACCAGTGACAAATGGTTATAGAATCAGAAATGAAACGGACTCCACCTACTTCCACAACGCGGACTATTTAAAAATGTGAAGTTTAGGCTATCTTTTTAACAACAACTAAACATGAATTTTCTCTACCTATTCTCGATGATATGTCTTACTTCTATTGTCAGTTGTCAGATGTTTCACTCTACTCCTGAAGTATTATCTAATCAAATTTATAACCCTTATCATTTTAATAATGGATATGGTCACACTCAACATCACCACGGCGGTGGGCACGTCGTCCATCATGACAATGGAGTCAGATCAAGCCACGGATTTTTCGCAGTCTGTCGTGGTTGGACATGTCATTCATGATTTATGATTAACCATGTATGCATGACACGATCTCCGTACTGTTCAATAACGTACTGTTTGATTTATAAAGCTTTCTCATTGTCATTTATTATTAATTTGTTACAAAGATTAACTACTCACTTCTGAAAACTTTGTTCCTACACTTTTGTATGACTGAGAAGCTAAATCCTTGAGAATACTGGCTGCCAGCTTAGGATGCTTGCTCAGATCAAATCCATCTTGAAGTCTCTGAAAAACTAGACATATGGTTGAAAATACGATTGTTTTCAACCTCATCCTCAGCTTGATCGATCCATTCCGCCAACGCGCCAATCATTATTTGGGAAGCTTCATGGGCCAAGCGGAAAGTCGCAGCTCTCAACTGCTGATCCAGTAGACGACGAGAATCTCCTTCATGCTCTCGCATTTCAATTGGCACCTAAAACAAAACCAGTTGACTTAGATTTGAAACCAGTCAGTTACGGTAGTTATCAATTCGAGTAACGTGTTATTCGTGCTCAACTCAAACCATTTCGAATTCGAGTCAAACAAGACGTTTGTGAATTTGGAAAAGTCGATGGAAAAATCCTTCGTGTTTAGGGCGTCAGACCTGGAACTTTACGGTACTGAAAAAGTTGGGCTGTATCGGCACCACCTTAAAACATTATGACGGTAAGGAGCAGTCTGCTCACGAAGAATAAGAAGATGTTTCACGACAAACAAATGCGCATCTAGTTTCTTACTCCAACCTTTCGCTGGTGCTGGTGTTGCTAGTATAGCGTTCGATGCAGTTTGCAATGATTCGATGCATGCGAACAACATATCTCGAGCAAGGGAGTGGAAAACTCCAATCTGAAAAAAAAAATCTTGAGGATACTTCCAAGTTACATGGTTTCAATTATTTCTTGCTCTAAAACTTAATTTTCCAAACAAACAGTTTACAGTTGGCATTATAACGATATGCACATTGCGTCATTTTAAAAAGGAGCGAAATAACGATGCTTGTCTTTCCCTTCTTACGGAAAGTCATAGTTTTGATTCTTATTGGTTTAACTCTAACGAACTCTTCCGAAAAGGCCGATTTGATTTCAACACAACCTACGGTTTGCCTCGGACACCTTCCATCTCAAAATTCCTGAAAATTTCACGATCTGATTCGCACAGATTACATTCTCAGTTTTATTAAAAAATAAAAAATGGCAATCATTCTATCACCATAGGTTCAGAAAGCATCTATATTAGAAAGCGAACCTAAGAATTATTCCGGTTCGACGGATTAAACAAGAAAGGAAGAGATGATCCATTAAAACAGCGCCTTTGGAAGAAGGTTAGGCATACTTTTGAGAAGAGTTGAATTAACTCGAATATAAGATTTTGGCTACTCTTGTTGGTACAGCTATCGGCGGAATGGCAGGATAAACTATAATGATCTGTTTTTCGTGATAAAAACAATGTTTTACTGATTCCTCTTCAAAAGTTTCCTACATCAGAGTTTGAAAACGAAAAGTATGAACAGAGGAACCAGGTGCTTGCATATCCATACACATTTTAGATAGGGCGTGCCCAAAATAAACTAAGCATGGAAAAAGCAAGGAAATTGTTCAAATGAAGAAAAATGAAAACAAGAACAGCTTCACATTAAACGTTTTGAATTTTAGATATCAAAGTATTTTTTCCATACTTGTTATACATACTCATTCTATTTTCTAAAACGTGCTTTGCCGATTATGAAAGTCAGTTCCAACGGCCAGGTTTGTTCCCATATTTTCTGGTTTGATTTTTAAATGTGCCAATTACAGTGGAAAAAGACACTGCTGGAACCAAAGATCGGGAACTTAGGCTTGGGACTTCAGTATAAAGTCTCGGATATGCTCTTTTTTTCAAAGTTAAACCTACATCCAGGCATGGAAAGATTTTCGAGAGACACATCACAGTTCTGCGCACTGTTGGATACCATAAACAATGTTGATCAATTGCAGTTGTGACAACAGAGTCTGTTTTTCCTTCGGTTTTTTGTTCCTTTTCTTTCTCTTCGCTTTCTATTTTTCGAATCATTTGAAGCATTTGAGGGTACGCTATATCACCAGCGGCAGGGCGATACGCACCAATATCGTTTTGTGAGTACAATCCAGCGCTGAATATGACAGATAAGTTAGCCTCTCAGGTGATTACTAAATACCGATGAACAATTCTTTCCGCAATATCTCCAATAAGTTCACTCATAACTGCTACAAATCCAGCTCTGGGATTAAGCCCAGAAACATTTGGATCATTACTTGCGTCGTCACCAAGAATGGTTGCAACCATTTGAAGCGAGCAACGATTTTCAATCATTTCGACCTGTGTTTTGAAATGTAATATCTCTTTTTTCAACCATTGGAACTACCTTGATCATTGTGCATAATTCAGCCAATGTCTCTAAATGAGGGTTATGCACGATTCTTGGTCGGAGCATATCATATAATGTACGGCACATTTGTTCCGCAAATGTTTCGAAAGGGTGTACTTGTTGTGGAGCCTGAACAGAAGTGAAAACAGACGTCACAGTTGACATTGCTGGACTAATTCTTCCGTCAATTGAGACTTTTCTATCATCACTATTACGAGTAACGAAAAACTGCCGATACAGACGATATTCGTCATCACACGTTCTCAGCATGAAAGTACATGCATCTCGGGTCAAACGACACGTAGATTCGGCATGCGTTCTGAAAATTAACTGCATTTTAGATCCGCAATTACTCGAGAAACCTACTCGGAGAGATTTGACAATGTTGATTCGAGGATAGGTCCGAGCAATAAATGACGTTTGGCAAAATAGGCATACTGACACTCTGCCAGCATTTCTTCGAACTCGGGTACGTTTGCAAAACGTTGCTCCACCACATTTATGGACGCTCTGAAAGTGATTTTGTTCTCAAAAAATAAATTTTGCATGCAAAAAAAATAAAAATGTGGGAGAAATTTCATTATCGAAAATCCTCAGTGAAAGGAATTCCAAATTAGAATCACAGGTGATTCGTGACTTGTCTATTACAGCTTGTAGTTCGTAATCTACCTGTATTCGGGTTACCGCGAAGACCTAGTAGGTATAAATGAGATATCGCGAAATATCGCAAACCATTCGCGATTTGTAAGTAATCTGTCTATAATTGATAGATCGCGAAAACTATTTTCGAATTTCCACTTTGTTTTTTATTTTGTTTTTTTCCCTATTTCGCATCATTCGTTTTTTCACAATTCCTCTAACTATGTATTCTCTGAAGCTGCACCAAAATTAAAAAAAAGGTAAATTTGTTGAAAAGGAAGTGGCGAACAGACAATAACACAGTTTTTTTTCAGAATTATATCAATCGAAACGTGTGGACAGCGACGGACTCATTTCAAAGAAAGGGTATAAGGAAGGTAAGAAATTTGGCGCCTTTTTTTCTATTTATTGTAATTTTTCAGAAAAACCTCGATTAGGAAAATTCGAAACATGGAGCTGGTGGGATGTCAAGACAACAACGGCGGCAGAGGTCTCATCATTGGTGATAATTTACAATTTTCCCGTCCATTTTTTTAATATAATTCCCCTTTTTTTGTTTGGAAATGCTTCTTTTATTCTGTATTGTTTGTGTTTTAATATTTCAATTCGTATTCAATAAATTTTCGAAACTAAATTTCGTTCGCGATATACAAATTACACTGCTCGCGATAACCCAAATACAGATAATTTACATTCGCGATAGCTCGAATACAGCCAATTTACAGCTACTCTTTCGCGATATATCTATAATCGGCCTATAATAGGCGTGAGTCCAAGTACCCATTTCACTCACGCGCGAACGATATTTCACCTATAATAGACTCCACGCGAATCACCTGTGATTGCACTTCTCTCTATTATTTTCGGACAGTAATTTGACCCAAGCTCCATTTCAAACGAGCGAATCAACTCAAACTGCCCGTGTTGGAATTGAACCAATGCCTATCGCGCGATAAGCAAGAAGGTAACCACTTGGGCATACACTCACTTTACCACAGCCGCCTTCGACGCGAAGACACCATAAAGCAAAGCAAATGTGTCTTCTTCTTGACCACTTCGACCTATTTTTTCATAGTCCGCCTGCAATTTCGGTCAATATAAATCTAGCTTAGTATGTTCCACTCACCTCTAACTGTGCTTGTCTGTCCTTAACATCATTCAAGCACGTATCTAAATCTGCCAGAACCGCGACACGAACCCAGGTCATAGCTCTCAAACGAAGAACTGTTACGCGTCATTAAACTTAAGCCTAATACCTGCTCAAGCATTGCTCGAATTTGGCAATGTAAATGTCTGATTCCTTGTACTCTGGATGTGCGCGTAAATAGATGAGACATTCATCGATAGAAACGAGAATGGCAGCAAACGAATGACCAGTAACCATAAGCTTCGCAACAGAGAGCTTCTGAAAATTGGGTTTCAGTTTCGTTGAACATTTGAAAACTTCCCCTACCTTCATTATAGAATCAGCTTGCTTAAAATAATACAAGTTTGTTTTAATGAGTTGAGATCCGGTAGAAAGTGATGTCTGCTCGGCTAATGCGCGATCACAAGCGTCGTGGAGTGAGCAAGTTCGACTGGATACTGATTCGTATGCTTCACGTAGTTCTTTTATTGTCTGAAGGACTTTAGTGATGATTTCGAGCTTCGAGTCAACATTGAATGCTAAATACCTGTCTAGACACAGCAACTTGTTGTTCGAGTACTCGAAATTGTTTCATATTAGAAAGGATGGCAGTCACCTACAATTTTTTCCGAATTGCAGAAAAATTCAACTTATCACAAACTTCTGGTGGGAATTGCTGTTCGACAAGATCTTTCTCGCGCTTTTTGACAGCTTCTAAGGCTTTAGATATCAACTCGACATCTTCCTTTTGATGTTCAACTGGAAGTCACATTTTTACATTGGATTTTCTACTACTAGCTTTACTTTCAGGTTCTTTCACAGCATCGGGTAACCCCCATGTTACTGCCTTGGCGGCCAGGATTTCAACTGTTCTCATATGGTCAACCTCCATCTGACATGTTGAATGTTTGATCATGTTTTGAGATGAACATTTCTTAGAACTGGGTAGCTATTAGGATTGAACCTGGTTTATATTCTTAACGGCTTGAAAATAAAATTTTATTGAGCAACGTATCTGACAAGAGATGAAAGTAACAAATTGATGTGAACAGGAGATCAGGATGGATAGCGAGTTTTAGTCGACATAACGGAAGCGATCGCTTTTCACCTGAAACCCGTTGTCAATTTAGCAGCTCCATTGGACAATATACCTTGTATTTTCCGTCTTCTACGCCTAACAAGAGAGTCTGAGTGAATGCTCTCTGAGCGTCGTTGTCCACAGTTACTGATCCTGCTACATGTAAGATCATACCGCCGTTCATTTCACCGGACACGCCTGGAAAAACAAAAAGAATTTTTGGTTTCCATTGCTTAAAAACTACCTTCTGGAAGTCTCTGTGCATCAAGTGACTGGATGTTATGCTGTGTGCTAGGTAGAGCAGCCATGAATCTGAAATCGCTTTTTAACAGTTCGTAATTCATCTGTGAAGCATACCGACAAATATCATCAAAACCGTTGATAGGATTTCCGTTCCAAACAGCGTTCGATGATGTGATATTGGCGTAGAGGAATCCTATCTTTTCCCGTTTGCGATCCATGACATCGTAGTAAACCTGCATGAATTTCTCTGCCTCTTTACACAACTGAAAAAAAAAACCATTTCAGTGCAAAACATTTGACGATAAATGTTACTTCTTCATCTTCCTTATTTATATCCTGTGTTGTCTTCATGGCCATTTTAGAAGTTTCTGAAAAACATTTTTAAAGCGAAATGTAGGTTTAATACATAAAATATCTTTCAAGCGGACGGAGAACACAACTGTTTACAAAAAACCTTGACTTGCATGATAAATTGAGTCGCTACGCAACTAATTAAAAAAAAGCCCGGGATAAAATAATTTGACTAACGATTCGCGGTGCCCGCGACGAAAATATTCGACGTGACGCCGGCGTCAAGTGTGTTGCTTGCTGTTCAAGAATACATCCACGGGTTGCGTACTTAGCATCGTATTCTACGACAGATTGGCAAGTGTTTGGTACACTCAGGGTCTGAGCACTGATACATTCTTCTCAAGAAACTTATATTTTAATAGGAAAAATTTTCGAATTCAGTAAAACTTTTATTATTTTTATTTCTAATAAGATAAATTTACGACGCTGCGGGTTTCATACCCGTCCCGCATTAGAAACAAATGAAACAACTTTGAGAGGAAGGTAGAGAAATAAATAAGAAGAAATATACACAAATTTGTCTTCGTGGGGGAGGTTGATGTGAAAAGGCAGAAATTAAAAAAATTTCGATATGAAGAAAACAGCAGATTCATTCCATAGTTCTTTAATCAGCTTTTTTTGCGGACTTGCGAGCCTTTGGTGACCCAGCAACTGGTGATCTCTTTTCTTTATTCTTGACAGCATCTCTTGGAATCCACTCAAAGTCAACTTCGGAAGACGTTCCTTGTTCGACGACACGTCTCTTAGAAAGTCCAGATTTACGAGAAAGCTTAGACAAGAATTGGTTGGCAAGGTAAAGTCCTCCGATCGAGAGTGCAATGAAGAAGATGAAAAGGAATCCAGTCTCTCCGGAGAACCCAGAGTCATCTTCGAGAATGTTGACAGTTTGGTTGAAAACATTGTTCACGAATACGTTTCCATCAGCATCTTGGTAGTGAACGTTGACAACAAGGCCAACTGGACGTCCAGCGAAGCTTTCGTGAGCGTAGAAACCGTAGTCAAGAGTCGCCTCTTCTTTTGGAGCAACACGGCGGTTGTACTCTCCGCGGGTGAACTGAAAACAAAATCTGAAGCTATGATAAGGCACAAAAACTTACGTTCTGAAGGTGGTAGTTATAATCAGTTGGGAAACGGAAAGATGTCTCAGAATATTTCACAACAAAGTCCTTTTCACCCTTATTCTGGAATCCGATCAAGAACTTGACAGGTTTTCCAGTATAAAACTCTGTAAATATAAGCGAAAATTAGGCTGTCATTTTTGAACTTAAATACCGTGGAGAACGTTGGCATCAGCTGGTTGCACAAAGTGGAAAGCAAGCCCGGCATCCGGGGATGCTCCAATAGCAAGATCTTCTTCTTCTTGTCCTGTTTTTGGCGCATCATCTGTCACTTCTCCATCAACAACGTCAGATGCTTAAATATTGCTAGTTGAAAATGTGTCCCGCATATCTTCAAATAACCTACCATAAACGGCGCAGAATCCGAGAACGGAAAAGAGAAAGATGGTCGACAGCTTCATTACTGAAAAACATTATATGAATTCAAGGCATATAAATAAGCAAAACTATAAAAGTGAGAGTATCTGCTAAAAATGAGGAAGCTTGTTAACTTTATATCGCATTTTTAAAAGAGAGTGGCAGGAAATCAGTATAAATTGACAGAGAACGTCGCGTTTTCTCCGCCGTCAACTACATGTCTGTGGATGACCGTATCTCTCTGCAAACTGCAAAGACACTTTCGCGGCGAGACCCAGCGAATGGGCTAGCTCTAGTTGTCTAAACCTCCACTTCACAGAACGCGAAATTTCACGTCTACACCGAAGTTTCAATCTAATTTATATTTTTTAAAAAATTAACAAGCAGGATGTGTTAATTAATG
Source organism: Caenorhabditis doughertyi (assembly GCA_963572265.1). Classification (NCBI taxonomy): domain Eukaryota; kingdom Metazoa; phylum Nematoda; class Chromadorea; order Rhabditida; family Rhabditidae; genus Caenorhabditis; species Caenorhabditis doughertyi. The sequence goes on along the minus strand of OY751553.1, from coordinate 12,013,178 downwards.
AAATATTTATTGAAAACCAACAAGAACAGAAACAATTTGTTATCGAATGTGAATGTTATAACCTATTTCGTAGAGAAAAGGATACTACGATAATGGCTGACTCCAGTTTCTTGAATTTCGCATGCTTCATGATCAATCGGCTCCCGCAACTTTTGATAACAAAGAAGACGCCGACTAGTCTTCCGAGTGAGCGGTTGCTCACAGTTTGAGATCAATTTCATCGCAGGATGTTCTGGTAGATTCTTTGGGCAGTATCTGAGAAATCGGAGGATAAGGATAATTGTCGAATATCTCACCTCTCCAGAACAACCGGGTACCAGAACGAAATCCTACCATCTATTACCAAGAATTTAGCTGCAAGATCGAGCAAGTCACAGAAAGCAGATTCTAGGTTGTATTCTTCCTTCTGCTGATACTGCACGCTAGAAAACATATTTTTTGATAGGATGAGGGAATGGCTGTGCTCTCACTAGTCTTTGCTCGAATCTATGGCTTTGTTCTTCACAGTTTTTCTTGCTTTTTCTCGAACCCCATATGGTGCTTAAAAATTACTATGTTTCGAGAACTGCCAGAAGTAACTCACGGTCTGTAACAATTGCATCGAATTTCGCATTTGAACTCCAGATTCCGTGCTTGCTCGAGTCAGCAATAAGAATAGAAAGTAATCTTTCCTGGAAAAAAACATCTTTTCCCATTCAGATAGTTTTCTAACCTCTGTGCGATATTGCTTGAAATTGGCTTCGATGCTTTCTGATTCAGACCTCATCACCACGCCTTGTCTTGATGATCTACCTTTTGCTCTAGCTGTTTGGAAATCGATTTCTGTACCCATAACAAATGCCCCGAACTCAGCAGCAGGGAGAATTAGGCCACCGGTTCCGACAAATGGATCGAAGACTAAACTTCTAGGTTGCACCATTGTTAAATTTGTCTTAAAAAATCAACTTTTATCGAAACCTTGAAGACAGTTGCTACCTGAATAAAGGATAACTCGGGGTCCATAGTCGTGTTTCCAATATAGCACCTTTCCCTTAGGTTGTACTTCGTCTTCAGTTCGCTGCGGCCATTACCTATCAACTTTCCAAAATAAATCTTCCTAGGTATTTCGTCCGCTGGATTTTCATATTTTTCGACCAAGTACAACTCATTTTTCGGAGAACGCAGGCAAATAGGTGCACCCTTGAAGAGAACGTTGTCTAGAAAAGTCTATAAAAAGTTACTCGAAGCGATAGCGCCAGCTTTTCTGTACATACCCTGATTCTTTCGATGCTATCCAGTTTTTTCTTTCTTCCCATCGCGAATAATCTGATTGCGAAGCTTTCGCTCGGCGTATCGTATCTTTCAAGTATTTCTGGACGCTGTTTAAATTGCTCGTACATGGTGTCGTAGGTATCAGCTTCCATATCTAATAAAATAGCGAACTTCACTAGAACAGATCTTGATAACAATTTGATAACGTCGAGATGGCTTTCAAAGCACAAAACAAACATATGGTCCTGTAAGATGATTGAAAGGTTTTATTATTCAGTCTAAAAACTTGTTCATTGAGGATATCCATATTGTTAACTTTGAAGGAGAACATGGAGCAAATCGCTTGGAACTCTGCCTTCCGGAAACCGACATGACTCTGAGAGAAAACTACCAAGACGGGAAGCATCGTTTTCTGAAATAACATATTTATTCGATAATTGAATAATGTTCGAGTATTTTCTTCCAATATTCTAATTCAAAAGCTTAAATACCACAAAAAATTCAGTGTTGTCTTCTACACATGCAATACGCATAAAATTAGATACAAAACTTGTAGTAGGAGTGGACTACTTTCTAACTTTCGCTATTGTCTTTCTGTGCATAATGTGAGAAAAACCGGGAAAAATCCTGTTACAAAGAAAACACGCTCTTTTGACAAAACGGTGGCGGACGTTTGAAAACTGTTTTCATTCGGTGGTGCGATCTCTGTTTTCTTAAATTTTTATCGATTTTAGGCAGAGAATTGCAATTTTTTCAAATTTGTTACAACTTAAAACTATACATCATTATGATAGTTTTGAATGCTTTCAACTCTCCGTGCGAATCATTAATACCTCAGCAATCCGTTCTGATGAAACACGGGTTTTAGGAGAGTGCTACTTCCTCCACAGGTCCAACGGAGCATATCGTGCCAAGACCGATATAGTTAAACTATTTTCGCGGTCCGGGTGAAATTTCTCACTATTGATGAAGATTCGTCCGCGTTTCAACGAAACCTCTTCTCTATCGTTTCCCCAGAACAAATAGCTGTGGTGGTATGTTGCTAGCGATAACTTTAGTTTTCAACATTTCCTCCTAAGCGCTATCATTTTTTATCATTCTTGTGAGAATAAAACAAGTTTCAATGCTCAAACGCCACCTATTTCTTCTATCGGAGTTTTAAAAAAAAATGTTTATGCAGGTAGCCTACTGATCTCGATGTTACACTCCAACGTTCCCTTACCGTATTCTATCGAATACGCCAAATCTGGCAGATCAACCTGCAAAAAATGCAAAAAAGTTATCAGCGCGGTAACTTTTCTGTTTAAAAAATGTATTTTAGACCTTATTTCAGAATGCGCTTCGTATGTCAGTTAATCACCCAGCCTCTTTTTTCGATGGCAACATCGATTCTTGGTTTCACTATGAATGCTTTTGGAAAAATTTGATCCGTGGTCAAGATGAGATCAACATTAGCTCGATTCGTGGCGTCGACTGGCTCCGTTGGGAAGATCAGGAAGATCTTCGTGTGAGAATCAAGAAGTTTAAAGAGCCTCACGTTCATAGCCCCTCTCCAGTCTTTGTTAATGAGGTTTCATTGTCTGATTTGAAAATTGAAAAGTCAGCTTCAAATCGAGGGAAATGTGTCAAATGCAACACTAACTTCGAGAAAGGAGAGATGAAAGTTCATAAAAAGGGTAAATTTTACCACCTAAAATGTCATCTTGATGGCTTCGAAAGCATCAAAGGAACGCTCGATAATATTCCTAGTTGGGACGAGTTCGATGAATGCTGGAAAGTAAAATCTACTGCAGAATTTTCGGAGATAATGGAAGCAAAAAAATTGGCAAATGCGCAACCAGAGAACGAACCGGAAGTTTGTTCTAAACAAGAAGCGGCACTGGATCAAGAAGTGTTAGAATCCCGCATCGCGAACATGTGTACTGAAAATGTTCTTACCAACCAGCCAGTATCCTCTTCGGGAAACGGGAGACTCGTGAAGACAATAGAAGAGGTTTATCCTGATGACTCACAGCCATCGGCCTCCACTGGCAAAAAACGAGCAGCTTCTGATGACATTATTAAAATTGATGATGAGACAAAAGAAGAAGAATCGGAAGCTACAAGAAAAAGGCGCCTTGGAAAAGAAGCAAGACTAGCTGAGTTGCAGGAACGTAGAATGAAAGTATGTTTCAAATTTTTTGGTTATCAGCGAGTTGTTCCTTGCAGAAGCAAGCTGACATGTTATTTCAAAACTTCGAACTATTCAATAAGATGAGCTCATCTGATAGAATTGTAGTTCTTCGGGAGAACAATCAAGATTTACCAGAAGGAAACGATCATGGCACCCAAGTGAGTATCGCAAATGTTTAAGACGTCAAGAGCTGAAACAGTTCAAGAGACTCTAAAGACTTATTTTTCCAGGTTGTTGAACGATTAGCTGACTATGCATTATTCGGATGCCCCATCGAATGTTTGAAGTGTTCAAATGGCAAGATTGTTTTCAATTCTTCTCGTCGCACTTATGTATGCACCGGATATGCCACTGAATATTCGAAATGCATGTATGAAACTAAAAATCCAGTACGAACTCCTTTCACCATGCCAAAAATACTGTACGATAAATATGATGCTAAAGATGTGATTTTCAACTTCATGAGCGCCCGGCTTTATCGTGAGGGTGAAGACGCAGAAGAAGTTGTGAAGACAGATAAACGTAAATCGAGAGGAGGTGTTCATGGGGACCAATTCGTTTATGCTGCTGAGCAGATAGATTTAGCCCAAAGCGGAGTTTTGGCGAATGTGGCAAGTACCGCCACTAACACTCACATTATCAAAAATGGTACACTTGTCGATGCGAAGTTTCAGTATGCCAATCAAAGTCATGTATTCAAAAATGAAGTGGACGGGTCACTCTATCAAGCATCACTATCTTTCACAGATCTCACTTTAAACAAAAACTCGTATTACAAAATTCAACTACTTAAAAACGATACCACAGAGTAATCTCCGTTCTCATTTCAAACTGTTAATGATAACTCAACCTTCAGACAATTCTACGTATTCCGTTCTTGGGGTCGTGTTGGAACAGAAGTAGGTGACTGTTGCTTTGAACACTGCAACAAAGAAAGTGGAATTGCAAGATTTGAAGAGCTGTTTCATGAAAAAACAAATAACAAATGGAGATACCGGGCTCATTTCCGAAAAGCTGCCGGTTTTTTCAGCTATGTTGAGACGGATTATTCCGAAATCGTTAGTCTTTTCTTGCCTTATGCTCGCCATTCTCTTGTTTTCAGGCTGAACTTGGCAAAGAAGATATTATACCTGGCACGAGAACTCGTCTTCCAAAACCTGTGAAAGAAGTTGTGATGTCGATTTTCGATATCGAAAACATGAAGTCTGCTTTGAAGTCATTTGAAATGGATGTGAATAAAATGCCACTTGGTCGCCTCTCTAAAAATCAGATCAATCTAGCATTCGGTGTTCTTAACGAAATTAGTGATCTGCTCATTGAATTTCCTTTGAACACCACTAAAATTCTTGACGCCAGCAACAAGTTCTACACTATTATTCCTCATAGTTTTGGAATGAGAGTCCCAGAAGCGATCGACTCTTTCCATAAAGTCAAGGTAAGTCTAACTTTAAGTTTCCAGTGTCTGATCCAAACTTTTGCCTATTATTATTAAAAACTCAAATTTATCTGTTTCAAGGCTACCACATTTTATAATTCAGGAGAAAAACAACATGCTCAACGCTCTTTTGGAGATCAAGTTTGCATATGATCAAATTTGTGGCAACGAGAGACCAACCGCTGGATTGATTGGTGTTGATCCAGTGGACATGAATTATGAGAAGTTGAAATGCGCTATGACGGTACACCTTTAGACATTTATCTGTATTTCTAAATCCATGTCTTTTTAGCCTTTGGAACGCAACTGTATGGACTGGAATATAATTCATGAGTATATCAATAACACACAAGGATCTACACACGATATGAGAGTCGATTTGGTAGATGTATGTTTTATATATTCTAGCAGAAATGACCATAGGCTTTTCAGATTTTAAAATTGAGCAGGGATACTGAATCAAACAAGTTCAAAAAGCACTTAGGTAATCGTCGACTTCTATGGCATGGATCTGGAAAAATGAATTTCGCCGGAATTCTAGGGCAAGGCCTTCGAATTGCACCGCCTGAAGCCCCTGCTTCTGGGTACATGTTTGGAAAAGGGGTCTACTTTGCCGATATGTTTAGCAAGAGCTTCTTCTATTGTCGTGTGAGTTTTGATTAAGTGATTACTCTTCTCTGATAAAGTTTCAATCTCAGTTCCACATTGAATTACAGATCAATATACACCTAATCGGAAAAAAAAACGAGTCGTAATATTTCAGGCTAACGCTAAAGAGGAAGCATATCTTTTGCTTTGCGATGTGGCTCTCGGAACCACTGTTTCATGCATGCAGGCTACTACGTTTTCAAAGAAAACTTTGCCCAAAAACACCCACTCCGTTCATGGTGAGTTTTCTGCCAATCAAACTGAAGTGTATCATAATATTATTTCTCTTTAACACGGAAATTCTTTCAGGCATTGGTCGAGAGTGCCCTCATGAAAGCGGAAATTACAACCATCCTGATGGCTACATGATCCCGAGAGGGGCCAAACATTTCCAGCTACAGGGAGTTCACAATAGAGATTTCTTTTTACTATACAATGAGTATGTTATTCGGTACCAAACTGAATAAACCAGTGTTTTTTTACAGGTTTATTGTGTACGATGTGGATCAAGTTGAGCTTAAATACTTGGTTCGCGTCAAGATGCATCATGCTCGCCATCGCCAATGAATAAAAAAAAAAACTACCTCTCCAGATCAAAATCTTTGATAGTTTCACCCACTGCCCATTCTTTTCTTTTCTATTAACTTTTACGTCTGTAATACAGCATGTCTTTCGTCCATATTTTACCTCATCTTCCTACCACTTGCCAACTAGAATGTGTAACAAATGCTTTGAGCGAGCAAGTCGAGATTTTTGGAATCTGGTTCGGAAGAGTTCGGAAAAATTCTACCGAACCCTCAGTTGAGCCTTTAACTTGTCCCGATGAATAAATATTTTTAAAGAGTGATGGTTCGTTAATGAGAGAATGCGGTTCTGTTAATTTGTTTTACAGGGTTAGGAAATATCTAGCCCGTCGGCCCGGTTGAGTTTTTTTTTTCGCTTAGAACGCACGCTTAGAACTTCCCAAACTCCAATTTTTGCTCTTTTTGAGCATTTCACTATTCGCTATTCCTACACAATTTTTGCTTAATTTGCATACTGTAACACTTTTAGCGAGGGTAACCCCGTTATCATAGAATGAATAGAAAAATGTAAAAGCTGATCATTATACCGGGCCGGGCTTTGAAAAATTCATTTCTCGGCCCACCTCGTGCGGAAATTTCCCAACCCTGATTTTACATGCTGTTTTCTCGTTTAGTGTTGAGCTCCAAAAATTGAAGCGTTGGACAGTTCGTACTCATCGGCTTTCAGCAGAGTAGCGAATTTTGTTAATGTTGGAACTTTGAGACAATTTATGTCGCTCTTTAAAATTCAAATTGCGAAGTGAGCTACTGTAGCTTACATGTCTCGCCGCGACTTCAGTAATGTGGCGATGCGCCTTTAAAAAAATTTTTGTTTTTTCCTTTTCAGACATTAGCAGTTTTGGCCCAAATTACGTTGAAACGTGATAAACATCACTAACAATTTGTTTTAAAATTAGTTTTTAGGGCCTTTTCCTATTTTAGCGAAGTGTTTTTTCAGGTAATAATAATTTCTACAACATTTTTCGACATGGGTCGTAAGAACAAAACAAAACTGATGAAAGTAATTATGGACGAGAAAGTATTAAACGCAAAAATTGTTTTTCAGCACGGTAGTCAGTCTCTCAACGCGTCTTCAATCGGAGACTACGATGGCCGATCTTCAGCAGAAGGTCATGTTCCAGAGTTCGAGGTTTTGTCATCGCATCTCAGAGAGCTTGTATCCAATTCTTCTCCTTCTACCAACGGTGAAATAACTTTCTGAAATTCATCTATGCAATTATCAAGTTTAAGATAGACACCGAGAAATGAAATACATGTTCGCTGCTCTTGAAAAGAGAGATACGGAATTGATGGTCGCGAAACAACTCATCCGAAAGTTACAAAACGGGGTGTCGTCAGATCACAATGGGGTTAGTTTCAACCCAAAAATATTCCCTTCAAATTTCAATGCTTCTCTGAAGCTGTTGTTCGCTTACATTAAATATTTTCTAGGATGGAGACTCATCGCTAACTGTGCACGATGAAACCTTTGGTGATGTACATCAGGTCATCATCAACAATGAAGAGCTTGATCGCGCCAAAAAGCAAAACGAAGATCTAATAGAGGAACGAAATACACTGAAGATTGAGCTGCGGAATACTGAGGAGCAGATTCACGTTTTGGAAGGTAGTTCTTATCAGTCCCTTAAAGTTCATTCCTATTAAATTCAGGCGAAATCAGATTGCTTGAAACTAATCTTGAGAAAACCAGTAAATCTCTGGATGAAGGACAGCGAAAATCTGCAGAAGTTTTCCAAGAATTGGAAAGTTCATTGCAATTGGCAGAAGAACAAGCCGATAGGCTTCGATCGGAATTAGAAGCTCGGCAATCGGCGTACATCAATGTAATGAACGATCTTAATACTGAAAAGAATGCTCGGGTGGAACAAGAACAGCTCATGAAACTGCACATTGAAGCAAAAGAAGAGGCTTGTGCTGAACTTGAGCAAGCTTTGAAAGATTTGTCAATCTCGAAAGAAGAAGTTTCAGTTCTCACATCAACGATAAAAGAGCAACAGAATGAACATTCTGCAGTTTTACAACAACTTGTTCTCGATCGCGAAAAGCTTGAGTCTCGCTACGAAAGCATCAACAACGGAGTTCAGCTCATCAAAAAAGACTTCGACGAAGTGAAAACAACTCTTATCAAAACAAGAGATCTTAATAAGGAGCTTGGCCAAAAATTGGCAGCTTCTAAAGCGGACGCGAAGCACTATCGGGATGACGGAGACGCTTGCCGAATTTATATTAAGAAACTGGAAGGGCAACTACTTTCTACAAGCAACTCATCTGAAAAAGCTATTCGTGAAACCCAAGAGGAATACCGACAAATTAAGCAACATTTACTAGTTGCAAAGGCCTCTGTTGCTTCATACGAAGAGCTAGTCAAAAACTTGTCAAACGAGTTTCAGGATGATGAGGTGCTGCCTGGAAACGCAACTAGCGTTCTGGAAGCCGTGAAAAAACTGAAAGAGTCTTTCCGATTGGAACAACGCAAGCAAGTTTTCAACTTAGCTGCTGTTGAAGCAAAGGATTTCGCATACCAGAAGCTTGTTCAACAGAACAAGGATTTATTGGAAGGTATCAAGAACAAGGACACTGCGTGTAACGATGAGTTGAAGATGTTAGCAGAGGAGAAAAAAAAGCTGGAAGAAGAGTTGGAATCGAGCAAATCGTTCATCAAAAAAGTTCGGAAAGAAAAAGACACAGCTCTCAAAAAACTAAAACGAACTCTCGCGGAAAATTCAGAGTTAAGCGACCAAAATAAGTCGCTTGAGGAAAGGTTGGACCGTTCATTATCTTCCACTAGCAATGAGAGTATGACGTCCCTCAATTCCGAATCTTTGGGAAGTCTCGAGGAATCGATTTTGTTACTGAAAGCGACTCTTCAAAGCACTCAAGAATCTCTTGAACAGACAAAAATTCAACTCTTGAACAAGGAGGAAGAGAACGACATTCTCAAACAAGCAGTCGTTTCTTACGAATCCAAAATTAACCAGAGTTCTCAGGATATGGTAGAAACACACAAAACGTAAGTGGCCCTGAATTAACGAAAGTTTTCGAATGTTATTTTTCCAAATTACAGAATCTCGACGATGGAATCAAGGTTAGAAGAACTCCAACAATCTTCCGATGAGTTGCAGAAACGATACGACGAAGACTTGTTTGCGCTTCGCCAAAAGCTAGAGTCGTCCGAAAGAATTTCCGCAATCCAACAAGAAAGTTCTTCCTTAAAGGCTGCTTCTGAAAAACAGAGCCTTCAAAAAGAGATTGATCAGCTGAATAACACGATTATTGCTCATGAAGCTGATTCTGCTCGAATGAAGGATCGTTTCCAGTCAGCCGAAAAGGAAAAACTTGAATTATATCAAGAAAGCAAGTTACTCGAAGCACAACTCGAAAATGTTCAAAAAACATTCCAAGAACAGGAAAAATCCAACAAAATGATCAAAGAAGAAATGGTTCATCTCAAAGCAACGCTCAGTAGTTCCGAGAAACAAAAGAAGGAGTCTTTGGAAGAACTGTCCCAGTTGGCCCAAAAAATAATGGAAGCTGAACGTTCTTCAATTGAAAAAGAGTCAAGTCTTGTCGAAATCAATCTTAAGCTGAAAGCAGAAGTTGACAACCTTCAAACCCAGATTATGAAACAAGATCTTGAAATTGAAAATCTTGCTACTAGAATTAAGCTTCAAGAAGGAGAGCTTGAAGGCTTGGCAAAGCTCAGTGATCAGAAGAACCATGATTACGAGAAAACTTTGCAGTCGGAAAAGGCGAAATGTGAGATCCTCGAGAAAAAGTTGGAAGAGAAGACCACTGAATCAGTTCAAAGAATGGTGAACTTGAATGCTAGAGAAGGGAGACTCGAGGAAATCAAAGTAGGGTTCGAGAATGATTCGCGGGAACTGAAGGAGAAGATAAAGCACCTGGAGGTAGAACTAGCAAAAGCTGTTTCGGAGAAGAATGCCATGAGTTCAGAAGTTAGTGAATTTAAGCTCTTGATCGCTGAGAAAGACTCAAATGTCGAAAAACTCAAGGAAGAGAAATCAGACTTCGACCTGAAACAAGAACTTCTGGAAAAAGAGATCGATATTGTCAACAAGAAACTAGAGGAGGCTTTGTCTCCAAGAAAGGACAAGTATGTTACTCGTCAATCATTTTTCTTTAAGTTCGGTTTTTAAGAGTTCTTCAACTGGAAAATCGTCTTGAAGTCATGCAAACTGCTTCCAAAGCTCAATACAAACGACTCGAAGATGAATTGGCGTCCACAAGGACATCTCTTGAGCAAAGCTCTATTGAGAATAATAATCTCGAGAAACAGTTAGTTGGCATGCTCAGTATGGGGCTTTCATGTTTTTACAGAGTTTTGGAGCTTCAACAAAAATCCGTATTAGTCGACGAACTGAACGCTAGCAATCAAGTGATCAGTAAGGAACTAGCAAAAGCTGTCAAACTGAATGAATTGTGAGTATTCTTTAGTGTTCACTTTAGACCATTTATCAATATTGTAGTGTGACCGAGCTCGAAAAACGGAACCAGGACATTCAAACGGAAAATGCTAAAGAACGTGCAGGTCTTGTGAACGAGCTGATTGACACGAAACAAAAACTTGTGGAATGCGAGAAAGTGATTAAGGAGTTACAGGATAAATCACAACCTAAAAATTCCGAGTCTATCTTGGTAACAGATGTTTCGCATACAGATCCTGAAGAAAGCCGACTCATCGTAAGAAACACTTTTTACACATTTTTTTCGAAATATTGATTCTCAGGATGAAATGTTCCCTTCAATGGATCCAGCGGTACGTCAGCTTGTTATTCTTCTCTCTGAGAATCGAAACTACTCGTATGGCGTGCTCGGGCTTGTTGTATATGGATTCTTGGTTCATTTGTATATTCTTTTCAATTAAATTAATCTCGAAATACTTCTGTGTTTCAATGTTATTATTAACCGACCTTTTCATTCCCACCTAGAATGATATAGGAATTGTTCTTTCTCTAACTGTATCTACTGTGTTCATAATCTAACGCATCCCTATGTTAAAAATTCTATTATGTCTTATTCCACCGTGTTGTAATATCAACCGCAAATTCATGTATTATTTTGCATTATACCAAACAGACATTTCCTGTGTGAGCCGGTGATAGGGTTTCTCTTTTCTTATCGTTCGAAAATAAAAGTTCAGCCTCGGTGCGAGTATACAAAGTTTTCCAAAATCTTAAACAATCCAATTTCTATGTGTTCTTCGCATAGTTATTTTTCACTACAGCCTGATCGATCACTGTTTAGTTGTTAGTTTTTTTGTGAACTGCCGCCAAAAGTTCTAGTGAGAAGTGGCGCCGCCGTGATTGCACACATTTCGTTAGATGCGCAGGTTTCACTTGCCAACGTTGCTTCCACTTTCCATTTCCAAACTAAACGTGGATTTTTGTTCATGTGCAAGGACTTCTGAAGTTGAAAATGTGTTTGCATTCTCGTGATACATGCAGATTAGATTTTTGGTTCCTAAGTCGTTCCTTTTTTCAAATCTGTTGATACTATAAGCGGTTCCACGTGTCTGTCTAACTTCAATGCTTGTTTCAGGTTTTCATCTGTTCTGAGGAGCAGCATTTTGACTGGTAACCGAGAGAAGAACCATCGGGCGCCATGTCGCTCCTTATCAAATTTGAGTCTAAATCCGCAAGAGTTAAAGGTGGGTTATTATTTACAATGGAACCCCGAAAGTTTTGAATTCTTAAATGTTAAATGGAAAGTGTTTGGTTTAAATATAGAGATTGCTCAAATCATTTATAAAAAATATTTTACAGGAATATCGTTCCACCCAACAAGACCATGGGTTCTGACTTCTCTACATAGTGGGGTGATTCAGCTCTGGGATTACCGGATGTGCGTTCTGCTTGACAAGTTTGACGAACATGATGGTCCAGTTAGAGGCATATGCTTCCATCATGATCAACCGATTTTCGTATCCGGAGGCGACGACTACAAAATCAAAGTGTGGAACTACAAGCAAAAAAGATGCATTTTCACGCTTCTCGGGCATCTGGACTACATTCGTACTACCTTCTTTCATAACAAGTATCCTTGGATTATCTCTGCTTCTGATGACCAGACTGTGCGTATCTGGAACTGGCAGAGTCGCAACTCGATTGCTATTCTTACTGGGCATAATCACTATGTTATGTGCGCACAATTCCACCCAACTGAAGACCTTGTCGCATCAGCTTCGCTGGACCAAACTGTTCGAATTTGGGATATATCTGGACTTCGCAAAAAGCAAATGCCAGGAGGAGGAGTTCCCTCTCGTCCTACTGGAGCTCAACAAGCTGAACTTTTCGGACAACCTGATGCTGTAGTAAAGCATGTTCTAGAAGGGCATGATCGTGGAGTCAATTGGGTTGCTTTTCATCATACAAATCCAATTCTTGTATCTGGATCAGACGATCGCCAAGTCAAGATTTGGCGCTACAATGAGACAAAAGCATGGGAGCTGGATTCTTGTCGTGGACACTACAACAACGTTTCATCCGTTATTTTCCATCCGAACGCTGACTTGATTCTCTCCAACTCAGAGGATAAATCTATACGCGTCTGGGACATGCAGAAGCGCACAAGTCTGCATGTTTTCCGCCACGAAAACGAACGTTTTTGGGTATTGGCCGCACATCCAAGTCTCAACATGTTTGCCGCTGGACATGACAATGGAATGGTTGTGTTCAAGATCCAAAGAGAGCGGCCAGCTTACTGTGTGAATGACAATATGGTCTACTACGTGAAAGGACAACAAATTCGCAAGTTGGATTTGACAACTAAGTAAGGGGTTTCTAGAGTATCAAGTTTATGAATTTTATCATAATCAGCTTGCTTATATTAACTACAGTTGATTAACTTAATTTTTTTTCAGCAAAGATGTTGCCCTTTGCAAACTACGTCATCCACAACCCTTCATGCAACCATACTATTCACTCTCCTTCAATCCGGCGGAAAGCACATTCCTTCTCACTAGCCGTACCCACAACAAAGATTTGTGTGCTTTTGAGCTTTACAAAGTGGCTAACAACTCCGATGGAACTACTGAGGCGGCCTGTGTCAAAAGTACTGGAATTAATGCACTTTGGGTGGCGAGAAACCGTTTCGCAGTTCTTGATAAAGCTCAGAACGTATCGTTGCGTGATTTAACAAACAAAGAGCTTCGGAAACTTGAAAATATCAACACAGCCGTGGACGACATTTTCTATTCGGGAACTGGTATGGTGCTCTTGCGAAATGACGATGGGCTTCAGCTTTTTGACGTGCAGCAAAAAATCGTGACCGCCTCTGTCAAGGTTTCAAAAGTTCGTTATGTTATCTGGAGCAAATCCATGGAATTCGCGGCTCTTTTGTCAAAACACACATTGACCTTGGTGAATCGTAAGCTGGAAATTCTGTGCACTCAACAAGAGTCAACTCGTGTGAAAAGTGGAGCGTGGGACGACGATTCAGTGTTTTTGTATACTACTAGTAACCACATCAAGTACGCTATCAATTCGGGAGACTGTGGAATCATTCGTACTCTTGATCTTCCGCTGTACATTTTGGCAATCAGGGGGAATGTATTGTATTGTTTGAATCGCGAAGCTACTCCTGTTGAAGTTCCCATAGACAATTCTGACTATAAATTCAAGTTGGCGCTGATCAACAAACGCATCGACGAGGTTGTCAACATGGTGCGCTCTGCTAATTTGGTTGGTCAATCAATTATCGGATATTTGGAGAAAAAGGGATATCCAGAGATTGCTCTCCATTTTGTCAAGGATGAAAAAACTCGTTTTGGATTAGCTATCGAATGCGGAAATCTCCAAATTGCTCTAGAAGCCGCTAAGAAGCTTGATGAGCCAGCTGTCTGGGAAGCTCTGGGTGAAACGGCTTTGCTTCAAGGAAACCATCAAATCGTCGAAATGAGCTACCAACGAACTAAGAACTTTGAAAAGCTGTCGTTTCTATACTTCGTGACCGGAAATACGGATAAGCTCGTGAAAATGATGAAAATTGCACAAGCTCGAAACGATGCTCATGGCCAATATCAAACAGCGCTATATGTGGGGGATGTTGAGGAAAGAGTGAAAGGTGAGTAATATTTTTTTGATTTTTTTCATTTGAGTGCAGAAAACATTTCATCACTGGTAACACTGATCGTTATTTCAGTTCTCCGAAGTTGTGGTCAGACATCTTTGGCATATCTCGCTGCGGCCACCCATGGGTATTCAGACGAAGCGGCAGAGTTGAAAGCGGAGCTTGAAAGTCGTCAACAACCGGTGCCACCAATCGATTCCAATGCACGTTTACTAGTACCACCACCTCCAGTAGCTCGTCTTGATGAAAACTGGCCTCTCTTAGCTTCGGCTCGCGGCGCTTTCGATGCACAACTTCTTGGTCTGGGAGGACAATCAGCTCCAAGAGCTAGTGGTGTCAAAACAACAGCACCGGCTTTCGCTGTCATGGAGGATGACGTATGGATTGTAAAAGTTATTTGAAAATAGCATATCATTCTTTTTCAGGACGTCGAAGTCGGAAATGATGCCTGGGGAGACGACGAATATATGGTCGGAGAAGATGGAGAACTTGACGTTGATGAAGGAGAAGGCCCGGTCGATGGAGATGAAGAAGGTGGTTGGGACGTTGATGAAGAGCTGGCCCTTCCGGATATTCCAGACGAGCAAGGAGGGGACGACGATGAGGTTGTTCCTAATCCTGCTCCAGCCGTCTCTTCGGAGTGGCCCAACGTTTCTCGTCTTCCTGCTGATCATGTTTCTGCTGGCTCTTTCGAAACTGCTGTCAAAATTCTACGCGATACAATTGGAGTTGTCGATCATAAACCGTTTAAAGATGTTTTCATGAAAGCTTACGCTGCTTCTCGTTTATCGCATCGCGGTTGGGGAGGTTTCGGGCCTGCCGGACCGATTCTCATTCATCCACTTCGCAATTTCCAAGATGATAAAAATCATTCACCAGTTGCCGCCTTCAAACTTTCTCAACTGGCCAAGAAACTGCAGAAAGCCTATCAGATGACAACGAATGGAAAGTTCAGCGAGGCTATTGTGAAACTTCGCGAGATTCTGTTATCCATCCCTCTTCTCGTTGTTTCATCAAAGCAAGAAGTTGCTGAAGCGGAGCAACTCATCGCTATCGCTCGAGAATATCTTGCAGCGCTTCTGCTGGAAACCTACAGGAAAGATCTTCCAAAAACCAACATGGAAGACGCCAAGAGAAACGCCGAACTTGCAGCCTATTTCACCCACTTCGATTTGCAGCCAATGCATCGCATTTTAACTCTTAGATCCGCTGTGAACACTTTCTTCAAAATGAAGCAAATGAAAACATGCGCTTCTCTTTGCAAACGTCTTCTCGAATTGGGTTAGTTAAAAACTGAAATTTTTGCAATTCTAGATTCAAATTTTTCAGCTCCGAGACCAGAAGTAGCTGCTCAGATCCGAAAAGTTCTTGGTGCAGCGGAAAGAGACAACAATGATACACATGAACTGAGCTATGATGAGCATAATCCATTTGTCATTTGTTCTCGACAGTTCGTTCCTCTTTATCGTGGTCGGCCACTCTGCAAGTGCCCATATTGTGGAGCCTCATACTCGGAAGGACTAGAAGGAGAAGTCTGCAACGTGTGTCAAGTAGCCGAAGTTGGAAAGAATGTGCTCGGTCTTCGTATCTCTACGTTGAAAAACTAACGTCTACATCTCAGACGGATGGTGATAACTCTGTGTGTGATAATTGTAATTTATTTGCCTTGCTCTCCGTATCCGTTTGCTTTTCATTCTCCTGGGTGGTTTTAAGTTTTGTAAATTATTTGCTGTTATTACCCTCCCATAATTAAAATATTTATTTGTCAAGAAATGAAACTATTCCGAAGGAAATAATTCTTGCATGCTGGTTTTATGAAGTTATGTTTTATTATTCCGATAAATCATGAAGTTTCTTCTGTACTGAATTTATAATCTATATGTTGTATAACAAATCTGAAATGACAATATTTCTCGAACATGCTCGATCGAACAGCCTTCAAGCCTGATGGGAACTGCCGTAACATTTGCTGCCCTGTGTTTGCGGTCTAGGACAAGGCGCAAACCAAGAAAACTGTGTTACAACCACAGACTCCGGCAAATTCGTTTCAAATCTTATTGAGGTCCCTCAATCTTACAAGAAATTATGCGAATCTGGTTGATTACTTCGAACCTTATAACTTGTATTTCGGATTTTGTAAGAAACGCGCAGTGCAACCTTGCGTCGAAAAACGGCGGGAAAGTATAATTTTTGAAAAATGCAAATCTTATATTACTTATTTGCGATAGCCTGACACCTGGGTTTAAAGGCGCAGCGACAAATGTCTTTGGGTCCCGCCACGGTTACACTAATTTTTAGTTGAAAATAACTGAAAACGTGACAGGACCCGGTGAACACAACGTGACAGGACCCGGTCGACAATTGTCGACAAATGTTCACCGGGTCCTGTCCCGTTTTCAGTTATTTTCAACTAAAAATTACTGTAACCGTGGCGGTACCCAAAAGACATTTGTCGCTGCGCCTTTAAACCCAGGTGTCAGGCTGTCGCAAATAAGTAATAAAGAGAAATTCGGATCTTTTAAGGGGAGTTGAGCATCTTACAGGGAAATTTCCGGGTTTTGCAACACCACGTTTTTTCCTTCAATCACTTCGGAAGACTTCCATAAGATTAGAAACGAATTTACCAGAGGAGTTTTTAAAAGGAGTTTCTTTTGATAATCAATGATAATCAATAACTTTCGTGATGGCTTGCGAACAAAAAACTCCGAAAAAAATACAATTTTCCGTGTTAAATGCGCTCGTCCGCAGGCAGAACAATTATGGTATTTGTTCTAATTCCCATCTGCTAATCTGAGGCCGAATTTTCTTCTTTTTTCGATTTTCGAATTTTTCATCGCCAAACGTCTTCCTGTTGTTTATAGTAAAATTATCGATTTTATGTTTGTTCTATGAATAGTGGTGACTCATCAACCTTATTTCCTCTCGCATCGATTGTTTAACTAGTGATGGACAAACACACATACGTTTCATTCTCAACTTTTTCAAAAATTCTATGAACTTTTATTCTGATGCCATTATTATTTCAGAAAACTAGGGAGCATGTCATCACACCAACTACCGGCATGTGTTATCGATAATGGAACTGGGTATACAAAACTTGGATATGCGGGGAATACAGAGCCACAATTCATTATTCCATCAGGTTAGAAAGTCATGTCAAGTTAGCATTTCGATGTAGAGCATTGTAGCCATTGCCGTGAAGGATAAAGTTGCCAGCTCGAACTCTCAAGCTCTTCGCTGGAACAGTCGCGTTGGTGGCGCTGGCATTGATGATCTGGACTTCTTTATCGGCGATGAAGCCCTCTCACCAGCTGCATCAAATTATACAGTCAAGGTACATGTTTTTCCAAGATTAGATAGACTTTCACAACTACTGATAATTTGATTTTATAAAAACGTTTCAGTATCCAATTCGACATGGAATTGTTGAGGATTGGGATTTGATGGAACGCTATTGGGAGCAGTGTATTTTCAAGTACCTTCGAGCCGAACCAGAAGATCATTTCTTCTTGTTGGTGAGCTTTCTTCCTGGACTTTGTTTGCTATAATTATATCAAGTTAAAAAATATTTTTGCAGACTGAGCCACCCCTCAACACCCCAGAAAACCGCGAATACACTGCCGAAATTATGTTCGAGTCATTCAATGTTCCGGGTCTTTACATTGCTGTTCAGGCTGTTCTTGCATTGACAGCAAGTTGGCAATCGAGAGAAGCAAAGGAGAGAACATTGACTGGACTGGTGAGTTTTCAGATACTTTCAGTCAAAGTTTTCTTGCTTGTATCGCATAAACATTCAATGATCTAAACTCTCCGAAAGATGTTTTTCATGTTCTTCAGTTAAATCTGGTTTTGCGGCCAAAACTTTTCGGGTTGGGTAACTTGCTCTATTTCCTAGAATGGGACAATGTGGAGAAAAAGTAGCCTTATTGGATTGCGCCGATTCTGTCTGTTTAACTGTACCTGTTAAGAGTTGATGACCAGAGTTGTACGAAATGGAATCCGGTATTCGGAATAAACATTTTTTTCTCGGAATACGGATTTCGGAATCCGGAATGATTGGCTGCGAGATTCAAATTTGAGAAAAGCGATTGAGTTCGAAAATTTCACTTAAGTAACTTGGCTCCGCTTTTCAGTGCAGAAGTCATTTCATGCTAGACGCAGTGAATACCAAAACATCGCTCAAATATTGCCCATAGTTCTGCCATTTTTCTTGATTTGAAAATTTTGAGATGTTACGAAATGAAATTTGTTTTTGCGGAATATGGAAAACGGAATTCGGAATAAAATTCAATATCCCTCCCATGTGTTAATTTCTAAATGTTCAATCACAGTAAGATTGAAACTTTAATCTTACTCTTGTTTCAGGTCATCGACTCAGGAGATGGTGTTACTCACTGTATTCCCGTTGCCGACGGCTACGTCATAGGTTCATGTATCAAGCACATTCCTATCGCTGGCCGTGATATTACTTACTTCATTCAAAGTCTTCTGCGTGAACGAGAGCACACGATTCCAGCTGAACAAAGTTATGAAGTCGCTAAAACAATCAAGGAAAAGTTCTGTTATGTGTGCCCAGATGTGATGAAGGAGTTTGTGAAGTACGACACTGACGCTGCGAAATGGCTCAAAACTTATGATGGGATCAATTCGATAACCAAGAAACCATTTAGCGTTGATGTTGGATATGAAAGATTTTTGGGGCCCGAGATCTTCTTCCACCCAGAATTTTGTAATCCAGATTTCACAACTCCGATATCTGATACTATCGATACACTTATCCAACAGTGCCCAATCGATGTTCGTCGCGGTCTTTATGAGAACATCGTTCTCTCTGGTGGATCGACAATGTTCAAAGACTTTGCTAGAAAATTACAACGAGATGTCAAACGGTTGAGCGATTCAAGACTCCAAACGAGTGAATTATTGAGTGGAGGAAGATTAAAAGTATAATTGATACGTTTAAGAGGAACTTATTTTTATTTTTTTTACAGCCAAAGCCGATTGATGTTCAAGTAATTTCACATAAGATGCAGAGATACGCCGTCTGGTTTGGAGGTTCAATGTTAGCTTCTACTGTAAGTATTTCGAATTACTATAGAGACAAATTTATAGAAAAAATGAATTTGTTCCACCAAAATTTTGTTGAAGCCAACATTTTCTGTTTTCAGGCCGAGTTCTATCAAGTGTCGCACACCAAAGCTGAGTATATGGAGAAAGGACCATCAATTTGTCGTTACAATCCAGTCTTCGGAGCTCTTACTTAACCACACAATTCTAATATTTTGATTGAAGTTTTTCGAAAAAATCACTTATGGGCGCACCGTTGTCAATATGTAATTATTATCTTATCTTTTTTTTTGAAAAGTGTTCAATTTTCCTAGAGGTTTTGAAATAGTAAAAATCTCTGAAACATTTGATTCCAATTCTCTGAGTTATTCCGTACATCTTACACTTTTTTTTGCATGACTTTCGCTTTAATTTATTCGCCCGATCAACATTCATTTTCATAAATCGATATAAGTGTTTTGTATGTTGGAAATGACTAAGGTTTAGATCGCCCAATTGATGTATTAGACTGGTCGAATGTGTCTCCGTTTTTCTATTTTTATAAGCTCAATATTTATTTTCATCTATTTAGATATTTAGATGGATCTTCCAATCGTTTACTACGATGAGACAGAATGGGCGAAAACACACACTGGAAACAAAGTTAACAAAAAGCACGCTATCGCTGGAACGCAGAATATTGTCATTGCTGGAAAAGTAAGCAGGTCTAGTTAGTTTCACTGGTCAATCTGTTTGTAGACAATAATCGAAGAAGGCGTAACGATTCGTGGAGATTTGGCCACTGTTAAAATCGGGAAATACTGTGTTCTAAAAACGAAGTGCGACATTCGACCGTGTTTGAAAATTTTCAGCAAGAAGCCGACCATGTGTAACGTTGTCATTGGGGACTATGTTTATATTGACGAAGTTAGCTCTCGAAAAAAGAAAAAAAACGAAATGATATTTTTCAGGAGTGTGTTGTGAATGCATCACAAATATTCGCATTTGTTCAACTTGGTGCTCGTGCGATTCTCGGAAATGGCTGTGTAATTCGTGAATGTTCTCGTGTTCTTCCAGATACTGTTGTACCCCCCGACGCTGTTTACCCACCCTTCTCAACTATTGGCGGGAACCCAGGTATATTTTCAGTTATGTGCGTCATTGTTCAACGAGCACTGTTTCAGCACAAGTTATTGGAACTGAACCACTTTGCACTGAAAATCTGATGACAGAGGCTATGACGATGTACTACGATAACTTTGTTCCCCAGCAACGAGCAACTGCACTCGGATAATTTAGTTGTATGAAGTTTAATTTTGAAATAATAACATAATTTATTGAAAACCCTGAAAAATGACAATAAAACTCGCTTATAGTGGTTGAGATCTCAGGTAAAAATAAAAGCAAGAAAGTTATTCAAAACTATGAAAGGGCTGTTTGAATCTTGTTTCTATAAGATTAGAAACTTTGTAAGGACGCCAACGAGTTGATTCATCAATCGAATGTACAGCTCACTGTTCTGAACATGCAATGAAAAATGGAAATAAGTAATACAAAAAAAAAACTCACTTTTGTAGAAAGCCTAGCAATGTAGTACTCAAAGTACTGAAAGAAAACGAACACAGCGGAACGTACATGAGCTATGCGATGATTTTTGCTCATTTCGTCTTCAACTTTCATAAAATGTTTCATTCTGAGCGGTTTAGTCGGAAAGCCATCAACTCTGACAATCACGTATTCTTCTATGTTTTTTTGCTCCTCCTTTGCAAACATTTTTGAAAACAAATCTTCTAGGTTGGTTTTGTCAAAAGCTTCGCTCATCAATTGAACTATTTCCTAAAGTTTTTTTAATTGACTGAGAGCTTTCTTCAATTTAAATACGGACCGGGTCTGTATTTTTAGATTCAACGTGTTCGCTCATGCAATTGGAAATAAATCGGGCATATCGTTCTGCAATTGGCTTCATGTCCGAGTTCCAAGTTCGAAAGGAAAATAGCCTGAAAAAATAGGAATTTCAAATTCCGCAGTTGTCTATATATCCTGAATCTTAATAATTACTCTCTGCGATAATTCTCCGAGTTTTGATGATTTGATGATGTATGCATTCTCGAAGGGGAATGAACTGGAGCTGAAATTTTTTAACTCTAGTTTTTTAAAGACTAGTTTATTGTAATTACTCCAAACGACCAGTTTGACGTTCTTGTTTTTTCTTATGAATAATTCTATAAATATACACCTACATGTTCCTTTTGAAAGGGATTTTTATGGATCATTATATTTTCTACAAATACATTCAGAGACCGAGAAAAAATAGTTCATAAACTGTGCCAGAGTTTGAGTTCTATTTTTTTTAAACACCTCTATTAGCTGGCTTCTACTGTAAGTCTTTCACAATAGAACTCACGCTGATTGTTTCCTGTTGATTCACTCGGAGCTGGAAGTCTCTCTCTAGAATCCTCATTAATTTGAGTAGGGGAACTGATGAATTCCTGTCCTGATGAGTGGCCTTCTTCTTGATTTCGTTTTTGTAATAACTTTATTTCATGACTGATACTGGAGAGACATTCCCTTCTATTAAAAATTGGTTACTCACAAACACTCACACTTTTCGTGCCCTCTCGCAAAACCTTGATTTAAAAAGTTGATGAATTGTTCTAGCTTCTGTTAACTTCAGATGTTTAATGTAGCTAGCAAGGTTTGGAATAATTTGCCGACGCATTCTAGAAACAAAAATTTGATTCAGAAACAACTCAACCTTACTGAACCTTCCATTCAATGAATATACCGTATGGCCGCTTCTGAACTTCTCAACATAGTCACGCCAAATAACCTCTCCCATGGGGGGAAGCGATTGATTTCTGAATTTTTTGTACAAGTTTTGAGATATGTTTTCTGTGTACCTTGCAATCCATCTTAACATCCTCAGGTCTTCAGATGTCGAATAGTAAAAACGCTTACCCATCTGGAAACATGGTTTGACAGAAAAGGAAGAATAATAAATACCAAATAAGAGCATTCTAAAAACAGAACAATTCAGTTTATGATAAGCAATCACAGAGAATCATCATCAATCCCACAAGCAGGTATTTATTACTAAAAGAAAATTACGAAGAAATAAGAAAAAAAAAACAAGAAAATCTGATGTCTCCCGCGTACAACAAATAAGGCCTCATTTGTGATATATATAAATTTACGAAAGGGTGCAGAATAGAATGAAAGGGTTGTTTAACAGAAAAAGTTAAGCGAAACCAAGGGGGGGGGGGGAAATGAAAGGAACGGAATAAGTTATAAAAATAATATAATTACAAGCATTTTTGAATAGGGTCACTCATTTTCAATACTAGAATTATCAATCAAATCACAGTGAATATAAAGATGCACTTTGCCGGTTTACCGTTCACAAATGAGAAATCATTGCATTGCCATTTACGAACAGTGTGAGGTTGGAGAAAAGTTGAAGAGGAATGAAGGAAATTTACAGAATGGACAATTTAGGTTGGTCCTTCTGGGCTCCTTTTGCGCCTTTCTTAGCGTCACCCGATTTGTTGTTGTTGTTATTCTTCGGTCTACGTGGTACGTTTTCCGAGGATGTGATCAACGAGGCATCAAGTCCCCGAGCAGCCATTGCGAGCTGAAGAGTTTGCTGGAGGTCAGCCAACTGGTCAGCACTAAGCCCTGAAGAAGTTAGTTGCACACCTCCAGAATTAACGACTGCCTTCGGAGTTGTCTTTTTCTCTTCTGAAAAGAAATATTATTATGGAAAATGAGTAATTCAAGTACCTTTGTGTGTTGGACTAAGGTTGACACCCGAGTCCGCTCCAACGGATGATGTGATACTGGACTGGCTAGTGGCATGCTTGATCGGACCAGCAGCAGGTGGAGGAGAAGCAGTCTGTTTTGCTGGTGCGGGAGCCGGTTTACCGTTGGAAACTGGCTTCGTGGATCCTCCAAGAGCTGCAATCGCCTTGAGAATAGCAGCGGTATCGAAGTGCGTGACGTTTGTTTGTTTCAATTCTTTCTCTCTTTCGTTCAAAGCAAGTCTGATAGATTTGAAAGCGGTTGAAACAGCGTCGGTGGGGGCTGCGACACTGACTGAAATTGAAACAGTATATAAATAACGTTTAAAAACAAGCTCACCTGCTGGTTTTGGTAGAGCAGCCGATTTAGTTACCGAAGAAGAGGTAGGAGCAGCAACGACAGGAGCTGGGGCCGACTTTGCAGGGGCGGGAGCACTGGGGGTTACTGGTGCGACTGTTTCCGTAGCCTTCTTGTTCTTGTTCTTTTTCTTTTTGGCTGCTGTCACACTGATTCCGCTAGACGTGGTCCATCCTCCTAGGATACTTGAGGCTCCATCTGAAGATTTTTTAGTTTAGTTTTTCTAAGCCCTCTTTTTCAAACCTTCCAAGAAAGCAGAAATGGTCTTGTTAACATCAAGGTCGAACGAATGAAGGACCATGATAATGTCATTATTAGTAACATTATCAACGACTTCCCGTACTTTGGCGATTTTCTCCTGAAAGACTTTCTTCTCGCTTTCCTTTGGTGCCATATTCTGCAAGAACAAGAATAAAAATTATTGAAATCGTTGAAAGAAACTCTGAAGTTGAAAATAGGTGGACACGTGAAGGTATGGTAAAAGATTGGGTAATCGGCGTAGAACACCGCACACTCTCCGATTGGTTGGCACGCGCTGCGGTCGCGTTGCGGCCGACCTGGCACCGAGACGGGCGTTTGGTCGACTGCTAACCTATATAACGGAGAGCGCCCGCAAAAGAATAGAGGTGGATATTTTATCAATTTATACGAGTACTGATTGACATAAAGTGAATACTGATAAAAATAGAGAGAAAGAGAAGAGAAATAATAGAAGACGACCTAAAATGGTCAAGGGGGAGGTGCCACGAGGAAGGCGCACGTAGTTTTGCGGGAGGGTGTTCCTCGCCGCGAAATGTGTACGGTAACACTCGTTGTTGTGCTGTGTCTCATTTCAGAATTTCTTCCTAAAATTTGATTTCTGGGCGATTCCCAGAAGTTTTTGTTGTTGTTAAGACTTCCTGTGTGTTTTCGCTCGAATTTCTCAATTTTCAAAAAATAATTACTTTAATTCCTCATTGTCTGTAAATGCGCACAGTTACTTCATTTTTCAGGGTAAAATGTCGAAGGTTTCACGTGAGTCTCTCAATGAGGCCATCGCCGAAGTTCTCAAGGGATCAGCGGAAAAGCCACGCAAGTTCCGTGAGACCATTGAACTCCAAATCGGTCTTAAGAACTACGATCCACAGAAGGACAAGCGTTTCAGCGGATCCATCAGGTAGCTACGACCTGTAGAACAGGTAGTCAGGACTATTTTAAACCTGACGGACCCTCACCCAGGGTCTTAAATAATGGGTAGGCTTTTTAGCCGACACCTAGTAATAGTTTTCCGTTGGTATGGTGGATCGCTTTATTTCTTTATACTTTGTATGCAAGGAAGGCATTGATTTCAGACTGAAGCACATTCCACGCCCAAACATGAAGGTGTGCGTGTTCGGAGATCAACACCATCTTGATGAGGCTGCCGCTGGTGATATCCCAGCTATGAGCGCTGATGACTTGAAAAAACTTAACAAGCAGAAGAAGCTTATCAAGAAGCTCGCCAAAAGCTACGATGCCTTCATCGCTTCCGAGTCTCTGATCAAGCAGATCCCGCGTATTCTCGGTCCAGGACTCAACAAAGCCGGAAAATTCCCGTCTGTTGTGACTCACGCCGAGTCTCTTCAAAGCAAGTCGGACGAGATCCGTGCTACTGTCAAGTTCCAGATGAAGAAGGTATGTCAAATTAAGTGAAACCTAAATTAAAACCGACTGCATCAGGTTCTCTGCCTCTCTGTTGCTGTTGGACATGTCGGACTTACCCAAGAGGAGCTCGTTTCCAACATCTCGCTCTCTATCAACTTCTTGGTTTCTCTGTTGAAGAAAAACTGGCAAAACGTTAGATCCTTGAACATCAAGTCTACCATGGGCAAGCCACAAAGAGTTTATTAATTACTTTGTTGTTCAATAAAATTGTTGATTATATATTATTTGTTCATGAGTTGTTCTAGACTGATTATCTTCAACAGCAATCGTCTGATTTTAGTTGATTGAGATCTGACAATTCAGAAGTCATACGAACTTGTATTGTAGATGACGGATAACGGGATGCATTTTATGGCCACACACAAAGGCCCTGCCAAGCAGTTAGTAGTCATAGTGGGAGATGAAGACGGAAAGGTAAAGTGGACAGTACTATTGAATGACTATCGGATAATGTTTAGATCAGGCAGATGCTAGACCAGAAGATTCGTCCTGTGGAAGGAGAGGAAAACTGTTATTTTCTTGAAACTTAGTTGGTAGTGAAGTGGAATTTTATTTTGAATTTTATGATTACAGTTATTATTCTGCAAAATACGGTATCAAGGAATTTCAAACTGTGTCTGAAATCAAGAAAGAGTTCGAAACAGATAAAAGGCAAATGGTTTGTCATTTCATCGCGTACAAGTCTATTGATCAGCTAAAGGAAGCCAAAGAAGTAACGGATCGAACAAATGCCGATATCCGAGTGAGTCAAGGAAATACTAGGTAGCTCCCCAGATACGCTTAGTTCAGTTTCGCTGAGTTTTATATCATTGATTAAATTATCGTTTCAGTTGGTTATCATTGAATCAATGGACAAATGCCCGGAAGCCGAAGAAGTGGAAACGTATGCAAATGCGAATGGGTTCGAGGTAGTATATCTAAAGCCAAATGAGGTGAGAATATAACGTTATTCGTTATGGAAATGTATCAGGGGTATTTAAGGAGCAACGAAATTATGCCAAAGAGTTAGGTGAAAGAATTGGAGTCGATCGACTGGTTGAGAATCTGGAAGTTTGTAACTGGCCATATAGAGTTTGTAACGCTATCGCAACGGTCAGTTCCTCAAATCATCGTCAGGAAAATAATTCGTTTCAGGGAAAGTTGCCTTTCTTACCAAACTCTGGCACAGTTGTCGAACAAAAACTTACGGATGATGAGATCATGGGAGGCTCTGCTGCTGGTAAATAAACAATCTTCTCTGGTTTTATAATTCATTCTATCACGTTATAATTTATCATGATTCGTCCTTCCGAAAGTAAACCTTCATAAGTTATTATGCTTCCAATCTAAAACATTCATTACGTTCATACTAATAAAAGATGGTGTTTTTTCAGAACTCGTAATGCGAAGTTGCGTTGATTGGTGCATCCGTTACCCACCAGTCGAGATTCCTGCCCCACAACACGCTGAAAGAGTTCATCTGTCTCCGGATTCTCCTACCACCACGGAAGGAACCACCAATATTGATGACATTTCCGTATCTGTTGATGTCGAATTAGTTCGTGATGACAAGAAAAACGAAGGAGGAGCAAACTGTGGCGAGGTTTGTTTCATTTGATTTTAGAAAAGCTTCTCAAGTTCGCTGTGATGCGTTTTCGAAGTTGACCTCGTCTTATTGAATTTTAGAATGTCAAAACATCAACCGAAGATGGCCGGAGCTTAGCGGAAACGAAAGCCAACTTAGTTGCAACATCGTGACTGCTAGAACATTGCTAACATTACACTCACTATTTTAATATTTCTTTTGTCTCAAAAAGTTTAATCGTATTATACAATGTATTTTTTTTAATTCATGTCTCACTTATTTTCTCATGTATAAATAGTATTATGGTTAAAAATCGAGATTTCGCTTTAATTTATTGTCCGATTTTGAAAGCTTTAAAAGCTGTTGTTATCATCTGTATTTGCTTACCAATGAATTGAACCCGAATAATATAACTGTCGAAACCTTGATGACTGTATTTCACTTAACATTATAATATGAAAATTTATCTTTTGTTGCGAAATGTACAGTACAAAATTGCATAAATTAGGAAAAATTTCAGTTTCGAAACGGAAAGAAATTTAAACATGAGTCAGGGAAAAAGTAAACCAGTGTGGATTTGGGCGCAAGAAGGGACCAGAAAGAAGAAAACTGGGACGGACAGAGAATAAAGAGAAAACGACAGAATTGTCGAAACAAGTATTGAAACTTATACAAAAACGAAAATATTACCCATGATTTGTGTCGAATCGTTTTTAAAACCGGATTAGATTTTTCAGGAAAGGTGCAGTTGAAGGATATGGAAGTTATTAGTCATCGCCGGGATGTTCGGGACAGCAATTCTTCCGTTTGAACCAATCATCAATACACCTGAAAATTAAATTCAATAAATAGTTACCTGTTAAATAGATTCATGCTGTTTTTTCTCGTATTAACAAGCTGGGAGCTTGCCTACAAGCCAAATGCGAACACAAATGCCACTAGTTTGACTTTATACTTTTTAATAGAACAAGGTTTTGGATTTTTGTGCAAGGCATTCAAGTCTAACTGTAACTTGTAGACGCAGCTGTGGGCTATTCTGATTGTCTAAAACTGGAGTCAATAATTTAGATTTGTTTACTTACTGCTTGTGGTAAATGCATAGGCAAGGTAACCGAGCAATTTTATGGCCTGCTTCTAATTCCTCTAAACAGATTGAGCACTCGCCTTTATCTTCCTTGAGAACATCATCTGAAACAGCAAAAACTTATTTTGTGGAATGGAAGCTAAAATACCATTATATGTTATTTTGGGTCTCGTCAGGCACATAACCAAATGAATGTCAGCATCATCCGAAGGAACAACTTTGTGACACACCGGGCATTTCATATCTGGAATGACGGATGTTTTGGTCAATATTTTGATATTTCAGAGAACCAGCCCTACCCATCATAAAGACGGGAACTGATCTGCGGCTGTGGTGCCCGTGAAGACGCCCTGGACGAACATGCAATCCTCTTGAACGACTAAACAACGTTTTTTATATAATCACATATTTTCAAAAAATACCTTCCATGTATACCATGAGAAGGTCCCGCGTCATCTTCAGAAGCATTAGAATCCGACGATGAACTCAGGAAACGGGCATTACGCATTGTCTATAAATAAAATTTTCGTAATTGAAGGAAATGGAATTTTACCTGCATGAACTCGGCTGCTGTCATTACGTTTGGCCTTTGAGAGGATGAGTTGTGAGAAGAGACCTGGAATTCAAGCCTTAAAAATTGTCGAATTGATATTTATAGTACATGTGCTGTGTCCACTGAGTTACTTCTTGGTCTTTCTTCAGTGACTGATGACTGCCGACCACCCATCACTGCCTCTCTACTATCCCCCCACAGACGTTCTGAAATAGCGATTGCGCAATAAAGAAGGAATCGATACGATTGTCTTCGAGAAGGTAAATTATCGAAAACATTTCAGTTGATAAGAAAACCAGCAACAGGAAAAGAAAACATCGACAAGTAATAGGAGAAACAGGGAAATTGGGAAGCGCAGTTGCAACAACTTTTTTGGATGTGTTTGTATGCATGTCGTTTGCGCCAAAATTTCAGACTGATAATAAAATTGATAACTAATAGTGGTTATATATATTTCAAGCTTGTTATACACCAGCTCTGACTGGCTGGTATGTGAACCGTGAGCAGAAATTTTCAGAACGAATTACGAAAGATGCCACAAAGTACTAAAGATATCGGGTAAAAATCGCGAAATTTCTTTAAAACTGATAAAAATGTTGCTGGCTGCTCCTCTATAAGGCGCAACGGGTATTGTTAAGTTGGTATCACAGAGATTGAGACATCGTTTTTCGCAGCTTTTTTGTGGTAAGTTTTTCGGGCCGAATAAATGTGAACACGTATATTTGTATTCAAGTATTATACCAATTTTGAATCCAAAAAAATATGGTGAATACTATGAACAGGATAATTAGTATATTAAACAAGCCAATATGAAAAGCACGAAGTTATTGGTGAAGGTATAATAGGGTCTCTTTAAATGATGATGGGGTCATGCACAAAAAGGGCTGTTGCTGCTGTCGACTGCTGCCTCTGCCTTCCCGAGGTGTTCATTGATTCGGCGCCCAATGATGAGAGAGCCGGAGGGCGCAGAGACATTGTGACATTCAGAGATTATATGAAGTGAGTGAGACGCAGTTATTGTGAGACGGTCACGGGGGTCGCGGGGCACCGGAGAATGGACACGGACGAAGAAGCGAAAAGTGAGCACGACGGAGAAGATGAAGAATTGAAATGAAGGGAACGAAATGATAAAAATGATACAGGAGAGAGTAAAAAAACCATGGAATTTATTTCTGTGCTTATCCAATAGACAATCAGTTTTGTATGTTAGTCAGTATCTAATGAAAAGTTCGAAGTCTATTTAGTTCTCGTTTTTATAACTTTTCCGCTCTGATAAATTCAAATTATATTAGCGAGGATGTATAGGAAATTCAGACTAAATATGAGTCATACTCATATCCGAAACTAGTTAGCTGTCGCATAACTAATCTTCAATACACATTCACATAGAATTCATAGATGAAACATAAATGAGATCTAGAGAACTCATGAGGAAGAATGCGTGTTTAAACTTATAGCCTCATTGTTCACAAAGGTTTGGTGGACCGTTGAAAAGCGTTCAAAAATGGCTCGCGCGTCATTTTTCATGCATTCAAAATGATATGACGGAAGAAATATGGAAGAATATGATTTCAACATTTCGCATGCTTGGCTCAAAAAGTATAGTCTTTTTGCGAATTTAGTATCTAATGAAATTGAATACCAGCAGAGAAGAGATAAAACGAGAGAAGAGAAGAATGACAGAAGACCAGAAAATCACGAGGAGAGAAATTAAAGCACGAGAAAAACAAACTGTTTTTCACTGTCAATGTTACTGAATCAATCATCGAATGCAGATTACGATGTGATTGATTATTTCCAAAACCTGAATTTCTTTGTTTCCATTTATTCAAACTTTCAGTATTTCTTCCTGATTTAAGGATAAACTTCTCTTAAAAAAAAGAAAAAATAAACCAGAGTTTAACATCTAATTGTGAGGTATGCATTTTAGATGAAAGCTTTGCTCAGTTCAAAGGAAGATACAGAGATCTTTTGAGAATAGTCATAAAAGATGTACTTGTGGTCGTCAGTAAAATGAGAAAACTGAAAAAAAGTCAAAAAGTGCAAGCTAGTCAAGCATCTCGAGTACTTAACAGAAGTCGTCCAACCACAGAAGTGGATCTCAAAAGTCTTATTTTCGAGAAAAATGGCGAAAACTAGGTTCTATTCTTCTCAGTGATGAGACGAATATATATTCAAAGGAAGGTCGCAAAGTTTTCAATTTTTCTTTCGTTCTCTTCTTCTCCGCACAAACGGATCGTTGTTTATGTGGAACGGCTAGCTGGTAACTCGTACACCTGGGTTCCTTGTTGTTTCTCTCGTTCTCTTCATCTCATATACTTCCTGACTCTAATATTAAAACGGGCTGTTGAGCAAGAAATAGAGAACAAAGAAAAAAGGAGAGTGATTAGACAAAAACTATATTTAGGTGTAACAGTGTTTCAAAGAGAACAACACAGTATTGAGTAGACTAAAATCAGAAAAAATGTGAAAAAAGGAATCACAAATGTTATTTTTAATTCTCCATTGTCCAGTCAAACGTAAACTATCAAGACAAGAACGTAATTGTTAAAATAATCTTGTACAAAGTTATTTCGATTAATTATTCTGAAATTCTTAATATGAATCAGGTTTCTCGAAATTTGGAAATTTCCCTCCACAAGGTGTTGGTTGATGGCCTCTTACGTCTTTTGGTGACATCAAAAACCATAAATATTTTCAACTTTTACTTCATCTCCTTCCAGTGAAACAATATTAAGTCACTTTTCCATAAAAACAAACAACTTGTAAAAAGACATTTTGAACTTGGTAAACATCTCAGAGTGAGGAGAAAAACGAAATAATACACGAAAAGAGTAAGTAGGTGGAGTCATGTCATCGGACTATGGCAAATAATGGGATGAAAAAAGGTAGATATTTAGAGAGTGACTGAGCCACTCATCAAATCGGCATCGCTTTTTTACTTTCTACAAACTGCTCTTTTGAAACGATGACTGTAGTTTCAGTTGATACTAAAAATGGATATATTGAAACTGATAATGATCGTCTCATTATGGTAATTCTGCTCATTTTTCTGCCGGTAAGCGAATATTTCTGTGAATGAAAGATTTGAAAAAGTATGAAAGTTGAGTGGGAATATACCGTTTAAATCACCAAGTTTAATTCAGATTTGGATAAGGGATTCCAGTACGATCTATTATTTGGAACACGCCATTTAACATCTCTAAACTTTCAGCCTCTTGCCGTTTTCTTCAAGTCTCGTGCATGCAGCAGTCAAGTTTGTCTCAACATCCTTCTTTACATCTTTTTAATTATTCCTGCATATTGCCATGCCACATGGTACTGCTTCATCAGAGGAAGAGAACATGAAGTACGCGCAGAACTTCAACCACATCGTCGTATCTAAACATTTTTTCCTCAGTGAAACTGTAAAATGAAATTGTAAATATGATCAAATTTAAATGTATAAGCGTTAAATCTAAAGTCTGTTTTCCGTTTTTCAATAAAATGACTTTCTTCAAATGAATAATGAAGATCTAATTCAATTGAACTAAATTGAACGTAATTAGGGAAATAAAACACACTTTGTTGATTTTTTGAACGAATCGTCACTTGTTTATTTCTCGACAACAGCAAAAGAACTTCGTTGTGTAATGCGAAAAAAGAGAGGCGGCCTGACGAGGAAACACAATGGATGATAACGTTTCGGGCGGTCAATTCGAACATCATTTTTCAATTTTCTTCAGTTTCTCACGTCTGTCAATCTTGAATTTCCCACAATATTGAAAATTCAGGAGATACATTTTCAGCTGCTCTTTTTCTGGTCTTTATATTTTCTGAATTACAGTAACCTTTGAACCAAGTTTCTCACTCCCAAAGTTCTTTTTTAACTTCTAGTAATAATATTCTGAATCTGGTTAGATGAAACTGAAGTTGATATTTACTAAACGACTATTGTTTCATTTTTGTTGGTTCGCAAGTGGAAACTCTCTTTTGAAATACAAACAATTTTCGTATGACTTTCCCCATTTGCACGTTTATTTTTTGGTTTTCTTCTTACGAGCCACCCCGATTATTATCCCCTCGAAAAGCCAAAGAGAAGATGGGCGGTTCGAAAAGAATCGATGGAAAGAAGCAGCTAGGAGATTTTCGTTTCCTTTTCATATATTTCTTTCAATGCAAAACAAGGATTTACATTCAGAAGAGCATAGATTTCCGTAGCTCTAACATGCTAGAAAAACATTCTCTCCACTGAAATATTTTTTGCATTTTTTGCGTGTGCTAGCTCCCTTTGCTTATCAGTTTGACCATCGGTTACCCACGTTGTTCTCTTTTAAAATGTCAACGTGTTAAGCTTCAGTTTCAGAGTAGTTATTACCTGAGAAGTTCTCAATCGATATCTTCTCACTCTCTCGAAATGGCATCGCAATTTCTCCGTTCCACCAACTCACGTTACGTTGCTGGAGTTCTCGCTGCTCTTGGAGCCGGATCCGCTGTCTACACTCTAACTCCACAGGTAAAAATAAAAGAAACTTCTGTTGACCTGAAACTCATAAGATACTCGATAATACTCGAAGATACTCGATATGGTACTAGAACCTTTCGAAATTCTTTAATATTATCTATCTAGAGATATTGGGATCAACTAGCAGTTTGGTGGAATGAATGGAGCAAATCTTCTTCTACCTCTTTGGTTGAGATCTTACTGATCTTTACTTTATCTAAAAAGCATTTTGTTTTCAGCACATTCACGCCAAGTCGGAAGTCGATGCTGCAACCATCAAGAAGATTGAGGAGGCCTACAGCAAACTGAATGGTCCAGAAGGAGCAAAGTGCAAGTCTCTTTTGAAGAAGCATCTCACCAAGGATGTTGTTGACAAGCTGAAGACGAAACGCACTAAACTTGGAGCTACTCTTTACGACTGTATTCGTTCAGGAGTTTACAATTTGGATGCTGGAGTTGGAGTCTATGCTCCAGATGCTGAAGCATACACTCTTTTTGCTCCATTGTTTGACAAGATCATTGAGGAGTACCACGGATTCAGTCCAAAGCAGAAGCAACCACCAGTTGATCTCGGAGAGGGAAAAACTAAAGAGTTTCCACCATTGGATCCAAAAGGAAAATACATCAAGTCGACAAGAATCCGCTGTGGACGTTCTTTGAAGGGATATCCATTCAATCCATGTCTCACTCAAGATAACTATCTTGAAATGGAAGGAAAAGTGAAGAAAGCGTTCTCTGAGTACTCTGATAAGGAGCTTAAAGGAAAGTACTATCCATTGGATGGAATGAGCAAAGACACTCAGAAACAACTCATTGCTGATCATTTCTTGTTCAAGGAGGGAGACAGACATCTTCAATATGCAAATGCCTGTAACTTCTGGCCAAAGGGACGTGGTATCTTCCACAACAATGACAAAACTTTCTTGATTTGGGTAAATGAGGAGGATCACATGAGAATTATTTCTATGCAAGAAGGATCGGATGTTGGAAAGGTCCTTGATAGACTTATCAAGGGAGTTCGTGGAATTGAGAAACAGGTTTGTTAATAAAGTAATTATTCCAATAGATGATGTTTTTTCAGGTTCCGTTCTCTCGTGATGAGCGTCTTGGATGGTTGACCTTCTGTCCAACTAATCTCGGATCAACTGTTCGTGCATCTGTTCACATTGCTCTTCCAAAAGTGTCTGCTCGTAAAGACTTCATTGAAATCTGTGAGAAGCTCAACCTTCAAGTTCGAGGAATTCATGGAGAACACTCGGAATCGGCTGGTGGAGTTTACGACATTTCCAACAAGGTAAACAAAAAAACCAATTGTATCCAGGGAACAGTGTGTTACGCAGTTTCTAGAATAAACAAACATTTTCACAATGAAAAAGAGCTGACTTTATTTACAGGCTCGTCTCGGACTTTCTGAATATCAAGCTGTGAAACAAATGTATGACGGAGTAAAGAAACTGATTGAGATGGAAGAGAAGGAGAAGTAATCAGTTCAATGATTCGACGTAGAAGATGATTGTTTCAGTCAAAATAAAGGAGTATTATTTATGTGTTTATTTTTTGATAAATAAACGGTAGTAGAATGATTCTTTGTCTTCATTTCTCTGCATTCAATCTCTCACTTACTCTATTGTTACCCGTGCTCGGCTAACTCTCAGACACTTGAGCCCATGTTTGCTTGGGAGCGCCGCCTCAATCGAAGTCCTAACTGTCATACTCTTTACGAGAAGCTCTACTTTTACTGTTTTTACTGATCATTACACAGTTTTTTTGAAATTGTTTTTCATCAGATCTGAGGTTATCAGTCCTAGCTTGTAGAGTGATATGGCTGCTCCCACAAATCTCGAACTTATTTCTTTACCAGGAAGAGGAAGAGCTGAAACTATCCGATTACTGTATGTTTATTTTCAAAATCCTCAGAATGAATTAAGAGAACATGAATATTCAGATTAGTGTTCACTCATAGGAAGTTTGTTGATACTCGATTGACACTTGCTCAATGGAAGGCAAAAAGAAAGATGGGTGAGAAATACCAGATTGTGTTTTGAAGACATCTTTCTCATTTCAGCTGGATTCAATGATGATACAAAGCTTCCAGTGATGAAAATCAATGAAACAAGAACTATTATTGGTGTTATTGATATCTGCAGACACATTGCTCTCCAGTATGGTGAGATTTGAAATTTAATTTATTGAAGTAATAATGCATAGCTTCCTAATTAAGGTCTTTATGGAAACTCTAGTGGAGATCAAGAAAAAGTGGATGAGGTCATTCAAAAATTAGAAGAACTCAATACAGCCATGAATCCGATCTTGAGAGCAACTATTACAAAAAACTACGATGCAAGAGTAATAAACAATTATCTGATCCCATTTCAAAATTGGGTTGATTTCAGAAAGAATGTTGGAATGTTTTCAAAGAGGAATCGTTGTTTCCACTCCTTCGCCAGTATGAGGAACTTCTCGGAGAGCAGCGGTTTTTGGTCGGAACTCAGGTATTTTATAACATTTTAAATAGCTTTCACAGTATCGAAACGGAATATTTTCAGTATTCGTGGGCTGATATCGCTCTCGTCGAATTTTTGACTCGTTGCCAACAATGCTATGACAGCTTCTATCTGGCTCATTTCGAGAGACTTCGTACTTTCTGTCAAGTTTTTGAATCTCTTCCACACATTCGACCATATATTCAAGGACGATCCGATTCATTCTTCTAATTAAAAAAGATTTTGTAAAAGTTCAAGTCAACCAATAAAACAAGCGAACATTCTGAGTTGAGTAAACACTTCCAAGAAATGAACTTTTGATTTTTTTTTGAAAATTCTTCTTAAGTTATAAAACATGCTCAGTTGTAATGAAATATCCCTAAAAACTATTTTAGTAGATTTCCAACGACCTCCCAGAACTTCCGATTTTTTTGGATTATTTCTCCAAAATCGGTTAATCATAATGAAATCGAATATAAGACAAATGAGAGATGTACAGTAATCAATTATTTTTTGTCGTTGTCGGCGAATTCTTTTTGAAGTTTAGGCGGTGGAAAAAGAAGAAAGGACTTGATAGATACGCTCATCAGTGAAATTCACAAAAGAGTGTTATAATGTATGAGAGTTTAGAGAAAAGGTGTGAGAAGCTGAGAGAAAAAAGAAAAGAAGGAGAAAATGAAGGATCCATTTTCAATTCTGCCTCATTTTTGTTCTTTTCTCTTACCCAATCACTTCTGATGACATGATTTGATAATGATTTGACAAGGTGTTCGTAATTGGTTCCTTTTTCATTTTCAAAAATATTTATTCTTTTTTTTTCGAAGCATAATTATTCATGAGTTTTCCGTATCTACTTATCCTCTTCTTTGTTATGATAGTGTAGAGCATGAATATATTTCTCCAAGTACGATATGATTTTCCAAGTGGCTTCTCGTAAACCATTTTCTTCAATTACCATTTCGAACTGAAATTTTGAAATCATTGAGTTGTAATTTAAAGATCTTCAAAGATTCTACGCTACCACTCTTCTCCATTTCAGTAATTCTAACTCACTCCTCTCGCGATAAGCTGTTCATCATCGTGACCACCTACTCTATCGTCGTTCATTGTTTTTAGAACATTTGCCACTTCAATCTCAGCCGCCATTCGAGTTGTTCCAGTGTTGCGCAGAAGTTTCGCCAAGATCTGAAAATGATTCAAACCCTATATCATTTTTTCATGGTTTTACTGGAAAAGCAAACCCTATTAGAATCTTTTTACTTTGACAAGATTGCCATTGAAACTGTTCCACGTCTCTTTTATCTCGTTTGCCCTTCAATAATCTCATTATTCCAAATGTTCTTACCTTGTTATCAGAGACTCTGATAAGAAAGAAAATGGGTGATAATGGGAGATGTTGAACATCATCTGGAGTATGAATATGTGGAGAATCAACTAATAGAAGATGTAGTTTTGAAGTCATTCTCATTATTAATTCCACTTCTTGATTCTCATCTTGTCCTCTGTCATAATCAGAATCACGTAATCCACGAAGCCATCTTGCACCTTTTCGATCTCCAGTCTGTTGTCCTGTTCCAATATCTGACTTCACATATTTAATCTTCTTTCCAAAATGCTTTAGAATCTCTTCTCTCAAGGCCAAATGTAACAATTGAGTTAGTCTACAATGTTGAAGAGTTGGTCCAAGAAGAATAATAGGTCTGCTTGAAGGAACAACTTTATAAGGGCATTTTGGTTCCCAGATACTTCGAGATCTATCTTGTGCGGGATGATCAGATGTACTTTGTGTAGTGGTTGCTGGTGTTGGATCTTCATCTGATACCATGTAGTTGGCTAGACGTCGAGCTGTTGGAACAAATCCAAATTCACTATGAGATCTTACGATTCGACCAATCCACCAATCAGAATTGAACTTCTGAAGTTAATTTCAATGGTAATCTTAGAAAAGAAAAGAACTGACGGCGTGGATATGAATAAAATCATTAGTCTGAAATGAGATCGTGTGGTCTTTCAATGGACTTTTTTCATCTAAACTTCCATCATAATCTCTCATAGCTTGAACTGCAAATGCCACGTGCTTTCTCTGAAGAATCATATATTACTGTAAATTAGATGCTCTAAATTTACCTTGGCATGCTGGAGTGATCGAAGAGCTGCAAAATGTTCCACGTCTTTCTTATGTTGATCGTCTTTTTGAGAATTGTGCAACAATTTAATACCAGGCTGAAACTTATTTACATCATGATGTTCTTTTATACAAAATCTCACTTCATTCGATGATAGTTTGTAGGAATGAAGATACGCCTGAAGATTTTCTCGAGCCACGCTATGCATTTTTGAAATCCTGCAAAAAAATAATTTTTAAAACTTTTCTAGATAGAAATCGGATGTTAGATTCTCTATGGATTGAGAAATATCCATCTTTTTGGTACTTACCTCGAAAAATGTATCCTTTGGGAATGCGCGTACCAAGATATATGAGCGTTTTCTCTCCTTCTTCTAGTCGGCTCCTCCTCGCAATCAGCGAAAAATGCACACAAAACTAAAAAGGTTCGTTTGTTTCATATTTCCTTATTCCCTTGTTAACTCTTTTCTTTTTTCACTCGTTTCAAAATCAAATCAAATCGGAGATTCGGTTCGTTAGTCAGTGCATTTAGGTGATTGAACAATTTATGCTTGATTGGATACCGGCTGTCTTTTTACATTTGCACAGGTGTTACCTACATGAATTCATCTTAAGAACCACCCGAAATGGCGGCATGGCAAACGGAAAAGAGCTTATTATATGACTACCGGCAGGTGTTCTTTTTTTGAGTTCTGAATAGAAATCTAATGATTTAATGGAAATGTCATTTCACATAATAGATATGTGATATGTCTGCAATACTACTTTTTAAGCTGGAAGAGAAGTGTAAAATCGGAGCTTGAAGCCGTATTTTCTTTAATATTTTTTTTGATCCATCAGTGTTTCTTCTTGACCTCTTCTCTCATCCCAATAAGTCCTAAACCTGACCATTAACACGGACCATCATTATAGACAGGTGTTCCAAACCGAACTGTCATCAGAAAATATTAATTAAGAGCACATATATTCTTGCAATACCCATCATTTCTTCGAGAACATATTGCTGACCATATTGACGGATTTCATTTAAATTCGAACCTGTAGGCTAATACTGTTTAAACAGAAGTTAATTTGTCCTCCTTCGCTTGCATTGTTCATAATTTTCATACTTTGCCTTCATTTTTCTAATACTTCTGCTCAAAAGTTTTAACTCAAATAGTTCATTCTCGTTTTCAGCTTCAATCAACTATGACATTGATTCAGATTTTCATAATTATCCAGTCTCTCAATTGGTTGCCCCTTGCTAGAATACCGTATACTCCCCTCTTTGAATCAAAAATCCGTGCCGTTCGATTCGATAAATTTTAAAAAACCGCCATTAGCACGGGCTGTCGTCTCGATTAGGAATGATCTCATCTCGATTCCGCTTTCCTCAATTCGTATCTCATTCAAAATTGGACATCTTCTCACTCAAAAGATTACCATCTTTTTCTCTCTTTTGTCACTATCTTGAAGTAAGTATCCTTACCCTTCATCAACTTGGCGTTGTAACAACAAAATCAAGATATGTATTTTCAATCTATTTTACTGTTTTCCTACCTTTTTCATCTTACATAATCACGATGAAACTGGGGGTGTGGTTGGTGTGAAATTCAAATCGGTTTCTCTTTTTCCTTTTTCTTGCGTGACACAGACAGCTGTGTATAAAGAGAAAGATGAAGAGAAGAAGACTGTTTGAATGAGAGAAAGACACACCATCTGGGTCGCAATTAGCATTGTGCATGTCCTCCCTCCCACCCTCTTACGGGTAAAAGATGCCTCTTCTTTCATTCAAAGGTCCGCGACATAAAGAGAATGATTCAAATATATAATTGCCTTCTTCTTTTTCTTCTATATCTCAGTCTGTCACCTATGAAGTGGTCCCTGAGTTCTATCATTATTTGAAATGTTAATTATAATACGATCTCACAAAAACCATATAAATGAACTGCTCCATCATTATTATAGAGAACATTTGAGGTTACGGTTAGTAGATGGTTTTTTTTGTTGAAAACTCCCGGAATCTCTATTAGAAGATCATAGTTTCTAACTTCCGAGACTAGAACTTTCAATGCAGCATGAAAATGAAAATCAAGCTTTGAACTTTTTTTGTAATGCTCTTCTAAAACAGGTTACTTTCAATCATCTTCAGCTTTTTGCTTCAAATTTTTCTCAACTAATCCTTTGTTTGTTGATATTTGTATTGAGTAGTGGTGTCATTAGTAGCTTTTGTAACAACTTACCTTTCTTTTACTCTCTCATATTGTTTGCTTTTCCCAATTGTCATTTATTTCAAATAAGTGAAATTAGCACTTTTCAAAATAATAAATCTTTAGAATTACCACCACAATTACCCAGACCACCGCCTCTTCTCACTCCATCGTAATCTCATCGTTTCTTTCATGATAAAATCTAAAAAAGAGAAAAGGTTACGCCAATCTTTACCTTACGCTAATGAGATTACAACCCGATAAATCGTTTGATTTTGGCGATACAATGTCTTATTTGAAAATGTAGAATATTTGGAAAAGATACAGTATCAATTTTAATTTTAAAAAGACCTGAAAAGCTGAAAATGGTGTAACTTTTTTTAAATATAAGAGCACCGTAACTGAAATCAAATATTCAAACAGAAAGGGATCGACCCGAGCAAATCAACTTTCCGGAAAGGTTCTTCTTCATTCAAAAACTTCATATTATTTCACTTGACCGTCAACTTTTTCTATTGGCACACCATAGTCCTATTCCGTTTCCGGTCCACTTAGTTACCTAATCAGTATACATCATAAGTTGTCAATCCATCATAATCCCTCCCTTTTCTGTCCGTTCATCGGTCCCTCATCTCATCCATTATCCTTTTTCTCATCATCTCTCCCGGATCAAATAAACTGTGGAAAGGGGTATTATGGTCATTTGACACAGGCTCGTTCTTTTTTGCAATATATGAGGTATCAGATTTCGATACGGTCCCTCTTGGTTATTGCGGTCCGCCTGTCTTTCGGAGGTCACCAGACGCGTTTTTTATGAAAGAAGACAGAGGTCGAAGGAGGGTATCAATGTCATATTTTGTTTATTTTATGTTTGTATTCGGTAATGAGAGGGAGCATTCATAAGGAAGGAGTAGAAGCCAAATGAGCATCACAAATTATGAGTCACAAAGACGATGAGATGGATGAATAGAGATGCTTCCTACAACGAGTATGAGTAAACCTAAACAAAAAGAGTGGTTCTTTTGATTAACAAGATGAACTCAGACTCCACCTACTTAATTAGAAGAACTGATTAATCTAGTTCCAGAATCACAAAAATGAAATTGTTAGTTTTCTATAATTCAGCTATTCAAAACCTTCATACTTGAGCAATTCTTGGGAGTTTTAGAAGTCCCCCATTTGTTCAGTTTGATTCCCTATTCCATTCACCGTAGTCTATACAGTTACGCTTGATGCTCCAGTTTGAACTCATCTCACATCGAACTATTTCAATTAGATCAAGCCTTTTCTTCTACAGTTTATTTGAATTCCCGACACGAGATCTTCTAAAGTTCCCATAGTAATTTCACCTGTGTGTATGTTCCCATCGATCTCACTCAATTTGTCACTCGATTTTGCATGCCTCCCCCATCTCAATTTTTCCTCCGTTTTCACCCCAATTTGACCTCAAATTTGACGCGTGTCGTCTCTGTTT
Source organism: Caenorhabditis doughertyi (assembly GCA_963572265.1). Taxonomy (NCBI): domain Eukaryota; kingdom Metazoa; phylum Nematoda; class Chromadorea; order Rhabditida; family Rhabditidae; genus Caenorhabditis; species Caenorhabditis doughertyi. The sequence continues at coordinate 11,972,160 of OY751553.1, read as the reverse complement.
CCATTCAAATCTCCGCCGCTTTCGGCTACGGCCACCTTTCTCCTACCGGCAACATCAAACAATTACTGATTCACTACTCCTTTTTTTTCGGACGGGCGCGACTGAAGAAACATGACGTCTCTTTTATACTCTTTTCGAAACTTATGATTTACTCTTACTTTCGAAAATATTTCATTCAAAAATATAGTTACCAACCCCTTTTCTATCTAAAAAAAAAACTCGACCCAGGCATCATTTCAAATTTGTTTTTCCCGTTTGAAAACCGGAAAAGTATACTGTAGAAGCTAAAGCGTTCCCTTCTTTTGTTCCTATTTTGTAAACGGACCGATCATAAAAACTCAAAACAATGGGCACAATGGAGCAGGCGGAAAAACATTGGATGCATCTCTTTCGCGCCTATTATGACCCATTTTTTTCAAATTATTTCAGTTTGAATACATTTATAGCTTCACGGTATAAATATTTATTTCTTTGTCTGGAAAGAAAAAAATATTAACGCTGTGAGTTGAGAAATAGTATTGTAGAGTGCTCGGAAACTTATTTTTGTAGGTTTTAAGCATTTTTAGTATATCCGATGTAATGAAACGGCATGCATAGAGTGGTTCATCTTCCCACTATTATTTTTCAGTTGCACTAAAATGATCTGAAGCAGAAACTCACGTGAAATGTGCTGAAGAGATAACCAAGACTTTGAAGTTTAAAATATTAAACGTTTCCAACTAGATACATCGAAGTTGAGAGCTTTCCGAGGTTCCCTTTAGTGTATCGAACATCTTGTTTTCCCTATGAATACACACTGTCTTGTTCTCTAATAATCACAACATCTTTGTCCGTCATAAGGAAAGTGATAGTGAAGTGGACCCCACTTAGGACACACCTTATCACTTTTGAGTTGTTCCTTCTCTCTCTTTTCTCTGTCTCTTGTAATACATATGCTAATTATACAAAAGAGTCTTGTTGTGTCGGTATCTGCTTCACTCTGTCAATAATGGAATGAAGCGCGCGCCGGTACCTCGTTGCTACCGTAATCCACTCCGATTGGTTGCCGCCTTTTGGCTTGAAAGGGAATGAAACAATGGTGATAAACGAGTGAAATGAGCTAATACAAGAGCTTCTTATTTTGAAGTGGAAGTCACTTGAAAGTGAGCTGAAGCGGATGAGTTGTTGAAGATACTGTATCTGAAAAGGATCCTCCCCTTTTGACTGATCCGCCATCACTTTTGAGCAATAGCCGGTCTGTGATTCTTATATTCTCGAGATGTTAAAAGCAATGGTAGGCCTTTTATTGTTTTTTGGTTCTGGTGGAATGGGTTAGCATGAAAAACAGTCTAAAAGAAAAACTCAAAATTAGGATTATAAATGGTTAGTTTCCAAACGAAAACTTCCAAGCTTCAACTTCCAAGCGGCCTTCAACAATTCCGCAACATCTACAAAAAATAAACGTCTTCATTTCTCTTTATTTTCCGTATACTTCCATATACATTCAGTTATATGACAATATTCCCGTATTTTTTTCCTTTCATCTTTTGCCGCCATCACCATACCGTGCGAAAGTGCCAGTTATACGAGCCAGAGAAGAGAGACAACGTGGAGCTTTTATTGCGCCAAAAACCTTTAGTCGAGACGTCGTTGTTACATTTGTATACACAAGATTCATTGAGATAATTTGTTTCTAGGGGTAAGGTCTAGTCAAATCCAGTAGACGTCAGAGTAGTTCGATCAAGAGCTTCGGAGATTTTCGTCTATTCACATCTGTGGCTCCTATATGAAGTAATAGTAATATCTTCAGTCTTTTCTTATTGAATTGCCTGCTCACTCCCGTTGATGTCTACCCAATCACCTTAACCCTGATTACGGTATTCTCAAACTCCATGTCATACAATATTGAAAAATTTTCCTTGGAAACGAAGAAGCATCGTTTAGGGTGTGGAAAAAAAAGAAGGAGACGAAAAAGAAGAAGGATCGTAGACAAATAGGAAGAAAAACGACAACGTCTTCTTCGTCTTCTACGAAAGGGTCTTCGGGCGGCAAATGATTTACTGCCCCACCAGCACCCACCCTTTAGACCCCCTTTTTTCCTTACTTCTACACTCTGTTTTCATTTTTTAATCTTCATTTCTCTCGTATTTTTGTTTTCTATTTTGAGCAGCTGTTCGTACAGACTGTCTTTTTTTTTCTTTGGACCCAGAGGTTTCTACCATTTTTCGAATTGACTTATACAAGTTCGAATTGGTCTACGTTCCCTGTAAATTTGTTGCTGGTAATCTGATAATGATATTTTCATCTTTAAGAGGTCATTACCATTAGAATGCTCCAAAGCTCTGTGGGCGGTGTGTAGAGAAGTTGATAAGAGAAAGAAGTTGTAGATAAGAGAAGAACAGGACAGGTCAATTAGTCAGTCAGGTGTACTACACATAATGGGGTAGCGGATTGATGATGGTAGATATATGTATTCCCTTCTCTTATTTCATTTTCTGATGATAGCTTCATTACATTTTCATGTCGACACTGTTCGATTTTTGGTTAGAAGACATAAATAAGCATTGATAATCTGCAAGTTTTGGAGAGTTTGATTGTTCTTTTTCCAAAAAAATAAGTTTAAAAATAAGGAACCACAGTAGTTTCCAAAATGATATTTCTCAAGAATAACTTCTCATATATTTTTCTGATATCAAGCCACAACAAAACAATTATTGGGATGTTCAGAAATTCCTTTTTTTTTGTCAGATTCCCTTACTTCTTCTTCTATTATATAACAACTTGTAGTTAGGCATAGAAGTGTGAAGAAGAAGTAGGTCATCTCGTTGACACCGTTGAATCTAAACAAATGTGAGCCCACTGAACAGAGCAACAGAGGTTACTCCTCCTCTTTTTCACTCGCTGTGATCATTTTCAATGAAGAAGATGATCCATTATATTTATGACAAAGACAGATGAGTGACTAGTAGAAGGAAAAAGGAGAAAACGGGTAACAGGCGGGCATTTTGAATCAAAAGCTGCCGTTACAGTTTTCATTTTATCCAGTTATTAGAAACAGAACTCAAATTTCGATCAATTATATTTTCTACCGTATTCAGAGAAAAGTATTTTATCCAAATTCTGATCTAGCTTTCATGGTTAAATGAATCAAAACATTTCCTTTATGCCAAATATAAACAAATGGTTACGCATGTCTCCTCTCTTCTACCACCGTTTTTTCCATGTGAATGTCCTTCAAAAATTCAAACGTTCCTACTCTCTTTTTACCCTTCACTTTCCACGCTAATCCCCTTTTTCTCTTATTTCCTTCAAAAGAAGGGATGGTTGCATGCCAATTGATGATCAATCGATGTTTTTCAACTTCAGAGAATTCCTCCTTCTCGTTCACTCTATCACACCATTTGTCCCAATATTTCTACATAAATTATTGACACTTCACGTCTTCTTCTTCTTCGCTTCCATCCTACCATCTTTGGAGATATGAGTCGCCGATGGAAGTGTGGATAGACGGCTGTCGCCACGCAATTTTCAAATTAGGCAGACACCACCAAGATGAAGAAAAATGGGCGAATTTTGAGAGAAAAGGAGAGAAAATAGAGGCGGAGTTAAGATGCTTATCGAGAATTCGATTGCGGTATGATACTAAATTCGATGATATATTTTATACCAGTTACCTCTGAAGATAATTTTAACTGATTTTCTCAAGAGTCAACAAAATTACATTTGGTTTACAGATCAGACCTTAGTCCTCTTGTCTTCATTTTCACACCATTCCCACAGTAACACATAATACAGATTCATCTCGTTGAAGTGACAACAGGAAATACCCCCTTGTCTTTATACTTCAAACTCACACCTATTATCTTGTCACTGTCTGGAAATACTCTCACTTCCTAAGATCTCTCTTTGTATCTTGGCACACATCTGTTCTTCTGAATTCAGTTCGATATACCGTACACCTTTCATGGCTCACATAATCTTTCATATAAAGTTAGGCTCTGATGTTTTCATCGCCTTCTACGTCCAGTTAACTCACTTTTGGGAGCAGTGCCATCTTTCTTTCTTCCGTTTTCTCTTTTTTTTTGGTGAGGGTCACACACACCGACAATAAAGGAATGGGAAAAAAAAAGAACGTAACCCTTCATGTCTCTATCTCTCTCTTCTTTTCTTACTGTTTTTTTTTTTGCAATTTTCCGGCAGGAGAGAGTATGAAATTGTGATACCTAGACATTTAAAGTGAAGTAATTTTTGAGTGAACACATTCGATTGATTTCTACAGTCCTTATCAAACTTCTTACTTAACTTCACCAATTTTTTCATTTCTTTCGATATCTCGATTCTCTTCAGGTTCTATGCTCTCTTTTGACCTCTTCTCCAGCTATTATTGTCGGCCACCTGCGCATACACACAGGGCCTTCTCACACACCATTTAGCATGGGCGGCCCCTTGATGAGATGACAGAGACGCAGAAGATTTGGGTGGAGGGCCATGGTGAAGACTGCGCACCGACCGCCGTCTCCCGCCCGTCCGCCCCGTCATTTATTTGAATTTTATGGATCCTCTTCGCCTCTTTTCGTTCCACTATCTTCCTGCCTAGTTTTTCATTTTGCTTCTTTTCACCTCCTGCTGGGTTCTATTTCACATATATTTGCATTTTATAATTGGGCACTTCTTTTTTTTTTCGAATTTCACAATTTGGCCTAGTTTTTGCCCTATTGGACCATGCTATATGTTCTAACCGACAACTGTTTAGTATGACCATACGCCTATAAACACTTCGAATTAACTCCAATCGACTTCTCACGTTCGTTTTGTGTCGGATTACTGTCTTGAAGCAGCAGAATTGAAATTCCCGCTGTTTCAAACCAGGCGGCCTAGCTTTTATTCGCTATTTTCCACTAGTCCCTCTCTTATTTTTGCTCTATTTCGCCTCTGGGGTTTCAACTTTCATATTTTCTTTTTCTATTAATTCCTTCATTTTACATTATTGGCAAAAAATTCACTTCGAGTCATTCAGCTTGTTTAGTAATTTAAACTATTTGACTTGATTCATAGCTCGTTTTCTTCGCAATTTTACGCAGTTTTAAGTTTTCCATATATATGCCCACCTAAAAAATACAAAAACTCAAAACGATTTTTTTTCAGCTGACAAAAATGATGGCCGATGAGGAGCTCATCGACGAGGTGAAGGTGTTTCGTGGAGACGAAGATGCCGACGATGATCCCATGATAAGTGGAGAAACATCAGAACAGCAACTTGCAGATGATAAAAAAGAAGCAGTGATGGAAGCAGAGTTAGATGGTCCTGGACGAATTTCATCCATTGGCAGTAAGTTTTTTTTTCAAAATGAAATTTGAAGAATTCCAACAAATTCTCATAAATTTGATTTGAAAGCCGGGCCCTCTATTATCACACAAAGTTTTATGGACCACCAACGGCCGTTTCATTTTCTCCTAGATCTAAACATTCTCTCACTTCTACTAACTTTACAACACCTTTCGTGTCACTGCTCTCGTGTGGCCATTCGGAAGCTTAAATATTACCATAATCAAATCCGAAAACAATTTGTATCAGTAGTTTATGACCAAAATTGGAAAAAAAATGTTCATGATAATGACCGCAATTGCGCAATCGCATAATGACGGAAAAGGATGTTGCGCAAGTTCATCCTAACAGTGTCTGGGCATCTATATCCTGCCTGCTCTCTACTTATCTCTCTACTCGGAGTGTGTGCTAATCCGGCAAGTACACCTACTTGAACAAGTTGGCCTTTTTGTGTGTGTGTGCTTCGGGCTAGACTGTTCAAAAAAGCACTGACAGAGTAATATCTCATGGGATTAAGAACACAAATGAGAACAGATGCTGCGGGTGATCCCTAGTTTAAAATAGCAAATAAATATAAACTAAACCTAATTTCAGATCTCAAAGCAACCATCAAAGCAGAGAATTCACCTTCATTTCCCATGGTACCTGGATTGTTTCCAACTGCACCGTTTAGTCCTAGCTACCCAGTTCCTATGTTCATGCCACTTTTTATGGTGAGTAGTTTGTTAAATTTTCGGAAAAAAAAGAACAAAGTTCGACCCAAGTATATTCTTCCATTTTCTCGTAAGTTTTGAGGAATTGCGTGTACATCGCCGGTTTGTTTCCTAGAAAAAGTGTTAGATCTAACACGATACATGTCAAGAGCCCTTTCTTTTTTGGTCAAATTATTTCCTCTGTAGTAATTATCGCCTCCTCCCATCGTCTCCTTGTTCCCGACACCGAAACAATAGACAATTAGACACCTCGGTGGTTGTAGTTGGAACGAGAGGAGACGGCCCCAAACCGACATGTTTGGACACCCCACCGACGTAAAAAAAAAGAGACAAAACAATACGTTCAATAGGTGTCTTTCACTGTTCGCTGATGACATCTTCTTTCATTCAGAACTGCGTTGATGACCCGACCAACACGATTGTAGAATGAGGGCTCTAATTGCTTCCGGCACATGATTGGTGTTGCTTCCTGAGAAATAATAGAATTCTAGAGAAAAACAACCAAGAGTGATTTTTGTTTGAATCTTCTAAAGAATTCATGAAAAACACACGGAGATAAGCAAAAGACGGGCTCTTTTTGAGGGCTTTATTTTACATTAGAAAAGAAGCTCCGCCCACCATACAGTAGGCTATCCGAGAAAGATAAGCGAAGTGTTCTCCAATCAGAGGCCGCTTCTCCTCTATGTTTGTTTTGCAATTGTTCGCAAGTCATCACATTTCGGCATTATCCATTAACATTATCACTAAAACTCAAAACAGTCACTTGACGGCAAGTGAATGCGAAGTGAAATCGGATACATGTACAGTCTCTGACGTTGAGATCCCCAATATTGAATTCAAAAAAAATTGAAACAATTTTTTTTCAGTCGTCTCCATATGGATTAAGATCACCAAGCTTCATGTCCCTTCCTATGGCGCCTGGTCTCAGCCCTTCATTTCAAATGTTCCCTGCAAGTCCACTTTACGGAGTAGCCGCAGCGGCTGCCGCAGCTCAACGACAACTAGAAAATATTCCCTTTCACATGCGAGCAGGACCATTGAACCCACTGAACCAGATAAGAATGCCTCCAAACATGCCATTGAATGTTGCCACGCAAAACAATGAAAAGAGGGCATATGGCGGAGGAAAGGTGAAGAAGGAACCTCATGTAAAAAAGCCGTTGAACGCTTTTATGTGGTATATGAAAGAGAATCGTAAAGCTTTACTGGAAGAACTTGGTAACAGTGATAAGCAAAGTGCTGAATTAAATAAGGAACTGGGAAGGCGATGGGGTGCTTTACCGAAAGATGAACAACAGAAGTACTTTGAGATGGCCAAAGTAGATCGTGAAAGGCATAAGGAATTGCATCCGCAATGGTCAGCTCGGGAAAATTATGCAGTGAATAAAAAGAAAACAAAAAAGAGAAGAGATAAAAGTGTTGGTAAGTCTTTTACTGTTTAAGGTTGCACTCAAAATCAATAAATTCAGTTTCAGCATCGGAGAATAATGATCAGAAGAAGTGTCGCGCTCGTTTTGGAGTCAACAACACTGAGATGTGGTGCAAGTTCTGTAAGAGGAAGAAGAAGTGCGAGTATGCAACAGACAGATCTGGATCAGATGTAACTGACAATCAGGACGGTAGAGGTACGAGTGGGGCGTGCAGCAGTAGCTCGGCGAGTCCATCACCTACTGGTAATACTGGACTCCCCTTAGCTCACCAGCACCAAGCAGCTATTATGCACTCGATGCTAATGCAAATGCATCTAGGCTCAACGTCCACTCACGTTCCATCACCGATCGCATCAAGTTCTGCTGGAAGAAGTCCCGTGGATACGAACGCATCGGATTCTGAATCAGATGTTGATGAAGATGAGGATATTGATCCAACGATTATGCAGCAAACTCACGAAGTTATAATGCAAGAGTCAGCGTGTACTCTTTGATTTGCAGTAGTCCAGTCACCGAACTTTTTTCCGAGTGCTATACAGTCCCAAATCCCTCAACTCTTTCATAACATATTTACTCATCTCTATTTCTCATTTTTGATCTTCTTTCTCTATACCATTTTAGGTTTCTTGTGAAGTCGTTTAACATTATTTTCTCTTTAAAAACGTCGCGGGTCTCTCATCATCGGAGTCTTTTTTTCTCACTCTCTTTTCGTCCAAATCGTGCATTTTGAATGTTGAAAATTTCACTTATAAAAACTCGCCACTAGGACCAAAGAAATTTTGAGATTTTCATGTTTTATGTAAGTTAAATATTTCTAAACTAACCTCACTCATTTGTTGATTGAAATAGTAATCAAGTCATCATAATCATCATCATTTTCATCATCATTGTATCATGATAGTTTCTATGTTTCCAAATGTTCTTCCTGCTCACTTTAACCCCTCTTTGGATCATGTAACATAATTCATGTTCCTTGATCCTCCCCTGTCCCTCCAGATACGCAAAAAAGAACTGCACCATGAAAATAAAAATGTGTATATTATTTTTCACTTGTACTCCATTTCTTCATCAAAATATCATCATGATGACTTATGGCCAGTTTGGTCTAGTAGAAAAGATCGAGCACTTCACGTAACTTCGGATAAGGCTCGTTCATTTTACACGTGTCGAAACTACATAATTCTTTCGATTTCAAATTTATTTTACATTTCTTTTTTGTCTTTCTACATCGGTTCATCCGATTTCTCATCACCATGGCTGATGATGCTTACGAGTTCCTAAGCCCAGATTTAGTGAGTTTCAAATGAATTTTGAATGTTTCAAACGCTTTTATAACAGCTCGCTCCTCCTCCACCAGTTGTTCAACAAGCTCCTGGAACCCCAAACAATCCAGAAACTCCACAAGCTGCTCCGAATGAGCTTGCTCCAGTCTCAGCTGCCGAAAAGTTGGAGAAATCAAAATAGATCTAGACAAGAATTCCGTTGATTTCAGATTCCAAGTTCAACCCGCACCAGCCACAAAAGATTCAAACACAAAAAGTAAATCGAAAGAATCGTCAAAAGGAAAGGGAAAAGGAAAGAAAACAAATCGAACAAAACGTTCGTCAAGATCTCGAGAATCATCAGAACCACTTCCATCATTGAGTTCATTCAAATGGCTTATGATCTTCAGTGCAGTTCTTATATTCGCTTCAGTTGCTCTCACTTTGATGGTGCTCGTTGATGGTCTCATGTAATATGCAATTTTCATTGACCTCAAATTCAAAATATAAATAAATATATTTGTATTTTGTTTCTTCAAATTGTATAAATGTAATTAGAGCCTTAACTGTTGGGATCGACTGCTCGAATCACAACTGATATTTGAACAAACCGAGTTCTTTAAAAAAAACCATTCTTGTGAGCGACAAGCAGCTCTGGTGGGATTTCAGAATCATCTTCTAGACTCCAAAGAGTTAATAATAGTACTTGAATTGTATTTATGTGTTATTTAAATTAAATTCTTTATCAACGCGATGTTATTACTTATCATTATTAATATTATTATTAACTGTTATTAACTATTGATGAACCCGTTTGTTAGACCAAATTGAAATAATTATGCTGGTGGAGAGAAACGAATATTCAAATCTTGATCATTATCATGTCCAAGATTTGCTCCAATGTATAATGGATCATAACCAGGAATTCCAACTACAACACCCATTCCATTCCCTTCTTTATCATGAATTTTGGCAGATGACGATAGTTGACCCTGAGAATATTCATATTTATTAATAAGTCTTCATTTTAAAACAGTTACCAATTCCGTTAACTGTTCATGAAGTGGCATTCTATCTCTTCGCAATGCTTCACTTTTTGCTCTATGATATTTCAGAAGTTGTCGTTCACATTCGAATTCACTCCCAGTTAAACAGATCCTGATTAAATATAAATGACTAAAGAATGATGAAATTTAAAGTTACATTTTTGCTCTATGAAGCACACTTTCTGGAGATTCTTCATGTGCTCGAGTGTCGATCCCCTTTTCAAATACTCTGAACATTCCTCGTATCATATCAATGTTTTATCTTGAAGCTTACTTTTGATTCACAAAATGAAGATTGATTGGGTCCATGTTTGGAATAGGGAGGTAGATTCCATTAATTTCTTTTCTATTATTCACAAAGAGGCCATCTGTATCAAGAAGTCGTGTTTCATCAGGAAGGCCGAAACTAGCTCCAGCTGACATTTCATTTTCAGAATAATGATAAAATGCTTTTGGAACCGTCAACTTTTCTCCGTCAACTGGAATCTAAAAGTATAAATTCTGAATGGTTACCAAAAGTGGTTGATAATACTTGTAAGTACGGTCTTGCGCCATAATTTTGTCCATGCTCAATGGTACCAAAAGAGAATTTAAGGTCATCGTCATCTGATTGCTTTCGTCTTTCAACAATTCCAGAACGAACAGAAACAATGAAAAGTGAGAAGAATAAAAGAAAACGCATTAAAGATTAGCGGCTAATGGGAGAAGCCGAAAAGATAATATGGAGTGATAGGATAACAATGAAAATGAAAAGAAATCACCGTTTGACATTTGATCCGTACAGGAGAAAATAAGAAACAAAAAGAAAGAAAAGAAAGGAAGACAGGTTCAAATTAAACCTGTTCTCTTCCTGTTTTCAATCACAGATTCGTTCGAAAAGATGCTGAATTTCGATCCGTTGAGGTAAGAAAAAGAATGATAAGAAATTCGGAAATAAGATGATTCGGATGAGAGATTAAGGTTGAAGGTTCAGAGATTTCTACAGAAATACTGTTGAGTACGATTCGAAATTTTATTGGATAATCAAATAGCAATGCCATTTTATTAGAGGCACTATTTCAAAATGTGATACATGAAGTGTTCTTTTCGAGATTCCTTTCAATTCTTCCAATCATTTTGCTTCCCATTTGACTGTTACTTGTCCTCCTGTTGGTTTTGTTGTTGTCTTGAATAAGAGTTCAACATTCTTTTCATCCCCAGTAAGCTGAAAACAAGCGAATAGTTTTAAAATTAACTAAAAAACTTCCTTACGAGTGAGTTCACAATAACCAGTTTTCCTTCTTTCGGAGGCGATTTTCGATGAGTAACTGCCACGGCGATCGATTTTCCTGGTTCCAAGACACCATAAACTGGGTTTACTCTAGAAAAGTACTATAGTTGAAGAAGGGTTGTGAACGACAAACTTACTGGAAGGACACGTTATCGGACAATTTGATTTTGAACATAATCTTTTTATCATGAGTATTCTTGATAGTTAATTTGGATTGAGATTGTGTATCTGCTTTGAATGTCAAAGTGGTTGTTGGATCGACAGTGACTGAAAAATTCCAAGATACAACTAGTATTCATTGGATTGGAAAACTTACTATGAGGTTTCCCAATGTTTGCATTCTCATCTGACTTTTTGTCTTCTGGTTTCTTTCCATTCTCCTTTTCATCTTTCTTCTCATCTTTCTTAACTTCTTCTTTCTTTTCTTCCTTCTTTTCCTCCTTTTTATCATCTTTCTTTTCCTCTTCTTTCTTTTCATTCTCTTTTTCTTCATCTTTTTTATCATCACCTTTTGTCTCATCTTTTTTCATTTCACTATCTTTCTTCATTTCACTTCCTTTTTCATCTTCTTTTTCTTTCTTTTCTTCATCTTCTTTCTCTTTTTTCTCCTCATCTTCCTTTTTCTCTTCTTCTTTTTTTTCTTCTTCTTTCTTCTCTTTTGGATCACTTTTCAATGTATCGACTATTGATTTTTTACTTTTTCCTTTTTGTGTTTTTTCTGCTTTTTTATCATCAGGAGTAATCAGTGGTTTTGCAGTTTCTGTCGATTGTCCAACCTTCTTTTGCTTCTTTTTCTTTCCACCGCATACTATTATCCAAACAGGAAAGATGACCAGAATCCCGAAAAAAACAAACAAATCCATAGCCATTTTCTTATGAAATAGTGTTGAAATGTTGGTTATAGAACCATGAATAATCTAGAGGAGACTGTTTCCGAATTCATTCGGTTCACGTGATTTTAAAAAAATCCTTTGTACTATGACAAGCTTACTGTAGTTGTTTTTCTCATAGGGATGGCAATTCGTCACTGACAGAAACAATCTTCATCATTTAGAAAATATTAAAAAATATAGAAAATTCAAGATTAGAAAGCTAATAAATTATCGAAAAATCAGAAATTATTAACTGGAAAACGAAAACAAGAATAGAATGAATACACGTTATCTGTGGAGGTGATTGGAATAAAATCAAAAAGAAAAAGGCACCGAAAAAGTATGAGTCTAGATTGAGCTAACTTGAGAACTATTTGGCATTCTTGGAGGTGGAACTGGTGCACTCGCATGAATTGGATATGTTGGAGGCCGTGGAGATGAATACAATGGACTGTCCTTTGGAACTGTTGGATCACCTGTACGGAATGATGATACTCTTCGTGGGAGATGATCTACTTGTGTTGGACGGGAACTGGAAGTTATATTAGATTTTCATTCAAAGGTTTAGAAAATTTGCAAAAAAACTAACACAATGACCATATCCTCATCTTGTTGCTCATCATCAATATGTCGAATCGTCTCGTTGTCACTATCGTCATTTCGAATTGTATCCGTTATATCATCTCCAACTCCATCACTCTCCTCATCATCATCATCATCGTAAGCGTTTTCCTGAGCAGTGAAATATCCGGAGATGCCGGACGAAGTGATGCTGGTGGCGCGCGTATGATGTTCATCCTGATGGAAAAGCGCAAACTACTTACACGAACGCGTCACCAGTTCAAATAACGAATAACGTTACAGACAATATATTTGGTATTAGAAAATAAAAAGCTTACCTTGTTGAAATCAACATTTGGAGGCGGAATACCATAGTTGCTCACTGCCGATTTAGGTAGTGCTGAAACTTCAAAAAGTTTCAAAAATTCAAAAAGAGTGACCTACGTGGCGGACTTGGTTGCGGGTGTCTGTGAATAGTAGAAGCCAAAGGAATATCTTCTTCATGAATGTAACCGTCATCACCTATAGAACTCATTCTTATTATGAAAGAATTTAAAAATCTAATCTTACGAGCATGAATCTTTTCGCGGCAACACTTCATAAAAATACAGAAAATGATAAGGAAAATGACTGCGAGGACGAAAATAATGAAGATGACCCACATCACTGAAAGTTTATAGTTTTGGGGGAGTCTAAATGAGAATTAACTCACGTGAACCACTATCTTCTTGTGTCCAATCATTATTATCACCAGAATCATCGGGAGATTCAACTTCACCACGATAGATGAATCTATTGAAATCTGTTTCCCATACTGGAAACTTCACACGATTCTGATAGACTGAAACAAGGGATGAAGTTATGAAACGGAGCTGTTATAGAAATAATCACCTGGTAGAGAATTCGGAACTTCAAAAGCAGCACAACCACCTAAAACAACTTTATCCGAATCGATGAATTTATTGAGATGATGAGTGGGATTGGCAAAATAAGCGATAGGTTTGAAAGTCAAAGAAGATCCACGTTGATAATCGACCAAGAAATCTAAAAAAAAAGGATGATGTGATTCCATAACATTTGAAAACTCGACTCACTAGAGATGCATCCTTCGAAACCAAACTTGTTATATCCTTCAGTTTCTGAGAATTGATCTCCAATCCTTATTGATTCAGCACTGAACATATCAATATTTCTATCATAATCTCGATATTCAAAGTCTTGTCGTAATGAATCAATCTGAGAAATTAAAGTTATAATCTTTGAACTTTCAATATTTAGGGTCACCATAACAGCAGTTGCACTTGCTTGATTTGTTTGAACAACTACAAAATGACGATATCCATCCAAAAAATCTCCAACGAAATTAAGAACATCTGCTTTTCCATTTTCATAAGTAATAGCTACATTCACTGTTCGATTCGGATTGATTTCAATTTCAAGCTTTCTGAATAATTTAAATAAAAAATACTGTAAATCCTCTGCAATTTTTACCTTCTATCTCTAAAAACAACCGAAGCTAAAACTGCTTTATCTTCGAGTTCTTCCAGATTTCCAGATGAAAATGCAAATTTCAAAAGTTGTGGAACTTTTGAATTTTTCTCCACATAAACCCTTGACATTTCCTTTGAAATATCAAACTCAACGAATCCATTTTTCTCCAAATGAACACCTTCATCCAAGGAACACGTGGCACCAGAATAACTAGTTCTTGAACAATCACAAGTAGTTTTATCAACTGATGGGTCTGTATTTGTCCATGCAACAGAGCAATGACCACCATTTGCACATGAAATAGAAGAACATCCAACGTCACATCCAACTTTCACTTGAACTGAAAAAGTTTCAATTTTCTAAACATATAAACGACAGTTGAAACTAACGTGGTCCATAAGCTTCATACATTTCACTCGTCTCCAGTTTTTCCGTTTTTTCTCTCATATTAATCAATTTTCTATCAATTTGTAATCCGCGTAGACAACCATAAAACCGTGGAATAGGAGATTCATATTTTGGAGCCAAACTAAATGAACCATCTGAAATATTTGAGTTAAGTACAACGACAAAAAATTTTATTACCATTAGTTTTTGCTCCAAGGTCAACATTTCCAACGAAAGTAACAGTGTATGGATCTGGATTTACTGGTGCTGCAAGGCCTACTGGCATACGAATGATGTCAGAATTATAAACGTCAAGAAGACGATTGATAGGAAATTGAGATAGAACACGACTCTGAAAATGAAAATGAAAGAAACTTATTTCTGAATGATTGAAATCTTACAGTTCTGATAGTGCATGCAGCATCATCTACTTGTAATTGAGAAGATTTCGAATCATGAGTAATTGCAATTTGAATCCATCTCATATCTCCGAATTCTGTTCCTGGTTGAGCACGAACAGTGCATTGACTCACAATATCCAGGTTATTCAAAGTAAGGGTTACATTCACTTCTTCCGAAAGATGAACCTTAAAATAAAAGATTCGGAACATAAAGTTAAAATCAAATACCTGCAAGAAGTTGTTATTCTGATCATGAGCGAAGAATAACAATGCATCAGTTCTATCAGATCGAAAACTGAAGTATATTGGAGCTGTCAAAACTGATTCCAAATCATCAAACTTCAAATAACCACCATGAAATGAGACTGAGGAATTTGAATTAATATCAATTTCACAGTTCAATCCAGAATGAACATCAGGAAATGCACATCTACAGAATGGCATTCCAGTCAAAAAGTCTTCATAACATTTGGCTCCATTTTGACAAAGGTCTGGAGAACAACGAGTATCACAGGTTTGAGAAATTCCTTGTTTTTCTGATTTTTTGACAATTTCATAAAGATCCAAAGGTTCATCATTGACGAGAACATTTCGAATACACCCAATCAATCCACTGAAAATAGTTTTAATGTTTTCAGATAATATTTGAATACTCACGTTCCCTCTTCACCCAAAACAACACTTCCTTCAAGAACTGCATTGTCACCAATAGTAATCAAAACATGAGCTGCATCTACAGTAACCCTGATTTCTCCATCTGCTAATTCAATGAGAACATGATGCCAATTACTGTCATTCAATCTGAATAAATTGGAATACTGGAAGCTAGAGATAGAAAAAACTCACTTATTCTGGGATCCAATAATTTTGACAACTTCGAAATTATTTATTCGTACTGTATGGCCATCCAGAAGTGAGACACCAATTATCTTTTCACCATAGTTTCCACGAATTGTGATTAAACTTGCTGGAGTGTCAGAAGTACGGAATTGGAAATCCACAGACTCTCCAGTCCAATCAGAAACCTGTAAAATTACATGAATGAGACCCACTTTCAGTTTGAACCTTACCTGCAGTTCAGTTCTTTCTGTGAATCTTACAGGTTTCTCGCTTTCTGAACAAAACATATTTTTTCGTATAAATATTTTCAAATAACCTACCGTATCCAGAACATTTCAAATCAGAAATAGTCATCTCTGCTCTCACATCAGCTTCATCAAAAAGTGTAACAATCTCAGAAACTCCTGCATGTTTTCCAGTTAGCTCTCCGATGTCTTCTGATATCGCTCCAGAATCGCAATTACACTTTTCTGAAAAAGTAGTGAACTGGAGAAAATATTTGCAAGAGCCAAAACTAAAAGTAAACAAAATCCCAAAAACTGAAAATGCTCTGTTCTTACGACTTTTCATATTCAGCTCTTCTCCGTTTTTAGCAAAATGTCCAAATCTTGTGTAAACACCTTAATCTTTCATGGAAATAGTTTGAACGTTTATATTTCCACTATTACACATAATCAAAATCAGAAAACCCACCTCCAGATTGGCATCCGCGATCTAAACAAGGACAGGAATTTTCCAATTTTCCAATTTGTCGGATCTTTTCCGATGAATTTGAAACACTCTTGAACCATGTTTTTCCTTCTTTGAATTTCAATGGAGCCTTATTGCATCGATAATTTACATTTTGAGAGCAACTTCCTGAGTTTTTGATGTATTTTCCCAGTTGCCAGGTCTGAAATAATTATCATTCCCCGGAAATTATCACTTTTTTTTACATTAAAGTCTCTATAGCTCAGTACAAATAGAGAGTGATTTTGGAATGCAGAGTCTCTGACGACAGTTGATGGTGCCATGTCATGAGGAATTTGTGTTCTGAAATTGAATCAATATGGACAAATAGACTCTTGAATTTGTTGTAACTTACTCTCCATCCGTGCAAAGTGTAACAGAAGGATCTAGTTTTCTATTTCCATCCACATCAACCCATGTTGGTCCATTTGGAAGTTTTAAAAAGTCATGAGCTTCAGCACATGAGCGAGGAAGTGTAGCTGTATTAATAATCAAATAAATAATTGAAATCAAGTTAAAAACTCACTGAACTGACAAAACTTTCCAATATATCCTTCTCTACAGAAACAAGTAAATTCAGTATCACTTTCCTTTTTACATCCTGCTCCATTCTGGCACATGTAAGCATTCGCTTTCTCACAGCTTGAAGCAGATTGTGGTCGAGGCTCTGAATATGTACAGTGACTTTCTCGGAACTCTAGTTTATTTTTACTTTTCTTATTTCCAGGTACTGGGAACAAGTTAGCTGTGTTTGGTTGATTATCTTCTTCTTCTGGTCGCTCATCGTTTGATGCTGGATCATTTGGGATCACCTGAAAATTGAAAAGAAAGTTTTGCAGTGTTTAATCCGTAAACTTACGACTACTGGATCTGCGGAAAACAACGGTGGTCCTTGAAATTCAGACAAATCTTCATTTACACATGGACGGATTTTTGATCCAATGGCTCTCGAATCATTCATGGAGGAAATCATGTTAATAATATCATGATTATCCACGTATACATTCTTAACACATGCAGTTACCCCAACTTCTGATACATCCGTTGGTATTGGTGCTCCGAATTGAATAGTTGTGAAATAGAGAGTTTCATTAAAATGATTACGAAGAACAGCATCATCAACAAACATGCTGAATTGACCCTCCACAGATCGGACAATAATTGTATGAAATCTAAAAAAAAGTAGCTGTAACTTCCGAAGTTTCGGAACTGAAAACTCACATAGAATGATCTTCTCTCAATTCGAAATCCATTACATTTTCAGTTCCAAGCATCACCTTTCCCTTTGTTCCAACCACATAAATTTTGAATATTTGAAGAAGATTTGTCTCTCCATAAACCAGAATCCCTTCCTTTGCATCAGCATCAGAAAATCTAAAATCCATTGCCATTCTGGAAACATGTTGATCTGGTTGCCATGGTTTATATCGAAGATATGCGGACGCTTCTTCATTTTCATCGTTATTTCGGAGTTGAATAGTGGAAACAGCTGAAAAGAGACATTTCAATTGAAGAAAGAAGTCGGAAAAAAGGGCTTACGTTCTCTACAATTTGGTCCAGTCATTTCAGTTCCATAGCAGTCACACGTTGGAACTTCCAGAAGTAAGCATCTTCCCTAAATCAATTTCATATTTTCAAACAGTCAATGGAGTATACTAACAGTATTACAATCTTTTACTGTGCATTCATCAGCCTCTGGGCATGATTCAATATCCTGATAAGCAATTGCAGTTCCTTGTGCCACTGGTTCATTTTCCCCAACAGAAACAGCCACAATTGATACACATCCAATCATTGATTGACTTCCACCTCCGACTGTTACCGTAACTTCCGTATTGGAAATATCAATTGGCTGATTTATTTCACAATCCATATCTCTGTCAGTTCCCAATTTATACCATAAGTTGTTAGATGTACTGTTTATTCCAACTGCTAGACTGTGTTCGTGTACGTCTAAAAATGAAATATTTGGAAGAAGAGTTCGAAAAAAAGGCTTACTGATCGGAATGTTTTCAAGCGGTTTGTTGAGAATTTTTGTGTGCTTGGTATTGTACAAATCAATTCGAAGATTTCCTTCAGCGATTCCGACTGTTAACTAAAATTCAAAAAAAGTGGCTAACTAGTTTCTCATTTTCCCTTACCAAGGCTTCAAGACTTCCGTTTGGATGAATGAATCTAACACTGTAGATCTGTCCAATATGGCTTGAAGCTTGAAACTTTACAGCTACTATCAATTGATTGTCATTTTCTGTAATTGATCAATTTAAGTACCTCTCCTTCCAGATTTCCAGATTTTTTTCTTATGTGTGCTTTCAAAACCTCTTTTACTTTACCAAGACGTTTTCAAAACATTGATGATGCATATAAGTGAGAGTTGTCCATCCATTTTGAACAAATATTCACACCTTTCTATTTGCCCACACACATACATTGACATTCGTTTAAACAGTGTCTTCTTCTTCTTCTCCTTTTTCAATCTAACCCCGAAATTCTACTATTATCAGTTCAAAAGAAGCAAGGCTGATATTCAAATTTTTGATGTAGAAACTACCTTTCAATTTCCAATAATCTGATGTGAAGTTAACATATGAACTTGGATATTTCAAAAAGATTCGATCATGAGTTGGAACATCATCCGCAGTTTGCCCACTAACTGCCAAAAAGACAGCTAGTGGCAATAGAAACTGCCACATCTCGAAATGAGAAAAGAACTGAAAATGGAAAACGTTGAAATGGAATTCTGAAAATGTGTGAGTACAATGTGTTTACTAGGTTGAAAACGAGAAAAAGAAATTAAAAAGAGTGGTGGGTGAGGAAACGATGGAAGGATGGAAAAGTTATGATAACGAGATAGGAAACGAGAAGAAATTGAACAGTTTTCGAAACAAGTATGGAAAGAAATAGGTAAAAGAGAACTTTGAAAACGAGGGTTAGAGGACACTTTTTTGACATTTTGAACGCATAAAAATAATTGGAATAAAATGTGAAATTCGGATGTTAAAATGTAGGTTTTTGGGTATCTGGATGAATTTCTGGAAATGGTCAATTGAAGAATGATTTTGCTTTACAGTATGGAGAAATTGGGCCATCTTCTGATTCCTTGTCATTATAAATTAGTCAGTACAGTTCGGTCAGGAAAAAGCTCGTTCATGGTAAAATAAAAGTTCTTAACAACATCCAGTAACACATTGAGACTTCTTAGTTTGTCTATACATAGACATGGGAATATTTGAAACTTTCGTAAAGATTTGAACGATCTGTGAACAACTAGGAAAGGTCAAGAAGAGTTATGATAACTTAAAGAAAAGGGGAATTGGCAACGTAAAAGGGTGAATTGAATGATCTTGAATGAGTCAGATTTGTGTGTAGAATGAATGAAAAAAAGAAGAGCTGAGGAAGGAAGTGATAAAAACCAGTAAGAATTGACATAACATTGATTCCTGAGAGACTTAAAGAAAAAGTGAAAAGGTGAGGAGAAGCGTACAAACTCTCTCTCTCTATTTCTATATGCTTGTGTGCATCATCATCATCATCAAACCTAAACTGATAAGGAATTGATATTCACCTCTTTCTCTTGACTCTCTTCAATTCATATAATCTTTTCTTTTTTACTCTCTCTATAACTTTAAAATCAAAGTGTATGATTGGATGAAAAACGATGTTGTAGGTAGAGTAAACTGTTCAAAAACTCCTTCATTTGGTTTGTTTGTTTTCTTATTTTCATTCATCCAATTGGCTGCTGATTCATTCATTCAAATTCAAGTCGGTTGAAAAAGGAATAGTTATAGGAAAACAGAAAAGAAGGAAAAGGTCAAGGAAACTTTAAAAAATCTTATAAAATGGCTAGGGTATTCCAAAAGTTCCAGGAGTTTCAGAATCATTAAAAATCAAAGTACATATAAATCAATCTGGCGTTTTTACTCTCACTGTACAACCTGGAATCAGTGAAACTCAAGCTTGGACTATCTTGTTGGAGCTAAATAAATGAAGCAAAAAATTGTTTTCATGTTTCCATAACAAACAGAAACATATATGTCACCCAGATGTGCTCTTCTCTCATGCAGCTGCAGTTTGAGACATCTGTTAAAATGTCATTATAACTTGTTATATTTCACAATAACTTTAAAAGATTGATAAATTTATTCTTTAAAGAATCAATCTTCACCGAGAGCAGGAATGAATTTGATAAAACTTCTTGCTTCGTTCGAAGAGGCGAATGCTCTTTTTACTTGCATTGCCAAAGATGGTCTCAAGAAATCACGGCGATTTGTAAAACGTTCTTTCAATGGATGAGTCTAAAAGTTTTGTGAACTGTTTGCGTATTTTCTCCCACTAAGAACTCACTCCATTAACAACAATTCTCATAAAATCGTGGAAATGGTAAAAGTTGATAGTTGCCACGCAGCTATTTACGATATTTGTAAACTGAGAATCATCAGCGACCATCAAGAGATTGCAAACGTACATTAGATCTTCATAATTCTGAAAAAAAACTATTTCGATGCAAATTGAAATGTATCCGAACCTTGCAGAGCTCTTCATAACAATGTTTTTCAATGGAATTTTTGAGAGCTTTCGGTTCAAAAGCTTTCCATTGAATGGCTAAACCAATTATTTCAGATGCGAGTCTCGGAGTCATTTGTGCTGGTTTTTTGTATTTTCCGGTGACTAAATAAGTCAGACACTAAAAAAAGAGAAATTTTTCCTTATAATCAGTTAAATATTCCTTACAATATCAATACTTTCCAATGATTCAGCTCTGCCCACTGTGTACTCAATTGTTTCCTCTTTAAGGTTTTGACGGAAAAAAGAGGAAGCAAGGCAAATGATTTCTTTGTTTGTCATTAAAAAATGATTACCGTCTGAAGTTTTCAATTTCAAATCGTGACGACTTCTGAATGATTCTTGAAGATAAAACACTTTTATATTTCAAATACCTGTTAGTGAGAGCATCGAAAAAGTATTCCAAATGATCCGATACATTTGGAGCTCCCTCTCCCACCAGATACTTCACATCCACAAATTCGTCTCTTCTATATTCCATTTTAGTTTCCAATTTCAAATGTAATTCTTTTTTCTTTGCTTCAATCATCAATGAGGATAAAGATCTTTCAAATGAACTGTTTTCTTGTGTTGAATATGATCTCATATCAATTCTTCCTCTTCTTGGAATCAATGGAATAGTTGCTCCATCAATGAAATATCTTAATGATCTCACTGTGTTTCCATTTGAATCCAATTCATTCAATTTGAATTCGATTCTTCGAACTGGTGGATATAAATCACGTGCGCCTGTTCCATTTAAAGTAATAACCCATGAAGGTTCACGAGGAAGTTGAGCACGACCGATGAATTGTTTATATATTTGTAAGTCCCTGAATAACCTGGATTCCAAAAACTTCACTGCGATCATCTGAAGCTTACCAATCAAGAATAGTACTTTCAAAAGAAGTCGAAAATGTTCCTTTAACTCTTGCTTCTCTCGGTCCCATTTTGATATCAAGAGTATTATTGAATGTGATGATGTTGTCTGCTTCTTGATATTCTGAAATTCAAAAAGTTAGATTATTTTCCTCAAAAGTTTGACTTACTTTGTTCCATATGAACCGCTTTCATTTTGAAGTCTCGTTTCCGGCAAATTTCTTATTGGAAATGATCAATTTTGTTTGAATTTTTTAGGGAAGATATTCCACGCTTCAAAACAAAACCACAGGAATCCACGTCAAAACAAAATAATACTCAAGTTTTAACTATTCCTAACTTTCTTTCTTATCGCCGTTTGCAGCGATGGCTAATGGTAAAGTTCTAAAAAGGATTTAATTTCCTATATTTTGTTTCCAGAAGATTCTGAAATTGAAAACAATTCGATCACATTTGCACACTCTTTTCGAGTTCCAATTACAGAAGTAAGGCATATGATGCCTAAACAATTTGCCACGGTTCATAAGTATTCATTTGTTAACTGGTTAGATATTTTCATTCCAACGAATTCTATTCTGATTTTTCAGGAATATTCAAATATCTCAATCAAGAGGAATTCCAGCAATAATTCGAAATATGTTGGAGCCTGAGAATCGTGATGCAACATATCAAGTAACTCTTAATAATGCTGGACAAAGAGAAAAATATCCTCCAGTTCAATCAGTTGAATTTAAAATTAGACTAATTGATAATCAAGACAAAGGTGCCATATTTTAAACATTTTCTTTCCAAAAAAATATATTTTATAGATATTGTGACTCCAATTCGTTTCGTTCACCCACCTGGATTTCCAGCAAGAAATCTCTTCAATCTTGGATACAGTACTCCAGAAAATGGTCCAGTAAAAGAATTTTTCAATTCAATAATCGGAAATAAGAATTTTGAACATCTTCAGTTTGAAGTCCAAACTTTGATTGTCTTTGATGTGAAGACGTTCGTTAGTATGAAATATTTCAATGAATCAATTGGAAAACCAATGCCAATTGATCTCAATTTCAGATATAATCTATTGACAAATCAGTTAGTTTTATATAACTTTGAATATAAGAAAACTTATTTCAGATCCACTCATAATTTCTTTCTAAAAACTACAACTGAACAAAGTTTCCCGTGCAATAAAGAAGCTATTTTTGTAGCTTCTCCGTTCTTTCGAAAGAATCTTACTTGTGAAATGACTTGTTTTCAATTGGGTGTCGAGTTCATAGAAGCTGTGGAAATTGTAAAGTTTTAGTTAATGATTTCTAATTAATATCAATTGCAGGTTATCACTTGGTTACTTACTGAAACCTATCATCCTCCACTGAAAATGACTCCAGAATTGGCAGATGAAACTGTAAAATTAAGTGATAGAATTCTTCCACGTGGAAGCAGAAAACCACTTTGTGGATCAATTGAACGTCATTGTTTTGATGAACTGATCCAGAATTTTGATGATATGCTCTATGTAAAACATCTTCTTCTTGTTGCTCATAACAATCAACTTGGAAGCCTTCTAGAAGCTTGCCACGCAACCATTATATCTTATCATGTAGCTGATTTCTATAGAGACTTGAAGCAAAATGTAAGTGTTTTTTTCATTTCAAAGCTAATTTTCATTCTCAGGCTAATCCTGCATTCACTGTTCAAACTCAAATGAATCGTTCTAGTGCATTGGTAAACTTTTATTTCTTCTGAATACTTCTAAAATTTTATTTCTTTCCAGGGTCGTTTCAATGCTAATTATACGAAGAGTCTTTACGTGAAGTCTTATACTAGAAAAGCTGAAGTTCTTCCACAATCAAACTGAATCAGATAAAGAATCTTTTATTCAAATGAAGTTTTTTTTTTCCAATGTTCAGATAAAAATTAATATTTACAATTAGTTACTATTTTCACAATTTGCTCTCTCCTCTCGGTGGCTCCACAATTTTCAATCTTTCCCAATCTTCAATTTTCGTCGTATCACCGAGTGTTCTTTGAAAGAATTTTATTGAATTTGCCCATGTTTTTTCTTGAGATTTAGCATGTAAAACAACTTCTCCTCCATATCCACAATAAAATCCTTGATATTTTGCATAAACCAATTCATGGTGTGGAAAGTATGGAGGCTCCATTATGTGTCCACCGTTTACCATTTCAACCTGAAAACTGTTTTTGTGAAGAAACGTTTTGAAAAATGTCTTGATAACAAAGAAAAGTCTTCGAAAAAAAGTCTAAACTATTTTATAATCGGATTATTATTCTAATCTCCTTTTCAGTTTTTATGAAAAAACTACTTCCTAATGAAAGATTTTGATTTCTTTGTACTTTCCCTTCAACTTTCTATTCGATGTTATCAATATAAAGCTATTATCACACATATCAACTGCTGTCAAATTGACAGCTCAATCTCTAAATGGCGTCAACAAAATAATCAGCAAATCATCTTATTTCATACTGTATCGAATGATACTCACCTCAACATCATGTCCAGTTTCTTTTAATTTTCGTTGTCTGTAGAGAGTTGCATGTACTGATGGTTGACATAAATCATCAACGGATCCCTAATAGAAAATGAACTAGGACAGAAGTTTTATAAAAGAGCTTACAATAACACGGATCTTAACATCAGTCGGAATTCTCCACCAAGGAATTTCAGTCTCTGGAGTCAATTTTTCAGTCATAACTTGGAAATTTCGATGAGAACACATGACTCTGTTTATGAATTGACAATGTTCCAAAGTAACTTGCCCATGAGAAAGATGAGGAATCGGTTTACCATTTTCTTGCATATAAATATAATCAGAAACTACTTGAGGACCATTAATGGAAACGACGGCTTTGATCTGGAATATGGGAATCTAACATAACAAAACCTCTATCAAAATGGCATGACAGTTGGTGATTTCCTTCTTCTTTTAAAATTGGTTGCTTTTTGAACCCTCCCCACTTTTCCCTACATCATTTTCTAACCTTATCACCGTGTCTTGTAGCTAGTAGATCAACAATTGTTGCACCAAAAGAGACTCCTTGTATTCCAATCACATTCTTTGTAAAAGGAAGGTTTGCAAGATACTCTATTGGTTTCTGAAATTATTTGTTTATGAAAGAGATTCTCAATTCAAAACGCACATTGAAATAGTTTAAATCAGCTTCTTCCATTTTATGTGGCAAATATTTGTATTGAAAAAAAGCAACACAAAGAACAACAAAACCTTCTGAAGCCAACATAGCTCCCTTATGTTCATGGATACCTCCTCCAGTTCCAGATAAATCAAGAACTGCGGGGAATGGACCATCACCTGGTGGTTTGAAGAGAGTTGCACAAAATCCATCATTTTCTAATTCAGCTCTTTCCAATTTTGGATGCATCCAATGCTTTTTAATGTATACATGGTCAATCAAATTTTCAGTTGAATCAAATAATCTGAAAGTGAAATGGGAATCAATGAAGAATATAATTCCCAAGAAATTACTGTAATTGATAATAAAATGGAATTGGAGGAGTGCATCGAAGATATCCACCATAAGCAAAATCTTCACAAGGCCTCATTCCAAGAAATAATCCCATTGGGTCGGCTTCTGAATATTTCATTGGAAATAAATATATTTCCTAGAATGCTCAAACCATGGTAAGATCCTCTAAGAGGCTTTGCATGACTCAAATCTATTTTTCCAGCAGAATTTGACTGAACTGTGACCTCGGATTTATGTGTTCCATAGCCATGTTTCAGACTAAAATATCACGATTAATTTAATAAACTTCTAAGAGTCCTACGTCATTCTGAATGTATGAATACTATTCGGTTTCAGTTGATCAACAGTAATTTTAATCTGCTCATTTTGCATTGAATCAGGTTTATCCACGCATATTGGCATGACTCAAAAATCAGGAAATGAGAGAAATCAGTACAAAGACAAGGAAAAAAGTCAAGAAATTAATGAAAAATGAGTACACCCAGTTTCATTATCAAATGGAATCAACTATCAATCACACGATACGTCGAGCGGGCGGAAAAAAATGCATTCATTCTTTATCAATTTCAAGATTTTTCTATCTTTTTAAATGCAAATTACCTTTAAAAAAAGAAATTCAGCGCTTATCCAACTGTTTCAGACGTCACTAGGGAAGTGTTTGAGGGCATCACTCAAGTATGGGCTGAAATTGTTCGTTTCTAAGGTATATCGACCCTCCTGAATCCATTTCTGGATTCAGATTGGTCTGTTTGGCATTTTGAAGCACACTCTACTAGCCACCTGTCAGCTGGTTATGACTTCAAAATTGTATTTGAGAGTTACTTTGCACTCATAGGCCGTAAAAGCAAAGTTGAGCCTATTTTCTCACTATTCTCTATCATTTTCGACAGATTTAGAGTGTTTTTTTTTCAAAAAAACATTTTGGCTCGAAAAGTTTTACAAGTCCATGATAGGCCAAACTCTCGACAATTTTCCAAGAACATTTTTAGAAGAAAACTTTCCTTCGTTCAAGAAAGAATGAGTGTCAGTTTGCGACTAGCAAATTGACATTTCTGAAGTCGTTACGTAAAAGAAGAACAATTTACTCTTTTAGCCGAAGGGAGGAACGGATATCAGCCGAGTGGATAGTAGGTGATACTACCAAGTAACTGATGGCATTGCTGCGGTCAGAACTCTTTACTCTTTTAGCTGAAGGGGAAGGAATATCAGCCGAGTGGATAGTAGGTGATACTACCAAGTAACTGATCGCATTGCTGCGGTCAGAACTCTTTACTCTTTTAGCTGAAGGCGGAGGAATATCAGCCGAGTGGATAGTAGGTGATACTACCAAGTAACTGATCGCATTGCTGCGGTCAGAACTCTTTACTCTTTTAGCTGAAGGCGGAGGAATATCAGCCGAGTGGATAGTAGGTGATACTACCAAGTAACTGATCGCATTGCTGCGGTCAGAACTCTTTACTCTTTTAGCTGAAGGCGGAGGAATATCAGCCAAGTGGATAGTAGGTGATACTACCAAGTAACTGATCGCATTGCTGCGGTCAGAACTCTTTACTCTTTTAGCTGAAGGGGAAGGAATATCAGCCGAGTGGATAGTAGGTGATACTACCAAGTAACTGATGGCATTGCTGCGGTCAGAACTCTTTAATCTTTTAGCTGAAGGCGGAGGAATATCAGCCGAGTGGATAGTAGGTGATACTACCAAGTAACTGATGGCATTGCTGCGGTCAGAACTCTTTACTCTTTTCGCTGAAGGAGAGGGAATATCAGCCGAGTGGATAGTAGGTGATACTACCAAGTAACTGATGGCATTGCTGCGGTCAGAACTCTTTACTCTTTTAGCTGAAGAGAAAGGAATATCAGCCGAGTGGATAGTAGGTGATACTACCAAGTAACTGATGGCATTGCTGCGGTCAGAACTCTTTACTCTTTTAGCTGAAGAGGAAGGAATATCAGCCGAGTGGATAGTAGGTGATACTACCAAGTAACTGATGGCATTGCTGCGGTCAGAACTCTTTACTCTTTTAGCTGAAGGGGAAGGAATATCAGCCGAGTGGATAGTAGGTGATACTACCAAGTAACTGATGGCATTGCTGCGGTCAGAACTCTTTACTCTTTTCGCTGAAGGAGAGGGAATATCAGCCGAGTGGATAGTAGGTGATACTACCAAGTAACTGATGGCATTGCTGCGGTCAGAACTCTTTACTCTTTTAGCTGAAGGGGAAGGAATATCAGCCGAGTGGATAGTAGGTGATACTACCAAGTAACTGATGGCATTGCTGCGGTCAGAACTCTTTACTCTTTTAGCTGAAGGGGAAGGAATATCAGCCGAGTGGATAGTAGGTGATACTACCAAGTAACTGATGGCATTGCTGCGGTCAGAACTCTTTACTCTTTTAGCTGAAGGGGAAGGAATATCAGCCGAGTGGATAGTAGGTGATACTACCAAGTAACTGATCGCATTGCTGCGGTCAGAACTCTTTACTCTTTTAGCTGAAGGCGGAGGAATATCAGCCGAGTGGATAGTAGGTGATACTACCAAGTAACTGATCGCATTGCTGCGGTCAGAACTCTTTACTCTTTTAGCTGAAGGCGGAGGAATATCAGCCGAGTGGATAGTAGGTGATACTACCAAGTAACTGATCGCATTGCTGCGGTCAGAACTCTTTACTCTTTTAGCTGAAGGCGGAGGAATATCAGCCGAGTGGATAGTAGGTGATACTACCAAGTAACTGATCGCATTGCTGCGGTCAGAACTCTTTACTCTTTTAGCTGAAGGCGGAGGAATATCAGCCGAGTGGATAGTAGGTGATACTACCAAGTAACTGATCGCATTGCTGCGGTCAGAACTCTTTACTCTTTTAGCTGAAGGCGGAGGAATATCAGCCGAGTGGATAGTAGGTGATACTACCAAGTAACTGATCGCATTGCTGCGGTCAGAACTCTTTACTCTTTTAGCTGAAGGCGGAGGAATATCAGCCAAGTGGATAGTAGGTGATACTACCAAGTAACTGATCGCATTGCTGCGGTCAGAACTCTTTACTCTTTTAGCTGAAGGGGAAGGAATATCAGCCGAGTGGATAGTAGGTGATACTACCAAGTAACTGATGGCATTGCTGCGGTCAGAACTCTTTACTCTTTTAGCTGAAGGGGAAGGAATATCAGCCGAGTGGATAGTAGGTGATACTACCAAGTAACTGATGGCATTGCTGCGGTCAGAACTCTTTACTCTTTTAGCTGAAGGGGAAGGAATATCAGCCGAGTGGATAGTAGGTGATACTACCAAGTAACTGATGGCATTGCTGCGGTCAGAACTCTTTACTCTTTTAGCTGAAGGGGAAGGAATATCAGCCGAGTGGATAGTAGGTGATACTACCAAGTAACTGATGGCATTGCTGCGGTCAGAACTCTTTACTCTTTTAGCTGAAGGAGAGGGAATATCAGCCGAGTGGATAGTAGGTGATACTACCAAGTAACTGATGGCATTGCTGCGGTCAGAACTCTTTACTCTTTTAGCTGAAGGGGAAGGAATATCAGCCGAGTGGATAGTAGGTGATACTACCAAGTAACTGATGGCATTGCTGCGGTCAGAACTCTTTACTCTTTTAGCTGAAGACTGAGGAATATCAGCCGAGTGGATAGTAGGTGATACTACCAAGTAACTGATGGCATTGCTGCGGTCAGAACTCTTTAATCTTTTAGCTGAAGACTGAGGAATATCAGCCGAGTGGATAGTAGGTGATACTACCAAGTAACTGATGGCATTGCTGCGGTCAGAACTCTTTACTCTTTTAGCTGAAGGCGGAGGAATATCAGCCGAGTGGATAGTAGGTGATACTACCAAGTAACTGATCGCATTGCTGCGGTCAGAACTCTTTACTCTTTTAGCTGGGGTCAGGGATATTAGCTGGATTATCTATTTTTTATAATATGAAAAAGAAAAGAAAAACAAAAAAAAAAGAGGCGGGATGGGTCACCGACCTGCGCAACAGAAGAGAGAATAATGAAAGCGTTTCCGCGGGGAGAAGGTGTGGATCTAGGTGGGCGGAGCCTCGGAGAGGGCGGGAAGACAGCGTTTTCCCGTGGGTAAGATTGGAAGATAAGGAAGATGAGCCACAAAGAGGATGAGGAACAAAGGGGTCATCTGGCAATAAATACATTTGTTTCGTCACCCTTTGCGGTAAGCACCTTTGTATATTGATTTTTGAGACAAGGCAATAACGGAAGATGTGTAGTTGGTCAAATGAAAAAATACCCGTAGGAAAATGATTGAAGAAATAATTTTCTATGGGTAAAAAAAGTTGAAAATCAAGAGAAGTTTAAAAAATTAAACTGGAGGAAGAATGACCGAGTACAGACTGGTGGCCTAGAATCAGACAAAACCGCGAACCTCTGTACAAAGTTGCAATATGGGTACTTGAAAAATCCGAAGAAATAAAAAGGCCGAACGGACCAAACTGACTCCAGAAATGGGTTCAGCATGGTCAATATAGTCCGTTCCCATGTTTTTATCCCATTTTTGAGGGACGTCCTCAAACACTTCCTTAGTCAAACTGATATTGAAATTGAGAAACACAATTCAATTTGAAATGCCATAAAAGAATTATGGGGGAAGGAAACCAATACACTAAATTGTCTAGTTCTTGCATCGGAATAAATTCATACGAAATGAAATGTATTTTAAGTGCAAACAATTATTGATGTGGAGGAAACAGAAAGATTGCTTAAATCAATACAGAAAGACGATCATAAAGTTAGTTGAGCATCTGAAAACCAATACAGAAAACCAAATAATAAACCAATGCTGAAGCCAAATGATAAGAAAGTTAACATTCCCAGAAAACTGAGATTTTTTAGTTTATTCTCGAAACAAATCCGCCAGTTTTATGACGTGACCGTCTGACGTTAAAATTTGAAAAAGCATCACATAAAATATAAATCTGATTCATTAAAACAATCAAAATCAAAAGAAATCATTAGTACTCGAACGGATCATTTCGAAGAATAACAATGGTTTTGATTGGAGAATTCATCAAAATTCTACTCTTGTTTCCATTTGTTTTATGTACAAATGGACAATTCAAGAAGTATTCTGGCAAAGAGAGCAAAAATATACTTGAGAAATGCGGGAAATTTAAAAAGTGAGTTGTACTCAGCTGATGATGATTGAATATAACGAGAAATGTTTGAATTTGGACATTTCTTTGAAATTAAAAATTTGTTCTGTCTAAGATTCCATTTTTCGTTTTATTATATGAAATCAGCAAGTCAAAATAAGAAACTGATTTATTATCGCAGAATGGAAGATGGCATATTGGTGAAGAAAATGGATAAGCATGACGATGTGATTATGGCCTGGATATCTCCAAATCATTTCCTAATTGACGTCAAAATTCTTCCTGATACATTCAAAACTCAAGATTGTCTTTCGTAAGAAAATGAATGCAAACAAAAAAGATCAAATCTTTACTATTATTACTGGACAAATTCCGTCTGTCGGGAAGTCTGTCGCCGACTCTACAGCCCTTCCTACTGAACCAATTTTTATCAAACTTAGACAGAACGATAGAGAATTCTTTCGAGATGATGCCCGTCTATTTCCTTTTCTGAAAGGATAGAAAATAAGGTCACCAGGCTCAAAAAACCATGTTATCAAGCCTTTTTAAAAAATTCCATTGGGGAGAGGGACATACAGGGGGCCACGTGAATATAATAAACCCCGTAAAACTTTTCACAGTTTTTCATTTCTAAATAAGTATTGTGAAGTCAGGCGGTAGGAGGCGCGGAGCGCCGATAACCGACTGGTATCCATTGTTTCAGTGAAAAAAGAGTCGTCACCAAACATCTCAAAATGAAAAATAAATTTCTCGCAAAGTTTATTGGAGATTGTAGTGATATTTCGAGTGGAATGATATTAGTAGATGCTACTAAAGAATATCAAAATGCTCAGAAAGAATACTTTTGTATTCACGGTTTGTTTTTTCCCCGTTGTTTTTCGGAATTTGGATTTCTTTTTTCCAGAAGTTCCGTTGATTGGAAGTTCTGTTATAACTGCCAATAAGGATAGAACGGGTTATCCTGGAAGTGTTGGTTATATCGATTCATATGAATTGTTTCAGAAATATGTCTTCCAGATTATCGAGTGCACTAATCCGAAAAATAATAAATTATGCATCAGTACATATGACGGGGCTCGTGGACCTGTAATAGAAGCATCGGGGAGTTTTCATTCACTTTATGGATACATAACAGACGAAACGAATGGTTTGAATCAAAAAGTTTTTGAAAATAAATTCAAAGTTTGTAGCATCGAATATGGAAGTATCTAATTTATATGCACAAGCTGATCAAATTTGTGAAGACATTGGCATTTGCCTCGGGTAATATTCTCTCTTATGTTTTTATCACTTTTAAAACACTTTTTAACCATTTAGTGCAAGAAAGGCCCCTGAAAGCCCAACGACACTCCAAGATGTATCCAGTACAACTCCATCAAATCCTGACTCTACCGTTTCTGTTGAAACTTCAAAAGAAACGTCACCATTGCAATTTTCATCAACATTGGCTTCCGATTCTACAGAAGCAGAATCAACAACTGAAGTATCTCCCACTACAGAACAATTGACGAAAATCACAGAAAAACCAATAACTGAAAAGGATTCGATATCTACAGAAACACCGACAAATAAAAAGGATTCGACAACTTCAGAAATACTGACAACTGAACTTCCGTCAACAACGCCTGAAACGTCAACGACACCTGAGACTATTACCACTACAACTGAAACTGTTATCGCTATAACTGAAACAATCCCACAAGAATCTTCGACTGAAATGGACACAACCGAAATGCCGATTCCACTCGCAACAAGCAGACCTCCCATGCCTGCAACAAGTGCACCTCCAATGCCTGCAACGAGTAGACCACCCATTAAACTTCCAAATGGAGAGAAACCAGAAGCACAAGCGCTTAAAACTGAAGATTTTCCCGGAATTGATTGTGAGAAAAAGAATCTATGCTTTAGTGAAGACGTCTTTGCCTCTTCTGGAAGTCTCTCCATTCTTTTTGTAATTTGTATTGCTTTGTTCATGATTTTTGATTGAAAAATGAATCTTTTGCAAAATATAGCGAGCGATTGATTCTCGAAACAAAAGTCTATTAAAAGAAAAGATTGAGTTCATTTTGTTTCTTTTTGAATCATTCAAAAAACATTATTCATTGCTTTGAGATCAAAGAGAACAGGAACTAAAAAAACTATAAAAACAACGAACTCCCCTATGAAATCATAGAAATATGAATTTCTCAATTCCAATTTCCTTCTTCGTTCTCATCATTTTTCTCCATAAAGTCGATGCAAATACTTCTCTTACCTTCGGAGATGCCACTCTTCAGAGTCCAGGTGTCACTTTAAAAGCTGTCAATGATGGAGGACGTCTTGTTCAAACTGTAATAAATTGTCATGCAAAGTTCAAACAATCCAAATCTTTTCTTTTCCAGATCACATGGACGGTTCAAGTGTCCCAATGTGAAGTCTTAACAAGAACAGATGAATCAATCAATTTAAGAGCAAGACTTATCAGTTTGACTAGTACTTGTATCAATAAGAACGTGTAAGTAAATGTGATATTCCGAGGAATTCATTTGGAAGAAAAATCTGTTTTTAGATGCCAAAGTCGTGGTCCAATTACTACTCCAATCACTTGTGATGAATTCATGAGAAGATTGAACTGATAATTTCTGGAATCTTCCAAATAAACAATTTATTAATGCACCAAACAATATTCTCACGTGATGTTTAGAGACACTTCTTGAGTATCAGTTAACATCGCATCGTGGTCATTTAGTGGGTCATTTGTGATAAAAGAGTAATTTTAAGTTTATTTGAACAAGTGACCGAATGGAGAGATTATTATTATTGAGATAGATTATATTCAAACTTGACAAGGGGCAATGTGCATTGTCTAACAGAAAAGCGTTTTTTAAAAGCAAGATCGACGAGTGCATGTTCCAAAAAACTGCAAACTAGATGGATCCGACTTCCTTTATGTCACTTTTATTTGGAAAATCAATTCAGAAAACATGTTGTGCACTCCAAGATAGTGTCTGTGATTAATGTAAATCTCCAAAAAAAAAGGGTCTAATTTTGATCGTTTTCGAATTCTATGTAACTTTCCATTTTTCCAGTCCCTCGCAAATCTATACTCGAATCCTATTTTTCCTTTTTCAAAAAGCGTTTCACTTGACGTCATTTCTTACGAAATTCCAATTTCTTTGATTTATAGGTTGGAAACGAGATTGAGAGCATTCGAACATAAATGAGCTTTTGATGTTTGAATTCAATATACTTTGACACTTCAATTTAAAAATGACAGAGCATTCGAGATAAGAATTGATGGTCACTTTGTCATGTTTCCAGCATTTCTCTAACAAAGTTGAAATGAGGAAGTTGAAGGGTTTGAAGGGAATATTGTGAAATACAGGTATCCTAATAATAAGGGATCTTTGAAATTAGAATCTTCATGGTACACGTCGGGTCATTCGAGAAATGGATTACACTGAAAATGTTCGAGTTATACACTAAACAACAAAATCCCCTCTCTTTTTTAAAAACAATCAATTTCCCTCTCGTCAAAAATTGAATGATTAGTCCTTTGTCTCTTCATTTTCTCTCATCCATTCGTTCTGTTTCCCCGGGAATGTCACCAAGACACACGACCTTTATCTTTTTTTTCTCAACTGCTATCTCCTAAAAGTCACCTGATAACAAACGTTATGTCCATCGTGTTATTCTCCTCCCCCTTTTCTTTTTCCAGGTCGCTTTCCTTCATTCGATTCTTGACATTCTGCTCAAGATGAGGACCGTCGTGCTTCTTCTCGCACTTTGTGCTGTCTGTATTCTTGCTTCTTCTGTGTTTGGAAAGGTTAAGAAATACTCCAACCGTAACCGATACAATCTC
This sequence comes from Caenorhabditis doughertyi, assembly GCA_963572265.1. NCBI lineage: Eukaryota > Metazoa > Nematoda > Chromadorea > Rhabditida > Rhabditidae > Caenorhabditis > Caenorhabditis doughertyi. The sequence continues at coordinate 11,937,982 of OY751553.1, read as the reverse complement.
AAGGGATGCTACAAACAAACCGGAAAGGTTTACGAACACAAGTAAGTTGTCTGCGAAATGAAGAGCTATACTATGTAATTTTGTAATGGTTTTTCAGGCATGAAGACAGAATCTACGAGACCGAAGACTTCGATTCAGAGGATCTCCCGAAAACCTGGGACTGGAGAGATGCTAATGGAATCAACTACGCTTCAGCTGACAGAAACCAACACATCCCACAATGTGCGTTAACTGAAAAACTTATTTTCCCTCGCTCTTTCGAGGAGGCTCCAAAAATTGAAATTAATACTCAATGTTTGCTCCTTTGCACGGAAATCTTTAGTAAAAGGCGAAAGATTTTCACGGTCAAATGCAGAGGAACCAGAGTTAGATGGACAGAGTGTGGAGAGAGGTCACTCGCAGCGGCAGCCGACATCTGCCGGGTTCCGCCGCCTACTATGTTTTGTGTGCAGTGGGCGGAGTCAAGAAAAAAGAGAGGAAGGGGAGATGTGCGCATTTGGGAGCCTTCGAAAAAAAGAGTTCTGAATTAGAAAAGGATAATCCGCTTTTGTGAATGGAAGTTTCATAAGGAAAACCCCAAGAAAAAAAAATGAAATAGATAAATAGAAAGTAAACACAGTAATCGTAAATAATTGATTTTTTTTCAGATTGTGGATCCTGCTGGGCATTCGGTAAGTTATACTCATTGATTGTGTCAATACCTCCTTGAAAAACGGTTATTTTAGGAGCAACAAGTGCATTGGCTGATCGTATCAACATCAAGAGAAAGAATGCTTGGCCACAAGCCTATCTTTCAGTTCAAGAAGTTATCGATTGCTCAGGAGCCGGAACATGTGTGATGGGAGGAGAACCAGGAGGAGTATACAAATATGCTCATGAGCACGGAATTCCGCATGAAACTTGCAATAACTACCAAGCAAGAGACGGAAGTAAGTAAGATTTGCAGAGAAAAAGAAAGCTTCGACACCAAACTACTAGAAACCAAAACATTAAAATGATGACGTTATTCCTCGAGATCCAAAAAAGGAAATGGTCAAGACGAGGAAAAGAGTTTATATACATTTTTGACAAGTATTAAATGGGAAAACTTCTTTTTTCGTCATCGGATCTATGATAGAAACTATTTTCTTTCAGAATGTGACCCATATAATCGCTGTGGATCATGCTGGCCAGGAGAGTGTTTCTCAATCAAAAACTACACTTTATACAAGGTTTCTGAGTATGGATCAGTCCGTGGATACGAGAAAATGAAGGCTGAAATCTATCATAAAGGCCCAATCGCTTGTGGAATTGCTGCTACAAAAGCATTCGAAACTTATGAAGGAGGAATTTACAAAGAGGTCACTGATGAGGATATTGATCATATTATCTCTGTTCATGGATGGGGAGTTGATCATGAAACTGGAGTCGAATATTGGATTGGAAGGAATTCATGGGGACAACCATGGGGAGAGAATGGATGGTTCAAAGTTGTTACTTCACAATACAAAAACTCTGGAAGTAAATATAATTTGAAGATTGAAGAGGATTGTGTCTGGGCTGATCCAATTGTTTAATTTGTGTTCATCATAGTTTCATATGCTTTACCTATTTGTGAATATGTGACTTTTTTGTATTTATTCTATATTCAATTAAAATAAACTAGTTCGAATAAAGAATAACTATTTATTTTAGTCAGTTATGTTTCATTAGTGACAAACAAACAAATGAAACAGTACTCATATCTTTTCGGATCTACACTTGACCTTTTTGCGTAATGAGGATCTAGAGACCATCTGACAACTTTTTCTATATCTATTTTTATTATTAGTTTGAAAACTTTAGCCAAGTAGGTGGCTTCATTATCATTTCCCCTGTAATCTCCATCTATGGACAAGAGACAGGTTGACAATCACTCAAAATATTTTCATTTTGAAATTACTTTTTACTTTTCTCCCCGTTCTTTCGTTCGGCAACTAAATTTCCGATTCCAAAATACAAAAACATGTAAATTTCTATTCTTTTCCCGTCCCCTCATCTATCCTGCCTTTGTCTTTTCCTGAAGAAAAAGTCGAGCACTTGAAAGATCTCTTTCAGTTTTTTTAACCAAAAAAAGATTTAGAAACGAGAGGAGCTCATATTTTGTATAGAAAAAGACCCATAAAACTGTCACATCAAACCTTCAAAATCTCTTTTATTCTAAAAAAAAATAACTTTTCTTCGTCGGTGAGCTTTTTGAAATTGAATTTCGCTTTCTTCTTCCCTCATTTTCTCAACATTTCGACTTGATGGCTCTTCTTTTTTTTCCATTCCTTTCTTTTGGTTTCCGACAACGACCGTAATGAAAAAGTGGAAAAAAAAGAGAAGGAATGTTTGTAAAAGAAAATAGAAGTTCCCACTGCTTTGGATGCTCTTGAAACCCATTAGAAAGAGTCCGAATGGGCCACTTGAAGGTTTCAAACCTGTCACATGGCACCGCCGAAAACACAAATCATGACACGTCCTTCAAGATTTTAACTAAAGCTGCCACCTAAACCTTCAGTCTTTTAAATTTATTCAGGGGGAGAGATTAGGATTTGCCGAAAGGGAAAACTTCCTGAATATACTCAGAAGTATTGACGCCATTGGTGAATAGAGCGAAGAATATTTTCGTGTGGGTTTTTCGAATACTATATAGCTGAACCTAGGAATTTATTATTGTAGATAATTTTTGAGTGAGAATTTGTCACGGTGGGCCATTGTTTTCCTCGAAACCTTCTATTCAAATCAATCGTAGTAAAAAAATTAGAAACAGACCCCATTTGGAGAAACAAATCAAGAAGAGGTATTATGTAGAAATATTCAAAATTACATTTTTTGGTATCCCCTCCTATACTCCATAAAGGGATATGCTTAACTCACCGCTTGATCGAGAAAGTATTCCAAAAAATTGACTTAGAGATTGGATCTGAATAGTTTGATATATTATTTTTGAATATCTAATTCTAAAAGTATATCTTCCTCAAGATTCATGATTCTTCTGCGAGGTGAATCAAATGATCCTTTGGTTTCTTTTTCGAAAACCTCAATTCACTCAAACAATTTCCTTTCGAGAATTTTATTGTTTTCGAACCAATTATTTTCTATTGTCACCCATTCCATGTAAATTATAAAAAATTCTCAATTTTCAACATTTCAAAATCCTTATATGCTCTGACTGACTCACCTGTTTTCTCACCTCCATAAACTACTTTTTTTCTGCTCCTCCATCTGATGTCCGGGGCGGAGCTTGTTCTTCTTTCGAAAGGAAAGGACCGGAGCCCTGCGCCTCTTCGCATTTTCTCGTTTTCCGCTCGTGTGCATCTGCGTGGTCCCTTCCTCTTCGTTTTCTCACTCTCTTCAGGATTCTCTCCTCCTACTTTTTTCCCTTCTTCTTCTCCTTTTTCTTCTTTCTTTTCTTTCTTTCACACTCAAAAGCTTCCCCTTTTTTTTCCTTCGACTGGCCAGGGACCCTCCTTCACTTCTGTTCTTCTCACCCCCAATTGATATCAATTCGTGCTTTTGTCAGAAATCCTCTCCTTCTTTTTTTCCCTTTTTCTTACTCTCTTTTCAATTCACTTTTCAAACTTCATTTGAACTTAAATAATGCAAAAGAAAGAAGAGAAAAAATGCCACTCTTTCTCCACTCAATTTACTTTTTTGTTCCTTTTGACTCCCACTCTTTTTTAGCCTTTCTTTCCATCTCTTTTCCCCTTTTTCTTCATTTTTTCTCATCTTCCAAATCCGATTATCTTACTCTTGGGAAAACTGCACCAAACCACGTAATTTTCAGAGTTCGTCCCATCCATTTCTATATCTTCTAAGTCTCTCACTCTCTCTTTTCCTCAACTTCATTTCAACTACAATCATTCCCGTATTCAACAACTCGCGGTCGTGGTTGTTGAATCAGAAGATCATCATCAGAAGAGAATGACACGAAATGGAACATGCCAACATGATGAAATGGATACGACAAGCCCTCCGAGTGGATCCGGAACGACATCACATCCACCTCCAGAATATGCGACGGCGGCTACTTTAAGATCAACTCCCGCTCAAATGTCAGCAGCGATTACAGTCGATTTGGTTGTCGCAGCGCAGGTAAGAATTGTTATAATTGAGCTGATATGTCATCTAGAATTAGGTAGATCAAATATGAAAAAAGTTTGACAAGATAATACCGATTTGGTTCTGTGTAGGAGGAGAGTAATCTCTGGAAATAGGAGTCATTCGAAACAAAGAAATTTGAGCAAGTAGATAAAATGATTCACTTCCCAACAAATGGAAAAGATGTACCTAAATAAGTTTGAGGTTCTTTTATAGGACATTTCAGAGACTGAAGCTTTCCATTTTTCGATTAGTCTGAACAAAAAAGTGCTCATTGAGAACATGAAATTAGTTCAATAGAGCGTGAATGTTCATTGACCACACCTACTATTTTTCAGCTACTAAGAGTGTCGATTAAGTATGCAATGCTTCGAACAAACCTTTCAAATTTAAAATATGAGCTCTGGCTAACTATAAAATTAAATTCTGAAAGCTTCCAACCCTCGTTGAGTCGTTCTCTTCCGGGTATGGTTTGTACTAAAATTTTATCGAACTCACGTTCTCTTTTTTCTTTTTTCCCAAACTTCGAAAAAAGGAATTTTCGTCTCATCTCTTCCATTCTTTGACTGCCGAAGCAGTTGCACACGAATACACATTGTGCCACAAAAAAAACCAACGGCGACGAGTCCGTTGAGTCTAATTCGGTTGAAAATACGACTATGGGAAAAGAAGAGAATTCAGACGGTTGGGACTCAATCAAGAATTCAGTTGGCGCCTCTTTTGTCGCGTCAAAAAGCGACAAATGGATAGAGAAAATGAGGGTTACAAGTTCAAATGTTACAAGGAGAGTAGCATCATTTGAACTCTAATAGAAGAGCATTCTTCATGTTTGGAAAACTTTAGCGATTAGCTTCTCGTTCCACATCAAATGTGACAATAGCTTTTTCAACAAACCTTAATACGAGAGATTACAGTATTCTTTAGCTTAAATAAATAGACGTTCAACTCCGTCAATATAAAACTTTAATTAATGAAAAGAAGATTGATTTACGGACGTTTATCCCAGTTGAACGACAATAGAATTCAATTGTTTTCCGGACGTCCTTCGGCTTTTTGTTAGCTTTACAATTCATTGAAAAACGGAACGTCGTCAAGTTTAATGGGACTCTCTTTTTTTCAATTGAATTATTCCGTTTGACTCATCTGACTTCTCTTTTCTTTTCGGTGTGTATGTGCATTCAATAAGTCCGCCTTTCAATTTTATGGGAACCACTAAAATTCGGGGCTCGCCTGCTCTCTTTTTTCTATCTCTTCACTCATGTTTTTCCTGCTGCTCTCAATTTCGGAGCTCAATTGAGCTTCCCTAAGACTTCTTGACGAATGAAATGAAAAACCAGGGAAATTTATGAGGCTATTCTGAAAACTGAAGGTCCAGGGAATACAAGGGGTGTACACCACAAATCATACGAAAAAGGTCAATGGAGAGAAATCGACTTGAACCTGTCAAGTGTGAGGTTTCACAGCAAACAAAACAGAAAGAAAGAAAAATGAAAGATTAAATTTCCAATTTTTTTCAGAGAGAAGCCAATTTTCTGCGAATGATTGACCGGAAAGCTCCATTACTCTATGAACCAGATGTTGTGAATCATGCACTTCGGAGATATGAAACGTTTTGGTTGCCAATGCAGGTAAAATACTTTTATTAGTTTTTCTGTTTAATGAGAACTCAAAGCAAAGCAATAAAATTTCATAAGATCTCATTGGGCTCAAGATGGTCCCATAACTTTAATTTCTCAATTCCAGGCCGCCCATCCCGATCTGAATGTGATTCCTCCTCTAGATGTTCACTGGGTATGGCACACTCATATGCTGAGTCCAATTCATTATCAGGAGGTTCGTTAGTAATCCAAAAAATTCCGGAACTCCCTTTGAGCCTCCTTCACAAGGAGGCATCTCAAAAATGCGCTAAGTATCACATATCAAAGAAAAGTCAAAAAAAGAGTGGGCACAAGTCGAAGAGACTTAGATTTGTATGACATTGAAAAATGAGACCTGTCGGTGAGAAAGGTTGTATGTTTGGATGTGAGAGAGAATATGTGTACGTGTGGGCTCATATCATTTTTAAAGGAATAAAGTTGGGAGAGAGTACTGTAAGAAAAAGTTGCGAAAAGATATGCAAGCTGTTTGACATGGTCACTCTGTACAAAGTCGCATTGATTCACTCCCGTCATTAATTATATATTCCGAAAAGGGAGCTGAAACCAATTGAAGTTAGTCCGATCAGAGTTTTGAATTGATACAAACTCACATCAATCACCACATAAGTACAAGATTACTCTTGATTTGACCAACTTTAACAAGAAAACGAATGTCCGGGTGGGCGGTAATGTTGTTTTCGGTCTTCGAATTGGATTGCATCGGACCCTTCTTGCCTTGACTTCTCAAGTAGATGTCCGTCTGAACGGATTACGATGACACTCGATAGCAAAAGTGTTGTTTTCGCGAAAAGGAGGCGTAGATCGTAGAAAAGGCTCTTCTGATGTCCATAAAAAGATTGATTCACTGGTACTTTTGGGGGTTCCATAGGATGCTCAATGAGCACACAAAGGGTCATCTTTGCTTTTTTCTTCTTCTTCTTTTGCTCTTCTATTTTTATGTCAGAAAGGAAGCGTGGGGTGTGAATGTATGGATGAAGAGATTGGCTGAAATAGAGAGCCCCAAAACACACAAACTTGGCAACATCTTTTCGAGACAACCACATTTTTTCCCTTGGGGGCATATTCAGATGCCCTTGGCACAACGATAGAATGCGACACTTGTTATGTTTATACATAAACATAACACATGCTTTTGACCCGACGGGGAAAAATAGAAACGATTGGACACGTAATGGAGGAATGGCGCCAATTGGCCGGATTAGGAAATGAAAAAGAAGAGAAAAACGGGAAAAAAAAGAAAATAAATTAAGGCAATTTTCAGGACTGCGAAAAGCTTGTTGGAAAAGTGATCGATCACAAGCTTCTGTCTTCAGATGAGATTCAGAAGAGGTACATTAAGAAGATGAAGAGGAAATGGGATCAGAACATTATATATTACAGATATGATAGCAGTGTAAGAGCATGGGATTCGTATTGTAGTCCAGAACCATATGATTTTTTGGCAAGTCAGACTCCACCAACTGCATATAAAACAAAATGCAATTATGATATTGCTGGAGCTGTTCAGAGACAGAGAAACTTCAATTATCAAGTAAGTGTTTGTTTTGTTGTACACGCTATAGAGCGCTAGTCTTGACTCCAGCGGATTTCTCCCTAGTATCGATTACTAGGATTGAAAATTTGAACCTGGAAATTGGAATCAATTTAGATAGATTATTAGTGGATGTTCTGGAAGAAGTAATATCTTTGGGGTTCATCCAAGAACATTTTTCATTTTTCATCATCTGAAATGTGTCTTGAGTTCTAATCGATGATTGACTGCTTCTTTTTTCTGTAAGAGATCAATCAAAATTGTGTATCAGTGTTAAAATAACTTATTGACCAATTAGCGGCTTGTCTCGTTCCATTTTTCTCTTTTCTTTTCACCCATTCACTGCATCCATCAATCACTTTGATGCGAAAGAAGTCTTTGCCATACAAATATCCACAGACACCGATTTCTTTTTGTCTCACGGCTCCGCAAAAATATCTATCTCTTTCGTTTCGTTTTGCCCAAGTGTCAATCGTTCGATTATCCACCGATTATCCGACCAGTTGTCGTTCCTGAAGAGATAGAAAAAAGGGACCAATTCTTCTTTTTTCTTTTCCAGGTCTCACTCCCACACTACACTTCAGCAAAGTTCCTTTCGGATGCAGTCAAAAGATATATACAGTTTCTTCTTCTCAAACAAACATATGCAGATCAATTCTTGACTCCATGTTATGATTTTGATATCATTTGGCATACTCATCAGGTAATCGAAAAGAATTGGAAATGTGGAATAAGTAGACAAATATACAACTGAAAATGAAATAGATCTTTCCGATCATTTTGAGTTTCGACAAAAATGTTTTGGACTTCCGTTTATTACCAGCGAATTCTCTCTTTCGGATCGATTTTTCTTCAGCATTCACTTCTTTTTCTCCACAAATACGAAAAAAACAGAAAAAAAGAAGAAGAGAAGTCGTTTCTCTTTTTCTCACTGACATCAACTACATAAATTATGGATGAAATGCCGAAAAAAGTCATACGAATGACTTGTTTTTCAGGTTCATCCATCCAGCTATCTAAGGGACTGCACAGCAATATTTGGATCTCTTTTGAAGCATGATGACACAGTGAATGATAGAACGAAAGGAAGTAAATTACTAAAGGGAGAAGCATTGACAAAAAAGTTATGGACAACTCATTTTGATGAACCATTTTGGAGAAGAGGATGTATGTTTAGAGGACATAATGCTCCTGCTTTCCTTGGATTTGAATCTCAAGATTTGGCTTGTATTTCATATGGAGATATTCATGTACCATCGATTTCATTGAAAGATATTCCAGTTCAAAGAGAACAATTACGATTGAAACTATGTTATGGAAATAAGAAAGTGACAACTTTCAATGCTGATCTTTCTCAAAAACAGGTCACGAAATCTGGATTTTCTCTTGTTTGGCAACCAACAGAAAGCTCAACTTGTGCTTCAATTGTCAAATTTCCATTTGAGCGACGAGCTGCAAAAGATTTAACTGTCGAATTGGAAATATTTGATAAAATGTTTCTTCAAAGAAAAGATCTAATCAAATTGATTGGAAAAGCAACATTAGATCAATTGTTACCTCCAAGTAACTCAAAAAGTGCTCACAACGTGGCAGAATTACAATTGAAAGCATCGAAAGATTCTGAATTCACAGCTAAAGTCAATGTAACAACAAGTGTAAATTTGAATCGAGAACTTCAACTTTTGGTTGGAGAATTCGTTGAAAGACAACTATCCGGTGATTCTCATCTTGCTTATCTTGCTCAATGTGCATCATTGAATCGTGGATCATTGAATGCCAACTCTACAGTACATATTGCTTCTCATAGGTTTATTGATCTATTTGTTCATGAATGTTTGAAATTTGAATTTTCAGTATGGTTGATACTCGAGATGGAACGAAATATACAGTTCAAGTGATTCATTCAGCACCTCTTCTTTTATCAATGATTCTGGTTTACGGTAGAGAGCAACGTCTTCTTTCAATGGCTCATTTGATTGGAGCAGACTCCTTACCATCACGTGATCAACTTGACAATAATTTAGTACCAGTGAGTCAATTTCTTCTTTCACTTTCAGAGGTAAATAAAAATGATTTCAGTTTCTTCCTCACTTATCAAATGCTGAAGAAAGAGCATTTGTTATACTAAATAAAGAAGGAGATTATGCAATAATCAAAGGAAAATGGTCTGGATTCTGTAGAAAACAATCAGCAACAAAAGGACAAAAGGCAAAACCAGGAAATCCGGGACGTCTTCATGTTGACGCCTTCAATCTTTTGAAGAATACTGTTCAGAAATTGGAGGTTCCTTCAGTTGATGGTTCCACGTTATTCCTTATTGGAGGTAACATTCTTTCCGATTACTGTTTTCATATTTTATGTAAAAAAGTTCCCTAAGTATACATCTGTTGCTTTTTGATAAGAAATGTGAGCTCTGAATCCTTAACACATTTTGAACCGATTAACGTTAAGTAGAGGAGAAAGAACATTTTAAAAAGAACAAAGTCTAAAAAAGAAATAAACTTTGAAAATTTCAGATGCTCAAGCACGTCTTCCTGGCAAACGTATCGAATGCAGATCAACGAACACAGCTGAACAGATTGCAAGTATTTTCTGTGTTTCAACACTTTTTGTTCTCTGTAATCCGGATAAAGTTCGTTCACGTAATGACAGTACTTCAATTGGACATCAAGCTCATAAATGGCCATTGACATTAGCATGTGGATATGGAAGACAATTACCAACAAATCGATTACTTCTGTCAGCAGATCAAGATGGTTTAGGTTAGTTCGAAAAACCAAGTTATATGTTAGTGAGGAATTCACATAAAAAGAAGAAATTTTGAATACTTCTTTCGTTCAAAATTCCACTAAACCAGTTCCACCGTAATTTGAAGATACTTCTATGGTCTTCTTTTAATTCTCATTACAAAAGTTTCAACCAGATGACATTGATGGGTTTTACTGTATTTCTTTTTTTCAGGTGGATGTGAAATTGCCCCTCTTCTAATGTGCGGAGTTGGTTGCGATGGAGCTGCTTGCGGTGCGTGCGGAGCTTGTGGAGCCTGTGGAGCCTGTGGAGGATGCGGTGGTTGTGGAGGATGTGGCGGATGCGGTGGATGCGGTTAACCACTTTACGTCTTCTTATATATTTTCTCTTCTTTTCTTTATTTTTTACAAACTATCACATCACAATTTCTCTTTCAATTTTTCTGGAACATTCCACTCCAACATATGACATCATTTCATTTTTCAACCAGATATATATTACAATCTTAATTATTTCTTTTCATTTTATACTCAAACTAAGGTTACCAACCACCAAAAAAAGAGTGCAAGAATGGTGAAAAATACCATGTGATTATGTATTTATTTGGATGTCTCTTTTTGTAATGAACTTATTTTTGGGCGGGATTCCGAAGACGTCATTTCTTCTGCAGAAGAATGTGTAGAATTAGAAATTCATGTTGTTTCGATCAATTTCATTTCTTTTTTTTTTACAAAGGGACGGATGTGACAACCAAGGAAGTATTCTAACCGATCAAGAAAAGCAATTTAAAAACCGAAAAAGCGCAGAAAAATCGAAGAAAATTGGTGATAAATCAAAAATGGATCGTCGTTCAAAAAAAGATTAGAAAAGAGGAAAAAGAGAGAATTGTGAGCCTACCAATTGTGGCCTATGTACAAAAAAAAAGAGAGAGAAAAGGGACTAAACAATGTGTTTTGACCTGAAGGCAGTTGCAGAATAACAAGTGGAAAATGAAGATGATGACAAGCTAACGGAGTTTAGAATGAATGAATAATGCAAATAAATGCAAAAGAAAAAGAAAATGTTTTTGAGGAGAAAAAAAAAGAAAGAGAAGAGAGGTAATATGGTATGAGGTGGTAGGGAAAAGTCTATAAGTTACTCCAAATGAAGCGATAGTCTACAAAGGGAAGGAGGGATAATTGGTAGGCGGAAAGAAGAAAAGAAACAATTGAAAGGAGTAATTGAAAAATGATTTACACGTTATATATAGACACGTGTGAGTACATAATGCACGCGTAGAATCCAGGAGAAGAAGAAGAAGACGTCAGAGTGTTTAAGCAAGAGAAACTCTTTTAAATCGACTTGTTGGCGAATCGAATGGAGCTGGAACCGATGGAGAACCACTTCCGTTTGTAGGTGTCGCCAATGGAGAACTGAAACTGAAGAGTTTATTCCTTTTGATGAAACTACATTTTCCATTTTCACTATCCAAAGGCTATTTTAAACGCAGAATTGAATTTCGAAGCGTGATATTTGTTCCTAATAGAAAGGCACCTCAGCCCAACATCTTTAAAGCCCTTCTTCTGCACTGAACATCTTTATCAGTAACAATTTTTGTTCAAAACCCAATCTCCTCGCCTCTTTCGTTTTTATTATTGAGACAAAATGTGTCTTTTATCAGTGTGCCATATCTATTAAACGATTCATCAATCTTTGATTTCTCAAGAGAGAGGCAAGATAAAAAACAAAAAGGAGATGTTTGCAAGTAAGTGAGCGTCGTGTTGAGATTCATGTGAAACGCACACCATTCCTAACAAACTCTTACCAAAATTCTTTTTTATCAATGAAAAAAGAAAAGGGAATTACCTGCTATGTGATGATTGGGATGGTGAATGAGATAACGAGACTCGACGAACACGACGTGTTAATTCTTGTAAATCAGTGACTACTGTACCCACAAGATTTTCGATATTCTCATTTTCACGACTGAAAAAAGAACGGATTGAACATCAGTCTGTTGACATTTTGACCTACATTTCATGGGCCATTTGTTGAAGTTCGTGTGTGATATTTACAAGTTCTTTTGGTGGATTCGAATTTCCAATAATTTGATCAACAAGAAATCCATTGATGACCATTTTCAGTACTTCCAAATTGTACTTTTCAGAGACGAGTAATAATTTTTTGGCAAAGGATGGATCCATGTCGGCCTGAATCTAAACAATTTGAGAATTGAACATAAAACTAAAAATCCGTGCAATTTTACCTGAATAACTTCCGAACAAATGAATCGTTCAACTTCTTTTCGAAGTGCTGGAAGATGAGCATATGTAAGTCCTTCAACAAGAGTAACAAAATCATCAAAATACTTGATTTCACGAGAAAGAACTCGTTCGAAGTAGATGTGAGCGAATGTCTGAAAAATGATAAGAATTATTCTTGATTTTATTGGAATTTAGATTTTGTTTACAGTTTTCAGATGAAATACGATATGCGAGAAGTGGTATCTTATTACAATTTTTGTATCATAACAAAAGTTATAAAAAGAATTTGTTTGCAAAATAAAAGAGAGGAAGAGGTTGGAGAACAGTGATAAACTTTGTTTTCAGTTACGAACTAGATTCTGTTCGATTCTGTTTCAACTCTCCCGGTAGTTTCGTATATTGATTGATGCTAACTATCGGAGAACGTTCAGTTTAAGAAAAAGTTCCAAGTACTTCCGAATGGCTCAAATACTTTCTGGGGATAGGTTCATTATCAGAATACCTATTTCCCTATATGTTCTCATTTTTCAACATTCTCTTCTCTCTTTTTTATCTTGTTTTTTCTTTATTTCCGTAATCCGACCCTTCCAATTTCCTCACTTCTTTTCGCATATGTGTTCCATCTGTGTGAGTATGTTTTGCTTTTATTTTTTCCAGACTACTTGCGCATGGCTTTTGCTCCCAAATATTGGAACAAAAACATGTTTATACCATATGATTGTCTCCTTTTTCTTTCTCTCTCTCTCTATTTCCCTGAATCATCAGATTTTACACATACAAACACACACACTCATTCGGAAAGATGGGAGTAGAATAATCAGAATTTCAAGTGGTTTTCATGAAATGAATCGAAACAAAACACTTACATTTCTCACGAGTTGCTCACAAATATCGCTGTGTTGGTCGTTTTCAGAAATTTCGCGTGAAACTGTGTCAACTCCATAAATGAATATGAGACGATGAACTGAGAATTTATCGGCTTGCTTCTCATCTACATGCTCCAAATCAGGAATCCGAATCTTTCCATTGATGACGTCATCAACGAATTTGTGCACTGCTTTTTCGATTCTCTGACTTCTGAAGGCTGTCTCGACATCAGGTAAATAATTGAGTGGTTCGAATAACGATTCCTTCATTCGAATCTCAACAACAACCAATAGATTCGAATCTACACTTTTATGAAGGAATTCAGTGAATTCAGCACGACGCTCCTTTTCAACGTGGATTGGCCATCCACTTCCACGTGAAAACTCTGTTGGTGTAAGAGCAAGTCCAGCAAATAGAGTCTCGTTGGTTGCTGGATCAAGAATCTGTGCTCGGACCTCTTCAACTGCAACCTCGGGACATGGTCCCTCTTTGTAGTAAAGATGCAATAACACGTGGCGATTTGAGTCGACAGCAGCTGGAAACAAAAAAATAATCATGGAGATAGATAAGAGAGAAAAAAGAGTGAAAGAGACAACACAGAAATTCAGAAGATGACATGAAGATAAGAGGAGAAGATATAGGGGTCAATCATGTGATCAATGGAGGAGCGTCGCGCCCAAAAGTGCACGAAATGATAGATGGACAACTGTGAAAAGATGAAAGAAAAAAGTGATTGTAACACCTGTCTTTTGGTTCATTTTGACTACAAACAGACTCCAAAAGGTCCTTCGAACGATGAACTCTGACGTCATCAGAGTAAAAGAGTCCGAAGAGAAGAAGGAGTACGAACGTTACACAGACACACACAGTTCCAGCTTCGAAGTCATGTTTGAGAAATTTGAGAATTAAGGAAAAGAAAGTGAGAAGAATGAGTGAGTCATGAAGAAAGAAGTGTCAAAACAACAAGAATAGATGTATTCTCTCCTAAAAATAGCTGCAGACATTCCTGTAAGACATCCATAGAGAGGATCAGAATTCCATATCAATAGAAGGGCTCAGAACACAAAAGGAATATGAGAAACAGTTCAAAAAACGAACAAAAGAGAGGTTCACAAACACAAAAGAGTTCATATATATCTATACACTCACCATTATTGGATAGAACATATTCATCCGTCAATCGAAGCGCCCATGTGAATTGCACATGTTTGTAGGATGTTGAAAAAGGTCTGGATACATTGAGAAGAATTGATTCATCTTCGATTTGTCTGAAAATGTATACAACAATACATGATTCTATTCTCACTTTTTATTTTCCCCCGATCTTTTGCCCTCGTATGATTTTTGATGTTGTAGCAGCACCCCCCGTTACCATTTCTCTTTTCCCTCCTTATCAACTCTTTGGTTATTACTAGGAAAAAGTGTTTTATCAAAAGAGAACCAATTTCGTGTCATCATCACCCATCAACAACTACACTTTCACTTCTTTTTTCTTCATGGATACGGTCATTTCATTCCATGTTTGTTGATTCAAGATACAGTACTCTTTTCCTTAATCAAACTACAAACATTGAGGGAAAAGAGCTCAAGGAAATGGGAAAAACGAGAGCATGCACAGCGTCGTTTTTCTGAGAAGTAAACAACGTCTGACCGGAGTTTGAAATCAGTTTGATTTTGGTTTAAGACGAGTGCATAACCCCTTGATAAGGAAAAGGAATGAAGAAGTGTCACTGAAAGACACTGCCAACTCAGCAGAAAAAGGAAGCATGACCCCATGACTTTTTGAAAATCCTTACCTTTGGCATACTTTTAATGCCCATGGATACTGGAAGGCAATAACCGAATCATCGGCACCGCCTGAAGTAGAAGCGATTGGAACAGCTATATCATCCATTCTGAAATAAGAAATAAATTGTTAGAGCAATCCAGAATGAATAAATTAAAGAATTTTGAGATTGAGAATGAGAGAATAGAGAATCCGACTGGACGAGTCCCTCCTTTCCATAATACTGATAGAGAGAGAGAGACGGAGAAGGAGGCGGAGAGGAAGAGACGCAGATAAGAAATTGGAACAAGCTCCGCCCCCTGTTTGTCGCTTCTAGTGCCCCTAGGTCGAATTTTGACACCTTCTTGTGCCAGAACGTTTTTGAGTGAAAAAAGTTTGGATGTACTAGAAAAGGGGATGGAAGATGGATGAAAGAAAGGGTGAAATAATAGAAAAGATGACAGATTGTAAGTGATAGGTGCATATTAACGAGGAGTGATCGAAGAGAAAAAGTTTAGCGAAATCATTCATCTCGTTCTAATATTTTGATCAGAACGGAAACTTCATCTTAAAGAAAGTAGAGTTTTGGGTGGAAAAATAACTTTTGAGTTGCCTCAAAGACAAAAACCGTTGTTCTCCGAACAGTATGACCTCGAATCCAACACGTCTAATCAGTTTTTTTGGGATCAAATCATGTGTTTAGGTTTGTAACGACCTTAGTAAAATAGAAAGACAAACAACAGAAAAAAGTCACATAGAGGGGAAGTCCCAAATGAAATATGTTTTAGAATCTGTAGAATTTGATAAACAATAAAAGAATCACAGATTGATTTATTCTTAGAGCTCAACATTTAGCGGCATGACTTCTAGTTTAAAAACGGGGGAATTCCTAAAACTTCCTTATTATCTTCCGTAAACTACGTGCAGTTCTCTAATTTTATCTTTTTTTCTCGATTCAACTGTTATCAAAATTGCCCTCATCACCTTCATAAATACTCCAACTCTTGTAGTTCATTAACTCTTACTAAATTCAAAATTGTAGTTTGAATTGCTTGTATTTTACAACTAATATAAAAAAGAAAACATTCTTCTCTAACATAAATTCCAGTCCAAACTACGCCAATTAATCTTCCTTTCTGTTTTCACACATTTTTGTACATGAATTTTTGTTTTTCTTTCCGCTTACTTCTCCATCGACGTGTAACAGTTAGAGGTGATAAAAGCATCGAAAGAGAACAAAATTGGTCGAATATGGTTAGATGACGTGGCAGAACCGAATGATCAAGAAGTATCCTCCCTCACTAATAAAAGAAATGACCGTATCAAACAATTAGAAAAACAACAGGAAACACTCTAAGACAATGACCCTTCGACACATACATAAACTGACAATTTGAGACAAAAAAAAGGGGTGTACTTTATACGAAGAAGGACATATAAAATTGATAGAGGACGGTTTAAAACCGTACAGTTATGACATGGCACAAAAGAAGAAGAAAAAGGAGAGAAAGAAAAAAGAAAAACAAGATAAGAAATGAGCCAGAAATAGAGTGCAGAGAAGAACCGAAGCTCAATGACTCGGGCCGCCGACGTGACTACACAACTTGGGGGAAAAAGGCATTGTCTTGAAATGAAATAGAAAGAAGGAGACACACAAACACACGTACAATTCTTATTCTTTTGTACTCCCTCAATTAATAGGGCGAAACAAAAGGGTTTGATAATTCGATGAAGTGGTTGACTGGACCTAAAGTGATAAGCAACAGAATATTGATGCTCCATCTGATAAGAATGAAAGAAGAACCAGGAAGTGAAGTTTGAAGAAGAAGAAGAAGTGAGGAAAGACAGGTCCATCCCTTTCTATACGAATCTTAGTTTTTTTGAGAAGAGAAAAGGTCCGAAGGGCACGAAATGTCAAACAATGCAAGGAGAAAAAGAGATGAAACGGGTGGTCGCTGACCAGAAGAGCAGTGAGAGTAGTCTCGATCTCGGGTTTCAGAAGAAAGTCGTGGTGGTCTTTTGGATTGTTTCTATGAACTATATGAACCTATTAAAAATAATTGGTAGCTAATTCAAGTTGGGAGTTTCACATTGAATGGATAATCGATATTAAAGTAATGGGCCATTAAAACAGCATAGTCATCGTGAGCGGTGGGATACTGTTATATATCGATTTGAATGATTTGATGGAGGTTAATCTGCTCAACTTGAATCTACGTGTTGAATGGAATTGGATTCTCACTAGACAATGATTCGTAATGATGGATTACTGTACCATATGCCTACCGATGCTGATATAAACCGTGCCCGTCTTGAGCATCATCGTTCAACGGGATTCCCCAGAGCATTCAAAGGTTCGTACACCCAAAAGAACTACGTCATTTGGCCCCCATTTCTTTTCTATTTTGAGTACGTGCCAATGGACTCAAGGGGCAAAGGGGACGGCGGAAGAAAGGGAGAAAAAGTGTTCTCAAGTTTCAACCATATAAAGAGAAAAAGTAAACATTTGGTTGTTGGCTGATGGAGGGAGCCAAAGATGGAATGCACATTACATACATATTTGGGCATTGAACAAATAAATCTTCGATTTTTGAATCTCAAGAAAAAAGGAAAAACTATATTAAATCTTTTCTGATAAATTGTGGGAGAAGACAAAAAGAATTGTTGCCAATGCTCTCATGATTATGAAAAACGAAATGAGACATGCAAAGAATAAGAGGGAGGAGGAGCAGCTTTTCGAAAGACAAACAATGAAAACGGGCCATTCGGTCGATCTTTTGAAATGACAATAACAACGAAAAGAGACGGTCAGATAGAAAAAAAAGAGACGATAGAGAATTCGAATATTTAGATTTCGACAAACATCTGTCAAGTAAAAAGGAAAAAAAAGAAGAAGAAAACGGAAAAGAAATGGTTAAATCATAGGTACAAATCGGGTATATCGACAACATTTTTCAAAGAAAAAAGGGAAAAAAAGATGAGAATAGATTTATCTAAGTTTCGGTTTTGTAAGTTTTATGAAGAAGAAGAAGAAGAAGAAAGATGATACAGATCAACGACAAGATCAACGTTCAAAGGAAAATGTATAAAAATAGAAATATAGGAATCTGAAGAAGAGAAGAGAAATATGGTTTGTGCGATGCACCGGAACTGCACCAAAAAAACGTTTGAAGAACCGTTTTTAGTAGCATTTATAACTTCAGAAATACCAGTGTATCAGCACTTTTGATAAAATCCAAATCAAAATTTGCGTAGTTTGCTGAAGTGAGTACAGTTTTGTTTTTCCAACAAAAAAAAGAAGAGAAAATCACGTGGAGGTGTCAGAGAATCTAGGTTGAACAGTGGTGCGGAACATCCGAGTATTTTGAAAAATGTCACAAAGAATTACTGTCGAAAAAAGAAGATGAAAAAGAAGAACAGTTCATCTTTTCCAAAAAAAGGAAATAATCCGGAGAAATGTGTTCCGGTTGAAAAAGCGTTGAATCAGAAGATTAATCTTGATCTTATGACAAGAAGATAGAGGAACCTTATGATGGCAAAACAGCTTTTTATATATTTTTATGATTTGTTTTTTTGGGTTCTGTTTCTATTTCAATATTGAATTCCTGTATAGAAGACAGAAATAGAAAAATGTTTCTATTTTCACTGTGAAAACGCCTACACTTCACAACATTCTCAATTGTTTTTTCTTCGTCTTTGAGGCTTCTGGAATAAAAGAAAAAAATAGAGAAAAAACCGAACGAAATGCTCTTTTTCGTTTTCGAAACAAAGCTGGGTAGCTTATTCTTTGGTTCCTACTATCCATCATTTTTTTGTTATCACGAGGGAAAAAGAGGCCGACGACAAATCTTTTCTCAAGGGAATACAAAAAGCGAAGAAAAGTCAGATTCTAAAAACAGATACTCAAAAGTCCAAAATCTGTGAATATGTGAAAATGAGCAAGAATGTCAGGTGGTGTCAAAATGAATGTTGTTTATGAGATATCGGTCAGCAGGTGGTGGTCACTTGACCAGTAAGCATTCAATTCAGGAAGCGGATAAAATGATTTTGGATTTGAACGAAAAGGAAAT
Organism: Caenorhabditis doughertyi; assembly: GCA_963572265.1. NCBI lineage: Eukaryota > Metazoa > Nematoda > Chromadorea > Rhabditida > Rhabditidae > Caenorhabditis > Caenorhabditis doughertyi. The sequence continues at coordinate 11,918,996 of OY751553.1, read as the reverse complement.
GAGAGAGGAATTATTGAAAAGTAAAAGATTTAAAAGTTTGACGAGGGAAAAGAAAAGAAAAATGTGAAAACGGAAAAACGATTGTGTTGATTGGAAGAAGAAGAAGAAAGAAGAAGACAACACATGACGGGAGGTCCTTTGGAAAAAAGTTACACGTGGCACGCAGACATTTAATAAATATGATCTGTGATCTCTTCCAAAAGAATATTTCTTAACACATTTTCTAAAAGAGACATCCAAAAAAACAATCATTTTTCATCTATTGTGCTCTTTTCTGCGCAGGAATTGTCACATGTTTATGTCTAATTCTATTCAATTTGACCTAAATAAATGAAAAAGACATTGAAGAAAAAAATGTCGGTTGCAGCTCCTTTCATCTTGTTTTTGTTCCAGAAGCCTTTTTAGAAAAAAAACCGGAAGTTTGGCAGAAAGATTTTGAATAATTGATGGCAATGAGGAAGTTTTTATGGCTCCAGCCCCGAGAAATGAGCAAAAAGGTTTTTTTGAAAAGGAATCATCAATTTTTTTTTCATAGAAATAATACTTTTTTGCAATTTGAACTCAACACCTGCTACTTTCTCTTCGAAAAGTTCTTTTGAAGAACTTTCTTCATGAAATTCAATCAGTTCTATCAGGTGTTCAGTGCTCACAGAACAAAACACAAAATGCAATTTCAAAAAAGTTTGAATTTAATAAAAGTGGCACCAATACATTGGACAACTCGTGACATAGAGAAGTCATTCTTTCACCAATATAATAAGATTTGCTCTCGGATGTTTGCAACTCTGACACAGTTGTCGAGGTCAATTTCTCCTGGAAAACTTCTGATCATCTCTTTTTTTGAATGATAAATGGATGTGCTTCTGGAGCATTCCAACGTCACATAGATGATTTCCGTTCGGTCATAAATTCTCTCTTATCGATAAGCAACAGTGATAAAGTATTCTACGAAAAGCATCAGAAACCACAGAGTGAAACGAAACGAAAAACAACACAATTTTTCTCTTTTTTCTCACTTCAAAAATTGTTGATTTTTTCAAGAACATATATTGATTGAATGAGGACGAAATTGAATGAAAAACAATGAAACATTTAGGAAGAGACTCTTGTTTTCTATAAGAAGAAGATTGAAAACTTACGATTAAAATACAATATAGAAAAATGATAAACAAGTTTTGTTTTTTATTATTAAAATGTTATCACTACAACCACGTGTTTATGAATACCTATAAACGTGGAGGAATGGATAAAAAGAGGTCTAAAATTGTTCGATTTTTGATTCAGGTGGTTTTTAAGGTACCAATTGTCAGTCTGGTATTAATTTAGCAACTCTTGCTGAAACTGGAAAAAGTTGGCTCAATGCTCGGTTATCATGTTTTGTGTAATCAAAAGAAAACTTTCCAACATAGAAAGGCCTGCAAGAAAAACAATCTTTAATTCAAATTGCAATTTAACTGATTGAAAACCAGCTGAAATCCTAGACAAAAAACATCATGAATATTTCAAAACTTTCCTAGTTTCAGACCAATTTCAGCCCTTCTCATGATGTTTTCCTAAACATATTTTGAACAAAAACAGCCTTATTGATGTCAGAAAACAACATGTAAAAGGTCACGTTCTCTAACATTTTTCGTTATTCTAGAATTTTTAGCCAAAGTTCAAAAATTGCTTTGTTTTTTTTTCTCTTTTATCCGCCTATTGTTGTTTGTTTTCTGGAAGAGCCTTTGTTCTCATAAATGCACAAAGCTGACGTCGTAAAAGATCAATTGTTAGAAGAAAAAAAGAAAAAGAAAAGACACAGTTGTTTTTTATTTGACAAATCTATTAAGAATTATGAGAAAAGAATCGATTTGTTGTGTGTTAGTCACGTGGTTTTTCAATTGAGTCATCTTCTTTTTTCGGATGAAAAAGAGCCATGAATAATAGAATTAAATGGAGAAAAAGAAGGGTCCCAAAGAACGATCTTTGATGCGTTCTTCGCTAGAAAAAGACCCATTTCATTGGGTTTTATTCATCTTTTTTCTCTTTCGAGAAGGTCATTTCTTGGATAGAGAGATAGATAGAGAGATTGTTCATGGATTTGTTTTCTTTCTTTCTTTTTTTGTGGTTGTAAAGTAACGAAATGAAGAGAAGGGAGGTGTAGTTTGTAGTCACTTTGAGAGTTCTGAGAGCAATAAGAAAAAGAAAAGAAGAAAGAAAAGAAAGAAGAAGAACCAAAGCAGTACAGCATGAATGACAAAAAAAACATGAGTGAGAAGACAATGTCCTTTCAGAAATTGGATATAGGTACAGAGAAGAGAAAAGAGATGAGTCAGTTGAAGAAGAAAAAAAATAAAGAGTAAAAAGACGATGGAAAAAGTAAAGGTAGACAGAAGTAAAAGGAGAAAAAGAAGGCGTCAAAGCGTGTCAATTTCAATGTCCTCTCTTCTGAAAACTAGAAGTAAATGGACATGAAGACAAGTTTTTTTGATGTTTTTCAAAGTTTTTTCTTCTTCTTCAACACTATAAAAAAGTGATACCGAACAGGGAAACATTGGTGTCATCTTCGATTAAAAATGAAAGTGTTCCATTGATGCAGAAAACATGAAATAAAAGGGAAGAAGTAGTCGGGAGAAGGGGTCACAAAACAATTTTTGTGAAAGAAAAGATGAGAAACTTCCCGAGAGAATCTTTGAAACAGTCAACCGAAGAGGGTCTTTCGAACACTGGAACAAAATAACAAATCTGGGGTAGCTATAGATAATACATACATCCTATGTGTGCAATAAAAAATTATTCCCACTTTCCAGAAACGAATTATGTTTATTTCCAAACAACTAAACCAAAATCTTTAGATAACTGTCTGGGTATATTTCCTCGAAGAAGCCATAAGCCCAGTTTCATCTTCTTCAGTTGCAATTCAGCATGACAATTGTGATCAAGCTCAGGTGAAGATCATTATTCCAGGTAGTGAAAGTTCGGAACAAACTGTTTTTCAGTACCTTTCCGTCAATGCTCCGTGGGAACATGATCACCTCAATGTTCCAGCTTCTGATCAAACATAACAGTTTCATTTCCCTTTTTGAGATCTGATTCTCTAAATTCGAAACATTGATGCTTTGCCTAGTTTTATAAAAGGACCGTTCCATCTCATCAAACATCCTCATTTCATTCTTATCATTATCCAGATAGTTAAATTGAAATGGACCAAAAGTCGGAAAAGTGAATGAGAAAAATATGTCTCTTTTTCATTTCAAAAACAATACTGTGTGACCCTCTTGTATTATCTTTTCTTCTCTCTCAGCAAATATTCGATTATACTGCAAACACAGACAGTAGCCATTGTATAAGAGAGAAAGAAAGAATAATACAAGAAAGTGATATTTTGATTTCTGCACGAATCACACGCCAATTGACAAGGGCAGACACAGAATGGTGCCATTCTTCGTATAGTTGGAAAGAACCGAAGAGCACAGCATCTTTTCTTTTTTCTTCCAAAAGTCACAGTTGTTTTTGATCATTGATACACGTTCGGAATGTAATAGTTGTAGGTGGAAGAGGACAACATTCTTATCATTTTAAATCGAAAGAGTTGATAAGGGATTGGAAAGTGGTTTCGATTTTGAAAAGTAATCAAATTGTTTGAAAATTGAAAAGGGTGCAAACAATGCAGATAATTTCGACAAGGTAGACATTATGGCTTTTTTTTGAGTAGGCAAACGGGGATTCAAATTTTTTTTTTTAAGTTTTCGGATTATATTTTTGTACGCCTTTTGAAACTAAAGATTTTCGAAATGAGTTGATATAGGAACAGAGCGGAAATTCGAGTTACTACATTTCAGTCCATGAAATTAAATTAACGAATCAGCCTAGAAAGCATCCTTTATAAAGAGGGATCTCAAATAAAATCATCTCATATTCTTATCTAAAACAGGATCACTATGGTTACGAAATTGACAAACAAGATAGTGGTCATCCAATCAGTTCCAAAGATCTTTTTCTTGTGATTATTCTGAATTTACAGTAGGCTCATCGAGAAAAAGATGTTCAATTCAAACGAAAAAGCTTGAATAATGAGCAAAAACTCGTTATTCTAATCTATAAATATTCTTCCGTTACATATGTTAAGAGATCAATGATGAGATATAGGTCCCTTATTTGTTTATGCAAAAACAATAGAGGTTATTGTCTATTCTTTTTTTTTCTAGAACATGATGAGCATCATATAGGTATTAAAAAGACAAAAAGTGTTCTTCAAAGAGGCAGAAGCCACTAATGATCATTTAGTTCAATGGTCTCTTTTTCCTTTTCACCCGCAACTGTTTCTCGTTTTATTCATGATCCCTTTCTCCGTATCTTTAGAGAACACTTCGTTGAGTGATTCATGTTTTCCAAAAACTATTTTTCTTTTGTCAGTTGCTCAGAGTACTTTTTTTTTTAGCTTTTTCTTTTCTTTTTTCATCATTATCTTCAGATAAACATAATAACTATACAACAAAAGTTTGAAAAAGAGGTCTTCATTTTGCCACCTATCAAAGTCAAGTTCACAAAATAAAGATCACAAAATGATGACGTTGTGTTCCCTATAAGGGATCATTTTGAGAAAAAGATGATCGGGAAAATGAGATCAGATGACTGGAACTGTTGATGAAAACACCCTTCTCTAGACATACATTAACAAGTTGAAAAGAAGAAGGCTCTCCCAAATAATTGGTCGCGATCTTCTTTTATTACCGTCAATTTGGAAAAAGAACAAAAAGGGCCGTACACGAATCATACAAATTGTGTTGAATGTGTGTTGGAAGAGTAGAAACTAACTAGACGGTATCTAGTACTTTTAGTATTATTTTTTCAGGGACTCCAAAGAAAGACGGAAAACTTTAGGCACATAACTCCAGAGGTGACGATAAGATCCTAATGGGAAAGGGCTCTTCAATTAGAGGGGAATGTCTTACTGAACTGAAATGCTCTCAATGATCTGTGAACGTGTGATTCTCAATCTTTGCAAACCAATATACTGATCTCTTATGATATCGGACGATTAGATACAAAAAGATCGAGACTTTTGAAAGATTCCTTTTTTTTCATTCGTGACTTTTCATTCTTCACTCAAAAAACGATCACATACTTCTGTTTTCTTAACACAGTTCAAAGTTTAAGAAGCCCTTGTTTTCCTTCTTCTCCTTGTTGTTTTTTATTCTTGGTAAGAAATAAAAACAACTAGTACTCAGGCACTATTTCGATAGGAACACCTTATCATTTTGAGAACATGAGATCATAATTAAAAATAGAAACAGACATCACACGCACAGTTTGTGATAGTTTTTTATTTTATTTTCCGTTTCAGATTTATTTATGTTTTCAGTTTCAGCCTGATTGTGAAAAGAGGGCACCCACGGGACAATAACAACTTTTGTTGCGGAGGAAATCATGTGATTGGCACCCAGGGACACGGGCGGGTCATTTGGGTCCTTTCGTTGCAAACATCTGGTGAATCAAATCACCGGAAAAACAACAGAAAGTTTTGAAGAGAGAGATAGAGAGAGAGTAAATAGCCAGAAGATAACCGAATGATCACGTTTCATGAAGAACTTTTTGAGCAGGAGGTCAAGAGGGATTTATATTCATATTTATAGGATTCAAAGTTTTTTTGAGACGACGGGAAAAAATTGAAAAAGAGAATGGCGCGGAAATAGCTTATGCATAGGTTTGATAGAAAAGGGAAATGGAACGAAGGTGTCTGGAGAATTAAAAGAGAACTGACTAAATGGAGAAAATTTTTATAAAAAAAGGAAGAAAGAGTTCTGAAAAAGTTAAACGAAGTCATTATCCAATTTTCGATCTTTTGTTCTCAAAGAAAAACGGAAAGATCTACGAACTCTTATAGAGGACAAAGTATTTCTGAAAGGATCAAAAATTCAAGGTACAATAAAAAACTTTTCTGATTAAATCTGGATGAATTTGAGAAGAAATAGACTACTCGAAGTAAACGAAAAGTGAAAAATGATGTCATTTTGTTCCAGCTCTAACAGGTAAATATGTGACATTTTTATCTGGAGGATTACACTTTTAATAGAGAAACAGAAACCATGTGAACATGAAAAAAGTAGGCGGAATGGATGTTTTCTTGTTCCAGATCAAAAAAGGTGGAATTTGTTTCAACTGCTTCCCCGTACTAAGTGAACGAAACTGATGACAGTAGGTGAAGAAATTTTAGATGTATTATTCTTGTCCCAAGGAAGAGATAAGAGATTTTCAGTATTTCGGCTATCTCAATGAAAGCTTTTTGGAACCGTTCATGGTGATCTCAGTATACCCGGAAAAGCTCTTCAGTTCTTTTTGTGTCAACCATAACCCTACCGTACCTTTCCTCAATTTCTCTTGAGCAGAAAGCTCTACAACATTCTTCTCCATGTTTTTTTGAATGGCTGTTTCATTGAGAAATAATATTTACTGATGAGATCTTAAGACAGTATACTTGGAATTTCAATTTGTATCAGCTTAAAGCATGTGATATTGAAGAGGAGGATTACCTCAAAATGAGAAAATATCACAAGGAATCGAAAAAGAGAAACAAAATGACTATTTATTTGTATAGAGTTTGAATTCCGAAGGATTGTTTTCGAACTGTGAGAATAATTCAAACATTAATCATATTTTGAAATTTTGATGATAGTATTCTCTTGAATTCGGTCGCACGCACCGAACAAAAACATTGGGGGTAGACGACAATTGAGAGCAAAAACAAAGCACTCAAAAACAAATAGACGAAAGGAACTGGCATGGAAAAAAGAGAGAATTCAAGATGACTTCAAAGCAGAGAATCAACACAATTTGTCTATGTGTCTTTCTGTTGTACTCAATTTGTTAGATTGGAGGTATCAAATATTTGAACAGTCAGATATGTCAAATACTTCTGTCTGGCAATAATATCACAAAAAGTAAAGAAGAAGAAGAAGCTGAAGGTGAGATGATTGTCTCTAAAACTTGTCGAATGTAAGTAAACCGGGTGGAGAAACATCGGGGAAAAAAGTAAAGAAATACATACAAATAGAAAAAATCGAGAAGCTAAAAGGTAAAAAGGGGGTGATGGAAAGAGGTCAAATAGTCAAATATATGCTCTGCGAGGGCGAAAATGTTGCGATCTTTGAGCATTGAAAGAACACTTTTAGGAAGAAAAAAGAAAAAGGAAAAAAGAGAACAAGTGATAAAGGGAGAGAAATGAGTCAGAGATAGCCTTATTTGTATATGGTTCACCGGTAGACCAAAACACAATATTCCCGGAAAAGTCAGATGTTTCTCCAGATGGCAGATTTTTTTTAGTTAATAGAGCCTCTGAATTCCCAAAAAGACACGGGTGTACCTTATTTTGATTTTTATGAGAAGAAAGAAATATAAGAACCAGTCGAAACCATAGTAGTCCGAAACCTCTCTTTAGTGGTTTATGAAACATGGAAGATAACTGCTCTCCGACTACAAACCTATTGATAAACTAGTTTTTCATATGCTCAGTTATAAAAAGTTTACATTTTTGTTTCATTTTAATATAGTTGAAAGTTTGAGCAATCATGCAACTTTAGTAAGCTCAGTAACGCGGTATTTTAATTTTGGGTCCTAGATTAGTATTTCTGCCAAAAGAACCTTGTAATTCATAAAAAGCGTGGCTCTTATACCTCTTTTCAAAGAAGAAAAAAACGATCCTGTCTTGATATAAAATAGAACGAAACACGGATCAAATGAAATCATGAATTAAGTGGATCTTGAGTAAATCATGATATCAGAGGGAAAAGAACAAATGAAGAGGATCCACGTCATGTAACATGGAACATCCAAATGAACGATAGATCAGACCATTTGTTCAAACAAATCGAGTCTTTTCCTTCACTTTACTCTTCAAATGGGTCTCCCATCGTCTACGTGAATCTCTCCCTTTTTCACTTGAGAGTTCTTCTCGTGTAAACAGCAAGCGGTTTACGAACTGGACGAACCGGCTCTTTTTTGTTTTACTAACAGACAAAATGGAGCCATTGGAGTGCACTAACAGAGTGTGATGGGTGGCATTGAAAAATGATTGGAAATGACTTTAAAAGACTTTCAGAGATCGATGAGAGTTTGAATATAATCGGATTCTGTGTCAATAAACACACGACGTCATCAATTCAAAAAAGTTGAAAAGGTTGGAAGAGAAAGGGTAAAATAAAAGATGCAATTGCATAAAACAACTGACAGTTATATGGAAATAGTAACTGTTTATTCAAAAAACAGTTTTATAAACCAATCGGAGGTGTGAATTGAAAATGAAAAAAAGAACAATGACCTTCAAATTGTATAAACGACATTTTGAAAATCAAAAACATGTATCCAAATTGTTTTTGAGTGGAAAATATATTCATAAAGAAACTGAATTCTGGTTATATCATTTGAGTTCAAATAGTTTGTAGAAACTGAAAAGCAAGTCTAGCAAAAGTCTAGAAAAGTGATAACTCAGACCTACGGCAACAAAATAATAAAAATAACGAAAAAAATTCAAGACATGAAACTATTTCCCAAATCAAAGAGCAGGTAAGGGGCGCACCGGCCCGTCGCTTCCAGATGGTCCTGGAGGTAATCGAGAAGCATCAGGAGCTCCAGGATATTCAAGGGAGCTCCAGAAAAAGCCCTCCCTTTTCTTGGGTGAACGTACAGGCGCCCCGCAGCACTCAGAATTCATCGAAAGGCCAAGTCTGAAGTGACCCAATACCATCAGGATTCTCTCAGACTCTCCGACTCCAGAACGCAAAGAAGCTAAAAAAAATGATGTTGGACAACTGGGAAGCACAATGGATTTGTAGCGCTCTTGGAATTTTCAGAAGATCCTGATGCAGATGTATTTTGCTGTAAATGGATATTTTCGAATACTGTCTCTTTGGAATCATTTTGGTCTGGAGAGGTCCTGAAACGCTTAAGCTATTTGGAAATAACTTTCGCATGTTCTTTCATGGAGGCGCTAATAAATATGCCGTTGGGGAATAATTTTTTGTTTGAAGAATGAACTTTTGGAGATAACAAATTGTCCCGTTGTCCCATTCTCTTTTTCTTTTTTTCCCGACTAATACTACATCCACCTTCATTCACACATCTCCGTTTTTTCCCATGTTGTACGACATTCAGAAATATGACAAGTTCATCGAGAATGCATACTTTCTCATGGTGGACAACCCGTCTTCCTTCAAACTGCTTTTCACACCATTCTAATTATTTCTTACTACTCTTTTTTTTTAGTAAAGATTCAAGCAACGAGCTGTTTTTTTTTTTTGCTTTGACCGCCCACTTGACAATATGTCACAAATTGAATTGAATTGAGGATTAATAGAAGAGAGAAACATGTTAATGAGAAGAAATAGAAGAGAAGAGGGTAATGGGTCAGTAAACGGACCACTTGTTAATGAGAATGTTTTGTAGAATCTCTTTTCATTTTTATGTTTCGTATTTTCTATAAAGTTTAATCTTTTGGAAACAGTTTTTATACATACTGAGATGATATCGTATTAGTATTCAGTCATCGTACTTCGCTTATCATAGGAACTGTGTTTCAAACGAAAAGCGACAAAAAAAACTTATCAATCTATTAAAAGTAAAGAAGTGAACAGTTAAGTCATGTCCTTATATTCCTAATCAATTCGAACACTAAAATCAGTTTTTCTCTGTCCGGACATCAGCAGTGGTCCGTTGAAAACAGCCGTCCGTCCATCTGAAGGCAATCAAAGAAGTTGTCAGGGAGCGCGTTGCTCTTTTGCTTCCGGAGTTTTCACTCTATTCTACTGATCGTCTTTCATGATAGAAGAACTGCTCCGAAGACGTGACCCCCAGTCAATCTCGATTTTCCTTCTCTTCTTTCTTACTTTCGTGTCAGGAGGGTCTTCGTTTCACATGGAAAAAGTACAACTCTATCTCTTTTTTAATTCAATTGTTTCCTTTTGTTTTATCTCATTCGCACCTCAAAGCAGTTTTTTTCGTTCTTTCTTGATTTCTCCGGGGAGTTTCGAAAACTGAAAAATTCGATTAATGCGTTCGGAATGGATCAACTTGCAGAGAATTCACACATTTCTTTGTTATTTCTATCTAGAAACACGTGTTACAGATTGTTTGAGGCTAGAAGATTCTGAAAAGATGAGCTTTCAAAACCTATCATAAGAGCACATTACTAGAAACTCAAGTTATGTGGTTTTCAGTTATAACCTGTCCATATGAATCAAATAACTTGATCTCCTGGAATCAGAAAATTCACTTGAAAAACTAGTTTGTTCTTACTTTCCTAGAGTTCTAGAGTTTTTTTCCTTTTTGCAACTTGGAGCGCCACTATGATTCTTTGCCCTTCTTCTCTAATTGCTGGTCAGAAACGTACAGCTTTTCGTTGCGCAACTTTTGTCCATCATCTCCTGGTCCTGCAACATTTCACCCAATAACCGAATTACACCAAACATGGTGTATCTTGGCGGGGGCCTTCTTATTTTCCTTCTGATGGACCACATTGTCTTCTTCTTTCTTTCTTGGATATACACATCCCTATGTGTGTATATACACTACGCTTCTTAATTGCATTTATTCATTTGTTCGTTGCCGTTGTCGGCTGTCAGCTCACCGCCCTTCCACACTTTTCCAAATATTCTCACACCCGCTGAAACTTTTTCAAATTCTTCTTATCATCTTTTTTACAGCTTCAACTGCGAAATGAAATGAAAGATGAGCCACCTCTTCATAAAATTCATACTTCTCACTGGCTCCTTTTGCCATGCTCGATTGATTAATTCTGAAGTCGTTAAGGATGTTTCTGTCTACCTCTGCTCTCATATTCCTACTTATTCACATGCAAATATGAATGTGAGATCACACAAAATTAATATTTTCAACTTCTTTGCTTTCAGTTTTTCTCCTATCCGGTACAATTCTGTGTTACTCTTCGTTCGGACAAAGGAATACGGTAAGTCCGCTCAAAAATATCTGTATTCCGTCAATGAACCTCAATAGAATGTCGTTGTTTTTAGGAGTATCCCAGTGTCTCATTTCTTGTTTTAATTTCTATTTTCAGAGAAGAAATAAGAGATCTTCAATCGACAACTTCTCTCCAAAGTCGTGTTTCAATATCTTGGAGACAATTGGCCACAGCGAATTCATGCAGATTAACATTCAAAGGATACCAAACAGAATATCGAATCTCTCCAGATCTTGGAGGATATGAGACTTGTCAAACATCGATTTCAAGGCATTTATTCAAATTATCACAAGGAATGAATTTGGGAATCGAACATCAGCAAAGGATTGACTTCAATTCAACAAATCAAGAATGTCCTATTGTAAATGTTCCTACTGCTTATGCTGTAAGTATTTACTTTTTGTTGTTACAGTGATTTTCGTGGAATTTTGTTTCTCGAACGCTAAACTTTAAGGAATACGTGGCATGTAAATTCACATCAAACGAGTGGTATCAAATCGAATGGAAGTCAACGATTCGATATGAAACATTCAGAAATGGGGAATACGGTAAAAAAGATTTATATCTGAATTGTGATATTGAAATACGATTGTTTCCAGGGACATACTGGGCAAACGATACTCAGAATTTCATTGTTAAAATGAGTGAAGAAATGAGAAGAAATGGATCTGAGCATGTTTGGTTGAAGAGACTTCTCAAAATAGAGTCCAGGTATTTCATGATTTTCATTTAAGAATGCCAAGCTTTTTTAACAGATTGGATGGATGTGATTCTACAAACCTATTGATTCGTTTTGCTGATGATTGGACTTATTCGGCTAACAGTGTCAGTCTGAGTTATCGAATTTTCGAAGGATCAACGAAAATTCATTCCGATCATATTGGAACGTTTGGAATTGAAGGATGGAGAGAAATGAATATTCCATTGAAAAGAATTCCTGGTGATCATGAAATATGTGCTCAGGTAAGGAAAGGAATCTGAAGTGTCTAATAACAACTATGAAGTTTCAGCTTTTGAATCCAGCAGTATCTCGTCACTACGTCTGCTCCAAAATCGTTGATGCTCTCGATTGTCCCTTCCTTCCGGTGTCTTCTTCAAAAAACGATTCTTCTTTTTTCTCGTTTTTACTTTTTATTTCTTGTTCCATTTTTCTGTTTTTCTCGTAGGTTCTAGTTCAAAAAGCAATAAAAAATCGAAAGTTATCATCTTTTTATTTTTTCGTCAACCCATACAAATGGTTGCTAGACGAAGTGGAATAATGTGTTGATCTCAAATAACATTTGTTTTGTGGTTTCTTATACATTTTTTGATAGTTCTATGTTAGTTGAGAAAAAGTTGTTCCAAATAAGTTTCTTACGAATTGAAAAGTTTGAAATGGATTTATCAGTTTCTTCTATGTCTCAAAAAACTGCCCACATCAAAGTGAAATAAGCTGTTGTCCTCCGAACAACGTATCCCATCTGTCGACAGATAGAATTTTCATTTGTGAGGTTCTTATTGAAATTTTGTGTTTCATTCCTATCGGAATACCACATTTCCATAGTCAATCTTCAAAAATGAAATTGTCAATAGATGGTGTCAATGAGATTAGAATAGTCATCTAGTTATTTTCATTCACCTTCACAAAGAGTGAATGTCAATTAATCGTGGCGCCGATGCAAATCAATTTGTCCTTCTTCTAACAAAAACATACCATTTTTACTCTTTACAATTCGAAGTTCATGGCCCATAATCAATTCGTCCTTCTTCTTATTCTCCTTTTATTTTCTTTCTTCCAAATCTTTTTCGTTTTCTCTCCCATGGTGTGTTTGGGGTGGATGGAGACGGGTGTGGGAGGGTGCAAGCCCTTCAGGCCACGCGCGCCATTCACCACGATTTATAGCCATACACATACACACATTTTTATTGCTTTCGGACTGCTGTCCCTCTCAGCGATTTGTATGCTATCTGACCGTCTGTCGTTGTGACCCTCTTCAGTTGGAATGCTATCTGAGAAGCCGATCAGAACGACACTAGCAGTAGGAGTAGCAGCAGAAGGAGAGAGTAAGAAGTCCCACAGATTCGATAAAGTCTAACCCTATAACCCCAACTGACTTAACTAAAAGAGAGAAAAAAGAATCATCGATTTGGTGAGAGAGTGTCCCTTCGGATCTACCCCACTGCCTAATCGGTTGATTTATTCTCTTTATCTTGAACTCGACGTCCCTCTCTTTTTTCTTTCATTCTACCCGACGGCGTTAATTTATGAGGTTCGTAGGCAGATAACAACATGACTCCTCTATTTGAATTCTTTCTTTTCGCGCTCATCTCGACTTTCAAATTTCAAATCGTAACCCATGAGAACCTTTATCTTTATCACCTTCCCTCACTTTAATGACACTCTCCATTGAATATGATGACCGGCAAAGTGTGTGTCTTTTTCACCTTTTTCATCGTTGTCCCCTTCGTATCCGTCGTCAACGTCAGACAGCCTCCCGAACTTCTTCTTTTTCTTTTTCTTCTTCTGTCCCTTTTTAGAGGCTATTTGCACTAGTACTAGTCATCATTCTCGTCAGTTTTGATATTTTTCTGTTGGCTTTTATATTAACAAGTGTAGATGAAGAGATGGAGAGAAAGATGGTTTTTTTTAGATGGTGGTCACTCGTTCCATTGTGGCCAACTTTTTGCCTTATTGTTCACCAAATGTAAATACTGTCGATATTTTAGTCAAGAACTTTCTGACGGAAATTCGGAAAATTGGACTGAAATTTCAGTGAAAAAACTTTTACATCCGTAATATTTATTATTTGATCGTTAGCCAAAACTCTATCAAATGTGAGGGTTCAAAATTATCACTCAGAAAATGGGGCGCGATGAGAAAACAAAAATTTAAAAGTGAATGCAATCAAAACTGATTCTTAGTTTTATTACGAATACTGCAATTTCAACCAAAACAAAACTGTGAAGATATAAAAACTTTCGGTCACTATCACGTTTATTTTGGGGTTCTCTGTAGACTTTTGGCTTCAAGAAGACGTCGACTTTTCTCCTACCAATTCTGATCGGTACCGGAAAAATCGCATTTTACATAAAATCCAGAATCCAGAAAGATCAATCGTTCTCCTTAGTTCCAAATGTATCGCATGCCTCATTTACGTTCTCGATTCAAATTTTTTGCCGGCAATTCTTTTGAATTCAAAAAGTTCTTTTCTCTTTTTTCTTCTTATTTGCACTTGTACCAGTCATCTAGTGACTACCTTTTGAAGGCGCCCTGCTCCTCCCCAACCATCATTTTCTTTCTTTCTTTTTTCCTCATTTTTCAAACTTTTCCTTCTTCCCGTCCGTTTCTCCAATACTCCAGATGTGTGTTCGTATCAATTTGTTCGTTATGTATCCGTCATTTCTTCTTTTTCTTATTCTGATAAATGTGTCACCGTATACACGGCATATCGTCTATATGACACGGGTCGTCGTGTCATAAATCTTAAATTCTACATCAGACGCATATTATCATTGATCGGAGAGTGAAAGAGAGAGGGAGAGTTGAAAATGAATGAGAATAGAAAAGAGGAGAAGATGTATTCTTTTGCTTCGACGAACCTAATAAATCAAGACATTAAGAAACGAGGAGATCGCCTGTGAGTGAGTCTGTGTGCCTGTTAGATTCGAAGGTCCCACAACTAATTTGAAGTTGAAATATTGTTCTGTTTTCCTTCTTCCTGCAAACATTCTTTCCCCTCCAGACATCTTGTTTCTAATTCACATACGAAGGATCTCTGAATTAGTTCTTCTTTTGAAACATTATTTTCAAATTTATAGTCTGCCCCCCCCCCCCCCCCCAAATTTAGTTATAGACAACTAAGTAACTAATTTGAGGATCCATAACTCGCACATTTTAGTATGGTCGATTTCGGCTTTCTTGACTAGTTCAAATATTTTCTTCGTTTTCATAGAACAATAATTCAAATTTCACGGAGAGTGTAACTTCTAGAAAACCTATCTCTTCTGGAGCAGTTTACCAAATTCATCTTTATAGTTTCTAAATTTTCCAGTCTTGATATTTTTCTGAACCTGTTTATTTCCGAAAACTCTGAATAATCTTGCTAATGCTTTTTTAGCTCTGGAGTTTTTTGTAGGTCTAATTATTTTTTATTTAGTTCAGTTTATCAACTCATAATCCAATGAAAGTGTACCATTGAACCAATATTATCAGTCTTATTCGTACTGTTAATTACTTTATTCATTACCAATCGAAATCCCTAAAATTTGATGGTAATCGGAATTAGAAGAGAAGAGAGAGAGGAGGCGGAGTCGTAAAGGACGAGGGAGAGGAAGAGCAGCAGCAGACAACTAGACAGTATGTTTGTGCAGACGACTTCCACTCTCCGCCCATGCTTACCAAACAGAATACCCAAACCCATCTCTTAATTTTTTATGGAATAAAGCTTCATAGGATTCCTTTATTATTTACAACTCATTTCTCTTTTTTTAATGTGTTCGGATATAATCTCTGTTTTCTCAGCAGACCTGGATCTTATCTTATCTTTAATTGAAAGTGATCATTCGTCTGCATCAACGTATTCTTTTCTTTTTGTCAATTTAACACTTTCTCAGCTACTAAATGTATCTTTATAATCAAGTTTGACACCCTTTTTCAAAAGTAAATTGATTTTTATATTCCTTATTTTGACTTTTAGTGGCCATCTTCTTCCTGTTTTCTCTTCTGTTATTTTTTTCTTTTCTCTTCTTTCTTTCTTTTTTCGTAATTGACTCTAATTATTTCGTAACTTTCGTAGCTCTGCTGGCTCCACTCTTCCACTTCAGAAAATGATGAATTCACTTGGAATTCTTCTTTTCATTCCACTTGCCACGTCATCAATCTTCGATCAGGTCAGTATCAAAAACCAATTTCCTGGATTGAAGCTTCTCATGATGAGAGCCCTCTTCTAACGTCTCCTTCCAAAATGTAATTGTTTTGCAGGCAGTGAAGGGAAAATGTATTCCAATTGACATTGAGCTATGCAAAGACTTACCATACAACTATACATATTATCCTAACACAATTCTTCATAACGATCAACACACGGTAAGCCTCTCCCTTTTCTACTTTCATTTCCATATTCCATCACGATTTGCATTCTGATTTCTGTGTGTCTTTTTACCTTTCTTTTTTCTCTCTCATCTATCCTATTTTTGAATCGATTCAAAATCATCGTCAGTCACACATACACAATTTTTTTGGCGGTAGATTGGAGAGAAAGGGGACGCGGGGCACTGACGGCGGTAACTTCAAAGAGCACCATTTTTCTCGTCTCGGCGCGAGTCTGCGCACTAACGGGTGCACACGCTCTCTAGTCATTCTCTCATAGAAGTGAAATGAGACAAAGGATGAAATGAATCGGAGAAAAGGAAAAATATGGTGGTTCGGTGTTGGGATGGTGTTGGTTAAAAAAAAGAAGAAGAAGATGAACCACATTTTTAGAAAAGAAATTGCACCTTTTTGGATTGAAATAGAGCCAGCGGCTGTGCCAAATGTGATTTATGAGCCAGAGAAGAAAAATGATTGGAAAATGGAAGACAATCTGATTGATGTCTCCCTGCATTATAATACCGCTGTAAAGTCCTATTCCTAGATTTTGAGACAATTGATAGGCTAGATGAGCAGCTTCTGAAATCTACCTTCAACTGCTAGCTAAATGTTTTTGAGCCTGTAATATTCCTTCACCACCATCATCTTATTTGTACAAGTTTTTATGACACCCATCTAAAAGTCCAGAGATGTGATAACGTATACTGATAACATCGTTTTCGTCGGCAACTCAAAAGAGAAAAGAGCCCCGATGTTTCTAATTTAACTCGGATGGGTCAGTGTCTCCTAACCAGCCACCAGTTTTTACGACCTCCCGTTCTTCTTCTTCCTCCTCCTCTACTCTTTTTCTTTTCATCACATACACATTTGCATTTCGGAGCAAAAGAAGGGTTTCGAAAAAGGGGAAAACGGGAAGGAAAAGAAACTATTGGGTGGTCACTAATTGCATTTTGGGAGCACAACAATACGATCAGAAAGAGGTCTCAGAAAAACCAAATGAAAGAGAAAAAGAGAAAAGGGATTTGTATACATACATATAATATAATTATCAAGTGTTATTTCAGCTACAAACCCATACGGAGCACTTCAAACCATTGATGAAAACAAAATGTCATCCACATATCCATTTCTTTATCTGTTCAGTGTTTGCTCCAATGTGTCCAATTGGAATGCCACAAGCAGTTACAAGTTGTAAATCAGTTTGTGAACAGGTAATCGATAACACCAGAATCTTACCAATTGATTACGGTAGAATTCAAAAACTTTCCTAGAATCATGGATCTAATCTCATTTCACATGTTCCGCCGGAAACTTCCCAGCTGGGTGAAATATCTCATATTTCTAGAAGCTCAAGGCCAATTAAATTCGATATTATGACCCATATTGTTATTTTTCCGTCAGACGAGGAACATTTTAATGTGACTTGCGTGACTTCCGATTCCACCTGTTCTCCTCAGCCAGCTGTCTTTTTTCCCTTAGCTTCCTCCAATTAGGATCTGCTCCGAAAGCACACATGCGCGGCTCATTACGCTCCGAAGCCTTATAGAGACAGGTGGACATCAATCATAATAGAGAAAAGTTGACTGTCTTGTCTTCTAAATTGTTCGTTTTCTCTTGTTTCCAAAGATTATTGTAAACAGCTGCCAGATGTTGAATAGTATTGTTTGCCAACGAGATTAACACGCATTAACATATCGACACACATCTCTTTTATTGCAGGTAAAAGCTGATTGCTTTTCAATTTTGGATGAATTTGGAATTGGATGGCCTGAACCACTCAATTGTGCACAGTTTCCTGATCCACCGGAACTGTGTATGAAACCGACAGAAGATGAAATAACGGGCGGTTTCTCTGCTCCAAGAGTTCCATCAAAATCATCAAGCTCATCATCATCAAAACCAACTGGTTGTCCAAGTGATCTTGTAGATGTTGATCCAAATGATCCAAAATCTCATTGTGCATTCTCGTGTCAATCAAACGTTATGTTCAGTACCGACAATAAGGTATTTAATTACAAGTATTCATTCCAACTTTCATTAATTTATAATCTCAGCGTATGGTTCGTTCATGGTCAATTTGGTTCGCAGCCGCTAATGCTGGAGTCGCTATTTTTTCCTTTTTGACGTTTGCTATCGACCGAAAGAGATTCCGTTTTCCGGAGAGGTTCGTTATTATGAGACAATGTATAGAAGAGACAAGAGTATAGAGAAAAGAAGAGAATAAGTGGGTAATAACGAGAAGAAAATGAGTCACTTGGGGGAAACAAGCTGTTGCAATTCTTTCGCTCTCTGGTGGTAAAAGAGGATCAAGAAGCATAGAAAGTATAGTACAATGATAGTTGAGGTAACCTGGATAGTTGAAATTGGAGTTGTTAGAGAGTTCTAATGACACAGCCTTTACAGTATTTCTGTCAATTTGTTAAATATTTTAAAGTAGGAAAGGTCTCTGGAGACAATGTGGAAAACCGGGATAATTATAGAATTCCAAAAGTTTTGCCTCTGGCGGAAAGCAACTGCAAACTTTCAGATGTGTCTTCTACTTGTCATTATGTCTCTTCTTCTCCTCCTTACCGTATCTTTCTCCACTAATCCTCGATGCACCGATTCGATCCTGTCATGCTCTTGGAAATGGCCGTTCATATCTTTCAATTGGCTCTTTCGACAATTCATACTGTCTTGCCTCATTCCTTCTCAGTTACTTCTTCAGCACAGCGGCCGCCCTTTGGTGGTTAATGTTCTCGTTTACGTTGTGAGTCGTTTAATCCTTGAGTCATCTAATCCGTTCCTGGGAAAGTGTAGTCACCCATATGCTATGTCTTTCAGATACCTGAGCGGTGGTCGAAAGTGGGTGCCAGAAGGAATTGAAGCATGCAGTAGTTATGTTCATTTTCTTGCTTGGGGACTAGCTTCTCTCGCAACAATCATTGTTCTGATTTTCAATAAAGTAGATGCAAGTGAAATGACAGCGATTTGTTCTGTTGGAAATCTCAGTTCAATTGCTCTTCTATGGTTTGTGATAGTTCCAAGGACCATCTGCATTGTCATTGGAACATGTTTCATTGTTGGAGGGTTTGCCAGTATGTGCAGAGAAAGAATTAGTTTCAGAACAAGAGTGAGTCATTCATTATTTGAAGAATAACACGATTTTGCTATTATAGGGAACAGATACCTCAAAATTGGAGAAGCTAATGGTGAAAATGGGTTTCTTCTGTGCTCTTTTCATACTTCCAAATGTCGTTGAACTCGTTTGTCAATGCTACAAATTCATGATTTTAACCCAATGGACACGAATGACAATCGACTGTAAACAGCAATCAGGAGCTTGTCATCGCCCAACTCCTCCGCAGGCTGAAATCTATATGGCTGCTGTTATTTCCAGTTTAACAACTGGATTCTCGTGTCTTATGTGGGTTTTGTCTGCAAAAACTGTCCACTCTTGGAAGAACTTTATCTTCTGTGGAATGTGCTCTTCAGCGCCGATCAAGGTTTGTTTATCCTTTCATAAGTTTTAAATCCACATCACTTTTCAGAGCCCAATCGAGCCTTCAACTCGTCCACTTCTTGAACCTCCGACAGCTCCACCACCACAACCACCGGTATATATGCAAATGGCGACGAACCCACAAAATGCGTGGAGACCTAGCAAAGTGGTCTGAGCCAAACTATATTATCCTGTTTTCAACTGATCCCTCATGCCCATGACAAACCGATGATCTACAATATTCGACCCTTCTCATTGTTTTTGCATTCAATCCACCGACAATCCCCCCTCACATTCATTCTCTTTACTTTGAAAACGGGTTATTGTTATCTTTTTACCACTGTGTATTTGAAAACTGATAATAATTAATTAGATATATGAATTTTTATTTGTTAAGAATAAATTACAGTTCATTCAGAAACAGTGAGATTGTTTTCTTATTTTTGCAGCTTGACTTTTGGTGGCTTGAAAGCTGCTCCCTTCATTGTCTTTCCCTTATCCTCCTTCTTGGCCTTCTTGGCTTGGAAATTTCGCCAACTTCCCGATCTTTCGTCTCTCGATTCTTCGTAATTTTTCGCAAACTCTTCAGCCAACTTTCTTTTCTCTGCTGCTTGAGTCATAGCTTCCGTTGCTCGACGTCTGAAAAACTCGAATACATAAATACTACTTTCATGGAACTAACTTTTCTTCGTTGGCTCGGTCTTCAAGCATCTTTCTTTTCTTTTCTCTATCAGCGAAAACTTTCGTTACAGTAATCCAGAGAGCTTTCTTGTATCCCGCTGGATCGTCCTCATCGATGACATCTTCTTTTCCGTCTTTTCTGAGCTTTCTTTTCTTCTCAGACATCTATAAAACTCGCATTTTCTAACCCTCATACTTTTTTGACATTAATCTTACCACAATTGCAAGTCTGGCTTTTGCCTCAGTGTAACAGTCTTTACACCGGTTCAACTCAATTGGATCCTCCATTTGCTTAATGGCTCTTTTCAAGATATCGAATGCTTTGTCTGCCCGTTCGCGATCATCAGGATTCTTGTCAGGATGGACAAGCAAAGAGAGCTTTCGGTACTTTTTCTTTGCTGCTTCGATGTCAGTTTCTAGATCGATTTGAAGTACTTCGTACGGATTGAGATTCAAATACGTCGATCCGGGCTTGAGGAGACGATCAATTTGTTGTTCAGATGTGAGCGCTGCATCCTGCTGCTCAGTGGATTTGAGCTGAAAGCAAAAAATTAAAATTAACCTAAAACTTGTTCAAGACTTACATCTTGGTAAAAGGATTCGAACTGGGACATTTATCTGGAATTATTATGTTAAATTCTGAAATGACAGAGATCGAAAGAAAATTATTGAGAAATATTGATAGTGAACGTTAAAACACTCGAAAATTTGATTTTAAAAAATATCTTCGAAATGAAAAAAACCTGCTTTATTCAATAAATGACTAGAAGTGATGACCCTAATTTTGTAACTACATACATATTAAGTGAGAAATAATTACATTTCAAACTGAAGTTTATCTACATGTGGTTGAATCTCTTCAATTGTGGGCTGCAATCGAAACTGAAGAACAGAGCATAGCGGAAGTTCATAGGCAAGAAGGTCTGTTTTTTGTTCTCGCAATTTTTCTTCTGCTTCTTCAATATATGCTTTTATTGTTATTTTCTTGTAGTCATTCATTTTTAAAGCAACAAGAAGCGATGCACCAGCAACACACTTTCGGTTAGCCTTTGAAATAAGGCCCTGTAATAAGTTCCAATATGAATTTTTTTCTTCTTAAATATTGCGACTCGCCTTTCCAATAATTTTCTCGAAGAAAACAATGGCAGTCGCTACCGTATATACGTCGATTTCGTTTGATTTCCCCAATTCTGCCATTTCTCTTTTTATACTTTTCATTTTGCTCAATGTTAAATGAATCAATGGATACTTCGCTTCAAAGTCTTCGTTTATCATTTGTTTTGCTCTTTCAGCTGATTCGCAGTGGAGCGTACTGGCTACAAAACCTTCATGGCGAATGACAGTCCTTTTTCCTATTCCAAGTTCGGCAAAAGCAGTCGGATCATATTCGTCAATTATTTCAGATGGCTCATCTGATCTGCTTACATCTAAATCACATTTCTCATCGATAGAAGTACCACGTTCATAACTGGATTCGCGGTTTATACATTGAGGAACTTCAATACTTTCAGCGAACAGATCTTCAGAGACTTCTCCGTTTCGAAAACTTTCCTGCAATTCGAAAATTCAGATTGAAGTACCGAATAATCCACAAACCCTTCGATCTTTCCTTGAAACTGATGCAGAAGGTCTGTCGAACAAAGTGAAAAATGGAGAAGGATTTCTTTTGCGTCGAATTTGACCTAGAATCACTTGATCGTCTGGATCACGAAACACGAAAGGACGGAGTTCTTCTGAAGATGCCTGAGATTGATGACGCATTCGGTCGGAGCTGAAAATGATATTTCGCGTATTTGATTGATTCCTAGTGTTACAACTGTCATATGATTCACTGAAATAAAACTTTACTAAATGGATTAATCTAAACCTTCCGAAAATCGACTTTGACCGGAACTTTTTCTTATTCACGGTGGTGTTAGCAAAAACTGGTGCCAGGGGATCGATGTAGTCGTTGTTAGGTGAAAGGTAGGAGAAGACAGCAAGAGGTTGACCACTTGAAGCGGTAAAGATGTAAAACCTGAAAATGTGTTAGTGGGAAACACTAGACGGTTCAAAGTAAGAATTAACTTGGGTTTTTAAATCGGAACGTGAGCAATCGAAAATTATTACATTCCTTACCTATCTGCATGAGTAATTGAACTTTTTAATCGTTTTAGGAAGCTGAACTGATTTGAGGAGCAAGAAGGAGATTCTGATCGAAACTCTGAAATACGAAACTTAGCGTTTCAAGTCCTGGGCATGACTCGCTTTACAGAGAAATAGTAACCTGGAGCACTTACCAACAAGTCCTATATCATCTTTTCCTATTCCTTCTTCAAGTATTGGAGTTCTACTATTCGTAGCGGTCATTGAATATATGACATCATCTGAACTCATTATTTTTGCTATTCTCTTGAAAATGGAAGTTCTGAAACAAAGATTTGAAAACTTAATTGACTTCTTAGCGTATGTACTTTTTCTGAGGCGTTTCTCGTGCGTTGCTGCTGAGAAAAACTCCATGTTGCTCACTATCCAAGTATTCAAGAGGCAGGTTTGAAGAGCTCTGAAAGTTCTAGCTGAGATTCGAAAACAATAGTTGTAAACCTTACCATTCTTTCACACAAAGAAGTGGATGTTCCAAGGGAGACGACTGATTCGTTGTTTCGAACTGTTGCCGATGAGCCTGCGCCATTTGAATACTTTTTTTCGGAACTTAGCTGAAAAGGAAACTATTCAGAGTCATAGTTTGAATATTGAAAAAAAACGAACCTTAGGCAGCCCTTTTGATTGAAATATTCGGAGATTAGTATCCTGATGACTGCCATCGACGCTAATGTTCGAGAGAAAGTTTTGAGCAACAAGAATATGATATTTACTTTTTTTCTTTACCATTTTGATTCAAGTTTTTTTGATTGTAAAAAGCGCTTATGCTTAGTAAGCGAAAAAATTTGAAAAGCAAGAATAATATAGGCTCGATTTTTAAAGAGACTACGGTTGCATTTATGAGGCTGCAGTATGTCGTCAATTGCGGTGCACCAAACACTGTGAATGCAGACACTGGGAATTTCGAAAAATACTTCTCGGTGCTCTAGTAACCTTAGTTCTCTCATACTTGTCCTGACAGTTAGGTTTTAATTGTGCACGAATCACTTTTCTTTCTCCTGCCCTTATGCGATAGTTTTCTATTTTGTTATTCTTTATTATGCGTTATTGATTAATTGGAGGAATTGCAGGACAAATAATTATTTTACATATTCCAGGAAAATGAGTAAAACGCATCCACCAGAGCTCAAAAAGTACATGGACAAAGAAATGGACTTGAAGCTTAACGGAAATCGTCACGTTTCCGGAATCCTGCGCGGATTCGATCCATTCATGAACATGGTCATCGATGTAAGTTTTTTTTCAGATTCTTCAGCTCGTTCTAATAAAGGTTTTTCTATTCAGGAAGCCGTTGAGTATCCAAAGTCTGGAACCCCAATCAATCTCGGAATGACAGTCATTCGAGGCAACTCTGTCGTCATCATGGAGCCAAAGGAAAGAATCTCTTAAGCTCCCGATCTCTATTTTCTCGTCACTTGTATCTTGGGCAGTCAAAAACTGTAAAACTTGTCCAATGTTCTCACTTTCATAAACCAATAAATTTAATTTTATATTCAAACTGCTTCTTTCATATTGCAGATATTGAACATAAATACCGTGCTGAAACTTAAACATGTGCTGACCTCATTTTGGTTGAACTAATAGTCAGTCAGGAGCAAGCTTGAGGCTGAAGAGAAAATTTAATAACGTGCTCCCCCTTGTTTTTCAGTCGTTTTTGCATTTGAAGGAGTTGAAAAAATCACCCGGCAGAGCAACAACAAGAGAATGCGAATATATATAAGAGACAGAAGAGAGACTTGAGTTGCGATATTCGTGCGTCTGTGGCTGCCGTTGTGTCCGCCTCTTTCCACTCTGTGGGGTCTCATCGACTCTTTTTGCGGCTGTTTTTCTTCTTCTTTCGTTTCCTCTCTTACTCTTACTCTACTTCACAGCGAAAAGAATACTCTTTTCTCCTCTTTTTATCTCTTTTCGCCCGCGATTCGTCCCAGTTTTTCTCTAGCCTTCAAAAATTGTTCGCCATTCTTCCCTGTCATCATGAGTCGTAATCACTCTACGGTTTGCTGTTTCTTCTTCAGAAACTCTACATTCGTGCGAAATCTGCGAAGTACACTTGCTAGATATTTACTACGTGAAGCAAGATGCCAAAACCTCTAAGAACTCTCGGGTATCAGTTTCAAAGCCCATCACACGGTGATTTTCTCAGTACCGGTAGGCGCGCTAACTCTTCCAAGGCCAGCGACCCGCGGTCTAGTTTTTAACACTGAAAATTTCGCTTTTCAACTTTGACGACGTTTTTCTTAAAAACGGTGCCTAGAATTTTTTTTTCGCTTCCTACAATTTTTAGATAATTCCTTCAAGAATATGTGGTAAAAAAATTATAACGTAAAAATGGTACCTACATACCTAAATTTGGTACATAAAAACGGCGGCCTAAGTTTCCATGGAGCTCGACCGAGGGCC
Organism: Caenorhabditis doughertyi; assembly: GCA_963572265.1. Classification (NCBI taxonomy): domain Eukaryota; kingdom Metazoa; phylum Nematoda; class Chromadorea; order Rhabditida; family Rhabditidae; genus Caenorhabditis; species Caenorhabditis doughertyi. Next base: position 11,894,273 of record OY751553.1, on the reverse strand, counting down.
GCCTTAATTTTGAACTGAAAAAGGCGGCGGGGCCGTGGCCGTGGCGGACTAACTTTATTTTTTTTTGTTAGGTTACTAATCAGCGCTCGCCCCTCTCCGCTGATTATTGGCTGAGACCGCCTTTTTCGATGGACTAACTCCTCAAAACGCGTTCAACTAACCGGTACTCGAAAATTCACCGTGCATCACCAACATAACTTCATTGAGATTCTATCAAATTCAATCTTCAAGTTAACTTTTTAGCGCATTTTCATTTTGATGCAAACACGCCCTGTCGCGCCCATATTTTGGCGCTGCACCAGTTTTCAAATAAAAATACTGCGCACTTTAGGCCACGGCCTCCTCAGGTCCGAAAGCGCACAAAGTGTTACTGGCGTGTTTTGCGTGCTCGCGCATTTTACGATACAAGCAGTTTCAGTGCTTGTCACAGCAAAAACAGCTTTTTCCGGCCTTTTTCATCGTTTTTTTATCATTCGATTATTTACTAATGTGTGGAGAAACATTTCAGGTTGAGATGGGCACACCTGTTTTTGCCTCGCTGAGCGATTATAAGGGAGAACGAGACGTTCTACGAACCTACGTTTCCGACGGGATATTTTAGAGCGGTTAGCCTATAAAAACGGGAAATACTTCTCCGCCATTATTTTTACAGGTTATTACATGCTGGATTTATAAAATGCAACAAGTTGGAACATGGAAAAGGATGTGTTCGTAACGTGGTTGGCCCTGGAATAACGAAATTATTATTTCACTTCTAAATTGTATTCTATCCAGTTTTTCCTAATAAATTTTGTATAATTAGTATATGCTTGGTTATTTAAAACTAAAAATAAAAAGAAAACTACTTGAAAGCATGTGCAGCTTCCGATTGAGTTTGTGTCTGGGTCAAGCAGAGTCGTCAGTATATTCGTCACAAAAATTAGTTTTGACGTATCTTTCTTATGTGAGACATTCAGAATAAGCTTTTTATCAGTGTTTTTATTGAAAGTTTATTTCGAGACACCTCCATGAGATAAAATTTCGAATTTTTCGAACATCGGGAAACTTAAAAACGGAACTAGTCTTCCAAATCTGAACCAATTTTTGTGTTTTAGTGTTTATTTTGTAGCTATCAACTTTTCTGACAAAATAGCGCCAAAATTTATCCTTTAAAATCTCGTTTCTGTATCTTTTTTGGAGAAAAAGTGCATGTTCCAGTACTAAATTGAAAGAGCCTCGCCCGTAAATCGCACGGCGCCAAGGGGGTTGCTGACGCATAAAATGTAGGGGGGAGGGAGTAATCGCTGGCGCTTTCGGACCTGAGGAGGCCGTGTAGGCCTCGCGAAATTCATTATTGATGACCCTCAACGCTGGAGAGTGACCGCAGCTCTTTCTAATAGTCATTTTGATCAGTCGAAAGTCATTACGTATCTGAATTGCTCCTACAAGGGATAAGATTCCAGACCTACTTTATTTTTTTAGCAATCTTACTTCAGAATTTTTTATTTGATCTCCCGCGGAAATTTTTATTTGTTTCATAATCTTACAAATGCCCGGTTCTTCTCTAGGCGGGAATGTTTCGTACTTTGTTCTTCCACACTGTCGTTCTGAAGTTGTTTCAATGACGAATCACTCACGCACACCGTGGATTGTGCCCTCGCTGCGTCGTCAGCGCCAGCCTCCAATACTATCATCGATCGATGAATTGTACCCTTTCCCGTTCCGTTCCCTTTGCTTCCCGTGCTCTCTTTCTCTCGCTGTTGCCGCGAACAGATTGGCCAGTTATCATTCATTCCCTCGTCGCTTTTTCTGCTCTACTTGCAGGCCTGATCAATCTTCCAAATTTAACAAGGCTGGTTACGTTAATGTTTTGTTGGCGAAACTAGACGATAGTACAACTTTTCTTTTCGGCTTTAAACTTCTGCATAAAAGTAATGCGGACATCAGCTTGCTTGAAATGTCACCCTTCCCTGTAACATTTCTCACCGTTTATGATATTCTTCGAAATTCTCACAGTCTACTTTCATTATTTCCCTATAGGAGTTGCTTTTACTTATTCTTACAGAAACATGCCCGTCCCACCACAGGTTCAAAAGGCGTTGGACGATGTCGACAAGCAACTTCATGAGCCAAGCACCGTTACTAATGTTCTGGCTACTGTCGAGCAGAAGACCGGTGTGAAGCGCCTTCATCTTGTGCTTGGAGTCGTCGGACTTCAAGCCCTCTATCTGATTTTTGGACATTCGGCTCAGCTCGTCTGCAACTTTATGGGATTTGTGTATCCAGCATACATGAGGTAAGAAAAAGGACATAGACCTTGAATTATTTTTATTTGACTGGTTCTTCGACAAACACAGAATAGGAAAACTAAACATGCGCGTTTACTCATGGTCGTATTCATCAGATTCATCAAAACAAATACATTTTCAGTATCAAAGCTATCGAATCAAGCAACAAGGAAGACGATACTCAATGGTTGACATACTGGGTTGTGTTCGCGATTCTCTCGGTCATCGAATTCTTCTCCGTCCAAATCGTCTCTGTCTTCCCAGTTTACTGGCTCTTCAAGTCTATCTTCCTTCTGTACCTCTACCTTCCAACTTTCCTCGGAGCCACCAAACTCTACCATAGGTGCGCAAAAGTTCGTATACATGCACATCATTGATTTATTTCAGATTCGTGAAGCCAATTGTCCACAAGCACACTGGATCCATCGACGCTAAGATTGGGAATTTCGCTGACAGAGTGAACAGCGCTGCTGGAAAGCTCGCCAACGAAGTTCGTGACCACTTGGAATAATTTTTCAAGCTCAAATTTCCCTTTGAATTTTTCAAATACATTATTTCTTCCTTTCCAAAAATTTCATTTTCCTCATATTGCCCCCGAATTTTGCACCTCTTATTTCTTACGTTTCGGTTAGGTTCACTCCTTACTCAGATCTGTTTGTCGTTCTCATTTTGTCCGCTCGTAATTTTTCTCAATTAGACATAATGAAACTCTTCAACAGTACCACTTCCATAGTTTTCTTGTTATCATTTCGTAGAGCGAAAATCGATTCGTCGCAAAATACCTGTGAGTCACATGGGCTGTAAACGTAGTTTCGCTTCTTTTTAGAAATATGGATGAATACCAAGAATTGATAAGCGTACTGCCTTTGCAAACTGTAGAGTATGCATTCGCTTATGGATCAGGTGAGATCTGATTACATTGCTTTTTGTAGTAAGTACTATCAATTTTAGGCGCAATTCAACAAAAAGATGAGAATAAAGCAGAAAAAATGGTTGACTTTATCGTGGTGACCAATAATGCTCAAGAGTTTCATAGAGACAACTTGGCAAAGAATCCACAACATTACAGTCTTCTTCGTTTGATGGGTCCGAAAATTCTAGAGAAAATACAATGTAACTTCGCTGCTCGTGTTTATTATAACACACATGTTAATGTAGGAAAACGGAAAATCAAGTATGGAATAATTTCGTATGAGAATGCTAAGCAAGATTTGCTCGATTGGAGATGGATATACATTTCTGGACGTCTTCACAAACCCGTACTTGATGTTATCAAACCAAAAGAGGATATGTGTGATTTAGTCACTGAGAACCGCCGATCTGCACTTCACTCTGCATTGTTGCTGCTTCCAGAATCCTTTACTCTCAAACAGCTGTTCCACAAAATAGTAGGACTTTCATATACCGGCGACTTCCGCATGATAGTTGGAGAGGATAAGAACAAGATTGATAAAATTGTTGAAGGAAACTACGAAGATCTTTTACGTGTCTACGAGCCACTTATGAATGACGACGCACGACTTTCTGTTATGACACCGGCAAAAGTGATTCAAGATGGATCAACGACTGCTATATATCATAGATTGAATCTTCTACCATCAGAAGTTTTGAATCGGATTCAGAGAAACATGAATAAAGCACAGAAAAGACAAAGAGATGCTGAAGAGGTACTAGCTTGATTCAATGTTCTGTTTAAATAGCTGTAGAAATATCATCCGAATTTTTGAGGTTATCTTCTCTCTTGCACATCGACATGACGTGGCGGCAACCGTTGAAACTGCCATCGGGGGTATTATCCGTCCAATTTCGTTTTCACAAACAACGAAGAACGCATTCTCGGCTGGAGTCACACGATCCATCATTTACAGTATCGCCAAGATGAGCAAATTCTTAAAGAGCAAGTGATGTAATTGTGAATTATGTTGATAGTGGTCATATTAGATTTTTTCAATAAATGCATTTATTGTTTATTTAACAGCAAACAAACAAACTCAACTTATTAGGGAATCAACAACCTGAAATTAATACCTCGTGGAATGTATAGAAATGGAAGGAAACAATCGGAACAATTCTTGTGAATGGCAAGTCAACCATTTAAGCACCAGTTTAACAGGGAAGAAAGTCAGCACCGGGATACAATGAAAACACTAGAAAGTTCGAAAAAATTAGAGCCTCGTAATAGGCACCTGAGACTTTGGAATTAAGTAGGGATCATTTGAATTTCGTAGAAGAGTTGGCACTATTGGAGGAGGTACGTTTGTTGGCCCAGCTCTTGGGAGAGTCAGAAGTCTTGGTGGTGGTGGACATGAAGGCGGTGGACGACGTGGCATCAGAGCAGAGGTCGGAGATTCGTAGGCAGAATCTCGAGAATCTTCAGAACTCATTGTATACGGAGAATGACAATCGAATGAATATTCCTTGTGAGAGTTCAGCGCAGCAATTAGTTGATCATTGTAAAAAGCTCGGTTTTTAGACGAAGATGATCTTTTTGATGGTCTTTTGCAGGCTAGTGCAAGGATCACAAGAGCCAAGAGTAAAATGAATATGACCAGAAGGAATGGAATAAGAAGTCCACCCAAAATACTACAAGCGTGTAGCTCGTTCAGAGGAGCACCAGCTAAGTTCTCAGGTCCTGCACATCTGGCATCATCACGGGGATGTAAGTTAGATGCACGAAGATCGCAAGAGCATTGCCAGTCGTTTTCAGCCAAGTGCAAGTTTCGGATATTCTGCCATTGGAGCATTCCAGGAGCCAGATATCGAATCTCATTGTTTGATAGATCCAGATGAGAGAGAGGTGGGATTGGGTTGAATGCTGATGGATGAATGTGAGTTAAGGCAGAAGAAGATATCGAGAGCCAGTGAAGGGAAGAGAGTTGAACGAACGATGCCATCTTAGAAAAATAAAATATTAGGTTTGTTGCAATAGTAAAGTATTGGAAATTATTTTCAACAGTCAGATCCATACTCACCTGAATGGTTTTAAGATTTCTAGAATGAGAAATGTTGAGGTATTGAAGTGCTGGAAGTCCATCGAAAGAAGCAGTTTCCAGAGAAACAAACAGATTGGAAGACAAATCAAGACACTTGAGAGATGGGAGTGACCATGTATTTCCAGGTAATCGAACTAATTGATTGTTTGTCAGATTGAGAGTTTCTAGTTTCTCTAGTCCATAAAGAGCACCTTCTTCGATATCTCCAATCAAATTTTCACTGACGTCCAATAGTTTTAATTCTTTTTGAGCAATGAACATTCCAGTTTCAAGCTGAAACAACATTGTGTTGTTCATTTTGATGTTTACCTAGAATAAGTACTCACACTTGAAAGCAAGTTCTGTTTCAATCTCAATGTCTCTAATCGTCCCAGATTGTTTAGAACTGATGCTGGCATCGAGAGAAGCTTGTTTGCAGATAGGTCGAAATGTCGTAGACTGGAAAGAGGTTTCAGAACCGACGGGGGTAGGAATGAAAGTCTGTTGTCAGCCAAAGATAGCGTTTGTAACTGAGAAAGTCCAGAAAAACACTCAGGTCCCAATTGAACATCATTCGATGAGATGATTAGTGTCTAAAAAAACTTTCTGTGGAAAATTAACTATATTGAATTAGATAGAGCTCATTGTTTCTTTTTTGGTAAGAAACGAGAGAAGACATCTGTCAAGCGAACGGAAAAAAGAGGATGGTTCCTTGAATTCGAAGACAGATGTCCTTTCTATTACCTACTCATTAGCATACGGAAATCATGTGTCAATCAAGTTGTCGCCCTTCTTCTGGGAGGCTTTGGGATTGTGCCAATCCAATTAATAATTAAGAATGTTCACTAGTCTAATTGATTTATTTTTGGTTGACTCACCTTCAGATTCTTTAATTTTGAGAATACTTCATTGGGTAGCGACAATAGACTGTTTGAAGAAAGATCAAGAAGTTGTAGAGATGGAAGAGTTGAGAAGACATCAGCAGATAAATGAGTTATTGAATTATTCCGGAGAATCAATTGCTCGAGGTCTGAAATTTTTTTACAGTTTCATTCTTCATTACTAGTAATATCGAATGTAAGTTGTTTTTTCTGTTCCAAATTTATTAAAATTCAATGATCCGATCTAAAGTACCTCAGCACCACTCTAGCCTATTTCTACAAGTCAGCAGATGTTCATTCTGTTGCATTCCGTCATTTTCGTGGCTCTCGGATTTAGAATATATATTATGAATGCTAAGACATAAATTACAGTGGATATACGGTACAGGGTCAGGTCATCCATAATTAGCGGGTTGCGTCATATCTGTCCCTTTCGAATAAAAGGATGTGCTCGTCGTACGATTTGAAACAATCGAGGCCAAGGAACACAAACCTCCGTTGGGACTCATTTAAAAAAATCACGGTTTGAAAACAAACAATTCTCCCTATTCAACATTCATTTTTTTGTCACAAGTTGACAATGTAAATAGGTTCTCATTCTTTCTTTCGAAGCCAAAAACTTATCAGAAAACGCTGTTCCCTATGGACAGCCAGCTTCTTCTGTGCTTGAAACTTTTTTGCAATGCATAGAATTGAGAATGATGTCAATCAAATTTGCATAAAGCTTCTTTCTCTTCTCTTCACTTCTCTTCATCTGTTTCAAGTACATAATGCCCATTTGGATACACTGGCAAATCTTGAAAATCTGCCAAACTTTGGCCTTGCATACTCAAAGAATAGTAGGATCAGGAAGAAGTTTTAGTGGTCCGAATAAGAAAAAGAAAGGTTCATAATAGAATTCACTTAGGAATCCTTTTGTTAGTATCAGACCGTTTGTCTCTTGTTATTATTATTCTAATTTGTATTGTCACATACTTGACTTCTTCTTCTCGGAACGAAAACGATGACTGTCGACTTTTAGTATCCGATGATTTGGTCAAGGGCACCGGAGACGAAAACGAACGGAATTTCGCGCGGATTAGTCGGAAGAAATATCTTTCTCGATTATATGATTATCCACTCTTTTGAGACTTTTGATGATTTATCGCTTGAGTAGAGAGTGACCAGTTCAACCCGAGGTGCTAAGTGGTAATGAGACCGACAAACGAATCTTACGTAACTTTCCTGACAAACGGACACCTGTAAAAGGACAGAGCCGCACAAAAGAACAAAAGAGCTCATTCATTTAATGAGAAGAGATAGAAAGATCATTCGATGTCCCTTGGGTCAAAATCGGCTCACTTTGAAAATATTGTTGTGCTAATCGAACTAATTTAGAATAGTCGACTGATAAGTAATTAATCTTAATCTTCGAATATCGCTCAAAAATCTATGCGACTCCCCGGAGAGGGTTCTCCAGGAAAAGAAGGCATCGGGACACTTCAAAGGCAAATTGTGGATTCGAATTCCCGGGTTCTTCTATGTTCCCCCGTCATCTATTCTTTCCACTCAACAATCGAATTATGTATTCTGAAAACGTTTCCCGCTCTTCTTTTCCCATTTCGGGTTAGAGGAGGAACATCATCTTCAAAATTCCATTATCCACTCGAGCGCACTCCCTGAGAGCAACTAGATGCATCATGTTGAGCTTCCGAATTACATAAGCACAGATGAAAATTAGAAAGAATCTTCGGAAAGGATGACAATAAATCTAGGTGGCTTAGCACTTTTTTCGGATCGTCGAAGGACAATACGTCATTAAAATCATGGAAAAGATAAAGATCTAATGGTGGCAAAGGAGGGATATTAAGACGGTGAGTTATGGTTTTTTAAGGCGAGAAAAGAAATAAAATTGAGTAAGAAATGATGATTACTTACTCGGATAAAGACTCAATTCATCGGCAGAAAGACGAGAGATTCTGTTGTTTGAAAGGTCGAGGACTGTTGTACGTGGATCCAAAAGAATTGGAATTGATCGGAGGGAAGATCCTGGAATTTTAATATTATGACAACTATTAATAAGAAAGATTCATCGAGAAAAGAGTGTCTCTACATTTCTTTGACAACCACATTTTTACAGCTTCTCGGGACCACCAAGAAACACTTGGACTTGGCGGGGTTCTCTTTGATTCTCGACGTTTACAATTGCTATGAGAATTTATGTACCTTTGCAAATGGCCGTCGTTTTTGTTGGACACTTGCATCCAGTTTGACAAGCAAGGGCTTCGCGACAAAGAAATAGTAGAATTATCACTGTTAATCTCATTTCTGAGAGCTGGAAATAGAAGGTTCAGAAAAGATTACAAAAAGAACAGAATGGGACAACGAAAAGATGAAAAATGAGACGAGGGAATGATGTGGGTCGAAGGGCGATTGATGGTTTTTAAAAGAGATTTTGAACCCAGGGCTAACGGGAAAGAAATCTCAACTTGTTGGTATATTTCCCAAGAGAAGAAGCCACCAAAAAGAGAGAAGAGACATCTTGAAACTTTTGACTCTTTTTCTTCAGAGCAATACTTCAAGATTTGAGAAAGATAGAGAAAGAACTCAATATTTTTGTTCATAATTCAAAGAGAGAAAAGGAAAATTAAAGTTTAATTGGTAATACAAGTAGTATTAGTAGTAGTAGCCACCAAGTAGTTGACATAGTAATAAACGGGTGCTTGGTCAGAGCCGAAAATTAGATTAGAAATGAGAAATCTGGTGTAGAAGGGAATTAGAATAAAATGAAATTATTCTGTTTTGATACCAGAAAGATCTACAGTTTTACAACATCATTATCCTTGTTTTAGCGTTTTGTTTGTGGTATGTATCTATGGATGTGAGAAGAAACCCAGAACAGATGAAGATGTGCGATAAAAAGGGCGGGACAATCGGCAGAAGAAGACCCCGCCCAATGTATTGGAGGAAAATAGGAAGAAGAAGAAGGAACGGAAGAAGAGCACGTGGATATTTTGGAGTTTTTTGAGAGGTTTTTGATTGAGTTCAGGATCTTAAATAACAGCAACTGCTCAACTATTGAACTATGTAAACTTTGGTAAGAAGATCAACTTCTGTTATTTCAATAGGAGACTCGAATTGCTTCATGTCAGCAAGTACAAAAGCAGTAGACAAAATATAACGGAAGGTTCAGTAATACAAATTAGTTTTATTGCAAACACTTACACATCGCTGTCCTGACTTGACACCACAGACCAGAATTTGGTGAATCCTCAAAAAAAGACGTTACAATTATCAGAAAACCAGAGTGAACAAAACCAAATAGCAAAACCAGAGTGAACTCCTGATTTTAGAAACCGTTTCTGACTAAGCAAAAGTCGATTACCAGCATCAACCAGAACCAATACAGTAGCTGTTTTGAAAAACGAATGAACTGCATAATTGTCGATAATCCCGTAATATGATACAAAGAACCGAAAGCGTAACCACACAAAAAAGGCTGCCCCAGGTAACGGATGCAATTTTCGGATTAACGGAGAGCCGTCTCGTTTGATAGAAAGAGTCAAATATACCCAAATACCATGAGAAAAAGGAAGCGGAATGTTCAAAGGAACAAATTATAATGTCAATTGTGAAGATCTCAATATGCACAATGAAGAAGAACGAGTTCATATAGATCGGATAGTTATCTAGAGATACCTTAGTATAACTTTAGGAAAAAAAAAGACATGTGAAAGGTGGTTGATTTGTGACAGACAAGTGACCACCTGGAATCGTCTAATCCTTTGACACGACATTCTTATGTCACTTTCCAAATCTATGACGATTGGATCGCAGTTTATATTCATAAACAATTCGAAAAAGGGCAAATTTTGGAGAGTGAAACCAGACGGAGTGACAGGATAGTGTGAAATATGTAAATCATCCTTCCCCTATTGAGCTCTCGAGTCATTCCCCACCACCACTGGATAAACCAAGGGAATGCTCAGAGACCCTTGACGGGAAAGGCGGCGAAATGTCTTGCGGGAGAATATTGAGAGCAAACAGGAGCACATGCACAAAACAATGAACAAGCAACCCGCTTCAATTGTTTTTTTGATTGTGTCTTCCGGTGAGCACGTCAAACATGTCAAAAAGGGCGCCGAATTGAATAGGTGCGCAAAAATTGAAAAAGAAGAAGATGACTGGCTAGAAATATAAAAAAGAATAAGTGAAGAGTCAACTTTCCATATTTTTAAGGGTTACTGTAGTTCTGCTAGTTTTTAGGAAATGCTTCTGGTTCTGCAAAGTTTTGTCTACATTTTGAAATGGAACCACCAACCGGGGGAAAATCGTCATTTATTATTTCCACCTCTCCAACATTGTTTCTTCATTCTATTCTTTTTCCATCACCCACCGTTTTCTCCAAATTCTGTCAATTCGTCATGTCATTGTCCCTCTCTTCTTGTACATCTCCATTTTCTACAGTATATTCGAACGTGGTGTCAATTTCGGATCATCTAAATATGGCACCGCCTGTGGAAAGGGGGAAAGAAGACAAAAGACGCAATTCTTTTTCTCCTTTTTCAATTCAAACGATCGAAAAATAATTGAGCCGGGAGCATCTAATTGCCCCTCTCCCACTTCTCCCAGCTCATCCTTCCTTATATCTCATTTTTCTTTCTTTTCAATACCTAATAATTATAAAAGAAGTGAATGCCCTACAGAAGCTGTTCTTTCTACTTTTTCTCTTCCTCTGTTCACTTGTTTCAGTGTTAGTAATCAACGTGGAAGGAGATGGAGAGAATATGGAGGAAGCAAACATGAACTTTTTGACGAGAAAGGAAAATAAAAAACAAAGAAAATACTGTGTAAACTATAGAGGTTCTGATGAAATTAGTCACAAAGTCAGACATCCGAAAAGTGACTTTTAGATTAGAAACTTATAAAAAACAAGCGGAGAGAGAATGGATGGAAAATAGGACGATATAACACTCATATGTTATGTAAATATACCACTGAACGACCGTATAATAGGCTGTCCGGAAGGATAACGGAGAAATAAAAAAGTGAGAAATGGGGCAAGTGAGTTGAAGAATATAAGAATAAGAACAATTAATGACAGAAATCTAACAAAAAACAAGTGATTATATAGAAGGAAAGTTAACCAATAGTCCTGTTAGAACAGGTGACGGAAAAGTGTCAATTCCTTGATCTATATGGATCAGAATGAGGAAAATATGAAGTTATTCCAAATGAATGGTCTTAATTGGGAAAGAGGAGACAATCGGATTCGAAAAGTAATCAGTTTAAGAAATGGATAATGAACCGGATTAAGTTAGAGACAACTACAAAGATGAAGAGTTTACGAAGTTGGTATAACTCAAAATATACGTATGGCATTCTATTTGAGCGAAGTTTATGAAGGATATTATAAGATCGGTGATTCTGTTTCAGTATGTGAATTGAGGAACTCTATAAATTCATAGGATGATTATAAACAAAAGAGATGTTTGTAAAAGAGAAGCGATGTAATATGGTCTCAATTACCTCTAGCTATTTATTTCTTAGAACAATTGCGAAAGAGACAGAAATAAAATTAATATTCCAAAAGTGTGAAAGTGTCTTGTTTCGCAGTCCTCGCGCTCTTAATTACAGTACGTTACCACTTTGAAATACGAGACAATTGAGGTGTGCATACGGTCAGCTAAACGTGTCTAGGGCCTGTTCATCTACTAATTAAGGCGATGAGTTGCCGACAATGTTACCTGACAAATCGATGATGAATTTACGAGAAAAAGTTGAAGCAAGAGAAAATAGAGAAGAAAAGATGAAGAAGAAGACATCGCAATTCAGATCAATTCGTCTTCGTTTCCTTCTATCATTCCCTAATCACTTAACAACCGGTTTCGGTGGAGAGAAATTCCATTTTAAAAGTACCGAAATCAAAATGCAGAAAACATTATTTCGAAAAAAGAATATGAATTAGTGTCTAAATATTGCATAAAATAACTACCAATTTTGATAGAGACATCTTACAGCTGATAACGAAATGGAAATAGCATTCCAATATTTGCTGAAGTTGTATAATAAAATGCTTGCAATTATGTAAGACAAATAAGTTTTGAATTATTCCTTCGTAAAAATTGGTTGAAAACGAATCCAAAAAGGGGAACCAGATGCTTGGAGAAGACTGAGATTTCATAAATCATGAGGCGATAATGAAAATACAACCTGCACATCTGCCACGTCATCAAGATTATGGAAAGTGTCAGCAACATATTTATCAGATTTGTCAATCTTGTTTCGTTAATGACTATGGGAGACAATTCTGTAGATGGTAATAAAATAGTGTCAGATAAAAAAAACAGTTTGAAGACAGTTGGCGATGAGTCAAAAGGATTACACTCACTTATCGTTATCCTCTGGACCCTTGTGCCTATAAGAAAAACTATTCAAATCCATTGTTTTCCTTGAACAAGTGTTTCCGTGCCTACTAAAATTAAATTGTCTATGGTCCGATGCATTCTCACAACGGATGTAATTATTAGAGAAGAAAGAAGAATCGGTAGTATTACCCACGAAAATGACCTAAAAGACAGTAGCACCTGTCATAAGAGGTGTCATACAGGTTGTGTAATTTCTACATCACACTTGACATGACAACGGATTTAATCTGAGACACAGGATTATTGAGTTAGATTACTAGAAAAGGTAGAGGCAGTTCATTATTAGGAACTATAACGAAGGCTAAGGAAACGACGAGAAAGACACAGTTTTTCTTATGTTTTTCACTTCTTTCGCAAAAGAGACATAATGAACGAGGAAAAAGAAAGAAAAGGAGAGAAGACATGATTTCGGCCAATTAATAACACACGAGTATAAGAATAATTTTGAAGCCATGTGCTCACTTCTTCCTCTAGAAGCAAGGGAAGAAAAAGAATACGTATAAGTCTGAGGCTATCAATGTCACCGTATTCAATGTTTGTTTATTTTCGACCAGGTGGCGCCTTGAATGGTATAAAGGACAAGAGCTTTGAACCTTCTGGCAACTAAGACACTAACAAGTTATGATTGATAATCGAGTGAAGAAGACATTGTCTTCTTCGTCCTCAATGAGTATGGTGCCATCTGCCTCTGAGGCGTACACGCGCAAACAAGTAGTCGTCAGAAGGACGAAGTGAAGAGATTTCCAAAAAAAAAGTGCCTCGGGGCTAAAGAAAAAGTGAAAAAGAAAGACAAAAACTGAAAAAAAGGTTTCGCGAAGAAAAGTTTGCTTCTAATTTATTCAACTCGAGAAAAAGAAACAGAACCACTTTAGTGGACATTGGTGAACTCTTCGGAAGAACAAGGAAGAGAAGTAATCGGGAAGGACATCTTAGGTAAGAAAGAGGATAATCATATGGTTGTTCGGTTGGACAACAACCTAGTGTGAGAAGAAAAAAGGAACAGAATTGACAGCAGAGGACATGTATTATCAACTGTCAAAGTAGGTTACTAACTCAACGGGATTCCAACGGAAAAGTATACGTGTTGAACTGTGATTCAAAACAAAAGTGACAATGCAAACAGTTTCTGGTGATAGAGAGAATGATGAACGCCTGTTACTGGACAGATTCAATATTGGCATTCTTCTTCCCATCAATGGGAAAACAATGCGATGAAGAAGAAGAAGAATAAGAAAAAGAGAAACTTTGAATAATGATGGTTTTGAAAGTATAGATACTCAAAAAAACTATTTGTGAATAATTTTGAAATTATGTTGATGAACATTTTAAAATATAGAACAAGTTCAATAATACAGTGGCAAATACAGATTAAAGGTTCTTACGAAAAAATACCTTAACCGATCAGCCATCTAACGAACGGTCTTGTTTTACCCTTCAATTAAACCGTAATCCATCATTTGGTATGGTCCTATCCGGAATTCAAATATAGGCAGGACCATTCTTTCTCTTCCTGCTTTCCATCTCTAATCCATTCATTGTCCCCAACCATCGTTTTTGCATGTCCCTGAGAATTATGGTGCCGAAAGCATCTGCTCAAAATGAGACGACATGCGCAACCGTCTTTTGCGGTACCGGATTCGAGTGGTGCTTGGCGACAGTAAAAGAAAACCGCCAAAAAAAGAGTAGGAATAAGAGAACGGTCGATTAATTAGTGAGAAAGATGTTTATGAAAAAGATTGGTTACATTGTTTCTTGATGATATGTAGAGAAAAACATCTTGGAGAGCCTCTGACAGCACCAGCTTTTATAGAGTTCGAGTATTTATGCTAGAATCTACTTAAAACATACGCATGGGGTTCTCGTGTATTTGAACTAATGTAGTCCATCCAGATAATTTTACACTTTGGGGTGTGAAATGAATACTATTGCATGAAGCTGAAGGCACAAAAAAGTGGTGCCAACAGTTGTCAAGTCGATCTCCGTGAGCATTTGAGCATACAGTCTGCACCTCTTGTAAGGAAATTAAGAGCAGACAGTTCATAAGAATAGGAGACGCTGACACTTTTTCTGTGTGCATGACAGACGGCACACGCACTTGAAATGTTGCGAAAAACAAATTGATGGATCTTATCGAAAGCAAGCACGAAGAATGGAATACACAGGAAGTCCGTAGAATTAAGAGCAGGAAATTCGATATTCGCTCAAAAACATGTTGTTTTTTTTTGTACCTCTTCGTTGATTCTTTTACGAATTCTTTGAGGCAACTGAAGTCACTAAGAAACAAACCACTTGAGAAGTACTACGGAAATAAAGAGCTAGCTAGGGAGTGAGATTTTTTCAAATGGAAATTGATCGAGGTCATAGAGTGACGAGATAATTTGACGAGTGGAACGGCAATAGAGAGCCTATACATCATTTTAATTTCTTTTGTGTTGGGAGAAGGGAGCCCAGGTGGGTGAGAGCAAGATGGAGATGTTTCCGGATGAAGAAGAAGAGTGGAACCGGCTGGACTGCGGTCACATAACACTTGAGAAACGAACGGGTAACTTGAGGAGGATGGAAAGAGAATAGAATGGGTTCACTCCTCCTAATTGGACCGTTTTGGAATTCGACAGAATATATACTAGTTTACTTGAAAGAAAAGATATGGACAAAATGGTGAAGGGAAGCGGAATATATTGGGTTAGTTTAATGAGAAATTCAGTGAGTTCGAAGTGTAATCCGGACATTCTCGTTAAAAAATTCATAGAAAAAACGAGAACAAATTTCGAAGATTAGTGAAATTCTTTGTCTTCCACATTAGCTTTTGAAGATCCATCTGAAGAATGTGGTAAGACCTGAAAGTAAAGAAAATTCCTCATGAAAATCTGAATTTTTGCGACGACCCTTTTCACGACCCAATGACGGCCCTTTTCATCTATTTCGTGGGTGCTACTCTCTTCTATAAAGCTCTGTGATCTAGTAGTCATACAACACATTGTGAAATGATAATAACTTCTAATTCCCAGGAAAGTATTTGAAGACTTTCTTGCGAACCATGGGAAACTATAGACTACGTTTACTTAGTTACGAACAGTTAGTTGTACTGTCATTTCGGACAGCAAACATTCATATAAATAGAAATAACCAACAACAATAAAATAGAAGGGAGCACGGCACGGATTCGTATCTTTTGGAGCTTGAATAAAAGAAAGAGAAGGACACGGGGAAAAGAAAACGAGGTGAATCGGATTTGACGAAGGGGCGGAAGTTGAAAGAAGGCGAAGAAGTGCTTGATACGATTTGAAGATTTTTCTGAAGATGTGTTTCTATTCAACTAACTCGCGAGCAGCTTCCTTCTTATCAATATTTTTTACATTGACTTTAAGAATCAACTGAATAGGGGTGCAGCGGGTTAGTTAACTTTGGAGGCATAATTCATTGTAACGAAATGTGATTATTCTGCACTATTGATGAACACGATGAGCATCATGTTTGTTTGTCTCGTAAATTAGGAAGCGACACGATGAGACGAGACGATTGGCAAACATGCACGCGGAATGAGGTGGAAAACTGTTTAATTAATAAAAATGAACATATGAAAATTACTGACATTGAAATGGGGTAATGGGATCATGGGGAAAACGACTGGGATGAAAGACAACGGTCACACTGTATCATAACTGATAAAGAGAAGAGTTGAACGGATAAAAAAGATCTTATTACATAGTCCTCGATGTGAAGTGAAAAGGTTTCTTCTCAGGATTTCTTGCAAGAAACTCAACGGCGTGAAGATATTGACGACATCCCGATTGATGGAGCATCTACTGTAGACGCGATACGAACATTGCTTGACGACGATGGCAGACGAGTGACACTAACAGCCGGCTGGCGTGGGTGATTTGAAGATTCGCTGGTTACACCTGTATTAGCTTTTTTAGCTTCCTTTGCCGGTTCAGTCATCAGTCGCTCGATCATGGTCTTCGCATACTTCATACGATGCAAATATTTCTCGGGACATCCATTCATCTCCAGATTAGAGAACTTATAAGTCAACATAAGCTTGTTCTGATCGATAAATGTAACAGCTTGCATGAGTGGGCACATCATCATCTTTATATGATCCTGAAACAAAAATACTGTTCTGCAAACAGCATCGAATGTGCTATGAAGTTTCCTTACGTTGAAAAAATTGATCTGAACTGTGCCATTGGAGAGATGAAGAACAATAGCAGATTTTGTTCTAAACCACACACGAAGAGTTGGTAGGCGTGCTAAATCGTCGCCAGCTCTTTGAATAACCCGATCCCCAGCCTTCAGCAAATGATCATTCATATACGATCGGAAATACCGTAGAAGAGTGGTCTTTTTATGCAAATTTTCCGGCGTTCCGCGTTGAAAATTGAAATAATGTTCTTTGTTGTTCTTTTCAATGTATGTCAATTGACTGCCTCCAGAATCTACCACAATTCTAGTGTTATCATTGAAGAGAACTCCGACCTGGAAAATGGATATCAATTGACTACAATTTAGGATTGCTTATTACCGAGTTATCACAAAGCTGATAGCCAATTCCGTATTTATCAGAGTAGTCAACCCATTTCGAAATCCAGAAAACGGGAAGAGCTTCTGGTGATTGGTAAGTATCCAAAGAAGCTTCTATCTCATCTATCTGGAAATAATAGTTTTTTGCAGACTCTGTTCCGCAAACACAGTCTTCCCAGTTCACTTACGTCAGGGCTGGCTTTCAATAAAAGGTCGTTTACTTGCGAATACAACTGGGATAAATAGCAGTCAGAAGGCATTCTGAAGGTCGCTTCAACAGCCATTTTATGAGCTCGTTCTCTCTCCGTAACCGCGGGTATCCGCTGCGATTGCATGCTCGAAATTCCGTTTCTTTCTTGATTCTGTTGGGCATTGTGATCTGATGGCTCCCCTGGTAAAACATTCTCTTCCGTAAATCCATCATCGTTAAAATGAGGAACCATTGTAAGACAAGATACTGGAAGTCTATCTGGCATGTATCCAGCCTTGAAGAACTTGTCTCGGTAAACAACTTTGGCAGTGGGACGCCGACCGGGTACAGGGTCCAAAAGCTGGCGGATGAGCTGAGAAGCTGCAGAACTTGAGGTCGTTGGAATCGTGTAATTGTTGTGCTTAATTCGAGAATAAGTTTCCTGAAAACACACTTATTGGAAAAGATGCTCGGCAGGGACCAACCTCCAGTGTTTTTGATTCAAAAGGGGGCTGACCGAATAGAAGAATGTAGAGGATGCAGCCGATCGCCCAAACGTCTACTTCGAATGAATGACCCATTTTATTGAGCACTTCGGCTGAACAATAAATTATTTTCCCATGAATCTTGATAAAACTTACGAGCGATATAGTTTGGTGTACCACAAAGGGTTCGTTTTCTCTCGTCATTTTCAATAGTAGTTGCCAAGCCGAAGTCTCCAATTTTTACTTGCAGTTCGTCATTCAGAAATAGATTTCCAAGTTTCAAGTCACGATGAACAATTTTCAAATCGTGCAAATAGAAAACGCCCTCGACTACTTGACGTGTGAAATAACGGGCTTCCGGTTCCGTAACCGCTTTTCGCCTTTTGTGAAGTTCCATGAGAGATCTTCTAGGGCATAGTTCTAACGTTATATAAACATTTAATCGGTCCTGAAAAAAGCAAATCACAAGTTTATTTGTCATTCAGTCTTCCGCCTACCTCGAAAAAGTGAAACAGTTTGACCACGTTCGGATGGGATAGATTACGGTGTATCTGCACTTCTTGTGCCATTTTATCTCTTTGATATTGCTTGACGAGCAAATGCTTCGGAACAACTTTTCCGGCGAGAACTTCGCCACTTGCTTTATTAGTGATTTCGTAGCAGTGGGCAAAACCTCCTTTTCCGAGAAATCTTCCTTTTTCGTATTTAATATTTCGCTCCGGATCAATTATTACATTTGGCACTTCTGGTGGTGCTTTCTCCTTACGAGACTTCGATTTCTCGGGAGCCGGCTGTGCACGTTGCATCTGAGAAATGAAAAACCACATGCTGTCAAATTTTGAAAAGAAGAACAGGAAATGGGGCAGTGTTGCACGTCTCGAGACGATATATAGAGAACGACAAATAAAGAGATTATTCTATCCGACCTTCACCTGGTATTCTACGAAAAACCGGGCTGAGAACAACGAGAACGATGATAAATTGTCAGCTGTTTATTGGCCATTTCGGTGACGGAAATGTTAACTTTATGACCACTGGATAAAACGCACTGTGTGGTCTAACATTTCTTTCTAGAAATCAAAGAAGAAGTTTTAATTAAAGCAATTCAAAAATAATCGACAGTTCAGCTGGAAAAGGTGGAATGAGCCGTAGCTGGGTCTCGCCGCGGATAAGGAAAAAACTACTGTAGGCTGGTCAATTTCCAATAAAATAAATTAAAATGCAGAACTGTTGGCGATGAATCAAAAGAAAAACTAACCAGATTTTTATTTTCGTTGAATAGTTCAGGGTGTTACGCAGCTTTGTGATTTTTCATGATTTTCTTCAAAAATCTTTGAAATTTGCTTGCTTCCGCTCTTGATTTGCGTCGATAGTTCTTTACCTCTAAATTGCGATTTTCCATGTTCTATAGATCCTAACACTCATCTTGCTTTTCAGATTTCTTTCTTTTATGTGATTAATGTGTGAATGATGTGCAGTGCATAGACTTGTATGTAACGGTTATGTGACGTATGGAAGAATTCACGATAAAAAATTTCATGTCTAAACTTTTTAAAAAATAAAACTGAATTAAAGGTTCAGTGTTTTCTTAAGTTTGGCCAAGTTGATTAATTTTATTTCTCGATCTGCCTGATGCCCTCTAATGTTCGAGGAACTCATAGTAGTCTCCAGTTCAGTCTCCAACTTCCGGATAACCGACTCGTCCGTAAAGTCTGGAACGGCTCCCATGTCATTCAAAACCTAAAATACTTTTTTCTTGTATATAATACATGTTTTCCAACGCACCGTTGTGGCTCCTTCACCATATCTTCGGAAGTAATCTCTTACTCCGAATGCATTCAAATGTATAGTCTCACATGGCCCATTGAATGCATATCGCGGTCCTAGTCCTGCTGACATAACCAAATCAATGTCATTAGCTCCAATAACATCATCAGCTACAAGGCGCCAAGTCTCAGCCAGTAAAGCAAACTGTAATCGGTTCACTGCGAACCCAAGAACTTCCTTCTTCAATTTTACAGGTTGTTGTTTCACAGATTTCATTATCGCAGCTGCTCGATCTACAGTTTCTTGAGTAGTCCATGGTGCAGGAACGAGCTCAGTCAAGGGAAGGAAAAGAGGAGGATTCACTGGGTGCACGATAAGGCATCGTTCTCTAAAGTTTCAATGCATAATGTTATCATCTATACTGATAAGGATTATTTACTTGTTGACCAATCCTTTAGTGAATTTAGACGCGGGAATTGTTGATGTACTACTGGCTAGAATAGTCATTGGGCCAGCTAGTAAATCAAGTTTCTTATAAAACTCTATTCTGAAATTAACATCTTCAAGAGCGGATTCCTGTACATAGACCGCATCTTTCATTACTTCTTCCAGAGATCTTGTTACCGTAATATTCAAAAGAGCTTCATCGGCAGAAATCGTTCCTCTTTGAAGACCGTGCTCCTGAACCATAGATCCAAAAAATGTAATTATTCTCAAGAACTTACGTCTAGCTTTCGAAGATTTTTTTCAACTAGAACGATCGCTGTTTCTAATTGATTTTCCGAGATATCATACATTTGAACTGCATATCCAGAACTAGCGAATATAGTTGCCCAACTTGAGCCTACGAGACCACTGGAATATAATATTTCAGGAATAAGAGATATATTACATTATGCCTACCTGCCAACTATGGCGATTTTCCCTTTTTCTTTTTCTGAAGACATATTGCTGAACAGGAAAGACGAGCGAGTGCCTTATGAACAACGGGAATCCTTATCATCGTTATCATTAAACTGTTCAGAGAATCAGAATAACAATAGACGCAGAGAAGCAACGTGATCTATCGCTGCCTGATCCAAGTTATTCTAGATGAGTGATGATAAGTTCAGTTTGAAGACCAGAATAAATCTATATCATTTATGTTACAATAATAAGGAAAAAATACATTGTAAGTTTTTAGTATTTTCGAAAACTTAGTTTCAATGGTTATGCACAATGTACAGTCGACAATATCTATGAGATCATCTACTCGTCATCAATACGTAAGGTTCCTTCCTCTGGACTGTCTGGTCCACCGTCTACATTTCCTCCTCTGCTTCCTCGTTCTCGTGGATGCTCCCGAGCAGGTGGATCTCTTGGTAACGTCTCTCGTGGGAGCGGTTCTCGAGGGAGTGGAATCATCTGCGGCGGCGGGGGCGGTGGCTCTCTTTGGACCTGTGGTGGTCCAAGAGACGGCATTCCGCTGAAAAAACAGATGTTATGAAAATATTGATATTTGAATAAAATTTGAAGTGGCGATAGTCAGGCATCTCCATGCAACTGGGGAGTATTTTTGCAAGTGTTTAGATGTGTAAAACTTGTGCAGTGCAACCTTAAGCTAAGAACAAAACTGAAAAAAAGATGCGAATATGCTAGACTTGTAAAATTAAAGAAATTATTTTTAACAGTTAGGCATGCATTCCGTGATAACTGAATATAAATGAGCATGAGCAAATTCTATTCAACAAATCTAACGCGGTTCAGAAAACTGACTGATAGCTGTGCGAGTCCCTGTGCGTGGGTGGTCTGACCCATTGCGACGCTTGATAGTTGTTTCCGTGCGGCTTGACTGCCGGCGGTCCCATACCAGGCGGAAGACCCTGTGCGTAAGAGGCCACTTGTTTACTGCCACCGCTTCCACCGCTCCCGTGATAGTGAGAAGATGGCGGGAATCCACGCATACTGCCTGCTCGTTCTCGATACATCTGATCAGGTGGTGGACCTCTGCAATATTCGACATTTTCTGCTTATTGATTAATATAGGTCACCTCATCATCTGTGGGGGTGGAGGCATTGGTTGTTTGCGGTTTCCAGGCCCACTGTTACCAACTCGGCTGCTATTGGTCAAAGGGCCCATATTTGGGGCCCCTTGGTAGGTTCCAGAAGGTTGTCCGATCGGAGGCGGAGGTTGTTTCTTTTTTGACGAATCACGGTGATGTTCAGATTGAGGGATTTGGGACGTGAAGGATTCCTTTCGTTGGAGAGGTGGGACTGATGAAGTCGCTGTAGTCGATTCTTTTCTAGATATAGGAGCTGCTAAAGTTTCTTTTCGTGATGGCTCTGATGAAGGTCCTGGAGTGATAGCATCGTCTTTTGTATCTTTCTTTTCTTCTTCGGCAGTGTCTTTTTTTGGTATTCTGAAGTTTTTCAAGCTAAAATTGGTAGGCATAGTAGCAGCAGCTGTTTTATTGTAATCAGCTCCATCCAATTTTCCCTTTTTCCTATCGGGTTCTCTTCTGTCTTTTTCATCTTTCTTCTCAATCTTTCTCTTCTTCGATGAAGATGATGACAACGATTCTTTTTCTTTTCCGGGCACTGAATCTTTCTCTCGTTCCACTCTTTTCTGTTCAGCTCGTTCCCGATCTCTCTGACGCCTTCTTTCTCGCTCTCTATCTTTTTTATCTTTTTCTCTTTGAGCTTTGTCTTCCTTGGTTTTTTCACTTCTTTCCCTATCTCGTTCCCTATCCCCGTCTCGGTCACGATCTCTATCTTTTTCTTTCCGCTCTTCTTTTCGATCTTCTCGGCGATCATCAGGCTTCAGGACTTTAGGTATCTGTAAAAACAAACGATAAGAAACTTGAAATTGCGAGTTTAGAAGGTTGATTACTTTTAATATTAGTTTTTCCTTTTCCCTTTCTGGTTCTATATCTGTAGCTTCTTTTTTCAAGTTTGCAGTGGATGTAAATGGTGGTGCCGTTGTTTCACTTGAAGAAGCAATCGACCCTAGTGAAGAATCCAAAGATGGAGTGAGAATTCTCTGTAGAACAGATGGAGTTGGCTTAACATCAGCTGCCATAGAACTGGCATCCTCTGCTTCATCATCGAAGACTCCGGTTGAGTTTCTAAAACGTTCAACATAAATTGGGTTCATTTTTTAAAATCCCACCTTGCTCTGTTTATTTGTTGTGGTGTAAGAAGTGGGGGTACGGTTGCATTTGGCTCAACAGGTTGTGGTGTTGGCTGCTCTGGTTGTAATGAGTCAACCGATCCCTGCTGTTGAGTCCGTTGTTGTTGTTGTTTCTGCAAAGCTTGTTCCTGTTGTCCTCGAATTTTCGAGATCGCAGCTTCAAGGCCCAATTTCTTTTTTGGTGTAGGTGCAGATATGGGAGGTTTGTTGATTGGTGGTGGGGGTTTCGCAGCGTCTGCGACAATGTCCGGGGTGTTAGAAGAATCGCCACTAATTTTCTCAGTTGTGGAAGTACTTGCTATTGCTTCTGATGAAGTGCTCGCTGCTGTGGAGCTAGCGGCCATTTGTTGTTTAAGTTTTTCGAGATCAGGCTTCACATCAAGCCTATCCAGCTCCTTCCAATAAGCATTCTCCCGCATTTTCATTCCAAAATGTTGTTGTTCTGGTGAAAATGGTTTAGGAGGAGCTGACAATGGGGATGGTGTGAGCGGGAGATGGTTAGGGCTTTGTAGTGGCATTCCAGGATAACCGACCATTGGATTGCCTAGCTGTTGCTGTGAAGGAACTGATGATCGAGGTGGCATATTAACCAGTGGCTTCGGAGGAGGAGGTGGATCGCATTCATCTTCTGTAGAAATGTTTAATTCTTGAATGTAGTATCATACATCTAGTATTCAATCTTACCAGAATCATCATCCGTATAAGAAGGCATCATCTGGCTTTTAGGAGTGTTCATTCCGATGTGTGGAGGTGATTGCATTTGATGCTGAGCCATTTGGTGTTGCTGCATTTGCATTCGGTACTGATGGCTTTGTTGGAACTGCTGACTTTGTTGATATTGTTGGTTTTGTTGATACTGTTGCATTTGTTGCATTTGTTGAAATGACATGTGCTGCGGATTCATTTGGCCTGCTAAACTTCAAAACTATGAATGTTCTACTGAATAAAACACATACGGAAATCGCTAAAACTTCTTTGCAGCGGTGGTCTCATTTGATCCATTGCGAATGGATTCTCCCCTATTCCGGTACTTTTTCTCCCACCAGCAGCACCAACCGCAGACGCTCCCCGGCCTTTTCTTCCTCTTCCTCTGCCTGATGGAGCAACCCCATCTTCTCCAGGTTGCTTCTTTGCTCGTCCTTTTCTAGGTTTTCCTTTGCCAAAAGCTAACGGATCTGGGAACTGAATACTAGCTGGTATGCTCGGGTCATAAGGCATTGGAGAATCATAGCCCATAGTATATGAATTATGTCTAATAGGACCTCCTGGAGGAGGAAGCGGCTGATGACTAGCCAGCCCTACGGCATGAGCAGCACCAATAGATTGCTTCATATGAACACGAGCAGATTCTAGGAAGCTCATTCTTTGAGCATCCTGCGGTCGCATTCCATGCATTGAATGCTCCGATGTATGCCTGCCCTTATCCATATCAAGTTCAGCAGACATCATATCCATGCTAGTCAGTTGATTCGGCTCTCGTTTTGGACGGGGTTGAGAGCGTGTTTTCCCAATAGTTGACGTTTCTACATAATACGGGTCTACCTCTCCGAAACTAGACAGAAGGGACCCATGTTCCTCATCATTTTCTCTTTTGTACACCAGTTCGGTTGGTCGGATAGCCGGTCCTGAAGCGAATCCCCTTCAAAGAATGAATGCTAACTCTTTCGACTCACCCAATTCTAAAAGCAACAAATGATTATTCTTTTTTCCTGTTTTACTGTTTTCTAAATGCATTGTTTTTGGAGCCAACAAATAATGTTGAAGTTTATCAGAATCAAAAGCAGATGAAGAATTTGCACAATTGAGAGGAGAAAGCACATTATTGAGATGACAATTGAGATTGGATAGCCCGAATGACAACGTGATAGGAATGTTCCAAGTGCTGAAAATATTTTATTAAGTCTTGAAGTTCATTATTTCAAAATACCTGTTCAGTGTTTGAGTTAAAAGAGAGTCTAGTTCCGCACAAGAGTCACCAGTCAGCTGAGAAATCGTTTTGACAGAATAATGGCTGGGGCTTTGCTCGATGATCGACACTGAAAGAAACTAAATTAAAACTAAAGTTCTATAGCTGTTCTTCATTATTTTATTCTACATTACTCACTGGACATATTTCCATACTCTGTATCAAACTGTAAATTGATATCGTTGCGACGGAGCACCATTTGTAGCTTAGCGGCCTGAACCTCTTTCGGAAGAGCATCTTGTTTTGGTTCGCACATGGCTAGAATGGACTCCCACAAACTAGCATGCATCCATTCACTTCGAAGAATTTCTATGAGTTTAGGCAAATCTCTTAAATCGGCAATGAACATGTCGACCACAATTGCATCATCTTCCTTTTTCAACTTTTGGGCATCAACATCGTACTGTTGTTGAATAGATGTATTTTCTGGGAATTGGGTCAGTAGCTTCATGTTCTCTTTTGTCGCTTTATGTCCGCATAAATATCTGTAGAAGTTAACGTATCCCCGAACCAAAGGTGACTTTGGAACATTTGGAGCTAATTTCCGGAGTGTATGTTGTGAGAACAGAAAACCTCGATTGAATTTCAAGCAAATACATACATTCGCCTCAACGAATGTTGCCCACTCTCCACTTTGATTGAAAGTTGGGAGCTTACATTTCTTATTATGCTTAACGAACGAAATTTCGAAGTATGGCAGTATGTCAAGATCTGAAAGGCGATTCTTATGAATTTGAAAAAAGTTGATGCTTCTTACATGAACTATCAGGATGAGATAGCCCATCGCTTTCGGCTAATTTCATGAGCATTGGGTCGGCAACAAAATAAATTCTTCCTGGTAGTAGATCGGTACGAGGTGAATAGAAACCGTATTTGCTTGTATTGATAGCAGTAAACGAAGAATCAGCAGCATCTCGAATGAGAACATGTTCCAATGCTCGAAATGCATCTTTACAGGCGTTCTTATCGGTCCTGGAAATAATCGTGTTTAATGTTGATTATAATGAACTGATTATCTTTCGGGTTCTGTTATCTTTTTGATGACCTTTCTTTTCATTTCGATATCGACCTTATCAAACTACAAGATACGTTGTGGTTAGTTGTCTGCATATATCTGCGTCTCTGATTTTTCTTTCTATGTGTCTCCACCCTTCTATCGTTTTCACGCGTCAACCAGTTCTACTAAACTTTCAGAAAATTCTAAAGTGGTCATACAATCTTCTTCTCCAGTCTTATTATAAATAGTTATTTTCAATTAGAAACCAATCTGAACACATCGCATTGCAGAATGTTTCTACGATTGGTCGAAGCAACTTTGGGATTAGGCCTTTTGGTTCATGGTCTTTTTGAAATAAGCGCAAACCCGACTTGGTGGGCATATGAGCCAGTTTATCTGGTTTCAGCTGTGCTAGCTATCATACAGCTTCCACGAAATTCAGCGTGGCGCACTTTATCTTCACTTTCTATTCTCGTCGGCGGTCTCTATACAAGCTTTTTGCTTTGGACATTCAGCTCCATCGAAACGACGTCAACAACTGACTTGAAAGAAGCTGAGAATATTCCACCGGTGACCAAATATACGTTTCCATTACAACTTAACATCTTTCAGCTAGCTTTTGGAGTCTTTCTCATCAGCTTCATTCGCCTTACGAACGACAAGAACACACAGCCAATCCACTACATCAGAACTGTCATCATTTTTATGCTTTCTCTTATAAACTTTTACGGTTTCATTACATACTTTTGGTCGTCAACATGAGGGCTTTGTACTTTTATAATCTATCTTATATTCATAGTTGTTTTTTAAATGAATGAATGCTCACATTGTGACTTCTTTGGGAAGCGAAGACAACATTCCGACAATCGAATCACGCAACTTGGAAAATTCTCCAGCTCTTACGAGTGACAGCGCTTCAGGTGCGTCGAAAAGAGGTTGCCCAAAATATCCAATTTTGCACGAGATGACCTTTAAATTTTTTAATAAGGAAATAGTAGAAATGAAAACCCACATTCTCTTCTGCGATTCCGAAATCGATTGTAACATCAGTGTGTTTTATATAACATCCACCGTTATGAGCTGCTAAGGTGCAGTGCTCTCTGAAAATAAAGGGCAACTTGAGATGAAATGTATGTAATGGTTACCCGAAGCCTTCTGCAAGTTGTTGTATCTTTCGATATATGTTTGCATCATTTTCGATTGGCATATGCTCCTTCATGAAAATAAGCGAACTAAGAACATCAAGACGAATGCGTGTTTCTAGCGTTCGTCGCCTCTCCTAAAGATGGATCGTATTCAAATATTGATTTCGAGTTTAATGAAGGTACTTACCAATAAATTTCTTCTAACCGATCTGCTGAAATGCTCCCACCCTAACTTTTTGGCACAAAGCCGTACGTTTTCCATTCTCAAGTCCTTATCGATTGACTCTAAGTTTAACTCATGCTTGTTACGATCTTCAATAATCATTTCAGGCTTTACCTTAAAAAAATTAAAATTTGTACACGTCGAAACGAAAGATTTTTTCTGAATTTCTTCAGAAAAAAACTGATTTTTAGAACAGCCTCAGAAAAAATTGGCAACGACACTCCGGCGTGACGAAGTGTTCGGCCGCATGTTTCTAGGCCACAGATCGAGAAGAGGGCGGGCGTTCAAAAATATTATCACAAATCAGATTATGATTACTGTAGTAGAACGTTGATTGAAGTGTTAATGTATGTGAACTACATATTTATAACAGGAAATATCATATATTGACAAATTTATCAGTTTGATTAAGTAATTTGGAGCACGAGTCTAAAGGTTGAAATTTATTAACTGAAACACATCAATGTATTGCTCTTCACCATTGCATGATGACGAAAAGTATTATTAACATGGGAGACCTGATTATTCATCATCATCGTGTCTTGTGCGATGACGGCGAAGTGTCTTGATATCCTGATCGCGTTGAGACATTTGCTCTGCAGCCATATCTCTGTCCCGACGGTATTCCTTATAGTTCTACAAAAAAAAAACGAGATGCACAATGTTTATCGATGAACTCACCAGATATGCTTGAGGTCTCTGTCCCGTACTGGCACGAACACAATAGAAAAGATCGTGAAGACAGGTGGGAAGATAGGTTTGTTGTAGTCCAATATTAACAATGTTATCAGCTCTAAAAGTTGTTTAATTTTTCTTGCTACCCGTTTTTAGGTTAACCTGTTATATGGGTAATGACCAGATCTAGCAAATTTATAGTCGTTTTCTAGTTGTGCCATACTTGCTGGTCTTCCGTCGAAGAAACCGAGATATGTTGGTGGATAGTAGTTTGGGTAATACCAGTTACCAAATTGACCATAATCACGTGCAGTATTCTCGTTGTAATAAATGTATTTCGGAAGAACTCGAGGGAAATTTTCATATGTTCTTTGATAAAACGTATCAGCCACTTGTCTATTTGTCGTGTCGGCAAGTTTTCCAGGTCCCGGACCACCTCCACTGAAATTGCAGTCGGCGACAAACTGAAACTAATGAGTTTCGACTTCGAATCAGTTAAAACGTATACCTGAACAACATCATCACAAGTCATGTCTCTAGGTCTTGGTTGAACTTTATCGCAATTATTTTTTGACCATGAGAGTAATGTCTCCGGAAGTGGATTCCAACGTTCAGCAAACTTGGCAAAAGATGCACACATTCGCGAGGATGGAGCAGCAAGAGAAAATGCCACGTAGCATGTTAAAAATGTTATTGAACGTTTGATCATCTAGAATTGGATAAAGAAATAATAATGAACGAGAAATTCCCTGAAGGTAATGGTCACGAGAAGATAGAAAATAGTGGAAAATCTATTGAAAAAAGGTAGGTAGAAAGAGAGAAAAAGAAAGGAAGAAAGTGTGATCAAAAAGCAAAAAAAATAAAAGAGACAGAAGAAGATTGAAAGGAAATTGAATGATTACGAGAACGGTTTGTAGGCGCTTCGAGACTACATTATGACGCCTTCAGAGAGATAAGGAGTATAAGTAGATGTAAACACATCGTCGGATTTGAACCATGAAAAATTGTAAAAAAAAAGAAAATGTGTTCCATCTTTTTTTGGAATTCTTAAAACCTTTGACTGGTGTATTCTTCGAACTCATCTTTCGTTTGAAGTTGAGGTAACAGACGAAACTCATAGCAGCCCAGAGTTACTAAAGTGTCTAAAACATCTGGAAGTATTAGATTCTGCTCCTATGCTAGGAGTCTTAAAGGTAGACAAAATGCGTCAAAACCTTGAAAAAAAAATCTTATGTCCCCTCCGCATCGACCTCCCCTCAACCGAGAAACGGGTTCCTCAATCACAGGAGTGATTTAGAGAGACACCGTGGTTTTCAGTTGTAATACAGCGCCAACCGAGAACGCAACAATTCTTACGCATTGTATTCTACATAAACAAGAATACTCAAAAAAAAACGAGAGTATGTTATAAAAAATAAAACATGGGTCAAAAATAGTATACTGGAAATTCAAGTTCTACCTTGTTTTTTTCCATAGGAATACCTTTTTTCAGTTCCAAGAAAAGTTATTTTTCCGTGGACATGTTACGTGGCAACTCCCATTGATTAATGAAAGCAGATTTTGAAAATTTTTTCATACAAAAATGAGCGACGAAGGAGGGAACGGAGCAGGGCCAAGATTCATTAACTTGACAGAAGACATCAATCCAGAAAAAATAGATTATGGTGAGCGTTCCAAGTCGATTTCTTCTGCAATGATATTCATTGGAGGTAAAATTGTTCACAACATCTGGAACTATATCCGTAACTACACACCAGACAGTGCACGTCCTCAATTCAATCCAGAAGTACTTGTTAAGCTGCTGCAAA
This sequence comes from Caenorhabditis doughertyi, assembly GCA_963572265.1. NCBI lineage: Eukaryota > Metazoa > Nematoda > Chromadorea > Rhabditida > Rhabditidae > Caenorhabditis > Caenorhabditis doughertyi. The sequence continues at coordinate 11,864,797 of OY751553.1, read as the reverse complement.
AAAGCCAAGAAGTACTGAAAAATGATGAAATGGTTGTGAAAGTTAATAGTCCAGCTGTAATTTTTGGTCCAATTTATGGAGAAGGGGATTCATTAATCACACTGATTAGTCAAGCGAAAGTTGCACCACCAAATGTCACATATATTCTGCTTGGATGTTATCTGGGACATGGATTTGCCCAACTTGAATGCCTTTTCTTTCTGTTGGCTTACAAAATGCTGTATCCCGAGAAAGTGATACTACTTAAAGGACACCACGAAGAATCGATTTCAATGGAGATGCTGAAAGTGAAAGATTGGTTGTATGCAAGAGGAATTGTCCAGGAAGTGAGCCTTGAAGAAGTTCTTGTCGAAATGAAGAGAACATGTAGCCTGATGTCAGCAGCGGCTGTTATTAACTCGAAAATCTTGTGCATGCCTGGAGGACCCGGACCAACAATGCGTGAAAAAGGGTTAAAACATTTGTCGTCATTAAAAAAAGGGTTTCAAGCAATTGGAGATAAGAAGTTGATTATGGAAGCGGCGTGGTCAGTTCTGATCATAAATGAAGCACAGAAAGACATGCATGGGATGCCCTTCTTCACATCAGTAAGTTGTACCGTAATCCTACAGTAACCCTACTGCCACAAAACCGGTGTGCTAGAGACTATATCATTCATTTTCAAATTTTTGATGACTGTTTGTAATTATCAAATCTGTACTTGCTTACTAAATTTTCATAATTTCTTGCTAACACTTCCTCACAGTTTGTCTCACTTTCAGCAACAGGCCACGGATTTTTGCAAAAAGAACAAGATAAAATGTATTGTCCGAGGGCGACAAATGGTTGATGAAGGGTATTTGAATAAGCCAAAAGAGGTTATCACACTGATTTCTGCAGTCGCATATCTCGACAACTTTCGCAATTTCGCTGCGGTTTTGCATATCGAAACAGATAAGGTAGGTACCCCTAGCATATGAATTCAGTGAGTTTCTATTCTAGGGTCGTCTGATTCGATACAAGATGGAAGAAGGCGAACAGTTATCTTTGGAGCTCGTTAAGCCTGGAATGGGAAGAAATGCAGTCGTTTAACTTTAAAATTTATTGTCATGACGTAATATGGACATTAACATATTTTCACCCCATATTTCTCGGTGCATTCGGAAGCATCAGCAATTGTATGAAGCTGAAATGTTAGTTTTTCTGGTTTCAAACAGCTAAAAACCTACAATGAAAACAGCCAGAATGATAAAGAGAAGAGGTGTGACCGCGCTCGTAATAGTTGTAGGTGACATGGTATTGGATACTATCCCCAGTTCGCTTTGGGCTTATATTTTGGCTTTTACTAAGTTATTGACTCATAAAATTTTATTATTTCTTATTTATTGAGGCAAAAAGTACCGGAATCAAATGCAAACAAAGAAAAATGGTACAGTGATATAAAATTTGAGAGATCAGTAATGATGACAGGAATAATCATCGTCTCCAAGGAAATCGTCTATTTCATAGTTATCCGTAAAAAAGTCGTTTGGATTGTCATTCATGAAAGGAAGTTGATCGGTGATATTTTCGTGATTGAACATGTTATTGAATTGACTCTCTAAAGACTTTTCATAGACTCTCTGCTTGATCTCACCAAGTAATTTAGTCTCTGTCTCTTCATTTTTCTTTGCATAAAAATTGTTCAAGAACCCGTTGCATTTTTCATGATCATCGAACTGAGCCGAAGTATACAAAAGGGCTCTGAAAAGGTGATCTAAACGTTTGTAACAAGCATTAACCTACGTGAATGGTCTTTCCCACAATAGTTCTTCGGGAAGTTTGACGTCTTGTTTCACCAGGAATCCAGGGTGATGATTCTGGATGGTAGATCGACTAGCGCCATGGACCGCTTTGATTGAACTACAAACATTGATATATTTTATTCAGTGTATCAGAGAAAAATTACTTGTAACATGCAAGTTTCTCGGAGAATGGGGCTACTTCAAGTTCAATAGTCTGCGCCACTCGCTCTTTGGAGTTCCGCGATTGATAAACAGAAAGATTGTGAGAGACGATTTCTACCTCGTCTTCTTCTGATTGTTCAGAAACTTCGTCATCTGATTCCAGTTCTCTGAAGAGTCTTCTCACAGCTCTTCCGTCCAATTCGGGATCCTCCCATTCCATATCTTTTGTGATCGTCTAGAAAAGAAAACTAAACTCGTGATATAAGGGAATCTCACGTTTGAAGTAGACCCAAAATCCACAAGTGTATCACACGTATAGTCATCTGCCATATCCATATCTGGTCGTTTGATTCTACGTCTTTTGGACGTGTCTGTTGTTCTTATCTGCTCAACAATATAATTTTGATCTCCGACGCTTTTTATCCACTCACCATCCTTCTTCGGTAAAGACGTCTTCTCCGAACTTTCGGGATATCGGCAGACTCGAACAAACAGTCGATGTCATCATCATCCGAAATATGTCCTTCCAGGAGTTGTTTTTCCTTTCTTCGAACTGATCTTTTTCTTTTCTCTCGGTCAAGTTTCTTTTCAATATCTCTCAAAACCTAAATTTTTTTGAGTTTTGATTTCTGATATTCGGACTTTATTTTTGGTTTACATTTTCAGCCTGCTCTTCATCTTCGGACGATATGACCACAACAGAATTCTTCAGTACACCGTTTCTACTTAACTCCTTTTCGTAATCATCATCGCTATCTTCCGCACTACTGCTGCTGCTCGAGTCTGAATCACTTCCGGACTCATTTTCCACCTGATCAGGTTTGCTAGGTTCAATTTCTTCATCAGATATTAAAATTACTTCTGGCCCTTCACGTTTGTTTTTCTCGAGATGTAGAGAGTCAAAAGAAATATTATTTTCCGATGTAGTCTTCGACTTTTTTTGTTGCTTAACTGGTACATCCTTTTGGGCCACAACTTTTGTTTTGGAAGACGAGCTTCTCGTTTTCGGCGGCATCTGAAAAGTTGGGAGTAGATGGTAAAGCGAATAAAAGACGTTTTTATTTGGAATTGTGTGAAGTGAAGTTATTGTGAAGTTGCTTGAAATGAGCTTCAAAGGAACACAATTGGCGTTTGTTGGGTCTCGAAGTGAAACCGAAAGGTTACTGTAAGGTCAAAATTATTTACTCAATGCATGCATTCTGACAATAAATTCCATATCCTTCCAGTATTCTTTTTATTCTACGAAAATGTCTAAGAATTTTATCGAATCGGAAAAATCAATAAAAACAGTAAGAAAATAGGCGTTTGAAGCACTAATTGACTTCATTTGTTTTCAGAGGCTTTTTGATGAGAAGACGTATTCGAATATTGAGAAGAGTGAGGGCGACTCCCTTCGATTGTTGGCCAATTGTGTCGTTCTCGCGAATGCAACAATTCTGCGAGAAAGAAAACTTCTTCCTGACAAATATTTTCATGAGTATCCCGTTTATGGTAAATGTTTTCATTGCTCCTAGTAGATAGTTAAGAACAAGTCTTTTCTAGGAAACGTGACCGGATATATGGTGAATGATGAAACAATAGAGGGTAGAAGACTCGCTGCCAAACTAGCTGCATGCCGGGAACCCATCGAAGAAAAACTTCTTCACGTAATTCAAAGTGTTATTGCTGGAACCCGGGGAATGTATATTTCAGAAACTTGCAATCGTAGTAGAGGAAACACTGAACACGAAACCAGTGGAAGCATTCATTTGGAGTTTCAGTTACAATTCACCCGCAACGGCTGCTAGTGCTGAAATAGGCTTTAGAGGGTGAGATTATATGATTGTTATAAGATTAAAGCACTTCACGTTTGCAGGGAAAGCTCCAAGTTTACTGTCGACTATAGTGATATGAATTCTACATGCCAACAGTTCTGCAAACTGTTCAATAAGTTACAGGAAATTTTGATGCAGTTGAACCCCTTGCCTGCGGGAATGGTTCCATCAATGAAAGTCGCCTATCGAGGAGGTAATCCTGCGATTTCAAACGAAAAATTGAGTTTCTTTCAGATCCTGAATTCATTCATGGATTCGAACGCATCGATGAATTTGTGAAAATCGAGGAAATTCGTGTAGAAGATGTTGTTTTTCCCCACGACAACAGGTTTTTTTTCCGGTTTTAGGACCAATAGACATGCATAAACAAGTTTAGATTGCAACTGTCTTATCGCTCGAAATATGAGAAACGGTTGTCTCCGCAGCACAATGAAGGAGTTGATATATCGGATCGTCCGGAGTTAAACGTCTCTTACGATATGCCCGAGCACCAAATCGAGACTCTTCGTCAAGAGACTATGAGAAATGAAGGCATTGAGAAAATAAACTCTGATGACTCCGGTAAAAAACATTGGTTGTTAGAAAAAGTGTTTCTTATTTTCAGTCCATGCAATGGAAGGCATAGAAGGTGTGGCAGATGTATCTGTAAATTGTAATCCGAATAACACAACTTATTCCGCTGAAAAACGGATATTACAATCGGAAGATCAAGTGCATGAAACTGGTTTTTGTCTTAAAAATCCGAGAGTGTCAAAAAAACAAGAAACTAGTGCTACCAAGGAATCTGTATTGTTGAAGAAGCCTAGTGAAAAACGTCGCAGTGATACAAAGAAGAAGGAAACAGTTAAAAGAAAGGAAACCGATGTCCTGACTGATTCATCGAATCCCAAAAAGAAGGTAACCAATACTTTGTTGCTTTCGAAACATCCGTTTCTTTCAGAAATGTTCTCGTCGACTTGTGAAAGAAAAAAACATTGAAAAGCCGGATATCCTTTCTGAAATAAGCATTGATAACGAATCGGATGAAAGAATGTTTGATGAGGCCCTGGAGGAAAGAGAGTTGGATGATATCCAAGTAGAAGGAAAGCTTGAGAAGGTTCCAGAGACAGTGCAAGAAGCAGAAACAATGGAAGATGGCGCTCTTCTAGCCGAAGAAGTACGTCGCAATCAAAACTTAGAAAGTAGTTCCAAATCTGCGTCGCAGAAAAAGGTAAGGACTCGTAACAAATTATTTACTCTCCCTTTCACTCAGAAAAAGACACGTCGCTTGTCTAAGCTGGTAGTCGAAGAAGAAGCTGATCCCATCACTCTTGTTGAGAATGGTGAAACTCCAACATCTCGACAGTCTTCCGAAAAGTTTGGTAGAGTAAGAAGTTTGACGGCTTTCGAAAACACTCCTGTAGAAATTGCTGAGCCTGACTACGATGTTGAAAAAATGGATCCTATCCTAAGAAGTGGGGAAGAGAACGTTTCAAATAAGTATGGGAAAAGTACCAACATTGTTGAGGAGGACGTTTCCGTAAAACCGCAGCAGCCAGCTATGAAGAATGACAAAAACCCAGAAGAGGTAAATGGAGAAAACTTTGCACGTGTTCCCAGTTTGTTGGATATGTTCGGTCAACTGACGCCAATGCAATTCCCATTGAATGAAGACTCTCCTTCACCTCCCGGTAGACGCTCAGGACGTGTTTCCAGTGTTCTCGCGCTTACTGAGAACATGACGAATGAGAATGAACCAGCGAATGATCATATTGAGGCTGATCAACACACTGTGGCGATGCCGAAAAAATACGGACACTCCTCCTCTATCCTACCAGATGGACAGCGTTAGTAGTAATGCATTAATCATGTTACATTAAAATCTGTTTTATTTGTTAACAAATTATAAGTTCGAGATCATTTATGTGAAGAATGTTCATATTAGATTCTTTCCTGCCTGAATAAATGAATTTCATCTTCTCGTCTTATTTGCCGCGTGTAGGAAGCACAACGCCACGCTGAAAACAGTAATACGCTGAAGTTCGATGAGAAGCCCAAACCTTGATGGCCTCAAGTTGATCTGCTTTCAAAGCCTGCGCTCTTTCCATTTGTTCTTTCAGTTGAGCCGGAGCCATTCCTGTCATTTTCTGAAACACTTGAACAAGATGTACAGGGTCGATAGTTTGACGAGCAGCAGCTCCCCATTCATAGCGAAATACTTCGTCGTCGTTCTCTATAGCTTTCGAGAAAGACAAGTATCCTTTTTTGATGAAATCCGCCCGAGGGTTCGGTGCCAGTTGTTTTTTGAACATTTCAGTTTGGTGTTCAGTAAGCTTCTGACCATCGTAAGTAGACAGAGCCGTTTCCTTAAGAGGTTTCATTCAATATCTTAAGTCGAATCCTGACTCACCAGATAAGTCATTAGTTCTTCTTGTGTTACTCCTGGATGTTTGGAATTCGGCTTTGTAGCCATGAAAACGTACATCAAAATGTTCTCCAGTAATCCTCTTGTTCGCTCTGTTTCACTAGGAATAATATTACTGAATTGCTTCTTACTGTCCAAATTCACGTAGGTAATACGGTCTTCTTGCATAACTGCCTGCAACAAACTCTTGAAACAACGAAGCAGCAAAAAGTTCACTCACGCTCCATCCTTGCCAATGGCGCAAGTTCTCATTTACCAGTTTCAAAATTTCTTGCAAAGGTCTGATTTGAACTGATTTGTCTTTGATTACTACTGTTTGATAAATTTTTCGCAGATCACTAATTTTGACGACTCCCTTTTCGTTCTGGCGTTTCGAAGTTTTTTTAACAGCTCATCAATATATAACTTACAATTGAGCGAACAATCCAGAAATATATTTCGAAAGAAACAGCATCTTCCTGTAAAGCAAAGTATGATGCTTAAATTCAAGCAGCGAGGTTATTCGAACACTTCGAACTTACTTCTCTTGAAGTTTGAGTTGCATCAGGTTCAGAATCACTCATTTGAAAGCCCTGAAAACACGTTGTGTAAACTTACGAAACATTTATATGCATTCAATATAAAATCAAAAGTGAGCACGTTTTCGCCTGCAAAATCGTATTTAAAAAATTACAACTTTTCGCGGTGTTTGCACAAACCCTCAACCTTACGAAATTTCGCAGGTATTTCATTTCCTCGACTTTTTTAGTTTGCACGGTGATTTTTTCGCTACCACTTGCGTTGTAGGCGAAACGAGAGAAGTTCGGCCATAGGGTACCATAGGAAAGCTTCTGATTGGCTGGCGACACTCATCACGAGCGCGCTTAGTGGAGGCCTAACTAAACAATTTTCCCTCGAGCTCTCCTTCTTCCACGGCCGTCACTTTTTCAGTTCAAAAATGATGACGACCCCGGGCCGAGCACTATGGAAACTTAGGTCATGAAGAAATTGCTTTCAGTGTGCACGGATTTTAGGTATCAAGGACATTCGTTTGAAGGATAAAAATTTGACTGTAAATTTTTAAAAAGATTTTGAGGCGATTATGGAAGCGTTTTCAAAATCCTATGGACTCAGTTTTGTAAAATTCCTCGTCAAAGTTGAAAAAAAAATTTTTCAGTGTTAAAAACTCTGCCATGGCCGCGGCCGACTTGGCCGAATTTTTGCAAAAGTGGTAGTGAGAAAATCACCGTGAGTTTGCAAACTAGTTCGCAGATGAATCTTAACAACATTGATGCAGTTTAAATTTTTTAATGTTCTTATTAAGTTTTTTCTATCTTTTCCAATTCGTCTGCCACGCTACGCCAAATGTTGTCCAAAATGAAATTCGGATGAGCTTTGTCATGAGATAATCCGTGGGCGTGCCGCCTAGCCGTCTTTTGTCCTTTTCTGCTCGTTTTGTTGACAAATAGAGGATGAAGCCTGTTTAAATATTTTGTTCTCTCCCGTCATTTCAGTTCCGAAGACAATATTTGAATGAATTATGATGATCATTCGCGTTCGGAATTGTTTAGATTTTTCCTATTGCTCTCCTTGAACGCTCTCCTAATTGAATGAAATGAGTCGTGACCGCTCGCTCAAAAATACACGTTTTGCGCGGAACGAGAGGGAAAAAGTTAGAGAAAAGTGCAGAAAGCTTCTCATACCTTCCCAAAAAAATCGTTTGTTTCCCTATAGCCAACTTAACCTCTATTCAGAAGTTAATTGGATGATCTCTGAAAGTGTATTTTTGTTGTCCAAAACGATGCGTGAAGCTAGAACGTGTAAAAATCCGGAAGAAATGTGCTTTGAGCGAGTATTACAAGAGCGTCAGCTGAGAAATGATGTAATCGTAGTCGCGCATTTCGTCATTGTTTATTGGCGTGTTTGGGTATTATGAGGAGTGGAAGTTAACTTCCCTCTTCTTCGCTTCGGTCATTTCTATATCGTGATTCTCAAGAGTTCCTATATATGCCTATGTGACGTCACTATTGTAATGTTTCTCCGAATTAGCACGTACGCATGAAAAACAGAAAAGAAAGTTGATAAGAAAAATCGAAGATGTTTTACGATCTGAGATCTTGCTACTGAACCGAACCGAAAATTGTTTGGTGTTCAGATAACGGAGCGATTTGAACTTATTACTTCTTAGAATAAGAGGTTCAAGAAAAGAAAATTTGACAATTCATATTCAGACTAACGTAATTCCAACTATCTCTTTTGTAACCCAACTTAAGACGATTTGGACAATCCACAAGTTAAAAGATCTCTCAACTTATTAATCCGGTTTTTAGCGTTTCCTCGTTTCCGAAATTGCTTTGATTCAGTTTTCCAAAATGCTTATAAAAACCAAATTTTTGTTTTTTTCTGTGCAATGTCGCTTTCCGTTCACTTTTTTGTCATCGAACTGCAAACAGATGTTTCACTGTCTGATCTCTCTTCTTCCTTCTGTCACTCTCACCTCACTCACAACCAAACGTCAATTCGTCCCGTATAAAAAACCGCATATCTTCTAGGCGTTTTTCGTTCCTATCTACAAAGCCAGGCACAACGCATTTGAATAACTTGGCTCGTTTGTTTTTCGCGACTATCAATCGCAGTAGAGCACAACTTATCGAAACTAGTAACTTGCGACGGTATCGATATCAACAATATTGTTGCAGTATGGATCCCAATTTAAGACCAGGTTTGTTCACCTCCTTCTACTCTTTACCATAATATGCTTCTAGTGGCTATCAAACGAACCCAGAAAAAATGGGAACAGCCGAAAAACTCGTCACCATCTCCTCAGCTAACTGTCTACAACAGCTTAACGCGACAGAAAGAGGTTTTTGTTCCCAATGAAGGAAACAGGGTCAGTTGTCGTCAATAGGAATAAAAAAAAGAGAACTGATTTTCAAGTTATGCATTGAATTTGCATTCAATTTTTTAAGGTGAGATGGTACATCTGTGGTCCTACTGTTTACGACTCATCGCATATGGGTCATGCAAGGTCGTATCTCTCATTGGACATTTTGAGAAGAGTATTCCGGGATTATTTTGGATATGACGTCGAATTCATCATGAACATCACTGATGTCGATGACAAGATCATCAAGAGAGCCCGACAAAGTTTTTTGTTGAAATCATACTTCAACGATTCTCAGGCTCCTTCTGTCAACAAGGTAGTTCAAGACATTTACGAAGCAGTGAAGCACTTCAAGGTCAAATTTGAAAATGAAACTGATCCAGACAAAAAGAAAATGTACGAAGTGATGATAAACAGAGTCAAAGAGCAATCAAAGGCTCTTGAAACGGCTAGGTTGTCTGATGATGCGATCGCAACTGAAGAGTCAAAGGTTTGTAGAAACGTAAAACTTGTGAAAATATTAGTGAGATCAAAGTTTCAGGGTCGATTGCTGAACGAATCACGTGATGTTCTTTCTGAGTGGCTCGATCATAATCATGGGAAAGATGTGAGAGATCATCGCGTATTTGATGACCTCGCAAAAACGTAAGTTTTGACTTGATTAATAATATGGAATTTTCAATAATTTCCAGATATGAGAAAGAATTCTTAGCTGACATGGCGCGTCTGAACGTGCTTCCTGTCGATGTTCTTACTCGTGTCTCAGAATATGTTCCCGAAGTTATTACCTATGTCAAAAAGATCATCAATAACGGATATGCCTACGCTGCCGAAGACGGAAGTGTCTATTTCGATACAAAAGCGTTCGAGCAAAATCCAAAGCATTTCTATGCTAAGTTGGTACCAGAAGCTTATGGTGATGACACTGAGCAATTGCTGAAAAATATGCGGGAAGGAGAAGGAGAATTGAGTATGTCTGATGAAAAGTTAAAATCTAAACGAAATGCAACCGATTTCGCACTTTGGAAATCATCAAAAGATGGAGAACCGTTCTGGCCGTCAGAGTGGGGGAATGGTCGCCCAGGATGGCATATTGAATGCTCGGTCATGTCTTCCGCAATTTGCGGATCGAAGCTTGACATTCATGCTGGTGGATTTGATCTCAAATTTCCGCATCATGACAATGAAATCGCGCAAGTTGAAGCACATTATGATGACCCTCACTGGGTTAACTATTTCTTGCATTGCGGTACACTTCGAATTCAAGGAATGAAAATGTCCAAATCTCTCAAAAATTTTATCACCATTCGTAAGGCTCTCGAGGACTATACTCCAAGACAACTTCGTCTTCTTTTCTTGATGCACAACTGGGCTGATGTTCTCGACTATAGGTAAATGGTTCAATGCGTTACTACCGTCTAATGTGGTTTTTCAGTTCTTCAACCATGGAGAGAGCTCTGCAATTTGAAAAAATTACCAATGAGTTTTTCCTTCTCGTCAAGGACTACTTGAGAAGGCATTATAAACCTGATAGATCCGAAGGTTATCAAAAGTTCCATGTTAGAGAGCTGACTCTTATGGAAGATTTCGGTCAACTTAAATCTCAAGTTCATGCTGCTCTTTGTGATTCTGTGGACACCAGAACTGTTATTGAAAAATTCCGCGACCTTATTGGTCTTGGAAACGCTTACATTGTTGAAAAGGAAAAAGAAGGAACGGTTCCCAACTGTCTTCTTCTTCGAAACATTGCGGCCTATATCACCAATCTTCTCAAAATTTTCGGAGCCATTCCGCAGAGCAGTCAAGAAATTGGATTTGTTTCGGAGGATGAGTAAGTTTTCTTTACTCGTGCTTATAAAAACGGATTAAGTTTGAAGTTGCAACGAAGAAGGAGCCACAACATCGATCAACAAAGAAGACATTGTCATGCCATACTTGGATGTTCTTGCTCAGTTTCGAGAGAAAGTGCGAATCATTGCGAAGGAGCGCCAAGTGGTTGGAATTTTGGAGGTATTCGTTTTTTTTTTTCGTTTTTTCATCATTTGAAGCTTATTATCATGATGTTCCAGGAATGTGACGTCCTCAGAGATAAAACTCTGACGGAGTTAGGAGTCCGTCTTGAAGATAGGAATGGCCAAACAGTTGTGAAACTTGTTGATCGGGCCACACTGATAAGAGAACAAGAACAGAAAGAAGCTGAGAAAAAGCGCAAAGAAAAAGAAAAGGCTGATAAGGAGCAAAAAGCTCGTGAGAAAGCAGATAAGGAAGCTGCATCAAAGAAAATCAAACCGGAAGAAATGTTCAACCAAGGAGAATATGCTGGAAAATACTCTCAATACGACAACCGAGGAATACCAACACATTTGGCAGATGGAACTGAGGTACTAAAATTCAAGTCTAATATGTAGAATGAGATCTGTCGTTTAGTCACTATCCTATTACACTGTTATTTTCAGGTTTCGAAAAGTCAACTAAAGAAGTTGGAGAAGATTTATGAAGCTCAGAAGAAAAAGTACCAAGAGTAGGCTAGTCGTACAAGGTTAATTTATTGTTAGATTGTTGATGGTTATTAATCAGTTTCTCTATCATGTTCTTTCCCGGATTCTAATTTTGTGCTTTATACATATTTTTATTTCTTTCTAAGGCCTCTTCCGATTGTTCTGTTTTTAACTTGTTTGGTATATCTAGTTGGTGTTTACTGAAGGAATATAAAGTTAATAGTGGTTTTCATTATCTTTCATTTTGATGGTCATACAAGAAACACAATAGAATAAATAGGCTACTTCAATTGATTTCTCATTTGAGAATTATCAGATTCCAATTCTTGTAGAGATTCCCTCAGCAGATGACAATGATCGATTATTTCGTTAGTAGACCTATGGATTTGATCAATTGAAGCCGCCCGTTCTTCAGAAGCATTTTGCTTTTTTTTGATTGACTCGAGGAGAAATTTATTTTCGCCACGCATCCTTTGAAGTAATTGAAGTTTTTCTGCCATCGCTAAAAACATTAAATGTGTTCCGGACGTGTTTTTGGCTGAGAGAATATTAGAAAACGGGATGAATACACTGACCTAATCCACTCATTGTGTTTGGCTTTGTTGTGTCAAATATCTCTGGTATTCCGAACTCTCTTCGGATTTCACTTATTTCTGTGTAGTAACACTTTTTTGGTTTTGCAACTGGTTGGGCAATGAATACACGTGTCCGATCGCGGAACTCTGTACGGTCAAGCAAGGAGATTAGTGGTCTAGGATTAGAAGAACTTGGAGCAATCAAGGGAGGAGACGATGTCAAACGAATATATGGGTTCTGCGAAGACTTATTGGATAGTTTGGGTAATATTATTGGAAAACGCATCTGATGAGTTCGTCTTCCATTATGATGCTCGTTTGTTTTTCCTGTAACAATGGAATAATGGTGTGGTTTTTAAAAATTTTCCTACTGCGTTTTGTTTTGGGCTCATTATCTTGCAAGCTGGAAGTTGAAGGCTCTTCAGAATAACCACTGGAAAAGTCCGGGTGCGAGAGAGTTGGAGCTGAGTACGTGTTGTCTCCCATTCGACGGTAATCAGAAAACGTCTACAAGAAAAATAGTGGGTCTATCAAATGGCGAGAAAACTCAAGAGAAAACGTCTTCTAATGTGAACGATGTACCTGATCCCGATTGTAACAGCAATTAAAGTTATTGAATTCATGGAGGATTGAAATTATTTATCAGTCGGCGAACAAATTTTACAATGTAAACAAAAATAAACCGGTCAGCACGTTTACAATCGAGTTGAGATAATAACGATTATATAAGATCATTGAAATGAGGATGAATAAACAAAAAACAGTCGCACTAGGACGACACTTTCAGTTTCCCCAAGAGGCTCGCAATATGATCTTTCGAATCCCTGTACAAAGGTGACTCGACTTTAGCAGCAGGAGAGGAAACGACGTTGCTGACGACTTCCAGCTTGTGATTGCGATCAATCTTCTTTCCATTGAACTCTTGAACTGCCTGGTAAACTTGGAACTTGTTTTCGAGAGTGACGATAGCAGATTGAGCTCCAGTCAGAGTTACTCCATTTACGCGATATGGAGTAAGCAGTTGCGCAACGCCAAATGCATTCAACATTTCCGGGTATCCGCTCACTTTCACGATATTCTCCAATTCAGCTCCTCTTGGCTCCTCCTCTTTGTGGAGTACTTTGAAAACCGCGTCCTTAATGTCTTCACCGTTGAAGAGCAACTTTTCGAATGTCGGCTTGACTTCTTTTCCGTGAAGAATTCCACAAGTGCTGAGAAAAAAAAAATCAATGAACGCTGTAAAGATAAAACAACTTACTTTCCCTCATTTCTCACGATAGCAGTTCCACTCTTATATATCCAATGGCACATGTTGCGGAAAATGCAATTCTGATCTGTGTCGGCTATTTTGAAGCGGTTCACAGCATTTTCGTGAAGGATGCCTTGCCGGATGAATCCGTACCGCGTGGCTAAAACTTTCATCCATTCGTATTCGTGAGATTGGGTGTGTGGAAGGATGTGAACGACAAGGACAACCTGCGGGTGCTCCTGGAATAATTAATTAATGTTTATTATTGAAGGTTTACTAATACCTTGTGAATCGTTTGATACGCATTGGTGCAAGACTCCAAGTTGTTCGGGGTAGTCTCGACAATTGTTACTGGCGCACTCTGAACTCAATGCCTGTTTGATGCAAAAGTCTTTAAGCCTACCTCGTAGTTGAAATAATGGCCAATGAAAGCACCCTCCAATCTCATGGTTTCAATGAACCATCCGCCGAAATCTCTGAAGAACGAAAATAAGAGAGCGTTCAAGTCACTCACTTTAACTCACTTCAATTCCTCGCGTTTTTTATCGTTTAAGTCATTGACGGTCACTACCATTGCCCATTTGGACTTAAAATCTGGTTTATCATGAGCAACCATCACTGTAACCGAAAACTTTTCTTACAATTCAACTTTACAAATTCTAAGGAATCAAAACAATGAGAACGGAGAGAGATAAAGAGGGAGTTTGAACACAATTTCGCGCTTTATAGGAAATGTCTATTAGAGCGCACTTAACTTCCTCATCGCGCCGCGGCGCCGGTCATAATAAACACATCAAGAAGCAAGGTACAATCGGAAGAAAAACGGTAGGCAGATAATTTTCATAAAATAATGCGACTCTGGTTACGAATTCATTAGAAGTGCAACTTAATATCAACAGATTCGAAACCAGAAAACAAACAGAGAAGCAAAATGGGTACACCAAAAACACTTGAACATTTATGATTGCACGTCGTCTTCGAGCTCAGGAGTCATAGATTTTTGCAAAAATTGGCTACCTTGACTTTGCATCCTATGATCAGGTTCTTGTTTGGCATTCACCTCAAATGAGAAGTTGTTGGGTATCATCGAAGAGACTGTTACTGGGATGAAATGAATACTTACTATTGGCTGGTCATGTTTGTTGGCACGCACGAACTCAGTTTTGACATACTCGGCACCATCAACCACGTGAATATCACGGTGAAGTACAAACTGTCGAAGATCATTGCTGAAAATGATCTATTCATTTAATAAATTCAATCGTTTTGAGTGCTCGTCGGCGATAACTAAACTTACAATGTTCGCTGCATCTTATCGAATACCATAGATTGGAACGTGTCGACATCTTGTACTAAATGAATAAAACGAGATGAACACTCTTCGCGATTATTTCCAAGACGACTAGCGAGCCTACGGTAGAAAAATTAGAAGGTATTAATATGAAACATTTTACTAACTCTGGATGCTCGTCTGCAAGCATTTGGTATGTGTATCCTGGACTACGTATAGCTGGAGGGTATCCGAATGATTGAAGACAGTAATCTGAAAGATACAACTTGTGTTTAAAAATACTTGTAACAAATAAATAACTTCACCTTCGAGGAACTTGGCAACGTCAAATGGTAAATCCTGCCATTTTGTCTTAGCGTTCTTTGCACGATTCATTCGAACGGCATACTGTTGGTGGGCGTCAGGAGTTACGATAATCTAGAAACATTACGTTTCGTTAATTCAAAAGTTATCGTTAGTTCACTTGAGCCAATGTGTTTCTGATAATCCACGAAACAGCTCGCTGAGTATCGGATGGAACTGTCCCTAAGAATCGCATGGATACAAGCTGCTTTGCCTAAAAACCGAGCGCTATTTGACGGCTTTTAGTTATTAATAAAAACCTTGAATGGATGAGTTCCTTTGAAAAAAACATCGACGTGCGAGAATGTTGGTTTCCATAGAATTTGGGAAGCTGATTCTTGTTTCTTACGAGCCTGTGATCTTTCAAACGCCATTAAGTTCGTCTGATTAATACGAGCGTTTTAAATATATTTACGTTGTTAGGTCTTACCATGAATGCTTGGCTAAGTTGATACACCACCGGGGACAAGACCCCTAGCATACTAACAGTGGGAAGGACTGGAAAATCATACGTAGAATACAATCGAACAGCTCTCTGAAGTGGCAATAAACATTTAATCAATGACATCACAATTATAACTGCAGTTATGTTTGATTAAGTTTACCTGATACGTTTCACTGTCAAGTCGATTACATTTTTGGTATTTTAAAAGTACTAGTCCACACATTCCAAGATCAATGCCATCTTTGTGAAGGCAAGACTGAATGTTCTCTGAAGGGAATGAAGTCTGGAAGTATATTCTGGAAGTATATCTTTCTGACTCACCTGTGAGTGGTAACGACGTGTCGATTGGCTCATAGTAATCAATCTCTTGCTCGGACAATGTAAGATTATCTGAGAAGTTTAGATAATGAACTACAACTTGTTATTAAAATTCATACTTTTAACAATTCTAATTCCGCATCTAGTTTTGACTACCGCTACATTATAGTTGGTAGGCGCATGTGCATTAGTTGAAGGAGAACCAAAAGCTCTTTTAGGCGATGGCGATTGCAGAGTGATGCGTTCGGGATTAATATATGGGGCTGGTCGCTGGAGGGATGAATGGTTAATTGAACTTCTCTGAACAACAGCTTTCCGACCTTAAAACCTGAGGGGTTTAAACGTATTAGTTGATTATCGAACCGGAAAAGTGTGGTAAATCAGCAGCAAATGATCGACTACTTTCAATCGTTCCGTATGGTGTTTCTTCAGGTGGCTTTTCATAAGCTCGATCGTGGAACCCAATTGTTCGAAGCATATTATCTGGAAACTACGAGCTGAAACTTTACACTGACAGCAGGTGAAACCTAACCATGGTAATTCCTGTCACGTCGTGCTTTCGGCATTCTCACGCAATTGTTTGTGAGTCGATATTTTTCTCTAAATATCTGTGAAATGAAAAAATTCCTGTAAATCAAACGAAAAAAAAATTAACGACGCTCCGTCATTCCGCCTATGCGCTTTGTTTATCCAGGATTTACTAGCTAAACATTTCACGCAACGACATGCCGCTGCCTTTTTGAGAACCACTGAGCTTGATTTGTGGGTACGCTGTGTCAAAGTAGTTCACTTTCCTCAGTGTTACCCCAAGCCGAATCGCTGAAAAACCCTTTCAAAAACTGCTCAAGTATCCGGCGCAAACTTCCTAGTAGAAGTATAAGAAGTGTAAAAAAAAGTTGAAAACTATAAATAAATAAAAACACCGAATAAGAAAGTTTATCACACAGGTAAAACATAAAGGAGAGCAAGACTTCAGATATCGTTTCAATATCACTGATAAAAAACACGAATTGCCAAACGTTGTCTGTTTTGTGATTGGAAGAACTGGGGAGAAAATTTCGAGTAGATGGTAGATGATGAGGCAGGAATTGAAGTGTAGTCGAGTGCCAACTGAATAAATGATATTAGAAACGAAGGTAAACATTAGAAACCTTGTCGATAGACACTCCAGGGTCAGAGAGGTCATTATAATAGTTTTCAGTAACTCCAATGCGAATTGTAACAGTTTGTCCACTGAGGAGGATTCCAGAAGTTGGAGCTGCGATGAGATATGTATCAGCATTTGTCTAAAAAAAAAAAGCAACTTCTTTTTTGTTATGCTGAATATACCTTCAGAGCGAACATGATGTGAAGAGGGGAAACATTGGTGATTTGAATGTTTTTCTCACGGTTATCATTCGTGAAAGTGATATGGTCAACAGGGACAATCACAATATCGCCATGACCACTGGTCGTCATAGTCATAGCTGACATAGATTCAAAGTTAATTCCTGAACTATTGGGGTTCGAAGCACGACTTGTGGAATCATCTCCATGTAGCTGCATTGTTTTCAAGGAAGACACTTGATTTCTTGTTTTATTACCAAATCCAGTAGAACCTCTTTGAGTAGTTTGCATCTCCAATGATGGTTGAAAGCTAATAGCAGTACTGTTCACCATGTCTACATTCTGATAGTTATCGGAATCCGGGAAAATGTATTCGGAAGAACCATCACTAAATTCGGTCATCGTCGGTGTTTTTGGGTCGAATCCAGAAGTGTTGTTAATCAGAATGTTCTCATATTGAGAGAAAATTGTCGTGATTATGTCAGTACTGACTTTTTCCATAAAATTCCACGAAGGAGGGATTGCTGTTGAGTTAGAACGAACCGCGTGGAAGAATACGACACTGAGTAAACCACCTTTACACAAATTGTATCCTTGAGCAGTTCCAACGAACTGGTCAATGAGAGCAACAAGACCATAGAGAGTCCAATAGAAAAGTATAGTGTGCTAGAACATTTTTAATATGTATCTCATAGCTAAAACTCACATATCCTTGCTTGGTAGTTTCTCGATTTATCAACACTCGATAGGAGAAGACAGCAGGTGGAACAGAAGTCAAAGCAGTACAAACAGACTACAACAGAAAGTTCCTGATATTCCAAATATTTTTCAGTACCTGTGCATATTCACCATTTACAAGATACATACAAACAGCCAAAGAAGACATAATGAAAAGCTCCTTTGTACCAACAAGACCTCCGAAGTAACGTTTTTCTATTTGATGTTCAGCTATAGATCCCCCTTCAACCATCTCCACATTTACATGGTAATCCTCGAAATTCGATGTTTCATTATGCGTTTGGAAATGGTTATCTCCACCGGCATAGCCTGAAACAACTGAGCTTCACCATAATTCTGTTTAAAACAAACCAAAGCTGTTTCGATTGTGAATTTTTCCGTTGCTTTCTAACGCCATTTTTGTTTTTCCCTTATACAGAAACACAAAATGAATATTGTAAGAGATAGAACTGAATTGAAAATTCTTGATAAAAAGCTTCCAATAATTAGAGTTCACGTTGAATCTTGTTCTAGCTCTTCCCGAAATAAGAAGAATAAACTTTTCATTAAAATTAATAGTCAACAACTATTGAAAAAGAAAACAGAAGATGGGGAAACCAGCATTTTTGTAAGAGTAAGTCATTCGAAGAAGAGGCAAACAAAGCTCATACAGGCTTTTTTGGAAGGGCGAGGTGAGCAAAGTGTATGACGTGGGAAGATTTAAGAAAACCAAGAAAAATGAAAGAAATTGGGTTGAAAAAATGATGTAATGGAAGAGAAGTCGGAGATCCGGGATGAAAGAGAGGACACGAAGAGTTTAGCTGGCTATCGTGCTACTGAAAAAAAACCTTATCAGATTACTGTAGATTCAAACAGGTGAGCTTCTCCTACTCTCATAATAAACTAACCTAAATGTGTATGCTTGATGAGTTGTTGGCGGAAAGGTGCGAAGAGGGCGGCGGCGCGGCTCGTCGGATGCTTGGTGTGCGACGCCAAACCTAAATCTTTTCAGTTTTGTTAGATTCAGAAGGAATTCAGAACTGACAGTCGATTCGCGACTAGTCCTTTCACCGTCGGCACCCGTCCTCCCATTGACAGAACCTCCGCGAAACTCGATTTCGTACTGAAAGAAAAATCAGATTTAGAACATATATTATCAAAGCTTTCAGCTAGTACAAAACGATCACATATTGCAACCTAATCATGAATATAATTTCGATATATCTTTCCTTTTGCGAACTTTCAACGAACACAAAAGATATAACACGATCTTGGAAAGAAAAATAGATTCTGGGGAAAAAGAGAGAACATTTTGGATGAGAACTCAGGGATTCAAAATGGGACATTTTCTATTCAAATGAGATATTCGCTAGGAACAAACTTACCCCTTTTGAGAATCCTGGAACATCTGAAGTTTTATGGTTAGATCAAACATTCAAACTGTTAAAATTGTTATGCATTTTGATTTGATTCAATGAACTAACCTTAGTAGCACAAACAAAAGAAGCAGTGACCAATTTAGCAATTTCGTTCATCAAATTTTTCGTTTCTTGAATCACAGAGTCTACTTTTCCAAATGTCGCCGTTTTTCCAACTGTCGGGCTCTTAACCATCACTTGTAACTGTTGACAGTGCAATGGGATCCTTTCCAATATTGCAGACAAATCAGATTTCTCGGCAGACCCGGGTACTTCATATGAGAATTCTCGTACAGTTCGGTACATTTGATTAGCTTGTTCAGCAAAGAATTCGGCTTGTGTGAATAGATCATGAGTTGTTTTAAGAGGGCCATCTCCACGTGTAAATAGGTACATATTATAAGCCATTGAAGACATTGCTTTTGCTCTTTTCACTATATCGTTTTCAGCATATTCATCCCATTTCTCAGCTTCAGCGTCGACTTCCGAAGTTAGCAATTTCATTTCCAGTCCTACTTTAGCCATTTTTTGTTGGTCCTAAAATTAAAATAAACTATTTGATTGAGATGACGTAATAAAGAAAGTAGATCAAGTTACCTCAACATCCAATGTTATTGGCTTTGAAGGTTTCTGTGTTGTTCCGTGCTTCTGAAATATATCATGACGTTTCATAAACGGCTTTGAAACCATCAAAAAATTTATTATAGCACCACGTCAACATATCACATCACAACAGAAAAAAGAGAAGTGTTTGGAAAGAAGTTAAAAAGTAGAAAAGCCAAGAAATAATTAATAGAAAGAAAAGTAAATCATGCAAGAAAAATGAAAATCAACGCCCTTCTACATCACTCTGTAAATCATCAATAATCAGGCTAATTCGATACTGGAATGCTTCGATTTCTTGTTTATCCGCTTTTTCTTCATCACTACTTTCTTCATCTCCCGTTTGACTAACAACACGTGTCGGTCCTATTCCAATTTGTTTCGGATGTCGTCCTCCATTCGGAAGAAGTTCGTTTGAAGAAGAATCAGATGAGTTTCCAGCATGCTTTTTCCGATGACAAACAGAAGATGATTGACTATGAACACTACTTACCCCTGGTCGTGGAAGTGACATATATGCTTGCTTTTCAGCTGCAACTCGTCCATTTGCAGCGACATCTGATTCTTTGGCAACTCGAGACAGATCGTTCACCTGGAAGAAAACAACATTGTTTGACATGAAGTATATTTCAGTTATTTACAGCCTGTCCCCAAGTGTCACAGAAAACTTCTAAATTTTCTCTCGCTATTCTAGAAGATGGATGTACACAAAGTGTTCTTCCAGCAAGGATCGTCAGAGGTGCCAAAGCTCTCATATTCCTTTCCACATGTCCAGTGTGAACATGCAAAGCATCGGTAATTGAAATATGATGAAGAAGGCGGCAAACCTGGATTTAAGAACGTTTCAGCTAAAAAAATATCAAATTGTTCAACTTACCTCCTGCATGTGATCTGCATGTTCTCTGAATTTGTGCATGTATTTTTCAACTCCGTCTATATCTCCTGCAACTGCACATGCTTTCATTGACGATAACAATACTTGATCTTCATTAGCTCTCAGGACTTCCGATATTTGTTCCATTGCAACAATTTGTAATTGTTTGCTCAAGTCTTTTAGCCTTCGATTCAATCTTTCAACAGTAACTTCCAATCCACTTGCTGCTAATTGCTCATTCTCATCTGGCTGAATAAGATTCGTCATTTCGAATCGACATTCTTCCAGAAAATCAAGAATCTGTTCTCGTTGATGATGAGGTGTATATGCGGAATCAGTGAAATCTTGAGTTAATTGACACAAAGCATCCAAAGCAGATACAATTCTCTCTCGGACACCAGCACCAACTCTTACTGTCATACGAATCATTTCAAGCATTTCCTGTAAATCATTTTTGACAATCAAAATAACAATTTGAAAAGAAAACCGGCTTGTCTCTTCTTTTTGGAATGGAATTGTTCATTCAATACATTCCAAAACATTCCAAAAAACTCACAGTAAGTTGTTTGATTGCTGCATTAGCTGTTAACTGAAGAGCAATATCAATTGGCATATCAGGTTCATCTTGAATATATCTATTCTTTTCCGTCGTCAGAATTCCGTCACAAACACAAATCGCAATTAATTCCAATGACAATTTCATCTGATAAAATACTCCATCTCGACATTGAAGAGCAGAATCACAGTCTGGATGTCTTAGATATGTTTTAGAAGACGTCAACAGGAGCATCGTTAATCGTTCAAGAGATGTTCTCGCAATTGACATTTGAGCTTTTCGTTTTTCACTTTTTAGATCATGTTGCCTATCACCACTTCTATGTGCTAATTCAACCATTTCCCCACCAAAAACTGCGAAGACTTTCACAAAATCATTGAAAGACCGCGTGGATTCTAGTCGTGATAAGGAGAATGCAATCTGAAGTTTCTATTGTCAAAAAACTTTGTTCATGAGTCTTACCTTATCTTCGGCTCTTAAAACCTGCTTCACCAAAACACGATCAGCAAGTAAAAGAACTCTTGTGACACTGCTCAAAAGTTGCCTGCTTGCTCTCACTAAAACAGCTTTATCAACAACAGAATTTGGATCATCAGTACAAGCACAAGATAGGTTGGCCATCGATGCTCCTGAAAAAAGAACAAGAATGGTTGGGTGCTTAGCAGGGAAAAGAGAGGCAAGTAATCGGATACGTGAGCGGATTTGTGCATGCGTCGGCGAGCCGCTCGTTGCTCTTTTTTCTATTGGACTGACAATGTACATGAGCTGACGATGAGGCTTAGAATCTTAGAAAAAGAAAAGAAGACGTCGTGTAATCATACCACTTCTCTTTCTCTTTTTTCTATGTGCTTTGATTCAATGAAATATGATAGGATTGGGGCGGATTTAGTGCATAAGGAGAGGCTATGACGCTTTTCCTTTCAATTGTTCAAAAAAAAGATCAAGGGTTATGGAACTCACCAGCTAGACGAGCTTCAGTACAGGCATCATACATTTCTGGTTGAATATCTGCATTCTCATCAGCTATCGTCTCTCCAACACAGACAAAACGTTCGATGGCAGCTTCTACAGCACTTCCGATCTGAAAATATTTGAGTTTCTTCTTGATTCAAGAAATCAGAGGTATTTAAACCTCTAATACAATGACTGTGTTGGCTGAGTTTCAATTATTAATCGATTCAAAATTAGATTTTTTACAGATTTCAGTTGTTCAGTCTCTATTTACCTTTAATGCTGCCCTCATCGCTCTTTCTGATTTTGGTTTTCCACTTGCCAGATAGGATTCCTTGTAGTTGACAAGTGTGGTTATCTACAAAACAAAGCAAATAAACACTTCATAGGGACCTTCTTTTCCTTTCTCTTTTTTCTATTTTCGTGCTAAATGGGCCGTCACAAGACGGAAACGAATTCAAGAATAATCGCTTTTTTTGGATTGAGAGTTGATGTCATTCATACCTGAGTGACGAGTGGAATAAGGGTTTGCTCGATCGACTTCGTCTTGATTTCCAGGTTTCGAGCATCGAATGGAGGTACCACTGAGTTGGAGGAAGGTAGCGCCGTTGTGTGGTATGAAGACGTCAACGATGACATCGAAGACGTCGCCATCTTCTACGGCAGCACGGCGCCTGCCTGGAAATTACTCGTTTCAAGAAAAGTTGAGGTTGAAAAAAGACAGGATATTGAAGAAAGAAACCTAAAATATTCATAGAATCCAGAGAGAACAGAATTTGGTTTTGTTCAAAATGAAATCTTTAGAAGTCTTGAGGGACCGAGAATTTTACTTGAGTTGGGATACTTGAACAGAAGGAACAAACTCTTTGAAAACAAAAAGAAATTTCGAAGAAAAATGAAAAAAAGATTTTATCAAGCATCTCAAGAGAGTTCAAAATAAAAACAACCGGAAAAAAGGAAAAGTGACCGATGGACGGAGGTCGAAAAGCTCAAAGAGAGGTGGTTGTTGTGCTCAATAGAGGGTGACTAAAAGGCAGAGGGCACTTTGTGTTCTTGCTCCCTCATCGCCTCCTGCGCCTCATTGTGCTTCAAAGCAACGGAGCAGAGCTCTCTCTCTTCCTCCATCTCTTCATCTTTTTCTCTATGGGGACAAGAGTGTAAAGTGGCTGTTTCTCTTCTCATTCGACGCCGCGTATTCCGTCTTCTTGCTCTCCTTCGTGTCGCCGCTGATGCCACTGCCGCCATCAGACGGTTGGCGACGGAAAAAAGAAAAGAAGAAGAAGAGATGGGTGACGACGATTGAATTGATTAGAAACATATTATTTTATGAGGGCAATAAATTGAAAAGGGGTTGAGTAGTACAACAATTCTCGCATCATCATCGGATAAATGAAATAGAGTGAAGAGAGATTCAGGTGGTTAGTGAAATAATCTAGTCACATCTGTGTTTTTGAACACTTGTTTGAATACCATTTTTTCTTTTTATTCTACGAAGCTCGGCTTCACACTCAGTGCTTCAGTGAACTACCTGGATAACCTCTAATACAGTTGCATAGGTTTTCCCCAAGTTTCCAAATAAATACTTCATTTAATAACGAAATTGAACCAGCAACTCATATTCAAGGAAACGAGTTACTAAAAAAAGAGGAACAAATATTGTGAAAATGAGATATATTTTTCATTAAAGTTACAAGAAAAATAGTGTCCATTGAATATAACTCAAACCATCCTTTAACTATAAATAAATTCAAGACTAACGTAAATAAATCATTTTTCATCAACATTATTCCAATCGTATCAGATGAAAAAAACAGAGGTTCAAACAAAACACAAACCTCAGGTTGAGCTACCTTTAATAAAACAGCACATAGAAATTTTTTATCCAGAATAGACTGGAGAAGCTGTAGTTTTTACTAATTTTTCAATAACTTTCGATCTCTAAACAAACAAAATTGGTTGAAAGTAGAATAAGATTACATAGAAAAACGAACAAAAGAATGTCAAAAAAAGACGGAAACACTGCGGGTCGTTTTCCAAATTCAAAGCTGAATTTTAAAACGATGTTTTTCCGTTTTTATTCAATGTAATTACTGAAAAGAAACGGAAAAAGCCAATTTACATTTTCCAACTTTGCTATTTGTCCTAGTTCTATTAAGTAACAGATAAGAAATAAACAAAATTATGATAGCTCATGAAACCAAAAAAAAATATATATATATATATATATATTGTCGCTGGTTGGTCATCTTTCGTTAGTGTATGTTTGGCAGAAATTCGAAGAAATCCAAAAAATATTGGATCGAAAAATGAGACGCAGAATGTATGCGCAAAAAGAAGAAAACGGGAAGAAGAGACGGAGAAATTGAAGGGATAGAGAAGTGATGAAAGGAAAGAGGATAGATGGAAAATGGGAAAGAAAATAAGACTACCTAACGAGGTTGGTTGGACCACACTGATTCGGACGAAACATTCACAACCAATTACATACATGTTGAAACAATTGGATGTCACAACATGAAACATTTTCAGTTTTTCATAGAATCAGAGACTAGATAACTATCTTCTGAGGCAAGGAGAGCTTCGTATCAATAGTTCATTCACATTGGAAATAACTTTTGAAATGAATAGGATAATAATCAGTTGGAGGATTAACTTATTTTAACATTGCAGTAAACTGAAAGTGGGAAGTGAAGCACTGCTTTTGTGGGCCTATGGCAGATTCATTGCTGTTTACATAGTTATCAAGGAGACTGATAATGAATAGTAAACTTTATTCCATCTGGAGGAGCTTCAATTTAACTTTCCCAGAGAATATCTAGGAATGCCCAGTTGTTTTGCATTAAAAACTTCTCGTCGAATGTGCCCAAATATTTTGGACATTTTTACCAATTACAGGGGTATTTGCCCGTAGATCATACCTTATGTTTTTCAAGAGGAAGGAGGGTAGATCTGACTTTGGAAAACTCTATTAGAAGGGCACTCTAATGCGCAAGCTTACACCCATTCTCATTAATAACTAAAAGGGCTGTCAACAAAGGAATTTTCATGGTCAACTGAGGTTTTTGCATTCTAGGAAGGTTGGCAATTTCCGACAAAAATGGGATATTGGAA
This sequence comes from Caenorhabditis doughertyi, assembly GCA_963572265.1. NCBI lineage: Eukaryota > Metazoa > Nematoda > Chromadorea > Rhabditida > Rhabditidae > Caenorhabditis > Caenorhabditis doughertyi. The sequence goes on along the minus strand of OY751553.1, from coordinate 11,839,517 downwards.
ACTGCGTTCCAGGTTGTTAAAAATAGTAAACTGGTGTTCGCTCCAATCACTGTGAGATTCATGAAACAAATGGAAACTAGACTTGACTATGGAACATTACTTTTAGAAGGTTATCTACTGTCTAGACTATCAGGAATGATTTCATAAATTTGAAACTGATGAGCAACTTCGTGAAGACCTACTGGATTATCAGAAACGGCTTCGTTCTGCTCGCCCATTTTTTCATGAACTTTCAAACAGTTTGATTTTTTCCAAATTTTCATCAGAAAACATGCCAAAAACTAAGAAACCAGAAGCTCAAGTGGTTGGCTATTAGACGCAATCAATCAGAATGTTGCCACCAGAAATACTTGATCTGATAATTGAAAAATCGTTCTGGATCTCACGGCAAATCAAAAATATCTGGAGGTTGATGAAGATTTCCGCTCATACTTCATTTGAGTAAGTTTCTATTTTGAAGAAGAAGAAGCTGAACGTATTCAGTGTGTTGGAAGTTTAATTTTGTAATGAACAATCTCCTGAATGTCTAGAATATTGGTTGAACTTGTTATTTCTGAGTATTCACATCTGGAAGTAGCAACTTGGTTTTACAACCTGAATTTCCAGGCTTCCACAAACATTCAGAACCAATTATAGCCATAATAAAAGTCATTGAAACCCTTCTACTACTAGTCTGTATTCTCGAACAAAAAAAACACTTCTACAATTTAAAGTGTTTTCATTGGAAACTTTTTGTTACAATGACCAATTGCAAATTTAAAAGTGACTTGATTTTTGAAGAATCTTTTGTTCTTTCAATTCAGTATCTACAGACTCAAAAATCATAGTCAGACGATATCAATTCTTCAACAATCAAACTCTCCCTTTTCATTCATTTGTTCTTATATTTGCTTCATCGTTACCTTCATCTTTTTCTTTAACCTAACAAATCATAAGAGAACAAATTCTGTCTGTCTAAATACATATTATTTTTGTTTTCTAAGAAGCTTCATCTTCTTCTACTACTCTAACGTCTTCTTTTCCATCTGTCGGTCAGTTTTCACTGTCAGTAAAACCAATTTGCCACCCAACTACAACTGTCCAATTTATCCCCTCCTGTTTTCTTTACAGTCCTCTATGTTGGTTTTTGCGGGAAAACGGAATAGGATGAAGCAACGGCATCTGGGCAAAAAGTGGGTGGAGAGGGGGCGCAACACTTTTCATTTTATAATTCGCCGTGTCTCTTTTCTGGGGTTTTTCTATCCATAGATGCTTGTCGGATGCCCCCTTTCAACCCCCCAAAAGGTGACATAATCTCAAGTGTAAACTAAATATGGGTGAAGCATTCAAAAAGAGTTCCATTCGAAACTAGATTAATTCTAAGTTTTGTTTCCTCCATGTAACGGTGAAATAAGCTTTCAACTTGAACTTTTGTCTTTCTGATCATTGTTACTCTACCCATACAATTTTATTTTGAACTATTGTGATCTTTTTTTTTGAATCTTGATGGTGTCATTTAGGCTACGATAGCTCATGAGTATTTTTGAGGTAGATACTCCGAACGTGAAAAGTCTTTCAGAAGATCAAGTGAAGTTTGTTCGCATTCTCCCTAGTAGTTTTAACACTACTTGTATCTCTTTCTTTATGGGTTTCAGAATCACGATCTCTATAATCCGGATTATCAAAATATCGTTCATAGTATCTCACCAACAATACAGGTTTCAGATGTTCAACACAAATCTTTAAAACTTTCGACAGCCTATGGAACATTCTGTTTTTCTGGTAACTTACTCATGTTGGTGGGATTCAATCACATAATAGGAAGTCCACTTTATGATTATTTGGGCTAGTCTTAGTCACTTTCTCAGTCTTTCGACCCTTCTACAATGTTAGTTGAGTCTTCATTTTTATTTGTTTTCATTTTTCAAAACCTGGAACCTCAAAGTGTCAAGTTTCCTATCCCATGTTCAGCTCATCACATACTTCTCACATCTATTCTCTTCTAACAGTTTCCTATGACACATTGATTTAATAGTCCTTTCTCAACTGTTCAGTGTTTCTACAATACTAAGGCCAATTTTCAGTTATTGCCTTCTGTAGAGTTTTTATTTCTATCTTCTTCCACTCAACTAACTCGTCCCACACCCAATGATAAAGATTATTATCAAGGCAAACAAAGTTTCTTTTTTAACCAAACCAAGTTCAGTTTTCTTTTCTTTTTCTAGTCATCAAAAATCGTTTCTATTACTTCCGATCAAACTTCAAAATGTTGACGAACACTTCACACTTCTTAAATGGAAAAACGTTTTTAAAAGTATTCAACACTTGATATGCTTGCAACGCTTTATTCCGTTTTTCTGTTGAAAATATCTCCACTTTTTCTAACGTTTTGCCACGCCGTACTTTCGACGCCAGAAAAAAAAATAATCAGCCGGTAGAATGTGTTCTGATAAGTGAAAGCGTAAAAAAGCAGCCGCCCGTATCGTAAATGAAAGTGATGATCTTGATGTTTCACATGAAAACAGGCTTGTCACTATCACCTTTTAAGCTTATGACACATGGGAGTATATAGTTATAATTTGGTTGAAAACATATCTATTCGCCCCACGTCATTAGAAGTAATACCCATCTGACTTTTTGATTCTGAAACTGATAAGTTACAGTAAATGGAACAAAGATGGTTTCCATTAAAAATGGCCTTGATCATTCCCCTAATAGAAGGGAAAAAAGAAGGGTTGGCCAGTTGCCAGCCAAAGAAACAACAGGTCACTTCATCTAAATTGCTTCTTCTTTTCTCTCTTCTTCTTTTCGGAACGACACATTTTATGGGTAACATTTAAGCGACGGGATAGAAGTACGTGGCCAAAACGTTTATTTGGCAGAATATAAAGTGAGAGAAAAAAGAAAAACCTCTTTCTTTAAATGACAGTTTCTCTTTCATAGACATGAATCAACAAGGTCAGGAGCTAGAAGATGGGAAGAATAGAAAACATCTAATAATAAGGAATCGGGAAGAAGGTATCAATCACTTTTTCAATCATTCTTCTACAGTATTGCTCGAAAATCGGAACATATCTTGGAAAAATCTTCGAATATGTAATGAGAGTTTAAGCTGTGTCAACAAATTATGACAAAATTTGAGATAGCTCTATTGCAGTATGAAAACTTTCAAACTAATCCATCTTAGCGACTCTGTCTTCCTCAAAAAGGTCATAGAAAAGGTTACCAAAAATGTTAAACCGTAAAAGTATTGTAGGATTTTTCAATAAACGTCAAATATGTGTTACCTGAAAAGAATCTGGTAACCATCTAGTTTCTTTTTCTCTAGAAAACGATTCATTTTTTCATGTGAAGTGTTTGAAAACAAAAAATCCTCAAATAATCCTGTTAAGGGGTCAGAATATTATATTTTTGTTTTCCTTCCAGTCTTTTTACTTTCTAGAATACTGGAATCCAATAACACAGTTCATATTCACAGACTTTCAAGTCTTCATTCCTTTGTTGTGTCATTCGAAGCTTAACGTCATTCAACTGAAACACTGAATAATACAAATTGACCCCTTCTGTTTCCATTTATCTCCCTCATATCCCATTATTCGTCAACATTCATAAATGTCATCACTTTCGCCATTTCATTTCTAATTATCAGCCTATCTCGTCCCCTTTTTTTAAGGTGTGGTGGGTGTGGGTGTCAAAATTCAGTGTCTATATGTTATGTCAGTTTTTATTCAGATAAGTTTCAATCGAAGAACAATATGTTTTCATGGTCATTTCTACTCCAATCTCTTATTTCATTGTCCTTTTCTCATATTGCTGAAAATAAGTTTTACAACATAAAATTGATGGCAGCTGACCTTCAGACACAATTCTCTCTTTTTCGGAATATTCTTATCTGGGCTTCAAATCGGTTTTCACCTGTCTCTCTTCATCTTAAAAAAAGCTCGCTTCTTTTGGGTTTTCACCCTTTTCGGTTACAGTTTTCTATATTAATTTCTGATAATTATCGCTTCTAAACGATGATCTTTTGTGTATTCTTTACCCTCATTCACAGTTTTCCTTCATAAAGTCCCGCCTTCTTTTAGCACTTTCCTCGAATTTGTTTTTCTTTTTTCCCAATTAAAATTTCATTTCTTTGTTTCATCTCTTCTTCTTCTTCTAGTTTTTTAATATCGTTTTTATGTCATTCTTAGTTTCTTTGGAAGAAGATAGAAGAATGGCTTGTCGGTTAGATTTCCTTGAAGTTTCCCTTACTTTCTTGAATGAATTATAAAGTAAAAGAAGGAGAGAGATTTATGATTAGAAGGTATTTTGAGATAGATAAGTGTGTAATAACTTCTTATCGATAAGTGGGATGGTTCAGTTGTAACTGATGGAAACCATTCACACTTCTTATCCTTCTTACTTTCATTCATTTCTTCGAGATGTAGGTAGATACCAGCTTCTCTGGTAATTCTTTTTTCAGAGTTAAAAAACTATCACTTAGAATACAAGCTCCTTTCGAGTTATCAGTTTTGTTCTAACTGAAACGTTTTGTTACTTAGAGATTCACTGCTCGAAATAGCTAGAAATGTGAAAAAGAATTGGTTCAGCTCCTTATTACATGAAGACAAATTTCAATGTGTTTTACTAGAGCCAAAATCTATCAAAACGTTTTTATCGTTTCCAGTTTCTGCTTCTAGATATAATCTTCTTGTACCTGTAATTTAAAATCGATGATAGTTGAACATATATACTGATTTGATTGATTGAAAATACCAGGCAGTTTACTACTTTTCGAGACTAGCCTAATGCATTAAACGTTTTGCAGTTCTCTAGTACTTTCAACGAGAAAAAGGAAATTGATCAAATCTTTCACAAGGTGCCCTTATAAATAAGGTTACATTTTCAACTGTTCAATTTTTTTTTGAAAACTGTTCTATCATTTCTAGAAATCATTAATTGTGATCTTAGAGTTAACCTCTAACCCACGTTCTTCTCTATCACCCTCAAAATTAACAAGTCTATCAAAAGAGTCACACTCCCGACTCGCGTGATCTGATGAATCTATCGATAAGTTAAACCAATCGTTTCCCTTTTCCGACAACGGCAAAACTGCCAATTTGCCATTGCATCCCCATGAGAAGTGTAAAGAAAAAGAAAGAAAAGTATCGGAGAATAGAAAATCGAAAGAAAAGAAGAAAAAGAGAAAAGTAGGTGTTCGGTGCGAGAGAGAATACAAAAAAGAGGAAGACGACTTCTTCAATCAGAACGATGCTGTCAACCTTTTGAATCTGTTTTCTGAAATTGGATGCTTCTCTCTGACCACATATTTAGTCTGGCGGAAATAGATGGAATTGCGGTTTTCAGGAAACTAACAAATTAAATGACAGGGTTACTTCTCGCATGATTCGCATCTCCTTATTCTTCTATTTTTCTAATTCCTCTTTCTTTGTCTTTCAGATTCCAAGTTTTCTGGTAAATCCTAAAAGTTTTTTATTGAATTTCAGATGAATGGAGGCAGAAGGCGTCGATTTCCGGTGACTGTTGCAGCATGTTCCAGTATAGTTTTACTCATTTCCGTAGTTACGGTAGGGTAGTTTTTCTACTCAGTGTCCAACAAATCTGTTTTAGGCTCAACAAGTCTTTGATGGAAATCGACAGCCCGCCTTCGTGAGGCGGCAGGTGAGTTTTTTCAAAAACTGTTCAACCGGACAGAGCGTCAGATTATTGAACAAAGTTCCTAATACAACGGCACCTTTTCAATTTTATTCTTCTATCTTAAACATTCAACTGATTGGATGTTATGACGAAATGCCGTTTAATATACTTTTTGTCTTATACTACTTTTTTGATTATGTTCTTGATTTATACTTCCTTTTTAGCCGACGTTCCAACAGCAGCCCAGTCAAGTGTTTCCGCAGAATCGAAACTTTATGTAAGTATTTGATAAATACTTCGTACCACATGCTTCGCCTTTTCCAAATAGTTTGCACAGTTTTTGCTTATTGTCCTCCACTTTCTTCCATGAAATGCTTCTCAAGAAAAGTGACGTAGTTATTGCTTCTAAAGTCTTTACTTCAACAATTTTATCCATGTCAACTTCTTCTACTTCCCGTTAAAGACGCATCTGCAAACAAAACAGTGTAAGCGTTACAACTTGCTTGAATGGTTATGATAACATCTGTTCTGTCGTATCGTTTCAGCCGGAAAATTAGTAGAATTGGTAAACAATTAGATTCACAAATTACGGGAGAATACGATAAAAATAGTAAAGATTAAGTGTTTTCTTCTGTTCTGATCTAGTGATTTGTATGAAAAGTGATTTAAGATTATCAATAGAACTTTTTTAAAAATTCAGCTGCTGTTTTCTTTTCTGTATGGTGCGCTTGAAAAAAATAAAAGGCTCCTAGATGCTTGTGTGTGCTTTCCCTTGATCACTTATTTCAGACTTCCATCAGCTTCTCCTCTTCGTCATCGAAATCTCTTCACACGACAAATCAGTCATCGTCATCGTCCACGTCAAAGGTCATCGTTCATAACACGAACTACCATTCAACCAGCTCATCTAACATCTACTTCTCGACGTCTCATTCCAACATTATCCCAAAAGAGAACCCGTTCTCGAACAACCTCTTCTTCTTCTTCTCGCACTAAACCAAATGTCACGCGTGCTAATGCTAATCAACGAACAACGAAAATCATGTCTAACATTTCCAGACGGCAACCACAACAATTCCAACAACAGCGTCAACCTTTTATTATTCAACAACGTCCACAACAGTTTCGATTTCAACAGCCTACGCGAAGGGTTCAGAGAATTCAAAATTTTCAACGATTTACCCTTCAGAATCAACAGCTTTTCACGAGACAGGGATTCACAAGAGCCCCATTTCAAGTTAGAGCTCCATTGTCTCCAATGCCATTTGGATCTGTTCAAAAACTTCCCTCATTATCAAATAGACGTCCTGTTGCATCAAATCGTTTATCGCTCCGCCCTCCTTCTTCAACTCCTCAAACACTTACAACTACTACTCCATTACCCTCTTCAACAACAATATCATCTACCCCATCTCCCCCGATTCCCACTACCACTGAACCAGTTTCCCTCCCTCTTTCTACAACTCATGTTGCCACGATTCACTCTGTTGGAGGATCTCTTCGTCGTCCTATTCGTGTTCAACAACTTCAGCTCAATCTTCGTAGAAAACCTCAAATGACACGTGGACAATTCAGAAGACCTCAGTCTAACTCGAAATTTCCATTGACTCGGCATCAACCGACTCATCGAGTTACAAAACCTGATAGGTTTGATTCTAACATTCTAACGAACTCTCAGAATGATAGTTGAACTTTTTTAACTTCAAGATTTCAGAGTTACAAGACCAATTGTGTCAACAACGACAACTGAACCTAGAACAACAACAGCTGAAGAAATCACTTTGACGGTAGCTGGTACGACTCCCGGTATGTTTTGATTAGTTTATTTGGAAATTTTGAAAATGAAACTAATTTTTTAGAAGGAATTCAGCGAGACAGTAGTGACGATCTGGGAAAAGTAGACGACATTGAAGCAGCTATTCTTCAAGCAGTCATTGGTAACGATCGTTTCATTCTGTTTCGTGAACTTCTTCTTCAGAAGCTTCATCTCCGCAACCACCTCTGTCATCGACTCATCGTCAACGGGTTCACAGAATTCGTCCTGGGCATAGACATCGTCCTTCCTCTGCTCCACGAGTTGATGCTATCGAAGAAGCAGTGTTGAAAGCTGTTCTTGAGGCAACTCCTTCTGCTCCAGCTCCAGAAGAGCAGACAACCAAAGCTATTGAAGAAACGACTACAACAGTAGCAACTACAGAAAACCCCACAGCTACTACAACTCAGAAATCAGGTTTGTGACTTTACATATCAGTTATATTAGCTTTGTTTAAGAATCGACGTCACTATTCCCTGCGTTTGCCACAAGAAGACATGGACATAGACGAACATTATCCACAACTACGGTGAACCCAACAACTACAGAAGCGATGACTACTATTCAGACGATTTCTTCAACCAAAGGTAATGAAGTAGGCATTTTTAAAAAACCACGTTTTAATGTTTATAGACCCAGTGACAACAACGACCACGGAAGAGACAACCACCACATCAGAAGAACCAACGACTACTGTAACAGAAGCAACAAGTACACAATCAGCAACAGATATAACGATTCCTCTTCCTGATGAAGGGTTTGAAGATATTAATGCGAAAGGGGAAGTAGAAGATCATCAACTACATCAAATCGAAGACAATGTAATTTCATGTGAGTTAGTTTGAAACCTTTTATGTTTTTCATAATCACAAAGTTTTCAAGAACTTTCAAGAACCTTTTTAATCGTTTCAGCTATTTCTACGCCAACAACTACAATATCCTCATCTCCCATTCCCCCATCACCACTTTCATTATTTCCAACTTCTTCACCCTCTCCGCCATCTCCTCCGGCCCCTCCACGTGAATTCAGCAATCAAGCTGGTCCACCAGGCTCGATGCCACCCTCTGATGATATTGTTGACGAATTGAATGGGTCTTCGGATTTCTTGCAAGTGGCACAAAGATTGCATTTGCTGCGAAGGCTTCTTCAGTGATTTCTTATTCTCTGAGCAGTATAATAACCGTCAAAATAACTTTCACGATACTCAACTGTCGCTTAGATTAGATAGTCCAATTTTTCCGACTAATTTCTTCCAATGTTGTTACGGGTATATACGATTCTTGATTTTCAATAAATTTGCTTCATCTTTTTTTGCTCAATGTTTCAGAAAAACAAAAACAGTTGAATTTCACTTTTTTATAATCGACAACATAACAAATAAGGAGAACAACAAAGAGGAAAATAAGAAAAAACAAGTGGTTACGATAAAAATGGGTGTAGATAATGTTTGGAAAGAGATTGGTAGATGCGGTAACAATGATGAAGAATCTGGTACTAGCATGGAAAAACGAGTCAAATCAACAAGAAACATACAGACTTCGTTGTTTCCAATACTCTTAAATACTACTAAATTGGCAGTAGAGGTAGAACAAAGGAAACTCGAATCACAACAACAAAGATTATCACTCTCGTCCCCTCGATCTTCATTCCTCATCGGAGTCGACCTCTTTCTTGGCTTTCTTTTCCTTCTTTTTCTTTTTCTTTTCTGGCTCTTCAACTTCTTCTACCTCCTCAATCTTCATCTTTTTGATGGCATTTGTACTTTCCTCGTTGTCATCAAATCGCTTGTGCTTACGACTGGCTGGTGTATCGGCAGCAGCGTCGTATTCATAAGTCTCACTCTTGAACTCGTATTTATCGTGTCTATGAGATCCGAAGTTCTGCTTCTTGGATGGTCCGCGCTCTGATTCCGTTCTTAGTACGTTTTCAAGGGCGGCACGGCATTCTATTCCGATCTCATTGTTGGCAGTTTCATCGGAGAGAGCATCGATGCGAGTGGCGAGCGAGCATTTAGCTGCGAGCTTTCGAGCCATCTGAAAGAAAGTTATAAAGTAATTAACTCCACTTAAATCCCATTACTAACCTTTCCTTTAACTTTTGGTGGAGCTTGTGTGATGAGTTGGGCGTGATAAATCAAACCATATTTTGGAGTATCCTTTTTAGTTTTGAGAGCACGGAAAAGAGCTTTCTCAGCTCCAAGGATTTGAATGGTCGAGGCTGGGGCCTTCGCCAACGACACAAGAGATCCAGCGTGAGAAATCAGGCGAGCTCCGACAAGCTCTCCGAGAAGAACTGTTAGATTTGGAGCGAGAGCAGTCATTCTGTTCTTGAGATAATCGAAAAGCTGAGCGCTGAAAAAATAATTACCAATAAAAATTTGCTAAATTTTAATAGCTAACCGGTATGCCGAAAGTTCAATAACTTGCTCGCAAAGTCCCTTGATGTGGATGAGATCGATGTCAGAAATGTCAGTTCCCATTGAGATTTCAGCGTCTTCCTTAACTTTCTGTTCCAATTCCTCTGGGAGGATTGAAGACAAGTCAGTGTTGATACAGTTTTGACGCATTCCAACGGTCTTGATTATCTGAAAATATACTTTTCCACGAATTTCTCTTCTTCAAAATAACAACCTTAGCATAAGCTTGATGATCTTGAATGGTCTTTCCTAGCTCGGGGAAATGCCATCCATACCATTCTCTGGTGCGCATAACGTAGTTGTTGAGTTCCTTGTCGAGATCATCGAGAAGAGAAACAGCCTGTACGATCATTGTGTCGATCTTCTCAGGGTTGAACTTGACCTTGTAACGAGCAAGTGAGTGAGCAACAGCCAAATTCATAGCATTCATCTCCTCTTTGTGTTCAGCGAGCAAGTCCTCAATGTGCGCACGCACTCCTCTCATCAACTCATTAATTGAGCTGTCGTGAACACAGTTTAAAGAAAGCTTTTCCTGAAACCGTAAACATGTCAACTTCTTGAAAATTAAAAAAATTACCTTGATCAGATTTCCAAGTTTGGCGTCACCAACGGCCAGTTTTTCCGTCTCTTCGACGCTGGATTTCAGAAGTTTCTTCAAAGTTTTGTTGAGCTTTCCTTCGGTGATCTCAGAAGTAGCCTCGACGGCTCCGGCGGTAGTCTTGAACTTTTTGAAAGAAACCAGTTGCAAGCTAAAAAAAATTAATTGAACCATAACCAAAGCGGCGAGATAAAATAGTTACTTTTCCTGGGCCTTTTCGGCGGTGTTGAACTCTTCCCAGATATTGTCGACATTCTTCAACTTCTTTTCGTTACTAAGCTTGAACACCGCATATCCGGCTGCGACCTCGAACAGGACCAGCATTTTACCTGAAAGTGATCTTTGGAAAAATTGAAGAAACAGTTTGCAATCGATAACTCAAAGAGTAAGAGTTGGAAAATCGATATTTTCGTCTGAATCAGCCTTCCAAGGGCAAGGCTCGATAACATCGACCAGCTTTCCCGAAAGTAAATCAGTGGAAAGGTGTTCAGGTCCTGTTTTCATGGGGAAAATTGCGGCCAAATGCAATAATTTTCTATAAATTACTTCAAAATAGGATCAGATTCAACGAAAAAAGAGAGAAAATACTGCTGGCAGACAGACAAAGTTTCATTTCGTTGCGAGACCCATCTCGCGGCAGTTTTGAAAGTATTTTTGTGTACTCCTCGTGAACAATCTAGAAAGACGAAAGAATAGCACGCGAATAGAAGGTGGAGTACAGTTTTGTATTTATAAAACCAGACATAGAAATAACTAGTTTTTTTCTTCTGATGGAACTTATGGTAAACATAAAAATTTGATTTCTCGCAATTTTTTGAAAAGTCAATTTATGAATTTCTCAAATAATCAAAAAAGGGTATTTTTATTCGCATAAAGTGGAATAGGAAAAAAACCAAGCTGAAACAATGCTATTATCTCCTTTCCAGTCGAAAAAAAAGACGATGAAAAATGACGACTAGAGTTTTATGACATGGGTACTCATAAAAGAAACGTTCGTTGTTTAATTCTGGACAGCTTCCAGATCATGATTACTTGTGATAATAATAGACGAAATATTAACAATACGTGAAAAACCTGAAATATTGAAAGTTAGACCCTAAGACAAAGTGATACATGAGAGGTTTTAAAGAGACGGTTTTCCCCTATAATGAAAATTGGAAACAGAAAATCACATAATGAAGGGAACAATATCCTTTTCGAACTTTTGATATTTTCCAATCGGGTTTTTCGGTTTTGCTGTTTCGTCACATTTTCCTTCGACACAGTGACCCCAGTAACAGATTGGCCAGTCTTCGAATCCTTTGCAAACTCCGTTTCTACGCACTTTGCTGACACAAGCAGGTGGATGTTCATCATTTGGAGGAACGTAACAGAAGAGGTATCTTTAATGCAAAGGAGTTCATTCCACAACACTGGAAAAGGAACTTACGGAGATTTACAATCAGGATTCTCTTTCGAGCACGTTGATCGAGGATAATATTCGTACATAAAGTCTGTATATCCATTGGATAAGGCATCTTTGTTTTTTAGGGGCTGGAATTTCGTCATGAGAAATAGTCTAATAATCTTGTACCTACCTGCAAAAGTGGCATTGAATTCTCTCCATTATGCCAGAATGGAAAACATTTCTCATCACTCTTAGGATATTCTTTTTCTCTTTCCTCTCTTGTTTGCATATTCTGTCTCCACGTTTCAAAAATCCAGTCAATCATTCCATGATGATAAACGAAACAAATATCATTTGATGAAGAATAAGATTTGCTCATGTCACCATCTGAACCCTTTTCATAATATTTTCTATCTGCTTTTGTGCTTCAAATGGAAACTCACTAACGAAAAAGTGAACATAGTCATGAGAGAATTCAAGCATTCTAGCATCAAGAGTATGATTCATTGGGCATGTCTGAATATATCTTTGGAAATGAATCTCCTACTGAAATATAGTTACCGATAATGGCATTGTTGCTCCAAGAATCATATTGATATCTGGATTATTGATCAGCCAATCAACTCTAGCATCATTCAGCATTTCACCAGATTCATCTTCTCCAAAGTTTCGGAATATCTGGGCACGCCCCTCCATAGTTTCCCAGTTGTGATATGGTCCATTCTTCACAAATCCATTATTGTCAACTTCCCCCAGAAAGAGTTCTGAGAAAATGATAGAATCTTTGGGTTCTGGAAGTAAAGAATCCAGAGTAGAATCCCAGAATGGAAGACCAAAATCGGGGTTTTCCATATGATCACGGAGAGCCATTTCAAGTCTATAAATTCGATATTGAGAATGTCGTCAGAATTTCGATTCTTTACCCTATTGACTACTCTAAAAACATTCTATGAATATCTTTAATATTAATTCAAAAAACTCTGCAGCTATATACTATTCTAGGAAGCCTTCACAAAACTTTCAAACAAACCTTTTCAAGAATTCTCGATGCCACAAAGTAAATGCAGGCCCAGAATGAACTCCCGAATATTTGTGAACTCTTCCTATTTTATTATACAAGCCACTTTTCTTCATCTTATTCCACGCTGCTTCGATCATCAATCTATCCTCAGGTCTTAAGGATCTTAGCTCTCTTCTAACAGCTCTTTTCAGAATTTTCCCACTTGGAAGAATGCATTCTTGGTTTTTAACGTGACCTAAATTCCCAATATGAAATCAATCTATAATTCTATTGGAGTGTGTACCTTTAAAATATCCACAAGCACAGGTTCTATTCAAGCATCCCATATACTTTGCCTCATGGGCAGACCAATCTGGAGCTATAAAAACGTCATCTTCTGGAACATAGTGTTTTCCAAATGCAGACTCGTCTTTTTCCGATTCTTCAACCTGAATAATTAATTTAGTTTGAACTACATGACAATTGAGTTCCAAGATTCAAAACTTCCATTGTGGTTTAAGGAAGTTAAAAACACTGTTAGTGTGCTCCTTTGTTTAAAGACAGAGGTTTCATTAGGAACTTACAGGGTCATGGTCATAATGCATATGTCGGAACCATGGCTGCTCAAACTTCTCATAATATGTTTTATTTCCAATCGTATATTTAGTAACTGTCACATAGGCATTTGATATATCTAAGAATAGAAGACTCAAAATAACGATTCGGTGCATTTCTTCTCTGCTTTTCTGAATGATTCAGTGACACGTATCGAGACAGAAAGGAAGCTCCTCCCCTTCACTTGCTTTGCTTCTGCAATCAAAAAAGACATGTGTACATTCATTCATCAGCAATAATTTGGCATTTCTTCCGACCGCCCGGAAGCCGATACGAACATCGTCATTCACAAGAGAAACGAGTTTACAGCCTCTTTTCTCCGGCAGTTCAGTCTACCAGTACAACGGAAAAAAACGAAAGGAAATAGGCGATTGATTCCGGGGTGAAAAAGAAGATTGACTAGCTTTTATAAGTATTGCGTAAGTCTACTTAAAATGAAGAAAACGGGGAAATAGGATAGATGAGGTCGAATCGAAATCACAAAAACCGAGTAATTCGAAAAAGAAGGATTCGTCAAATAAATGGTTAGACGGTCAGGAAAGGGAACAAGTTTTTATTATTGTGTGTCACAGAGTTCCACAAATGTCTGAAACTTGATCATTTTGAAAATGGTCGGAGTCATTCTCATCCTACTTCAGAAAATTATTTCTGGAAAATGGAGCTCCAAACTTGGAGAGATGAGAATCCGGTTTTCAGTTAATTCTAGAACTCCGGAATTAGTTTTGTATAAAACAATTGGACATGAGTTAAGTATTTTGCTATCTAAAACTACAGTAACCTAACAGTAGCCCTAATGGAAGAAATATCAAAGGACGATCAAACCTACCGTACCTTGCCAAAAAAATCAAAGCCAAACAATCTTGCATAGCTGTCCGTTTTCACAGTTAAAAACCTACTAAACTGTTCTAATTCAATAATTCAGGTGGAACGCAAAAAAATTGAAAGTTTTTTCTTATCGAATTAACATCATAAATTCGAAAATAATCACGAGATCAAGGTCAGTTTTAATTGAAATCAATTGTTTACAAAACCTAAAACAGAAACTACAAAATTGAAAACTCTCAAAGTATTGGTTCTTTTCATAAGAAATGAATCTGGAATAATCAAAAAGTTATCGAATATAAGGAAGCATGGAAGTTGCACGTTTCAATATCTGTTGCAATGCTTCTGCGGAACAACCTATAAAACAATTTTTCCAAAAGTTGAACTATAAAGTTTCAACCACCCACGAAACGAAAAAAAAACATCACATCATTGTTGATCTCCATGCGAAATCAGAAAATCAAAAGTAGTAATCTTCTAGTGATAAGTTGGCGAACAGCGCAAAACAGCGCGGGACTGTAGTCGCAAATAACCTGAAATTGGTTTTTTTTTGATACGACTGGACCGTTTTTTAATCGATGAATCAGCTGGTCTAGGGCAGAAAAAATGGAAAAATAATAAACACTGATATAGATTAACTTTCATTCTGATAGTTTGCAAATGAAAAATTCAATGAATTAAATAGGCCCAAACTCGGTTATTAATAGCTTCTATCACAATAAAACCTTTTCCCTATGATTATACACATTTAAATAACATTTAAAGACGATGAGATGTGTTCAGTTGTTAGCTCCCCCGAACCAACTGGAGGAGATTCTGTCGTAGAATGCACTCAACGATGGTGTGCTTTTG
This sequence comes from Caenorhabditis doughertyi, assembly GCA_963572265.1. NCBI lineage: Eukaryota > Metazoa > Nematoda > Chromadorea > Rhabditida > Rhabditidae > Caenorhabditis > Caenorhabditis doughertyi. The sequence goes on along the minus strand of OY751553.1, from coordinate 11,824,397 downwards.
GATGAACCTGGAAATAATAATGTATGATGAGATACAAATGAGAAGTCTGTTTGACATTCGACTATTTTAACAAAATACACAGAACTATCGTGCAGAACACAAAACAATACCTTGCTGCGACGGATTTGCCAAATACTTGTTGTTTTTCAATCTGGATCCACCATTCTTCTTGTCACCACTCATCTGAAACCAAAGAATAATAAGGTCTAATACGCCAGTTCACTTACCGTTCTGTCAAGCCTTGGAACCATTGGGATACGAGAAGGTTGTTCAATATGCACAGCTATATCCTGAATTTTGGAAAACGACTGCGGCAACTGAACTTCTTTACTGGACATTGTATCAGCCACGATACACGAGAAGAGAACCTGAAGCATGTCAGATTTTAGCATCTACAGTGCAAAATTTAGTCAGTTTTTGTGGCTAAAATAATATACTCTTCAATAAAACATAGATATACCTGAGTTCTAGTATAAACAAGCTTGACGTTTGTTGAAAGAAGTGGAGAAAGTAGGGAAACATCGAAAGGATCCAGATGAGATTCGATTGAAGCACAAACCGAACGGATTCTGAACGCAATTTTTTGTATGAGAATTTCCCCGCCAACACTGAATGGGTATTGGGTATTGGGTATTGTACTTGGGTATTGTGGGTATACTCAATAGGAATCCATACTTTTTGGGTAGTAAATTAGGGTACCGGCTCAATGGATTCTTTTTCTCTTTGGAAACTTGAACTCAATGGGTATGGAAGAACTCTCTCAATACAAGAACGCACTAGGCATGATTCAAAGTATCGTAACTACAGTTATTTTTCCAAGACGAACGCTTAGGAAATTGTCTTAAAATGCTTTTGAATTTTGAATTGTTTCTATTACAGACTACATTACATACTGGTGATATGAATCGCTTAATACCGAGAGACACCAAGATTTAGTATACCAATTACACACTCATTAGTGTTCTGTTTCCCTAAAAAACAAGGATAACTTGAATTCAAACCCAGTAAGTACAGAATGGGATCCTAGCTCTCAAAGAGTATGAGCACCCAAAGATACAGTAACGTATTTAGTATATATACTTACTTTTGGTACTCATAGAGTATGAGAACCCATAGATCAGATACCCTAATTTAGTACCCGAAGAGTACGAATTCCCATAAAGTACAATACCTAAAGAAACGGTACCCATTCAGTGTTGACCACATTTCTCAAATATCACCTTTCTCCAGGGAACATGGCACTGAGTAATTGACAATCGAAAAGCACCTGCAATGTTGACCGTGTCGGCAGATTCCATCCATCCGCTAGCTCGTCTACTCGATCACCAATCAGTTCAGCCATTTTATTCGAGACGTGATCATCAAGACGCTTGCGAATTTTTTTCGTAAGTAGATGCGCAATCGATGCTTCAGCCAGGCAACTCGAGATTTCAAACAAAATTGTTTGAATAGTTGGGGAAAGGGCAATAGGAACTGAAACTTCACCTACGTCCGGAAGTTCAACGGTTTGAAATTCCTAAAATTTTGGTATATTATCTGTCATTCAGTAGTGAGATACCATAACAAGACGCAGAGCATTCATACCACCTTCCAGTGATCCTAAATATGCGGTTAGATTGGTAGCAGTTAGATGCTCATCGATCACGAATTCGCCAAAATCTCTGCAAATCATAGTTTCAATAAAGACCCATTCTAGATTTTGAGGACAAGACCTAAACTTTTTTTTAATTTTTAGTCCCTTCCCTATCGTATTTTCTCAATAATAGTCTCCCAATATTTGTATTTCCTGTAAAACGTGCAGGCTTTTTCCCAACCTTTACTTGTCTATTTCAAAAACAATTTATATTTTGATTTTGGAACATCTTCTAAGACATCTGTTATCAAATAAGGTTGAATATGAAAAATGGACAACGGTCTTCTCTTTCGAAATTTGTTTCTTTCGATGTGTTGAATCGAACCGTACTTTCACTTTCTGGAGCGTATGTAGAAGGTTATTCGCCAAGGACCATTTTTCTTTGTTATCTAACGGAAACCTTGAAACTATTCCCAAATGTCTTTCTTATCCGTCCCTCGTTAAACTTGTAGTACGATGGTTTTTAAGACACGTCCTTTAACTGTAGAAATAGTCCTTCCATTAATTACCACTTAATCAAACGGCTTGCTCCATGACGAGGAGAAAAAAGTGTTTGAAATGAGACGAACGGGTTTTCGAATTCAGAGCTATGATAAGCCAAGCGGGCCCCTTCCTCCACTCGCCTGGGCCCGTTTCCATGGTTGTGTTGTGTCTGCATTTTTCACTCTCTACTATCTCGTTCGTCGAGCTCGAGCAGCGGCTCTATATAGCCACCACATCTGATTAGCGACTTATTATATATATTCCAAATATGTATATCAGTGAGCGCGTCTCCTTTTCTCGGGCCTCTCGACACGGATTTGTGTGGCCGTTGACAAGATAGGGGTGGAGAGAAAAAGCGAGTGTGAGCAAAAGGGACGGGGTCCTCTTGAAGCGAAAAAGAAGGCGAAAGCAGAGGACCTGGTCGTCACTGGGAAACACAACGAGCCCCGATAACAGCGGATATCAGTGGCGCCCAGATTAGGGAGCTCTCTACGACATAACAGCCCCTTTCTTCATAGTCGTCATTGAGTTATTATGTCAAGATTCTATGAAAGCTTGTTTTCAATTGTGCTAAAAACATCTACTTGTAAGTTAATCTATACAATCAGAGGAACAATTCTGTGAGTGAGAAGTGTTAATAGATAAGAGACTATATTTTAAGAAACTATCTTTTAAAGGGGTAGTAAACCTTTTTTCGAAACGTGTCAGAATGGGTAGTAAAATGTCCCAATAATATGAAATTCCCACCAAAAAATTTTGAAATCCGCTCAAAAATTCATAAATAGCAAGTGAAAATAAGGCTGGTCAGCAAGAGGGACTAGAAAATCTGTTATGGCCTAGAAATCCAAGGGCGGGAGTTCAAAAAAAATTTTTTGGTTTTTTGTTCCATTTTTATGCAGAGTCATAGTTAAACTATTTGCACCAAAAACAAACCAAAAATTTGCTCGAAAATCTGAAATTTTTTGAACTTTCTTGAAAAAAATGCATATTCTTACGAAATAACCGTATTTTTTCGTAGATCTCATGTTTTCGAGCAGATTTTTGGTTTGTTTTTGGTGCAAATAGTTTAACCATGACTCAACATAAAAATGGAACAAAAAACCAAAAATTTTTTCGAATTCCCGCCATTGGATTTCTAGGTCATAACAGATTTTTCTAGTCCCTCCTGCTGACCAGCCTTATTTTCAATAGGGTTTTTTGAATTTTTGAGCGGATTTCAAAACTTTTAAATGTGAAATTCATATTCTTGGGACATTTTACTACCCATTCTGACACGTTTCGAAAAAAGGTTTACTACCCCTTTAAGTACCGCCCCAGTTTGATGCAAAATAACGTCTGCAATACATTAAAAAATATAAACTTGAAAATTAGGCAAACTTTTCGCACTTCAATCACAGTACCCGAAAGAATTGAACACACCACTTTTGTAAAGACTTTTTGCTTCTTTTCATAATACCGTTGTCTCATTACTTTTATGTCATTTCTATTGTTCCCATAAAGTGCAACAAAATTTTTCTACCACCCCAGCACGCTAACTGGCCATCACAAGCCTACACCGACCCCGAATACCACCCTTCTTCTTCCTCTTTTTCTCGCTATTCGAAACTTTACAATTTTCAAGGCTATTTGCCTGTGAGGAAAATGTTATATAAGCGATCATCGAGAACCATTCTTGCTGATTGAGGGGCTCGAAACACATCGCACACGTCCCGACGGTTCATGTGACATGTTATCGGACAGTCAATCTGCATAGTCAGCAGTATCGTCCTTGCACTTTGTGGAGCACCTCCTCCTCTCCCTAAATAGTTGGAAAAGTTCCTTATGATAAGCGCCGACACAAACGAGCAATGATAGAGAATGAGAAGGAGAGAAGCGAAATATAAGAAAGAACATCAACGGCTATGTAAGAGAAGAAGAGTGAGCTGGCGATCAAACGATGACGGGCCCGTAAACTGAAAGCAAGGGCCAGATAAAGAAACTTCGAAACTTCTTCTGGAACAAACAGTCCTTTAGTGGTAAAGAGACCATTTAAGTGTCTGTGAAAAAAGCACAGACCAAATTCAATAACTGCCTTCTTCTATCGGCATTCCAAAACTTTGAAGACTAATGATAATCATCATATATCGTTATATACTTATTTCCTGTAATAACCACCTTGAGCAATTCGGCCTCATCAATCTATCAGTATTTGCTATTAAGATTCATATTAGTTTCACGGGACTTCTTTGCACTCTAGTTTCATCATTTCCTCAAAACGCTATATGCTCCTTTATCTTGAAAAATTCCGAGGTGGGCCCTAGTGTGAACTGAAATACTGGGAAGTTGACGTATAGGTGCGTCTCCAAACAATACGCTCACAATAGAAATGGAATCGGCCGCCGATCAACTAGAGAGACAGAGAAGAGGTGCCTCTCTCTGTGTGTATGGGAAGAAAGGAATTGAAACGAATCGACGGGCAAACGGGGCCGGTTGTGTATACATGGCGGACTGAGGCGCCACCGCCGTACGAAAATCGTCGGCGACTCCTCGAAATGTATGATCCTTTGAAATACGCGCGCACTGCGCAATCGGCCCTCGAGGTCCGTACTCGAGAGAAGACACACAATAATGCGAATCGCGCTGTCACTGTTTCCAAAGACACACAGACTGTTGAAGATATGAAAGAGAGGCGCGAGAAAACTACAAAATTGAGGAGACGGTCCAACAAGGCGTCGCTGAATGAAAAATAGCGATGGATTCGTAGAGAGACCCGCTCGGTCCGCCTGTGGGCACACAGAAACATTCTGCTGCTGCTGCGCAATGTTATTCGTCGCCGTCGGCGACGCGGGTGGGCGCCAATATATAGAATATTCCTACAGTGAACCGTACGAGGCGCAGAGGCATACATGAGACCACGATAAATTCGCAACATTTCTACACTTACCTCATACAATTCTTCGAATGTTCAACTCCCGAATCCCTCTACACAACCACCTCGACTATTTTTCAATTTCAACTTAGTGTTTCATAGCCTAAGATAGTTGAAAGAACATCAAATAGAACATATGTCTATAAATCTATCTCAAATGAGTAAAGCAGAAAGGAGACAGATGATAAGGTTGTGCTAGTAGGTACCTATCACTTGATTCATCATTTTCTGAAGTTCCTTTATGCAGTTTCGTTAGGTAGACCTTCAAAACTGGACAATAAATGCGAGCCTGAGGGGCAGAGGGTACGATTTGCATAGCAATTCGACTAGTGTCCTCTTTGTTCCTTGTCGGCCATCAACTAAAAATAACAGATACTAGCCTCGGTACCCCTCTTTTGCCTGCGCCCGAAACGGTTTTCTGTGATGAAACGAACATGAAGCGTTCTCCGAGAAGGACAATCAATAAAAACAAAGCATTCACCGGTGGACGGAACCATCATACGCCGTTGAGTACAAACACAAGTGTGTCCCTTTTCGTCCAGTTCAGCGCCGTGAACAACAAGCCTAGGGATAGTCTTCGTGTAGATCTTTCCGATTCTAAGGTCCGACGGTACGGACAGCCTCCCCCGCAAACATCTCTCGCTATCTGTCTCTTGTCGTCTGTCAGCAGTCTAACACACAAACAGTTTGGGTCCTCGTCAATTCAATACTCCTTTCTTATCAGTCCTTCGAATTTCACATCTTTACTTTCCTATCAATAGGTGTCACTCGTTGAGTTTCATGAGCTCTTTTTCTTCAAAATGTTGCCATTATTTCTGCTCCTATCGGTGTCGATCATCAACGTTGGCGCCGATCTTTTCTTGTGCCAAAAACTGCCATTTATATTGTTAGAACGGTATAATAGAGAACGCAATCCGTATAAAAGACCACGCCTACTAATTGGCACGAATTTGGGCCATTCGTTTTTCGGATACTCCCTCGAAAATGCAATGGTGCCGTTGTCAGTGAGTTAAAGGTGTACCGTGATTCATACGTGTGTCATGGACAAACACCGTTTGCCTTAGCAGCGGCAACAAAAATTTCGCGCATCTGGTCTCAACTTTCTTTGTCCCGTGATGTCAGGCAAAATGAAAAATGTTTTGAAAGTGTCAGGTCCTTTCCAACGCCCCGAGAAACTTTGTTTCCTTCTTTCCGAACATTTATGTTATTGAAGTCCGGATGGTTTTTTTGTTGTAAGCACACATTACATACAGTAATCCCTCGGGGTGGTTATTACAGTACTACCTCATTTCAAAAAAAGGTGCGGTTCATATTTGAAACAGCGTAATCCAGACGTCCCCACATTCACCAAAAATGAAGTTTTTCTCCAATCCTTCGTCCGCTCCCATTTTCGAATTTTCTTATTTCATCTCATCCTAATCCAGTTATTTAAACTAGTAATTCTAATTCCACGGTATTATTACTCAAGGGACCACAACTTTTCTGAAGAAGTCTCTATCGAATACAGTCTACAATTAAATACGGATCGGGACAAGAAAGGGACGCGAAAGTGAGTCTTTCATTTCTGTACACTTCGCTCTCCCTCTCTCTTTGAATAGTGTCTCTCGAGGGCCGTGAGTAGTGCGGTAGAAAAGAGAGATCGCGCAAAATGAGAAGTTTCGGAAAGAGATGGAGAAGAGACCTGTTCGTGCAGTCACCAGCCGACTGACTGCCTGTCTTCAATGGTCTCTTCTCCCGTTTTCTCCCTTCGGCGGTGGTGGCCCCGTTCAGTAGATCCCTTTCCTTGCGCACCACTCCAGTCACTTCACTCCCGTTTCAACTAACAGCCCCAACCACAGTAAAAATGTCCTCGACTATCTTTTCCTCTCATTTCGTTGGTTCTCTCTTTTCTCTCTTTCCCCCTTTTCAACTGAAGTTTGTCGCTTCGCTCTACACGGTCCCCACAGTTCCATAATACAGTGCGTCAGAGCGTGTGTCTCTGACTGTGTTTGTTTAGGACCGCTGTTGTTGCCACGTTATCATACTGTAAAAATTCGGCCACGATTTTCATTTTTGCTTCTTTCCTCTAGCTTCATTTGATATTTCACTTCCTCGTTTACCTTATCTTATCTTTGTTCCTACTTTGTTAGGACTTCTTGTACTAGCACAACATTAGGAGTTTGCAGGTCATTTGAGCCATGAACTCGCTTGAATACCTCATCGCCAATACACATGGGCTGACAGATGCATCACTCGTTGACGCATTGACAGCGTTAGCAAATTCACCTAATCTGGAAAACCACGACGAAGAATATGATATGGAAGTGAACAGTGATGATGAAATGAAAATCGACTTATCGGCTCTCATAAACCCAAGTGTTTTCAATGGTATGCAGATACCGATCGGAACTGGCAGGTTTCCGAATCCATCACCTCCTCGGCCTAACAGTGGAACACTTACACCTATCAGGAAAACACCAGGGTGAGAACTATAAAAAATGGCTACTTTCACTGTTTTGTTCAGAAGTCGCCCGGATCGTGGAAAGTTTACAATCCTAGATGGAACTGAAGTTGCCGGTCCGGAAGAAGTTCTTAATGTAGACTTCAATAGTGAAATTTTGCAGAAGATATTTTCGGATCCAAAACTTGGGTGAGCTCTAATACAGCACATATGGATTCAAATAATTCTTTTTAGCATTCAATTTCTTGCGCGGTACGGTCTTATACCAAATACTCGTGTTTGTCGGGTTCAAGACTGTCCTAAAGATCAGTTGATGAGTTTAATCAAACACGCAAATGGCTTCGTTGTAAGTTTATCTATGATTCCTATTTCGAAAAACGAATTTTTTTTCCAGTGGAGGTGCCGGTCATGCAGAAAACGTAGAGAGAAGCGAATAATCACTAAGATTTCAGTCTACGAGGGAACATTTTTGTTTTATTCTCGAATGCCACTCAACAAATTTTTCATCTTTATGTTGATTTGGTGTGAGAATCCAGGACTTTCTATCACTGAGTATAACCGATTGATGGGAGAGAACCGGCTTGTTGAAGAAACTATCTATAATACCATTGGATTTATGCGGGATATCATTCAGAACTGGTGTGATACTATTATTGCTTCAAACGTTCCAATTGGAGGACCTCATAGAGTTGTTGAAGTTGTGGAGACTTTGTCTACTGAGCAATTGAGCAATAAGACAAGAAATCGAAGAACTCGTCATTACACGACAAGAACCGTCTTCGTTTCACTGGCTGATGATAAGATAAAATCTGTTGATTTTCCTTTAGTAAGTTTTCACAAACCATTCATCAAACTTTTATTGTCTCATTACAGCACAATGTGCATGACTTGGAGAGAGCGCTATTGGAATGTGTTCAACCAGGAAGTGTAATCATAATGAGAGACTCGTATATGGAAAGATTTGGCCAACAAGAAGAAATCTCAAATGCTCTTTTCAACCACTATAAGGTCAAGTCAATTTGCGATGTGTGGCCTGACCTCAATGAGCAAGAGCGGGCCAAGCAGTTTATCAAGACAGAAATGAATCAAGTCCCAAACGTGAATCAAGAACCTTATGCTTATGAATACTTTTTCCGCCGGTGCTTCGCTGACAAGTGCTTCAACCATCTGTTGAGAGTCATACGGTTACTCTATCAAAAATGATTCGTTTTTTTCAAACATTTTAAGCTTAAATATTCAATTTTCTCATTCCATTCTCGCTTAGTCCGGACTCTAGTCGTGATCCCGTTTACCTCAGAACATTTTTTATCTAGCTATTCACGTACCATTTCCCCTACTTGCCTGTTTAATTTAATACGTTACGTTGTTTGTCATCTCTCATGTCAACAATCTCAATAGGTGCACCCCAACTGTGATGTCCAGAAAGCCCACTTCACCCAATACCTGTTTTTCTTCTGTCAATCCCATTTTACATTATCATTTGAAAACCGAGAGCCTTACTTGTTCTGTGTTATTTTCGATTCGAACCAGTAAATACGCGTTGCGTAATAAAAGTATTTAAATAACATACCCGAGATTTTGTTCAATTATTGAATGAAGACGCTGATTGAGCGAAGTGATGCGTTGTGAGTCCTTGTCCAGAAGCGTGCTTATAAGGGAAGATTCCGAATGGACCAGTGCGAGTGCCAAACGAGCTCTTGCTAAGAATAGAGCAGATCCGTTCTGTTTGTCAGAGTGAAGTTCACAGAGACGAAGAAGTAGCTGAAGAACGTTTGTGGCCATCGTTTGTTTCATAGAATTGGGCGTTGCTACGTCTGCCATTGGAGCACAAATAGTTTCAAATTGATAGCATTTCTCATTCAACTGCTCCAGAGAATCCCACAGCGTTTTTACACACCTAAAAATTTAAATGAACGATATTGGTAGTTCAGACGTTTTTTGTCCAGCCTATTAATGATATGCAATTCTTAATGGAACAGGTGGTTTCTTATGAAATGAAAAAATTCAAAACAAAAGGCCAGACCTACATGAACTTCAACAACTTAACTATTACATACTTGTGAAGTTGTGCCGATATTCCAATATGAGATTGCGAATCAGGTCGGTAAGTGTGTTCGTGAAATAGTGATGTAGGTGGTCCATCACTAGTCGATTCGAATTTTTTCTTGGCAGATAACTCGATAGACTCAATCATTTGCATCAGAAGAACCTGAATAATTTAAACATTCTGAACATATTTTTACTGTCATTCAATCGAACCTTTGCTTTATCTGTAACAGCAGTTTGCAGAAGTTTATCGTAAACTGACCGGCTGGACCCAATTCTTGGCCAGTCTTGCTTCAGCGATACAGTAATTGCTTGCAACAGGTCAGTAACCTGGTCCAAATTTTCAAAGTACTCGCAGACTTCTGCCACAAGTTTATGAGTTACGGAGCATGTTCTGAATCATTAAATAATTGAATCGGGAAAAAAACCTAGGAATGAAACCTTTCTATCCAAGAAGCGCATTTGTCTTTGACAAGCTGGGATGGCAAGGTCCCCGCACCTCTCCCACTTAATTTTTCTCTCATACTTCTCCAAACACGGTCCATATCGTCGTTGATCGTTTTTTCGAACGCAAACGATTGATCAGCACACATTTCACGAATCAGCTCTACATAAAACTTATCAAAACGTTAATTGTTTAAAATTTCAGAAAATCTTACCACATTTGTACTGGCCGTTGCAAACAGAATGAATCGCATGAATCAGTTCTCCATGAACGAACAGCTCTTCAATCACAGATAATGTTTTTTTGATTTCTCCAACAATGCTGAGTATCGTTGCCGAATCTTCTATGAGACGAGTTATGTACTCAAAACGTTTTTCCAAGTAGAGGTCCAACAGTTGACCTATTTCTTTGCCTTCAAGGATAGCAATTGCAGCGAGCTGGTTTGCAGCCCAGTCGGATCTTGAAATATCAACCAGACTGGACGAATTTTGAAATTCTAGCTCTGCGCGGGTCGCTACGATTCGATTTGTCAAAGCTCTCGCATTTTTATGAACCTGGAATAAATGGCAGTTATATTCTCAACATCCTCTAGCTTTCTCATTGTCCTGATGAAAACAACCTCTAATATGAGGACATCTAATTCCTCCTTTCCGTTTCTTACTTCTGTTTCCAAGTTATTATGGTTCAGAATGGCATTTCCATTTACTTACTATTGGTGAAGAATGATTGCTGATCAGTTGTTTTTGAAAATGTTCGACCATGCAGAAAGCAACAACATCATCAAGTGGCTCACCACCTGTAAACTTATGTTCACTTTTACAAGTAAATCGCGTTTCCGTTAGAATACCGTCGCTTCCAATACTTGATACCAAATAGTTCACAGCATACAAGTGTTCACCAGCCTTCTGTTCGTCCTTACTTCCAGTTCTACAAAAGGTTAATGAAAATTGGTAGCTTAAATCAAGGTTACCGAATATGGGAAGATTGATGGCCAACCCTCGTGTTAGCTATGTCAGTTGCCAGCTTCTCAGCTAGGCAACACACATGGCGCACCTCAGAAGACGCTTCGAGCACATCTCGATAACGGCGGCCAACCATTTCGCGCAGGCTCTCTCGCTTGCCCTCCATTTCTTTTCTGAATTTTCATCGTTCAATGCTTCCTATGCGATACTCACTCTAGGTTTTGTTGGATGTTCTCCAGTTGTTCAACTGTGAGATCGCGCATCAGTCGATCGACATCCATCTGCAGTTTTTTTTTTTCTTTATACGAGTTTACTTTCATAGCCAGGCTAATATCAAATATGAAAATGGACGCAACATTTGAATTTAGCAAAACGAAGTATAAGAGTAGTGAATGTTTATCTTGTCAAAAAACGTATCAATAAATTAGAGTACTTGCAGAAGATGTTCGAATTGGGGAATTGAGAGAATCGAAAGTAGTTTGGTGTGATGCATAAGAAATGATTTGAATGATGTGTGTGATTGTTATCTTCAATGAGCGTCCCCAGCTTTGCCAGAGACTCGTTTGAACTCATTCATATTCATTGCCGATAACGCAGTTCCGAAAACAGTAAGTTTGACAAGTTCGGTGACCTGAAATTGTAAAAACTAAGAAATGGTTTGTAGCGTCTTCCAAGCTCACATCTCCTCCACCAATGTTGTTTTCGATGAAAAATTGAATGTTTTGAACGTTTTGAAATTTCACATATTTCAAAGGCAAGATCTGCCCTTCTCCATTGTTGGCGGAGTCATCAAACTCGAGAAGCTGAGTTGGCTCAAGACCCGAAGCATTATCAAAATCGATAGTCTTCGGAAGATTGATGAACACTTTAACTTTTTTAGGAGTGCGATCAGCAACTCCTTTGATAAGAACAGAATGAACCTTAACAGGCTGATTGAATGGCAAGGATACGATGAGTTGTTCATCACAGTCTGAAACCAAGTTGCAATTGCCCTGAAGGAACCGATCGAGAGGAGTATCATCGGATCCATTTAGGCACTCCATTTGTTTCTTATCGATGAGCGTGTTTAAGTCATTCTGTCCATCGACGAGAGATGGGGTCATTGACACATCGGCATACTTTTTGACCAACGTTTCCAGAGCGTCTTTATTAGCTCCTTTGATCATATCCTTTTTGGCTCTGTAAAGTATCGGTGTACCTGATTGGTAGTCAAATGAAAAAAAGGAATGCAGCAAACATCATGAGCTTGTGTATGCCCACAGAACTATGAAAACGTAAGGTCTTTTAAAAACACAAGGGAGTGTGTCGATTTAAGAGAGCTTCCCAAAACCTTACCCGTTCACAAAAACGATGAATGTTGGCATTGAGCTGACACCATGAATTGTGCACGTTTGCTCGCACATGTCAACATCGACCTTCAAGAAAACAGCACCGAGATATTGGTTCGACAGAGCATCGAAAGTTGGAGCAATCACTTTGCAGGGTCCGCACCATACAGCTGTGAAGTCAACGATGACAGGCTTAGTGGGTCCAGCAAGGGAAAGTTGGTGAGCGAAATCTTGGTCGTCTCTTACAGTGATTACTGGCATTTGTGCACCAATTCTGAAAAGCATTGAACATAAGAAACAAGTTGGGTTTCATCGAAATAGAAAGGAAGCTCTCTTCAATGACGATTTTCAACTGACGGTAAATGTTAATTAATTAAAATTTAACATAATAATCAATGGAGCTCCTGAAAAATTGTAATTCGCCGTTTCGGTGAAATAAAACGTGGATTGGCGATTTGTCACCATTGGTTAGGGAAACCGTGTGTCGAACGTAGAGACGCAGAGCGCTGGAAACACGCTCCATTGTAAGTGCGGGAATAATGGTCATTCAAAAAGAAGATTGACCTAACATTCTTCCGGAGAGTCATTTATAATATTTCGACAGTCAAACAACACAAAAGCGCTTTTGAAATGAGTTCAAGAGTAACGAGATCCAGAGCTACATCTGAAAACCCACAAACAACCGTCAAAGATTTCTTCAAGGTATTTTTTTTTAAATAGTTGTCCTAAAACAAAATTTTTACAGACTACAAGAAAACCAAGAACAAGAGGCGAGAAGAAAGTAATAATTGAAGGCAATCCAAACTCGTTCTCATCCTCTGTAGAATTTAAACCTGAAGTTATTCAAGAAGAGAAAAATGGGTCTGCAATCAATAACTTCGAAGTCGCTTCGATGTTTGAGAGAAAATCGATCCGTGCTCGTACTCGAACTCCTTCTCGTCAAATCGAACTATCAGCTCCGGATGTAACAGGAACTCCACCGAAAAAATGCAAAGATGCAGTTAGGCAAGAAGAACTTCCAGTGCTTACCGACGAAGCTCACGAAATAGTTCTCGAAAATCCAACTGTGGAAAAATCAGCTTTAGACCTTTTGATGGAATCATCTGGGCCAGTGAAGAAAAAAACAGGGATTCGAACTGTTGCTGATTTACAATCAAGATTAGCGGCCAAGGGTGCCGCGAAATCAATCCATGCTCAAAACTTGAAGAACAAAGTGAAACTAGTGGATGAGCATGCTGAAATGCTGAAGTCTCCTAAGAAGAAATTGATTGAAATAGTTTCACCGACAAAGTCAAAAGCGTCTCGTGCTCTGTTCTCACCCACAAAGTCTGTCCCTGATTATATTGTCCCGGGATTCAATGTAACCAAATCAGCTGAAAAAGTTAGAGAGGAACAGGAGGATGCATATGAGGAAGAAGGCAAACGAATGACAGCAGAGTACTTGAAAAAGTCTCGATTGATAGATGAGGTGAAAGCAAGCATTGACCAAAGAGTCCCGTTACCATCTTCATACGAGCATCTTGCCGATTCTTTTAGACTGATTGACACGATCATCGGAACTTTTCTAGGGCTGAACAGAAACTGTGTTGCAACCGAACTGTACAAAAACATCAAGAAAACGTCTGGGAAAGATTTTTCGGATGAACATCTATCACAAATTCTTTCCGTTTACCCTGAAGCTTATCATGTGGAAATGCGCGAGCAGAGTCGGGCCTTCAATCAAGGAGGGAAGTATGAGCTGGAACTACGCCCGAATCTTGTGGAAGGTGAGCTTAATTTATTATTCAATTTCGTTAGGCTATCTATAAAGCGATTTTCAGATTTGCAAGGATATGTTCATGAGAGAATGTCTATTGAAGAGGAAGAAGAAATGCCTCTAGTTCGTCCTTCCAAGCAACTGTCCCCAATGAAAAGCCCTCGGAAGAAAGTGCAACCTCTACCGAGAAAACCAATACTCGAAGGGAGAACGAGGCTTGATGCAGCCAGACAAAGAGATCGCGCTCATGTTTTCAGATATAAACTGACTGGTATTGTGTTGAAACAACATGAAGAGTTTTTGGAGTCTCAAGGACGTAAGTGTGAAAGATCAGAAACAGTAATTATCAAGCTGACATTTCAGTTCTTAATCTACAAGGAGCTAAACGCTTGCATCCATTGTTTCAACCTAATAAGCACTGTAAAGATTTGCCGAAAATTGAACTTCCCAAACCACCCATTCAGAAGAGTTCAGTGCACATTGGAATGAAAGAGGCTCTCGAAAAAATGCAACCTGAACAAGTGCTTCTACCATCATCTATGCAGAGAGTTATGAATGACTTGAAGAGTCCCCAGAAAGAAACAACTGGAGCATCTGGGGCTGTTCCTATCTCTCCTAAAAAGTTTTCTGAAATGCAAGAGAAGCAAAAAAGCACAGGAGGAATGTCACTGCTTGAGAGGATTCGCGCTAAAGAGGCTGTCAAAAAAGCTGCAGAATCATGTGTTGATAAGGATCTTCAAAAAAGAAAACAAAGATTGAGTCTTTTAAATGAGCGCTACATTCGTATTGTTTGCAATCGTTACACAACCAAGAAGTCCCGAACTATGCAAATGGAGACAGTCGCAGAGTTTCTTCAATTCAGCTCGTCTACTCCGTCAACGATTCCCGATATTATTGAGCATCTGAGACTTTTATGCGAGGTGGCTCCTGTTTATGTTGCGGAAGAATTGCGTTTGGGCAAAAAGTGAGAAATTGAAGATTCGCTTCGTTTTTTTGTATTTTTTTTTAGATATCTTCATCTGAAGGAAAATAATATGGAAGCAATCGTCGAAATCGTTGTAGAGGAACTTGGTAAGACTGAAGAAAAGATAAACCTGCAACGAAATACTCAAATAGCCCAAATGAGCCATGCGCCAAGACCGAAAGCTGCTAGATCTCTCAAATTTCACTGAACATTTGTAAAATTACCGAAATTCGAAATTGTAACCATCAAAAACCAAGAATTTCTTCTTTTCCAAACTTCCATATTTCAATTATACGAACACGAACATTTATGCTAATTTACTATTTCATTTTTTTGTACAGCACTTTTTACTTTGTAACAATTTTCACCTTCAAATCAATAAATCTTTCAAAAAATGTATTTGAAGCTGCCAATCTGAGTTTATTGTTAACTTTGCCTTATTTTTTATTTTCATTGCAAAGGCGCATTTCTAGTGAGGCATTGACGCGTTTCAGGTCTTTGACGATATCTTCAAAAGCCTGAATTCATTGGGTTTTCGATAATCTCCGTGCAATGTTTAGTGGCCGTCTTGCCGGATACCTATGCTCCAGATCATTCACGAAATGTTCAAGTCTTATGAGCAGATTTACACGTGACGGATTGAGAGATCGGTTACGTCATCAAGAAATTAAAGAGCTCACAAAAAGCCGGGAAGTTAAATTCGGTACAAAGCAAGGTATTAGCCCAGACGTAAGATCAGTTAGACCGATATCAGATTTATGGAAAGTAAGTTTTTCGCACACAAAAGTAGTACCAATCATTAATTATAGGCATTTCGCTTCACATTAGCAACCGGTGCAACTACATTCTCCATAGCTATCGTTGCAGAAATTTGGCGGCGAAAGAAGGAGGAACAAACTGCACCGATCAATGTTTTTGAAGCTGTAAGGTTTTTTCTCTTAGTGTGAACCGGAAATATTTCGGCCAAAGTTGCGTTTTGTGCCAAAAAATGTGTGTCCATTACGGTTCCAGCTATTTTTAGGTTAAACTCTATTTCGAACCTAAGGTTGAAGCCGGCACCGAGTACAAGCTGACAACTGGCGAGAAAAATTTGGCTTTTCTTATTGGATTAAACGTAGTGGTAAGAATAATGCATTATTCGATAGTTTAAATAATTCTTTGTCATTCAGGTATATCTTCTATGGAAGGGAAAATCATTGAAGCCGTTCATGACACGCTACTTCACGAACAGTTTCGCATCTAAATCGCTATGCTCTCCGATGCTATTGAGTGCGTTTTCCCACTCGTCAATTATACACCTCGGACTTAACATGTGAGTGTCTGAAACTGTTTTCGAGTATTTCGACGAAAGAATAGTTAATTCATACATCAAAACATTTTTGGTTTCAGGTACGTCATGTCAACATTTGCTCCCCATATCATTGAAAAGTTCATGGGGTCTGAACAGTTTTGGTCATTCTATATAACTGCCGCCGTCGTTTCATCCTTCATCAGCCTAGTTGATAAAGCTTTTATGCGATCTGGGATCAGGGCACTGGGAGCGAGTGGAGCTATTCTAGCAGTATTGACGTACACTTGTATGCAGATTCCTGATGGTAATAAAAGACAATGCTCTGAATCAATAGTCAATGTATTCCAGCTAAACTCTCGTTGATATTCGTTCCCAATTTCGAGTTTTCTGCGCAAAACGCTGTTTATGGAATAATTGTTTTCGATCTTCTCGGACTCCTTCTACGGTATATTTCACATCTAAGCATGCAAAACTTATCTTTCTGGTTCAGGTTCCGACTGTTTGATCACGCTGCACATCTTGGAGGTTCTTTATTCGGAGTAGCCTATTCTCTGTATCTCCAGGAAGCATTGTGGGATAAATACGGAGGATGGATCGAGAACTTCTTATCTACTGATGATCAAAAATAGACGTTCATTCTAGAAAAGCAAAAAAGAATTGCCGTGCAATAGTTTTATCATGTTTCTTACGAGGTAAAACAACCCTGCATATAATCTTGTGTATTTTGGGTTGAAGTTAATATATCAAACTTTCTTTACGAGAAAAATGAAGAATTAATATTTTAAAGTGTTAACATAGGTTTTATAGTAATCAATTTAATTCGAGTACTTCTGAAACAGTGCGCGAAGAGAATCTTCATTGATTTGGCACTCGACAAGCTTGTCCTCACAGTTTTCGATTCCGTTTATTCCGACAATCACCGTTGGAGTTGACTCAATCGTGAAATCGGTTCCTTCCACTGAAAGCCGTCATTCTACACACTCGTTTTCCTCTCACTTATTGGAGTTTATACGGCTCACCTATACTTTCACAAAGATAGTTCACTGAAACAACCAGGGCTTGAGACGAATATTCTTCAGCTATTTGATTAAATACTTCATTAATATCGTCACAAATAAGGTTTCTGAAATTTCAATCAATTTTAGGTTTGCCACCCTTCTTTAAAAATGTTTTACCCATCGGAGTAAAAGTAAAATATAACTGGAGTTTCTCCAGCAGCTTGATACACTCTCAAAAGATCTTCATTAGTATCAGCAGTAAGAACGGGCATAACAGAAGACAGAAAGTTTGAAATAAATGTTCAACGAATTGATCAGTTTATATTTATACGACAAGTCAAGGCCAAAGACACTCAAGAAATTCGATTAGGGTTCATTTCACAAAAAAAACTTCCCAAAGTTTTCGAGAAATTAGTTCTTTTAGTGAAAGACATGATCAAACATCTTAGAAGGTTTCTAGTCACTATCATTTTCCTGGACTGAGAGTGAGAAAAAGAAAAAATTGAATTATACAATTTTATTGAGTTTTGTCAAGATCATCCCAATGAATATTTGATTTACTAGGTACTCGATTTTTTCTTTGAATTCCTCCCTCTTTCGCTGTATTAGTTTTGATGGAAAACTCCACCCCAGTAGCCAGCGAAGCTGAAATGCATTTAATTCTGAAAATAAACAGCTTGAAAGAATTATATCACCAGAACTTTGAGCAGGAACAAGAGCATTATCTCCAATTGGAACTGATTTCTGGCCGACTGACTTAGCAACTGGTGGAGCTACAACTGGTTTTGGAGCAGTTTTCATCTAAAAACTCGAAATTTCAATAGTTTTCGAATTCAAAAAACCTGAATGATATTGGCTTCATTCTTTCTTCGCTGTTCCAATTCAGCCTGATCAACTGCATCAGATACACTGACAAATACACGATTCCGAGTAACCTCTTCGAAAAAATTGGTAGTTTCGAAGATCTGGCGAACTCTTTCTGAAAAAGATTAGAATGAGATTATGATTGGGAACTAACACTGAAATACCTTGAGTATTTGCAAAAAGAACAGAAATATCAATGGTTTTGTAGTCGTTATAAACGTCTATCAATGCATCTTTGCCCATCAAATCAACATAAAGAACTGCAGAACAGTCTGAAAGCGAGAAAAAGTGTCATTATGAGAAATTAAAAACATACCAACGATGATATGTGTAAGCTGTGTCGTCTCAAACTTCATTGTCGGATCCGAATCAGGTTCTTGATGTTTATCGTCTAAAACCTTTGCTTGGTGCGCAGTTACTTCCAACTCTGAATTAAAAAACTAAGTTTGAAAACAATCATCTCAAATTCACTTGTTTCTTTTTCTCTCGGCTGTTGATTTTCAGCATCTTGTTTCGCTTTTCTTTTCTCTGCGATTTTTCTCTTTTTCTCAGTTTCAGCAATTTCGCTACGAACTGAAAAAGAACTTTAATAAAACTGAATGCTTCAGCTCCAGACACCAATAAGAGGATTCAGTCCACAAGCCTCATGAATCCGTCCAACAAACAGTTCAGAGTTCGCAAAATATAATGGAGAATCGAACCGGAAAACTTTTATCCCTGGAATATCATATGCTGTTTCGTAGAGACCCAATCTTCGGAAGTGGTTTGTTCCTCTTATTCTTCCCAACAGTGTGCTGTCTGCCCTAAAAAAAACTGTAGTTTATTGGTGGGAAAACATTTAAAACAAACCATTGAGATCTCAAAACTACAGTAAGCAACTCAAAAACAACTCCAATTATCAATCCCAAGTTAACATTCAGAACAACAACCGAAGTGAAAGTTGTCGCGAAGATTAGCTGAAAACACATTCATTTGTGTCTGAAACGGGAGATTTCAAACTTACATAATCCACAAAATTCTTGTGACGAAGCGCTGAGCAGGTAAAAATCTGTATAAAAAGATCCTTCATCGCTACAACAACAATAGAAGCAAGCACTGGTTTCGGTAAATGTTCAATTGTCCCAGCTGCTCCCATTACAAAAATGACGAGTACACAAGACGAAACAATGGTTGAAAGTTGTGATTTAGTTCCACATTTCACTTGCATCATTGTTCTTCCAAGAGAAGATCCTCCAGCAAAACATCCAAAAAACGAAGACACTGAATGCATTAAGCCAAGAGCAAACCATTCTTGATTCGAACTGACAACGTATTGATGTTTTTTCGCTATCAATTTGCACAGAGAAATGTGAATTACAAATGATATGATGGCTATTGACATTGCAGAGCCCATCATTCCAAACAAATTTCTCATAGGAGGAACAAATGGAGACGGTATTCCACTTGTCACTTCTCCAACTGTTTTCACATCAAATTCATATGGGGTATTCCTTGTAAAACGAACTGTCAGTGTCATTCCAATAACCAAAATAAGTTCCATCGGAAATTTCACAGGAATCTTTTTACAGAGCCAAGGATCTATCACATATGCAGATACCAGGAGAAGAATTACGCAGATTATGGATATTATTAATGCAGGAATATTAGCACTTGTGATTTGGGAGAAAAAGCAGAGATAAAACTAAAATGAAAAAAGAGATTGAGAAGAATATTAGAATGGATTTCATACCTGTAAATGCTGAAACGGTTCACTGGTCGGAGGAACATTCGAAATTCCAGTCATAGATTTTAATTGTGAAGTCAATACATGAACGGCAGCTCCAGAAATGAGACCTTGAACCAGTTGATCAGAAAGCCAAACAGCTAATAATCCAGCATTCATTAATCCAAATAATATTTGAAACAGTCCAGCAAGCAACGTGACAGAAGTGGCTATAGCGATTGCTTCCGAATCAGTGACTTTTGGCTTGTTTTGCCGACAACAAAATTGGTCATCCAGTGCACTTGTATTAGAAGAAGTGCCATCAAATGAATCAGCATCTCCAAAACTTTCGACAACAGCTCCAACCATAAGTGAGACAATAGCAAAAGATCCAGGTGATGCATGCTTTGAAGTTCCGAATAATGCATAGACAAAAGGACCGATGATTCCTGTTATAAGACCGTAGCTAGGTGGCACACCGACAAGCATTCCATAAGCAAGGCCTAGAAACGAATAATTAAAAGAGAAAACTCAAATGAAATTACTCTGTGGAACACTCATTACAGAAACCATCAATCCACCAAGAAAATCAAATAGGAAACTAGATCTCCATGTGTATTGTGGCAACCACATTGCAATTGGCATTAATCCTTTCACAAATCGGCACCATTCTTTCCGTTTCCATTTTCCTATACTTTTCAAATGATAAGCTATTCTTCCGGAATGTGATAAATATGTACGGTTGAATCGGTAAATGTGATCGAATACCGACTAAAACAAAACAATTTCTTTGAACTTATCAGTGAAAAAAAACTTACTTGATCGAGGACATCGCTTTGTCTTGATTTAGGATAAATTTGTATTACATTTGTTTCAAATGGTATCCTGAAAAATGATATTGAAATTGAATTTATCTTCACATCTCTTTTCTAAAAGTTTTACATACTCATCAGGCGACTCTCTAATAGGACTCAATATGAATTTTCCCATATTTGCAGTTTTCCCTTCAACTGGGCTAAGCGATTGAGTGCTAAGCTCTGGGAGAGGTGAGTAATTTGATGAATCGGTTCGCAGTCGACGATACATGCTGGCATTCGAAACATAGAAATAACTGATTTATTGAGTAAAAGATAATTTTAAAACTTCCACACAATTTTTTCTGATACACCTCCCGTATCGTCTCGCCAGGGTCATCCGGAAAAGTTCATTTGCACGTTTTTCTAACGAAATTCAAAACGTGAACATGAACTTTTCAGAATGAACAGCTCGAAATATAAATTCTACTTCGGTAGAGCGCTCTACAGAACTCACACTTTGTTATGCTAGTAACCTTGTTCAGATTGACTTATTTCACTATTTATTGAATCTGTTTCCTGTGGTTACTGTAGAAGTACTGTAGGCAATGTAGTCTTTGATTAAGAACAGAGTAGTCTTGAATGAGTCCATTAAGAAGTTTCAATTTCTGGTTTCCATTGATATTTCGATGGACATTGATATTTCGATGGACAGTTAGAAAATCTTTTCTATAAATTTTATTTCATTTTTATTTTAACGCTCTGAACCTGCCCACTTTTGTGTGGGGGAACGACGAATTACGGTAGTAACAACCCGTCCCATTCTCATAGGCAAGCTACTTGGGAACGAAAAAGATGAGTTCTCTATAACTAGATTTAGACAGTTTTGTGGAAATCATTTTTATTTCAAGATGAAACATATCACAAAAAGATTCAGACAGCATATTTTTCGAATATTTCTTGAACTTTCTCTTCTTCAGCACCAACATGTCGCAGGATCTCTTCTCTGAAACTTTAATAAATTTACTGTGGAACATTTAAGATTTGTGTGCTGGTTCATTTTAAATTTTAAATTTTACCCATTATCCATAACGACGATTGTTGGTGTTTCATTGATAGCGAATGCGTCTCCAGTCACTGAAATGAATAAATAAACTTCTGATTCGAAAATCAAAGAATCGTACATTGGTCATCGTTGTAACATGAATACGTGTAAACCAGCGCCGTCTTCTCGTACTTTTTACACAAATCGTCGAAAAGTGGTTTGATGCGCATACATGAAGGACAGCTGAAAAGCGATAAAATCTGCAGTTTTAAACAGAAAAAATGTGATAACTTTTCAGTGTAGAAGTAATAAATGGCTCTTTTTCCTATTCCATGTTCAGACTTCTGAAGAAAATCTTCGTCTCCAAAACAATTGTAAACAACCATTCTGAAATGATAAATAATAAGAGATAAAATGTGTTTCATTTTTTCTCGAAGGGAGGAGTACATGAGACAAAAAAAAATGATATTCTGGACTTCAATCATGTGGGAAAAGAAAGAACAGAGAGCACAATGAAGAGATCTACGATTTTCAAAACATATTTTTCGATGAGTTTTCAATAAGAAATTTTATGAAGGTTTTCATAAGAAGTATCTGATGTAATGAAGACGTGACGAATCCTAATCTACGTTCTCAGCAAAATGAGTTTTTTTTGGGGGAATCGAATTCTGCAGAAAAAGGATAGAGCTCAGTGAAGCAAACAATGCACTTTTTTCTTATGTTGTCAAGGGTTTCTTCTCGTTTTGCAAAATAAAAAATAAGCTGAGAAGAGAAAAAATAGGAAAACGTCAATGATCAATATGCCCTATGTAAACGTTTTCTATGAACGAACAAAGTGACATCAGACTGCGAGTTTCGAGACTCTATTTTGAGATTATAGATCAATTAAGAGGTGATGAATTAGAACCAAAATCTCTGGAAACTTCAGAAAGAAATAAGAAATAAAAACAAAAGAAATCTCAATTTCCTTGAACTGTCGAAGATGCACATTGGTTGAAAAATATGACGTCCATAACTCCATAAAAATCTGAAAGGTAGTTAAAGTAATGTAAAAGAAGGCGTACTAAAATCACAAGAAGTGCCTAAATGACATGTGAAAAGTCAGATTTGATCAAAAAGATACAACTTTTATCGACGAAATGTACCAGTCATCAGTTATCATAAACAAAACATACTCAATCAGACCGCCATGTGATAACGATGCAAACCAAAAAAACCAAAAAAATATTGTGGAATATAGACTTTTATTAGAAACAAGTTAGAAAAGAACGAGAAATAAGGTTCGGAAAAGTTCAGGATGACACATTGAGAAGCAAGGAAATGCACCGAGAAGCGAAAAAAGAGATGTAGAAGAGAAAAAAAGGAGAGGATGCAAATAATAAGAAAATGGGAAAGATATCTGATTGCTGCTATTCAATAAGAATATGAGCTTACTTTCCAAGAAAAACTAATAAAATTGATATTTGAAACCAATTGAAAAGAAAACATTCAAATGAGAGAAGAGACATGTGAAAAAAGATATATCCTCTTGTGGGAATTCTCATGAGAAAAACGGAAAACTGAGTGATAACTGATCAACTGATCATACTGCAAAAATATCAAAGTTTGTTTGTTGACATCCAACGAAATGAGACGAAGAATCACGAAAAAAAAAGAAGTCGTGGAAAGCGAAGAGGATGTCTAGAAGATTGCTTCCGGCCATGTAGAAATAAGGGAATTCCTTTTTTTTTCCTATTTTTCTCTTGCTTCCATTTCTGTGCACTTCTTCTCCTTCTTCTAACTGAGCGTCAGATGTGTTGTTTTGTTGATCGTTGAGCACAGAAAAGAGGAGCAAATTGTTGTTTTCATTGCTTCATCAGTTCTCTGCTTCATCGGAAAAGGAAGGGCATTCCAAAAAGTTACTTGAGGATATTCAAAAGAGTAACATTCGTGAATGGTCGAAGCCCAACTTAATTCCTAAATAATCAGAAACTAAATACTATAATCAAAATATATTCCTGAAATTTATGAAAAAGGAGACACTATTAAAAGTTTTTGACGAAGGGTTGTTACTCACACGGTAATCGTAAGCCCCATAGCAAAACTTCTATTAAAGGGGCATGTGGAGTTTTTCCGGAGGTATCAGTTTCAACCCTGTATGCAATTTTCTCTCAGTTTGTTATCTAAAAGACTCAAAAGTAACAAGTATGAAAATAGTTTCACATTTGATGCTTCAACTTCAAATACTACGGGAGCAAATTGTCTTATTTGAGCACAATGCATAGGAGTGTGGTGAGCGTAGTTTGTTGATAATGCTCCAAACAGTTTGGTGTTTGAAGGCGAAAAACCTTGAAGTTCATATGGTTTTAAAGATATCACTGTTTATTAATCCAGGAGTTTGTATTACATCATTGATAAAATAAAAATTTGAACAAAAAAAGAAGCTTAGACAAGTGCCTTTTGAACCATGGTCTCAAACTTTTCTTTGTTGGCTCCACTGAATTGTTCCTTGACTTCTCCGTTGACAACCAGCATGAATGTAGGCATCGAACTAACAGAGTACTTCTCGCAAGCCTTTTCGCACTCGTCAACATTAATTTTCAAAATAGACAAACCGCCTTCGTGTTTTTTCGCAATTTCTTCGACCAGCGGCTTTATTTGTTGGCATGGGCCGCACCTATGTAATTCGTTGGGTAATAAACAATTGAGAAGAATCCGAGAAAAGCTCACCAGACAGCAGTGAAGAAGAGAATAATCGGCTTCTCTTTGTTCTCCTCGAAGTTGGAGGTGAATTCATCATCACTTTCGATAGGGAGAGTCATGATTTCTGGGAAGAAATGTTAATTCTTCCCTCGGTCATAGTTAGTGAGGAGAGGTAAATTTCACCGCAGAAGTTAGCGATGGTTAGCAATTGGAGAGTATATTAAATCTGTATAAAAACATTCATTTCAATCATTACATAATCACAATATGAATCATTTCAAAGCGGAATAATTATGAACAATCAAACAAAACGAAAAGAAGGACCATCATAGACGAGAGATACAAAGTTAACAGGTCCTGACTGGCCAAAATGTGGTTAATGTACGAAAAAAGGGGAAACGACGCCGTTTTGAGCAACAATGTGAAAAAGGAAGCGAAAAATATCAAGAGTGTGGAGCATATAAATGATAAGTGAATGAATACAAACGAATCGGTAGAGTTGAGAATGAAAACGGATAGAAGCAACGAAAACGAACGAATCACAGAAAGTTTAATAGAATTTATTCTGGAACTCTTCTTTTCCGATTATTGCACGGGGAAAGTGGTGTAAATTCACACGAACGATGATGACTAAAAACGAAGTTTCTCCAGAGCAATAACTCTCGATTCTAAAGCACGGAACCGATCGAGTAGGGCATCATATTCTGCCCTGCTGACATAATCAGCAGAAGATGAGAGATCTGGTGATTTTCGATTATCCGGAGATGTGAGCTTTCTCGCAGTAGACGGATCTGAACGAAATAATGTCTCTAAACATTAAAAAATAAGTACCATTCGAATCGGCAACAGAACTGCTCACTACTGGACGGAGAGCCGGTTTGGAAGCAGAAGACGGTGGAACTATCGTAGACGGATTGATTGAAGACGTCTTGAATGATGTGGCACTGTTATTCGAGGAAATGTTGATTTCTTTATTGGCCTGTGGAACGAACATCGAAGCAGACATTGTATTTATCGTTGGAGCAGATGTAGGAGAACTAAGACGACCCGTTGGGGATTCGTCAGATGACTGAAAAACAAAACCATTTAATCCAATTTCTTGAAATATAAAGCTTCCAACGACTAACGTTGTGACCTGAAAAAGCCGTGCATTTCGAATGAACTGAGTGAATCCATGGAGTACCTTTTTGATGTCAAGTAGCTTTGAAAATGCTTTTTTGGAATTGACTATGCCGGATATGATAAATTTACTCGATTTTTGAGAGAATTTGCAGTTTTTTAAAACACCGTAAACAGAAACTTACGCGATTACGGTTCATCACCATACTCATCGGACGATTCTTCGGAGGACGAGCACGATTTTTGGTGATATGTTGTAGCTCTGTAACCTGATCACCACCTCCGTTATTATCAATCAAAACATCTCCGCTGGCTGATTCGGCTGTCGAGGAACGATCTCGATTCTCAGTTGTTTTTTGTTGAACCGATGCCACTTCTTTTGGAGTCACAACTTTCAAATTCTGAAAAAAATCCACTTTGTATTCGAAATACGTTTATCCCGTTTAATTCAGGTTTATATGTTGTGAACTTAAGTCAATTTTTGATTCTATGTGAAGGAAACTTCAAAACACTCACGTTGGACATTTTCTCTCTAAGTGCAGCGAAGTTGGTTTTCACTCCAGAAGAGGTGCTAACCGGCATGCTTGTGGGTTGAGATGTTGAAACAGGAATGACTGGAACTTGAGCAGTGATTGTGGATGTTGTCGATGAGGGGATTGAATCTGCCTGGAATAAAAACAAGACTTGTGAAAGAATGCATGAGAGTGGAAACTAAATGGAAAAGTGTGGAGGCGCCGACAACTCGACAACTGAGAATTTTCGTAAAGAAATCATCATCAGTTTTCGTGGGAGGCAAGTTGTCTGTTCCTCACCACTCACACAATATCTAACAAGAGATGAAGGCAGAGTGTGATGATAATTCAAAGAAGCACAGATTTCAAACTCTCGAGGTAGATACTCACCGTTACGATTTTTGCTGGCTTCGGAGGAACCGCCGGCTGAGGTGGGTTTACCGGAGGAGGCTTGGGTCCAATAAGGTTCAGACTTGCATTGCGTGAGACAGAAGAATATTTGATTCCCGATTCAGTTGTATTCGGAACTTGAACTAATTCAACGAAATTATCAGGGAAAAGTCCTCTCTTTCCATATAATTCGCCTTCGAACCAACCAGCGTCACCGCAGTTCTGAATTAATGTCGACTTGAGGTGTTAGATTCATAAAGTGCGCTATTATCTTATACTGTCAAAACAAAAATGTGTGCAAAGAATTCAATCTTTTTTCGTGGGCGGTCCGTAGTAAGCTTCTTCGCCAGGAAATTACCTTGTTTGTGATGTTCAAAAGTGTGTCGATTTCTTTTAAAGCCAATTCATCATCGTGCTGAGGAACGTAAACGAACTTCACGCGAGCCATTTCTACAAATTTTCGAATATCATTATAAATTTTTAGAATTTCGGACCTTTTGTTTTTCCTGTCTCTGGTGGCGAAGTTTCCGAGGTTGCTGATGTTGTAACACTATTCCCTTTTGTCTCTAATGGTTTTTGACTCGACGGCTGATCAGAGAGAATCTGGAACACGGAAAGCATACAATTCATTTAACGATAGAAAACGCACTGTTGAAGGAGTTCTGTCAATCGCTTTAGGCTCTGCTCTCATCACAACTTCACTATTTCCTGTTTTAGATCGAGTTCCTGAGGTAGATGGTGTTGCAGAAGTTGTAGCATTGCTAGATATGCTAGGAGAGGGTTTGAAGGCCACAAAATTCGTTGGAAACATTCCGATATGACCAGTAGATTTCAGTTTTCCTTTGCTCCAACCGTCTTCCACTTCGCTTATCAATTCTATGAGATCACCAACAACAAAGCTAAGTTCATCTTCTTGCTTCGAACTATACGCATAGGTTGCTACATAAAGCTGGGGGTGGGATTGTGAAGGTGCAGTTGGGAGAGCTAAAAAGTTATCCTGTTGAAAAGCGAACAATTGGTTTCACAAACTTCTTTTCTCAACTTGCTGGTGAACGGAAAACGGGTTTCTGTTTGTCATATCCCTGGAAAGCCTGTTCACAATATCACGAACATTCCCAGCAACAACTTCCGACTAAAATTCAATTATCTGGTTAATTTTCAAAATGATTTTCGATTTTTCTATATTTCTCAAGGACTCACTTCGACTTGGGCCATCTCTCACTTCGTTCCTCGATTGAAAAGTCGAGAAGTTTGAAGAGAGAGCAGTTCCGATACAGTTCTGAAAATCGACACTTTAATAATTAATAACAACTGTATTAAGAAAAAAGAACAGAGACCAAATGTTATGCCTATAAAAAAATCGATAAGACTTATTTGCATTGTTAAAATGAGGAGACCAACAGAGACGACGTTATCAGTGTTTAAAAAGGCAGAAAACGAAAGTGGGACCTCGCGACGATCAGAAACTTTTATGTGGGTGAAAAAGAGCGGTGCATTGCAGGACAAGCTGTTTTTCGCGATTTCACTGACTGGTGTTACCCTCCGCAATGAGTCATGGCACTGCGGTCAATAGGAAATCGGGCGCACCGTCTCGTCGTATCGAGCGGGAAGATCAATCACTTCGAACACCCGATGTTTTTCTCTCTGATGACCTGTGAAAAAACGCGGCCAACACAATAAAACTTTAAGAAAATCTTGATGAAATGACATATGGGTTAATCCGACTCAAGTTGAACAACTACGATGTCATTCATACACAATCTGAGCCACTGTGAACAACCGCTTATTCATTACTTTTGTTCGAGGAGCTCTTGAAGAACAGAAATAAAAAAATTGAATTTACGTGTGATTGCGAAACGAAAGTTGAGGAAAAATAAAACTATTCTCACGTTTTACGTGCTATAATTTTATATTACGCTGGCATGTAAATAGATTTTTGTAACGTAAAGAACACCTTCAATTTGTCCTAGAAATGTGAATGTGGGGCATGTAGGTAAGTGTATATATGTGTGTGTTTCGTTTGCTAATAAACAGAATTGGGAGGAATAGAGAGTAAGTGGAGAGCGTAAGAGGCAGAAAGATGAGGACAGGTGTACGGCCTGACGAGGATACATTGAATTTATTATAACGAATACATTACTAGTAACCGCAATCAAGGCGCACGAAAAGCGATCGCTACGGGAAGTGGGTTCAATTTTTCCAGAACAGAAAAAAATAAGGAAAATGTTTGTCAAAGTGGAAGTGCGAAGAGGTGGAAATGTGAGTCATTGAGTTGATCAGAAACAAACTTCAAACACTTTACCAATTTAACGGATAATAAAGGTGAAAAGGAAATGTTTGTCGACATGAGTTTCATATATAAAAAGTATATGAAAAGGTACTTTCCCAAAGACTATTTGGTTAGACATCTGAAGAAAAAACTTTTTCGTGATTTCTAAAACAATAACTTAGATAATTTTTGAGTTTATAATGAGGTTCTTAGATATAAAACAAAGATTGGCAGTAAATAGAAAGAGATGAAAAACTAAAACTTAAAAGAGATCGCAGTCCTTCAGTACCGTTTCAAAGGTTCACTACATAGTTTTTACAGTGGTCCTGAAGCGACTGGTATTGCCAATTACTTTAGGAACAAGCATGTACATGATCGAAGTTCGAACAGAGTTTTCAAAATGTTCCAATAGCTAAATTGACATTTCCGGTCCAAAATCAAACGTCGAATTATTCGTCTGAAAATTTTCAGACCAAAAACAAATTTTTATGTGGAATTTGTGTAATTTCTCGTTATGATTTTCGGTCTTAGGGGGTCAAAATTAGTCTCTCTGCAAATTTTTAGAAAATTCCTAAGAGGTACCAAAAGTAACGTCCCTTGTAAGAAATTCTTGGTGCTTGGAATACTGTTAAAGATGAGAAGTTGACAGAAACAGTTATTTTGTTAGAAGGAAACGAGAGTTGTGTTTAAAAGCTCTTGTCCTTTGACTGTCACAAAGAAGGAAAATATGGAAAAAATCGCTCTTTTCCCACAAGACGTGCCTGAACAATTCAGATAAAAAATGTAGGGATGTGCCAGCAGATGTGCTGACATCTGTCGTGAGGACGCCAGATTCGAATTTTGGAAGCTCACGTTTAGCAGGAAGAATGGAGTTCGATGCGATTGGAGCTAAACGGAAAAAGCGGCCTATTGGGGACTGAAGCATAGACTGGCCGCCATTTCGATGGTCGCCGGTTTGGTTTCGCTCTCGTGCGCGAGAACCGCGAAACACAGACAACAACGCGTAGATGCTGCGAATGAAAACATTGGGTATTTCGAAGAAGACACAGACATTCACAATGCGCGAGAATGCGGTCCGCGCACCGCCGCAGGAGCCCTGAACCGCCAAACCCATGGACTCGAAATGAAGGAAACAGGAAAGGAATGAAGGGCTATTTCGCAATGAGAACGTATAATTGGTCTAGGAAGATTGGAATACATTTGGAAATAGAATGCCAATGAAGACCAATTTCGTGAACATGGAAGTTGAAGAAATTAGGGTTCAGGACTCAAACGAATGATGGTTCTCTAATTTTGCCATTAAAATATTAACATAGAGACTATTAAAATTCTCACACGAAACTTTGTGTCTACAGTGTTACAGTACTCCTAGTCTTGTGATTCTCTATTCACTTCCGAAACGATCAAAAGTCCACAGTAATAGTTATAGACTAAACCAATTGTTTAACATATGTTCAATCTTGTCCACAGCTGATAATCTGAGATCAGGTCACCGATAAAATGGTTTCTCTCGAGTGAGCTGCTCGAGGAGCCGGCACAGATCGGCCGACGGCGCCCGCGCATTATTTGCGAATGAGCATTACGAAAAACCCTAAAATCGCTCTCGTAAAATAGTAAAATGAGAGATGATAATAGCTTGTATCTATTTCATAAACTTCCGAGACTTATGAAGATATTTTAAGGAAATTAGGAAAAGGAAATTTTCACGTAGCAGAGGTCAGTTGGAACAGCAGCCTCTAGGATGACCACAACGAAAAGTCAACAAACCGATAGATCAGAGATGAGCCAGATTAGAGAGCATAATGAAATGAGAGAGAAAAAGGAACAAGAATTGAGAAGAAAAGAGAGAAATTCTAAACTATTGCATATACACTTCAATTGTCGCAAAATAAGACTAACTATCGTTTGAATAGCATATGATTTATTTGGATTTTCAAAATTCCAGAAGTCAAACGTACAATTGTTGTTTTTTAGTTTTATTCTTTCATTCCGATTCTCCTCCCACTTGTTCTCTGTTATTTTGGCAATACTTTGTTGTACAAAATACATCGATCAGAGTGAACACTGACTTCTCACTAGATCAGTCTTCCATCCTTTGTACTTTTGTTGAATGAAATTCGTATTCGATTTCACTTTTTCTTTTTGTTTGTCTGCACTCACACGTTGTTGTTACTTCCAAAATTTCATGAGGAATTTCTAGAAGTATTTTGTATATTTCTTCTCTCTTAGCATCACTGTTTGTCAAAAGTTATTTTTTCCCTGATCGTGATTCAATTAGAAACCATATCAACCATCCATATATCATTATGTTCTGTGTCTTTTAGTGGTCTTCTGTAGCAGGTTATAGATGAAGATATTTCACCATTATTTGGATACTTTTAGATTATTTTCTGTTGCAAAAATGTTTCTAGTGGGAATTCATTTAAGAGCTTTTTTTTCTTATAGATTTCCCACGATAAATAGTCTTCGTATCATTTTTACGAACTCTTAAAGCAAACAGCTGATGATTCAAAGCGTCGTTTGTTTCTGTTACGGTTTGATAAACAGCTCTTGTGAAGCTTGCATAGTTTCAAGTTTCTCACATAAATTATTTTTACTGTGTGAGTTTATATGTGAAAATTTCCATGTTCTTATTGTGAGGAAAAAAAACAATCAGTAACTGTAATAGAAGTGCATTCGATTATTTTGACGGATTTCGGCTCCTTTATCATGCGTAGGCTGCCAAAAATAAACTACGGTCATGCCGTTCTATTAGAGTTCGATTAGAGTATGACTTTCAAGTGAATTTTTCTCTTCGTTTTAACGTCTTTGTATAATATAGCCGATTATAATATTTTCCTCAGTGCAACCTTTTTTTAAACCACTATAACCCTTTTCAGTCATCTCCTCAAAACAAGCTAGCTTATCCTGGTAATTCACTCTTTCAATCTCTCTCACCTATGCCAACTGAATATTACTTATTCCAGAGAAGCAGAAGATTATAAGCTCAGTTTTCTCACTCAACTCGTAATAATCATATTATTATAAATAACACCTTCGTTCTCAGGTTCCTCTTCTCTCTCGTTTCCTCGTAAATCCGCATTGTCCCTCATCTGTTACGCTTCCATTCCGCGTGATCAATTATGCCGTACGGACTGGCAGATGGAAGGAAACGAAAAGGGGGAATAACAACGAATCAAGAGAGAATGATGTCTCTTCTGCTTCATTTCTTGACCTTTTTATATCAACCAGTTGGTTTTATTGTTTCCTATTTTCATCGTTCTTTGCTTTTTTTAATTTTTGTTTTCTTTTGCCAAAACAGATTATTGTTTTTGAATTACACTTATTTGGAACATTTGACCCAGTTCCTTTTTACAACGAAAGCATAACTTCTTTTTTTCTCTGCTCTTGGAGTTTTTCCTCATGCTTTATTCCGCGTGCCTTCGTCATCGTTCTAAAATCGGCACCGTTCTACCTTGCTCCTACTCTTTTTGTAATTCAAGATAAGAACATATCTTCTAAGTGAGCATAGCACTTTCCGAAAAAAGCGAGACACGAATAGCAAATTGGGTCACATTGGTGGCTGGCATTCCTTGAATAACAAACGTTCTCTCACTATTTCCTCTCCATTTTATATTCATAAACTTCACTCGATTATTATCTATTCAGATCTTTTTGCGTCTTTTGTTCGAATATGAATTAGGAAACAATGGAGGCTGAAGCCGTAGTTGATGTAAGTATTCAAGAAAAAGTCAGAACCATCTTATTGGTTGAGTTTAAGCCAAATCGCAATGAACAACTCAATCAAGAGAAGAATCAGTATCTTAATTTCTTGAAGCTCAACTATAGAATCCTTCATAGATATGAACAAATTCAAGAAATATTTATGTTCTCTTTGTAAGTAATTTTTCATTCTATGAGAGGAATAATTCAAGAGTATATTCGATTTTTTTCAGAAACAGTGCAATAACTACTGCTGAGAAGGCTCATGAACAGAGAAAAATTGAAGAGATCAATGCTGTGATTGTAGGTTTTCTGAGAGAAATATGGGAAACGTAATAATCAGATTACAGGCTAGCTTGAGGAATGTCATCTTATTGGCCGAAAAAAGAAATGAAACCAAGCTCTTCAGTGATTAAACTTACTCAATAACTATGTATGTACATATCGTCCCTCGAACTCAGGAATCCTTTCTGACTGCATCCCTGAATCAATTCTTTCGATAGCTTGTGAATTTTTTTTGTATAAACGTTTTCCAATACAGTAAATGTATTTATGATTTGGAAAAATACATAATAAATTAGGGAAAGGGACGTTTATTTACGATTAGTTCTCAAACTCTGTCAAATCACAACTCTACACAGCTACCATCTATTAGTAATGTTGCAAAAAGACTGCTGTGAGTTCGAATAAGGATAGCTACCTACTAGGCTACCTACCTTTGAGCATGAAAATAATTGAAAACGTCAAGGTAAAAATGAGACTCTGAAATTTGTTAAGAAAACTGGGAAGAAGACAAAATTAGGTCCAATTGTAGGTTGTAGGGATTATTGCTGTGAATGATCAGACAAGAATTTGGAGAGGACGGAAGCTGCTGAAATTATTTGAATTTCAAGTGGAGCTATGACAAGTGTATCCCTACTTGGTCTCTGAGATGGTGTTGGGGGCTGAAGAAGTGAAGAACGCGTCATCTGGTACAGCAAGCGAACATAACGACGAACATGTTCATCTGGTGAATTTTCGATCAACTCTGAAAAACAAATGCAGTTTGAAACTTTTTTAGCTAATTCAATTTTGATCGCTTGCTGACTAACAGCTCTACTCACCTTGGAGTGCCATGAGAAGCTTTTGAGCAACTGGAGTCACTACGTGAGTAATTTCCGGGTCACTCATATCAATTTCCGGGATCACAAGTTCGATCCATCGGAATTTGAGATCACTGTCACGGCTTAAAGACACTGTGAACTGCGAAACGAGTGCAAGCAAGCATCTCTGGCTCAACTTCGTGTTTCCGGGAATCAGAATCTTTTCCGGATTGATTTTAGAACATACAAAGTCCAGCAGACTCTCATTCGCCTTGTTCAGAGCAGCTTCAAGGGCACCTTCTGGATCCGTTTCAATCATCTGAAGGAGTGCCATTCGATCCAACTCATTTTTCTGTTGATGTTGCTGAGCTGCCATATGCATCGTGGCCATTGCAGATCCTTGTATCAATTGAGAAGTTGCAGCAAGATACTGAAGAATTACTTGATAATTGTCAAACTGTTTTAAACTGTCTATACCTCACTGATCCCTTGTTGGAAATGTTCATTAAGCCGTTCGAAAAGCTGTTCGCAGTGTCTCTCAAAAGAGGGGATTAAAGTTTCTACAAGTGCATTTCTCGTCGAGTTGCCGAGACGCTGGCTCATATATTCAGTGTTCTCTACACCGTGTGTTCTTACAGATGCTTCTATTTGCGCGCCCAGATTTCCTAAGCCAGTACGAAGAACTCCAATCGTATCTAGCCGTCCGTTTTCACATAATTGTTCAATACGATTAAACATGTAACCCTCCCTCAATCGAATATTTTCGTCTGAAACTTTGGAAACTATGAATGAGGCTCATAACCCAATCAAATAACTCACCAAGGGGACTAATGATTTGTTGAACCATTCTATCAGTGTTTTCTTTTCTCTCTGTTTCCAGACGCGCTAATGCAGCAATGACATCATCAAGTTTTTGATTAATTGTTTCAAGACTCAAAGCAGACGACACTGGTTGAAGTGTCTGCATGAGAAGGCCTTGTATCGGTAGGGATCCAACTTTTTCTTGGCCAGTGTTCACGTAGACTGAAGGACTGAGCTCTTTTTCAGAAGATTCGGCGGTGGTTGAAACATGTGATGGAATGTGTTGTTTCAACGTCAATTGTAGTTCGACCATACTCCGTTTACCCATAGCGACGAAATATCTTTTAGATTTAGTGTGCTTTATTCTCGATTCCCCTGCCTCGCTTGTAACCGATTCGACATCCTCTTCATCATCATTGCTGTCATTGTTGAAAAGATCGTCTCCAGATTCTTCAGCTTAATTGTAAAATATATACGTTTGAATTAACGAACACCTTACCATTCTCGAATGTGTTTGAGGAAATCGGTGCGATCGAGAAAATTGGATGACAAAATGAAGTTTGTGTTATTCCAACAAAACGAGGTTGTTCGTTTGATCTAAACGGGTTCATGATCTCAATTGTGTATACTCTCTGAAATACAACCGATGTTTATATTTTTCCAATTTTCTCGAGATTAAGTTTTAAAAACTTTGACTCGCCATTCCGTCCACATCAAGCAGATGAATGAAGTTTGACGAAGGATCGCGTATACTAATGAATTTGTTGATTGCCCGTGTCGTTTCGAATCGGATTCTTCCAAGACACCTCCACCCCTGGCACTCATAAAGAGCTACTTTGTGTCCATCGTTAGAAACAACCACACAGGAACGCCAAAACTGGCGACCGGGAGTTCTATCAAGATTCAGATCATCAAGAAAGAAAAAATCATCAATGAATCCCTTCTTGACAAATCCTCGTGGTTCGAAACAATGAGCTGGCTTCAAGGCATTTTTTACTTCATCGCTAAATGTGAAGAACTGTACTGGACCGTCAGTCTTCGCAATAGCTACAGCAGTAGAATCAGGCGAAATGCAAACAGAAGTGATTCGGAAATTTTTGCTGTCGCTGTGGTCGCTGAAATAGTGCGAGAAGAGTCCGCCGTCTTCTTTTTTGGCGTCTTCGAAACTAATGTCGTCACCAATTTCCGCATCTTTCAATACTCCGATGTTCACAATGTACAGTTGACGTCCCTGCAATACTTTTTGTCCAAAACTTTTTATTATAACGGAAAAACTGACCACATAAACGGCAACCATGAATATCTTTTCATCATCTTCTTCATCGTCTGGTTGAATATATGGACACCACGAGAGACGTGGTTGGTCATCGCTTCCATTGGACGAGTAATCTGGCCATTTGTTGATAGATATATATTTCTTTCTACAAAACAAAATGAGTTAGCAAAAGGAAGAAAGGAACAGATATTACGGTTCGCAATTATCCGACACTTCAAAAATGTGAAGAGATAAATCCGCGTTGAGAACTGCGAGCAACTTATGATGATGGGCAAAAGCTAGATCGATTGGGCGATATGGGAAGTCCTGCAAACTCAAAAACTGTTGCCTTCTACAAAAAATCTTGCACACTTTATGTTGCAAAAATAAGTACCTTGAAACGATGTCTTTGTTTTGTTTGTATGTTGATCAAATTGAGGGACTCTCCGACAGACTCATGCATCGAACGAAATCCGACAATAGGGCCGCTCGCCGTTAAAATTCCTCCTCGCAAAAATTGTATCTGAAAATATCCAGTAAAAAATTAGTTATATTTACGTTCTCGTCTAACATCGCCTTTATGGTCCATAATAACTTTGGTGTGTGCATTCGAAGAATCCCGTTCTCTCCCGTTATCCACATCCGATGGCGCGCTCAACTGAACAGTCACATTGCTTCCGATTTCAAAGCCAATGGAAGACTTCTCTTTCGAAATCGTACTAAAAAAAATTTTCTGAGATCATTCTGCTGGAAAACTTACTATTTCTCCATCACCACCTCCGGCGACTGCAGACCGTGAGAATCGGCCATCGGGATACCCTGAAATCTATTTACAGTATACAAATGTTTTACTTTGAAGAATTTACGGATAGCTAAAGCTTTTTTCAAAAAATCCATAGTAGACTACGACGCTAAGTAATGTCTTTGATGAGAAAAATGAAAAAGATGAAAAATAAACAAAAAAAACATTGGAAAAAGTCGGGAGAGCGTTGCGGAATAAAAAGTGCGAAGGTACACCATGACGACATATTGCAGACATTTTATCCAAATCCAAATGTTGAGTTAAAGTTTTGAGCCAAAGACAAATGTTGAGTAAAATAAAAAATAAGACCTCTTCCTTCAGTTTGAAAATGAGAGCAATCGTGAACATTTCGCACTGAACCCAATCAATTGTCACCTATTTTTTACTCATAACACTCGTGGTAGTCTCCTTTCCAATCTACATAACGTTGTGTCGATCCTTTCTGCTATCTCTTGATCAAAATTCTTCGCAGAAACACAGTTAAACATATTTCATAAGCTTATGGATAAGATTGATTATGTGAAAATAAGAAAGTTTAATTATATTATCTCTCACTTTCTATTCTTTCTGAACGAATCTGAATTCAGATAGAACAAGATTCAAGAAATCAACTTCGTAAAAAAAAAGTTCTGAAAGGAATCCGGAAAAAAATTCTCCTAGTTGTTCGTCATCTTGCCTCTCGTTTTTTAAAATAATGATTGTCTATGAGACTGCAATAGAACGAAACAAAAAACTATTTATAAAGCGAACAACTATGAGATCTAGTATCGCAATACTAGATAATTAGTTGTAAGAGAAAGACATTATTTACTAAAACAGAGATAGTGAGACTCTTTTCATGAGCAATTAGAGATAGTTCAAAAACAGTATGATTTCAAAAAAAGCAAGAAGCAATTTAGTTGACTGATAATAAGATACACCGTCTGAAAAGGTAGGGAAACGAAAAGAGTACAGAGCAATTCGATGAGTTGAGAAGGGGTTCAAAAGGGAGATGGGCAGCAGTGGGGGAAAAGTGAAAAAGAACAAAAACTTGAGATCCAAAAAAGGGAAACAGCAAATGGCTAACAGTGAAAAGTTTTTTAACAAAATACCTAGTTTATCACATTTTGATACAAGAGATAAAAACAGAGAATGCAAAAATTAAAAAGAGGTAGAGGGCTGTTGTTGAAGAACTTGTTTGGACTGCAGAGCTCTCTGATTTTCGAGTCGAACGACAATCATTCGCTGAAACTTCGAGAGTTCATTAAAATCATTTTGGGAGTGTCCATCAAGGACACAAGTTGAATTTTTCTATTACGACTCGACTCCAACTCGATTATCTTGATAATCCAGTCACTAACCGTTTTTCTGTTTCACAAACGCTTTGGCTTCATCAATCATTCTACAGAATCCTCCATGAACATCAGATATTATCCGATGCTTCCCATGCAGTGTATTCTCTCCAAGTTCTATGGCCTTTCTTTCAATCTTGTTGTATTGAGGCCAAAATGAATCTATTCTTCTGTAACTATATAATAAAACACTCTATTTCCATTGTGAAACGCACCCAGTGTTTGCAAAATTCGCCCATATCTGCATAATAATGGACGATAACCGTTTTTCATCTTCCAATTGTGTTTGATCATAGAGATGAGGTCTCCAATAAGGTTGGCCAAATGCGTATTCTATTTCATATCCATGCATTACGCCCATCCATCGAGGCCATGGATTCGCACTTGACCTGAAATAAGTTCATTAGTTTTTAACCAATTTCCCAAATTTTACCTGTAGGTGAAATAGTACATATAAACATTTCCGAAAATATTGTCTGATATCAAATCGGCAAAATCAATCAATGAACAAGTGAAGAATAAATCTCCCAAGAATCTTGCAACTCCATCTCTATATCTTTCCTCTGGGACATTGCTAGTTGAGACATGCTCGTAAGAATTCATAAAAGCATTTAATACAAGTTTTGATCCAGCGAAATACGGCATGAACGCTTTCATTGATTCTTCATAATGTTCTCTAGTTATCAGCGCTCTATTGTGGGGATCTTCTGCAGAAATCGTATGATTGAATGCAAATCCATATTTTGGAAGTGACATGTAGTACGGTAACCAATAAGTTCCTTCATCTTTGACACTTCCAAATATTATATTTACATCTTTCTTGAATTGCTTATTTCCCAGTTTTTGAAACACATCACCCTAAACTGTTGATTTTGAAGATTATAGATGAAAAAGTCCCTTACTTGAAAAAAGTTGGCATCAGAAGAAACAGGAACATACGCAAATGTCATGGGAGGACCAATATCTCCCGATATATTATCTGCTTCTGCCTGAACTAAATGAGCAGGGACACTTCGAAGACATTTGGCGATAACGTTCATATCTGTAGAAGTGCAATTGACTTTTTTAGCAAGACGTAACGAGAGATCAAGCATTGTTGGAGCAGTTGCAGAAGCCCACGAATTGATGATCGAACCACTCTGAAATAATCATTCAGCTTCTTCGAAATGAAAAGAAAAGATACCTTTGCAATAATATTTTTAAAATATTTATGTGAATTCGGAGCAAATAAATGTGCAGTGGCAGATGCAGATCCAGCTGATTCTCCAAACAATGTAACTCTTGACCGATCTCCTCCAAACGCTCCTATATTTTCATGAACCCATTTGAGTGCCAGCTGTTGATCCATTAGACCCATGTTACCTTGAATTGGAGAATCATCTCCAAAGTACAAAAACCCGAATGGACCCAATCTAAGATGTTTTCGTTCTTTATTTCTATGATGCTTCGAAAACTTACCTGTAGTTAACATTGACAACAATGGTATGTTCTTTTGCAGCAAGTACAGATCCACTGTAGAGATCCAAAGAAGGTGTTCCGCTAAAGAATCCGCCTCCGTAAATCCAAACCATAACTGAACCATCGTGATCTTCTGGTACCCAGATGTTCATGTTTAGACAATCTTCTGAAATCGCCTGAAACAATAACAGCTTGTTTCTTTTCAAAACATTCAATGATTTACTCCAGGTGGATTCCACATTTCAGCTCCTGGGAACTGAGGAAATGCAGAGTCAATTGTCAAATAACATGTTTTTGCAAGTGTCCGTGCTTCTAATTCTCCACTCCATCGATCTATCATTTCAGCCATTTTGAATCTTCTAGAACCAATTGGTGGTTTTGCGTATGGAACTCCCAAGAATGCAGAAACCTTTGCACCGTCGAATGTCTGAAACAGATATAAATAATATTGAACACAGAATTTCTTAAATAAGCTGAGACCAACCTGTCCAACTCCTCGTATCGTTCCAAGTGGAGTATGTACAACATGATCTCCTCTTACAATTGACCGTGATTCGAACTTTCTAACTATGGAAGCTAATAATAGGAATTGACAGAAGACGTGATAAGTAAGATGCCGTCGGATGACGGGCGCTCGCATGGCCGGAGAGTGTCTCCTACTGAAGGCTAGCTGCGACGACGGCGGCTTCTGATCACGTGTCGTGCCACACCTAGCATTCACATAGAAGTAGGCGGTCTGATCTGAATTATAAGAACTCTTGTGTATGGAGAGATCCTAATTGAAATGACGGAGCAGAAACTGAGGTAATCACATTAGAAGGTTAGGACACCTGCGGAAAGGAAATGGGCACATTCAAGCGGAAATTGGTACGATAGGAGTTGGTAATTGGTTTTTAGAATGGGGATTTTAGATTGGAATACATTGGAAGTTTACTAGAACAAAAAACTTCATGAAAAATTTGGCATCACAAATTCCAACTCTGAAAGACCTTCAGAAATGAAAGTTTTTTTTTGCGAGATGGCAATTTTCGAGTCGTGTTTTTCTTCCTACTGACCTTTTTCCGTTCATAGATTTTCATTGTAACGTAGAAATATTTTATATTTCAGGTAGCATTTCTCTATTTCTGTTCTATGTATCCTTATACCCAAACCCATAAAACCGTTAATAATTTGTTTTTTCTTCTGCTCCGTTTCTTTCTATAATTAGATGATTATTTTACGTCTTTTTCAGTTATTTCGAGCCGAGAATACAATTTGAGGTCAACAAACCAAAAAAAGGGAAAGATATCGGTAAGTGAGAAAAAAAATAAATTTGTGGATGCGCAAGAGTGTGACAAGGGGGCGTTGACGGACGAAAAACTGAAAGTTTACGGCCAATTTTACGAGCGAATCGTGTGCAAATAGGGTAAAAATGTTGCAGATGGGTGGCGATTGAAGGACATATCTCGACCGATCAGGATGTGAAAATGTGAAATTGATTGTCAGAGAGAGAGAGAGAGAGAAATATTGAAAAAAGAGAGTTGGAGTAAAGAATATTTGAAAACGGTTTTTGACATATTTTAGTCATATAGAGAAGTCTCAAGTGTTGTGAAGGCCCTTGTGAAAAGAATGACAAAAAGGGACGTTGGTCATTTTTGAGAAAAGGAAAGAACATTATTAGTTTGAAGTAACGTTCTGGAGTTGTGTTGAATCATGAAAAAGATGATTTTGGAACAGTACCTGCATTAGAAGGGCTTTTCATTAAAAGGCTTTGTAAGGCTCCTAAAGGATAATTGCTAGAAAATGTTCTGGAATTACTCTTTAGGAATGATAAACTTTTAAAGGCATTTTTAAACTTTCACGGAACTTGAGAACTCGTAAAAAATTAAAATCATTTCATTGGGTTCTTATACAGAGAAGATTGTGCATGAAAATACTGTCGCAGGACTCTTCTATTCCAAACTAAACTGTATCTATCTCTTTCTCGACGTACAGACAGATAATTAATTCAGTTTCCGAATGGTTTTTTAAACGTTTTGAAACAGGAAGTGATTAATTTTGAATATTCAAAATGTAACCGTGATCATTTAGAAGTAGAAGTAGAATTAACAATGGTTTTTTTCAGCGAAATATATACAGAACAATGAAGAACAAGTCGCAAAAAGAATGTTTGGAGGAAAGAGGATGTACAAGGGAGGCAAAGAAAAGAGATAAGAAGTCGTGGGAATCAAGGTTCAAATGAAAAAAAAAGAAAGAAGAGGGGAGGAAAAAACAGAAGAAGAAGAAGAAGTTGAAGTACTCATCTAGTCACTTCATCTGATTAGTTTCTGTTTCCACGTGATGTACCTACCTGTCCATGTCAACAAGAGATGGACAGAGCAAACAATAAGTAGTTGATAAGATAGTCATTTCGACCACGGAGGTGGAAGAGGAATTCAAAAGAGGCACAATTGCATGAAAGCTCTCTCTTCTTCTTCTCAAAACACTCGAACTATTCTGAATGCTCTTCGTTTCAAGGGTCAGCTATTCGTCGACGACTACAAAGGCATCTTTTGGAGCATAAACACAAATTCACACCTAAAGCGAGGTCTTTCCCCGGATGTCATCGTCATAGTTTGCGAGAATAATTCATTCGTGGCGCCAGTCTATTATAACCATTTTTCCCTCTAAAATCGGTTCTCTTCAGCGTTTTCTTTTTTTTTTCTTTCTCGTCTTTTGAGATATCTCATCACTATATCCATTTAATAGCACGCTCTTTGGTGACATCACTTGACACGTCACATTTCAAAAAGATCCTTAAAGACTTTCAAAACTTAATTTTCGCACAAGAAGAGACAAATGACGTGGAAAAGAAGGACGTACGTACGGAAGATGCAAGGGTCCCTCTTTCATGTATATGCCAGGTATCGGGTTGCCTTCAAATTTCCGAAATCTCCTCTTTTTTCTCTTCCCCAGGTTCCAGTTGCTGTGAAAAAGAGCATAACTTTTTTTGCTGCTGCAGATGTTGTTCGCATTTGATGACATGATGATTACAGTGGGTTTAGTGTAATTAGAGTGTTCGAAATCACATTAACAACTGAACTGATATCTATTGTTGAGGAGTGGATAACTCCTTTGAAAAATGACGAAGAGGAAATAGGACTAAAAAGTGTTCTGATTTCTGAACCTTTAAGCTCAAATTCAATTGAAGATCTACACTTCTAAGCACATAATGCCTATTTTTTCAATGTTTCATATTGCCTAATTAACTATGCCAACAATTTTATAGCGGTCTATTGGTCAAATAAATTACGAGAGTTGATCTTATGATTTAGTTGCAGATATGGAGACCAAAGAATATGAATGGGACAACATTCTGTAATTCGAGAGCTTGATCTATAACACGAACGTTCCTGCAATGTTTTTCATACAGCAAGAGACGCTTCACATGGGTTACGGTAAAAAGTTTAGTTCAGAATCTTTGAATGGGAAAAAGGAAAAAGGTTGTATTCTCAGTCAAAAGACATGAGAATAATGAAATGAAAATGTTAAAAAGTTAGAGGAAGCTGTGAAATTCGATGCTCTTGGACGAGCCGATACACCAGTGGAACGGACTAGAAAGGAGCGGAGACGTAAAAGAAGAAGATGAATTTCGAATGGAAAAAAGGGGTGGGAGGAGGTGAAAAACGATAGAAAAGAAAAGAAGATGATGAAGATGATGAAGACAAAACGGACAGAGTTAATCCAGAAACCAAATGATGATTGAAAGAGTTGAGTGCAAACGACGATTCTTAGAAGAGGAAGAAGTGACAAGAGAGAAGTGTCAGTAATGTTGGAATGAGCATTAGAAGAGTCCGAAATGGGTCGACCCCATTGGGTTTTTTGTGCTCCTCAATCCTCCTCATAGCCTGCAGTGTCCGCCCTCCCACCAAAAAAGAGTTGACTCCCCGGAGATTCCACGCAGTTTCCGAATACACGCCACAAACAGGGAGCGGCGAAACGAGTGGAGCTCCGAAGGGGGGCGAGAGAGCCCATCATCATCATCGGCAAATCCGAACACACTTATTTTGTCTCGGCTCTCGTCTTCGAAGAAAAAACTTCCTTTTCGGAAATACATATGAAAAGAGCAGCGGCTGCAGAAATCTATTTCTTTGAGGATTTTCGAGAAACGGATATGAAAAAGATAGGAAGGAAGGACTACCGTATCCGAGAAAGAAGGAACTTTATTCAACTGTTCCCCAAACTTCAGAAAACAAAAAATGGATTCAAACTTTGAAAGCTTATCAGAAAAAAAACTATTATTCAGAGTTAGAATCCAGCGAACAGGTTCGAACCACTTTTCCGTTTTCTGATTTCGCATTCATATTTTTCCCCTGCATCGATTTCCGACAATCAATCACCTTGCTTATGATACTTTACAAGTTCCACGTTTTCACATGAACCATAATGGTAATTACAGTAGGCAGTTACAGAGTAGAAAGCTTACTCACTGACTATTTCAAATTTTAGTTCGAAATTTGAGATGATTCAGTTTCAGTACTGTCTTTTACAGAATACTATGCCGAAACGATTTAAGATGTCCTTGT
Organism: Caenorhabditis doughertyi; assembly: GCA_963572265.1. NCBI lineage: Eukaryota > Metazoa > Nematoda > Chromadorea > Rhabditida > Rhabditidae > Caenorhabditis > Caenorhabditis doughertyi. Next base: position 11,780,791 of record OY751553.1, on the reverse strand, counting down.
TTGTAAGTATCGTCAAGTTGTTTTACTTTTCTCATCAAATTCTTTCATCACTTACAACTTCTTCTTTTCTTCAAAAACTGACTTTGAACAAGTGCATTGTAGGAGGGGGAATTTGGAACAAGACGAAGATGAGCTTGCTTGTTTCGGATTTCTCAATTTGTCGCACAAATGTGGACGAAACGCAGGTTGTTCCCCAGAGAACGTAGAACGTCGTTTTCTTCCTCATCTTCTTTTTTTCTTTTTTTTTTTTGTTTCTTTCTTTCCAAATTCACAAACAAGCATGGTTGATACGACCCAAATTAGCACATAAATTGAGCACATAAAGACAAAAACAAAGAGAAAAATATGGTAATTGAGAGAAATTAGAAATGTGTAAGAACCTGCTCTCCTACTCATCAAATGATAGAAAACATATAGACCAAGGGTGTCCGTGTGTTTCTCTTTGCGTCGATAGATCATCAGTTTGACATACACACTAAACACACAAAAACACAAAGTCCTCTGAAGAAAAAAAAAAAGAAGAAGAGGAATAAGATGAAGAAGACTATTGCCGTGGCACGACAATTGGCAGCGTGAGACGCGTAACAGGTGGCTCCGTAGAACCTTGGCGCTGGAGGAACGCAATGAAATGAACGAAAAGACATCTCAAATCTATTTTTTTTATTCACGTGATGAAAACTTGAAGTGACAGGAAAGAAGAAACGAATCGCGTAAACGGTTCCTTTCGATGTGTTCTTCATTTTTTAGAAGTGGAGTATAGATATCGTAGTACATCTGGAAGGGAACATGAAATAGTATTTCTGAAAATATAAAAATAAAACTGTTTGAAAATGATAGATTAAAAACCATAATTTGAAACGGGGAAATGTTTAGTGTCACCCGAACTAACCAGACATTATGAATTAGGTTGAAATTCAACCGACCAACCAACTCCGGATGTCGTGGGTCGATGCACACCTTTTATGAAAAGTCTGAAGTAAGTTAAACGAAAACAGCTCTGATGTAGTGTTTTCAGAGAAGAGAGTTTAGAAAACAAACAAGGTTGGGCCGAAACTTTCAGTGAAGCTTCTGGATCCGAGGGACAAAGAACGTCACCTGAAAAACTAATGAGACACTAGGAGTCCAAATGTTTAGATCAATTCAGATCTGAGCAAGGGTTTTCATCCTGCAATAAAAACGACTCTCGGTGAACTATTATTTCCAGGTGCCGTTTTATTAGAGGAGTTCCAATCTATCTTGATTCAAACCAAATTATCTTATATTACTTGATGTTCTTATTTCCCCATTTGTGGAGTAAAGCTTAATCAGCAGTTTATTTTTTCCAAGAAATAGTAATTGGAAAAAATAGTTGATTAAACGTTTGAAAGTTTATTTGAATTGAATTGGATTATTTATTACTACTAGCAATCCAATGACTAGTCATCAAATTTTTGTTCAACATGTGTTCTAACACTTTCTATTACGTCTCACTTGTCCTTTTTTTCCGGTCAGAGACCAGCGAATTTCAAAAAAATAACCATCGAAATCCTCTTCGTTTATCCATCTCTTTTTCAACAGAGAAACACAACTTTTTGATCGTCGAATGTTTTCCCTTTCAGGTGAAAAAATGTTATAATTTCTCACGAAGCGTTTTGTTATTGCTCATGCACATTCTTTGGCCTTTTGAATTTATTTGAGACATTTCACCGAGAAATCTTATCGCGCGTTTCCATAGAAATATAAACCCCGCCTCCATTTTCAGAAACAAAATAAAAGAGCGAATTTCAGACGAATATCCTTTGACGAATGAAAGAAGGTTGCATGGGATCGACGCAATTAATTGCGATCTTTCTTTCAGCTATTTCTTTTGTTTATTCTCAAGATTGCTTATCTGCACGACTGGCTGCAACTGATATTTTAGGTAAGTTTTCGTATCACTTCAAATCCATTTATAACTGGTCAATCAGTTTAGTATTATGCTCTTCTCTTTTAAGTTTATTCTCTTGATTTTTCTTAAATACTTACTCTAGTATAAGTATCAGAAGTTTTAAAGCTCTCGTCTAATATTCCACTATTCAAACAGGTCATTCACTGTAACTACTGTTGGTGTTTCTAGATGATTACACCTTATAAAGCAGTCACTACTTACTCTTCTATTAAAAGCTCGTCATTCACGGAAGCTAACGCTAGAGATATGATTCGATTTTGCTAGTCTAATTCTTGTTCGGTACCTAACTGATGTCTCATGTTTTTCAGAAACCGTTCAAATTTACAATAACGAGTACGCTCTAGAGGATGATCATGTGTCGTATGAAATCGCCTCATCATCACCATCCAACTCGTTCGATCAAGTGTCTGATTCGATTCGTATTATGGTAAACAATCAATCGGCTTGTCCAACGTCATGTACAGTAACTCTCAACAGATACACTGATTCATTTCAAAGTAAGTCCCGTCGAGCAAACTAGAATGTATTTACGTTTTTCAGCTACTGGGTCAACTGTTTTGTTCTTTGACACTGAGCACTCTTTCTACCTTCCCAGTCATTATGTGTGAGTCATACATATGTAGCACGTGCTATGAGATTTCAAATTATCTTTGCTATAATTATATAAACATTATTATTTTTTTTAGAAAAGATAACACAACAACATTTGTCTGTGTTGCTAATAATGGATCTTGTGGAGCTACTGTGCCCATCTACCGGTATTACAAAATATCAAATGGAGGAGTTTGTATGTCTTCAACTATATCGATTACTCAATTGACTAAACTTTCAGTTCATGCATATTCTTTCGATCAGGACGTTGTCTATGATGGATACAATCAGGAATTCCTTCCAATTTGTTATGCTTGGTCAGTCCCAACTGCAACAGTCGCCAGTAGACCGACATGTGGTACACTCAATTTCGATATTCCTCCAGAAACACTTTCAAATTTGAATATTTATGATAATTATAAGAATGGAATTGAGAGGGATCATTATTACACTACTCTCCAGTCAACTGATCCAAGTTTAATTTCATATAACCAGACAGGTGTTATTGGGAAAGTTCTGACTTCGTCGAAAAGTACATCGTGCAGCTGTCTTGTCAAGCTACAACAGCAATTTGATAATCAAACTGGCTATTTTCGTGAGTCATTTTCAATTGAATCAGCCTAAAAATCTTCAGTTTCTCGTTTTCAGACCGCCTCGATCATAAGCTAGTTGTGACTGGTCAAGAGCCGAATAGGCCGTATGAGGAGTATGTGGATACTGGGGAAACCGTATATTGTTCAAAAAGACTTGGCGATTGTGGAGCCACGTTACCACTTTGGAAACATTTCCAGTTTTATGACGTTGGTTAGTAAAATGAAAAGATAATGAGAATCTGTTCAAAATCAAATCGTGATTCCAGACACCGTTTATACCACTGACTCATCTCCATTACCGATGTCGTACCTATACCCACAAACTCCACTTTGTTATATTTGGCCAGCTAATTATTCTCCTAATGCTTCAAACATTGTCTCGGGAACACTTGCACCTGCTCCTCCAGTGACAACTCCACAACCAGGAAGTATTGAATCTACGATAACCTCAATGACAACTGTTGCAACTACCGCAACCGGTAGTACTAGACTCTCTGATTCTGGTGCAGCTTCCAATATTTCTACTGTCAGTTCATCTGGTTCCACTTTCTCAACTGTCCCTGTTTCGATCACTGGTTCAACGTCTCCAAGTGCGATGCCAACAGTTACAGGAACAACATTTTCAACTTCAATTATTATATCTAATAGCTCTTCTGGAACGACAGCTTCAACGCCAATCTCAAGTCAATCAACTGTCAGTAATTGGGCAACGAGTCCGATGAGTCAAAGTACAATGTCAACTGCGTCATTGCCGACAGCTTCAACTGTTCCTAATAACCCGATCTCTTTGGCAACAACATCTTTTACACCGGTTTCAAGTCAATCAACAATTAGTGTTTGGGCCACAAACCCAACAAGTATGAGCACTATCCCAGTTGTAACCACACCAACTACATCAACTATATCCAGTATCTACCCGATCTCTATGGCAACAACAGCTTCTACGCCAGTCTCAAGTCAATCAACAATTAGTGTCTGGGGGACAAATCCAACTAGTCAAAATACAATGTCAACAGCGACATTGCCCACAGCATCCACCATCTCCAGTATCTACCCGATCTCTATGGCAACTACACCTTCTACCCCAATTTCGAGCCAATCGACGGTCAGTGTTTGGGGGACCGGGAGTCCTTCCACACCAATTACAGTATCAACTTTCATGACTCCAACTGCACAAGGTTCTGTAGGAGTTACATCACCAACTACTGCGCATCTTTCTGATTCTGGAGTTGTTACTCCTGGATTGGTGGTTCCTTTGAACTCTTCTGCTACTGCAACCACACCAGAGCATTCAGTAACGGCGGTACAAGAAGTCACTGAAGTAAACATGGAAACGGAGGAGCCCCTTGAGGATGAATACAATCCACGTACACCAGAAACGTTCACTCTTTCTAATTTCTTGTTAACAACAACTACATCTGTTCCCGCAGGACAGATTGGGACAACAATAGGAAACCCATTGCCAATCGCTTCAACAGAAACTCGGTCGCCGACCTTTCCCACCATAGTTTTTAGTTCCAACGAAACCGCTCCAACACCGGCAACCTCCGGGCCCACTCCTGCTTTAGGAGTCACTCAGGTATCTCCCGTGACAGCAAATGCAATACCCAATTCTAACGGAACAATTCCTTCCATAGTTTCTGGTTCGACTGAAAGTACTCATGCTCTGGCAATGTCTGAAAATTCTACTATGACGACTCCAGTACCGCCACCTATGGTAACAGGACCACTTGTGTTCATAATACCAACAATTGCTGCTACTACTGAACCTCCAATAACACCTTCTATATCAACATCTAATCCCACTCCTGGAGCAACACCGCAGCCAACCACTGTAACTGTTGGTACAACACATTCTCTTGATGTTTCTCCGGCAACTCCCACACCTCAACACATGGCTCAAGCAGCTCCAACTTATTCCATTGTAGGCGGAGCTTTAGATTCGTTCACAAATTCACCTATCATTGCTGCTATTATTAGTAGTTCTGCTACTTCAACTTCAGCTCCAGCTCAATCTCAACCTACGCAGGGTGTTCTCAACAATATACCTTCTACAGTTCCCGTTGCATCAACAACTCAAGATCCAGGTAAATTTCAATTTATTAATTCAGATAACGGTTGAAGCCAACTGTTAAAATCCGGAGAACTCAAAGTAATCATTTCAGGAATCATTTGGAAAGCTGGCGATTGGATCAGTAACACGTGGCATTCGGTATTCGGTGGCAATGATCACCCTGTTATCACAACCTCTACGAACCAGCCATTTGGGATCACAACAACTCCACGACCACTCGGAGGACTTGTTGGAAGTCTCATCAACTCTCTAGGTATCCGACGATCTGTAATGCCTATGTTTATAGATGTTTTTAGGTGGAAACAGCACAAACTCTTCCAATCCAATATCCCCGCTCTTGAACACTACTAGCAATTTTATCGATCAACACCTCAGTAGTAATTCAAGTCAAAACGTTTTGAACAATACAATCACCTGGATTGATAACAAGTTAGACAATACTGGAGAGTTTCTTTCGAATGCCTGGGATTCATTGAAATCCAGCAATGGCACAAGTGGATCTTTCGTGAACAATACTCAAACTTGGATTGGCGGAGCCATAAATAGGTACCACTACCATTCGAGAAAAACTGCAATGCGTCAGATTTCAGCACGGGAGGATTTGTTTCGAATGCTTGGGACTCGTTAAAAAACCATAATAGTACAACTGGGAGTATTGTGAACAACACTCAAACATGGATTGAAGGAGCGTTCAACAGGTTTGAAAAAAAATCATCAACTGGTATACCCTTTTTCAGTACCGGAGAGTTCATTTCAAATGCATGGGATTCATTAAGTACAACCAATCATACTGGGTCAATCATCAACAAAACCGAAACGTGGATTGGAGGAGCAGTTAACAAGTATAAACTCGATCCAAAAAGTGTATCAGTTTGTATTTTCAGCACTGGGGAGTTTCTGAGCAATGCATGGAATTCTTTTGGAGCAGCAAATGGAACTGGAAACCACGCGTTAAATGAAACAAAAAGTTGGATTGGTGGAGCAGTTAACAGGTACTGTAAAATATCTACTTCTTATTTTAATGTTAAAATCTTTTTGAGTACTGGCGAGTTCTTTTCGAACGCCTGGAGTTCACTAACGGCCTCGTCTGTTTCAAATGGAACTTCCCAAAGTGTAACTTCTGTTAGTGCTACAGAGCCAAATATTACCGCTTTGGCTTCCGCTCCTCATTCTAATCCAGTTGGAAGTGTAGCCAGCGTGATCCTACCAATAGTCAACGCTTCAACTCAAGAACCCCCGATTGGAAAAGTAGAATGGAACGGAGAAATTGTCAGTGGACCACTAACAGGATAATCCAGTTGAAATTGATTTTGGAAACAAATGTACAAGAATCAGCAATGTGCTCATAAAACATAAAATATTGTTAATAAAGCTCTGAAACCCCCTGCGTCATTCTTATTTTCTTTGATCATGCAGAATAGAATACATAGTACCAAAGTTTATATACAAGCAGTAGATCTCGGGTGAATAATGATATATGATGCAAAAACAATGTTAGATTGGTAAATAAAAAGATTAGTGGAAAAGTGATAGGTACATAAAGAACCTAGATGTCTTCATCACTGTTAGATGGACAATGACGACTGCGTTTGGACTTGTGTGTTGGCAGAAGGCTTTCCGTGTCTCCGTGATTTCCAGAGAATCCATCATTGGCGAAAGCAGCAAGGTGATTGAGTCGAGAGCGTCTATAAATGTAGCGAACTTAGTTGAAAGATAATAGGGGCACACCTTCTGCAGCAGTTTCTGATCAAGTAGAAGATACAAAGCACAGAAACGGCAGACAATCCTCCGAGAAGCATAGCTCTGAAGTCCTGATGTTCGTTAGACACAACCCAGTCGTTGAAATCGGAACGAATGTAGGCAATGCGAGATCGGAGAATGTCAATATCTTCTTTGAGCTCGTTTCGGGTACGAGTCAAGAGATCTTGAGTAGTCTGGTTCGCAGTTTCATTGACAGGTGAGATGCTTTCACGGCTGAAGAACGGCACATGAGTATTCTGAATTGCGTTAAACATTCCAGTGAATGCGTCTTCAACGTCTCGGAAGAAACTGGCAGTGTCATCGGAGGTGTCGTTTCTAGAAAAAACTAGTATTGTTACCTCGGCTGCTCAACTTACACATGCATTGTCATATGAATCATGTTGCGTGATGCGTTGATGTCTTTGAGTGCTTCGCTGATTTCATGTTCAATGGATTCTTTCGTGTCTACACGATGAGGCTCCGAGTGAACCGACTTGTAAACTGACGATTCTATTACAACAGTGAGCGTGAGAGCAATGAGGATGAAAGAACGCATCTGAAAAATGATTTGTATCAGCATAAAATGTGAGCAACAAAAGCTGAAATCAATTTTAAAACCGATAAAAAGTAAAACACGAAGTGAATAATCAGAATGACGAAAAGACGCAAAAAAAATCAACGAAACCTGCCCGCTTCGGAAAATTACTTTTTCCCGCATTATAAAAACTGTTTATGTTTCGCGGGCGCATCCAATTTCAAAATACCCACTTAGTACGCAAACATCGCAAAAAACAGAAAACAGTAATCTTTAAAATTGAGTAAAGTTTTCTTGCTTTTCTCCACTTTAAACTCCACTCTTATCCATCAAGATAATATTTGATTTTAGAAATATGGATCTTCAGTTACAAGAAGATGTTCAACAGGGTTTATCGCCTACCCGAGGTGGTAGCCAGGTATAGAATAGAAATAGTTAGCCTGATTAGAAAACAATTTCCAGCAAAATGTACCACAGTTCAATACCGACCCACCCAAGAAGCACGTTCCAGTTGTAGACATAGAATCATTCGAAAAGGTGTATGTTTCACCATCTAGAAATACGAGGAAGCAAAACCAAACTCAAAATCAGAAAACGCCACCGAGCCAAAACGCTCGTTCTCTTAGATCCAGAGATGGGAATGGAAAAGTTGCTAGATCTTCGGAAAAAAGGTCACCAAGTCAACAATCCACGTCGAAATCGAAAAAGTCGAATATTAAAGAAGATTGCATACGGGTCACTCATCGATCCATAGGAAAGTCTAATAACCGATCAACCCAAGGAAACAACAAAAAAACCCAGGGAAAAGATTCAGGAAAGAAAGAATCACAAATGATTGGTCGAACAACAGGTGGCACGCAGAAAAATATTCAACGAGAACCGACAAAGAACAATCTGAACAAAGACGTTCAAAAAGAAAATGAGCCAAAAAAATCAACTCGGAAAGAACATGAGTCGGTTGGGAAAAAGGAAGAACTTTTCAATGAAGTACCGCCAGTTAATATGAAGAATCTTCTCGAGGTTCTTCCAGAATCCGCTATAATTATCTCTCTTCCTTCTGCTGATCTATGCATTTCTGACCCAGAAGAAATGCTAATCGACAGCGTGCCGACAGAGAATCCAACTGATTCAACTATTCCACTCATGGTTGTTGGAGTGACGGTACGAAGACTTTGTTCAAATCACTCAGACTTATCTTTCACAGAATCATGTTACCCCAATGAAAATACTGGAAACAGCTACTGTCATGATGGATAACACTACAGTTGACACAAAAACCAATGTTGAAATTGTTACCTCTTCTGCAACTCTGGCTCTGCAAAATGGCGTTTCAAATGTTCGAAAATATTATTCTGTATTCGTATGGTTCTCATTCAAGCAATGTTGATTAATTTTCCAGATAGAAGCTGATTTGGGGATAAGACCAACACCTACGAAAGTAAATTCTCCGGAAATCAGAAGATGTTCAAGTCCTATAACTACCACTTCTCAATTAGGAAAATCTCCGAATCACCAAAAAAGTCCTACGGCAGATTATAAACAATCTAAGGACATGAATGTGAGAAATACTAACTGAGAATACATCGTTTATCTTAGAGAATGCTTGCTTCCAGAAATGCTTGGATCTCCTCCGAGAAATTGAAAGAAATGTAATGAAGAAACGGAAGGCCGAGTACGATTCGAAGAAAAAGTACAAAATGTTTTTACCTGATGCTTTTTCTGATACAAACTTTACCGAGTCAATCGTACATGTGAGTTTTATCCAAGTAGAACCAATTCCACAATGCAATTCAGAGCTTATACGGAAGATTCAACGTAACTAAGGTGGTAGCTCATTATACGGAAAAGGGAGAGCGCATGGGTTCTGGAACAATGGTTGTAACTGAAGATTGTACTGAAGGTGTGAAGAACCACGTTCCGGAACGTTTTTGGAGAGCTGTCAGAATGGTGCCGTTGAAACGTCGGGAATCGCGTTCAAGTTCCGATATTGTGAAAATGTACTTTGAGTTCGGAGTACACCCTAATTGGACCGACGAGAAAATAAAGGTAATTAATTCCGAATTTAAATACCGTATCTTTGTCTCATTATTGCCGTTTAGCTTTTTCAGACGAAGCTTGAAAAGGAGTTTCAAGTATCTGATTTTCAAATAATTTATGATGCTTATGGACAATGGACCAAATCTGCAATCTCGACAATGCCCCTCAGTACCGCCGAAAGTATCGATAGAATGGTGCGTTGCAACGAAGGTAAATAAATAACACAGACACACACACACACATAAAGTTTTCAGTATTCGAACCCCGGCTTAGCGCAATGATGCTAGAAGTTGTGGATGCAAATATTCTCAATTATAGTCAGAGATAATCCGTGTTACCTAATCAACCTCGTTGTTAACCCTTTTTTGTTATACTGCCTGTTTTGAAGACAATTTTATAATTTACAATTTACATTTTATGCTGCCACTGCATAGTTGTGAAATCTTTCAGATTTTTTGGCAATTTCAGCTTTCTGTGAATTGAGGTAAAAAACAGTGAAAAGCTGTATTAAAGAAGAAATAAAACCAATTGATCAATGAGCTTTATCGCCTGTGGATGATTCGAAAAGTGTTATGGAATAGGAGCGTTATTTAAATATTTAAAAAAAAATTGATAAAAATTTTTATGAAAATAATGCTTGGTTAATAAAACAAAGTGCGCATATATTTTGAACGTGAGAACTAGGATAAAATATTACAGGTGGAGGAAATGACGAAAACTTGGATAACAGTGGAAAAATGATAATCGTGCAGTTTGAGAAAAATTGTACAGATCGTTGTAGAATGCGTGTGTAATAGCTTATTGGGAATGGGAGTTGCAGGAAAAGTTATGCGAATAGGGAAGTCTATCAGTTATTAAGACTGACGAGATACATGTTTTTATCTTTTCTTGGGCGACGTTCTGGTTTTCCTGCCGGAAGAAGAACATGCTGATCAGGTCCTGAGTGGAGTTTATTCGAGCAGGAAGGGCAATAATATTGACGACATGGTCTCTCTTTACAGTATGAGCTCTTGTTACTGTAGACGTTGGTACGTTTCATACGCAGGAAGGATATAATCTTCTGTTCTAAATCCATTTGGACCTGAAATCGAACTTTTAGAGTTTTAAAACTAAACTGATAACGCACTGGTTCTTTTCCTATTTCAAAACTTGGTTTTGGTAGAAAATGATACCAGAGTTCCGGTCCCACACGAAATTCAACTCCATCGACTTTCACGGTTTGCTCTTTGTCTAAACCGAACGATTTCGCCATTTCCAAAAACTTTCGAGCTCCGGTTTCAAGTTCATTCTCAGTTTTATCTTCTTCATGACTATCTAAGCTATTGGAATGGAATGACGACTTTGCATTTCTTTGATGTTCGGCATCCATTTTGGAAATGAGATCTTCATTATCAACTAAAGATTCCTTTGTATCAAATGGAGACAATGGATGGTTCGATGACCACATGTTGTATGTCTAAAAACTGACATCGTTTGACTATAGATTAACCACTTTCCACATACCGGTGTCTCTGGTCTGTTCAGATCTTTCCTACAACTTGCCAGTTGGTCATAAGCATCCAAGAATGGATTGAACCAAAGACCTCCACATTGATCGCATCCCACATCCTCCATTACATACGGTTTGATTTCAATGAGCTAAAATAAAATACTTGAAAAAAGTATCACAGAAGATATGAACTTATACCGTTTTGCTCGAATCAATATTCTCAAATTTGATATACTTTCTTTCCAAAGCTCTGTTGAACGAGGAATCTCGTTCGAAAGTCACTCGTGCCGCTCCCTAAAACTATAAAATTGACGTTTCCTGAATCGTTGCAAAGGATTACCTTTGGATATCCATAGTCTTGATCGATATCAATTGTAACCAGTAAGACTTTTCCGAATTCCGAGAATATTTTTGCAATCTCTTCCGCGGTCACAATCCTAGGAAGTCCTCCAACGAACACAGTACGATGAACGTCAACAATTCTTGAGTGTCGGGCTTTACTAGATATGTAGAATGCGTTCTGGATGAACCATGGACGAATTTGAATCTAAAATTGAATCGCTAAATACGTTTTCTTCAAATGTAGTTTAGTACGGTTTCTCGACATCCTGGTACAGACACAAAATACTCGGTTCCGGACTTCTTACAAGCATTCATCAGTTTGATGACTGAGTGTTCTTCAGAATACACCAAAAAGAGATAAGAGTAAGACGAGACTGGTGTCATCTTTCCACGAACTGAACATTTAAAACATGAACATAACAAAAATAAGTAGGATCTACATACTGTTGCTTTTTTGCTTGACTGGCCAATCAACAAAAACAGGTCCAAACTTTCCGAAGAATGTGTTGATGATCTCTCGATTCATCGAATGGGATATTCCACCGACAAAAACTTTATTGGAAACCATTCTTTGTTTTTTTCCATCTCGGTGACTCTTGACTACAGTATGAACATCTTCTGCAGTGTACATCGTGCTTCTTTCGTAGTTTTTTCCATCTGCAACCATAATTATGAAAGTATTTTTCAATATCAATTTTACCATTTTTATAATATCCATCAGTCGATTCATTTTTCACTGCGTTGTTGATGTTATAGTTAGAGTTAGACAAGGAATCGAAAGAACCATACTGACGATCGAAATCTTCAGATGAGACTGGAGAAGGACAATGAGTCACAAACGGTGGAGCCGAGTTGCCTGAAAGAAACTTCCAATATATTGTTCCTTCCTGAAGCACATTAATCTCTTACAACTGAACTGTGTGCTTCTCGAACTGGATTCTGTCGGAGGTGGACTGAGCACACTGTCAAAAAGTGCTCCCACGGATCCCAACATTTCTCGTTGTCTGAAACTTATATGGTTATATACATAAATCTATTTCTGAGCAATAATACCTTATGAGATGGTGGAGTTGAAGTGTGGCCATATTCATTGAAGACATATCAGAATAGTGGATATAGTTACTAGACATCCAATTTCTTGCACCATATATATGATCATGGAACTCTGTCTGCAAAAGAACAATGTTATTTTATGAACATCAAGAATACGAGGAACCATACATTTCTTTGTTCGTTCATTTCAGAAGGCATATAATCGAGATTATTGAAATTTGGATAGTATTGAACAGAGTGTTTTGGACAACTATTTCCTGAATGAGAAAAAGACGAAAGAGATTGCTCGAATGACTTATCATCTGTCCCATATGGCTCAAAACACCTGAAAAAACCTTAAATAAATACTGTTTTTTTCTGGAACACACTTACACTTGAGCTGGAAAATGCTTCATTGCTACTCGTTTCCATTGCTCGTTTTGGTCGGCAGGAATCATGCTGGAGAACTATGTGCTGTAATACATTATTTTGATCGGACTAGTTATTTAAGTTATTGTTCGACTTGAATGAAAAAATGTTTCTAAATCTTTCATATCGGTAAGTTTTGTCTTGGGAGATGGTCGACCACCCACGATGAAAAGCGAAAATGGATCGGGACCTCCCACAGCGAAAATGCAGGGTACTGTAGCTTGTACGAACATTGTAAACCACAAACTACGGAAGTTTTACTAACGAACCTAGAAGACTTATCCGAAATTTTATTTATCAGACATAGCTGAATGAAAAACGAAGTGTATTATTTTTTCTTTTTGATATGTTGGATTACCATTTGTCTTATCGAGCTAAGTCTTTTGCACTGTTGAAGGATCCGATGCCATCTGAATTTGTAACTACTGTGACTGAGCATTTTCCAACGTAGTGATATGCTTTAAAAAAACAGAGGAAACTCATTTGACACTGTTTATTGTTAGGAACCGATGAAGTTATTGAACCGGAAACAAAAACGGTTCTAGACCGAATGAAATATATCAAAATGTGGATAATTGTAGTGCGGGGAGATGAGATTGATGATGACAAAGTTTAGAGAGCTTCAATCATTGCTTTCAACTCATCAATGTCGAAACTGTTGTCACGAGCACACTCGATAAGATGGCGAACTTTCGGGTCGATAATCAAATTCGATGCGAACTTGTTGCTCTCCGCATACGCCTTTCTAACTACTTGTTGATCGATTCCAGCCAATTTGGCTGCGTAGAAACCATACGACTTTGGACAAATTCCTGACTCAAGTTCATATAAGAATGTGACATCTTCCATCGTTGGATCTTCGTTATTTTCTTTGTCGACAACACACTTCTGAAAAAAAAAAACCAATTCGTTTTGTTATGTAGAAAATTAGTGTACCATATGAGCCAGTCTGACATTGGGATGCGTAGTAAAAGAGTCACAGATAGAATGATAGTGAGTAGAGAAGAAAGTGCGGCAGATGACGTCGTCTGCAACCTTTTGCAAAACAGCAGAAGCAATCGCAGTTCCATCGAATGTGCTTGTTCCACGACCGAGTTCATCAATAAGGAGAAGCGAGTGTTTAGTTGCATTTTTCAGCATGATGTCAGTCTCTTTGAGTTCAATGAAGAACGTTGATTCACCACACATAATACGGTCGTTAGCTCCAATTCGAGTGAAAATTCTATCAATTGGAGTCAAACGCATGGAGTCTGCAGGAACCATGCATCCCTAAAGAAATACAAAATTATTTTATAGAATCTGATTATATACCATGTGAGCAAGAACAGAAAGAACAGCTGTCTGTCGCATTATTGTGGATTTTCCACCCATGTTGGGTCCAGTGAGAAGCATAACAGCAGCTTCTGTTTCTCCCATAATGGTGCTATTTGCGATGAATGAAGATGTCTGTGTGACTTCGTTTCTTGACTGCATTGCTAGGCAAGGATGAACACCTTTTTCAATGACGAGATACGGTTTGTTTGACTCAAAATCAAACTCTGGCATGCACATATCGAATGGCGAAGACTTGGAGAAAATCGCAAGAGAAAGAAGGACATCAAAAGCTGCAACAAGCTTGACGGTTTCAAGCCAAACAGGATTTTTGTGTCCAAATTGCTCGAAAACGCGACGAGTAGCATCATCTCCTAACTTGGCTTTCTCCTTTTCAGCTGCATCCAAAGAAGCAACCAACTCCTCAGAATCCGGAGTAGAATACCGAATGAAGCCTTTTCTCCTGGATTTCAGTTCGAATGATGATGATACCTTTGTGTTTTCTGGCATCTCGAGAAGATATTTGACTTTTCCAGAATCAACGAACTTGATCTGGAAAACATAAAAAAGTGAAATATGAAGAAACTCTGAAATTTATACCGCGCAGCTATGTTTCTTGGCAATCGTATCCTTGTAAGAGTTCAACTCGTTCATTGCTTCTTTAACTTTTCCAACGGCCTCATCATACTCTTCATCACAGCCCTTATTAGGTACAATTTTACCGTCTTTGAGAGCAGTTGAGCGATCGAACATTCTCTGGAAACATTCCTAGTTTTGTAATTACAAGCAATTACCTACTTCAAAATAGGAAATATTGTCATCGACTTCCTTCATTTGTTGCGCGTTTCCTAGAAGTTCATCAAGAATTTCACATCCTTCACCTTCTTCTTGCACTGCGATATATTCCTTACGAAGAGTATTACAGAGCTTGAATCCGTCAATTGCAGCCAATAGCTCACCAATTTTCTTTTGATTCGTTTTCAAGGTATCAAAAAAAATTGCACGACTATCTGGATGTTTCTCAGAACGATATTTTAGTCCAATAGTGTGGATTCTGAAAAAAGAAGTCAAGAATGAATGTTATCTTTGCAAAAACCGCACTTTTGCAATAAACGATCCAAATCAGGAATTTTCTTCAGTGTAACTGTGGCTGCGGTGGTAAAAAGAGCTGCATCTGGCGAGGTCATCCATTTGATAGCTTCTTGCCGAAGACGAAGTTTCTTTGGATCACATGTCGGTTGCAAGAGCCAAGAACGGAGTAGACGACGACCAAATGGAGTGGAGCATTTGTTGATGACATAATAGAGAGACGTTGCATGGGAATCTCTTCCGTTGGGAACAATGTTCAAGTTTTCAAGAGCAGTGCCATCCAAGATCAAATTCTTATCCTTCCAATCTGTTATTTGTCTGTTCACATTGTCAGTGTCAGACTGTTTGCAAGTGGAGTCGTAAAGAGTGATATTTCTCATCGAAAGCATATCGACATCGATCAAACTGTCACGAAGATACCATACAATTGCACCGAATGCGGATAAAGCGAGTTGCCAATTGGCTGATGCCTTTGGAAGAACACTAGAATCATCCAGCATTTTTCTCAAAATTTCTGGCCATGTAGTCACTTCTGATCCATAATAATCGTCGTTTGAAATAATTCTGACAACATCATCAGCAGTCATGAACTGTTTTTTCGGAAGAAGATGTTCGATGGGAACAGAGAAAAGAATACCATTGATGATAGCTTTGGTTGATGTGGATATGAAACTTCTTTCAACAATTGTCTGAACAACAACTACATTGGCGAGAAGTGTGCGGAGTTGTGAACGATAGTCGTCATCTTCGAACTGTCCAATACGAATATGAGCAGTAGTTGTATCAATCATACATACGCCATAAGATGACTTTCCTGTTTCGAAGTTCTGCAAATAAGAATCGTGAGGATACGAGCAGCATGTAAGTGTGAAACTTGCGTGAGATTCTTTAATAGCTAATAAATTTTTTGATGTTGGATCCAGTGTTGATGTTACACTTCCTAAGTCAACACCATCGAGAACTCCATACGTTCTCGTTCCGTTCGATGTCACTCGGCACACCTCTCTGCGAACCACCTTGTCTTTTGCACTTGTTTTTCTATTACGTTCTTCAAGCATCTGAGGAGTTTCCGTTTGTTCGACTCGAGCTACTTTATAGCCATGATTCATTAGTTGGTCAGCGAATTTCGAAGCCGCATGTTCTGGGAATCCGGCATGAGCGTAGCTTCCACGCATAAATGCAATGTTCAATGCACGAACAACTTCCACGGCGTCCATATGGTAGGTTTCATAAAATTTTCCAACTTTGAAAAGAATTATTGTGTCGTAATGTTGAGATTTCATGGTCCACCATTGACGATGACCAGGAGTTTGTTTTTGATGGAAATCTGGCGGAACCCACAAAGTCTTTGGATCATACTCAGGGTCAGACATCGGTCGTTTGGATCCATCTCTAATCTTATCTGGCTTCAACCAATCAAACGATTCATGATCGAATCGATCCATCGGTTCTTCTTCCTTTTTCTTTGAACACTTTTCGACAGTTTTCTTTTTTTCTCCACCGCCTTCTATGATTTTATTCATTTTTTCCTCGATAAGGGCCATAGAAATCTCTTCACCCTCAGGAATAACTCTTCTGTCTTTACTGACTCCGGGCATTTTTGAAATCTTCGGAGCATCTGCTATGGTTTTCTGAATACAAAAATATCTTATCAAATTTCGTTTGACCAAATTCTAACCCTAAGTTTTTTAGATCTCTTAGGAGTGTTCTTTGGTGTGTTTTGTGGAGTGCTCTCATAAGTAACTTCACACTCATCACTTGCGTTCTCGTCCACTTCAGACTCCGATGACTCATCAGGGTCTCCGGCATCTTTCATCTCAAAATCCTCGTCTTTGCTATCATCGGCAGCTTCATCTTCTGACGACGAAGAAACAACCACTCTTGATCTTTTCGGATTATTTCTGATGATTTTTGTTGGAGAAGAGACTGTTTGCGAGTTGGTCCTTTTCAAGATTTTTTTCTCTCCTTCTGTGATTTGAAAATGTATCGTTTTTTCTTCGTTCGGATAGTTATAGTTACCGTCTATTTTGCTTCCGAATTTTGTTTTAGCCGTTTGCTCCAATTCACTATTTTTTTCTGGCTTCTCTGCCTTTGGGGTCTTTGTAAAGAAAGACATCAACGAACTTTGTCGCTTGGACATTCTACAAAAATAGTATGAAAACAGATGACATTGAAACAGAAAAATATTATGGTCTTTCGAGAAACCGAACTGAAGAGAACTAAAAACACTGTTAGTTATTCTTTGAATTTCATTTCATTCACAGAACAAAAAGTCCATCAACAATAGATCACTATCCAACAACAGAGCAAAATGTACAATTATCAAGTGTTGGGGGTTCTAAAAACGGACATCATAGCCTGCTTTCACATCAATTCTTGCTTTCTTGTCTTGAGCCACTATTCTGCGATAGTCTCTGACAAACGGGTCTTGTGTCGAGTCTTCGCTGAAATAGAAAAAAGTGAAAAGTATCAAATTTTCAAAAAATTGCCTACCGAAGGAGATTTTCAACCCAAAAATTGATGACTGGGACCTCTTTTGGGTATTCAGCTACGGGAACTCCAAAAAAGCGACGAACCTTCGCCTTACTTTGAAGTTTCTTAACATCTCTTATCCATTGCACATCTATATTACTATTCCAAACAGATGTGGATGGAGATGTTTCAGAAAACATCGGGATATGGGAATGCGACAAAGATGGGTTTTCCGTGGCGATTCTTAAAATTAATCTTCTAAATTAAAAACAAACTAAACTAACAGTTCAGTGTCAACAATTATTGCCATCGATGAAGGAATTGATAGAAGATCCGAATCGATAAGTTCTGAAAACAGGCAAGTACTACGAAAATAACGAACATTTAAACTTTGTTTTTTCTTTTCTGGCTCTTCCGACACTGCTGGTCCCGAACGTCTCTTGATCTGCTGCTGTTGATTCAGTTCATTTAATGTACTGTGTTTCGACCTCTTCCCATTTTTCACAGGGTTCTCTTTCTCTATAGCTTCTTTGGAGTTTGTTTTCTGCAAACACAATATCGAAGTTTCAACTTTTGTTTCATGGGACTCGCAGCTTTTTCTTATCTGCTTGGCATTCAATTTAGCTGAAAATGAAGATACATGATTATCATACTAGATTTTTCAAACCTACACTTGCGGTTTTCCTCTTTGACATACTCGCAGTGTTTACAAAATGGGCTTTTCTCTGAGCTTCGTTTTCTGGTCTTCGCAATATCTTTCTGTTCTTCGGACACTGCCTCTGATGATGAGTGGTCATGAGAATGCACTTGTCTCAAATCGCTCAATGCAGCAGCAACTTTTGCTGTTGGCTTCTTCTTCCTAACCGGTCTTTCCAATGGCATATTCAATGGTTTGTTCTCTTTGGCTGGATCTACTCTGGATATGAGCAATGCGGATGTTTCTGTCTCGGATAATTCCTTGTTATCATTACTGGTGATGACTTTTTTCGTGTCAAATATTTCACGCTTTTGTAATATTTTAGCTTTAGGAGCTACCTCAAAAAATCGTCTAATGTCTTCTTTTCTCAGAGAACAATTCGGAACTGAATGATCTGAAAAATGGAAATATTTAAACAGGAAGAACTTTCGTACCATTGATCTCTTCTCTTTTTTCTTCAACGATTTTAGGTGGTACATCAACAATACAACTCGCATGTTTGGAATTTTGATCATCGCCTTCAGTGGAGCCTGGGATTTTGACACAATTTATAGTAATTGTTTTTAATGAAATACCGTTTGTTTTCCGCAGTCTAGATGAGATACGAGAAGATGCTTTCACAAAACAACTTCTGGGAGTCATAACTTCTTCCTTAACTAGGATGTTTGAAGACATTAATTGATTTTCGTTCAGCGATTTCTGATTTAGAGTTGATGAGTTTTGTAGGCGGTCTGTATTTCGAATTATTTCTCTCTTCGCGAAACTAACAGCAGGTCCAAGGGGAGATGTTTGAACGTTGTCAGCTGTTGCCTTCGAGTTGATAACGAGCAGTTGTGGAGTATGGTCCTGATCTGGAAATCGAAGGCATATAAGGAACTCAACCAGCTTTGATACCTTTTGTCAAGGGATCTTCTACTTTTTGAACTGTCATTTTCGGCTTTGTGACTGGTGTACTGAAATCTTCCTCCTCGTTGCTCAAACTCTCATCTTTCGATTCTCCTTCGCTGCTTAATTCACCGTCGTCATCGAACTCGTACCCGTCTGTTTCACTCTGAAAGTCGTTGTGAAACGAAGAGCTCGTTGCTGATGATGTCGTACGACGACTATGAGCAGATCGTGCGTGAGTGGCTTTACTTGGTCGATATTCCTGCGAATAATTATCGAAGACGTCGTCATCCAAATCTCTGAAACAACACTATTATAGTTCGATAAACTATATTCAATCCTTACTCTGTATATCTAGCATAGTATCGACAGTCATTTGAACTGGGATTATAAGCTTTTTTCGGGATACCAGACACTGAATACTATACAAATTAGTGTTCTTTTACAGATTTCTTACCGTATGCAGAACTATATATTCTGTCTCCTCTGCCATCATGCCCGAATGACTCGGATCTATCTAGTTTTTTTCCGAACTTTTTGTCTAACTGCAAAGACTTTTCTAATGCTCGAGTATCACCTTCAAAAGATTGAATCGAATTTCGTGGTGCTGAAGCGCTTCCTTTTCCAAACAACGCATCGTTTTGATACATTCGATTAACAAACGCTTGCTGACGACTAGCAGTCATTGTTTCTGGGAAGTAGAAGTTGCCGTGACGATCAATTTCGACTTTTGATTCTGGAAGTCCGCGTTGCTCTCGCTCCCTGTACTTCTCTTCTATATTTTGAACATTGAACATAAATCTTTGCTGAGCTCTTTCGAATCCATCAGCAAGTTCCCGAGTAGATTGACGAGCGGTTGCGAATGTTTCTCGGAGTTCTTCCTCTTCCTCATCAGAATTATGAGGTGCATCGAATTCGCTTGAACTGCGGAGTGAAACGTCTGTAATGTTTTTTAAGTCACCAGACGGTTATCGGCGCTCCGCGCCTCAAACCGTCTGGCTTTACAAAACACTTTTAGAACTGAAAAAAACTACGGGGTTTATTATTTTCCCTTTAAAATAGACGGGCATCATCGCGTACACCGACCTGGCGAGGCCCCATAAAAATTAGTTCAGTAGGGATCTCGCTAGGGCTGGCGATAAACACACAAACACACACAGAGTTTGTCCAGTAGTATAGTCAACGCAAGCGTTTGCATAAGCGCTCTAATCCAATGTCCCAAAAATAGCGTTTAAAATGAAGAGACGCAGAGAAATTTTTCTTTGCGTCTCTTCATTTTCAACGCTATTTTTGGACATTGGATTAGAGCGCTTATGCAAACGCTTGCGTTCACTATAGTAGACCAGACGGTCATCGGCGCTCCGCGCCTCCTACCGCTTGGCTTCACTTTTTTTAGAAATGAAAAAACTGTGAAAAGTTTTACGGGGTTTATTATATTCACGTGGCCCCCTGTGCGTCCCTCTCCTCAATGGAAATTTTTGAAAAGGCCTGAAAACTTGGTTTTATCAACCTGTTGACCTCATTTCTATCAGTTTCCAAAATTAAAGTAGAGAGGCATCATCGCGTCGCAATTCTAGATCGACCTATCCAGGTCCCATTGAAATCGGTTCAGTAGGAATCTCGCTAGGGCCGGCGACAGACACACAAACACAGACACACAGAATCTGTACAGTAATAATAGTAAAGACCAGACGGTTTCCGGCGCTCCGCGCCTCACCCGCCCGGATTTCCCAGAAATTTCGGTCAATTCCTATAAAAAATGAAAAACCAAAAATATTTGGCCCAGCGAGGAATCGAATTCGGATGTTGAATTTACCGAAAATTTTTTTACACCACTACACTACGCCAACAATGGTTCGTTGAACAGGCGGCGACTGCAGACTCTAAAATTAGTAAATCTAGCAGCCGACAGTTGACGAAGGCGGGGCTTAGGCTAGTGCATAGATAGCACAGAGCTTCATAGAGCTCCAAATGAAGTAGAAAAAAGACGGGCATCATCGCGGGAAAATTCTGTATTGACCTGTCTTTTCTCCATAAAAATTCGATTTCTAGGAATGGCTCGAGGGCCCCGGACTCACAACATACTGACAAACACACGGAACTTGTGTATTAGAATAGTAAGATTTTTTGTTTTTGAGAACTTGAAGATACAAAAAAGTGAGAAACGTGGGAACGTCTTAGTCGAAAAACAAATTAGTTTTTAAGTCTGTTATTGGAATCATTCCTATAATTTCCAGTAGTTGTATCTAATGACAAGCAACAGCGAAACTTCAAATCCACCCACTGCTGTTAAAGCAATGCGTCCAGGACATGTAAGATCCCAGGTAAACTTTCAGAAGTTATTAAGTTGTTCAGATCGTTGACAAATGGCGTATCAAAGCCCTTTTAGGCAAAGGTGCCTGTGGTGTTGTTTATAAGGTGGAAGATAAAAATCGCAAAGGTTACTGTGCAGCAATGAAAATTGAATACGACTCTCAAGAATTCGATCGCACTCTTCAAATTGAAGTGCATGTGCTGAACAAAATGAAAGATACTCGAGACGTTTTGAAAATTATTGACTGCGGCAAGAGAAAACATTACACGTAGGATGATCGTGAAAATTAAAAGAGCAGTCCCGATAATTTTTCAGTTACATGGTGACAACGCTTTGTGGAAAGGATCTCATGGCTCTTCGGACGAAAATAAATCGGGGTTTCAACGATACAACAGCTATGCGCGTCGCACTATTTACCTTATATGGACTGAAACAACTCCACGAGGCTGGATTTGTACATCGTGATGTCAAACCAGGAAACATTATGACTGCAGCTAATCGAGGGCGTGACGCGCGTTTTCTTGTTCTTATTGACTTCGGCATGGCAAGATCGTTTGTGTTAACAGGTGAAGATGGTAGAAAAAAGTTACGTCCAATGAGAAGAAGAATCCCGCTGAGAGGAACAGTTCGCTATTGCTCCATGAATGTGCATGAGCGTACCGAGCAAGGACGCGGTGATGACCTTATTGCCATGATCTATACTCTAGTTTTCTTGACACTAGGTTTGCCATGGTCAAATTTGAAGGATGAGAAAGAGATAATGTCTATGAAAAAGTCAACAAAGGATGCGGCTTTATTTGATGTAATATTGAACTCTTACAGTACATTCCGAGAACACTATTGCAGGACTTGCCAGAGGAATTGAAAACAATATTCGAATACTTGAAAACATTAGGATATGCCGATAGGCCAAATTATGAGAAAATATATAATTTGGTAAATTTAAAAGTTATAGTTGAGTTTATTAAAACAGTTTAGCTGATGGCGGCTATAACTAGGCTGAAAATAAACTTCATGGATCCCTACGAATGGGAGGACGAAGAAATCGAGAGAATGACGAAAGCGGAGAAGGAGGAAAAAGATGAAAAAGAAAAAGAGCAAAAAAGTGATCCTATGAAAACAGCGATTTCGATCAAGTCTACAAAAGCAGCAGAATCGGTCGTGGTGGGGGATGCTGAAGAGGAGAAAAAATTGAAAGACAAAGATTCTGACGAGCAGCAGAACACATCAAATGTAGATAAATGCAGCAAGTTGCATAGCGCGAAAGACCTGGTTAGTAGTCACTCGGACGCGAATGAAAACTCACAAATCAATATCATAACCAAAACCGGAGACAGTACGTCCAACTAATATACTAGCCTGAGTTCTAAAATATGGTTAAGGTGTTCCGGGGGATGCAAACGATATGGATACTGCTATTGACTATGATCAGAACGAATACAAAACCAAGAAGGCGCTTCCCAGTGAGTCAGTTACGTCGTAGTGCTTCTCAACTTAACTTTTATAGAAGAACAACTACAGTTTTTGGTCTACCCTGCCATCGCATCGGGCAACTTCACCGATGTTATTATCCCTTTTTGATTGTCACTAACCGAACGAATGCTACTTCAAGACATAGGCTATAATCTCTGGAAAAGTCTCAGTAACTTAAATCGATTTCCGAGCATGAAGTTTGTCAGTGAAATATTGTAAATAACTTACTGTACAACTGTGTATTTTGTACCCTCTTAAATCGCATTTTTCTGATTTGCTTTGCTTTCTCGCGTCGAAGACTGTCTAGTTCTCGCTCAAGTCGTCTGATTTCTTCGTCGTCAAGAACACTCTAAAAAAAATAGACTTGCAAATAGATGAGGGAGCTTGGTTTATACCTCATTTATAGAATCTCTTGTTTTCTCATAACTCGATCTTTTCCGATGTGGAGGTGCTTTAATACGTGGCATTTCTGAATTCAAAGATAATTACCTCCACTTTAGGGAAACTTGCGTAAATAATTTAACGACGCTTCTCTTCAACCGAATCGAGCTTTGAAAATAAAACAAAGTTAAACTTGGAAACAAAGTATAAATGTTCATTTTGGATTTCTATAAAGTTAAAACGAAATGCAAAAAAGTTAAAAGTTCGAAATTTGATTTTACCGCATTGTCGTCAAATACAGTGTGTACACCACCATTCAGCATACTTGGAGCGGAGTTCGAAATGAACAGATAATCGTACAAACTAAAGCGCGAAAATTTTGGCGGGTGATTACCGGCAAATCATTTTGATTTTTCCCCAACTCCGAAAAAGAACTGTTAAAAAGTTGTGTTTCCCCGCTAAAAACGTTGAAAAATAGATTCAAAAAATTAGTACTGGAATTTAGATACTTGCGATTTTAACCTTCGAAAAAATTATCTTCACAAAAACACTCAATAGAAATTTTAACGACGCCTATTATGAACATTTTGAGCCATCGACCGCCTGATTCGATTTCAAACTGACTGCGTAATTAAGAGCCAAAGTATTGGCTTGGAAATGAGGTTTTTCAACATTTTCTGGAAAATAGCTGAGTGAATCCAGAAAACTTAATGCGAATTGAAGAGTTTTTTTTGCCAAACATTTTGAACTATCAATCAATAATACCAATACAACCAATTAAAGTTATTACTGAATGAGTAATTAGGCGTTGAAGTTATAGATCACAAACTTTTTTCGAATCTTTATTTAAAAATTGTTTCAATGAAGGCGTTATGTTCGAAAAAGCTGGAAAACGCTCCTAGGCCTGCTTTCTGCTAAAAAATGTGATCTACTCTCATAATTTTTGCGGGAAAAAATAGATCAAAAACGCGCTTGCTGCTCTTTTTCGGAGTTGGGGAGACCGTGTAGCCGCGGACAAAGCTCGAAGTTGCTGTCATTGAATGCGAAATGCGTGAACTATTTTCGTAGTTCGCGCGTATCCAAGAAACTTTTTTTTTTTCCGTGTACAACTAATAACAAATATAATCATTCACATTTTATGATTCCAGATTGAACGGTCTCGGATGAGGATCATAAATAAAGGACCGAACAAACAGGACTTTGACAAACTGGAAACACTTTGCGGAGATGTGAATGCGCTTGTCACTAGTTTTGTCAGCGATATCGTCGCAATACAGCAAACTGTTTCTGAACAGTTCATCAATGAGTTTGGTGTTAATGGATCTATCGACTTAAATTCGCTCAGCAAGTTGGCTCGAATAACCTCACACTACGCGTCATCGGAGATTTTCCAAAAGTTAGGTAGATACGTAAGAGGAATTCAGAAAGCTTTCAACACGTGGCAAGCTTTGCGGAAAGAAGCATTAGAATGCACAAGCAAAGAGAAAGCATCTTTGGCTATCATACCTGCTAAACTATGCTTTTACTTTTTCTACAATGGAGAGCTGTGTAAAGCAGTCGTTTGTTTGCTTGATTATCTGGATCTAATGCCAGAAGATGCTCTAACTATTGAAGCAGCATTTCGATGGCTATTGTTTCTCGGAGAGACAGAGTTGGCTGAAAAAAAACTGAAGAGATGGAAAATGGAGAAGTCCTCGGAGGATATTTTCAAAGCAACTCAAATAGCCATCAACTACCAGAAAAAAACAGAATCTCGCCCCACGATGCTAGAGCAAATGATTGATTTACGGGATAAAATTAAGAAAGATAATATTCGATCATTTCCAAAATATGAATTGGCTTCATATGTGGCGTGGTTGTGTTCAACGTTCAGCAACAGTCCCGTGTCATCCACACTCATTGGATGCGAGGTAAGTGTTTGTTAACTTGAAAATAACATGCTTCTTACTTATTCTTTCTCAGTTCCCAGACCGAATTTCTCAACTCCAAGAGGCGTCTTGCAAGGCAGAATCTATTGTTCGCAATCGTGTTCCTGGTCTTGCCGCATATCAGTTTGACAACTCTCAAAACGCCTCCATCTGGGCCTTTCTGGAAGAGAACCGACGAGGGACGAGTCAAGACTACAGTTTGTTAACTAGTACTAAACACTTATCATAAACAAATTCTTCGTTACAGTTCATTTGGGAAGCACATTAGCATGGCACTTTGAAATGCGTCGAGAGCTCGCTCTCGTGAATATTTCAACTGCCCAGGCCCGAGATTCAATGTCGTCTTTGATTCTGAATCTACGCATTGCGCTGAAATCCGGATCATTCTTTCGAATCCTTCAGATGTCGAACCTACTAGCGTACTACACCACTCTCATCGAAGAAACTGGTAGCGAGAATAACGCCAAATTAATGAAGATCTCGTGTTTCAATTTGTTATCCCCGGATCCCGTAATCGTTCGATGTAGCACACCAAAAGAACCCAGAGACGCATCAAGAGCCCAGACTCCTTTGCTAGGAGAGAAAAATGATTCGAAACAACGTCACCAGGCAATGGTAGATGAGATTGCTGCACAGTTAGCAGATTTCAGTTTGTGAGTCATTATTATTAGACATTGAGTGTGTTCATGAAGACTCTTCGTTATTAAGACTGGGGAAACCATTTCATGAAATTACTCGGTCTTGTGCATGCAACGTATGCATGCATTATCCGAGCAGCAGCACCTTCGCAGCAGAATATATGATGACATATTGCATCTATATGGAATTCTCGCAAATATCCATTCAACAGTTCAATGAGGAGTTTCATCGGATTCGAGATCGTGGAATGCCGTACCAAGTTATGATGCATCGCGACAGCACTGTGCGACCAGTAAGTAACAGAAATAATAACATTTATAGAATTCTTGTTCAATCATTCAGAGACCGAATGTAATTCAAAACGAAGTCTTCGGAATATGCGTCATTCAATGGCTCGTCAAGAAGATCGACTCAAAAGAACTAGCGGATAAGGAGACTATGGAAATATTCAATAATGCATTGAAGGTATCCAGTGGATAGACTTGTTTATTCATGCATTCATCGAATATTTAAGATTGTGAGATATCTTTACCTACGTACAACGGATCTTTTTCTGGCAGTTTCGCAACTCGGAAGACAACTTGAATTTCCGTTCGATATCAATTATAGTTGGATGCAAGCGGTTGTGAAGAAGCCTCGTATTAAGGCAGGAATCGAATGTGCAGTTGACTTGTTTCGTGCTGTTTCTCCTTTTGGTCGGCGCCCGAAAAGTGGGGAACATTCAAATTATGTTCCGATTGACAAGAAAAGATTTAATAAACTTCGTGCGGAGATTCAACGCGAGATGAGCAATTACGGACATATACTCTACAGGTTTCAATAAATCTATTTCTGACTAATTTGATTTTGTAATTTTTTCAGAGACTGGCGGTCCCGATTGTTTCCTTATGTCGGTAGAACATCTGATGATCCATGGGAAGCCGCTTATGCGTGGGCGGAGTCCACACTCATTGGCTCTAGAAACGCGATTCAGTCTAGACTAGGAAAATGTCGTAAAGGAGTTGTAACCATCTCGGGACCTGAGCGCTTCAAGAAATGTGTTCAAAGCATGCCCGACGACATGACACTGGTTCAAATTGCCATTGCTGATAACAAAACTATATATTTGATCAAGCTTCATGCTGATAGAGATCCCATTATAATGCCTCTGGCTCATCATTCGCAAGCAGTAGAATTGATGGACAAATTCACTTTTTTGTTAGAAGAAGATGAACGAATAGCGAAGTATCCTGGTGAAATGACTCCGGAAGATTTCTGGAAACTACGCAAAGTTGTTGATGCCCGGTTGAAGACCTTCGTGTCCGAAGTTGAAACAAATTTTCTGGATGTTGCTGCTTATCTTCTTATGCCTTCTGGACGTTTAGGGCAAACTGCAGACGAACTGGCTATAAAAATAAGCAAGATTTCGAACGGCGGACTACTTTTCGGAGAAGCAAAAGAAATGGTTTACCTCTCTAACGTAATGGATGAAAAATCGTGGTCAAAGTTGATACTTCGTTTTTGCGAACTGCGGGTCATAGATGAGAAATTCGTGAGCTACTTTCCGACGTTTCACAAGCGGGCAGTCGAAGCCTTGTTGTTGGATAAAAAAGCTATTCTCTCTAAACCAGAATCTAAAAAAAAATACTCGTATTTGGTTATCTGCCCACATCTGTCACAATTCTGTTGGGAGCGTCTTCCGATTTTTGACGAGTTTCCGTATGTTGGACGTCTAGTGTCCATTCACTCAATATTCAGTCAGCTAGAAGCGTTAAAAAATCAGGACAAGCAGGTTACTTAAATTGAAACCAAAGTTTTACAATTTACTATTCCAGATACCACTTCAAGTTGATGTTCAGAACGCGTATTATGTGCTGGATCCCGAGAATAATTTAGGTGAAACAAAGCGTCGAATGCTTGATTACATCAACAAGTTTAAATGGGAAGGAACGGTTGGGGCAGCTCCAAACTCGACTGACATTACTACTGCCTTATCACAATGTGATGCATTCTTGTAATCTGGTAATTTTTATGAAAAAATAATATTGGTATGATTTTAGCTATTTCGGGCATGGATCCGGATCTTCTGTGATGCCTCGTTCTGTGATCAAGCAGTCAACATGCAATGCCATCAGTATGCTCATGGGATGTGGGAGGTTTGATGAGTTGATGAAAGAATTGATGATGAATGGTTTTGTTCCAGTGTTCGAACGATCCCACAAGCACTTGGGTTTGATGGCAAATCTGCTCTTCATGATTATGCAATGGCAAAGTGCCCCCTCATCGTTGGTTGTTTATGGACTGTGACTGACGGAGAAATCGACAGATTCCTCATTCGAATGATAGACGATTGTTTTGAGAAAACAAGAACAGTCAGTGGAATCGACAAACTTCGACAGCTATCCGAAGCAATGCATGAGGCTCGAAAGCATGCAAAGCTGAAGTATTTGACTGGTGCCGCTGTCGTTATGTATGGCCTCCCAGTAGTGGCGAAGCAGTCTGCGAAAACACAAAATGTGGAACAGACTTCTAGTCGAATACGAAAACAGAGCTCAAACATGGAGTTGTCGTCGCTCAAAAGTTCTATGAACCAACAACCAACATCTACTCCGAAGCGAACTGAAGCCATTAAATCTAGCAAACTTATATCACTGGACTGTAAAAATTCGGCAACTCCACAACAAGTATTAACTACGAAACGCTCTGGTTCGTACTCGAAAAGCTCTCAACAATCAACATCGAAAGAATCAGTTTTGCCACCAAGAACTCCAACACGAATTTCAACACTTCAAGTGAAAACTCCCGGTCAAAATAGTCGTATAGTGAAAGCGCCAAAGCAAACATTCCCGGAAGAGCAGGATGAGAATGAGACGAACGAGCTTCCGAAAAGATCAACGAGACTCATGAAGCCCGTAACGCACACAATTCCAGAAACTCCAAGTGCAAAAGCAACGAGGACAACACGTTCCAGTGCAAGAACTCCGTCGAGATCACGACAGTGTTGAAAGGAAAGATCAAATTTTTTTTATTGCATCAAGCAAGACGGGTGTTACTGTCGGGTATTAATATCATTCATACTAGTCGATTGAATTTTAAAAATATTTCTCCTGTACAATAAAGAAGAATCGAATGTTTTCTGATTATTTTATCTGAATATCGGGGAGATATCGGGCATTGAAACAAATTAATTGACCGGCTTGCACATTTAGAGAGGTGGGAGAGCTGAAAACTCTTATTTAGTTTCGGTGCTTCTATATTTACTCACCACAGTGATTTTTTCTAATTGTATAGAAGCAAATTAATGAGACAACGATTAGAACGATGAAAATGATTGAGACAAGAGGAGCGAATCCACTTGCAAGAAAATTGAATATAGTATCCTGACCAACGTAGCATACACGTTCATCTCGTCCATACGGACAGTTTGGACGTCCATTACAAGCTAAAGACTTCGGAACACAATTCTCATCTCCACATGCAAAAAGCCCTTCTTGAGTACAATTTTTTACTGAAATGTTATATTTTCGGCTGGAAATCGAATTTAAAAAACCCACGTCTAGTGTAGGAAGAGAACAATGCTGATATAAAAGTAGTGTTAAGGCTTCGAACATCCGATAAATAGAATCTTACGAACATTTCATTAGATGGAGAAAAAACATCATTTGCCGTCAATCCACAGAATCTGAAAATAAGAATCCCTAACTATAAGAACGATATCAACGAAGAAATGTACCGTCTCAATGGCTTATCAGATGTGTCTCCTGAGTATACTTCCACAAAATTATGAGCACATTGATTTGGAGCTTTCAACGTGAACTCCTTGACATAAAAAGCGATTCTAAAGTTAGATGGGACTGCAAGACGCCACACACAGTCGAGAGTTCCAGATGCATTTCTCGGAAGATTTGACACCAAGTCTTTTGTTCGAATGAATCCATCTAGTCCGTTGAGATATTCAAGTAAACATTCTATAAATAATAAACAAAAATTATGAATAGGAGATGTTATCTACCATGATTATTGAATCGCCCAGACTTACTGGGTACAATAGCATACTCGGCTGAAAATCCTTGATATTCTAGCATTGGATCTGATCGAAAGCGTATCCAAAGAAAACCTAAATCAAAGTTCATTATCAACGTTACCCGTTTTTTCATACCCGAAACGGCTCGTATTTCTCTTTTCGGCATTCTATCACCACAGAAACGAGCAATAAGTGGAGAGAACCCGTAACGACCATCACGAAACTCCTGAATTTAGATTACTTTTTAAAGTTTTTGAATACTCTTATGATTCTGATAGCTTTCGATTTTTCAAATTTCGAGTATGAATTTTAATCTACAGTAATCTCGTAATGTCAATTTCATGCTACGCCAATTCGATCATCCTTCATCTTCCAAAAGAGAATGAATCCTAAACAATCAGAGAATTGCTTTTCAAATTGAAACCCACTATAAAATCATTGGGACACTCTTGTCCCGCTTCTATTTTGTCGTATGTCGATTCAATCTGAAAATTTCAAAGTAGAATTTGAATGTAGTTTTCAATTAGTCTTACTTGAAAAACGTGATGAAACTTAACAATAACATCGTGTTGAGGACGAGAGTGTATCACACGGACACAATCAACATTAGCTGGATACCTATCAGGAAAGTTTGGAGATGTGAATATATTGAAATTTTGTAATCCTATTCCTTTAATTGAAAGGCACTGATCGAATTGTGGAATTTGGTTCCCCGTTGTAAAGGATACTGAAGACTTGAATGATTTTCAAAGTTTTATATCAAACTTACTGAAAGCCAAAATCGGCAAAATGAATCGCATGAAGTGATAACATGCGCGAATGCTTGTTTTGCAATTCGACGATATAAACAAACACTATTTGGTTGAATGAAGGATTCTGGAAGAGAAAAACTATAAGGAAAGGGGAAACAGAGATTCCAATAGATATAAAAAGAGAAGAGAAGCGGAAGACACAACAACAGGATAATGAATGAGAGAAAAAACAGAATATAAAAAAACTTCCTTTTTTGGAATACTAACGGCAGCAAAATACATTCTTCCATTGGGGGGGGGGGGGGGGATGGAAAAACTAACGACGGACCGTCAGTGAAACAGAGCAATCAGAATCAATATTTCGCTTAAAAAAATGCACATTAGGGCAAATTTTCTAGATGACTATCACAGTCTGCTGGCTTAGATTGTGATGGCTTAGACAAATTTCCTATAAAAGATCAAACAAAATTTGTTTCAGATATGATCTAGTTATAGGATTCTGGTTATGCCAGACCAGCTTCTCAGTTTATTCTAATGTTTTTATGTAACACACATCAAGATTCAGAGTGTTAGCTTTCACGACTGGAGCATTTCATCTCCTAATGATCCTTCTCCTTCTTCTTGCACTGAAACTATAATCAAACTGACGAGAAAGAAATCCTAACCCGGAAAGAATAAGACTTTGAACGAAAGATCAAAGTGTGAAGGACTAGTGACGACAAATGAACTGAGAAGGATGCAAGTGTGAGTGTCAGGTAGCCATTCAGAAAGCGATGCATCCAAGTGGAAGCACAAAGAC
This sequence comes from Caenorhabditis doughertyi, assembly GCA_963572265.1. Classification (NCBI taxonomy): domain Eukaryota; kingdom Metazoa; phylum Nematoda; class Chromadorea; order Rhabditida; family Rhabditidae; genus Caenorhabditis; species Caenorhabditis doughertyi. Next base: position 11,749,259 of record OY751553.1, on the reverse strand, counting down.
AAGCTGTTTATGTAGGTGTTCTCCTCCCCCTCCACCGTTTTCCTTTTCTTTTCCTTTCTTCTTTTTTCTTCAGAATGCAGCACATTCACACAGGAAAAATACTGAATGAGTAGAAAAAAAGATGTAGGAGACGTAAGAAGAAGCAGAAGAAGAAGAAGAAGATGTAAGATGAGTTGAGTATGAAGACTCGAACTCGGAGAGAGCGCTTTCAGACGCAGAGATATCCACGGAAAATTGAGTTTGCGTTGAGGAGAATGGGCCCCAAATCGAGGGGAGCACACGACAAAGACTTCGTTTTTGGCGGCGTTATGTCGGACGACGGAATAAAGAGAAAAATGAGAAAGACGAATTGTCCATTAGTCGAATGGGAAAAGTCTGGAAAAGAAGAAAAAGAAGAAGGAAATGAAGATGAAATAGAAAGAAAAACATCGAAAAGTGAGTAAATGAAGGGAACGAATGGTTTAAGCTGTATAGTAAAGCTTACCATATTAACTTTTTTCTGATTGTATATTTGCAAACAGAAACATATATGGATCATGAAAACTTCTTCTAGAGTTTCAGGAAAGAAAATAAATAAGTCAAATACGGATGAAAATGTAGTTCAGAACTGCACTTCTTCCATCCTTCATTCAATTTCTCTCCTGAACGTTGTGGCAAGTATTAAAAAAACAACGAAGCTAGTTGAAAACATAGAGAGCATAAAGTTTTATATACAACAAGTTTATAACAAAAGATTTTCAAACGAATAACTTATGGTTGCTAACAATAGGAACGAAGCTGTGCCCTTCTATTAAAGGCACCATTCTATCGAACCTCCTGCACCAAGGGAGCTGTGCGAAAATGCAGCATATGCACATTTTTTCTCGCAAGAAGTTTAATATGCAAAGTGAATAACCTCTGCACTTTTTCTCGTTACGCATTCTCGAAAATGAAATCATAAAAGTCGCCTTCTTTTTTCTTCTTTTTTCTTCCGGTTTATGCCTTGCTCTCTCAGATTCTTCCTTTTATTTTTTGTATGCTTTCAGGTTTCAAAACCAATGGAAAAATTATATTTACTCGTAAGAAACAAGAAGAAGTTGTATATCGAGTGATGTGGGTATTTTGGAAAGAGATGGATGATTTTGTCTTGCTTTCTGATGATAAAATCGCAAGTAAAGTGAATCTCGGAACACTAAAAATGCGTGTCAAAATCTACAAAAAAGTTCAGGAGAGGGAGAAAAAAAGTTGGGGAAAAGAGTAGGTGAATTATTCAAAGTCTTTCAGTTTTGTGGTTGTGCGTTGACAGGCTGCTGTTGGAAATCGGCAGCTTCTTCTGGGAATTCAAGCTCCCAAATTCTCTTCAAATGCTTTCCTTTCACGTCACGTGGGGTTCCAAATCCAGTCATTCCCTGAAAAAACGTTTTTTGTCAACTTTCAAACTTGATGAAAGTGCAAACGATGGATTCTCGGGAGTAAAACGAAAAAAAACGACGTTGGTAACTACTACTAATCCGATGGTAAACATGATGAAACAGAAAGAAAAGGGAAGAACAAGCAATGATTGCCACTGTACTTTTAACTAATTGACGCATAGAAACGAGTTGCTCATGCTCAACAGCTTAGCTATTGATCAGCTAAGAGGATTTCCGAAAGTAAACTAAAATGGCAAGATAAAAATAGTAACTTTCATAGGACCTATCTGAAATCGTTTCTTCCTATTCCAATTTGCATTCTAATTGCGTTGAATCTCAGCCTAATTGGAGAGCACCACCACCGTTCTTCTCATCCCAAGGGATCTAATAAGCAAGATATACTGAAGAATTGAACTCAGTTCTCTGATCTTTTTCCGTTTTCAAATTCAAAAATCAAAAACAGGGGACATAGGACATGGGACCAAAAGACATGACACATTCTCCAACAAACAAAACCTTTTGACTCTCATATTGATTAGTTCCTGATTGGAGACGAACGATTGAGTCATGTGCTGAGTTGTCAGCAACTGTCCATCGTGCTCCGTGCTCAGCGAATTCAACTTTAGTCTGTGTGTTACGGGGCATTCCAAAGCCAGTTTTTCCCTGTAAACGGACAAAATACTGCAAGCACTTACGAAAAGGTTAATAAGGAAAAATAAACAAGAAATTCAGAAGAAACATAGGGAGGAGCAGGCTACAGATACAAAAGTGTAAGTAAACAAGAAAAACAAAAAACCTTTTGAGATTCAAATTGATTTGTTCCTGATTGAAGTCGGACAATAGCATCAGAATATTGTTTTTGTTCTTCAATTAACCACTGCTTGTCATGATCAGCAAAATCAACTTTAGTTTGTGTGTTACGTGGCATTCCGAAACCAGTTTTACCCTGAAAGATACAAACAGAACACATGGACATGAGACTTAAGACATTGTGAATTATTACAGAAGTAACTGGTGCTTGTTTTTATTTTTTTCAACTATGTTATTTCTAAAAAACGGACACAGACACAAAAATGATTGAAATTGACATTTATGAGTACACATACGAGTTATTAGATTTCAACAGCTTTAACAAAAAGAAGAGAAATGCGTTTATGTTGTACATATATTTAATATAGATCTTCAGAATACTTTCACTTGCATTTTCCACTTTCCAAGCATAAATTAACACTCTGACCAGAATATCACGAAAATATCTAATGTTCAGAAAATCAGATTCGTTGTATACTATTTCTACTTCCGCTAATCTTCAATTTTGCTTTCTATCATAACTTTTTTCCATATTCTTTTGTGATAACGGTAACAAGTGATGATCGCGGGGGCCAAGTGGCGGAGTTTGTTTGGATTTAGAGGGATTCATCTCTAAGTCTCTTATTCTTATGCATATCTCTATAGTAAATAACCGAGAGTTTGCTGTTTTTTTTTCTTTTGAAGGGTAGGGCTCACTTTCTCTTTTCTAGCACACACAAAATTTCGCTCATTGGAAAAGATTAGAAAACTAACTCTTTGACTGTCAAACTGGTTGGTTCCCGATTGAAGTGGCACCATGGCATCAGTTTGACGAAGTTGGCGGAGTGTCCATTTACCTGAAATAGTAGAAGATGTTATGGACAAGAAGAATGTATTTCTTATAAATGAAATCTATACATTTGTTAATTATTCATCTTCCAGTATTGTGTTTCGCATAATCCAGGAATTTTTGATTCATCATGTGTTGGTTTAGTAATTATTAATGAACTGGAAGAAAAACAACAAAAAGGTACATGATACTAAAAGTAAACTTGAATTTAATGCATCAATAAAGATATTTTTTGTCCCCGAACGATTTTCGAATTCTCAGAGGCTAGACTATGCCAGCTAATTAAGTTCTTGTTGATGGAGATTTCAACTACGAATAAATGAAGGAAACTTAAAGAAAGGGGAAAATTGCTTCGTTACCGAAACAAGAGCCCCCAATTTTAATGGACTTCTCGTACCAAAAAGCATTTAGATACTTACCATCACGAGTTCTTCTTTCGAGGGATTCGTTACTTGGAACTTCAACAGCAGCGATTTTGAGACCAGCTTCTGGAAAAACACTATCATGAATGTATGGTTGAACTTCAACAAAATGACTCACCTTGCTGAGTTGGTGGCACTGGGGAAGCCATTTCTTTAGTAGGATTGGGTATGTATTAGTGTGCTCCCGAGACGGGTTACTAACTGCTTTGCTCCGCTTTTCGTCGCACCGATACGAAAACGATGGGAGAGTGGGCGGAGTCGTTCGGGTAACTCAGACAGTCTGCGTCTCCTGGAAGCATCTATAGAATCTTAGAAAAATGGATGGGGGACGAGAGCGTGGGGCGCCTTGATCGGTTTGAGAATACACCCACAAGCACTTGTTTCATAGGAAGTAGACAAAAAATTGGTAGAGAAGACAGCAAGAGACAATACGAAAGTAATAGAGACAACAGACAATTTGAGGAGGGACAGTACGAGAAGTTGATTCATCCTTTCCGAAAAGAAAAGAAAAACTTTTTAGACGATGCTTCAACAAGAAACAATATACTGAGACACATTTTGAAAACAATATTTGGGTTGAATATTGAAACCAGATGTGAAATTCGCGAGAATTTGAGAACATATTTTGAAAACAAAATCAAACATTTTGACAGAATGAAATCGGAATTCTGCGTGTCATGGTTTAGTCCCTGTTATTCATGAAAAAAGACAGGTTATGATGAGCTTTGTTTATATATTTTTTCGAGAAGAGAACTATTATTTTTGATTTTAATCAATTTAGTTTATTCTAATTAAGATCACACTATTCGATAATAATAATAACTACGATGGAAGTATGATAAGAAGAAGACAATTTTTCCAATGTATATTGAGATTCCAAAGTAGTCTATCTGCTAGTTCTCCAGTTCCGTTGTATCTAAAAACCCATTTAGGTCAAGGAATCTCCAGTTGTTACTCCTTCTGAACACGCATGATATCATCTTGGGATATCCCTTCACCGCCTCCTTTTTTTCGCTTGTTTCTTTGGCTTTTTGTGTTCTTCTCATGTTGAAATCTTAGAGTAAAGAATCGAAGATCAAGAGGCTCTGATCGGAGAGAAGCTCATTGTGTTTTGTCTCTTCTGTCCCTTTAACTTCGTCATCACCAATCAGTTCTATCTGTTTTTCCAATTTCAAAGCCCGTTTCAAAGCCCGGACAGGAAATGAAAAAAACAAAGAAACGGACCAACTGACTCAACACCTCTTGCCACCCACCAATTTGATCGGGATGGAAAGTGTGAAGAGAAATCGGAAGGAAGAAATTGATGAAAGAGGAAGAGATCGATGTTGCGAAACGTTGATATTTGGATAGTTCGACGAAACACTTGACATTTGATTCAAGCTCTTATTCGATTCAATAATAACTGCTTTCACTTTCTCAACGTGTCCTCAGAAGTGAACGTCACATTAACAGAAACCAGTGTCAAACTATGCTAATCAAGAATAACAAGAATACTTTTAAAAAAATGAAGTATGCTTCCGGAGACATGTATCGAAAAACCTGGAAACATCTGTGATAAATATACCGTAGAACATCAGAACACAATTCACCGGCTTTTATTAGAGCACGTGGAAAAGTGTGCCTTTTTCTAGCTCTTCTCTTTACAAGTTATTTATTTGTACTTCATTATCCACTCAAACGAAAACTTTTCTCAGCTCCTTCTCACATAACCTACGAAGATTGGCGTGAGCTCACTCCATTGCGCGGCTCTCTTTTTCACGCATTTTTTGATATCAAATATCAATGCTCTAAGTCTTTTTTCTCTCATCAGCATCTTCGTTGCACCACTCCTCTAAGCCCCACAAAAACCAATTTAATGGGTGCGGGGTTTGGTTGTCTCTATAGTTGAGCCAGCTCATGTGCAAATAATGAGAGACAGTAGGAGACGAATCTACAAGGGAAAGATCGCATATCCATCGAAATCTTTTTGAAAAGTTTATAAAATGCTTTTTTTGTTTTATTCTGATTAGGAAGAGAAATGCTAATGATTACAATGGAAAAGGAAGAAACATTCGCAAAGGTAAAAAAGAATGAGACCCGCTTCAGAACAAACTGTGTGAAAATGAAAGAAAGCTCTTGAACTATTTCAGCCAGATTGGAAATGTACCCATAGGTGACCGGATAAGGGGAGAAAAGATGCGATAAAACGTCTGGCGGAAAGGAATAAAGCTATTGTACAAAATGGGAAAGAAGCAGTAAGGGCAATAATAAGACCCGATAAAATGGAATAGGAAGTGCATGTTACACGTTTTTTTAGATTGACAGTTTTAGAAGATGGGGTTTTCCTGGTGACTGGTGGCGGATGATGTCTGAAAATAGTAGACACGTTCATGACTAATTAGAAGAAAAATATCAATAAGAACAAACCCTGCTCTGCGTCCGAATATCGTTCAGTAGGTCAGTAACTGTTGGCCGGTTCTGCGTAAACCCATTTTGAAGAAAGTATCTATGGGATAGTGCTCCTTTTGCAGTCAAACGGCGTTCCGGTGGATAGCGTAGAATCTCACGCAGAACATCTAGGCCATGTCCACTGAGAGCAGAAATTTCTCCAAGCTTATCTAAGTTGTATGCCCATTGGGGAAAAACTGCTTTGTAATGTGGAAAATCGTCGACTCCGGGCCAGTTCTGAAAGGAAATTTGCTTTTGATAATGTTCCACAGTCTCGGCGTTACCTTGCTGTTTGGTGTCCCTATTATCTCGAATATTTTGAAGAGCTGTGAAATCTCGCATTCCCCGGGGAACAGTGGTTTATTCGAAGAAATTTCTGCAAAGATGCATCCGAGGGACCACATATCCAATGATGTTGAGTATCGTTGAGAGCCAAGAAGTATCTGCAAACAATAGTTGTAGAATCGAAGACCAATTCATTTGCTTACCTCAGGCGGACGATACCATAGAGTGACCACTTCGTGTGTATAATTTCGACTGGGAAACGAGAAGTTCCTAGAAAGAAAAATTACGGCGTTTTTTTTGGGAAAGTTTTTAACAATCATTATAGCTTAATAATCTTAAACCTCATCCTTCCTGGCTCACCTTGCCAGACCGAAGTCAGCAATCTTGACGACTCCCGAGTCTGCAACGAGAATATTCTGAGGTTTCAGATCACGGTGAACAATTCTTCGCAGGTGACAATATGAAAGAGCCGAGAGAAGTTGCCACATGAATGACTAGAGCGTTCAATATATGGAAAAATTCTCATGATACAATATCTTACTTTTACATAGATTTGTGGGAGCAGTCTTCCGCTTGGCTCAATAAGTTCCATCAAGTTCTTCAAATCTCGATCAATAAACTCGAACACCATGTACAGTTTGCTATCTGAAATATCGAAGACGTGAAGCTTTAAGTATACGTTTTGGCTTACTTGCGTAGATAATATCGAATAGAGTTACGATGTTGTCATGCTGTAGGTCCTTAATGCACGAAATTTCCCTGAGACACGTGCTTGGAATACCCTCCTCGTCTCTGTCCGTTCGAATCATTTTGAGAGCACATTTTACATTGTCGCGGACATGGATCGCTTTGAAAACCACGCCGTACGTGCCTTCTCCGATTCTTCGTAGTGCCCGAAAGCGACCTTGTAGATCCCTTTCTGAGAATCTTTTATGAAAACAACAAAACAAAAATCAGTGACTAAAACGTACCAGGAGCGGAATCAGTTGGCATATCCTATCGTCGCCTAAAGTAATCTTATTCGGAAGTTTTTAATGAAGAGTGGCTAGGTTTGCACGGAGTGAAAAACAGTCCATTGAGATTTGAAAAAAACATTTTTTCCAAAGCGTTCAGTAGAGCGAGCTTGCACTGCAATCACAATTCACTGCGCATCATTAGCGTGCGATACGGAGTTTAATCGTCGTTTCGAATTTTATTTCGTGCGTTTTGATGGTTTTTCGACGTTTTCATGCTTTTCGTTGCGGTTTTTTGTCTTTTTCGTGACCTCCGATGTTTTTTCAGAGCAAAATTTAATAAAAAATTTATTTTCAAGGTACTCGAGCGGGCAAATCGACTGGAAATCGCCGACTCCGGAAATCGGCCAAAAAACAGAAAGCAAAGGTGATTAAGTGTGAAAAAAACAAACGAAAATGGCAAAAAATTATGAGAATGTTATTTGAAGAAGCGAAAAAAAACAAAGAAGCATAAGATTTTAAGAATAATTTTGAAGAAAATGACGAAAAGTTATGAGAATGAATTAATCAGATTTATCATCTAATTTCTAACACGTTTTTCAAATATATGAAAGGGAGCAGAAGTTCCCACGGAAACAGTCACAAATTCAGAAAACTTCAATTCATTATTTATTCGTAAATCAAAATTATCTTTCAGATGGTCCATTCGCTCTTCTTCGTCTTCTTCTTCATCTTCCGGAGTCAACGGCTACTACAGGATCTTTTTTTTTAGGTCCATTTTTCCCATCTGTTAACTTCCATAATTTATTTTCCCGTAGTGTAGTTCATTTTTCAGGGACCATTTTTACCAGGAATTCCGTCATCGTCTTCGTCGCTTCTTCCGTCATACTGCACTCGTCACGTTATCAAGTTAATATAATAATCGTATTTTTATAATAAAATTTTTCCAACAACTTGCTGTAACAATCTTACTATTTTTTTTTAAAAATATACTAGCCAAGATACTATTGCATCACTGAAAGACACTATTGAGCCGGTAAGGCGGTGTCACTACTCCGTTGAATTTTCAGTTTTTTGATGTATTTTCAACAAATTTATGAATACTTCAATTAATGGTTTGCTTCTGTAAAATGTAAAAACAATTTTAAAACGTTTAAAGAAAAAAAATTCATTTGCATCTTCTAAAAACAAAACAAAAATTGAAATTTGAATTTCGCGCCTTTTGTTCAATGGAGTTTGTTCAATGGAGCGTGTTTGCATTAATGGACTGTTTTGCACTCCGTGGGTTTGAATTCTGTTCTCCCGCGCTACCCTCTCGGGCATGTGTAACATAAAGAAGAGACGCAGCAACATTGAAAAAAGGTAATGAGACGGTCTCAGGCGGTAACATGCGGTAGAAGAGCGGTGTCAACATCACGGGCACTAGACTGTGGGGAAAATTTATGCAAAGACACAAATTTTTTGCGTAGCTTTATCTTTGCGAAATTTTTGATTAAATTTAACCTTGATGCGTAGTGAAGTTCAGAAGAGATGAATTTAGAAGAACTCAGAGAAGAATACAACTTAGCAAGCAAGAACGAAACATTATGAAGAAGAAAATTAATTAATTTCGATCAAAATAACTCATCAGTGAACTCACCTCGAAACGGTAGGAAACACGCTCCAACTGAAAATTGTCTGGGACTCATTGTTTTCCACGCTCTCTAGTAGGAAATCCGGTGCGAGTTTGAATGCCTGGAGCTAATGAAATAGAATGGAATAAAATTAGAAAACAACCAGACGGTTTCCGGCGCTTCGCGCCTCAACCGCCCGGATTTCCCAAAAATTGCGGTCATCCTATGAAAAATGAAAAATCAAAAATATTTGGCCCACTGAGGAATCGAACTCGGATGCTGAATTTACCGAAATTTTTTTTACACCACTACACTACGCCAACAACGGTGCGTTGAACAGGCGGCGGCAGCAGACTCTCTAAAATTAGTAAATCTAGCAGCCGACAGTTGACGGGGGCGGGGCTTAGGCTAGTGCATAGATAGCACAGAGCTTCCTAGAGCTCCAAATGAAGTAGAAAAAAGACGGGCATAATCGCGGGGGAATTCTGTATCGACCTGTTTTTGTTTCATAAAAATCGGACTTCTAGGAAAGGCTGGAGGGTCGGCGCCGGACAGACATACGGACAAACAGACGGAATTCTATATTAGAATAATAAAGATTTTTCATAAAACAAAAACTACATTCTACATTCAAGAAACAGTAAAAAATTTACTAATAGTGAAACATATTCTCTTTAAACTATTTGATTGCTTTATTTATCTGTCCGTTCGGATTAAATTTATAATAAAACAAAAATATGAATGAAAAGTGAAAGAGGTTTATTGGCTCTCCAAAAAAAAGCAGTTTAAAGAGTCGTTTTCATAGAATTGACCGACAACAAAGCGAAAAAGAAGCCTATAAATCTCCTGCATTCAATTATTCTGCATCTGGACGTATTCGGAAAATCTCAATTAGTCGACGTCTTCTCGTTATTCATCGCTCCTAGAATAGCTTCTGAAGATCTAAGATCTCGTGCGTTTTTGTTGATTCAATCATGCACTTTTCTATCTTTCCCTCTCATGAGAATCTTCAATTTCCAGATCGAATCAAACCAGATGTCCTCTCGTTTTTCTTTTCCTTTCGTCATCATGCGTTTTCTCGTAATTTCTCCTGATTTTATGGATTTTTGTCCGTTACATTACACTTCTTAAAGAAAGACGGGAAGGCGGGTTTTCGAAGAAGAAATAGTGAGACTCTTGCACCAACTTGTAACACCTGATGAGAGAACTTTTTTGAGCTTTCTTCTTTTCTATCTCTTTTCAGTGTCGTCCAAGATGATGGATTCGAGTGACCGAATGCCTTTCCTTCAGAACTCAATCAATGTCTCTATCATTTAATTTTTTGAATCAAGACAAGAATTTCGAAGTTGTATTAATTTTCAAGTTTAAACTTTAGTCTGAAAAAGTAAGCTATGCATATGACAGTTTCGGTTCCAAATTACACACGACTCTCTTTTGGGTTCTCCCCAAAACTAAAACAAAATGAATACGGTTCGCTTACTGTAGTTCACAATGAACAATTTCGCCAAATAGAATCAATTCTTTATATCAAGACTTTTTTGTAAATGGAAGTAAAACCAAACTCAATAATTTGAAACAATGCATGGCTTATATTAGAGTGTTGAACGCACCCTACTGATAAATTGAGTCTCAAAGAGATCATTTCATTAGAACGGTATTAGGGAGCTCTAAAGAACATAACGGACCGAAATCTCATTATTTTTCTTAACTAAGCAGAAGAAAGGGAACGACGCCTTCATTGTTTCGTGACCGCTTTTGCCATTTGTTTCTAATGACGCTTTTCGTCGCTTCATTTGATTGATGCCCGATTACATACGTTTTGATCACTTTCTTGTTCTTTTCAGCGAACGAAAGATTGCAATCGGCCATCTGCTGACTGACAAATCTTCTTCCATTTGAGGTAAGTTGAATTGGATTGAATCCACAATAGATCTCTGTTTTGATAAAGCCTGCTCTTTTCTGAACTTTATTTTGAATCAAGATCATCACTCTGTGGATGTGCAGAAGGTTCTGAAGGAGAGAAAAGTCGGAAAAAGTGTAAGAGAGAAAGCAATTTATAGCTGACGAAAATAGAGAAAAAGGGAAAGGAGAACCAGGAAGATGAATAGGTCGAACACCAACGGAACTTTTATGTGATTCCATCTAGAAAACATCTTTCCAGGTATTTCTTCTTTCACTTGATTCAGTCTTTCATGAGTTCAAAAAGATTTCACAACCACCTACGCTAAGTTTGAGTAAACAAATAGAGCAATTTCATTATGATCGAAATTTTTTTAAATCGTAATGTTTTAACGAAACTCAGAAGAGGGCGGCCCAAGATTTAGCAAAGGGTAGTTTAGGACATTAATAAAAATTTACCGTACTACCGATTCTAGATTCAGTAGTGATATTAGATTCCGAACAGTCAGTTGAGTACTTATCAACTTGTCACTCCACTTATCGCAGAATTCTCACAGGAACTTAACATTATTGCGCAGCTTGCCACCTCTCTGTTTTGTTTTAACCGCCCTTTGATCACTAATAAGTAATCCCAATGTTTTGTCTCGAGACAGGACCCTTCTTTTTCTCCTCTTCAATGTTATTCACAATCACTATTTCTTCCAAACACTCACTGCGTCTCTCGATGAGTTGACACTCATTTACCCAAACCTAAACACCTGACTCCTCATTTCTTTCCCGTGTTGCACAATAGTGCCTGAGGGATTTCTCTAGAACTCTTCGCCCACTAAACTCTTTATCCGACAGCCAGGATTCACAGGAATTGTGGCAAGAGAGCAGAAAGAGAGCCATCAGATAGTTTGTGAGCCGAAGAGATTCAGTTGGCTCTACTGATTTCAGAAACACCTACTGATATATTTAGTGTGTTCACATTCATTGATAGCCACTGCCCCACTCTCCGCCTGTCGTCGTACATTATACACTCTTTTTTGTAATGTGACACCCTTTGATGAGATCATCTCTCCATTGATAATCGCAACATTGCAAACACTATTTAGGCGTAATGGGATTTTTTTATATACCATATTTCCGAGATAAAAACTTTTCAATGTTTCTATGATAAATATTTTACTGAAAGCCTATGTGAGGCCGCCAATTCCAAATAGACACTTGGGTTTAATTCGTTTACATTCGGCACATAAAATCATTGAAATCTTTAGAAAAGATCTAGAACATCTACCTGTTTCTTTTTCCTTTTCAAACAGAACTGTGCGCATTTTCAGTTTTATTCTTTCTTCTTTCCAGTTTAGTTTTTGATGATTGAAAACCTTTAATCGAATAATGTATCATAATTTGATTCGTTCTTCTTGCATTACTAAACATCTTGTTTCTCTCAGCAATTACAGTTAAATGGCATCCATTTCATTGGAAGTTACACTTTTGTCTTTTTTTTTTCATAAATTGAACGTTCCTTTCGTCCGTACAATTTTTTCTTGTCCTCAGCTCTATCTCCTCTTCAAAAACCAATTGTCGTGTTGGTCGCAAAGTGATTTACTTTTATCAAAACAAACATCTGCTTCTTGTCTTTTTCACTAGATGCCTATCGTATTGGTTTTCAATTGTTAAAAAAAATATAACTGGAATGTTTCTAAGTAATCTGAAGATTTTCGTATGAAATTGAATATTTTCTGGTGCTCTTATATAAGGAGGTTATTTCGAAACTTCTTCTCTTTTTTTATTAAAACGCTCTTGTATTGAAGTTCCTTTCCATTCCGAAATATAGTTTTCATAGTCCACATGTTGCTATCAGTTTGAATAATAGTTCACTATGAAATGTATACACTTTTTTATTCTTACCAGCTGATACATTGGAAGCTCTTTCGCCGCAAAAGAGTTTTAACCTTTTATCCTCTTTCCATTTCTTTTTTCTAGTTGTTCTATCCTTGTACTTTTCTTCTTTCCTCCAACTTTTCACCCACTCATTTTTAAATTGTAATCTTGATCTTCTCTCTTTTTCTTACTCTTGGGATATTTGCTCACACTTCCTCCATTTCGCAACTGCCGTTCAACAGACAAAAAAATGAATAGATGTTGACAGTTCCAAAACGTTTTTATCCTCTATTCCTCACAAACTTTTCACACATATACCTATCTCGCAGGTGTTTTAACTATCGCATTTTTCCGATTTCATTACTCATTTTATGACTTTTTTTCCGGTCCCAAAAAACAATTAAAAAGAGAGAAAAGAAGAGAACAACAGTTTCAGTTAATTTTAATTTCAGATTTCTGTCATCAGCGGACAAATAATAGAACTAATCGAAATTGTATTTTTGTAGAATATGTCAATCTATCAGAAGAGGTTTGTTCGATTAGCGAATGCATTGCAAAAAAAAAAATAAAAAATTCCAGATGGTCATCTGTAGGCTCTGGTGCTTCACCATCAACTTCAGTTTCTAGAAATACACCTACAGCCACAAATGTTCTCTCAAGTGGGGTTGAACCTTCAACAGTTGGAACCAGGTCAGTATAATTTTTTAAATATGATCCTTGCAGTACTTTTGACTTTGAAATAGAACTATGCTAGGAATAGCCTTGCGGATTCGATCAAACATATTTTGTAGCTACTGAGATAGCTCTCAACTGTCTAGTCGGCAGAACTTAAATATTCTTTTTTACTGACGAATAAGCTTTCTTCAGAAATGGGTTGGAAATCGTATAGAAAAAAAATTCTTGCGAAAAAGGCTAGATATTTGGGATAAAAAGAAAAAAAAAGGAATTTTTTCAGTTGGAACTCAGTGAGATGGAACAAACCATCAACATCCTACCGAGCCAGTCTGGCTTCTCGTTTCGAGAATAATTCAGCGAGCAATTCAAGCAGTAGTTACACTCCACAGAGGTCGTCAAGGTTGGTCCCTGTTTTATATTCTTCTTATATTCTGGCTTCTTTCCACCCTCACTTCACTCCACTATTCATAATGTTTTGATAGTTGGAATGGCATCCATTTGAAATAAAAATCGGCTGTGAAACACACACATCGGTGCCACCACCACAACGATCACCGCGCCGTCGAGCCGGTGTAACATTTTCGGCTGGATCGGGCCAAGAACCACATGGTTTCCAAAACGTGGTGGAGTTTTAGTAATCGAGAGTGTGTCTTCAGAAGAGGTTCAGATTCTAGAGGAGAAAAGAGTCTAAGTGTCTGTTTTTTGACAACGGTCATCATCATTTTCTGTGATGTTCCGAACTATTCCCGTTCTCTTTTTTGTTCGGTCAATAACATTTCAAAACAAGGTAACATGCAAATATTTGAAGAATTTTTTTCCAGATTTCTGAGCTCAGCTGCGAAGAATGCGGCCGATGTTGCCAGGTAATTAGTCCATTCAATTCTACAAAAATTCAAACTTTCAGCATTGGACCGTCGGTGAGTGCACGAGCTTCTCGATTTGATTCGACGAGTATGGCAAATAAGGAAAAATATAGAAACGAAGTGAGTGAATAAATACAAAAAAAAGTAGATATGTTTGTTGTTAAAGGCACGAGAACTAATCAACAAGTGGTCGAGTCGAGAGAGGAACAGCAATAGTAAGTAGTTTTTGAACATTTTTGAATTAACTCTGTGGTTTGACTTTTTGTGACAATAAACTTGCTTTTGAATTAAATTATCTGCGATAGATAACTAATTCGTATCCTCAGTTTTTTTCTCATAAAAACAAGAAGGGAATTTTCACATTCGAAAGTGAATTTCGTACTTAGAATTTTTAGAATTTTCAGAATATAAAGACTTAGGATTTCCTGAGGACTATTCAATAATGTCAACCAATTTATAAAGTTTATTTTTCTTCGAATCTGAAACTTTGAAGAATGATTAGTTGGTTCTCTGTGAGCAGGTGTGAAGATAAGTTACACCAGAATCACTCGTGGATCCTCCATGACTTTTTGTTGTTTATGATTGAGTTGGAGAAGTTGGAAAATATCTCTCAGATGAACTTTCTTCAATCATTTTTCTGTTTCACCAAAACAAAAATCAGTCCTTTTCAGTATCCAACACGTATCGATCGCCGGCTCCCAGAAGCACGTTTCGATCTACTGATTCTTTAACAACATCTGGGAGTACAGCTGGATCAGCTTATTCTAACACAGGTTTGTTTCTCTTTTTCTTTCTCTCTTTCACATTGTACATGTTTTATGAGAGAACAACTAATGATTATGATTTCAGCGTATCGAACTTCAACTTCTTTGACACCCACCCGTCCAGCCATCACTCCATCTGCCACTACTTCTCGATATTCAACTGAAAGAACAAGTTTACTTTCTCCATCTCCGACACCTACTCTACAGTAATCGAGTATTTTTGAAGTCCCATTCAGTTCTTATTTTCAGTACGACGCCAAAAGCGGAACGTCCGTGGCGACAACGAATGGCCGAGTCATCACGAATTCGTTCGACTCTCGGTGACGACGTGAGTCAGGCATACACTGCTCGCCGAGCTCGGCATGCTTCTTCGCGACGAAGCTCGTTATCCCAAGACGAACTGTCTTCTTATGAGCCGACTCGTGTGCCTAGTTATAGTGCATTAGTTCAGCAACCCCATTCGGTTAGTGTGACGTTTTTAGATTTGATTGCAAACTTATAACATGTCTTTCGAATCTAGCTGTTTGCGTGTCATTAAAGATCAACTTTTACATTCTTATTTTATCAGTGAATTTTTATTCTTTTACCTTTCCTTAAATTCCCCCCCCCCCCCCCTATCCTGCATTTAAAATACGTACTAACTGGAAGAAAAATTACTTTCTTCAAACGATGATTTGATTTTGAAGATTCCCTTTTCAGTATCGATCGCGACAAAGTTCAGTGGAAAGTTCAGTATTCTCACCATCAACGAGATTCACGAATTCATCATCATATGTACCATATTCTTATCGAAATAGAAGTGATGATCCACCAACAATTCGAAGCAATATCATAGATAGAAGCACGTCTAGGTGGGAATTTCAAAATTGAAATTATTTCAAAACGTTTCTAATTAAGGTCGAAATCTCCAACACGGGATAGTTTACCATCTCGGACGCCATCTCAGGCTCCTAAAAATCCATCAATTCGAGAATCAAGTAAAGAAAGAGATGCAGAAAAACAAAGGAAGAAGAGTGTTAAAGAAAGAAGTAATTTTTGAATATATTTCTGAAATGATATCTTATGTTTGTTCAGCGGCACGCCGAAATTCTCGTCAAAACAGTCAGCAAGATAGTTCATCAGATGAGGAAATTAACCGATTAATGAGAAGTCGGTCAGGATCTCAAGTGAGAAGAAAGCCAAGAAAGAAAAGTCAAATGGAAACTGAGAAATTGATTGTTGTTGAACAGAAAGACACTTTGATGGTATAATAAGCTGATTTTAAAGTGAATTTTTATTTATCTCGTTCCAGAATCGATCCATGCAGTCATCCTTATACGAGACTGGAGCAGAAGATTCAGCTTTAATTCAGTCCCTCACTTCTCAAATAACAGGTAAACATTCTGCCTTCAATAAGAACACATTTCAACCACTTAATGAATATTCAGAATCACTAACAGCTTTGGCAGTAGCTGCAGAAAGCGAAGGATTCCAGTCTTGTGCAGCCTCTCCATTGGCTCCATCTATTTCCCGAAGTAGTTCTAAGAATGGAGTTGTAAAGAACCAAATTATAAGTTAGTTTTTGTTTGTTTTAATCTTTTAAAGCATAATTTTATTAAAGAGTCTCCATCACTAATTGAAGTTCTGGGTTTGCCACGTAGCGATTCAAAGACAAGTCTGAAGGTAAGTTTGAAGGATTTTTGTGTTGTAATTGCAACTTCTTTCTTTCAACTCACATAGTTAGAAAAGTGTTATCTGTTCAGTTAAACGATCAAATAGAATTGGATGAGGAAAAGCACGACGAACAACTAACAAACGATGTAGATGACTTCGAGGTAGACTATTTTCTTTTGTATTTAATTCACCCTTGTGTTTCTTTCCTTTCGTATCTTTCCTTTAGTTTCTTTTATATGTTTTATTTTTTCCCAGCCATCCGAATCTTCCCGAATTGATGATGAGTCTCAGTACAGTGCCGTTGCTCATTTTAAACCTAATAAGGTATGTCCTCTTGTGTAGTTCTTAGAAGAGGTTAGTTGCCTCTACTTCTAAATTTATGGTGAGAGAACTTCCAATAAAAATAAAGGAAAACTATTCCTTTTTAGTTTTCGTTTCATTCAAACTTTTGTATTTCAGATAAAGCGATTGGCTCCAGTCCCAGGCTTATGGAAATCAGGAGCTGAAAACGAAGAATTCATCTCAAGAAACAAACGATTCGCAAAGTCGGTATCACCTAGTGTAGAAAGTTGCATGCGTTTGTGAGTACCCAATCGAAACAGAACGTTCCGAAACTGTAATTAACAGATTTAGAACGGGATGTAGTAGTTTTTGCTTAGAAATCGTATAGAAAGAATATAGAATCGTTTGTAGGTACTTGTGAACACTTTCTTTCGTTTCATCTTCTTTTTTATCCACTTCTTTTTTTTTAACACTTTGCAACCCATTGTCCTTTTACTCAAACATTTATATAAATTTTTTCGCAACAAATTATTTTCAGAGAAAGTCCACGAGGAGAAGCGGAAAGAATAATTGTGCTGAAGAACCAGGAGAAGGTTTCGAAAAACATCAAAGTACCTGAAAAGAAGAAGCCAGTTGTTCTGAAGACCAGAGTTGAACCAAAACCAGAATCAGAAAAAGTCCTTGAAAAGAAGACTGTTGTTGCTCCAAAATCAGCAGTCAAAGAGAAAGAAATGCCGAAGCAAGCTCCTGCGATTCCAGTTAAGCTTGAAGAAGTCAAACCGAAAGAAGTGGTTTCTTCTGTTGAAAAACCTAAAACGGTCACTGCTCCTCCGTCTCCTAAGACAGCATCCAAACCATCCGATAAATCAGAAGAAAAGTCTGCAAAGCCAAAGGAGACTGTAACTAACGCTGTCAACAATCCAGCACCGCTTGAGGCACCAAAATCACAACCATCAAAAATGGTACCAGATAAAATTTTGAAACCTGCAGAGAAGGTTATCCAGGAGAAGTTAAAGTCTCCAATCAGAAAGACTCAAAAACCCTTAGTTGAAAAATCAGAGGTTCCAGCCCAAAAAGAAGAAAAAGTTGCTGTGAAACAGAAGGAAGTTCTCAAAGAAGGAATAAAGGATACGCAGAAAGAAGCTACTAAACCTGGAATAGAAAAGAAGAAAATAGTAAGTTAATCATCTTTCTTTATTACTTTCAATTTATTTTTCTTCGCAGTTGCTCAAGAAAAAGAAATTAGTCCCGATTGAAGATGACAAAAAGGAAGAGAAAGAAGTCGTTGAAAAACCAAATGTTATCAGTGAAAAAAATACGGAAATATCAAAAGTGTTCTCGAAAAAATCGTGGGGAGCACAGAAAACAGAAAGGGTTTTGAAGATGAGAAACGATATGAATGGAATCTCGATTCGATGCAAATCAGCTGGCAATGAAATATTGAATGTTACAGAAAGTTATCGTAGGAAACCACAAGCTGAAAGAGCTACGGTAATGTTTTTTTTTCACTTCTCGTACCTGAAAATTGAGATTTCAGGTCCTTGTTGATACACCTGTTCAAGATGTCAACTTTAGTACTGCAAAGATTTCACTGCGGGAAAAACGGAAACGAATGTAAGTTTTTTTTCGAAATAAATCGTGAAAGACTCAAGATTCTGAACTAAGGTAGTAACGAATTGTTCCATGAAGTTTAAGCATCTTTCACACTTTTTTCGTTCAATTTATAACTCTTTTTCGTTCAGTGTGTAAAGCAATTCTCATAGATTTTATAGCTCTGTGTGCGTGTGTTCTTCTCCTCCCTCACCTCTTCATTCGAATTTTCTCTGAAACTTTTTTGCTGTTCATGACCTCAACCAACCAGTTCGCCCTTTTCCCTTCAATCGGTTACACGATTCTTACTTCAATTTCTTTTCAGTGAAAAGAAGCCTGTCGAAGTTGTCACTGCGTCTCAACCTGTTCTTCCTCCTACATCAATTCCAGTTATTCCAATTGAATCTGAAGACATGTCACGATCAGTATCTGTAGCTTCAAGAGCTTCTGATACCCGTGCGTCTATAATTCTCGATGAAATGCGTGGAACAGAAGCAGCAGTGGAATGGACAAGAGACTTAGATGACGAAGACGATTTAGATAATTACAATGGAATTCTGGTACTTCCGGATAAGTCAATTCTTGAACAGTACATATCAAGAAAACGAGGAAAGATAGATCGTTATCGTGGATTGAGACCCTCTTCAATGTGCTCATATGCTTCCAGTAGTTGTGCATCACCATGCCCTTCTACAGTATCTGAGCTGTGTCTTCCATCGTCAGGTAACTTTAAATCTTGAAAAAAAAATGAATCAGTCTAATTCAATAATCTATCCCACTTTTTTCTAAAAGTTCTTTTATTTTCATCTAGAAATTTTAAATATCAAATTTTTATTTGCCTTTTCTTGTAATACTGTTTTCATATTCCCTGTACAACGTCAGTCAACGTTTCAGTGTTAGTTCATGAACCACGACGACGAGCCCAATTCAGTGCTGAGCCAATGGATCATTGCATAACTCCAGTTCCACTTAATTCAACACCACGTGGATTTACAACGAAGAAAGCACCACCACCGGTTATTAAACCAGTTCCATTTGAAGCACCGAAGACACTATTCGAGAAAATGATTCAAGATCAAGCAAATAAAAATAGAACGGCAGCAACATCAGAAGTGAGTTTTGATTAAGAGAACTTTGGAAAGCTAGAAATGTGAGAAAAAAGAGAAAGAAAATTGAAAAGATGTAATGAATTTGAAAGAATAAGATAGGAACATGTGAAATATACTGTGAAGAGAAAGAGAGCTATTCTGCTGATGAAGCAGATGATGATGATGATATCGGTTAGGGTGAAGAGTGGCGCGTATCAGTGCGGAGAGCTTCAGGACATCGAGTGTAATGTATCAATCACCGCACTTCGAAGGGGGGATTTCTAGGAGAGAGCAGAAGTGAGCCCAAGAGGCAGCAACAAGCAAGGCCGGCTCATACACTTACGAATAGCCGACAAGTACGTGTGCTCTCACGAGCATTTGACACGTTTTCGATTGTTTCCTTTTTCCTATTTTACTATTTAAAACTGTATTCATGAATGGCTAGAGATTATAATATTATCATTCGGGTGAGTTTAGAATTGAGTAGGAGTCAGATGAGAAACATTCCGTCCTTTGATTCCCGGAAGAGAAAGAAAAAAAGAGAAAGAGAGAAAGGGACAACGTATGAAAAATTGCTCGAAGTACGTTCGAAAAATAATTATTTTACCTAGCTAACAGATTTACGGCCTTGATGACCAGATGTGTGAATAATAAGAGAAAAGAGGGAAAAGAAGAAAAAAGATGCATGAAAATATTCAAAAAGTCCGCGTAACGAATAGTAATATTGACTTGCGATCAGCCAGCTGATCCTCCTCTTTTCATTTTGCGTGTAAACAAGAAAAGTGAGTGAGTAGTGTACGTTTCAAGAGTCTCTCGGTTTCCCTTCCTTTTCCCGAAGTTCTTTCAACAATGAAAATGCTACATGCACCATATACAAGACAGCTTACTGTTCTTTTTTAAACTCAATCTTTCTACCTTTTGCTGTTTCTATTCAAAATCATATAAGCATATATCTATAAACGAAACCAGATTCAAAGACTAAGAAAAATTTGCATTTTGCAGATTTTAATCCAGAAATAAAAGAATCACTTAAATATCGAACTGAAAAATGGTTATCCAATACAAATATTTTCGTTTCACACCTTTATGTTTTTAGTAGTTTCTAAATACCAAAGATGAACGGATCGGAGACTTTTGCACGCTTTAAAACCCATTGGTGTAAGATCATTCAGGTTTCTCAGGATATCTTCTTCTTCTTTTCATTTTCTCTGAATTTCACGTGAATCAATTTTCAATTTGTTGATAAAGTGCAAAGTTGCAAACAATTGTTAACCTAGGTATTGCAACTGAAACAATAGTAACATATTTTGAAAAAAAAACCTAGATTACTACTGAAAAGTTCTGAAGATCTGAAATAAAATTATAAAAGAATAGTTTAAAGAGAAATAACAAAGAAAGTAATAATTTGGCATTGAATGGTCATTCAACCATTCGATTCAATTCGAATGCAAATCATTCTCCTTTTCTTCTTTTCCGTCAATTTTCGGTTTCCTTTTCCTCAAATTTATGATGCATGTCATGAGAATCGGGTCGATGGACACCATCATGAGCATTTCATTATCATCCTCATCGTCTCCTTCCCGTCCTTTTCATTTTGCTTTCTTTCCATGTGATTATTGTTTTTCTAAAGTATTTTCTGCTTCTTTATCTGCTTGAGAAGGCGGCGAACAAACAGTAGGGCATGTAAGAGAGATAAGAGACGCAGAGCAACTTATCGAGCAGACAAAAAAAGAGAAACTTGTCCATGAATCAAGAATTAAACTATTCATTTTAATTTGCAGACACGCGATCCTTCGCCTCGTCGTGGCTCTCAGGAAGAAGGTAATTAAATGTTTTGGGAAACTAGAAAAACATTCAAGCTTTTCTATAGGAATGTCTGCAATATCACAACAGTTCGCTGCAGCAGCAGCAGCTGGAAATGGACATGGATCTGTTCGATATGCAGCTCATATTCCAGTTCGAAGTGGAGAAATTAGTGGAAGAATGAGTTCAGGAAGTGTCGACAGTCAACAGAGGTTTGTGTTTTACTATCCCCATCTTCCTTTCTTTCAAAACTAAAACATTTTCAGCGGTGGAACCCTTGATGTCGCGTCGAAGAATATTGACCATGTGATAGATCAGGCCCGACACCGTCACCATCAACATAGAAGCAAGTTCAAGGAAGCCATTGATTACTTGGATCAGATATTCGAAGATCTAAAGAAAGAATGCGATGTAAGTGGAGATATTAGAGATAAAGAGAAATGTGCTGAGTAATTGAACTCGTGGAAAACAGAAGGTAGCTTAGGTGTCATGGGTATTTGAAAGTACAGACATAAATTGAACTTCAGCACTTAAGGACTCTAAGTAATAGTTTTCTTTGATGTGAAATTAAATAGAAGTTCTTGGAATCTATTCGACTACAAGGACTACCATAGTACTCTAGTAGGAAAAGCCTATTATCAGAAAATGGCACTGCAGTGTACTTTTAGGCTACCTTTCTTCTTTCATAGAATACGAATTGAAAGCAAAATCTGATTTGGGATCTTACCATTAGTTTTTATGAGAATTAGTTTTAAAAATAGTTTTTGAACGACAACTAATCTCTTAAAAACTGAAAGTGGTTCTTGAATTCTAGATCTATTTTCAGCCGGATGACAAAAATAAAAACGATGAGAACAACAAACCGTCAAACGAGAATAAACCAGTGACTCCTCTAAAACCCTCTGCTTCTTCCTTTGTAGCTGTTAAAAAGAAGCCAACAACGACTATACTTGCCACGTCATCGCCATCATCTGCCACGACGGGAAAGGTCGCATCTGCGTCCGATTCAAAGTAAGTCGTTCGTTCCGGGCGGAGCTCGCTCCTGAAGAAAAGTCGTCTCAAGCTCTCAAGAAGAATCGTCGTTCTTCCTGTGTCTCTCTGATTTGAATGTTCTTTTGACTCGTGATATATTACACACAACACAAGACCCCTGAGCAGGACACTGGTCGACCGCCGGCCGGCCGACGTAAGATGCTCCGTTTCCATCACTCTTTCAACTTTTTTACTATTATTACCAACACTTGAGGACTACGAAGAATAATAAAAATGTATACAATTCCAGAAGGACTAGTACGACAAAGCATTCCACGGTGACTGCAGTTAAGCCTACTGTTGCAAGACGAAAATCTTCTGAAACTGGAAGTACTTCATCATTTTCAACAGTCAAAGCTGCAACGAATAAGGTAATAGCTCAGGTAAGACAAAATTGAAACTTTGTTCGATTCTCGGGATTCCCACGATTTTATCCGTATACTAAAATATGTTCGGATCAAAACACATTCTAGTTCTTCTGTTCGAAAGTCGAAATTCGTGAACCACGTTCCACACTTTTTAGCGTTCTCAACGCATAAAGTTTATCGTTGTACTTGAATCATAAAGTAGAGAGATGAAAGAGAAGTGTCGTAGAAATAAAAATGCGACTCAAAGTCGATAAGTGCTTTCAAGTTCCAGGCTCCATCGCCAGTCGAAGTTGTGATTCCAGTTCGGAAAGTTTCACAAGGAAATTCGAACCATCAACCGGAGGTCTTTATTCTATCAATCGTTTCCTCTTATTTATCATCTTTTTTTTCAGCCCACGGTCGCTGAAACCATTGTTCTTGCCAAGAAAACAGATAAAATGGATTTCACAAGAAGATGGTTACAAGATGATTTACAATCTCTCGCTCATCTTCCTCCAGCCAATATTGCTCCAAATGCGGTTAGTTTTTCAGATGAAAAAAAATTCAAAGAGAACCATCACGACTTGAAGAGTTAAACTTTCCTTTTTTATTTCAGTCCTACTATCAAGACTTTGATGAGCATTCCCTTGGAAGTTGTAGTGCAGAAGTGGCAGCTTTCAATACAACAAAAGAGAAAAAGAATGGAAAAAGTACAAGGAAAGTTTCTGATTCTTCTGATATGGTTCGTCCTCGACCATTCCGTCCACAACCAGTATATCCAATGGTTGATGGATTCAATGGTCCTTCTGCTTTCGAACCATTTTCATCTCACACTTTGCCACGTGTTGCCTCAAATGATCAAATTCCAAGTGAAATGAAGAGATCGGGTTCTCAAGATCCATACAATACACTTCGATCAATGCGTTCTGAAGGTGATGGATTTGATTCACAACGTCCTTCTCCATCTGCATTCCAACAAGTATCACCGTTCAATCGTGGTAGTTCAATGAGATCTTCTCTACGTTCACTTCCTGATCATTCACCAGTTAGACAACGTGTTATACAGAAAAATAACTACGAAATTGCAAAAGATCCAGTATTATCAATTGATCAGTTGGTTGCCGAATTGGAACTGAATACCGAAAAGGTTTGTTTTCCTAATCCTATAGTTCATTTTTATGTGAACTTTGCAGACATTATCGTCTTCTGATAAACGCCGTTCATTTCCAACATCATTTGGAAGACCTCAACCACAACAAGCACAACAACATTATGCTCCAAGTGATTACGAGAAACCGAATCGATATAGAGCTGAGATAAAACATGTTCCAACAAAAGGAAGAGCACAAAACTTCGCCATGACAGAGTCTGCACCAAAATCAGCATCAGTGGCAGTCTCCAAGGCTCCGATGTATTCTCAGCCAGTCAGACAACAACAAAAATCATTAGATGAAGTGACAAGTATGTTGAATCGAGCAGTATCACAATTCGGAAATGATCAGAGACAAGCTTATCAACATCCATCTGTATATAAGCAATTGAGTCAACAGTCTTTTGGATCTGTTCACAGTAATAATGCATTTGAAACGATTAATCAGGAGAAAATCAATCCAAGTCGAGTGGAAGCAATGCATAATATGTTTGAAAGAGGAACAGCTCCAACTTCATGGAAAATGCAACAACCAAAGGAGTCTTATGACGATAGAAATCAGGTATTTTTGAATGATACTTCTCTTTTTCAAAATTTATGCAGTGTCTTTTTTTCCGTAGATCAGTTCTTTCACACGCTTTTTCCTATTTCTTCTTAGTTAGTATAATAAGTGCAGTGGAATATTTCTGCCAAGGCTATCCAATTCCAAAAATACAGCTCCATACCGGACCCTCTCAATGATCACAAGACATCAATGACCTCATTTTGATAAGTGAGTGTCCCTTAAAATGATATTACGAAACCAATTCAAATAGCGTATTCATAATTGATTTGAACTATTTTTTTTTAACTTTCCGTTTTTTTTTTCAGAAAATGTCACCACTTCAAGAGGTCACTTATGCAACTCTCAACAGCTATTCTCCACCTCCACAAACAAATGGAAACGGAATGGCACGGAATTCGTCACAAAATCATATTTCTTACCAAGATTACACTCCACAATTACCAACAACTCAGCCACCACAAAGACCTCCAGGCTCAGCGAATTCATCTCAAGGTGGATATTATTCTTCGAATAGTTCTGGAATTGGTTCCAATTATCCACAGAATCAACAAAATCAGTACAACGTAAGTTCTTTAAAAGGGAGAATTCCTGCTGTTGTTTGAACTTCTTTTGCTATCAAATTCTTCTGCAATTGATCTTTTCTTCTTCTTCGAGCCTTTAAATTTTTGAGCTAGAAGACATTCAAGCTTAGAATTCTTAAAATTCTTTGATAACGTTTAATGTTTGTTTTTAGAATCCACGACGCAGTCTGATCATTGATCAACAATCAATATCATCCAGGATGCCTTCTGTGGAGAATGATGATGACGATGGATTCTATGATAATATTGGAATTGTAAGCCATTTTTCTAAATTTTTCACTCTTACTAAATTCTAATCTTTAGTACGATGATCGACGCTATTCACGTGGTAGTGAACTGGAAAATTCCGCTTCATTCCGTCAACTTCCACCTGCTTCCAACTCTTCATCCGGTCATAAACATAATCGAATCGGGTCATTCCTGCGTAAAATCGGTGGAGTATCAAATCGTCCACCAGGAAGTGCAGCCAGTCTGATGTCTTTGAATAAAATTTCGAATGAAACAATTATCAAACCGGGTGGTCTTATGAAGAGCAACAGTCTGAGCAATGAACCATGGAAAAAAGTGGTGCTCGGAGGAGCAAGTATGCCAAGAGAAAGTACAGTTTTGTTCTATTTTCCAAACAGAGAAAAATTTTCTTTTTTCAGCAAACAACAATCACAAAGCCGGTCTCGGAACTAGACTCAAAAATTCATTGTTTGGTTCACGAAAACGATTGGACGGTTAATTATTATACATATATCCTTCATTCTATACATCTCGTTCGTCATTGCTTTTCGTAAAATAATTTCTCAATTTGTTCAGTTGAAATGCGGTTATTCGTTCTTTCTTTTTTCAGTTATATAGAATTTGAGAAACTAATGAGAAATAATTCTTCAAATGAGCAATTTTTGAAGATACTTCCTCACTTTTGTCTCTTTTTGTGCTTTATTATTCATAATATTTCAGTTGTTAACCTTTCTTCTTATTTCTCATGAATTTTCGGGAAATGGCTACTGTTTTAACCCAAAGAACATTTTCCGATAGAAATTAATTCGATGGTTCGAAAAATGCAAGCAAAATAGTATGCTGCCAGCTTGAATTACAAACGACGATCCCGACTTAAACCATCATTGGTGATTTCTTTAGTTACAGGAGCCCGTTTTTTGCTTTGGAGTTTCAAAAAATTGGAAATTATTGCAATAATAATAATGTGTTTATCGAATAGAGAACATTAGAGATAATGTGCAGACAATAGTAAATTCAATTACTTCTCCAATTCGTGAGTTTGAAGATCTAGCTGATTCATAGCCATAAAGATGACCAACATCTTGTGTTTTTATCTTATTCGTACTGCAATTTTGAAATCATTAGAATGGTATTTTCCTCTTCCTTTTTTTTCGAAGGTTCTCACATTTTGCAAATGCCAGTATGTCTACAAATAGGATCAAGATATATTCGAACGGGTGCTAGAATATCTCCAATATATCGTTCAGCATTTAACCGGCAAGCTTCTCCTCTACTCAAAACAGCTACTAAATAATTTTTGTTTTGTTCCTTGAATATCACTCCTCCACCACTGTCTCCCTATAATAATAATTTCATCGTTTATGTTTGGAGTTCACCTACTCTACATGCCAATTGATAACCATTGTAGCTAATAGAACACACATATTTCTCGGTGCGATACTGACATCTAGATATCTGCCACAAAAATGTACAAAATATTCCAATATAAAAACATACTGAGCTAGACTCATATCTGAGAACTCCTGTCGAGGTTTGCTTATCAGCAGCTAAACAAATTTTCATCTGTATTTTCTCAATTTCATCTGACTTACGATCATATCCGAATCCATAAATTGTAACATTAGCCCCATATAAAAGTCCATTAACGTTTCCTCAAAACATATATTTTAACCATAGCAGAATACTAAAGCCTTACTTGAAATACAAACCGGATGAATTTTTTCAGAGAAAAGTACATCTCTATCAAGTTCTATAAGTGCAAAGTCATCTTGATTATCAACGTTTCTACTTCTAGAAGCACATAGACCGGGAAGAACGACCTGAAATAAAATTATTGTGTCATAGGCTTAGATCCGGAATCAACTTTTGAAGTTTTCCTGGTTATTAGGTTTGGGCTCAATCTGATAGCCTTACATGCTTCACCATCTCTACATTCGGTACCAAAATGTAGATCGGCTTCACTAATTTCAGCAGGAACCAAAAAGTCTCTGAAGTCATTATTAATCACTTATCAGATACCAAGGTCAGGAAAGGAGCTTACGGTCCATTACAACTTGAAAAGTCGACGCGCTCTTCGTTGAAAACGTAGATGAAGCCTTTCTTCTCGCTGAAGTCTCTTATAAAACAATGACGAGCTGTGATGACATGACGAGAGGAAACTAGAGTTCCAGTACAATACATGACACCTTCCTTCCTGTATACTGCAATAGGTACTGCCCATGGCGCTTGCGAAGGAATAGTCCTCGTCCCATACAACACTTTGTTTCTCACTGTTATGTTTTGTTCTTGGTCTCAAAAATAAACTTTCTCACTTTTATTATACGATCCACAGATTTGTTGAATTTGTTCATTTTCCAATTCTGATAATTTTTCTCCATACGTTCCAATTATGAAAGCTATTACTAGTACTTCTGCCAAAAAGTTGTAGATCATAATTGAGGCTTAAACTAAAAAATGAATCTTGTGTTTATTTACTTTATAATCACACCATTTTGTGCTCTACAAATACTTGTTTCTCGAGCTTCACGTTGTTTCATTCCGAACTCTCTTTATGAAATGCGTGCATTCCGACGTGGTGGTGTTTGCACGTAGATTTTGACCGTAACCCATCAGCTCAGTTCGCAAATAGTTTTTCAAGATAAATTAATATATCTTGGAAAACCAAGAGTCCGTTCAAATATTATGCAAATACTATTTCAAAGTAAAGTTTTCTGTAATTAAACTGATGTTTGATTTGATACACTTCTCATTTCCTGCTGATCCAACATTTCGTCATATTGTTGCCTCATCTTACATCCTCAAACAGCATTCAAATCTTAATCACCAATTCATTGTTTCAGAAGACATGTGGCGGTTATGCCGAAAATCACCGAAGCAGTTCACAAATTCGGTTGAATCGTGTATCAAATTCGTTAACACACGACAATTTTCAGTCAGCTCGTTTCATTCGGCTAAAGATGATGTAATTGAATGTTTCTATAACTATCTTAATCACAATGGTCTTCTTTTCAGAAATCAGTTTTAAAACAGCAGGAAGTTTTGCATCTTCTTGCCAAAGATCAACGATTCGAAGAACGTTTTTTCAATCAAGTTCAACAAACAGTTAGGTATTTCGCCCAGAAACCTAATGATTTGAAGAAGT
The DNA here is from genome assembly GCA_963572265.1 of Caenorhabditis doughertyi. Lineage (NCBI taxonomy): Eukaryota > Metazoa > Nematoda > Chromadorea > Rhabditida > Rhabditidae > Caenorhabditis > Caenorhabditis doughertyi. Next base: position 11,720,998 of record OY751553.1, on the reverse strand, counting down.
TCTTCAAAAGAGATACGGATAAAAATTCAACAGATAAAAAAGGTGGATTCTTGATTAAAAATCCATTTTTACATTTACAAACTGATGTATTTCAGAGCCTTCATCTTCTAACAAAAACAGCAGTGGAAAAAAAGGAGAGGATAACAATCCTTTAAATCAGTTGTCAGTTGTACTTTGATCATACACATAGTATATTATTGCGTTTCAGCCCTGGAGGATGGCAACAAATCGCTGTTTCAGCTGGTATTCTCATTTCTCTTTATCTGTTTATGGATTATCAATCATACCGCGAAATTTCTTGGAAAGAATTCTATAGTGACTTCCTAGAGCCTGGACTTGTTGAACGTTTAGAAGTTGTGGACAAACGATGGGTTCGAATTGTTAGCTCGTCTGGAAAATATGCTGGAGTAAGTTATTAGTATCTTGAATTTATGAATATCAGGCGTTTTCAGCAAACATGTTACTTCAATATTGGTAGCGTTGATAGTTTTGAACGCAGTCTTGGAGCTGCTCAACATCACCTCCAATATGATGCTGATCGTCAAATTCCTGTTCTTTACAAGTCAGAGTTTAACTTGTAAGTTATCACATTCGATACATTTTATATCAAGGATTTTGAATATTTTCAGTAAGCGTGAAATTCCTAACTTAATCAGTGTTGCATTCCCATTGTTGTTCGGTTACTATATCTATAGAATGCTGAAAGGAGGAGGAGCCGCTGGAGGTGCCGGAAGAGCTGGTGGGGGTGGTCTCGGAGGAATGTTCGGAGGCTTCGGACAAAGTACCGCTCGTCTCATCAATAAGGAAGACATCAAAGTAAAATTCTCGGATGTGGCCGGTTGCGAAGAAGCTAAAATTGAGATCATGGAGTTTGTTAACTTTTTGAAAAACCCACAACAATACAAAGACCTTGGTGCGAAAATTCCCAAAGGAGCTATCCTTACTGGTCCACCAGGAACCGGAAAAACACTTTTGGCAAAAGCGACTGCAGGAGAAGCTAATGTCCCATTTATAACTGTATCTGGATCTGAATTTCTTGAAATGTTCGTTGGAGTAGGACCTGCAAGAGTTCGTGACATGTTTTCGATGGCTAGAAAAAATTCCCCATGCATCTTGTTCATTGACGAAATTGACGCCGTTGGAAGAAAGAGAGGAGGAAAAGGAGGAATGGGTGGACATTCAGAGCAAGAAAATACTCTCAATCAACTTCTCGTAGAAATGGACGGATTCACAACTGATGAGTCTTCTGTGATTGTTATTGCTGCCACTAACAGAGTTGATATTCTTGATTCTGCTCTACTTCGTCCTGGCCGTTTCGACAGACAAATCTACGTTCCAGTACCTGACATCAAGGGACGTGCTTCAATCTTCAGAGTTCATCTTGGACCACTGAGAACCTCTCTAGACAAAACTACTCTGTCCCGTAAACTTGCAGCGCACACTCCTGGATTCTCTGGAGCCGATATTTCCAATGTGTGCAATGAAGCTGCTTTGATCGCTGCAAGAGATGCTAACCATGAAATTTCTAATAAACATTTTGAGCAAGCTATCGAGCGCGTCGTCGCAGGAATGGAGAAGAAGACACAGGTTTTGCAAAAAGAAGAGAAGAAAACAGTCGCATACCATGAAGCTGGACACGCTATTGCCGGATGGTTCCTGCAACATGCTGATCCACTTCTCAAAGTTTCTATCATTCCACGTGGAAAAGGATTGGGTTATGCTCAGTATCTACCAAAAGAGCAGTACTTATATTCAAAGGAACAGCTGCTCGATAGGTGCTTAATAAAAATGTCTTCATCTTATATCATAACTTTTAGAATGTGCATGACTCTCGGAGGGCGTGTGGCAGAGGAAATATTCTTTGGAGTTATCACAACTGGAGCTCAAGATGATTTACAAAAAGTTACTCAAATGGCATACTCTCAGGTAAAAAATTTATTTAAAACACAGGAAGTTCACATTAAGAAACAGATAGCGATCCCATTGGCAATTTTTTTTTTGAACTTTTCTGAAAAAATTTTATAAGAAAGAAAACCTGCATTGCCTACCTAATCCAGAACTGGCGATTTCTTGTCAAGCGCCTCTGTGAGACCTTCACAGACTGTAGACGCAATTCCGGTGTCTGGGTCCAGGTTGCAAGTGCATTTAACAGGGGCAGAGTATGCCAATGAAATAAGAATGAGCAGAACCAGAATAAAAGAAATAGCTTGATGCATATTGGCCATCGACTGGATGAAGTAAGGTTGTTTCGCGAGCTTTCTAGACATATGAAAATGATTATGTTTGTTTTTGTTGGCTCTCAAACGAGATATGATGAAATGTGGAAGAGACTGCAGACTACGAAAAGAAACAACATCAGAAGACATGTGTGTGTATTTACCATGAAACCGTTTATAAGGAAAAATAAGTTAGTGAAAAATTTTAAACAAAGATAATTATAAGAGCATCTTAGCAGTTTTAAGAACTAGGTCGAATTGTTCAATGACGCTTGATGTAATACCCAATATGGGAACTGATTGGTACTCCTACTCCGCTGTTACTAGTAGATGGTTGAACAGGACTCACTGGATAAGCTTCTTCAGTGTTCTGAATCTAGTAATGTCAAGAAAATTATTGACGGGAATTTAACCTCGTTTGAAAGTCCCAAAATCTCGATAATCAATGGTGAGTTGGTTTGACCACCTGATTGATCTCCTGACGTTACGTATTCAGTTGGTGTTGTCTTCTCCTCTATTTTTTCTACTTTAATCTTTAGTTTTCGGACCGCTACTTCAATAGCGCCCAATCGTGTATCGAGCCAATCGATGGGCTATAAGGTTACTAGTTTTTAGATATTCAATGAATTTTTCAATTCTTACTAAGCGTCTGTTCAGTTCCTTTAGTTGCTCTGGTGTTCGGGCACTTGCTACTGGGAGGAGCGTTGGTTGTCTGAATGAGTCAGACTTGACATGAAATGTTTACTAATCTTACTTGCTATTATTCTTTCTAACTGTTTCACGAGTGAGAAGTTTTCTCATTGATTGGAGGAGATAAGAGTTAACTGCTTCTACATTCTTCGCATCTGGGACGTCTTCAGAATCGTTGGACACATCGATTTTATCCACCGTCGGTTGTTTTGTGGGCAAAGAGTTTACAGTAGAAGCCAGAAAAATAACAAGAATCATCGATAGAATAATAGAGAATTTCATGTTTCAATCGCTAGTTGTGTCTGATAGAAATTTATCCGGAGTATTTATATGAATGTGGGCGGAGTTTAGTATACAGATGGTGCCAGATAGTGGTTGGAACTGTTTGATGAGTCAGGCTCGCATTCGGTATTATATAATTGTAGAAGCTATTGATACTATAGGTGGATGTTTCATTAGTCATCCTGTAGTACACATAAAAAGAAGAATGGTTTTTACAAAAGTCAATTCATATTGTTGCAGGTTGTAAAGTTCGGAATGAGCGAAAAGGTCGGACCCCTTTCATTTGAAACTCCAGCTCCAGGTGAGATGGCATTCGATAAACCGTATTCAGAAGCAACTGCTCAGCTCATTGATCAAGAAGTATGAAGAGAAATGATACTACTTTTATGAAACAACTAAATTTTCAGGTTCGAGATTTAGTAATCAATGCACTGAAGAGAACTCGTGAGCTGTTACTGAATAAAAGAACAGATATTGAACGAGTAGCGTTGAGACTACTAGAAAAAGAAATTCTCAATCGAGAGGATATGGTTGAGCTAGTAGGAAAGAGACCGTTCCATGAGAAGAATACATACGAAGAGATGGTATCAGGAACTGGAGGACTTGATGAGAACATTGATTTACCTAAGGGACTTGAAAACTGGAACAAGGAAGGTGAAAAAAACGAAAAGAACGAAAAAAACGAAAAGAAGAAAGATGAATAACATTTTGTTCGACCGCAGCCGTTCGTTTTTCAACCCGCAGGATCTCCTTTTCGTTTTCGACTTTTAGGTTCTCCAATAATAGGAGCTTAGGATTTAGATTTCTTGTTTTCTTCATCTAAAATTTCAGCATTGACTGGTATTTCATTCTCGCAACCCTCTGTTTTCACTCCCATCGTTTGTAATTGTCGCAGTATAAGCGACCAATTTTCTTGTTTAGATCTTGTAAATCAGTCAGTTTTTAACTTCTTTTTGTTTGTTGGTTTTTTGAGTTTTTGAATGAAAGCACTTTTCTCCGACTACAGAACTCTTTAAAATACTGTATTTCAAATTGCTATCATACTTGAATCTTCTAAGCTGAAGCTTATAACGTAAATCTATGAAGATGAGTGGAAAAGGACGAGGAGGTGGTGGTTCGTCAAATACAATGCGAAGTGTAGCCAACGCATTGGGAATCGCAAGATACGATATGGCTAAAATGATGTCCCAGCAGAAAATTGAGCCTCCAGCGTTATATCCGGTATGGTTCGAGCGTTTTCTTTAAGCAAAAATCTTGAAGTCTATCCTTTAATTTCAGAAAGTTCAACGAGATCCAGTTCCTTTGGAGATGACTACAGATTTATTATACGTATCAAGACTGAAAGTTGAGCTTGATCAACGAATGCGAGACTCTCAATTCTTCATTGAAGCGGATAAAGTAGATGAAATCAAACGTTATCTTGACAAGTATTCTGTTATCAAGAGGGAAAAACTTGATATTAGTGAGTTCTCTTTCATATTTTGAAGTCAAAGCCATATTTTGTTTCAAGACATGTCCCATATGCCGTCTGAGCTCGTATGGCGACGATCAACCAGCAAAACCTCCAAAGATTCAGGAGCTAAGAAGCGGAAGCTGGCTACAGATGATTCCATAATCAAGGAGAAGTTGAACAAATTAGAAGAAAAAGAAGGGAAAAACAATGAAGAAGATGAAGACGAGAAGCCCGATGATGATGTAAGTGACTCAAACAAATCCTGATATATTTTCTGCTGGTTTAGAACGATTCTGGGAGCGAAAAGTCAGCTGCTGAGGAAGAGGAAAATCCACTATCAGACGATGATAACCAAGAAGAAGATAACGACTACATTTCAAACTATTTCGATAACGGAGAAGGATATGGAGATGGTGGTAGCGATGACAACATGGATGGCGATGATTTCTGAAATAATTATTCTCACATACGGGATTTGTTAATTGTTGATACTTTTTTGTTGAATAAATTTTCCATTTTAATTATCCTACCGTTTTTATTGTTAATTCAATATAAATAGTCCTATTTATGCGAGTGTCTTATCTGTATTGACAGAAAAGTCCGTAATTGTTCCTAAGGTTCCTATTGTTAGGTAAATCCTAGGTACCTAATTAGTATCACGTCTCTTGCTCAAGTCCGCTCTATTGCGAACCAAATCAAACACTCTGTTTTCGCGCCAAACGGGGAAGGTTTCTTCATTTTCCAAATATGTATGATTCTTTAACAATTAAATCGATTAAATCAGAATTTAACAAAGACCCTGCTTTTCTGTTTAGTTCATTGCTAACTTTTTAGTGATCTGCTTCATTTGTTATTTATCTTGGTTTTGTTTTCAGAACTGTTTTCAGTTTTCAGAACTTGTTTTCAGAACTAATTGACAACTACTAATCATAAGATCACGTCGCTATGGGAATTAAAGGGCTTTCTCAAGTAATTGCCGACAATGCACCGTCTGCAATCAAAGTGAATGAAATTAAAGCTTTCTTCGGAAGAAAAGTGAGTTATTTTGTTTCAAAAAAACTGCAGTTCCATCTATATTGAACAATTTATTTCACTATTTTAGAAACTTGTATACTTCAGGTGGCAATTGACGCTTCCATGTGCCTTTATCAGTTTCTGATTGCTGTTCGTCAAGATGGATCACAACTTCAGAGCGAAGATGGAGAGACGACCAGTCATTTAATGGGCATGTTCTACCGTACTATTCGAATGATTGACAATGGAATCAAGCCTGTCTACGTGTTCGACGGGAAGCCTCCAGACATGAAGAGCGGAGAACTTGAGAAAAGATCAGAGCGACGTGCTGAAGCCGAAAAGGCTTTGACTGAAGCCAAAGAAAAAGGGGACGCGAAAGAAGCCGAAAAGTTTGAACGGCGGCTTGTGAAAGTCACGAAGCAACAGAATGAAGATGTGAAGCATTTATTGGGTTTGATGGGAATCCCGGTGGTTGAAGCTCCATGTGAAGCTGAAGCCCAATGTGCTCATCTCGTTAAAGCTGGAAAAGTATTCGGAACGGCTACCGAAGATATGGATGCTCTAACATTCGGATCCTCGGTTCTTCTGAGACACTTGCTTGCTCCAGAATCTAAGAAAATTCCAATCAAGGAGTTTCACTTGGCACGTGTTCTAGAGGAAATGAAGTTGTCTGAGGAAGAATTCATCGATCTTTGTATTCTTCTCGGTTGTGATTACTGTGGTACAATTAGAGGAGTTGGGCCGAAGAAAGCAGTGGAACTTATCAAACAGTACAAAAATATTGAAACCGTTCTCGAAAACATTGATCAGGCGGTAGGACCAAAAATATTAGTTCTTGACAAAAATCTTTGTTTTCCCAGAAATATCCACCGCCTGCTGAATGGCCATATAAACGTGCTCGGGAACTGTTCCGTGAACCTGAGGTGACAAAAGGGGAAGAGGTTGAGCTCACATGGAAAGAGCCAGATGTCGAAGGCATCGTTAAATTCATGTGCGGCGACAAAAACTTCAAGTTGGTTTCAAGCATTTTTTAGAGCTTCTCAATCCAGTCAGTTTTCAGTGAGGAACGAATTCGATCAGCTCTCAATAGAATGCAAAAGAGTCGTAATGCTGGTACACAAGGGCGTATCGACTCCTTTTTCACCGTCTCGACTCAAGTAAAATGTGTTACAGCTGCAAAGAGAAAGGCGCAGGAAGAAGCTGAAAAATCAAAGAAAGGTGGAAGGAAAGGAGCTCCACCGAAAAAGAGAGCGAAGTAAATAACACAAATGAACCGTTGCAAGTATGATCTCCTAATTATTCTTTTGATTTTGTAAAATTTTAAATATTGATAAACTGCAGGATAAGCTTGATATGAAACCTATTTTATTTATTACTCGTTCAATAGAGTAATCGAAAACAATCGAACTACAAAACAAAGAAAAACAAACAAAGAGAAACTACAAAAGCTGTCAATGAAGATCACAACCCTCAGAATATTCCCTTAAATATTTCCACCAAAATGATTGGCCAAGTTTGAATGAGTGCGAAAATAGTCAATGCCAAAAGAGCAATGATTAAAATCCAAAGAAGGATCTGCAATCCATAATAATGCCAGAAGTATTTGATACATGGCTTGATCCGTGACACAAGCCACGAGTTAGCCCACGTTTTTCGATTCGGTTTCTCCAAGAATGGACTCTGAAAGTGCTCATTGAGATCAATTGATCAATTGAGCTTACGTGATTCGGCTCGGAACGTTTTTTTCCGGCTGGTTCTTGATCAGCTTCTTGTTTCGTGAGGAGCATCATATCCATCTCAACGAGACCCATAATCCATTTTGGATCTTTTCCTATATCGTCATTCTTCTTCTTAGCGCTCTGAGGTTCATCCTAAAAAAAAGCGTATACAACAACTCGAATTTATCTTTTATCATACATGTGGATACTCGTCAGTCAGCATTGGCCACCAACCATACAAGTTTCGTGCTTCGAAAATGTTGACGGTATCATCGTATCCTTCCGGTTCCACGAACAACTGGAACAATTTATAGAAAGTAAAAAATAATTCAATTACCACAGGCTTCGGGAAAGGCTTCTTTTTTATCTTTCTTCGTCCACATAAGCATTTCGTTTCGTAGCAGAAAATACAACATTTACAGAGACAACCTCGACTGGTGCAGCATTTTGGACATTTTACACTACGCTTTCGTTTTTTCGTTGAATAAACGCCAACGTCAGCTGGAGAGCCGATACCTTCTGGGAAATGAATAAGTTGGTCATATAAAATAATTTGTGTCTGAATCATACCAATAAAATCGAGAAGATCCAGTTCAATGTCTCCAAGAAGGCGATCCTTGCGGAACTTATTCTTATCCCATAACTCGATGACAAGAATGGGATCGACAAGTTCTTCAACGGGTTTTCGGAAAAGTCGATTTTTAGTGTACGCAACTACTTTTTTCTCCCACGGGTTATAGTCAAAGTTGAGCAAGAAACGCCAGTTGAACTCCCCTGTTCCGTCCAGAACTCTGAAAAGTTGAATGAACAATTGAATGAATAACCGTACTGACCTAAAGTGTGTGTCCGTTTTGTGTCCTTTAGTCATTCCATTGATGAATGCTTTGACGTAGATGTCTGATACAGGTTCAGCAAAACTTCTTTTGACTGGAATAGCTCCGCGAACATCCATAACAGCGATACGAAGTTGGTAGCTGACTGGTTTTCTTGGAGAAACGTTGAAAGGAGCTGGAATCGATCCATACTCTTTCTGAAAATTTGGATTTTTTTGTATTCTTAACTCTAATCGATCTAACCGGGAAGATGTCAACAAACATTCGAAGTTCTCCTTTCTGAATACCTCCACTTTTATCAGAAAACAGAGGACGTGATTCCACATGCTCTGGTACTAAATTGATTTGTCTGAGAATGAACAGAGCAATGGTTTCCAATTCTGTTCCCATTATTCTACGTTTGGCTTTCTTCCTCATTTCTCCTTCTACAGTATCTCCTTTTTCATGACTCTTATTCTTCTTCAGTTGCTTGTCATTACTTCTTTGTCTCTCCCAATTCACTTTCTCTTTTTCCATTTCCAAATCAGCATCATCCCAACTGTTCAGACTTCCATCATCATTTGTCCCTACAGATTCAGCATTTTCTCCTTCTTTGCCTGCTTTCTGACGTTGTGCATTAAGCATTGTAATTTCATCACTGTAACGATAAATTTCTCAAAGTAGCAATCTCCCTAAACTCACTTTTCAATCACATGAAGAACTTCAGAAAACCAAAACGTAATATTCTCAATGGTTATTCCTTTTTCCTCTCCTTGACCGGTGTTTCTTGTTTCCACTTTTGGCGTTGATAACATCATCTTGTAGCAATACCTAGAAAGAACTATTATTCTACTATTCAAAATTATTTTTAAGATATCTTACGATTTCAGAATCTCTAGTGGAGTCATCTGATCTCTCCATTGTTGCTCTCCGCTTACTGTATATTGTCCACTAAGACCACAAGTTGCTCTCCATTTAGTGAGAAGACGGTTCTCAAGATCAATTGTGGTCGACCCAATTTCCTGATCCGAAAGGATTCTTCTCTTGTCCATAACAGTAATTTTCAGATCTTTCTCTAATGGAATCGTCACTGTCAAATCGACTCGTTCTCCATAAACTGGATCACAACATTCGGAACGATAATTCTCTTTTCGGTTTACTTTCTGTTTGCCGCATTGTATTTTAACATATGAATCAATTCTTCCTTTTCGTGCATTTGAAATCAGTCCAGTTGCTTCAATTATATAAACTCTAACGTGGCATTCAGTTGGTCCAACAAAATCAACCACAGGGTTAATCGCAGCTGGGGCTTTATCTTTTTTGATTTTAGAAATGAGAAGTCGACATTTTAGTTCTCCAGCCTTTTCCTTCTCTTCTGGATCATCGAAATCACCTTTCATGGATTTAACAAACGGGAACGTATCCAAGAAATCTGTGAAATGATTATATCCATTCATTTCTTCAACTGGGCGACGAAACACTCTCAAATACTCCATTCCAGATCTAAACATGATTAAAGTCCATTAATAATTTTTGGAGAGGGATCTTACTCTGGGAAACCAGGAGATCTATGAAATTGGGACATTGATGCATAATAACGACTCCACCAATCTAATGGAACCATTGGATCCAACGATAGAGTAGGTACTCGAATCATTTTCACAATCTTTTCATGCTCCTCAGCGATAATATCTTGAAACTGTTCCCATTTATCAGTTTGATCACATTTCGTCTGAAAATTTCAATATTCTCAGTTACGTACCCTAATATGTACCTTCGGAATAATATGAGAAATGTATTTGTGTAGATCGGAAATGAGACATGATCCAACCAGTGGCTTTCGATTGAAAGATCTCGCATCAAAAAGATTGATGATAAATGGAGGAGAGAATTCAAGAGCTGATGGAAGAAGAACTTCTTCAAACACGATCATTGGTTCCTGGAAGTTTGGATTCTTTCTAACGTCCTTCAATGGTTCCAAAGTGAATTCTTGATCTCCAATAGCAAGCTCAATGAATGGGCGTCGAACAGAGAGAAGCTATAAATCAAATACTATGTCAGAAGATTATTGGTTCAATTACCTTATGCTTTCTGAGATTTCGAACACCCCAACACAAGAACTGAATATGATATTTGTCAAATTGTGGCCGGAACTCAGATGGAATTTCTCTTCTTTCCTTTGCATTTGGTTTGAGGCCAGGTTCCAACGGAATTAGATCTTTTTCTTCTTCTTGATACAATTCGAAACAAGCCAAAACCGCTCCACGAGTTCGTCCTTTTGAAAATCTCAGAGGAAACCATCGTGGAGTACCACGGTGATCAGTCTTTGAACAAATGACAGTTGGAGTTGCTTCGAATACTCCTAGATTTGCTTCTTCATTGTTTGGACATTCTCCAACGACTTCAACTGATACAATCGGAGGATATTTCATGATATCATGTGTACCACCAGGGATCAAAACAGAATAAAACATGACTGTCTCACTCCAAATTGGATTTTGGGAATTATCAACCACCAGTGTCTGTTTCGTTTGATGAGCAAAAGAGACACGAACCAATGCACGAGCAGAGTCCTTGACAACTGGAAGCAGATCGTTTGCCCACATTATATAGCATCTTAATTGCCATTTTGCTGTTTGCATTTGATATTCATAAAGACGAAATATCGGATCAACTGCATCGTTTCTGAAAAACTTCCATTTGATCGTTTTAATTCGAAAAGACGGCCTACTCCTTGTTTTCATATTCTAGGATGTATCGACGTCTTCTAAATCTATCACCTCCACTCTCTCCGTCGTGATATGGTCCTCCTTTTTGTGCCGCATACTGAATAGGAGAATTATTTGAAGAATCAGCTCAATTATTACTCACTTCCCAATGCTCATCACCCATTCTCGATTGAAAATAGGTAAAGTTTTCCAGCTCTCTGTTGTATAACTGAAACTTTCTGGATCTTTTGATGCATCTGCTACGGAACTTATGATGTTCTTTTGCTTCTCGATCAGCAGATGCTCCATCTCCGAAGAATACACCATGTGTAGAATATACCCATCCTTTCTCATCTCCATTATTTCGGAATTTGTCAGGAACCCAAGGAGAAACATCCCACCCTTTGATTGTTTTGTGAAGCAGATCTTCAGTTTTCAACTGTCTTCCGTGAGGATCCATATATTTTAAAAATTTCCATTCCCCATTATCCGCCTTCTTTTCAACTTCAAAAGCTTTGTCGTGTATGATTTGTTGTCCAAGCTGTGAAACAAACATTGCACGAGTATTCATAATCAACCAATGTCCGACATGTTCCCATCCTTTCTCTACAGATGGTGTAATCATATCTTTCCCATTATTTATATATTTCCCGTTCCCATCGAAGAAACTCGAATCGTTATTGTTCCATTTTAAGGTCAATCCCTTTTTCTGAAGTTCGTAAACTTCTTTGAAACGTCTCACTTCTGCTGGCTCCACGTGTTGCTTCCACCGACGCAAAAGTTCGGTTTTTCCAAACCACATCTTTGCATGAAGAATAGCCACATACTTAAAAAAATATTAGTTTCTGGGATGAATTTTCTTTTTTAATACCTCTTTCTTTCGGTTTCTTTGATCAAGAAGAGTTGGCCATTGGATTTTAATTGGTCTTGTTCTTCCACACCATTCTCCCGATTTTGCATCGATATCTGATTGATAAATATCCAGAATAGGAACTTTTGCGAATCCAATTAGTTTCCCTTTTGACATTAATTTAATAAGAACTGGAGGAATACTGATTTGAACATCTTCGGCCAGATCAAACGTCAAAGATCTTATTTGGAGAAGCAAACGAAGCAGTTTAGCATCAACTTCTTCATCAGAATAATCAACACTGAAGAGTTCTCTCTCAAAATGCTCTCTTAACTTCACAATTTTCGTTTTACGAGTATCCAGTATTTTGCGATCTAGATTGTTTTCATTTTGGAGTTGCACACTTCTGCAGCTATGAGATTTCGGCACTGAAGTAGAAATGAAACTTACCGTAAGTACTTGTTCGTCGACGAAATCATTTGCTCCAGGCTATTCAGAGCATCTATTCCCACTGATGCAACATGATCGATTGCTCCGTTTCCAATTCTTCTAACTTCCCAAATCATTTTGTCCAGCATATTTGTCATTTTCATGAGAACGTTACTCATTTCAATCCGATATTCAATTGATTCAAAAGAACCATTCACTTCTGCAACTGGACGAAGATTTCCCCACGGCATTGCAAAGTACAAACAACCGTCATAATTTGGTTCAGCCTGAAATCGAGAAATTAATATGATAAACGGAAATATTTGTTTTTTTTTGAAACGCTTACAGGGAGTGTCGAACTATTGCAAAAAATGACATCAGAGCTTATACTTCCATAAGAACCAATAGACATCATGACGCAAATCGGATCGGAGGCAAACTGTGGATTGATTTTATTGAGAGCACTCATAGAGCAGTAAGCATTATAATACTCGACGTTAGTCTGAAGGTTCACTTGCTTTTATATTGATAATTGGATAATTACAGTAATTAATTCAGCTGCAAGAATTGGAGAATGATCGAGATGCATTCGTTGAGCAGTTGACTCTCCCATGTATTCAACGCACTCGATTGCAAGGAACAGTCGCCCAACGAATCTGAATATAGAGGCAATTCTATTCGATGTTCTGTTTCTTAATGATTACCTGCTTCCATCCTGTTGGGCTCCTCTTGTCTTTTTTGAGAATAGACTGAATCGAATATCTCTTTCACAGTCAAACACATTTAGATACGCTGGTCCGAATGTTGGAAGGAATCCATTCTCTCCTGGTTCATAGATTTTTCTCATAGGAACTGTCGCTTTTCCAATGCATGTACCTTTTCTTCCTCGTTTTGAGAACAAAGAGAAAATAATCTGAAAACTAACTTTCAATTTTTCTCAGTTCCAGTCTCGCACTTACCTCCGAAATAACAGTTGGCCATTGGATTGGAACATAAATCTCTTGCTGAAAACTGACAGTACCAGGGCCTTCATCTTCCAAGGTAGCAATTTCCAGTGTTGTTTCTGTTTTGTGTTCTCCACATTGAACTTCCACAGAAAACTTCTGTTTTTTCTTGATTCTTCTCGTATTTATAACCTTACGTATAAGCTCCTCAAGTGAGAATAATCGGATCTAAAAGTTTTAACGTACTCTATATTCAAAATCTGTTCGTATCCAACCTTGAGTGTGTAATCACTGAGATGTGCTCCACTCCAGATTTGTTCTTTACCATCATCATCAATCAATTGTGGAGGAGACTCATCTATACGATAAACACATAAAGTAACTTTCAAGAATCCACAATTCTCATAAGCAAAGTCATCTGGTTCTTCATCTTCCATTCCAGGAAATCCAAGGGCAATCCATTTAGCAATAACTGATCGATCAGGAGAATGAATTACTTCAGAAAGGTAACACGAGAATTCTCCAATATTTGTTTCACCGAGTTTTGTAGGGCGAACAAGCTGAAAACAGCTTGTTTTTTTTTTGAGGATTCTCTAAAATCTACCTTAAGAGTAAGAACTTTCGATGCCAACTTCTCGAGAGAGATTTTGTTTTTTGTATACAATATGTTTTGTCTCCATTTGGGAACTGCATGAGTAACAGTCCGAGTCATTTGAGATTTTCCATCAAGTACAGTACGAACACGGGCTGATCCTAAAACAAAATAAATTGGAAAACAAAAAGAAAACGAAACGAAACCTGGATTGACATCCTTTGCTTCAATTACTCGAACAAGAATGTTCCAAGTTCCTGGCTTATCTGTATCGTGAAATTTTCTTTTTCCAAAGTTTCTTCCATCATCTGGTAAGAGCTCAAGATCAGAAGGTTCTTCATCTTCTCGCTCTTCCTCCTGAAAATAACTAACTGTTTGGTTGCAGAGAAATGAAACATACGGAATAATCTGATTTTCGATTGCTACTCTCGTTGCTACTTTTGCTTGTTTTGCTGTTTTTGCTGTTCTTACTCGTATTCTTCGAATCATCGTCCGAATCCTCTTCATCTTTTTTGTTATCGGTACCAGAAGAATCCTGAAAAAAGGCATGATTTCAGTTTCAGTTATGATCAAAACGTACCGCATCACTTGATGATCCAAAAGATGATGACAGTTGTTGCTTCACTTTTCTGAGATTTTTTTTCAACTTCATCGTTGATTGAAATTATCAAAATAATAATTTTGTTGAACGATTTTCAATTTGGATGACGTGTCAAAGAAATCAACGTTCGAAAAAAAAGTACGCGTGAAAATAAAAGTAAGCACATACACGTAATAAAGTTCACGTAAGTTCACGTAGTTCACGTAATAAAAGACACGTGAGATACATTTTTCAAAGCCAAGTTTTGAATCGAATTTTTCCATCGGGAATTTTTACAGTCTTTTTACAGTCTAGGAATTTACAGTCTGGACTCCGCCAGATTATCTTATAACCTTGATAAGTGAAAAATAAGCCAGTTTATTTTAATGATTCATTTACAGAAAAAATATTTATTCGATTCAATATTTTCTAATGTTTTCCTATTTCTTCTTGTCAAAGCAATCGTTTCCAATTCCAGCCAAAGTCTGATAATTTGGATCATGAGTAGCTGCCATTCCAGGTCCTCCTGGTTTTGGAACTGGAGCAGTTCCTCCTGCTGCAGCAGCTGGCTTTCCTTTCTCTTGGAAAACATTTCCATCAACTCCTGCCAATGTTTGATAGTTTGGATCATGAGTTCCCGCAACAGCATCTTTATCAGCTGGAGCTTTTGGTTGGTTCGGTTTGTCTCCTTCTCCTCCAGCTGCTTTATCACCTTCTTTTGAACTTTTTGATTCTCCTCCAGTTTTTGGAGTAGATGAAGGAGCTCCACCTGCAGCAGGTTTCTGGAAAACCACAATATTTTTTAGGATTCTTGATTTGGTAACACAAACTTTTCCACATTGAATAAGAGCATATCCTGCCATCATGACTGGAGCCAATACATTGAAACTGGTATGAACCAGATGAAGTAAAGTATCAATATTCTCCGTCATGTTCTTCTGAAAAACAATAAATTTCTAGGTTAAAATGGAGAAAAACGAACTTCAAGGAGAACTCACAAATTACAGAAGAACGTCGCAAAGTGTTGCTGTTTAGTCAATGAGTCAATACATGAACAGAGTTATGAATATACGAATGAAAGAGATATAATTCGTTTAGGTTCACGTATTTGAAATGAAAAACTAACAAATTTTGTGATTTTCTAGAAGAGGATAAGACTCCTAACCAAATAGTCACCAAGTAAATTTACGTAAAGCTTAACTTAGTAAAAAAAACTTAGTAAAACATTATGCCAAACGGAGCCATAAAGTAGAGTACCCCATCCAATAAGAGATAGTTTTGAATAGGAAAATCTTAACTCACTTCAAACTATAAATTTTCTGCAGTGGTCCATTTCTATATTTTGGCTTCAAAAATACTTTTAACATGAAGGAAACGTGTTTGGCTTGTTGGTAAAAGTTCTGTACAAAGTAAAAAAATACCTCTGCTTCATTATAAATAATATAAAAGCCCTCTGCTGTTTATTTGTATATGTTCATTGGATCTATCTCATATAGATAAAGTTAAATTAACCAGAATATCAATTTATTCATAATTCGAATGAGGCAACTCTAGATTTGTTTATGGATCATTTCATGAATTTGGTCAATAAGTTGTGTTCGAATAAAAAAGATTCAACAGTGAATTGATTTAAAATGGTAAATGAACAGTCCTCTGTAGATGATTTATATGATGTTTCTGAAGAAATCTGCTTTGAAATACACTTTTTCAGAGATTAACTAACCAATTGAGCAATTTCCCGATCTTTTGCAGCTAATTTGTCAGATAAAACTAATACAGCTCCAGTAGGTCTCTCATCTTTTTCTCTTTCAGTTCGAATCTTTAATCTATCAAATTTTTCATAAAGGGCAGAATAATCTTTCTCCATTCGAATTAACTTTTCTTGACTTTCCATCAATCTAGCATTTGTCTGAAATATTGAAAGGGGTTTAGAAAAACTTTTAGAGGACCATAATACCATTTGCAGACTTTCTTTCAATTGAAAATAATCAGTTCTATCTGATTTTGAAGTCATTTGTGATTGAAAATTATCGTAATGCTGTTCCAAAAAACTCATTTTTTCTATTGATTTTAAACTTGATTTTCTGTCTGAATGCATTTCGATTGGAGTTCTTGATGAAGATTTTGGAGTTTTAGATTGCGATTTTGGTTTTGGCGAAGAAGAAGTGGAAGATATTGAAGAGGATGAAGATGATGAAATATTATCAATTTGTTGATGAATTGATGATCTATGACTTCGTGAAGTACTTCCTCCCGTTGCCTTATTATCCATTATAACAAAATCAGTTTGAATTTCGATCGAGTTCGTCGCTGGTTTGATAACTGTCATCAATTTCTTCATATCTTCTCTCGCTTTTGAAACTTCTTTATTCTTTTTTTCGTTGTTTTCAAAAGTTATCTTCTCAATTTCCGTCAAATGCCGTGATTTAATAGCTTCTAATTCAGCTTTTCCTCGTGATAAATTTCGATTACAAATAGCGAGTTCCTGAATTGTAAAGTTATTGAAATAAAGGAAAACAGTAAATCCACCTCATTCTTTTTAGCGAGATTGGCTTCTAGAATATCTACTTTTGTCTTCCATTCTTTATTTGTCTGAAGTTTTATCACTGCTGGATCATTCTGAAATCATTTCGATGAATCTCCGACTTCATTTCAAACAAACCGATTTTAGTTTTCGTTGAAGTTTTTCGATTTCAGTGCTTCTTATGCCTTGATCATTCCGCATTGTTTCAATAACTATTTCTCTCTTTTTCAACTTTTCCATCAGTTCTTTTTCCGTCGTTTCTTTTTCTGAAGTAATACGTTAGACTAGATAATCGAACAATTTTAGAAAATACTTTTCAATCTATCTCGGAGTGTAGAAATAGTTTCTTCTTGCCGTTTTCTTCGTTCCCACTCTTCTGGTTCATTCTGAAAATATACACTTATATTAAAGATTTTTATTCTTTGTTTGAACTTTTTGGTCTTTCTTTTCAGCTATCTGTTTCAAGCGATCCAACTCGATTTTCAATTCTTCATTTGCGTTTTTCAACGTCCGACTAGTAGTTCTTAATCTTTCCACTTCTATTCTGAAAATAATCCAATTTTTCTAATTTGATTAATAAATGAATTCACCTTAAATCAGTCATTCTTTTTTCATCGCTTGTCTCGTTATTTCTTTTGAATGTAGACAATTCTGCAAGAGCATCTTCTTTTATTTGCTCACAAGTCGTCATCAATTCTTTATTAGTTTTCGTTAATCGTTGAATTCTCGCTCGAAGATCTCTAATTTCTGACTTTTGTCTCATATTTTCTCCATCTTTTGAATCTGATTTAGCAACCAACTCTTGTAGCAATTGCATTTCTTCCTCCTATAAAATTATTCAAAATTGGATTTGATGAAAGAAAAAAAGAAAAGTCTTACCAATCGTCGAACTTTTTCACTTTTAGCTGACTTCGGAATTTCTTCAATTTCTTCCTCATTCAAATTATTCAAATTAGAAGAAGCTGATGGAGGTGGAAGAAAAGTTTCCCATTCTGTTTGAACCTCTTCATCAAGAAATTCTTTGAATCTTTCAATGATCTCAGGTTCCGTTTCCTCATCATTTTTACGTTCGGAGCGTCTGTTTTTTAGTTTCAAGCTTTTAATTTCTGATTCTAGTTCTCGAACTTTTCTCTCTGAATATTTCAGTTTTTCTTCTGTTTCTTTGTCTGGAATCTCTACTTCTTGATGAATGATCTCCACTTTTTCAATGACCTGAAAACCACTATTTGATACCTATAATTTCGTAACTTTTCTAACCTGAACACCTTCATCAATCTTCTCTCGGAGTAATTTTTTATATCTTTCAATTGCGATTTCTTTTAATTCCAACTGTTCTTTGTATCCTTGAACTGCCAATTGTGCCGATGCTTTGACCTCTTTTATTCTGTTTTCAAATGCATCCACGTTATCTTGAACTATCGTACGAACAATGATTCTCTCAGATGATCCTTCGGAAGATGACGTTTCACTTCTGATGTCCATTTCATAATCACTTTCTTTATCCAAACTTTCATCTCCGTTCACTGGATTCATTAGAATAGATTCTCGTTTTGTTATGATTTCTGGTTTGTGATTTGATTCTCTTCGTGCCTGAAACAACTCATTTTCAGTAATTAAATTGAGTTAATTTCTGTCTACAAACCCCTTTGAAACTCTTTATATTTTCTACAGTAGTTATTAATTCCAGATTCCATTTTCTTAATTCTCTCATTTCATCATTTAATTCAGCTACTCTTTGCTCCTTCAAATGAACCATTCTTTCCATTTGTTTTGCTTTTGCACTTTGTTGAGATGCATTGAAATATGC
This sequence comes from Caenorhabditis doughertyi, assembly GCA_963572265.1. Taxonomy (NCBI): domain Eukaryota; kingdom Metazoa; phylum Nematoda; class Chromadorea; order Rhabditida; family Rhabditidae; genus Caenorhabditis; species Caenorhabditis doughertyi. The sequence continues at coordinate 11,702,379 of OY751553.1, read as the reverse complement.
CATTTGTAATTGTCTTTCAGCAACTTCATTATTATTGTTTTGTCGTTGGATTTCAAGTCCATCAAACGCGTTCAGAACTTCGCTGAAAATATAAAAAAAGATCAATGAATTTGGGTATTATACAAACTTTGTTGTTCGAAGTGCTCGAATTCTCAATATTTCCGTCTCCGATTCTTCCTTTAATTTATCAATATTTTCCAGTTTTGAAGCGATTTCCGCTTCTTTCCGTTTTGCTTCGGAAATGCTAGACTGAAGAATTTCTAGCTGTTGAAGGCTTACTGTACCCATTGATTGATCTCGGAGAGTCTGTAACCGAGTTTGTGGGAAATTAGCTTCTTCATGAAAAATAAATTCATCAAACTTACTTTGTTTTCTCTTTGGAGAACATTGATAACATTAATAAGAGCAACTCTTTCTTGACGAAGTCTTTCTGAGTCTCTTTCATAATCTATGTCATTTCTTCTTTGCTTCTTCTTTTCTCTCAAATATTCTCTTTCATTTTCTCTCAATTCACGAATTGTATTCAGAAGACGTCTCTCAACTGCTCCAAGTACACTCTTCAAATCACTCTCATTTTCCACGTCTTCTATAAACTTCTTCAATTCTTCATTTTCTGCTTGTAGCATCGCTGCTTCTTGATTCCAGAAATCACTTTGGTCGGATGCCACATCCATATACTTCTGAAAGTTTTAATGAATATATAAGAAATCTTTGATTCTCAACTCACTTTGTACATATTTTCTCTTGCTTCAATTTCTGCTTCAGCTGGATATTTTGAAAAAACGTTCATTTCCTGTCTAGGTATATCTTCAATGTTTGTTTCCACTCCAGTGTTTTCTTTCACTAATTTTTTATATTTCCTCATCAATTTGTCATATTCTTCAGTCGGTACACTTTGAAGTATTCTTGTTTGAAGTTTTCCAACTTCTATCGTTGTTCTTTCAATTTCATATTTTAATCGACTGATAATTCTTTCCGCTGACATTTCTCTTTCTTTCAAAATTTCTCTTGATTTTTTTGTTGCATCTTCCAGTCTTCCTACTTTTGTCTTCAAAATTGTACATTGTCTTGTAAATCTGAAAGAAGTTCGTCTTAATTCACTCTTGAAACTATTTGAGCCTCAACGAACCTCATTCTCTCAATCCTTTCAGTAACTAACATTCTTGTTGCTTCACCTAATCTTCTTTCCATTTCTGTTCCTTCCATATTGATTGATTCCACTAATCTCTGCAATTCCACTGACTCTGTGCACTTCAATTCTTCCAATGTTTTCTCCTCAATCAAAATATTTTCTTGTTTCAATTTTTTGATCTCATCGTATGCCATTCCCAATTGAGCTTTGATTTCTTGATAAGCCTTTTGAGTTGATTTCCAGGACTTTTGCATTTTTTCCAATTTTTCATCTTTGTAAGATATTTCCTAAATTTGAAATAAATTTTCGGTTGTGAACTTTCAAAATTTACCTCAAGAAGTTGCATCAATTCATAATAAAGGTTAGATATTAAGACTGCTTGTTGAGCAATATCTGAGTAGTCTTCCGATGATAAGATTGGTTGTTCCACTTTGGTTGAATGAGTTGTTATGATAGGAGAAGTTGATTTCACTTGTGGTTCAGGAGCATCTTCGACTGCTCTTGGAGATGGCCTTTTTGGAGAAACGACTTCTTCTATTATCTCTTTTTCTCTGTCTTTCTTCGAAACCAAAAGCATATCTGGTCTCTTAATTTTTCTGGGAGTTGTTGGTTTTACGGCTGGTTTGTAATTTCCCTCTGCATATCTGAAGAATCAAAAGAAAAGAAAATAATACATCAATTTGAAATTCCAATTCTATAAGTATACCTTCCCAATTCGACTTGAAGTAATGTACAGTGTTGTTGAAGCTTTCCAATTTGATCATCCCGGAACTTCATCTGCTTTTCCAGTCTTGCTATTTCTTCTCTTGCATTTCCGAACTTTGCCTAAAACCGACTTTCTTTTTTTCTCTATATACTTTAAACATACATCCTTCAATCTATTCAATTCACTCAAAACATCTCCGTTATTTTCATCTTTTTTTTCAATTGTAAACTGCATTTCCTCTATTAACTTGTTCTGTTTTTCCTTTTCTTCATTCAATTCCTCAATTGAATGCTCCAATTGTAAAATTCTCATCTGAAGAGTCATTGTTGGATCTTGTCCAGGTACTTCTTGTATTGATTCTCCAAATAGATTTCTCGCGAGGGTTGTTGCATCCACAAGTTCTTTCTTCAATTGCTCTAATTCTTGTTCCTTTTCTCCTGTTCGATCTTCTTTTATCATTTTTCTCATTTTATTAGATTCTTCCAAAACTAAACTCAATTCGGATTGTAATGAATGAATTCGTTCATCTGCTTTTTCCAATTTCTCCTTTTGTTCTTCTGCTTCTGTTAATCCGGCGACATCTTCCATTTCTTTTATATCTTTTTCATTCAAAAACTTCGGAGCAAGAAGATCAGCTACTTCCATCAGAAAGTGGATTTTATCAGCTGGTTTACCAGATAACATGTTCTCAGCAGCAGAAATACATTGGGTTACATGTTCAACAAGTTCTTCAGGAAGAATTTGAGTCAATCTTCTGTTTTGTTGATACAATTCTTCTACTCTCAACTGACTGAGTTCAAGCTTATCTGTCAACTCCGTATATCTGGAATTGTAAGATAAAAGAAGGGATGTTCATCCAAAAAGTGTCTTACCTGACAGTGCTCTGTGCAATTATTCTGGTGGCTTCTTCTAGTGCATCACTAACTCGATCAATCTCTTCTCTCAGTTCTTCATTTTGTGTAACAACTGCCTGTAATCCACAGAAAGCTCTTCTGAATTTCTTGAAGATTCTGAATATACCTGCATTTGCCTGCTAATCGTTAGAACTTGCTCATTCCTCAATTTGAGTTTCTTACTTTCCCAATCACCTCCTGTATCTTCAGTTTTAGCAGAAAGACGACGGTTTAGTTCTCTGATAGTGTCTTCCAGTTGAGCTTTCTAAAAACGCAGAAAAATCGGGTTTTTACATATTTCAACATACATGATCTGAAAGTGCATCTCTTTCTCGAGTTAATGTTTCAACACGAGATGCGAGATTTTCAAATCGATCTCTTTGATCAGCCATTTCTCGATCCCGATCTCTATTTGATTGTTGTAATTGCCTGTTTTCTTCTTTCAAACTATCGATTTGAGCTCTGAATGCTTCTGTTGAATCTCCTATTTCAGCTTTTGAAGTGATTCGATCTCTTAGTGATTCAATTTCTAAATTCAAAGCAGTTTTCTGTTCTTCCCATTGATCTTCTTTCTCTGCCATTGTAATTGCTTCTTGTTCTGCTACATCTCGTAGTTCTTCTGCTGCCGTAAATCCAAAACTCATCAAATACTTTGCTCCATTGTAAAGAAGTTCTATTTCAGGTAGAGATTCGGAACCCTCTATTTCATACTAAAAATAAATTCTCATTTTTGTAAACTTTTAATTACAAAAACTCACATCAGTCAGCTTATCGTACCACGTTTTGACTTCTTCCTCTGTCGATCCATCCTTATGCAAAAATTCTTCTAATTGGGGATAATTGATGGCAGCTAGTTGAGACATTTCAAAACTACATGTAACGTAATATTCACTAGAGTGTAAAGTGAATGAAAACGTCAGCTAGTATCCAGACTCCGTTGCCAAGGAGAAATAAAAATAGAATGAAAAGAGAGGAGAGAAAAGGAGGGAGACTACGAAACACACTCTCGTAATTGCAAGGACTCTTATATAAATCAGCTTTTTTCGTAGAAGGGAAAGTGACACTCTCATATACATTTTTTGAGAACGAATACTGAAGTATAGAAGTTGATTTAAGGGAAATTCGTCATCAAGAGCATCTTCAGAAACATTCAAGAAGGTACAGTAATCCACAGATATATTTTATTCAGGTATTCGAAATTTGATACTAAATTTGACGTTCTTTGGGTTTTAGGCTTTTTTTCCTTGTAGAATGGAATCCGCAAGCACTGTTTATTTCAAACAAAATATTTTCCACGGAATTCCTAAAAAGCCAAGAGACCTATACGCTACATAGTATCTAATATTTGCCCTTTTCTGTTCCCTTGCGCATTTCAAAACTTTTTCATTTTCATGACCAAATATCCACATCTCTTGATCCGCTTGCCTAAACATGTCTCTTTATATCTCGTTTTCTCCATTCATTCCAAGATCAAACTTTCATTTAGATACTTTCATTTAGAAGCGCCTTCTTCTCCAATTGTTCCTTCTTCTTTTCTTTACCAAACATCTGTTTATTTCTTTGACTCTTGCTCTTATTATCAGTTGAAAACTGTTAACTTTTTCTTTTCCTTTTTCATTCAGAAACCACTTCTTGTTCGCGCACTCATCCTATTCTCTACTATGTCTTTTTCTCTCTTTTTCTCGTTCCATCTCTCCGTCTCTTCTCATTACATTCTATCTCTTCTTTTTCATTCTTGGAAACTACCTACCAATCGATGTGTGCATCCACTTTTTCGAACAGAGAAGCGCCTAAAAAACCTTTCTCAAAACAGAAAACAACTACACTTTTTGGTCTATTTCTTTTTCCAATTTTCCTAGGATTTATCGTGGAAACACATCGATTCTCCTTCTATCTGCGTCTCATTTTTCTTTTTTATATAATAAGTTTATAGACACATTCATCCAGATATTTATTGTTTTCCTTTCTTTTCTTCTCACTTAAAAACGACCACTTTCATCATAGTATGAAAAGGTAGAAAAAAGACACCAGGAGGAAGGAGAAATGAAAAGAAAATATTAAAAAATAATGAAAAATTGAAAAATGAGTAATACCGTTTCTGAAAGAATTAGTCCTATTATCATGATAAACCTAATTATGTCAACGAGTAACGTTCTGAATTTTCGTCAGAACATCAAAACAAACTTCTTCGATGAACGTTAAATAGAGTCGATAAATCTTTCTCGACCTTTCTTTGAATTGAAAAACTCGAGCTCATGATATAAAATCTAGTTGATAAAAAGGGAGTCAGAACCAGATTATAATGGTTTTATTGAGCCTCTTTATTGGACTTTCTTATTTTTTCCCATCGTTTTCCCATCATTTAACTATCTATAAACCCCATCTAGATCATCGTAATATGTACCCCTGTTCTCTCTTCAAAATGAACAAATAAACATGTATTATCAGTCGATTTGAAGACTATTTTATTTTGAATCTGAATTTTATTTCATTCAAGTTTGAACTGATTAGTATCTACTTCCTTCTCATTGACACGGAAACTTGTTCTTTGTTTCCGACTATCTGAATGAATATGTTTATTTGTGTGAATTAAATTCACGTGGTGATCTTCCTAGTTGACTGAATTACGTGGTTTTGTTGTTTTTTCGGTGGATCTGATTTCAAATTGCTATGTCAAAAGTGTAATATAATTATCTTCTCTTTTCTTTTTCTCTTTGCTCCCGTCGAGGTCAGTTTCATCTGCCAGTTGCTCGATTTTCAAAGATATCTTATTTTTTATGTTTTCTTTTTTCAGGAATAAAACTTCTCTCTGTTGACATATTTTTACTCAAACATTTCAACGCAAAAAGGAAACGAATGGAGGGGAAAGATTAAGAGAGAATAGAGAAAGAAAGAAAGAAGTGATTGACACGTATTCAGTCATGATAACTCATTCATACCCATTTACAGTTATTCTTTGATGAGATTCCCTTCTTCTTTTTCCTCTTCTACACATCATTTGCTCGAATCATCACCAATTGACGACGATCCGGGTCCATCTGAATCAATTGCACTTCAAACACGGGTACCAACTGCTGAGAAACTTGTCGCCGAGATCAGTGACGATAGTGAAGAAGAAGAAGAACTTCACTTTAGAAGTTCAACTGAATTGAATACAAATCAGACATATAAAGAGATGGTTCTTCGAATTGCTCTTATTGCAATGCTTTATTATCCATTATCTATTGGACTCACATTCTATCAGAAATGGTTCATTAAGGTGGGTATTACTTTCAAAAAACTAAACTGTAGTACAGAAACACTTATGGAGCAAAAGGTCTAGTACTTGATTTTCTAATCTACAGTACCTAAGTTCTTCGGCAAGTAGATTTCTTCAGAAACTTTGCTACTTTGCTACTTATACTCTGCTACTTATACTATTTAATTTATTCCAGAACTATAAACTTCCATTACTTGTTGTCAGTGGTCACTACATATTGAAATATCTATTTGCCATCATAATCAGATTTATCTATGAATGTATCAGAGCACCGCGAATGAGGGTACCAATACGTGATCAACTTAGATGGCTTGCTCCAATTGGAATATGTGCTTCAATGGATATTGGTTTATCAAATTGGGCATTAGAATATGTAACTGTTAGCTTATATACAATGGCTAAATCATCATCAATTCTTTTTATTGTTGCATTTTCTCTACTTCTTCGGTTAGAAAGGTGGCGGAATTCATTGGGTTTTGAAACGGGGCTCATTGCTGCTGGTCTATTTTTATTCACTTGGAAGTCATCGCAACTCGATTTAACTGGTCTTTTATTGGTTGAATTGGCAGCTGCTTGTACTGGAATACGATGGACTGTATCTCAATTAGTAATGCAACAAGATGGTTCAGCAGTCAGAAATCCATTAGATATGGTTGCTCATGTACAACCATGGATGATGATTCCAATTATTCCAATGATTTGGCTTTTTGAAGGAGCTGAAATTAGTTGGAATTCTGTGTTCTCATTCCAAGGTCATTATGATCCTTGGTTGGTTTTTGGATTGATTGCCGGAGGAGGGTTATTGGCTTTCTGTATGGAAATGAGCGGTATGTTTTTTTGTTCTTTTTTGTTTTGAAGCTTTTCTTCGTAAAATGGTTCTTTTCTCATTTGTTACATCTGAACAGGCTTCTGGAAAAAATTAGACAGTTAAATTTTGAGGAATTTAGAAATAAATACTGTTCATCTAGAATAACCTGAATTCAGTCAGTCTGGAAAGCTCTTCAGTTCTTCGAATACTATTTCTACCTATATACTGACCTATAGTTCTGACCAGCGCTAAAATCTTTTTAATAGATGCTAAAATATTTTTTCAGAGTATCTACTTCTTGTCAACACTTCTGGTATAACTCTAAATATCTTCGGAATTGTAAAAGAGGTGGCAACACTCCTTCTTGCTCATCTCATTAATAAAGACAAGCTCACTGAATTAAATATTTGTGGTTTAGTATTATGTCTTTCTGGAATGCTTCTACATGGAATGAACAAACGAAGACAACGGTGAGTCTATTTCTTGTTTTCTATTTTCAATTTGATTTCAAACTTATATTCGTGCAGAATGAGTCGCAGTCTCGTTGATTCTGATCATCAGTACTCGCTTCTTTCCAAATCAGTTTGATTCATATTCGTTAATCCTTTGACCGTAAGATACAACAAAAATAATGCTCGTCTCTTCATTTCTGTTGTCCTTTGTCTGCTTCTCACTTTCTGATTCATTTACTATTAGTTCGTGCAGTGGTAGTTTTACACTGAATATACGTAACAAACTTAGGCACTTTCTTCAATTGACACATAGATGATAACTTTTCGTAGAATAGTAGAATTAAAACCACACTGTTTCATCATACGGTAACGCTATTTCCCCTCATTCCACGTGTTTGATTCAAAGAAACTTTGTCATGCATCTCCGTTTTTTAGAGTTCACCGTCCTCTTTCCACTTCGACACCATCATCAAGAAGTGAAGACTCCAGGAAGTTATTGTCATCTGAAGAGCTAGACGCGTGATTTTCTTCCATTCAATTTTCAATTTTCATGTAAACCGTTACTTTTGTTTCTTGTTTCCGGGTCATACAATAAAAGTTTGTTTTCATTAATTATTTCCAGATTTCAAGTCATACAAGAATCACTAATGTTTTTATTACTATTGCGGAGGTCATGTAAAATCAAGGAAAGGGGGGATATAGTTTATCACAGAAGACCAAATACATTTTTAAAAAAAACACTGATACAACTTCTTGTGAAGGGCAAAAAAATCTTTTCTACAATCAAATGATTAATTTTTGATTACAACAATGAAACAAGAAGAAAAGTTTCGGAAATCCCAATTGATTCACAGTTCAATAAGGGTGAGACAAGCGACCATGAACCTGCAGAAGCGTATCCCCAGTTGCTGACAAAACAGAAAAAAAATTACTTCCCGCATATGTACAAAAAGAGTTGAAGTTTGTTGTTTGACAAAAAAGTCAAGAACCCCAAAAAACTATGAAAACGGAGAAAGATTGTGTGAGCCGTAAGATTTGAAGAAGGACTACTCGCAATACTTCACCAAAACCTTTCCTTTCTTCAACACTAACGGATTATCTAGTTAAATTTATCACATGATTGCTTGGAACGACGATAGAAGTAAACGAGTGAGGGTTACGTGTTTCAAGAAAAAAAGTTGAGAAGCGATCCCATAAAATTTAGAACCAAGAAAATAAATACGATGAAGACGCGGGAAGAGAGTGATGGTACCGGTTTCGATTTGATTACAGATTGCACGTACACGCATTGTGGTCTGGAAAACTTGGATGAAAAACTGCAGAAATACGTTTTACAGAGTTGAATTCCTTTTATACTCACTCAATGGTTTATTTGCTGAATGCTTCGAAGACAGCCCACATCACGTCGTTTCCCTTTTTCTCCGCTTGCTGATCATAATCAAGATCGAGCAGACTACGCACTCGTTTCATGGCAACCTGAAAAATGTTTATTACATAGAAAGATACTGAACTGAAAATTCTAAGCTCATTTTCTCAAGATTTTTTTTTTACCTCATAGTCTTGATCGGAAAGTGGGGCGAAAGCGTTCTCAAGAACATCACTGGCATGGGCCAAAACAATTAGGGACAACATTTTCTTATCCATACGATGCACATCGTTTGTCCATTTACCGAGAACGGCTTCTTGAACTTCTTTGATCAGTTTCGTCTTCTGATTTCCATCCGAAAGGGGGTGCGTTGTTATTTCAAAAAGCAAAAAGTTTTGTTTGTCAGTGGTTAAAACGCCCTTTTCAACAAGATTTTTGGCAAGTCGTTCGCGTACATTTCTCAGCTGATAACGAAGTTTCAATGGATTCCATGTCTCTCCCGACAAATACTCAATCCAACTAGTCACGGTCTCCGTTGGATTCGTTTCTTTCATGTGACGGAGAGCTTCATCAAGAATGACGTCACCAGTTGGCTCGCTGCTTTTCACAGTCACCTGCAATACTATTTGTTCGGGCGGCGTAGAAAAAAAATTGGTTGAATGTTATTGCAACGAAAAGAGAAGAGTATTGAGAAAATTTTAGACTGTTACTTTTGGATTTGGAAGAGAAAAAAAAACAAATTGAAAATATTCGGTTTGAATTAGTTTAATGACTATTTTATCAAAATAAATACCTTTCTATTGAGAAGATTCTTGCGTCTCATACCACCTCCTTCAAGTTGAATACGTCCACGGAGAACCAACTCAACAAGAACACATCCACGGAGTCCAGAAGAAATGCAATCATTCCAGAACGAAGTGTATCCTTCACGATCTTTCAAACCAAGTAAGAGGATTTGCTCCATCAATGTCAATCGTGTTCCTTTATCATTGTCTTCTTGATCCGATGATTGAGCTGAATCACCACTTGCTTCATCGTTTTTCTCCGCTACTGGCTGAAATTGTCGAAATTACGGTAATCATCTATTTTGCACGAAATAACCACCTCTTCGGCCTTTCTACGTCTCTGCACCAGTTGACCTTCTGACATATCCGATTATTATTGTATTATATTGCGAAACCTCCAGCAACTGGGAACTCGTTTGTCGATCCGAAACTTCTGAAATAAATTTTTTACTTCATGTTTCCCTTTTTACGTGTGCTATTACAAAGAAAATCACCGTCTACGTAATCAAGATTCGAAATTTTCTTCTCAAGCTTCAGCGAAAAACATTCAAAAACGGATGGCTTTAGAAATGAATAAGCAATTTCAGCAGATAAGATCTTTAAGAACCAGTTTCTGGAAGTGGAGCCTCCAGAAGATTTCATGCCACGATAGACTTTAGAGACAACGACGATGCGCGAAAAGGATAAGAAGAAATAGCATCTGGTGCAGAGAAAGTTCATTATTTTTTGGGATGTTGCATTTATGAACTACAATAAAGCAGTACATTTTCATAAGATACTATTATTGATAAGACTAACTTTAAATACCACAGAAAATATGATAAAAAGGCAAGAATACACAGAAAGACTGAAAAAGCTGAATACGAAGAATATTAATGTCAACATGGCAAAACGTTTTCACAAAGGCAGAAAAAGAATAAGCGCTCTTATTCTTTGTTTGGTCAGCTTTTCGAACACAACATACTTCGAAGAATTTCAGTTAAAGAATCAAAAACTAAGTGGAACAAATAATTTAAATATCTCCTACGAGAGAAAAAAAATATAGAGTGTATCGTGTTGAAACATGTAATGCTCTGTTTTAAGATAGCTTATCAGAGGGCGTTGTTAGAAGTTTTATCGAAGGAAAAAGGGAAAATGAAGGTTGAGGAGAAGAGCAGCACTACAGGTGATAATTGATTGAAAATTGGAACTCATGTGAAAAGCCACGACTCATGTTATATATGAATAAATGTAATGAATCGTTGGATAGGGACGGGGGAAAGCCAGTATCGGGAAGGGAGCGTTTCGATTGGAAATACTGGCGAAAGAGAAGCGAGAAGTAGGAGAAGGATGAGAAGAAACGTGGCGACGGAGATAGCAGGGATAGAAGAGAGGGGGCGGAAGAGAAAAGAGAGACGACAGAGGAACTAGGGACGAGCCGACTGGTGGAGACTGAAGAAGAATGGAGAAAACGGTGACGAATCGGACGACGACATACTGGGATGTGAATTTCACAGACAGAAAGAAATGAACTTTCTTATTTTAATCGCAACAGATATACAGATGATTGGTTCGTTATAAACACTTTACTTGCAAGCATCTAATTCTAAAGTCATCTGTTTCCTATAAAATAATACTTCAATACAAATAAAAATGGTTGTAGACAATCAGACAACTAAAAACTTTGATCGATTTCCCAGTGTTGTTCTCAAGGTGAATTCATGCTCTAAACATTGAACTAAATAATACAGAAACCTTAATATTTGTACCCCGAAAAAACCCTAATATTTGTACTCCGATAAACAAGCTGAAAAATTTTTCTGAGAACGGACTGGTTGAAATCACAATTACTATGGATTTTTTTTATTAGAGAAGTGACAAATAGTGATCCAAAAGATTCTGAATGTGTTCAGATGTTCGAATTTAAAATACAAGAAAGTTCTACAACCTCATCAATATCTTATGTTTTCCGTCATCTACTTACGATTAATTTTAGGATAATTAGAAAAACCTCTAATATGATACTGCACTTGACTCTTACGTTCCCGTACAACAAGGACGCATGAGTGCATGAACGTGCATTGTTCCGTGGTGTGTTTGCAGACTACCCACATTTGAACGTCGTCGTCGTTCGATTAAAGTGTACTACGTATAAATCAAAAGAGGATGAAACAAAGAGAAATTCTGGATAACCGACGAAGACAGCTAACCTATTTTACTTCTTGCACTGCTGGAACTTGTCAATGCAGAGGATTTCGTCCTGTGCTCAACAATGAAGAAGAAGTATGTTTAGACCTTGAATTAGATCGGATAGTTAACTTCAGACCGTCGAACGTCGAGCGACACGTGCTGAGCGAGAAAATGATTTTGCACCCATGGGAAGAGATCTAGAAACACTTGAATGTGAAGAAATAATTGAATGTCGCACTTGTGGACATTCGATCAGTAAGTATTACTTCAGTTTGAGATATACGTAGGGATTAAATTGTAGTGTTCCATGCTGAGCCACTGAAGTCTCTACCAAAAGATGAGATCGAAACATACTCAAATCGCATTTCTGATCTTCAAGCTTGTTGTTCCGAACTCACAGAAATTGATCCATCTGATGAATCACTCCAGGTTAGTCATATCACTTAGTGTATGCATACCAATATTCTTTTCAGGCATTGTATATAACAATGCAGATGTTGCTTAAATCTTTGCGCACTCTCATGCCCGTCGAAGTTCCTTTCATCGGAAAACCAAACTTCGAGCCTGACTCTTTGAGTCCATATTTAATTGTCAAGAAATACATCGCAACTCGTCCAGTTGACAATGCGTAATTTGAAACTCACATAAAAATCATCCGAACAAATAATTTTAGAGAAAAGCAGAGATTGGCTGAAATCGGTACACTATTCCTAACAGAGATGAACCATTGGAAATTGAACGGATTTCAAAATTTAGCTACCCACTGTGAGTCCAATTAAAATAAGCAAATAGTTCCCAGATACATTTTCAGTGAGTGAACCATTGGAACAAAGCAGATATCGCATGATGTATGCTCGCATAGATTATTATGTGAACATGCCATCTAAGTACACCTCATTCAAACAGTATCAGGTACTTATTTTTCAAGAAAAAATTATTGAAAGGTAGAAGCTCTAAACAAAAGAATCTTAAGAGGGAAAAATGTCGAAAAAATTTGAAACTAAAACATTCACCGTAATCATTGAACTCGAAGCGACAAACCGTGGCGAAACCTGCCATATCCAATAATGCGCCTTTGAAAAAAAAACTTCGTGATTACTGTACTAGTTTACGGTTCGACTGGTCGATGGCTAAAAATGTTTGTAATGGTCGTCTTCACATTTTTTATTACAATTTTTCGAGAAAATATTTTTCTTGAATGTCAAAATTGCAAAAACGAATTTTTAGTACTCATATTCAGACCTATTCTCAAAACATTTTCAGCGGGAAAAAGTAGATCACAAAGCTTTCTTGCAGTTTTGTTCCCGGAGTTGGAAAAACAGTGACTAGCGCAAAATTCATTTCTCTGTTTCAGCGCATCACCAGCGAATTGAATAGCTTTAAACAACGTAACTTCTTTGCAGATCGTGGACATTTTCGGGGAAAAGTTTACAATCACTTTTTGTGATTATTTCATCAACGCGTTTAATATAAAATACAAACCATTTGGATTGTCGGAAAGCGATTTAGAAGAAAATACCGAGGCGTTGATAAGTTTTGCCAGCGAATTGAAAAATTGGCTGGAAACAAACGACATAAAAACAGAACCATCTTCTTCAAATCGTCGCAAAGACTCAATAAATTATTCAACAGATGATATAGTTCTGAAATACGTGAAACGCAAAAAACCAACGGATCACTCTGAAAGTAGTTCTCCTCGAGACGTCTCAATGTCGCCATTAGGAACCACCGAAGCTTGTCGCAAGAAAAAAAAAGATCAGTTGTCTTCACAGCCATCCACTTCGATTTCATCGAAAAAGTCACCGGAAACAGAAGAATCGATGGCGATATTACGCACGTTGATCCGTGCAATCAAATTGGATGGGGATCTCGATGCGATGGAACCAAAAACGAAAGTTGAATTTGAAGCGTTGAATACGGAAGTTTCTCGCGGAATGTCAGCTCTCCGAGAAGAAGAAAGTGGTCTAATCGAGTTTCGAGTTATTGGAAACGATCTCGATCCCTTCCAACACCACGAACAACTGGCGCAACTTGTTGAGCTACAGAACTTGTTCGGTGCACAGTTACCTAAGATGCCCAAGGACTACGTCACACGTCTTATATTCGATCCACGTCACCAGAACATGGTTATTCTCAAACGAGACGTCGGAGTGATAGGAGGAATATGTTTTCGACCTTTCCCATCTCGAGGCTTCGTGGAAATCGTGTTTTGTGCAATAACTGCAATGGAGCAAGTCAAAGGATATGGTACTCATTTGATGAATCATTGCAAAGACTACATGATACGCAACAAGATCTATCATATGTTGACTTTCGCGGATGAATTTGCGATAGGTTACTTCACGTGAGTTCTCTCACCTGAATATCTATACTGTTGAATGTTTGTTTCAGAAAACAAGGATTCTCTAACAAGCTGGAAATAAACCCAACTGTATATCAAGGATGGATAAAAGAGTACGAGGGCGCAACTTTGATGGGTTGTCATCTACATCCACAGTGAGTTCTATTAGTTTCTATAAAGTGGTACTTCAATTATATGTTTAGGATTTATTACACAAAGTTTCCGGACTTTTCGAAAGGAATTCAAGCGTTACATTGTAGTTACAAGCCGGAAACAAATTCTGAGAACAGAGGAAGAGTATTCGGAGGAGTTGAACATTTATTCCGCGAAAGTTCCCCACCTCTACTAGAACTTCGAAAAGTTCCTGGAACAGACTTTTTGAAAATGAATAAGAAGGCTTGTTATCAATTGGATGAACTGGATGATAACCTCGAGACAAAAATAACATCGATTCTGAAGAAACTTAACAACGATAAAAATGCATGGCCGTTTGCAAAACCAGTTGATCGAGAAGAAGTTCCAGAATACTACGAGTACACAAAGCATCCAATTGATTTGAAAACAATGCTTGAAAAGCTAAGAAAGAACGCGTATGTTCATGTAAGTTTTCTTGAACTCTTCCTAGCAACAATATTTTGTTCTTTTCAGCAGCACCTGTTCATTGCTGATTTAACAAGAATGTTCCAGAACTGTTATTCATTCAATGGCGCGAAAACAGTTTACTACGAAATGGCTTACAAACTGAATGAGTTGGCTTTAAAATTATTGAAGACTGCATTTCCAGATAGCTCGTTTTACCCAGACCTACCGGATCAAAAACCCTCCTGAATCTTGTTATTAGTTCTCTGTAAATAACTATTATTATCCCCTCCCCCACACAAAGAGCAATTATGAAATAACTTGAGAAAAATATATCTCTCAATTTATAAAACACATCGAAAAATTTCATATCAATTGCGAGTTATCCCATTTTTGAAAGCCCTACTTCTTGACAGTTTATTTGCACTGTAATATGTTCATGGATTATATTCTTTTCATTATTATTGATCTCCATAATTTGCATATAACAATTTATCCGCATATGTTTACTTGAATATAAAATTATTTATTTCTTTATTTGTTTTTTTTTATTCAACGTCAAAGAAAAATGAGAAGAGACCGTGAAGAACGGAGAAGAAACTGGGACGATTTTACCGGTATATACATAAAACCAATATGGTCTAAAAATTAAGATTTAAGAAAAAAAATCACTAAACGGCAATCATATGACATAAGTCGCAAGTCTTTGCGCAGTCACGGATCATGGTAGATTGGGAAACTCTGAAACAAAACATTCAATATTGTTTTTACATAAAATAAAATCTGCAATATAGGGAATTGTCCTTTTATTTTTCAACCCCTTTGCTTTAGTGCTCTTCTATTACAGGTGTGCTTCTATTAGATGCTGTCCTTATATTTTTCGAAGCTCTGGTAGGCTAGTAGAAATTAGCCCCGTTCTTAACTAAAATTGTTTGTTTCACTTCTTTTTTTACCGAAAACCACGAAAAAGCTAGAAATAGTAGGAAAAATAAAGCAAAAAATATTGAATTACAATGTTTTGAAACTTCGAAAGGTTCTGTTGAAGTTTTCAATGAAAAGTAGTGAAGGGTGTCCTTCTTTTTTTCAGACATACCCCTTGAATGCCCTTCTATTAGAGGGGTTTTTCTATTTGAGGTGTCCTTCTATTACAGTTTTTACGGTATGTGGAAAACGAACCTGCAAATATTAGGAGATGATTGTAACCAATAAGCACATCCAGGTAATCGATCATTACACTTTTCTTGACGCAATCGACTCAATTCACTCTCCCGGACTGTAAAAATAGAAATAAATATTTCATAAATAAAATGAAGCGTGCAAAAAGCATGAGTCCGATTTTGCTCTTTTAATGCTTTAACTACAAACTACAATGTTTGTTTGAGCATGCTTTCTAGATTTTGAATAATTTAAACCAACTTTTCTCGATAAACTGGCGGTGTTTCCGCTGACAACTTTTCGATTTTGTCTTCTTTGCTCTGAATTTTAGTTACTCGATCTTAAGTTCTTCAGACTATGTTCGGAAGCTAATCTTTCCTCAATTCAGAAAAAGTCTATGAGGACTTTATAAAACTTACTTCTTCCGTTTTTCCACTGATTCGTCACTTCATCTAACACTACAGTAACTCCTGCCCATGTTTCTTTGGCCGTTGGAATCAACTGATTTTTATCAAGAACAAATCCATTCCATTCTGAAAACATTATTTGATTTTGATAAAATTGACTGAAAGGACCTATGATACCTTCGTATCCTGGTCTCAATTCAATTGTGTATGAGTATTTAATCTTCAATGTTTCCTTTGCCCAATCTGTGGATCCTCCGGAGAAAGCATCTGAAAAATGACACATGAAATACAAATTCCACAGAAAGACACACAAATAATTTCTGGTCCCGTTCCATGTCTGTACTTTGTTCCATACATTCTTCCAAGCTCTTGGACAGCCTTCGCAGCCACTCTTCTCTGTAAAATCAGTTATTCTTCTGACGTTGTGCTTGAAATTCATAAAGAAAAAACTCAAAACTCACAGTTTCTTCGATATCTGGAGCATAAGTAAATTTTCTGTGAGAATAAGAATAGATCCATAGTTGAGAATATGAATGTAATGTGATATAAGCTTCCATGCGTCCTTTCAAAGAAGTCAAAAATTGAGAATACGCTCTGAAACGAAATAGTGCTTTCGGTTTGAAGAATATAGTCTAACCTCGATTCAGGCTCACTGAAAGCAGATGGTCCATGATAAATCTCGGAGCAAGGATATCTAGAAGCTCCAATTTCGGAGAAACGAAAGTCAAAATTTCTATTGAGGTCGACACCCATACAGCAAGAATTACGAACTCCATCAAATGCACATGCTTTTGGAGAACGAGACTTCCTCCACATTCTAGCCTAAATATTCAGAATAGGTAAGATTCATTCCAAAGTTCAAACGAACTCTTGGATTGGTTTTGTCTGTTCTTGTATATTCATAACCATCTGGGTTGAGAACTGGAATAATATAAAGAACGATGTTGTCAAGGTAGTTTTTAATTTGTGGATCTTCTTCACGCCCGTTCACTATCTGAAAATATACTCACGTTAGCTACCTCATTCTGATGTATTCTTTTTATTTTTCGATAACATACTAGATTAATAAAATATGAAGCAGTGTGTATTGCGGCCCATTCTCTTGCATGTATTCCAGCATCAATAACGACAACTTTCTTATCTGGAGTATCCCTTCCAAACTTCAGTCCTAGAATGTCTCTTCCTTCAATAGTTGTTCCCACTTTGATCAGCTTTGCAACATCCGGAAGACTTTCGGCAATTCGTTGAAGCCATGTGGAAATAACGGAGTAGGAATAGTATTCTCCCATTCTGAGCATAAATCGATTCAAGATATCAACTCATTATTATAATACCTTAGTCTTGAATGAAATCCAACATCATCATGTAATCTTTTCATGAAGAATGAATCATCATTTGAATGAGTTGAAATATTTCCTTCTTTCTCAATCAAAAGTTTTTTCAAATCTTCAATGGCAACTTGGAACGTGTATCCATGTTTATCCAAGTATTGATGAAATTGATCAGTGTGCTCCGGAGCCACCATAATGTCAACTGTACCGTTGACAACACTCGGAGCATGCCAGAAATCAGCACGTTCCGTGTCCGCAGTTTCAAAAAGACGAATCATTTGAAGAAGTTGTTGATTTGTAGTTGGAAGAACTCGGAACACTTTGAATCCTTCTCCATCTCCTTTAGAATAACACGTGGAAATAACTAAGAAAACGGCTAGAATAACCCGTAAAATCATCTGAAACAATAAAAATCTTGCTTTGGTCATTGATGTGTGAACGGATAAGAACGATGATTTTGATTAGAAAAAAGAGCGTTTAGGGGAAGTAAAAGATTGATACGATTAGCTGAATGGTTTGCCATTCGGTTGTACAAAGAAGGTACTGACTGACTCACGTATGGAGGAAAAAGGCGAAGAAGAATACGTCGTATTACAACCAACGTCACCACGATCTGAAGGTTGAAAAGAGAAGAAAAAGGTAGAGGAAAGGGGTGGAGACATAGAAGAGTGGTGTTCGGTTTGGAAATAGATTAGACACCTTACTATTTATGAAGATCTAACACATTACAATAGTTATTTCTATTATCTTTCATGTTCTACAAGAAATACTTGGAAGAGTTTAAATAGAAATTATACCAATGTCACTCTGAGAAAATGACGTGGATTTTCTTCTAGAGCTAGAAAGGGCGATTTTCAGATGCACAAGTACAAATTTCATAATAAGAGACTACTCTTATAATAGGATGATACTGGAAAAACGTTTCGATTCAACTGAATTTTTATATTTGGTATTAATAATATTAGCAGGATTGATCATCTTTTTTTTCGAATCGGAGAGCCACACATTCGTTTCTGAGAAAAGGTTTCCAACTTCCTTGTTTCAATACTTTAGGCGTCTGAAAGCGAGACTCAAAATTTCTATTTCTCTCGAAAGAAAAAGATAGTTAGGAGTTTTAAAGCTCGTTAAAAAGGGCAAATGCAAAGTTAAGTCCATTCTGTTAACGAATCGCTCTAGAAGTGCCCTTTGAACTACAGACACACTCATAAAGCAAAAAAAGGGAAAAAGAACCGGTCTTGAGACAAAAAAGATCTGCACTATGAATAACTACTTCGACTACTTCTACAACTGAAATCTCTTCCATCGAACAATTCATTTCCATTTCTCTTGTCCAATTCAACAAGATGATTACTAAGGGACACACAGTGACACGAGAAGGTGTGTAGATGGAGGCAAACGAGGAAGAGAAGGCTTGTGTTATCGAAATAAAAAAGAGACAGTGTTTTAACCTTGACGAAAAAAAAAACGGGCCGTCAGGACGCACAAGACACGGGGGCTTGTTACGAGAGACAGCGTGAGAGCGTGGTGGGTCGTTAAGTTTTGGCGAATTTTTGTAGAAAACTTAAAAGAGGAAAGATTACAAAAAATTATGAGGAGATAAATAAGATCAGACTATTCCCTGCTTTGGAACAGTTTTTGAAGGGAATGGCGCTGATAGGGAGAGAAGGAAGACCAAGGATCCAAATGAATTGTGGATCCTTAACAATTTTAACAATCTCGACAATTTTAATGGATCACAACTTTCAAAGTAAAATATTTTTTAAAATTCCATTAGAAATACTAATTCTTGTAGTTCAGATAGGGCTAAAGATAATTTTCTCTGAAAGTTTTATTCTGAAAATGGTAACTCTAAAGGAGGACTGGAGTCACTTTTTTACTTAATTTTCGTTAGAAGGTTATATTTTTGTAACAAAACATGTGAAATGAACAGAATAAAAGCTAAAAATTTACGAAGTTTGCGCGCTCCAAAACGACTTTGTGCTGTTTCTATATAAGCAACGGAAATGACATCGAAAAATGGACCAGAAACAAAAATTTAGAAAATCTGAATTCCGCCCTTTTTTAAAAGTAAAGAATGAAACTTTAACAGCTAGTTCGTAGCTTATAAACGGATGTCAAGACACTTACAAAATCCGTAAAAAGTGTGTGAACGGCGCTCGGTATTACTGAATGTGAGTGTTTTTAATGTTTGTTAATCAACTCTTCTTCAAAACAAGGTTACTGTATCTACCGTAACCGATTCTGACGTATAGCATTCAGTTAAAACATTTTTGAACTTCAGATGCTTTCTATAATGGGATGCATTGTACTTGTGAAACATCACCAGTCATCTGGCTTCTCAGATTTACGTACCCCGAGTTGCACTGATCCGGTCTGTTGAGACAGTCTTGAATACACCGTCTTTGGTCAAACAACAAGGTGTTCTTATCAATATAAAAAAGGACTCAATATGTACCCGAAAGAATGCAATCTGTCGTAGGTATTTTTCAAAAGTCGGCATTGTTTGTTGTTTAACATCCTGCTTCTTAAAGCAGAGCAATTTCATTTTTCTGTTTTTTATTGTAAATGTTCAAATGTCAATTCGTTGAAAGGGTAAGTGCTATAGATTGAAGTAACGATAAAATAAACTGCAAAACTAGTTGAGAAATGGTTCCAACATATCAAAATGGATACATGTTTCTCTTTTGAAGAAATAGAAGTTTTCTAAATAAAGAGAGCACACAATGTCTTACGTCACTTCAAGCCATTTTGGCGTACATCCGAAATGATGAGTAATTTTTACGACGGTCAACAACCTCCCATATTGAGAGCTTATCAGAAAACGTAGAGAAAAAAGAGAAAAAGAAATGGAAAGAAAATATACAGTGTTATATGAGAGAAGAGAGTTTCAGTCACTTGGGTGCTCTTCTTCAAACTATTTCTTCATCAATTCGCAACATCCTTTTCAATGGGTGCAGGTCATTCTCATCATCATAATGACAAGAAGGTTAAGGATAAAAGTAATAATAATAAAGGTAAATCTGCTGTATTCCTAGACAATAGTGATCCTATATTCCAACCTGATTTCGGATTCAGTCGTGAGTTTTCTTCAAAATATCCATCAAACGTTATAATTTCTCAAAAACACTGTCGAAAAAGAGATGAAACCTTCATAAAGTGTCGGAAATGACAATATCCTAATCTAGCTTTCAACTAAATTCAACCTGGCATCTTCAACTTTTGAAGAGCTACGTCACTTTCTGTTCTCTAACCATATGACACATTTCACTCACCTTCGTATTTTATAGTTTGTGTTTATTCAAAGTGTGGCAGTTTGTATGATTTTTGGAGGGAAATGAAAAATATTGGGTGTCGGAATACAAATCAAATTCTGAATATTCAGAACGACCAGTAATGCCTCCATCAGCTCCTCCAGTTGCTGTTCCTGTTGAACCACCACCTGTCCGCTCGTCTAAACTTTCTCAAGAAAAAACAGACTTTCGTCCGCCAATTCCGCCGAGAAGGTCAGAATCAAACTTAGCTCCTCCTCCACCACCAGTTCCGACACATCGTGGAACCTCTCGTCATTCTTCAGTTGCCTCCACTAAAAGTGTTCCAAGTGGCCCTTCTTGCTCTCCTCGACCTGTTTCAAAAAGTCAATCACAGAGTGGATCAGTGCATTGTCTTCATGAAAGTATGCAGTACTATTCAGACTTATTGAGAGTATTTGTACTTTTCAGACCCAGATGATAAACTACTTGTTGTGGAGAACCGTTTTATTGCACAGACTCCGGGTGAAATAAGTGTTGAAGAAGGAGATTTATTATATCTAATTTCCAAAAGCAATAGGTAATACGAATATTCCAAAGCCTCATAACCTATATATAAACAAAATGTGATTCCAGTAATTGGTGGTACGTCTCAAACAAAACTCGACAGCTCAGAGGATTTGTCCCAAGAACTCATGTAGCTTTAGCTGAAGTTCATGAACCTTGGTTTGCTGGAAACATTCCTTCGATTGTAGCGGAGCAGAGAGTTATGCAACCAGGATTGCCGATTGGAACTTTTCTTATTCGAGAAAATACGAAAGCGGGTACTCTTGTATTAACTGTTCGAAGTTCAAGTAAGTTCCTTTTAAGACAATACTTCGAAAAAACAAATTGTTTCAGATCATGATTCTCCACGAGCATATGTTATTCATCGAAACCGAGATAAATATGATATTCGAGATCGACACGATCAAGTGGTTATTAGTTTTGAATCTCTTTTACAACTAGTCAAACATTTCAGTAGTTAGTTTATTAACTAAACGCAAATATAGTTCGACATTTTGACAGGTGAAAAGGTGCCAGGAGAAGTTCAAATCTGTACAAAATTAACAAAACCAGCTCCACCGCTTGCCGAACCAACAGAATATGTGACAATGAGAAAGTGGCAAGTAGACAGAAGTGAAGTTAAAAGAGTTAAAGAGATTGGAGAAGGCCAATTTGGAGAAGTAAGTATCGCAAGGAAGTTTTAAAAATTGAATAACTTTGTTTATTATCCATTTATTTCACAAGAATGTTCAGGAAAAGATAGAGTTAAAAAGTGTCTCTCAAGAGACCGATCTAGAGAATAATTTAATAAAGAAACAATAGTAAACCGCGTAGTGAAAAGGAACCGGGAGGAAAAGCATCAGGAAGAATTAAAACTGAGGCACAGAAAGTAGGGCAAGAAAGACGCAAGAGAATAACAAGGCTCTTTGAAGTTACTACATTTGAAAAATTCAGTTATGCATCTGAAGATATATAACATATGAGAAGTCTCAATTCATGATAATAAAGGATAGAATAGTTATGAGGTGTCGTTTTAATACGTTGTAATCGAACAAACTTTTCGTTGTTTTACTCTTTTTGGAATTTGAATTTCAGGTCTATCTTGCAAAGTGGAGAGGTGTCGATGTTGCTGTGAAGTCTTTGAAGCCAAATCACACAGAGCAGTTGGCAAATAGTCAATTTTTGGAGTTAGTTTTCCAGAGTTTGCCGTTGTTCTCAAAATAGTAATAATTAAGAGAAGCGAAGACGTTAACGAAACTTGCTCATCAAAACGTGATTTGTCTTCTGGCAGTTTGCGCAACAGATAAACCCTTTCTGATCATAACAGAATACATGAAGAATGGATCACTACTATCATGGCTTCAAGCTCTAGCCAAGAGACTACCACCAATTCCATTAATGAGCGAGGAAACTGGAATGAAAAACGTCTTAGTTGGAGCGAGTATTTCAGCACAAGTGAGGAGTTCATGAATATTAAAATTAGTTGAAATTAAAGTTTAGGTTGCTTCTGGAATGGATTATTTATCCGCAAACCAGATCGTTCATCGAGATCTTGCAGCCAGAAATGTTCTTGTTGGAGAAATTTCTTCTAATGGAGTTCCACTTGTGAAAGTTGCTGATTTTGGACTAGCAAGGAAAACAGACATTGGAGATCAAAATTATATTATGAAAACTGATAATTTGTTACCGTGGAAATGGATGGCACCAGAATCATTCGACGAGCAAATATTCAAGTAGGTCTTCTTGAAATAAACATTTATAAAATACCTTTTTTCGAAAAGTTCGCTAGCTCACTAAAGGTGTTTTCAGCACAAAAACGGATGTTTGGTCATATGGGATACTACTTTGGGAAATTGGAACACTGGGAAAGACACCGTATCGAGGGTGGGACTCAGAAGGAACTTTGGATCATTTAGCAAGTGGATACGTCCTGCCAAAGCCAGAATTAGTACCCGATTACGTGTATGAAGATGCATTCAAAATTTGCGTCCATCTCGATCCTCGCAAGCGTCCAACATTTGATCGACTGTTCAAATACTTCGATGACATAAATTTCGAGAGTCTGACCATGATGAGAAACATATCTCGTCACTGATTACATGCTTCGAACTAACACACTGAAGATTCTGTTCAATAAAATTAAATCTTATTTATTCAGTTGAATGTTCCAATAATTTATTAAATGGGAGTTACAAATTGAGATTTATAGAAGCATTTTTATCCTGTATAGTCAGCATGATCGAAAAGGATTTGGTCATATGCTTCTGCTTTCACGGTGTTTCCTCCGAAAAACCGGCCATCTAAAGCCGCTTTCGCTCGATCCACCTGCATCGAGTCTGCATATTTGACGAAAATTTTGACAACACCACTGGAAGAGAAGTTTGCAATGACCACGTCAAGGACAGTTCCGAACTTTCCACATTCTTCCCGAATTTCTCCTTCGAGAAACTCATCAATATCATCAGGTGTGACCATGTTTCGAAGTACAATGACACTAGACCTATTCGTACGCATCAGCTTAGTCATCAGAAGATGGCGAGCATCGTTTCCTCGAATTTCAAGGCCTTCTTGAGAAGCAAGAGAAGCGTCTTCGCTATTCATCACTTCGTTTTTCAATGCATCTGACATTTCTCCGGCTTTAGCAGCAGCTGCTAATGCTTGAGCAGTGTTCAACTGAAAAGACTTATGTTATCTGAGAAAAAAACAAGAGTGCAATGAATATGTCTCACCTTCGGTTGAATCTTCTTTCCTTCCTTCACTTTCTTTTTTTTCTTTGGTTCAAGAAGCCCTGCCGCTGCAGCTGCAGCTTCCTTTGCTTTCGCGCTATTTGCAAGCATCAATGACGATCCTCCATCCATTAAAGCAAGTGCCATACTAGCAACATTGTCGCCTCCTCTTCCCGGTCCCATAATTGCTAGCATTTTCCCGTCTTCAGTCATTTGCTCTTCGTTTGACGGATCTTTCCAGGCAACATTTTCGTCAAGTGCTCCAAAAGTTACTGGATCCTCCATTCTTTGATTTTGAACTGCTTTTTGCTGACTCAAAACTTGAGCCATTTTCTCCTCAAAAGTCATTTGATTCAATTTATCTCGCTTCATCTTTTTTCTCTGTGATGTTGAAAGCTTAACGCGTCCTGTGTTAACTTGATTTGTACCAATGGATTCGTCTTCCTCAGTCCCATTGTTCTCTTCAACTTTGGGTCCCAGGAATGAAGGAGTAGGAACTACTATCCCTATTCCAGGTGTCGCAATAAGTCCGGGTGACGGAACGATGCTTGGAAGAGATGAGATTGACGCGAGCGAATGAATAAGGAGAGGCATCAATTTCTCTTCAGGAACTTCTTCTTTTTCTTGTTCGTCAATATCCATCGGTTCATCTTTGAGATCATCAATAACAGTTGGTGGGAGTTGTATTTCGTTTGTTTCAACTTCTACCTGAAAGTTTTACAAAAATAGACTTTAATAAAAATGATTCTCGACATACCGGTTCTTTTCTTGGTGAGTTTAGAACTGCTTTAGTTTCTATATCACTAGGTAATGTAGAAGATGGGGTGGCTGGCGATTGCGGCTGTGGGGCTGGGCTGGCAGCGCGTGAACCAGTTTCTGATGCGGGTTTCTGGAAAATAATGTTTGTAATTCAACCTTGATAAACCTTGTTCTCTGAAGGATGACGTGTAACTGGATTAAACGAGTTTCAAACTAAAATGGGTTTATTGAATAAATTCTTTAAAAATCGTTCGTTTTACTTCTCACTTTACTCCTCTTGCACGTACAAGCTTCATCAAAAAGTTTATTAAGTTGAATATTGAAACGAGTTTGAAAATGAAAAATTTATATGTCAATACTTGTGTAATTTATTAGTTTTATCTCGGCGAGTTGGGGAAGAGGATTGCACCTACCGGCGAGGAACCGGCTGCTGCTGCCTCTGCAGCCATGACTTTGGCAGTAATTGCTGCACAAGCGACGGAGACGCTAGCTGGAATTGCGTTGGCAGCCGCGGGTTGGAGATAGGATAACGCGTCCGGCGGAGTAACACACTTTCCAACCTGCAACGAGATTTCATTGGAAGGCCTTATCGAAAAACCATTATAAAAAGCAAGACTCACTCTTAAATATTGCCCTCCGAGATCGAACATGTTCATACCGGCAATAGCTTCGTTTTGTGAATTCATGTTATTGAACTCAATATAGCCGAATCCTCGATGACCGCGTCCAGTAGGAGTGCGAGCCAATTGGCATTTTATGATTTGTCCGAAAGCTTCAAAAACACCTGCCAGTTCTGATTCTGATAAATCTGGGTGAACGGAAGCAACGTAGACCCTGAAAACGATAGCTTTTAAAATTAAGTCGGTGGGAAGGAAGTGCGCGCTGACCGTGTGTACATCTGTGAATATACGTGTGTATACCTGTACCGCAGGTCTAGAATGTAAGATACGGGAAATGAGTCATTTTAAAAACATGCATGTATTCATTACTGTAAAAACTGAATTATTAGTGCACCATTATTTTTCAACTTCTTCAACCGAAGGGCACTACTACTAAAGTGGTGCCATTATTTTTCGATCCTTTTTTTAAAGACATAATGGTCTGATTTTACTGGCTATTTTTATAAAAAATTACGAAAACAACTGAGAAAGTTTGATTCGATCTCCAGTTTTCATCAGCTTTTTTCAGATTTAGGACTGTTTCTGTCAAATATTCTCGAATTCAAGCCAGAAAGTCAAAATTTTGAAAAAAAACCATTTTGCGAATGAGGCATCATTATTGAAGAGGCACTATTACTCATTTGCGAAAAAGTGGCGGTTCCGTTTAAAGGCGCAACGGCAAATGTCCACGATATCTCGTCACGCTTACAGTTATTTTAAACTAAAAGTTACTGTAAGCGTGGCGAGATATCGTGGAAATTTGCCGTTGTGCCTTTAAACCGAACCGCCACTTTTTCGCAAATGAGTAATACTAATTGGGGGACATCACTATTTTTCAAACTGCACTTCCGAGAGGCACCACTATTAAAGTGGCTTATTAATTCACTTTTTACGGTATATATATAAATATATATACGAATAAACTACGCATTTCCATCTTAAAATCAGTCGACAAACCTGAAATACTTCTTGGCGTCTTTTTGAACCATATCAATGATGGGCTGTGCTTGCGGCATATTTTGTGGCAAACGCATTTCCTGGAACATCATGGAGTTGACTTTCAGATTACGTCCACCTAGCATCTGACCATTCATGGACTCTTGGGCAAGCAGAGCAGCTTCGGGGATCTCGTACTCTACAAATGCGAATGTTTTGTGATGCTGAAAGTAAAATTTAGACAACTGAAAACAATTGCGGTTCATCTCACCCCTGTTGCAGGATCCCAACTCATATTTATCGATTTGATAGGGCCGAACGGATCGAATGCTTTGCGGAGCATGTCTTCGCGTATTTCAAAAGATATCGAACCAACATAAATCCTCGACATAATGGACAAAGCCTGGGCGTACATTTGCTGTTTTTGTTGCTGCAATAATGTTAAAATTAAGAATCGTCAGATTTCTTTTCACTTACATTCTCTTGTTGTTGTTTTTGTTGGCGAAGAAGAATCTGCTTGATAGATATGTCCATCGCATATTTACGGGCCATCTGAATATCGTCCTTCCTCTTTGAGCTTAATTTCGACAATCCCAGTCCTATTTTTTGAGCGTCTTTCCTACCTCCTGGACCAACAAATACCTGTAATTTGATATTTAAATTGAGATTTACTGAGAAACACGATAACTCACCTCTCCGTCTTGTGGTAAAACAGGCATTGGAACGGAGACAACTGGTCTGAACATCGCAACAGGCCTGTTTTCGGCATCTCCCAGGTTTTCTTCCATATTGCTTCGCTAAAAAATGAAAATGGAGCAGAGCGTTTGTTACGAAAATGGGAACGAAATTGTCGATAATAACGAACGTTTTATATAGCGTTGTTTCGAATAGAATACAAGTAGGCGGAGTCACCAACGCAGCCCCGCGCGATGTAACCATGCGGGCGTTGCAGATGGAAACGCCCAAATCAATAAGTAGTTTTCGTGATTCGTCAGCAGAAAATCCACGTGCTTCTGAACCATCGTTCAATCGTAAACTCTATTAGTTCTTATCCAATATGGAGCGTAGTGGAGGATGGAGAGATTATCAACGGTATTTATATCAATTAAGTATTTTGCTCAGGGAAATTTTTTTCAGTGAAACGAACCGTGTAATGAATTCCTGTCCTGAAGAAAGAAGACGTCCGGATAGAAATCGCATGTTGATAGCGAAGCATTCGAATTCTAAAGAAACTGTTTATATGTGTTTTCTCCGCAAAATTGGAAGAAAACGGCGAGAATTGTTTTGGGTAGATATTTAGAAAGTCGTGTTTTTTCAGGTTCCTTTTCTATCGTGGCGAAAACTACGACGACAAAAATGCCGGACATAAAGAGATAATGACTGGCTATTTCAAGGTTGATTTTTTATTTTAATCGGAGACCTTTCCGCTCATTTTCGTTCTTTAAATATAATGAACAATTAGTGCTAATAAGCTTCAGTTGATTCCTTTTATTAAATCGACTCTGGCCAAGCAAATAAAAAAACCGTAAGAAGATCAATAAACATGTTTTTTACAGGAGTTCAAAACCGAGCCGGAGTTCCAGGAACAGCTTGCCGAAATTCAAGGAGAAGTTGAAAGACATAACGCCAACAAACAAAAATTAACGGTGCGCCGACCTGTTTTCAACATATTTTCATTGAGTATATATTAATTGTAGGAAGCTAGAAAAGCAAAGAGAACACTCATGCGGGAGCAACGTCATCAAAACCCTGCAGAGTTCGAAAGACTAAGAACAGAACACACCCGAGCGCTTGCAGAAGCGAGAACCAGTTCATCCTATCGAGTTCCACCGTCTATAAACGATATATTCATTGATGCGGACTTAGAAGCATATCGAGCTCAAAAGAAAGAAACTGCCAAGACCAATCTCATATCTTTTTTCTCAATAGATAGGAACTCTACAGAGAATCCATTATGTTCGGGTCAATACAAGATTCACTTAATCACCGTGATGCCATATAATTTTGTGTGGAAATACAAATTGAATCAATTATCATCGTATCCCGCGGAAGTTGGAATTACAACTTTCAATTTCCCGGACGGATTGATAAAAAGTTCATCGAGAATAGTGATGATGGATAACGTGTGGTACTATCAGATGAGGAGTTCCGACGAAGTACCTGAAGAAAAAAATCAATTTAGTGAGTGAAAGTTCTATGTGTTATGAAGTCATTCTAAGTTGTTCAGAACACATTCACGGTATTGATGAAGATGATGAGGGTGTTGGTGCCGTTGAACCTTTTGACATGTTTCAATGGCTTCAAAATTGCATTGAAATGGAGCCGAATGCGAAAATTCTTTGCGATCAAAAACAATATAACTTTGTGTACTATGGCTTGAAGTGCATGGCTAAGTACACCGGTCATACGGCACAACAGTACTTCAAGGACAAGATAGCTGCGAACTTGATGGGCATTCAAGACTTCACAAGTAACATACTTGCAGTGGCACCTCTCAATCGTGAGAGGGACAATAGGTGGAGCGATAGTGATATTGATCGTCAGTTCATGTATCATGATCTCATTCCGAGACATGATCAGGATTCTTACTGCAATATTCATGACGATGATCGTTTTGCGCAAGCAAAGTACTATTGTGTTCGTGCACAGAATGCTCGTTTAATGTAAGCTGTTTCCTTTACATGTTATTCTAAGTGGAGGGTTTCAGGCACAACTTCTTCAGAATAATGAAAGCAAACAAGCTTCACGGGTTCACATTCCGTGAATCCACACATGAACTCTGTCTGCCCGGCCAAGGAAATCCAAGATTGCCTGAAATGTTCGTTTGTCTCGCATTTTGAAAATTCCAACACTTTTCAGAATTGAAGCCCCGGTTTTCACTAGAGACGAAGTACAAGACAGTGCACAGCACCAACAGGATCACTTCAACGGAGAAGATTCTGATGAAGAAGATGAAGATTCCGACGATACAGAAGATGAAGAAGATTTGGCTAGTGTTTATTTTCGAGAAGCCCACGAAAATCGCCCCGAATCTCCTGAAAATCATCAGGCACCGACTGAATCATGTGAGCTAGGGCATAATCTTTAACAAAAGCAATGCATGTTGCCTTCCAGCAAGATTCCTCAGTTCTTCTACTTATGCAAATAATATGCCGAGTGTCAGATCACGCGATTTGAGAAGCCCACCGCGACAACAACCGGTGGAAATTCCCGATCGAGTATATCCTCCACAGCCTCTTCCAGTGAACGACGTCCGACTTTACCAGCAACCGAGGTGATTATATATTGCGAAAAGTTGTTCATCCTGGTAATATATGATTTTACAGAAGAGCAGAGATCCCAAACGTCGAAGACTGGGAAAATCCAGTTCTTTTTGACATCTGTCCACGTGCAGAAGGATTAAATTATATTCGTACTGCACAGAGACCAAATGATAAATCATTCAGAGGGCAAGTTACTATGTGAATTTTCATTAGGCAACTTTTAGTATTTTCAGAATCAACCTTGACGACTGAGAGATTTTTTATTTTACTAAATTCACAATAACTGACTATATTCATGTTCCATTTCTAATCCTTGTAAGATATTTTGTCGCTTTGTAAAAGTAAAAATGTATGTATTTTTGATATTATTTATGGAATCATTTTCTAAAACAATTGACATTAGTTTTTGTCTTAACCATGTTTTTAATTATTGCTTAATAAAGCGACAGAAAATTATCGAGGATGCATGATTCCACGACCACCATCAACTTTTAACAGCTGCCCTGTAGTGAACGAGCTTTTTTCTGAAGCCAGGAATAGAATAGCTTCTGCTACTTCGGAAGTTGTTCCAGGTCGGCCCAAGGCATGAGTTGTTTTACTCTTCTCGAGGAACTGAATCAAGCAAATGTTGATTGCACTTTTTTTTTAAGCTCACCGCGGCATATGTAGCTTCGTCCTGGCCGGAAGCGCGATGGATGTTTGTGACAATGACCCCGGGACTGAATGAAAGAAATTTATGATAAAGAAAAACATTGAAAACCTAACCAGACAGCATTTACACGAACTCCATTCGGTGCCATTTCTAGGGCTAAGCATTTAGTGAACTGATCAACTGCCGATTTGGTCATACAATAATAAGTTACGTTCGGAAACTGAAAAATTGAAACACATGTTTGACGTTGAAGCTAGATGAATTACCGGGCAGGGGCCATTGATACTGCTCACATTAACAACCGTCCCTTTTGCAGTGATGATGTAGGGAAGAGCCGCACGAGTCAGTCGGACTAAACTACGTACATTCACATTCATTAACTCATCGTAAACTTCAATTCCTGATTCGAGAACTGGGCCAGCTCGGAGGATTCCAGCTGAATTGATCTGAATTTTAGAGTATTCCACTTTTTACTATTCCTGTCTGAAGCTCATCATACGAATTTGAAGATGAGCCTGAAGAAAAAGTTTATACTCACAAACTTCTGCACAGTAGCATCGAATTTTTGATTTTCTACCGCCCGTCTGATACCCCTAATATGAGGTTGAATTCTAACACGAAGAAAAGAAGTACTCACCAAAGTATCAATTTTTCCAAATTTCTGAACAGTAGCACCTACGATTGCTTTGGGTGCCTCTTCTGAAGAAAGCTCAACGGCAGTTATCACGATCTAAATATAAATTCATCGAATTTAAAATCTATTTAAAAATCTCACATCGTCTGGAGATAGACCACCTTCCGATACACATAGAGCTGCAACTTCTTTCAAAGCATCCAAATTTCTTCCAGTTAGGGATAGTTGATATTTGTTCTTTGCAAAGAGAAGTGATGTTCCTTTTCCAATTCCAGAGCTCGCACCAGTAATTATTGCAACTGGCATTGTAATCTGGAAAAACTATGTGTTAGTAATGCTATTGGAAAGTTTCTGTCGGAATTATTTCATGGTGAAAAACCAATACACTAATGAAATGTAGTACGATTAGAGCAAACAAAAAAAGGTGAATTTTTACGTATCTAAGTTTTATTTCTCATATAGTTCACTTGAAATTACAGTACACAACTATAATTCAAAACATTATCGTGGATGCATGATTCCTCTTCCACCATCGACACGAAGAAGTTCTCCAGTTGTAAATGAACTCTTCTCTGAGGCAAGGAAGTAAATTGCTTGGGCGACTTCATTGGCATCAGCGGGTCGACCAAGAGCGTGTGTCGTTTTGCTGCGTTCTAAGAACTGAAAGGGAAAAGAGAGGAAATTTCAAGGTCACTCGACAGTTTACCGCCAAATAAGTTGTCTCATCTTGACCTGATGTACGATGAAGATTGGTCACAGTTACTCCTGGGCTGGATAAAAACTTTTTTATGTGTAAAAAATACCACAACAAACCAGACAGCATTTACACGAACTCCATTCGGCGCCATTTCTAGGGCTAAGCATTTTGTGAACTGATCAACTGCCGATTTGGTCATACAATAATACGCTACGTTCGGAAACTGAAAAATTGAAATCCATGTTTGACGTTGAAGCTAGATGAAATACCGGGCAGGGGCCATTGATACTGCTCACATTAACAACCGTCCCTTTTGCAGTGATGATGTAGGGAAGAGCCGCACGAGTCAGTCGGACTAAACTACGTACATTAACATTCATTAACTCATCGTAAACTTCAATTCCTGATTCGAGAACTGGGCCAGCTCGAAGGATTCCAGCTGAATTGATCTGAATTTTACAGTATTCCACTTTTTACACTGCCTGTCTGAATCCCATTATACGGATCTGAAGACAAACCCGAAGAATAAAGTATTTACCAACGTATCTATTCTTCCAAACTTCTGCACAGTAGCATCGACAACAGTTTTTGGAGCCTCTTCTGAAGCTAGTTCAACAGGTGTCACCAAAACGTCATTCTTGTTGCTCCCTGCACTAACAATTTGAGCAGCGAGATCATTGAGAGCGTCTACATTTCTTCCAGTCAACGATAATTTGTAATTATTTTTTGCAAGAATCAAAGCGGCAGCGCGACCAATTCCAGAACTTGCACCTGAGTTTTGAGTTTTTTTCGAAATTTATTGAATATGTAACTAACCAGTTACGATCGCAACGAGCATCTTGGAAATGTTCACCAGAAGCGGGATATTTCAAAGTTACTGAACTGTAAATAAACAGACTGGAATCCTGGGCATTAACTTTCGAAGTGAAAATAATAAGCCGGTTTTTAATTAAAAGAAAGATAGAAGATCGAGAAAGATAGAAAGATGGACGCAAACATTTTTATGATAAGAACACCAAAAATCACATAAATATTCTAATCGCATTGAGCCGTTATCCTAGTCGCCTGGATCTGGAGTGTCTTAAATTTGTTTTTTAACATCAGATTTCGTTATTTTTATCGAAGGAAAATATTTCTACTCTCCATTTTTATCTTTTATTCGAACATCAATCAATCATTCGAAAAGAAGTATCGGTTACCTATGGGCGGAGTGAACGGTCGCAGAAAAAACAATCATATTAAAAGAGACCGCTTTCGGTTTGAATAGAACGCCACACTATGTTCAAGATCATTTTATTATCTGTTCTTCTAAATTCAGCAGTCTATGGTGGGTTTGCAGTTCTATCATAAATAACTTGACAGATTTTAGGAGGATGTCCAAGTATTGCAAGTATCTATCTACCAAAAAGAGTGAACTGTCCACTGTGTGACTTTGTTTCTTCGTCGCAGGCTGTGTCAGGATCAGAAAGTCTATATTCACTCAAATGCCCAGCTGTATCTGATGTCTGGTACTATAATGAACAAGGGAGAGAATTTGTGACACCGATGAGCAAAGTTGGGTCAAAGGGAATAATTAAGTGCGAAGGATCAAAATGGAAGATCAGTGTTCCCGGTCAAAATCAAATTCTCTCTGCTTTTGCATGTGGATCTTCGTGAGATATTGAATATCCTCGAAAAAGGAAACATTGAACAATCTAATAAATGTATTGAGAATTGAATATTTTATATTGTGAATTCAAATAAAATTTAAGTGTAAAGCGCGGTTGTAGTGGCATTAATCACAGAATTTGATTAATTGGAATGTCATGAATCTGAAAAACGTGGATCCGTAATCGAGGCAATAACTATAGAAATGGAGCAGGAAAGCGTTGACTAGAAGATAAATTAAATTTTGAAACAAGGAATATACACATTAATTCAATCTAGGATTCGAAGAAGCATTTGATATTTTAGCCATAATATCCGGAATATCGATTTGCACAGAAACTTCTTCACTAGATTGTCGACTACCACGTCTTTTTGGTGTTGGTGCAATAGAATCAGCACGGCTCTGAAAGATTAACTTAGAAATGGAGTTTTAAACAAATTATACTTACTTTTTTGAACTTTTGAATAGTCTTTTTATTATCGACTATATGCAAAGTTGCAATTACAGATGCAGCAAGCGTGGCATCAAGCGGATCGAGAACTGCTCTTTGAATAACTTTCGGAATTGTATTTCGATGATCAAATATCTGAAGAATAAGAACTAAAATAATTATTGTATCAAGTATTACATACCTGAAGTTTCTTCAGAATCTCATCTATAACTGGTGGAGTCCACTTGATTCTATCAATAAATCGAACTTTTGGTGCTACCCTCCATACGTTGCATGAAAAAATTCTTGGATCTTTTTCCGACCCTATTGACTCTTTACTCGAGGAAATAGCTGGAGAAGAATGCGAGGAATGAGATGAAGATGTTGAATTGTGCGATTCTTTGAGATAACTTTTGAACAGTTCAGGTAGAAATGCCACTTGGACATTGAAGTTCGTTTCGATTGCAACTTCACTAAAGAAATCACAAACGAAAGAAGTCACGACTTCCATTGGGATTTGAAACGCCGACTCATATTTGTCCCCATCGTCAGCTCCACACAGTTGTTGGGAAGTCATTCTGGCTTCAAGCCCGGGGAACTGGAACAGTTCCATTACATTCTGTTTAGATGATCCAGAAGCGTTTCCCTGAAAATTAGATTACAGTGTCTGAATACATTTCAACTACTACTTTTGATGACGCAGAAGATCTGAATCTGTCGAATGAGCTCATTCCTGAGGGAGATTTAGCAGTATTCTCAATATCTGAACTGGGTGAGGCAATAACTTCTACTTCTTTTTTCTTTTTTTCTGTGTGGTCAGAACCAATAATCTTCATAACATCTCCGATGAAGAACTCCAATATATCTTCCGTCTTTTGTAAGTGCCTTGAAGTGTTATAGGAAGTATGAACTCTGCAGACGTTGGCTCTGTTTTCTGCTTTGTTTCCTTCTACCGACCCGAGTTTCAGACACAGTGATTGTTTCAGAAGAATACCAATTTTTTGCTGAGAGGTCCCGTCCAAAAAGTCCATGCATGCTTCAGGCTCGAAAGCGATACAAGCGTCGCGGAGATGAAAAACTGCCCAAGTATCCGCATTCATGTCTCCTTTCATGAGAACTAATGATATTCCTCCAGCCTTTAATTCCATATGACCACCGACTTTCGTTGCTTCTTTCTCCATTAATCCCATTAGCTGCTCATTCAGTTGCATTTCAGATGCATAATCTAGTACTTTTTCCCAGAAGTGTGTTGTAGGCTTGCGCGTTTCTACCAGCGTTTGAGCTTGCTTCTTAGTATTAGCAGCAACATTGAAGTTTCCGAGAAGAATACGAGAGTTCTTGAGTTGCTCCTACAATAGAGATTCATTATAATTGAAGCAAAACAGATAATCTTACGTCAATGAACGAAATTAGTCTGTGAACAATGGCGGCAACGTCATCTACAGTCGATTTGGTGATTACAACTTGTAGATCTTTCCATGAAGTTTGTACGTTCATTCCCAATTTGGCGAGCACCATCTGTAACAACTCACTTGAATTAATCTAAACGAATATGAACTCACATGATTTCCTTCTCGAATTCCATTGTAAAAGTCGCTCACTTTAAAACGAGGTTCACTCCATTTAGCAATTAAAACTCGCCGACTCATCCATTCGATATTAGTGGTGATCCATTCAATACGGATCTTTGCATTGTTCACAGGCGATCGCTTCAAATCACCCGCCAACGAATGATTTGCAGATACTTTCAGATTATTTAACTTGATGTCTCCACTGATGGCTCCATCTTTGGCGCATAACTCGCTCGATCCTAGTCCGAAAGAAAGACTAACATCTCGCTCGTTCAATGAGTTCAGTTTTGCATCACCCCATAGCAATCCTTTTGTGGCTTTCCATGTGGCTTTTCCCATTGTCGTTGACATGAAAGCAGTCACTTCGAATTCATTCCATTGGATTGCAGTGAGTACGAAAGCCGTCCATGGCTTTCTTTGGTGTGGAATGACACTACCGGATCCTGTACTGATTGTGCTTGCAGGTGGATGCAAACTTTTTGGATCAGTGGGGAATCGACTCCTGGTTGTTCCTGTCACATCACTGGCATCATCTCTTGGTCTGGGAGCAGCTTGATCTCCAAAGAATACACGTCTAGCAATTGCTGCTCGATACCACGGCTTTGGGAATTGAATGAGTTCGCCAAGTCTCCGGAAGTTGTATTCAAAAGAAGCTTTACTGATTTGAGAAGAGAAAACAAACTGAAAAAATAACTTTAAGGCAATAAAATCTGAAAATCTACTTACTCTAACACGATTATCTGGTTCAGTTGAAGAGTTTTTGTTTCTTGAAATCACAAAAGAGAGTAGATCTAAGGAGAGTAGCAGAGCACGAGATGAATCCAATTCCGGTTCCAGAGGATTGAAGATTTTAAGACTGAACCCCTTGAACTGACCAGAAATGTGAATTCCCCCTATGTAGTTGTCGATGTTGTCTCTTGTTCTTTTCGATGTCAGCTCTAGAGTAAGACGAGGAAGGGTGAGGAGACAATCCGCCTGAGTTTGGCTTCTTGATGTAGGCTGCTTTCCATCGAACCGAATAGTTGAACTTTGAACATCCAAATAGAAAACAAAATCGATCGGGAATGCTGCCGTATCCATAGCCACAATATTATGAACTTCATTGCTAGCTGAAAATTAAAAAAAAACATATAAGATGGACTGAGATTGAGATTGTGAAACGCACCTTCTCCTTTTCCGTCATCTGTCACCGATGCTTCTCTGGTATTATTCTGAGACTGGAAAACTGCAGAAGGTGGGAGAGGTTCAAGAACTTGTTCCAAATAAGTTGCCAGATGTGGAGTCACAACAGTCTCTGTTGGCATGGAAGCCAATCCAACAAAAATGTAAAAACATCCTCGCTTAGAAGGTTTTACAGACCTTGCTTTTCCGTACGTCTGTGTGTTACTGAACTTCGACTTTGTATTAAGATCTTTATATAACTTGTCTGCATCTCTTGCTAATCCTTTTGATATTTTTTCTCTTTTATCGTTATTAAAATGGTCTGAAGAAATGTTCGTTGGATCCGATACATGATACGCTTTGATTTCAACACTTGGGATACTGAATGTTGTCGTGGTGGTCATTTGTGGTTCGAACATAGCCTTAAATTCTTTTGTTCCTAAATTGAGGCGTTTCATAGTATCCCTAATACCAGCTGAAAAAAGGACGTGTATTTTTGTTTTGAAGATTGAATTAACTGACGAAGAGACAACTGCATTGATCCCTCCTTTTTTCCAGTTCTCACTGTACAATTTCCAGATGTAATGTTCACTTTCACATCTAAATTGAAATTAACTGTTTCGTTATCAGCTGTGCCCAGTTCCGGAGTAGCATTCTCTTTTGTGAGAGCCACAGATGCTGATCTAGCCGTTGAATTTCGTCTAGATATAGATTCAGCTCTTGTTGGTGGAGGTGGAGTTTCCTAGAAGATGGGACACAACTATCTATAGATTCTAAAAGTTTTGACTCACTGTATTCTGTCTACTTCCATTCGTACCTCTCCTCAGTTTCTCAACCATGTTCCGCCTGAACGCCTTGAACCGAATCAACTCATATTGTCTCAATTTATGCTTTTCAGCTTCAATCTGTTTAGTGGAAACACCACGAGCAGCCAGTTCGAAAACAGCTCTTGAATGTTCATGCATCTTGTTTTCCATCCACGGCACTTTTTCCTCCGCCTTAAGTTTTTTGAGTTCAGAAGCTCCTTCTACTTTTTCTTCGTCCGAGTCCAAATCTCCCTGATCCCCCCAAATAGATATGTCATCATCGTCATCTTTGCCGATCATCGAAAAAGTGTTGACAAGAAGTTTGGCCAGTTTACCAATGCGAGTGTCCAGATCTATTTCTACCCCTTGCATTTCAGCAGAAACGCTGAGCACCCATTTCGCTGGTCCACTTGTCGCTTCGGCTTTTGAACATAGTTGATATGTTCCTTCCGGGAAGAATATACAGTTGGATTGGTCACTATGTGCAGCATCCAAAAAACTTTGAGTCAGTGCTTGTTCGTCAAAATCGTCAACAAAAGAACATTTGAATCCGTTGAATGATGCCTTGCAAGTTAACTCTTTCTTAACCAATACTGAGAGGTTTGACTTTTGGAGAGATAAAACTAATGCAGGCATTCCTTCAGTGACATCGTGACTGTAAAGTGGCATACATAGATACATTCCATTATTAATCGCCAAGGAGAGATTCATATCAGCATCTTCTGCTATTTGTGTAGGCGAGAACATGGCAGCATTTGAGAGTTTTTTGGTCGTTTTTTCCTGAACCACTTTTTCTCTTTCATTTCTCCAGTAGTCATACGTATTCTTGTAATTGAGCCACAAAAGGATAGCTTTGTCAATAGCAGCTGCTTTCACTAAGAATATCGGCCGGTTGAGGGATATATGGTAGGAATATGAACTATTCAACATATTACGTTCTTTGTTCTCCACTCGGACTTGGGTCATAAAAGTTGCAAACTCTTGGAGATCTGTTGTTGTCGTGCCATCTATTTGTATAGGCTTAATTATTTGCCCAAGTTTTGCATTGAAATGAACTACAGCGTTTCCATAGATTCGTTCTTTGGATCCTTCTTCTTTGACAACCCATTTATTGGTCAATTCTCCCTCCAAACTGTCAATAGTCATCCGAACGGCAGTCTGAGTTGGAGTCGCAGCTGTAAGTTGCAACCATGGCATTGCTTTCTGTTGAGTAGAGGAAGCTGGCACTTGGTTTTGATCTGTGCTCGAAACGTTTCCAGCTTTTGGCGTCTTCCCATCCTTTTCTTTCTTCTCGTTATTAACTGTTTCCCTTTTTGGGAAGTCTTTCGTTTTTATTTTAATAGAGAACAGAAGAGGTGGCTTCTCAGCATGTGTTGGATGTTGGTTTTGAATTGGCAGCAACACCTTCAAATTAGAAGCAGAGTTGTTTCGATCGTTGGATGACTGTCTTCCCATGGGTGATCTTGTTGAACTTGCGGAAGCGAAGGAAGATGAACGAATTCTGCAAAAAACTAGTCTGTACGTAATATTCGTTGCACTTTTACCTATTGATGAGAGCTGAAAGTTCAGTTCTGAAAGACTGCTCGGCGAACATCAGTTGGTTCAGTAACTCTGTTGTAAATGTGTGGTTCACAGTTCCAAGAACGACTGTCATTTGAAGGCTACCTCCTTCGCGATAAATGAGCTTCTTATCAGTACTTGGTTTATGAGAAGATGTACCTTGCTCTGCTTGATATATTCCATCACATCTTACAGAAGGCAACAGAAGATTGAATGTTTCTGTTTTTCCACCTTGACCAGAGACACAAAACTCGAAAAAATGTTCATCCAAAAGTATTGACCAATTTGCTTGAACCCCAGTGATACCTTTACTTGACGCTCTATTTATTTTATACTTCGCTTGAAGACTAGGTAGGAGCTTTATGTTCATTTCAATGCTGGACAGCTCAATGCTGAAAGTGACTTCTGCTACAGGGACTCTTCGTCCTGATTGGACATTCACTCTTGCTCCATTTGCATACGTAAATGCAGGAGAGATAGTAGTTGTCATCGTAGGCTTCATTTCCAGTGGAGTAATGACTGGTTCGGGGGCGGTTTGGCTTCTTCGTTCAGATACTTTCATGAGTAACGGCTGGTCCACGATAGGAAATGGCGTAGCATTATTTAAAGGTGTTGACGCTGGCTGGGCAGCAAGACGGTTTAGTTGCTGTTCGAATTCTTTTCCATGTCTCATAACGACATCATGAAGAGAGTAAGCAGCCATGGGCATGTTTCCTTCAAGAGCGCCTAAGCGTAATGTTGCTGTAGTTGCAATAGACTCCACGACTTTACTGCTAGAGCGATTTATTTCTTTAACAGAACCAACCGATTTCAGTTTTCTGAAATTACAATTTAATGCTATTGAATAATTGAATAGAACCTCACGTGTAAATATTGAACCAACTGGAGTCAAGTGTACAACGAAGTATGTCCGATTTCTTATTGGTACTGTCAGCTTCAGAAAGAGTCAGTTTCATCTTTCTGAAAAGCCTAACTTTAAAAAAGCTATAATAAAATCTCCTTACGTTAAAGAAATTGTTAGATCATCAATTTTTGACGGTGTAATTATGGATTTCTTAGTCAACGTAGCTGTCTTCTTCTCATCAGTAGTCGTCGCGATTGTGACCGCATTTTGCAGAACAACAGGAAAATCAACTATTGGAGTTTTTGAGTGAATCAAGTCAATTTGAGATATTGTCACAGAGACGTAAAGATCATTAAGAACAGATTCTAGAATTACAGATGAAACAACAGCATTCCCATTCACCATCACTTTAACTTTTTCCACTTCCTGGTTCGAACGATTTCTTTGCATGTGCTTCCCATAGTCTCTGGTCATGTTTAGAACTTTTTCATCCCAGGCAGCATCCAGATCATACTGATTCTTGACTGGTAAGAAAGCCTTTGTTTCGTTTCTTGGAGTCTGAAAATAAAGTCGGTTTAAAGAAACACGCGTTAGAAAATACCGATTCAGCTGATGAGTGCAGCTTCAGCTCGTTTTTCGCTTCCAAAACTACTCGTAAGACCAAGGAGAGCTCTTTTGCGAGTGAAACTGTAGCCATTCCAATTAGAAACCGGATTCCTTCGACATTCCCATCGTAGTGTATGTTATATTGCCCATGAAGTGGAACCTTTCGCTTTTCATCTCTCTCCATTTTCCACACCATTCCTCCAGTGATCATTGCATTTCGAAGCTGCATGACTTTCGTTTGAGCTGGTGTTATGTATTGCTTTAGGTGATCTGTGGAGCATTTGATGCTTTTGGCCATCATTCTAACGTCGACTTCTCGTAGTATAACGGAGTACTCGAGATGCCAATGGTCATTATCTATGCTGTCAAGTGAAGTCCACTGTATCTGTGCCCATCGGTATATATTGTAGTAAAACGCCTTCTGTTGGATATCCATAGCATTTATGTATCCTTTGAAGTTCAAATCATCTGGAACCGTGTTGCTCCCACCAGCGAGTTTCCTTCGTCGCACTGTAGATTCTCGTTGCGCGTTTCGCATCCATGTGTATAAATCAACCTTCTCCTCAACTTTGGGCTCATCTTCTAAAAGATCTTCAGCATCGTAATCATCGTATTCAATGCAGCTAAGTTCTTGCATCTCCTGTAATCAAACTGTGGAAAATGTCTTAAAGCAAAAAGAAAGTTACCACATCGCCAAGGAATCGGATAGATATGTTGTCATCATCGCCAGCTGTCTTCCGCAACTTTTTCAACAAAGGTGTTGGAGAAGTTCTCCCCCGTGTCGCTTTGTTCCTAAAAAAACGGTTACATGATTCACAGCTTGGCAAATAAACTGACTGTTCACTCTTTGCTTCAATCAAAACACGGGTTTCTTTTTTCAAAGGATCCTTTTCATCCAACAACTTTCGTCTTCCTCTTCCACTTTTTGTTAGTGCAACTATAGCGGCCTCATCGGGTCGATTTACTTTGAACTTGTGTGCATCTTCATGAGAAACCAGTTTCATCACATTCCCTACTTCAGACTGCCAACGACTAAGAAGTGCCATGAGGGCCGTCTTTCTTGTTTCCTCGACTTCAAATTCCGGACGAATATCCAAACGATGATTGATAGCATCGGGTGCATTTTCAGCGTAAGCGAACCACCGGAATAATGTTTTGAGAAGAATACAAGATGGGCACGAAGATTGATGGGCGAAAAGAACACGTGTGCATCCCATTCGATTCTTTCCAACTCTGACAACCACTTTCTCGTCAGTTGAATCCAAAGCGAGTTTCATAATTTTAGCCATAGATACGTTTTTCCAACACTCGATAGTATGTATAGTCTTATCGATTGTTCTTTGAAAGTTATCTAGAACACTCAGCCAAGAAACCATTACAGGAGCTAGTGCTTCGTATATGGGAAACTCGTCGCCTGCGGTGAGCTCTTGTGGTCGAGCCATGACTAATGAAGTGGTTACAGATCCGATTTCAGCTTTTACATAATGCTCGCAACGTAATTTCAACTTCTTCTTCACAGGGATTTCTTCAACTCCTGCGCCCGGTGTTAAAGTCAAAATAGGTGTTTTGTTCGCTGG
Source organism: Caenorhabditis doughertyi (assembly GCA_963572265.1). Classification (NCBI taxonomy): domain Eukaryota; kingdom Metazoa; phylum Nematoda; class Chromadorea; order Rhabditida; family Rhabditidae; genus Caenorhabditis; species Caenorhabditis doughertyi. The sequence goes on along the minus strand of OY751553.1, from coordinate 11,660,673 downwards.
TGTAGGAGTTGGGGTTGGAGCAGTAGCGGGAGTGTTAATTGGAGTCACTGTGGTCGTCAATTTTCCTCCGAAGCAAATCAGTTTGGGGCGTCTTTCCAGAATGATGGATGTATCGGAAATATTGAAATCGAGCATGACTCGTGGTTCCAAATTACTCATTCGTCTAGAAACGGAACACTGCTCCCAGTTATTCGGCGTTGTAGTTGCTCCAGTACTCCCAAAATCTGAAGCATCTCGATTAGTCAGCTGCAGGAGCTGAACTGTAATGGCACTTCCATTTAATTGATATAATGTACTGGAGAGATTGGAGCTCTCTGCACCGAAATCTTTTTCGCCAGTTTCAGCAGGTATCAGTTTTGACTGAATGAAAGCACGGTCGATCAAAAACAGTCCCATGTTTGCAGTAATGTGGTCCGTACTGTTTGACTTAATCACGTTCTTTTTGACACCACATTGGAATAAGCTAAATGTGACTCGAGGAAGATCCAAGGTGATGTCTACTTCGGAAATAGGTTCGGAATCTGAAAAAAAGATTGATTTACATAGTTTCTATGCCATAGTGAGTACCATTATCTTCATCAGCAAACAAGCTTTCTGTCAGCGGTTGTCTGTGCTTTTTCAGAACACATTCTCTATAACACATGTGCACCAGTATACATGGGTTTGTAGCTGGTATTGAATGACTGGCCGCTGTTACAAGTCTTTCGATTGCTTCGATTCCAATAGGAGTCACAAATATATCTAACGAAGTTGCAGCTACTCCACTTATTGCAAGACGACGTTTTCCAATACCTTCCCGAGTCGTGTTATATTCAACATCTTGCTCAACTGGTTCTTTCTTATCGAAGACGCTGAACGCATTGGGGATTTTCTTAGGTTTCGTGAGGAATCGCACTTCGTTCATTCCTTTCATATTCAAATCCTAAAACTAATTCTATGAATTACATAAAATTTTTTTTAATTACTCCTATTATCTTTGTAGCAGGATGCGCCTGACACCATTCGAAGATGGCTCCTGGCTCTCCAAATTGTGGAACTATCGATGAAGAAGGCATTTCGACTTTTACATTATCCACGAATGTTGCGTAGCTGGCTGTCATTTCAGCAGACTGAAGTATACGAATTCCTGGAGATTGTTGAGATCGTGCCGAATGAAAAGATTCATTATCTTCATTAGATTCGCGTCTTATTGGAATAGCAACATCTCCTTTTTTCGGTTTTTTGTAGAACTTATGTGCTTGGTTGCTTAGAATGGACTTATTGCTCGAAATGACACTTTGCAAAACTTTCGGTTGTTTATCCGGATTTCGTTCAATTCCAGGAACGAAAAACTTCTTTTTTTGCAAAGTCTCCATAAACGTGGAGCCGATTTCATCAACTTCACCAAAGAAGCAAGTGTTGCCGAAACACGCGCATCCCCAAACAGAATGATCAGCCCAGAGAAACTGCAATCTTTTTGTGTCCGCATCATGAAACTTTGCAAAATCGAGCCGTTCCTTTCCAATGGTTGGTGAAGCTGACTTTGAAATCGGAAGCTGAAATGAAAATTATAAGAAGTCTCAGAACATTGAGCTTACTTCTATATCAAGTAAAACTCCTTCAATAGCAGCATTGGCACCTTCAATCCATGCTTCTGGAGTTTCTCTTATACGTATCGCTTGGCGAACTGCAATTCCGGGAACACGGATACACAAATGCTCTGTGAACCGCCCTTCATGTGCATTACAAATGGTAACTCGAACCGGATCAGCAGTGATCTACAAACGTTTTGAATTAGGTTTTGATTTGTTTTTAAACAGAACCTGAAAAATCGTTTTCTCCTCAACGAATGTCAAGTTTACCAAATCCACTGATATTCTGATTTGTCTATATTTCATCTCTTCTTCTGTTTTACACGGTGCTAGCAGCTCATTCTTTGGTCTACCAGCTACCGAGCAAGCTTTGACAAGTTGCCCATGTTGGCAAAACTGCATTCGATCAGGAACTTTAGTAGCATCATCAGGCGATATCACAAACATCAGGAGAGACTCGACAATTTGATGAAGCACAAGTGCCTAGAGAAAATATTTTATTTTATGAGTACAGTGGCGGGCAATGGTGAGTGTACCTCTGAACTTTCGTTAAAAGCTCATCAGAAACAATTCCGATTGCTCTAAAAAATTGTTTGGGGACTCCTGAGTGACCTTAGAGTACGCCCAGATGTTTTTTGAGTAAATAAGTATCTTCGGATTCCGAAGTTTTTCGACGAATTCCGAATTCGTAAAATCCGGAATAAAAATATTTTTTGGCTCTTTTAGAACTTTTTCTAGTTGTGTTTAAAACATTGCTAGGGACACAAAGAAATAATTTTTGACGTTAGATCGCAAGTTGATTTTGTGATTCCGACGTTAGAACTCCAGAAGTCAGAATAATGATCTTTGCGCGGAACATCATAACGTGGGTAAAAGTGATCAGATCGGGATAAAAACCGATTCCTATATAGATTTAAAGTCGCTGAACAAAATGAAACCAGTTTTGAAAGTTTTTGAAAATATTATTTTTCGCGTTTTCTACAGGAGTCTTGATTTCATGAAATCTTGAGAAAAGTGGAGAAATGATATTTTCCAAAACTTTCAAAACTGGTTTCATTTTATTCAGTGACTTTAAATCTATACAGGAATCATTTTTTATCCCGATCTGATCACTTTTAGCCACGTTATGATGTTCCGCGCAAAGATCATTATTCTGACTTCTGGAGTTCTAACGTCGGAATCACAAAATCAACTTGCGATCTAACGTCAAAAATTATTTCTTTGTGTCCCTAGCAATGTTTTAAACACAACTAGAAAAAATTCTAAAAGAGCCAAAAAATATTTTTATTCCGGATTTTACGAATTTGGAATTCGTCGAAAAACTTCGGAATCCGAAGAATACTTATTTTCTCAAAAAACATCGGGGCGTACTCTAGGGTCACTCAGGAGTCCCCAAACAATTTCTTAGAGCAATCGGAATTATTTCTGATGAGCTATTAACGAAAGTTCAGAGGTACACTCACCATTGCCCGCCACTGTATATAGCTAACTTACATGTGAGGGAAAATCTAACGTTCCAGCAATGTCTCCAACCAGGATTTCCATTATCCATCCATATTCGACAAGTCCCATATTCCATGCCACTTCTTTTGCTGAATACATTGCATGTCCTCTGTAACCAAAACGAAGGTATGCAATTATATTATAATTTATATACCTGAACTGAAAACCTGAAAGAGTGATACATCCGGGACCCGATCCTGCGCTGGACTGATCGAGATAAGCACATGCTGGGCTTACACCGACTTGAATAAGTGCTTGCGTTTTTGTTTTTTTAACCTCTACTGCAACTTCTTCAACGAACACAGCTGGAACTTTTTCAGGCCTCGCATTCTCATCAATTGCTGGAGAATAAATCAACATTTCTGCACGGATATTGCATACTCGAACTGTCACGTCGACATTCATTGTACGAAAAAATTCCACAGGCTTCATCCCGTTAGAATTGTTTTTATCGAATGCTGCTTTCAATTTGACAGGATCATCAATCTTATTTATCTCGTCGTCCAAGGGTGTCATCTGAAAATTTGGATGAAACGTTTTCTTCTCTGAAAGAAATGCATCTGACCGAATCATACCACCCGAAGTAGTTGTTTTTGAGTTCAAAAAGCAGTTTTACCAGAAGTCCAGTGAACTTGACATCACTTCCTTCTATCACAATATCTACTCCAAGGAAATCTGGTTCAAGCTGTAAGAAGATGAGTTGAAACAAAAAAAGCAAGCAGTATTTGTGACGTACATCCCAGGGATGATTTACAGGTGTTGGCAGATAATCTACAAGGACTGAGAATGGAATATCCGATGGAATGCTCGATTTGACTACAAGCGGTCGATAGTGATGATCAAATTCCATCTTGACCAACTCGGTTCGCCACATTTCGAACCACGTGTCTCTATCGAGAGAATGGGTCCCATGTTTTGATGGAGCGGCATACGGATTACAACGAGCAAGCCTCGATAGGGCTGCTCTCATTGGAGCTGTTGCCGAGTCAGGAGGGAATCTATAGAAATAAAAAACTGAGTGTGTCTGAATAAACCTTTTCTTACTTGGCTCGCATCGCAACTTCTTTTTCTCCTCTAAGCTCGTACTTTATCAATTGTGTTTGCGGTAAAAAATCCACGAAAGGGAGTTCGCAATCGAATATAATCTTTTCACCAACTATCGCTACTTCAACATTTTCTGAGTTCATGTCAGCAGTGTCTACCCAATTCGACTCATTCAGCAACATGATCACCTGTTGAAAATTGAAAATGGAGAACATAATATCAATGAAGCTTACTTCAAAGCCATCAACTACTTTCATTCGATTGTGAACACGAAATGGAACGAATTTTGAGATATCTGAAGGTTCCTCGCCTATCCAGTCATTAATCAAATCCGTGAAAAGTTTCTTGTGGTCCCAGACAAACCACGCGACAGCATTGGTGAATGTATATTCGAGAGTCCATGATTGTTCTCCGTTCCAAGTCAAAGGATAAACGAAGCTGCCATCAACATTGAACTTTTGACAAGAAATCAGTTTTGTGAATACTAAGGATGTTGTTGCTTCAAAACTGGAAATAGAAATGATGAAGAGCTAAAGGAGATCGGCTCACTTCAAAAACTCTGATTTCACATTCCAGTAGAATCCTTTCTCAGTTGTTATCCAGAGAATAGACATCTAAACATTATTTTGCAAATTTAATGAACTACGCAGGTTATCTTACGTCAACGTTGCTTTGAGGCCCACATCTAGTTCTGATACTTTCCAGTTGGTCTCCTCTCATGAACCATATATCCATACACGACTCTTTAGTCAGAATAATTTTAACGTCGTGTTTTATGTGAATACGTTTCTGTCCTCTTTTTGGCATCGCTGTCGCCGATACATTTTGATAGTCGGGGGGATAAAAAAATGAATATATCAGAAAACGTTGTTGTTCAGTCCAGGGACCATAGGATAGAACAGTATTACTACCAAATCGCCACTCAGATGACCACAGAGGAACTTTGGATGTAATGCTCTGTGGTTCGTCGTCGGTCACGTAGCCTTCAAGTAAACAATTTCAGTTTTCAATTTTATAATTTAGGATAGTTTACCTAACAAATCCTGCTTGTAGACAAATTCGAGAGAAGCAGACTGTAACAGGGGACATCCGTCATTCCCCATTGTCCTCGGAGGATCTTTATCTTTTGTTGAAAATTGGAACTGTTCATTTTTCACGAGGGAAATCGCCACATTCTCTGTCTCTCCTTCAAATGTCAACAATGCTCGATCGTTAGCTGATTCTGCTACGCTTGTTCTGCCTATAAAAAGCTGACTAATGTCTTAGGACGGGTGTTACTGACTATTCAAATTTTCGAAACGCGCCCAAAGAGCGTATGGGAGAAACTTGTTTCCAACAAGCAGGCAACCAGCAGAAACTTCAATTTGCACAATTCCTAGCAAGTTCCACATGTTCTCCCAGACGGATGAAGGTGGTGAACTAAAACTGCATTGTGGTGAAGTACGCTGAAAATTCTTGTGCTCTTACGTGTCTGGTGGCTTATTTTGCTGACGCTTCGCTTCATTCATGTTGGCACTTTCGAAAAACCAATTAAATCTCCGCATTCGAGCAATTTCTGTATATTTCGTCAAGTTGTTGTAAATATTAACATGCAATCCGTTTAAAACTAAATGAAGACGAGACGCACTTTTTCTGTATAAACGTTTGTTGAAATTTAAACTACAAAAAGACAGAAGCCTACGTTGAAAGATTTAAATGGCGATGTTCAATAGGTCTCCAATATTTGAAAAGTAAATGTCCATCGCTGACTTTGATGGTCAAGTCTCCGTTGTCATATGTTACATTTTGAAACATAATTTTTCCAGCATGCATTCCAGATATTGAAACTCCTCCTATTCGGAAGTGGATTCCATTCTTTGATAGACGAAGATATCTGGAATAAGTTGTAGCTGTCCTCGGCGGAGTTTATGCTACTTACTTATCGATGATGAACGTGAAGAAAAGAGCACTGACTCGCGAAAAATAAAGAACAACAAATGTTCCCCATACTAAGAAAAGTGTGACACTAGCTACTGTCAGCCAAAAAGATTCTTCTTTCGGATCGATTCGAGCATCATCGATATCGATTCTGATATCAAACGATTCAGACATTTTTATCTCGGCCGTGGTAGGCAGGAAGAATTACAACCCGTAATAGGCAGGAGACATAAACTGAAAATTAAAACTTTTAAGAGTTCAATTTTGATAGCTTATATTGTTACAAAGAAAAACAAGCTTTCCGATTTACTTTTTGCAAATCAGTGAAAAACAGGGGACGAGAACAACAAAATAGACGAGTTGCACGCGCGCTCTGTTGCTATGTATGAAAGCGCGGCGGTTCAAGCTGAAGAAACGCATAATATACCAGTCGGTTTCCGGCGCTTCGTGCCTCAACCGCCTGGCTTCCGCTGGGGAACGCGATTTTGACAATGTGCATAGATTATAGAGAGCTTATCAGTAATCTTATCAGAAAACGGAAAAAACGGGCATCATCCCGCATTCTCATTCTCTACCGATCAGTCAAAATTTTATGAAAATCGGTTCACTGAGAGCCTCGCTATGGCATCCGACGGACGAAAAAACACACAGACAGAATAATAATAGTAAAGATTGCAACAGTCAACGATACGGGATATATAAGGCGAACGTCTAGTTCGAGCAAAACTAAAATTTAAAATCAAGAATAAACGTTAAAAGACGTGTTATGAATGATCTGTTGTTTCGCGTGACATTCTCCTCATCCGGATATTTTATTGTCCTTCTTTTTCTAGTATGTAAGCTTGAGAAGAACAAAAGAAGCTTAGTCCCATTTTTTCACCTTCCGGTTTTAAAGAGATTTCCCATCATGAGCATGACCCTTACACGATATCACCTGAAATGGAAAAGTGAAAAAAAAACCCTCTTTTTGGAAACTTCAGATGCCGTGAGGCTCCGAGCGGATAACTTTGTCAAATGATAACGTCATTTTATTTTGAGTTTTGTATCCGACATCTGTGTAGAGTGGAACCGTGGGTCCTACCCAGGCTCGCCCAAATAACTTTTTTTAAAGACAGCATTTTTTTGGGTTTTGTTAAACTTTTCTATTCTTTATCAACTAATGCAATAATCCTTGCACTCATCGCCATGAGAACCAGAAACATAGAATTCACTTGCTGACTTATTTCAAAGATTGAGATGGTTTTCTTTCAAAATATAAATATACGATCTCAAAACATAGAATATCGCACTTTGAATTCTGGTTGGAAACATGTCAGTTTTTGATATGCAACATGGAGATTGAATGTAGGAATAGTGAAGCTCGAATACGAGATCCTAAACTCAAAGAATTCAAGAAAAATAAAAGATTTTAACGGTTGAAAACTGCTTCGCTGAACTTTAAAACATTTAATTATTTTTGTAGTTTTGCCTCAAGGTTAATTTACGTGAACAGAAATTTCGTGAACTGATCTACCAGAAACATAAAATAAAGAATCTTTAAAGTTTCTGAGAGTTTAGTTCTGATTGAAGAATAAGTGAAGTATGATCGAGTGCAACATAAGCAGATGCATTAAAGTCCTAATCGTCGTTCAACTTCTTGTGATTGTTGCAGAAGGTTTTTCTTATTTCGAATAAACTAAAATTGACTGATTTCAACACAAGGTACTGTTACTCCTTCTGGAAGTGCTTCCAAAAATGGACCTACAAAGGTGAAATATGCTTTTGATAAACAAAAAGTGGTCACTGTTGCATCTGTATTTCGGTTCAAGTGAGATTGTGCACAATCCCAAGATTCCGATTTTACTTTCAGTGTTCTTATTATGGGAGGAATATTTAACATGTCACTCTCACTCATAAATCTTATATTTGGACTCATTAATTTCTACTTCATATTTGGAAGGGTTCGAAGTTCGGTTATTATTATTGTCACTGAAGAATACGTTTACAGTATGACTCCAGACTTCGTCAGATTGCCGCGAAACTGAATATCGCTGTGGATGAGATGACGAGCAGAGACCTGCACCCAAAAGTCAAAAGTCAGGTTCTGCTTGCTTAATACGATTCTGAAATTTTTGATTTCAGTGTCTCTTTCTCGTATGATTCAACCAAGCAACGTAGTCCTTCAAGAGATAATGAAATTGTCCAAAGAGCCAAGTAAAATGTTCGATAACACGAATGAATTACTAGCCGATCAAAAAGAAGTTCGTCTTCGTAAAATGAATGCTAAGGTAGTCTTCGATATAAAAATGGGATGAACTCAATCAAATTTTCAGAAAGACAAAGAAGAAAACACAAATACTGTGAAATCTCCAGCATCTAAATCACGGCAGCAAAACAGTGTTGCTGGAAATACTAAATCTACGGCCACTGAAACCAAAAAAGGAAAATAAACGAACTTCATTTGTAATGAAGTATTGCAATAATCACTATTGTAAGGTCTCCAGATACAGTAGTTTCATTTCATAATTATGATTTCATCAAAACAGAATATAAAACCGTTCAAAAGTTCATATATTTATTGTGGAGAGAAAATTACAGATCGCAATTCAGGGAAGTCATTCTCGAAAATAACTGTCTCATCTGATGAACGTTTTCCAGAGATTGATTCTTTATTCTTTGATTCTCTTTCCGAACTCTGACTCTCCTTCAACTCTTGTTGATACTTTTTCAAATTTTTTCTACGGAATTCTTGAAGACGTGACCAGTAGAACTCAGCAAATAGGAGTATCATCACAGCCAATCCAATTTGCAAAGTAAAAATTCCAAGTGCATTCGCGTCACATTGAGTTCCACGCGCCATTTTCTGAAATCCATCTGCCTATTCTAGTAGACTTGTCACAGAACTCACTCCTGCAGCTGACAAAGATGCGATGAATGGAAGGATGAGTTGGAGCATTTGAGATGAGCAGACAGCTACCCAGCACGGCGTCCATCTATTCAAAATCTTGAAGCCAGACAGATAGGCGTAGAGAAAGACGTGAGCTGTCAAATTGAAGAAGACTATCCAACGATGGATTGCAAAATTGAGAGAGTAGAACGTGAAAGCATAGGAAAGAGATAAGAAATGATGAACGATATGGATTGTCAGTGGTCTACGAGCATCATAAAGTAGAATCATAGTCTCGAAAAGGTCAACAACTTTTGTGACTGTCCAGATGAACACAACGGTTCCAGATAAGAGTCCTGAAAAACGATTTGAGCATTACACATCCTATACAAAAATCATAGGCTAACCAGTATAAAGAGACCCAGATTGACAAACTGAATAGTGCCATCCACTGAATAAACTTATCAGAACATCTGGAATCATTGCGATACCTAGACCCAATTGGAATACGCAGTTACAGTAGTACCTGTGTTCGTCTCATTACATTGCAACAAAGACCTAAAAGCGATTACCATTCTTTGAGATACGATCTATCTGAATTATGAGATGGTCTGAAGTTGAACGCAATGAAGACGTAAAGGATTCCGAGAAGATGAATGGGTATAAGTGATCCACTAACAGCTGATGAGAACCATGAATATGGGAACTTAAGTTTTTCTTATTTCCAGATTGTGCTGAAAAGTTACATACCATTTTGCCTTTAGTAGTTTTTCTAGTAGACGTTGGTTTCAAAATGTACTCAAACACTTCGCGAGGAAAGTGATTTTTTTTTTGGAAATGGAGCACGTAAAAAATTAAGAATTGTTATGATTTCCCTCTCATATTAACAATGGAACATTTTAAGTAAATATGGCAGTCATTATTCTGGAGTGTATACAGTATGCTCCCGTATCGCAACTCAGCGCGTTTCAAAGTCATTTTGTTGTAAAGGATGCAACCATTTATTCTATGTTGTTTCATCTTCTGGAATATGAGTCATACCAAGTGTAAAAATAAAAAACTTACGTATGTCAAAAGTGACTTCTATTTTTTCCAAGCAGTTTTAGAATAACATGTAAAAATATGAACAATGAGACTCATATACTTTTTTTGGTTTTTTATTTGCTCTTGGGTCTACTTGTTGATTCCATGTGCATTTTCTCACACTTCTTTCCTACCTATTTTCCATATATACCATTTTTGACAAAAACTAATATACAATTTGCGAAGAGACAACCAGATGTGCTACAGGACAACCGGGTGATATCTTGACCCGAAAAGACGATCGATCGTTGAGAAGGTCCCTCTTACGAAGATGTACACTGTGCAGCTGTGTTCTGTGTCAATGCTCTGTCCTCTCCGTGTTCTATTTCTTATTCGTATTCGATAGACGGGCTAATGGTCACACGTCTTGAGTGTTCTGTCTGTTTCGAAGATTTCGGTAAGTTTTATGAATATAATTATTGTATGTACAATTGTATTTAAATGCGCTTTCCAGATGACTTTGAGCATTTACCAAAAAAGTTTGAGGAATGTAACCACACATTCTGCTACATATGCCTTGAACACTGGATGATCAAAAAAGGAAAATCCACATGCCCATTATGTTGTGTCACAATCAATATGGAAGTAGAAATTCCGACGGATTTTGAGGCTTTGGAACTCTTCGAGATGAAAAAAAGCGATCCGAAATGCAGTTGCGATGAGTCTAGGTATGCATTCCAACTTTTTTGAGAACCACACATTTTTGCCTCATCTTATCCATCGCAAACTGTTCCAGAACACACTACTGCCCAACATGCATTACCCAAAACTATGCGAATTGGTATGAGCTACGGGAAACTGGAGAGCACACTTTCTGTCTTGGATGTGCATGCAATCATGTGCATGCACTCGATCATAAAGTAATGGAAGTGGATATGGATCAAAAGGATTTCATGAAAAACATAACATGTCGAGATAACGATTTGGAGAAATCTGTTGAAGTGGCAAAGCAACCTGGATCTAAATGCAAAAACATTCCAATCGTCATCGGAATCGCTGCAGTTGGATGTATCGCAGTTGCATTGGCCATCTCATTTTGCTTCATTTTCAGAACTTTGTAAAATATCCTTGATTTCATGCTGTCGGGTTTACATCCTGTGGAACATTCGAAAATCACAAGTCATTCTGATTCGCTGTATTTGCTTTTCTATCCAAACCAGAATATTTTTTCTCTCATTTTCCAAATACGTGAATAAATGTTTCAATTTCCGATGCAACAATCATTACTAGCTTTTTACTTAATTTCAAATGTACGCTCAAGGATACACTCCAACAGTTGTACATGCTTCACCGTATGGTGCTCCCGCCTGTGGACCCGCTTATGTTCAACCTTGTGTGCAGCAACCCGGACCTGTTATAGTACAAGGAGGCGGTGGATCTAGAGCTGAGTAAGTTTTTTAAGGTCTCGGAAAAAAAAGTAATATTGGATTTAGCGATTGTTGTGCTGGCGCATGTTGTATGGCGATTATCTGTTGCTGCTGCTTGTAATAATATCATCTATACCCTGAATATGATCTTCTGCGGAATAAAGAAGTTGAAAGTGTTTAATTGGAATGAAAACTTTGTGTGAAAAAAAAACAGTAGTAAAAGATATAGTAATTCGAGTTACAGTAAATAGTATTCACAAAAGTAGAAAGGGAATCAGACGGGAGACATCAAACGAGTTGAATTTTTTGGAACTGCTCTGCTCTGCTTTATTAGCTGCTCTTGACCTTTCTCCATAACATGCAAAACTTCAATGGCTTCGTTTACTGATTCGATTTCGTTCCGTCGTTGAGCCAATTTGATTCGAAGCTGTAAAAATCATCGAATATTTTTGAACCAAGATTAGAAAAACACTCCCGCGATTTCAATAAACGCCATATTTCGAATATTGTATGTTCCTCCTTCTAACTACCCAATACTAACCTTTCTATGTACAGAGACATCACTGAAGATTACGCATTTGCGCCGAAACATTGGAAATCAATAAACGATTTAATAAAATTGCATTGAGATCATTCGTTAGAGTCACAAAAATGATTAATTTTCAAAAACCGACAGATATTTTGAATGAAACAGCGAGCACAAAAAACCGGCAGCCAAAGAAAAAAGTTATTTCGAAGATTACTAATTTTTTGAGGATTAAAAACTTACCAATCGAATATTTTCCAATTTGGCAGCGAATTCCTTCTCAGTCTTAGATTGATTTCTGATCTCTTTTCCTGAGGCGAGTAGCATCTTCTTCTGAAAATTTTTCAAATTGTAAAACGTTGAATTGCGAAAAAATCTTACACATTCTGGAAGTGTGACTGAAGCTGGGATTTTGAAAATGTCAGAAACACAATATCTCTGAAAATAACTGTTAATTTGGCAATTCCTTTAAAGAAGCATTCTTATTATTAAAAACTAGCCTTCATCATTTTGAACACTTTCTCAATTTTCTTTTCCATAAACGGGAAGGAGAGTAGCGCGAGACGGTCCTTATCGGTGAGCTGAAATATATCGATTGAAGTTGGTTTCCTATTTGTCAAACATACTTTTTTCAATGAGGTTTTGCATTCTTCAGTGCATACTTCTTCCCATGTATCGACGTAGGCATTGAATACTGAAATGAATTATTTGAAATACACATCATTAACAAAAAAAACTGACCACAATCACTGAAGGAAATAGCTGAGAAACCAAACCAGGAAATCTGGTTTTCATTAGAGACTCCGGAAAGCTCGCTCTCCATTGTATTCCTGAATTAAGTATATTGTTCAAAAGAGGGAAACGCAACACAATTTTTTTTTTGAAGATTTCTGACTCGCGCCTTAGAGAATACGCAGACACCGTCACGGTAATACGCGGAGAAAGAAGAAAATAGGAAGGACAAGATGTGAAACCCTACACTTTGGAAAGAAGTTTTTCTCGGGATAAACAGATAATAAACAAAAATGGGATTTACGAAAATAGAAGAAATCTGCTAACACACCCATATTATTAGTTTTTAATGTAGTGTCACCCAGTACGACACTCCGCCGGGGACCCATGTTGAATAAGTTTACTTCCTACTGTAATTTATTTTTTAATTGGAAGCCGCGAAACAATTTTTGGGCAGTTTTCGCGCGCAAACTATATATTTTCATGCCAAAAGTCGAGTTTTTGATCGAATATTTAGCAAAAACAACAAAAATGCGCGCGAAAACTGCCTAAAAATAGTTTCGCGGCTTCCAATTAAAAAATAAATTACAGTAGGAAGTAAACTTATTCAATATGGGTCCCCGGCGGAGTGTCGTACTGGGTGACACTACATTAAAAACGAATAATAGTAAAATGCGCAAAAGAGTTTAGCAAAATTTGAAATGTTCTTATTTTCGGGTAAAGATAACAAGATATTACAAAGACACGAAAAAGTGGCGGTTCTGTTTATTATTGGTTTCAAATGAACTGACACCTCGTGACGTCACTCTCATTGGGACCTAAGATGGAAAACTTTCATGGTAGCGATTTATTTATTTTTCGGGATTTTTTTCAGGCAGTTTTCGACCGCACATTCAATTCTTCTACTCAAAATAAAATTTTTGAGCAAAAAAAAATAATTTTTGAGTGCGAAACCGGCCTGAAAAAAATCAAAATAAAACTACCATGAAAGTTTTCCAAGTTGGGTCCCGGACAGTGTGACGTCACGAGGTGTCAGTTCATTTGAAATCAATAATAGAGGCACAGAGGCAAATGTACGCGATATCTCGCCACGCTTACCGTAATTTTAATGCGTTATAGTCGACTATAGTCAACCGAAGAGTCTGCATACCTACTCTAATGTCAACTCCGCACACCTTTGTCGAAATAGTACTCACTTTGAAGAGAGCGGCCAGACAATAACGCATTAAAATTACGGTAAGCGCGGCGAGATATCGTGTACATTTGCCTCCGCGCCTTTAAACAGAACCGCCACTTTTTCGTGTAACCGTTTACTCAGAATAAAAAAGTTGTCTAAGCTCGATCATATGTGAATGAACAATAAGACACATTTCAAAGAAGAAGAAGAAGAAATAATTAAAATTGATCTTGAACACCGAGCATTCTAAGAGTTTTTTTCCGAAAATTTATAATACATTTTTTCACCCGATACTACAGAATTGAAATTGGAAGTCTCCGACTTTTCTCATTTTCAACTAAGGTCGGTTGGAGAAATCTTTTACAAGGTTCTCAATTTTGCAAATAATTTGAATAGACACGAAACAAGTATTTAGCATCATTCTTATATATAAAAAGCCAGAGGCGTATGTCCTTTGGTTTGTCAGGATGTTCGCACTTTTTGGGCAAGAAGAAAAAGTTTTTGCCCCAAAAGAGTTTGGAGGTTTTTGCGGTTTAGAGGAGCGCAGCGACGATCTCGGCGCCGCAGGCGCGACAAGCAGGCTGGTTATTCATAAAGATTAGAAGTTCGGAAGAAATATAAAAAATAAACATTTTAATTCAACAAGGTCAGTAGGGAGCTCTTCTATAGTGTGTAAATACGGAGTTTTGAAATGAATTCAAATTGGCGGCTGGAATACGGTAGTGGAAGTCTGCACATCAAAACATGTAATTTTAAAAAATTCAATTTGTCTTCAATCTTTTCTTTTATCGAAAGCATTTTTGAAATACAATACCCATAGGTGGAAAATCAGAACAAAATCATTACCAAGGTTAGGACGAATTCCCGTCTTTTCCGGAGAATGATGTTACGTTTTAGATGGGGTTCTCGGCTATGAACAAGCTGATCCGGCCGTTCCTACAACTTCATGAATGGGATAATGGTGCTGAAAGAATCGTTCACCGGACAACAATCGAGCTTCTAGTTTTTTTTGGACTCCTTGTTACATCAAATATGATGGTTGGGCAGCCTATAACCTGTCTCGTGCTCCCAGAAACTCCTGATTCTTCGACAAGTTACATTCACGATTTTTGTTTCTATCAGGATAAACTCCGTGTTCCCCCTATGCAATCGTAAGCGTATCAAAACCAAACTTCAATGAACTTAAGTTTAAGAAATATGAAACGCATAGCTACTACTCAGGGAACGATGATGGTGAACAGCGTTGCGAAAGAAGAAGTTGCTGTGTCTTATTATCAGGTTTAATTTATAATTATGACTCTTAATATTTTTATACAATTCAGTGGACACCTTTCATCATCTTCCTGCAAGTAGCCATGTGTTTGGTGCCGGCATTGATGTGGAAATTTTTCGGACTCCACTTTTTCTATGGCAACGATTTTGCGGCTATTATCAGTTCGCTCGCAGCGAAAAAAAAAGATGAAAGAATGGATTCAAACGATTCCGAGTATAAAGTGGATGCTCGTGATACTCTTCGATGGATTGAGCACAAAAAGCGCGAACGATGGGGAATGCACACTACCATGCTTATGTACGTATCAATGAAATGGGTTACGTTTGTTTCTTTATTGCTCCAGTTCTACATGATGGCAACAATCTATGCTTCTGGTGAGCTTTTATGGGGAGTTCATGTGAGTTTCAGTTTGATTAATCTTCGAAAAGAATGGTTCCAGATTACATATGAATTGTTGAACGGAGCCTACAAGAATTTGTATACTGGAGTGTTCCCTCAGATTGTTGGTTGCAAAACTCATCGGACTGTGCGTTGTCTTTCAAGTTTTTTTAAAATTGAACCGACCTGTTTCAGCAACATGGTGGAGTCGTTAATGAATTTATTGTGAGATGCATTCTGCCTCAAAACTTCATCAATTCGAAAATGTTTCTTTTCCTTTACTGGTGGTACATTATTGCAATGCTCGTCAGCATATTTTCTGCTGTCCAGTTCACTGCAATGTTGATCTTACCTCCATACCAGCGGTATGCAACCAAGTCCCTGCTTCCAACTCAGGAGTTCTTTCGGAACTGTGCTAGAGATGAACAAGATCAATTCATGAGTGATAACTCAGACCCCCTGGAGCACTTCGTTGATTACATGGAGAACGATGGCTATCTCCTCATTCAGTTTGCTAGTGTACCTTTAAGTGTCGTCAGAGTTCGATCCTTCTTAAGTTCACTCTACGAAATCGTGCTACCAAAAACAAAAGAACGAGCTTTGAATCATAGAACTGCTAAAGCGTCAGACCGATATCCACTCGACTATATAAATTTCGACGGATCTGGCGATTGTCGCAAGAACATGTAAGTGGTACCTTAAACTCTTGACTTTTTTGTTTCATAAATATTTTGTTTTTTTTAAAACTTTCCTTTTACAGGGGTAAATTCAAAGAAGATCAGGATATGCGCATGGCTGACGTTGACTCAATCACAAAACCTCTTCTTTCCCACAATTCTGTAGGTTCTCATCAGGGATTTTATTGCGACAAAATTTATTTTCAGCCGTCATGTAGCCCAGCATCCTCACAATGCGACCGTTATTCTGCGGCACCCGACAGGGTCCATAAAAAAGACTGAATATTTTGAATGTCTTGTTTTTCCCACTTAAAATTGCTTTACTAAGTTCCCATTTTGTCACTACCATTTACTAACATGGCTGTAGAAATATTGAAGCTACGTGGATTGTGTAATTTAGATGTGATCCTCGATTCTAAGAATGTCTTCGGAATTTTCATGTTGATTTTCGGTAATTCCTGAATACAATATTCATATTAGTTCATATTGCTCTTAGAATTGCTGAGCTTAACACTCTGGTTATGTTCGTTATCAATAATAACACCCGTCCCAGATCGCCTATATGTTTAGATGAAGGAAGACGCCGTCGCCTCTTTCACCGACCCGTTGAAACGAATTCGCGGCCTTGAAAGTGCTACAGAAAAACTACTTCATAACACAACACTATCAATTCTCGTGTTCTTGTTCATTCTTTTGGCCTCCAAGCCCTTATTCGGAAGTCCTATATCTTGCCAGGTTCCAAAGGATTGGCCATCTGCTTCTGTTGATTATTTCACAGATGTATGCTACTACGGTCAAAGAGAGAAAGTTGGTATCAATCAAGTTGTTAATCGAGGACATGGGAGAGGAACGATGACGGTTAATATTCTGACAGGCACATCTGATTTCTATATGGTGATTCTGTTATTTCTTGAAGGATATTGTATTATATTCTTTTTCAGTGGTTACCGTTCTTGCCAATCTTTCATGGAGCTTTATGTCTTCTTCCAGTTTTCTTCTGGAAATTCATTGGCTTGGAATGCTTCAACGGATTGGACATTGTTTCATTTTTGGAGTTCTTCGAAACTAATGACCCCGATAAAGTTCTAGATGAAACAGAATCATGGCGTTGCCAAAAATTAGCCGTTCAATTCAATGAATGGATCACTACAAAAAGGTTTGAATCTTGAATGAATCTCGATTTCCAAGGTCTTCAGAACTTCGAAATTCGGACTCTCACAAACGATGATTCTTTACGTGTTCATGAAGTGGTTTCGATTTGGCATTTTATTGTTTCAATTTTGGTTGACCGCGACTTTTTTCAGCGATAGAAATGTTTACTGGGGTTACGAAGTAAGTTATTCTTGTTTTTATGACCAAAATTACAATAATTTTAACACTTTCAGACTTTGATAGACATGATTCAAGGACGAAAGATCAACAAACTGCATGGAGAATTTACACTGATTTCCGGATGCAGAGTTCAAAGATTTGTAAGTGATTCCCGATGAGTTGTCCAGGTTAACAATCAGCGTATTTTTGTAGCAAATGGGCATCGATCCAGGATCAAAAAATCCGAATAATGTGTATAACGCTCGTGCGCTGTGCGTACTCTCTTCTAATTTTTTCAACGCTAAAGCTTTCCTATTCCTCTACTGGTGGTTCCTGTTTGTTTCACTGGTTTCACTTGTTTCGGCATTGTTGCACACCGTCATTATATTTGTCCCATTTTACCGCAAGTATGTGATCAGTTCGATGATTAGGGTATACATTTCCGATTTCCGTGCACTGAACACTCATCTAATTTCCAGAGCGAAGAGTATTTCGTAGAAAAGTTTGGAGAACCACATAAAAATTTACATGTCGGTCAAGCCAACCCCATTGACCATTTCGTGGATTATTTAGGGTAAGTTATAAAAATTATCAACGATACCCCATTCGTAAGTTTAGAAACGATGGATTATTGGTAATTCAAATGATCTATGATATGCTGCATCACTATGCATGTGATCAATTTGTCGAGTACACTTGGATCCACGTGATCGTGAACAATGGAAAAGAGATTCGTTATGAAATTCGCGAGAAAGAGGAGAAGTTAAAAAAGGGTGAACCACCAATCGTGCCAGATACGGAAATTGACGGGGGAGGTGATCGTTACCGTGGTGGAAAGTAAGTATCGAAGCCCATGTTCGGAATCCCAATGCAAAGCTTTTAAGAAACCACTCAGAAAAGAAGAAAAATCGTTCGCCTTCCATTGAACCAAAAGATTCGACCTCATGCGCAACAGTTTCTCTTAGCAGAGTGTCGGTTAGTCAACCACTTTTCTTATAACAACTTTCCTATAAACAACAAGCAATATT
Source organism: Caenorhabditis doughertyi (assembly GCA_963572265.1). NCBI lineage: Eukaryota > Metazoa > Nematoda > Chromadorea > Rhabditida > Rhabditidae > Caenorhabditis > Caenorhabditis doughertyi. The sequence continues at coordinate 11,642,220 of OY751553.1, read as the reverse complement.
TCAGCAACCGTCTCTACTTCTTTCCGAAACAGAGGAAGAACCATTGATTAATCCTTCCCTTTTCAGCTCCTTATCGGTTTAGTAATTCAATTGATTGAACCCACATCAGAATCTTTAACTCTTGATTTCCTATTTTAATTTTTGTTTCTGAACAGTTTTCCTTATTAGCTCCCACTATTATATATATATATATATATCATACTGTTATAATATGATCATTTATACATCAACCCCTTTTCTAACAAGTACTTTACACTCCGCATTTTCTCGTTCATTTATTAATAAAGTTTTGTTAAATAACTTCTTGACAATTTTCAATAGATATCATGAACTGCTTGCTCTTTTCGAGTTCTTAGCCGTCAATAGTTCTCTCTCCATTGTTTGTATTCGCTGACGAAGATCATCTATCGTTTTTGTGTCAGTCTCAATTTTATCTCGACACTTCTGCAGTTCATTGGCTTGATCTTTGAGGAACTCGTTCTCTGCTTTCAGCTGTTCATTTATATCTGACTTCACACCTTCAACCGGTTTATCAACACTCGGCTCACGAAGTACCGCTTCTATTTGTGCAGGCGAATAACTGGTGATAAGAATCGACGGTGGATCACATGATATCGAGTGGACAGTTTGAACTACTGCATTTCTTTTTGTTCCATCGATTTCTGTTTTCAAAACATCCGGTTTCGGCTCATCAGAGTCTATATGATATAATTGCTCTGCCAATGACCGTTTTTCTTCCTGTGAAAATAGTTCCTTGAAATATACGACTTTCTATTATAAAACTAACGAGAAGAAGATCATAATTGTGTCGCAACGTTTCAGCTTCTTCTCGTGCACGATTTCTTTCATCTCGGACAGCACTGAAAAAAACATGCATCTCTAATATAAGGGCATTGATATCATTTTGTTTATCGCTTACCTCCATCTGTTTCTCCATTCAGCAGTACAACTAGACCACCATCTCATTGTTTTTTCCATTTGTGCCGCGCGATCTCTTGCCTGAAAATAAAATATTGAAACTCGCAGGAATATTGTTTCATTCTGCTTACTTCCTTCAGTTCACACAACCTGATTCTTTCACAGACATCCCAATTCGTATGCTGACAGCGCCGAACTGCCCAAGTTCGGAGGAAATGCATATCAGTATCTGAACTTTCATTGAGTATTCAAATAAACCTAAGCTCGCTTTTTTGCTCTTGGCTACTGAAAAAGTTTTGAGAACATTCAACTTACCATTACTATCAATATATCGGTTACCAATAGAAGCAACAGAATCGGCCATTTTGCTCAGAAATACGTAAAATGTGGAAGCAGGAGAAATACTGACCGGTTGCCTTCAAAGAGTCAGCTGTTGTCAGTGTAATAGAGCAGTCGTTTCGAGTTTCTGCGATCTTAGAAGCACCTTCGTAAAAACGTCATTAAAAAGACTGGAAAATCTTTCCGGTGGTCATGTTTTCAGATATGGTGAAAACACGAGATCTTCCGGTGATATATTAACCAACGAAAACTTTTATCTTTTTTGAAAATTTATTTAAGAAAAAATAATAATTATGCTCTAACAATTCTTAAAAATATAACTTTCCATTTTTGGAACAATTTTGTGATTCATTAACACAGTCTTCGGGAACTTCTTGATATACGAACATCGAAAAATGTTTTGATTTGTCTTCATGTATAGAACAACTTCAAAGAAACATACACAGTTCTGAAACAAATCCAGACGAAACAACAGTATCATTTTATATATACAAAACATGTACAATTTTTTGAGTTCCACATAATAGGTTGGCAATTACTGACATCTAACTGCACGGAAGGAAAGGGAAGAGTTGAATGGACGGTTCGATTTCTTTCGGTGATTTCTAACTGAATCATTGAGTGATGCAATAAACTCCTGAGAAAGATCGATCTGAAAATGGATTTGATTAGTGTTAATCTTATTATAAATCGACACTAACCTCGTCATGTGGAAGAGTGCAATGAAAGTTTTGGAGGTTCGGTGTTTGCATGTGATTATCATAGATATGTTGGAAGATAAGATCTTTCATATCCTTTTCTGTGACATCTTTCAATGAATTTCCGAATTCGATCGTTAACCTTTCGAGAATCGCTCTATTTCTATATGGCGTTGCGATCGTATAAGCTTTTTGAAGAGCCAAGGCAGCACTGAACCTGCTGGAAACTTGCAAAGTTACATTAGTGATTGGATGATCTATAAATGGTAGAAAATATCGACTGTTTCTGGTTCGAAAATGAACGTACAAGTAAGAAACTCGTCAAACATTGCGTTAACAAAAAAATAGTTCGTGCTACTCTCTCCCGAATCATTCTCTTCTTCTTCTAATGGTTGATTGTAAGTGAGAATAATAGAAGAAGCAGATGAGTTGGCAATCAACGAAACATTTTGTTCTCTTGTCGTGGTAACTTCCAGATGACGGAGAGTGGAACGATGTTTAGTGACAACGGCAAGGAATCTCTGAATTACAAAAAAATAAACAATGAATGAAATTTTGATCCGAACCTTCCGAAGATTTACTTCATTTACTAAGGATCCACCCACAATCTTTACTTTCAATGAACGGAGGTTGAAATCTGAAATGTTCTGTTCCGTGTATGCTTCAACTATTGATTGTCAAAAACTAACGGGCACTTTCGAGGCAACGGAATAGTTGAGTAGTTGATTTCCCGGAGACACAACTTATGTCCAATTTTTCAACGCATTTGGCTGCTTTAACCACGTCTTCCCAGCTGTCTTTCTCCATGTCTAGATCAGTGACACGCCCATCTTTGTAGATGAAATAGATGGTAGAATCTGGAAAAGAAAAAGAAATTATATTTATTCCTAGTAATTTCACATACGCTCATCATGAATTTCCACTCGAAGACCTTTGATCTCTCTGTAGATAAAACGAGTTACGTGTGTTTTCAAAAAACGATCAAGTTTTGAAACTGTGACGACGTCGCTGATGGGAAGATGTCGACAAACAGAAGACAATAAATCAACTGGAAGCTCTCCAAATACTCCGAGTGGATTGGACATTTTGAGAATTTCTGGAAGTTACTGATTGTTTGCAAGTTGAGGTAGAGCGTGACGAATTGATAAGCGATAAGAAATAGGAGGTGAAAAAAAAGGAGAAAGTGTAGAAGGTGAAAGGAGAGAGGCGATAACAAAACAATTGTCATTGAAAGTCAAAGGGAAACACGTGCGGAACGAAAGAGCCTAAAAAAGATAGGATTTGTATGTGCTAAATGAAATTATTGACAGCCGGTTAGCCGAGAGAATTACAGTTATAACAGAGAGATTATTTGTTGTGAGTGAAGTAGTAAACAGCTATCTTCTTAAAAGTTCAGATTTAGGATCTGAAAATTCTGTGAACATAGAAATTAAGAGCCTAATGAAGCAACAAGAGAAATATGTAACTTAATTATATTGTTCAGATAATTATATACTTGCTACATGCCGTAGGATGACCGTTCGAGAATCATTCGAACGTGCAAATATTGAGAAAAGGATAAAAGAGACAATGTTTATAGGTCAAGAGAGGTGGATGCTCCGTAGATCCATATGCAAACATTGAACTGATCAATTGAATGAATGGACCTTCTTTACTCCAGATGGGCGGGAGTTTCCCTATCTAAGTCGGTGGGCGGAGTCCTAAAAACGCATCAACGACACAAGACGACAAAAAATAAAGCTAGAGAGAGGTAAAGGAGAGAGAAAGAAGGAAAGAAGACATCAGCGCAAATGTAAATTTCTTTGACAGGCGCGTCCGATTCACGTACGTACACTTCTACCACCATTTGCATGATGACGTTCTCCTCCGTAGGTTGTATGCTCTCTCGTCTTTGTCTCATAAAACATATGATCAACATATCGAAGAAAGAAAAGAAGAAAGAATGAGAAATTAAATCAATCTGTTTCAGTTCATCCTTCTTTTCAAAAACAAATGATATTAGTTTGGCTGGTTTGAAGTGTTAGCCTTATCAACTAGTACAGACTGGAACACGAGTTATCACTTCTTCTCTTTGAAAAGATTGCAGCTGACCAAATGGTGACGTCCATCGTATAGTTTTTTGATGAAAAAAGAGGAGAGTTGTTTGCATGAATTCAAATTCTGATTTCTGTGCTTAGAGAGCATTGTGCGAATTTCGTGGAAATCCAATTGATAACGGAGAAATTTTCTATCCGATTTGTGATTGTTATTCTAATTTTGATGTGAGCTAGTTTAAATCGAATAAAAAAATTGATTCGTAGTTTGTACCTATGTAAGTGAACAACAGAAAGTATTGTGTCCTTAAAAGGGAACAAGCGCGGTGAACCATAAACTGAAAATAAGTAACATTCAAAGTTACATTTACATCAGATGAGTTCTAGAAAGACAAAATTAATAGGTTCAATTTTTCAAACTACCGATGAAATTATTTCTGGAAGTATGGGAACAGTTGCAAACTTCGATTAGGTTTACATTCAATTTTTGATAAATCCGAATTTCACTCGGAAGCATTTTTTTAACGTTTCACCCACATTTGAAGAAAGACAGAATTGGCAATGCAAGCTTTGCCATAGCTTGTTTTTAGGGCTCGATTGTTATTTTAAAACTGCTAGTTAAACAAAAAACGTCATACACCTGCTATAAAAGGGCAATAGTTTGGAAATCTTCATTGGAAATCTTAAAAACAGGTTCTCCCAACCTTGAAAGTTTATTCAATCTATATATTTTCAAGTGAAGGAAAACCCATATGTTCAGTAAACTGTAACGTATCTTTTCCTACAATATCCTCCTAAAACTCGAATATAGTGACGTAATCATAAAACCTCCACTTAATCAGAGGTCGTATATGTCTTCTCCAATCCACTTTTTATGACCTCTCAGCTCTACAGCAGCTGTCCTCTTCTTTTCTTCTTCGATTCCATCGGACCTTCATATCCCGGCTGCGCTGCATTCTGTCCCGGACACACCTATGCGTTGACCGAGAAAATGAGCGGGTCTTCCCCACTCTCTTCATTCTCTGTTATCTCTGTTGTTTTATTGTGTCGAAAGGAGAGAATGCACTCAGAACGGACCCACAATGACGTGAATATGAAGACTTGTCCAAGACAGAATTTTTAGAATACAGATGGATTGGAGACGGTTGTTGTGACGTGGCAACCAATGAATCTGTTGAGTCGGCAAGTTGAAAGAATCGGATAATTATGAAAGGAAAAAGTGAACGAAGAAACTAGATATGATATGCACGCAATATTAAAGATGCTCGAATGTCAGAAAAATACAATTATAGAAAGAAAAGAAATGGTTTATCACAAATTTTTCGCAGAATTTGTATCATTGAAATGATACTCACAAGATGAAATGTTAAGGTGTTCAATTTATCATTCATCAGATTTTTTGTGCAGGCAGATCAAGTCCTTACCTCACCGTATATCTCATCTACAAAACTGGGAACTGGATTACCAAACATTCCCTGAAAGCTCAACGCAATTTCCGAAAATGCTCAATTGTTTTCCACACGTTTTACAAAAACAATAACCGAACAGCGGGATATTCTATACAGAAATGTGTTGAATACTATAAACGAATGTAGTTTCGAGCATCGCGAACGTGCGTGCCAGCTGATATATATGAAGCTGAAAACTACAAAAAATTATATAAAAAGGTAGAGTCCTCTTCAAAATCGTTCAATTTCTAGATTCCTATATTTGCTTATTTCTCGAAATTAACATGAGTTTAATGAAGTAGTCTGTTTGTTATTATGGATGAGAATAATCCCAATAACTGGCTCTCCTTCATTACACGCATGGAATATCACAGAACTTTCTTTCGAATTCAAAGGTAACATGTTTTGCAACATTTAAGGGATTTTCAATATTATTATACAGTAATCAATTCAGAGAGTCTTGTTCTGTAGTAAGATGGATTTTGCCGAAAAGGTATTGAAGTGATTTTTCATCACGATAAACGCTCTCTCGGATTTGAAACGTTGCTCACTGCATTTGATTTTCCTCCAAAACTTGACTTCTCCATTTAGCAGAAACTTCAAGGACTGTATCCCAAAAGATGTGAACCAATTATCTGTGTATCCAGTGTATACATGTCTACTATCTGAAACAGCAGACGTCCTTTATCTGGAAATAATTTTTATCTTATCTAAGTTCAGGAGCACAATGAATGAAAAAGACAATAACCGAAAGATCCCTCCTTTGTTCAAATGTCTTGTGCTTGCTTGGTTTTTCTCCCAGAAGCTTCCTGTGCTGGCTAAGTGTTTAGAAACAAACAATCCATCGGGAAAGAGAGAAGAAGAGACGTTTCGTGGAATCCACCTCGAGTTTTGGGTTGAGTGGATATGGTCTAGAGATTGAAATATACAGAGTGGAAAAATAAAGCTGTTAACAGATGAGGAATTGTTCAGGGCAATCGGCCAAACGTTGTGATAGCACAGGATAGATAAGAAGATCAGTCGAAAGTTAAAAGCGGATAATTTTAAAAATTAATGGTCTTGTGCTCCCCGTGTCATTATATAGAACATATTTCATTCACGGAATAATCATTGAAGTCGAAGGTGGGGATGGTTCCCTTAAATTTAGAAACACAGTTTCTCCTCTGTTTGACTTCTAGAAGTACAGGATTTTTAAAATTCAAATTAGTAAAACAAACAAAGCAATTGAAAAAACATTCCATCTTCATTGCTCTTCTCCGAATCTTTTCTTTCTATTTACCCACTCGGTACCTCCCGCCTCCGCTGATTTTCGAGTTTTCACTCATTCTTAATTGAATCTTTTGCCATGGCTTCCTGGGGTGAGTCTTTCAACTTTTCGATTTCATTTCTGAAAATGAATTGGTTCAGAACATGAACTCCGTGAGATGTTTTCTCTTCATGACAAGGACATGAGTGGGTTCATCAGCAAGGATGATGTTATCTGCATGTTGCTTGGAGCTGAAAAGGACGACAAGAAGGATCCAGTGTTCAAAACTAATCTCAAGTTCCTTATTCAAGTCATCAAGGAGGCCGACAAGGATGGAGATTCTAAGATCACCTTCGATGAGTTCAAGGAGTACATCAACAAAGTCACTTCCTAAATTTTTAACCTGTTTATTACAGTATCAAATTCAAAACTATAACAATTCTAATAACTTTCATAACAGTTTATAACATGATAAAGCTATTTAAACAACTTCTGAAAATCTGTTTAGAAGACAAAAACTATGGAATACTGAAATTCTTAAGCGACCATTCATTATCCTTTGATTCGGTTGCAGATGACTGGAAAACTGGAACAGTAGGTGGAAGAGCATTGACCTCTTTTGAAAGGTTCTCTAATGTGTGTTGCTTGTTTGTATAGTCGTACAAAAACAAACCAGGATGTCTGAAAAAAAATGTTGCTCTCAAATGATGATGTCAAATTTTTTGCTTGACAGTAAACGAGTCTAAAATGAATTTCTAATAGCTATCAGTAACAGAATTCTCATTATGGGGCGACATCCGATGGTTGAAAACTAATCTGCTCTATTATTAATTCAAGACGCCATAAAAGAGGCAGTTCATGCCGTTTGAAAAATGGATTTCGAATCACAGGATAAAATACAGCCGTGAAGGAAGAGTAAACACGAGTTTCTCCATATCACAAAACTCGATACTTATGAACTTCTTGATTATCAAAGCTGTTTTACTTTTATCTAGTACTTGTACTACGGCTGAACATAACGATCCTACAGCCTGTTTTCTTGTTCTTTACACCTACCGTATACATTGTTCGTTGTATCCCTCTGCAAGATCGGCAAACTGCTCGATGCCCAATCGAACCGATGTTGTTGTAGGATCAACCCGACACTTTTTCAATAACTCGTCAGCCAACTCATCCTTTAACTCGGGTGGATACAACGTTTTCAGCCCCTTCTCCATGTACTTTTGCCGGTAATGAAATACTTGCCGACAAAATTTCTCTAGAACTTCAAAAGATGTATTCACGAGTGGATTTTTTCGTGGCACAAATCGGACAACTCCTACGTCAACTTGTGGTCTCGGAACGAAGCAAGACCCTAAATTATTTATTGTAAAACTTGCTCCTTCAAAAAATGAATCAACCTGAAATCTGGAAAACCAACTTCGGTTCAGTAACATATTGTGCCATAATAGAGATCCGAGATCGAGTATCACATGCGATAGGAGAGCATAAACGTTTGGCAACTTCCAATTGGAACGTTAAAGTGAGTGGAACACGTCCATATTGCCAAATCCCTCTTTGATACGACATGTCTCGAAGATACCTGAAAGAGCTTGTAGCACCAGTTTTTAAACTTTTTAACTGCATCATCTACAGTAATGTTCTTACTGTAAGATTATTTTTATGTAGATAGGTCACTTTTTCAAAGTTTTCATGAGAAATACGTTTTCACTCACTTGATAATAAGAGGAGAAGCGATATTAAACGGAAGATTTCCAACAACCTGCATCGAGGGAAGACTTGAACTGTGCCAATCTACTGACTCTGGGCGATCTGGATTTTCCTGAAAAGACCAATGTGTCCCAAAAGTTTTGATAAGGAGGACCTTCCAAATATCCCCAATGTCTGTTCGAAGAGCATCTTGATGGTGAATGAACATGCGAGAGTCTGCGGCTTCCGCTAAATGCTGAAATTTTTCAAAACAGAGGCCTGGAAAGCGCAAGTCTAAAAAGAGGAGTCTGGGCAAACTTAATTTTGAAAACCGACGTCATAACTTTTCATTTCCAATAGTTTTGAAAACTTCTCCCGCTTTTCCGGTAAACTATTTGTCATTCAGTGTAATTATTTATCATTCTCTCAAAGAGCCCCTCTGATAACTTATCAGTCATTGATGGCATTTTCGGTTATATAACGTACCTGTAAAGGAGGAATGAATCTGTTGTCGATTTCGATCACATCGAGTCTCGATGCTCCGGCTTCTAATATTGCTCTCGTGATACCTCCCGGACCTGGTCCAATTTCAATTACCCAATCGTTTTCTCTTACTTTCGCATGCTTCACAATCTGAAAGATTTTTTGAAAAAAATTTTCCAATCAAAATTCTGACCTTCCGAGTAACGTTCATATCCATTAGATAGTTCTGTGATAAAATTTTGTTTGCTCTTAGCCTGTACATGTGAATAAAATCTCGAAGTGCCGGGAGAGGGGGAAGACGTGTAGTCATCTGAATTGGAACGTAAACAAATATCTTTATTAATTAAATAATTTTGCTGTTGCGCAACAGTATTTAACAAGATGAGTGTTTTTCACTAACTACTTTTATTAGGGAAGGCTAAAGGCTTTCACATGCATCAAATATTATGTAATGTCGTAGAAGAGTCTGAGGAAAAAAGGGTTTCCGATCAATACTAGAAAGAGGGAACATTGAGATAAAGCAATTCCAAAAACGAGAGAAAAAGTTCTGAAGAATCGAGTACCACAACCTTGAATTAACGCACTCATCAATATAAAGTTCATCAAGAAAGGAATGAAGTCGAGGAAAGAAGGTCGATATAATTTAATGATTGGTTGTTTTTTCGAGATCTTCGCGGATCAGATTAACAAATTCCTTGTAGGCACGCTCCAGATCATCGTTCACAATCACTTTGTCGAATAAGGTTGGGTTTCTTTCAACTGAAAACAGTGTTATAGTATTTGATTATTTGAATTACGATTGCTATTCAAGCTCTCACTTTCAATAAGGTCTTCTTGTGCATGTTGGAGACGCTTTTTCAATGTTTCTTCGGTTTCCGTTCCTCTTGCTCTCAATCGGTGTTCAAGGGACTCGATAGTCGGTGCGCGAATCAAAATATATCTGGCATCAAGATGGCTGTTTTTGATATTCCGAACACCTTGCAACTCAATATCCAGTACACAAATTTTTCCACTATTCTCAATTTCTTCCACGGTTCTCTTACTGAAATGTTTTCCTTTCGAAGAAATACTGCTTCATCACGGAATTTTTCCTTACCTTGTTCCATAAGTATTGCCACTGAATGTAGCATATTCGAGAAACTCGCCGTTTTTGATCATCTCTTGCATCTTTTCTTTATCAGTGAAATAGTACTGCTTTCCGTGGACTTCACCGGCTCTTGGAGATCTTGTGGTGTCTGCAACTCAAACTTTCAAAATAAAAACTCCTACAGTAACTTACGGGAGACACTGAAAACAAAGCTGGAAGGGTATTCTTTCATTGCTCTTGTTATAATTGTGCTTTTTCCACCTCCAGATGGGCCAGAGAGGACGATCGGCCGGCAAGGCATTTTGCGGACTAAAAAGGATCAAGTCTTACTGAAAATTCAACACGGACCAGTCTCCGAAATATTTAATACGTACCAAAACTAGTGAAAATGATCGATGTTAGCTTCATCACGACACGAAGTGCAGGAAATATTCAAGGAAAATGTTAGTCAATTATTTGGCAAATTTTTAAAAATATGGACAACTAAAAATAACGTGACCTGAGGTTCTCATTTCAACGTTGGGGCTTTCAACACTCAAATCGCAACGGGGCGCACTTGAGAGTAAGAGCAATTGTTAGAAATATGAAGTTACTTTTCGGCGTTTGGCCTAAAATTTTTGTGTGTAGTTATCAGCAAAACTTTTGGCCGCTTCTCAAGAAAGAAAGACATAAGAAAGACATATTTTTGAGATCAAAGACGGTTATCTGGGCTCAACAGTTCACACTGATTGAAAAAATATATTCGACGACAAAAGAGAAAATATGGAATGTAGTGGGCGGATGTTTTTGATGAAGAAACAGAGCTAGAGATAAAAATCTTCATTCTGTTTCACAGAATGGACGAAAACGAATTGAGAACTGTTTGGTTTCATAGAAAATGCGAATCCTATATCAACCGCATTGGAGAGGGCACGAATGTGAGAATCCCACATTGCGCACACATAGATAGAACAAGCAACATATAAATTCTCGCCACGTCGCCTTTGTCTCGCTGTCAGCGCTCTCTCCTGCAGAAGCACTCCTCTATATAATGGTCCGCGGTAGTTAAGATGAAGGAAGAAAAGACGGAGTACAAATTGACCCCAAGGTTTCATAGTGTATTACATTCGCTACTATTATGGATGTTGATAAATGACCGATGTTAAACCATAAACTTTTTTTGTTTTATGGGCGCGTATAATTTCATACCTTCTCGACTACGATTCCGTTTTTTAGCTTGATGAAGTAGAAACAAAGTATACATAGTAAAAGTATTATTCGGATTGAGAAGAAACAAGATTTTCGAGGGATGGATAAGCTCTTATCCGGCGAATGCGTCAGTTGTCACGTGAGGCAGCTTCAGGGATTATATTGTGATCTACTCAATGCAAAACAAAACTCACAATAATCCTGAATAATAGTCATATTCCTCAAGTTTATACTTAATTTCTGGAATAACGGTAGAAGGATGCTAGTAAAATTGAGCACACCAAAATGTTGCAATTTGATGGTCTTATCAGTATGTTACTCACTATTCTAAATTATCACGTGTGTGTGTTAAAAATTGAAATATAACAAAAACACCCGATTATTAGGACAAATATGGAAACAGGTGGATAACTAGAAAGATGGGTAGAAATATGATGAACTCTTTTGAGAAAGAAAAACTTATTTTAATATCGACTCACTTAGTGACTTCTGGACGGAATATAAGTGCCAAAACCAAGAGACACGAGATGTGGTGTGCATGAATACCTCAACTTGCAGCCACTTATTTATACCCCTTTCGTTTCTCTGCAATCCCCATTTCGTTTATCCGGCCCGCTTATGACGACAAGGTGATAAACACGGCTTAACTAATACTGAAGACTCTTATTCTCACCGGATACATAAAATATAAATATATAAATAGAATCCATTAGAGAAAATTACTATGACGGCTCTAAATCCCTTCAATCTTAAACGCGTCTCAATCGTAAATAAGGAAACTAAAAAAGATATTAAAATACCAGTGGGATCCAGATATGCCTGTACCATTGAAGAAACAACAAAATTAAAATTCAGGAAAAAATTTTACTTCTTGATTCTGAAAAGTTCGAACACTTAAATGAAGCTATCATTAGTAATTTGTCAGTCATATTTACAGGCATTTCTGAGTCATTTTACGAGATGTAGTATTCATTCATTCTTCATCGTCAGTGTGAATGTCGTCCTGTGATTCGTTCATGCGATTTCCTCTTGATTGATCTAATGCTAGTTGTCTTCGCCTATCAGCCGCTGCTTTTTTCTTGATAGCTCTTTCTTTCTGCTCTCGCTCTGTGGCTGTTCTGGGATCAGCTGTCCGGTACTTGCACTGTCGCTTATCATTGATGATAACATCGGTAACTCCAGTTAACCGCTTTCCTCCACTTGGTGAGTTGACATATACAGGTTTTTCGCCAAGCCACGAACGAACGGGTTTAACGCGAGTACGTGTCGATCGTCTGACTTCGTTTGTCGGAGTAGCTGGTTGAACTGAAATGATATACTTATTAGCTTCAATCTGTATGTAACTTACTTATTTCACGTTTTTTCAGCTGCAAGCCTATTTCCTTATTATTCCTTCCTCGATTGTATCGTACAGGTTCTTCGTCAGATTGCCATCCTTCCTCGGTGGTTGAGTCGTTTGCAACATGTCGTCTGTTAGGACGTGTCAATAGTGAGTTCTCTATAGCCACCGAATCACCTGCAGCAAATGAAAAATATTTTAAATCAAATAATTTACCAACTCATTAATGCTACTCTTCTCGTTGTGGTTTTATGCCTTCTTTCATGCTCCCCATGGTATTCTTGAAATTCATTGACATCATATACTTTTTCATTACCAAAGCGCTCGATGCGATCGTCTGCAGCAAAATCGAAATCCTCTAATTGCTCCCTGACAGACGAAACATCCATTTCTGGACGTATCTCGTTCAAATCGCTATTGGTTTTATCGGCAATTGGTACGAATTCAATTTTATCCTCTCCAGATTTATCGTTCTTTCGGCCTTTTTTATCTTGGTGGTTTCCTTGTTCTAGATCGTCGGTCAATGTATGCTCTTCCACTACTTCGAGAAGAGCATCGATGCGACCTGGTGTGCGTGTTCGACAATCTTTCTTGGTAGCTTCGAAAAGAGCAGTGTCTATATTCTTGCTTTTCACAATTGATGAAATCGTAGGTTTCTGATAGTTGTGTTTAGGAGTGATTAGGATCGAGTTGTCTAATATGGTGGGATTGGGTGTAGACAAAATGCTTCGAGCTCTGGCTCGTTCCATAGAACTGCTCTGGTCGACTGCGCGTTTTGTTGATCTGAAAAAAATGAATAAGAAAAAGCTCGGCTCATCTTGCTGCAAACGGAAATTAAAGAAAATACTGGATATTACGGTGGAGAATGTTGAAAAACTCACTTTGGTGTGTCAACTATTGAACTTTCTATTTGTTCATCTTTTTCTTGTACTGGTGAAACCTGCGATGTGTTCACAAGTCGTTCTGAACATGGATCGACAAATGAGGGGCCAATAGAATCGTTATGAACTGATGGTTCTTCAACAATTGACAACATCTCAATCGTTCTTTCTTTATCCGATTCGTTGCTCAGGCGGTTAATTGCTTTTCGTTGCGTTGCGTTTGTTGGCCTCATTTTCTTCCGAGTGTTTTTGAACAAACCAGCACCGGGTGACGGAAAATCTTCGATCATGCTACTCATCAATGTACTATTGGCATCCCGTTTCTTACTCGCTTGAGGACCCATTAGCTTAGAGGTGTTTTTCTTTAGACCTCCTTGCAAGTCATTTTCTGTTATTTCTGATCGTGTTGAAATTCGCGCGATCATTATCGAATCATCCATTCTTGTTTTATCAGAAGATCCAGCTTCTTCAACGTTTTCAGTACTATCAACTGGCTCAGAAATGCCGTCTTTTTGATGTTCGCAATCTGAATCCAGGAAAGAATTTTTCCAACCAGGCGCGACAGTAAAGGTCTTTTGAAGTGATGAATTTTTTGATTCGTTCTCAACAGTAAATGTTTTTTGGCACGGTGATTCGTCTTCTTCATTCGCTACATCAGAAGTTCGATCTTTTTGGACAGTGACCGTTTCCGAGTTAGAAGACGTTTCGGGGATTCCGTGGTCCACATTTATAATGAACGTCTTCTCCACTGAGCTAGCATTAGCCTGATCCTTCATTGGAATCTGGATGTCTTTTTGATGAACGGTCTAAAATCAAAATCGTTTGTTAATTCACTACATTTTTCTCACCACTTTGTTGGCTTCCAGTGTATCAACAGCGATGACATGCGAAAAATCTAAAGCTTTCAATGAATGCATGGATTCATCGTTCGAGCTTTTTGGAGTTGAACAGCTGAGGCCAGCTTTCCCGCTCTGTAAGGAATAAGGAAAAGTGAAAATATAATATATGGACCCGAACCAACTCGGGAACTTACTCCTTTAGACCCAGCAATCGGGGACCCAAACATCGACTTCTCGCTCAAATGTTTTGGAAGAGCCGGAATCGCAAACACAACAACGTCCCGTGCTTTGCTTTCAGCTATTGAAGGTTCCTCATTACCGCTCTCAAGTTCCGAGTATTCAGGTCTATCCAATAACTCCAAGAAATTCTTCGCTCCATACTTTTCTCGCATCAGGCGGTGTTCTGCCTAAAAGATTATTTTTGCTAAAAAATCGGGCCACAAGATAATCACAAACATTGTTAATTTTCTTCAACTTCCTGTTTTCCAGATTGCGGAAAATTTGCTCTTCTGATAGACCTTGTCGTTTCCACTCCCTTTCCTCTTTGTCTTGTGTGCAATCCAATGAGTCTTCCATCACTGTTTTATTAGCCAAGTATGACATGTTCTCGCTCATTCCACCTTCATGAAGAGCCACATATTTCGTAATCATTTTCTAGAAACCGTATACTTTGTAAGATTTGCAGAATAACCAACTTACGCGACCGGGAACGATGCTACTGCGAACAGGTTTCGGATTTTCCTTCACCATTTTTCAAACCAATGAGATTTTGCTGAAAAGAAAGACGAATGTCACGTAGGTAAACTGGAAATGCGGCGTGAGGCTCGAACCAGAGAAGGCTGGTGGCGTTAATAACAAGAAATCGTGTAAGGTATCGCCACAATCTACCGTTCAAACTCCGCTGGCACGTATTCAAAACTGGCGGCGTCTGAGTGTGCGGTCGGGCACGGTTGCAAATCGAGGTATTGAAAAACTCTTCCACTTCGGGTCATGGGACCGAAAATGTTTCTGAATAAATATCCCTTAAGGGACAGCGACGACTTATATGTTTATTTTCGCGGGTGGTTCGCAAACTCTCATTTCCAACTGCGTAAATTCAAAAATAGAGTAACGAATGTGAGATAACTCCCATTCGTGTTTGCGTGATGAGATGAGGTCGGATTTAAAGGCGGTTTACTAAACTACTAGTTTATTAAGCGTCAGATAACAAGATAGCAACAAAAAGTAAAGCGATATAGGGGCAAGTAGAGAAACACGGAGTGAAAAACAGTCCATTGAGATTAAAAAAAACATGTTTCTGTTCGAACGAAAAAAATGTTCGAAAATATTTTCAGAAAATGTTCAAACGCGCACTTTTCGCGCCAAATAAATTAGCAAGTGCGCTCTAGCTTATATGGACTGTTTTTCACTCCGTGGAGAATCAATGGGACAGCATGGAGACACGTGTCTCACGCCTAAGCAAAGTTCCTGAATGAGAGATCGCGACGACTTATTGTCAAAAAAATATTGTTCCGACCCCGCGAAATTAATTAGATGTAAACAAGTGGGGTCGCTAGGCTCCTCCCATCGTGTGCAAGTTTGCCGCGCACTGTTTTTTTAATCATTGGCTACAAGCAAAGCCTTACAGGGATCGAAACAACGTGCGGGAACTTTGCACACGATGGGAGGAGCCTAGCGTCCCCACTTGTTTACATCTAATTAATTTCGCGGGGTCGGAACAATATTTTTTTGACAATATATAGCCGAAGCGATCAGACTAGAGACAGGTGACCAAAGGTTAAACGAAACCGTACGGCAATTAGTTCCCGCCATTGGGATTGGTTTCCCGCCAGGCGTAATGTGCGGAGTGTCGTTGTCCATTGGAGCGCGGTTGAGTTAGGCGAAGACCAAATGAGAGACCCCACCGATTCCGAGGAAAAAATTTTCGGAGGAAACTTTTTCGGAGGAAAATGGGCGGAGCCTAAATTGCAATAGCTCCGCACAGACTTTTCTACTACCTTTTCGGGTGGAAATAAAAGTATTTAAAGCACTATTTTTGTCTGCCAAGTACTGTCTTCGGTCAAGCTTAGCTCTTGCACAGACACTAAGTTTAATTTGTCTGAAAACGCATATAAAAGAGCGGAAAAACTGTGCCAACCTATTGCAAAATAGGCTCCGCCTATTATGCTCCGCCCATTTTCCTCCGAAGTTTTTTTCCTCGGAATCGGTGGGGTCTCCCAAATGAAGAGAGACGAGAGGCGCAGACGTCGCGAGTGAATACGAGCGAGGTGAGATTCCAGGGGAAATGTGAATAATCGGGGTTTAGTGCACGCGCCAGGCGTTACAATAGCTTGGAGATCAAAAAAGGCGGACCGCCCGCTAAAATAAAAAACCTCTCACAACAATAGTAAAATTCTGTTTATTATTCACATTCGAAGTTTCGTCATCTCTTCGGATCATTATCTTATTTTCCGATCGCGATAATATTTTGAAAGGCCGATAGGGAGTTTTACTTGCTCCGATGTTGATCCGTGTTCCGAGAAGCGCTCTGTCTTCTTCATACAACCAAAATTGCGATTCTCGTTGCAATCTATCCTTTTATCTAAAAAGATTCATTATTACTTCCGACATTCGCGAGAAGCCAGAGCATTGAGAAGTGTAGCATGAGAAACCGGCAGGTTAATTAACTGTTGTAATCTCATCTTTGATTTGTTATCATGTCTGTATTTTAGAAAGTTAGATGAACATCTCATCTAGTTAAAAAACGACTCTCTAATCTTAACCTATCGTAGCGTTGTTTTCTCGAATGCGCGGCCTTTTTTAGTTTTTTTCTCTCATCTCTCGCGCTTCTCTGCGTTTCTTGAAATCGAGTGGAGTGAGACGAGCAAAGTTTCTCTCATTTCTCACGTATTCGAGATTTATCAATACGACTTGTTGTTTTCACTTTCCCTTCACTTTGTCATTGCTGTTATCTTTGATTTTAAGGGAAAAATGAGCTCTTTGAATAAGTTGGCTATCGACCAATTGAACCTTGCTGGAAAGCGAGTCTTGATCCGTGTCGACTTCAATGTTCCTCTCAAGGATGGCAAAATTACCAATAATCAGCGCATAGCTGCTGCTCTTCCAACCATACAAGTGAGTAAAGCGCTCACAATTTCTCACGTAATTGTTATTAAATTATAGCACGCTCTTAAAAATGGAGCGAAATCGGTAGTCCTAATGTCTCACTTGGGACGACCAGACGGAAGACGCCAGGACAAGTATACTCTTAAACCGGTCGCTGAAGAACTTAAATCTCTATTGAACAAGTATGGGAGCTCTTTGTGTATGCATTTTAATTCATAATGATCCTTTAGGGATGTTCTTTTCCTCAATGACTGTGTTGGATCGGAAGTTGAGGCTGCTTGCGCAGATCCAGCCCCGGGAACTATCATTCTTCTTGAAAACCTTCGCTATCACTTGGAGGAGGAAGGCAAGGGAGTGGATGCTGATGGAAACAAAGTGAAAGCTGATTCGGCAGCAGTGAAATCGTTCCGTGAATCTCTCACTAAGTTAGGAGACGTGTATGTTAACGACGCTTTCGGCACTGCTCACAGAGCTCACAGCAGTATGGTGGGAGTAGAGCACTCTCAGCGTGCTAGTGGGTTTTTGCTCAAGAACGAGCTTTCTTATTTCAGCAAAGTAAGTCTGAAATAATCTTCTTTTTAACATCGTTGTTTTCAAGGCTCTCGACAACCCAGCACGACCATTCTTGGCAATTTTGGGAGGGGCAAAAGTTGCTGATAAGATCCAACTGATCAAAAACCTGCTGGATAAGGTCGACGAAATGATTATTGGTGGGGGAATGGCATACACTTTCTTGAAGGTCTCTCAGGGAGTAAGCATTGGAAATTCCCTTTACGACGAAGAAGGAGCCAAGATTGTTAACGAACTGCTTGAATCTGCCAAAGCGAAAAACGTCCAAATTCATCTTCCAGTGGATTTCGTCATTGCTGATAAGTTCGCCGAAGACGCTTCAGCCAATGTTGCAACTGTCCAACAAGGAATTCCGGATGGTTCCATGGGACTCGATGTTGGACCTGAATCTTCTAAAATCTTTGCTGCTGCTATTCAGCGCGCCAAGACTATCGTCTGGAACGGACCAGCTGGAGTTTTCGAGTTTGAAAAGTTTGCCACTGGAACCAAATCATTGATGGATGAGGTTGTCAAAGCTACATCTTCTGGAGCGATCACTATCATTGGAGGAGGAGACACTGCTACTGCTGCGAAGAAGTACAACACCGAAGAAAAAGTTTCTCACGTTTCGACCGGAGGTGGTGCGAGTTTGGAACTTCTCGAAGGGAAAGTTCTTCCAGGAGTAGACGCTCTCTCTTCAGCTTAATCTTAAAAACTTAACGCTTTTCATCCTTGCCTAAATTAGTTCCAACTTTCTTATTTATTCTGATGTCCCAAACTAGTTTCTGTCCTGATTGATTTCCTTACGCATGTAGTATGAATAAATTGTATAAAAGTGCACTCTTATCACCGTTGAGTTCCGTTTCGAAGTTATTGTTTATTTTTCCACGTAGTCATATTTTGCAAACACTAATTAGAACCTAAGATGTCACAATTTTTAAAACAGATGGCTTCTTCAAAACTATATCCATCACACGTTCCTCTGGCTCCACTGTCTAGACTACTTCTTGGCGTTGGCTCAGCGGCATCTGCCATATCCGATCCTAAAAGAGGAGACATGGTGGCGGCCATGGGCGAAACAACAGCAATCGGCCCAGTTTTAGAGAACATCAGGAAAAGAATGGATTCCGATATAGTGGGAAGGAAGCTGCTGAATGAAAAGCCTCGGATTTCCAATGAGACAATTGACCGAAAATGGCTCTCACAGCTACCAGATGGCACTCTAGGAAAACATTACTCTAAGTGAGCGAGGTCTAGATACTTTTCTTTCAAACTCTACTTTTTCAGTTTCCTCAACCGATTGAACACATCGCCAGACGCTCGGCCTACAGTTAAATACATTGACAATTTAGAGCATTTATACATTATGCAAAGGTAAGATGATCATACGTATACCTACAATGGACTGAATTATAATATAATAGATATCGAGAGACACACGATTTTACACATATTGTTCTCGAACAGAAGACAAACATGCTTGGAGAAGTAACCGTAAAATACTTCGAAGGAATTCAGTATGGATTTCCTATGTGTGTAACAGGAGGGATTTTTGGAGGAGCGAGACTTCTAAAAAAGTGTGTAATCCTGAATGTCAGGTACCTTAGTTTGTACTTTAGGAACCGTCAGGAGCTTGTGAATAAGAATCTTCCATGGATTGTTAAGCAGGCAACTGATGCTCGATTATTCTTAGCGTTTGATTGGGAGAATCACTTCGAAAAACAGCTGTCAGATGTTCAAACAGAACTCAACGTCGTTCCATTGCACAAAATGATGAACTGAAGATAATACGACGAAGCCTCAGTTGATTATAATGTTCATTTCTTGAAAGTCTCAGAAAACATTTTTAGAATAAAATCTTTCCTTCAATTTCCAACAGTACGACACTTTTCAACACTCCGGAGACGAAGCGAAGAGTTGCGCGGGAACGTTGCGAAACATGGCGCCGCACGTTGCGAAACTGCAAAATGGGAGGAGCATCGTAAATCGACACGTAGAAGTGCATTTCATGGAACTCGATTGCTATTGTCAAATTAATAATAGTTGTGCAAGGAATTCAAATTTTTATTTTCGCGGGCGGTCCGCCTTTTATGATCTCCAAGCTATTTTTGAATTTACGCAGTGTGAATTGAAAGTGGGCGGACCACCCGCGAAAAGAAACATTTGAATTCCTTGCACAACTATTATTAATTTGACAGTACTAACATATCATACGCTCTTTAAAAAAATGGTTTTCATTTTCGTTTTTTATCCGTCGTATCGAAAAAAAAATTCTCGTGTCGACTACAGTACCTTTGCCGTTCCGTTTTTAAACTGAACCACCACTTTTTCGAAAACGAGTAATATCTTCAAAACTTGAAACATTCTCCAACTTGAAATAGTTTTTTTCAGCATCAAAATGGCTGCGCAGCAACAAATAGATGAACTTGCTGTTAACCTAGCTACTCGTTTAGAGAAAGCCTTGACCAATCTTGGAAGCCAATCTCAGGAACCTTCAAATAGCACTAACCGATCAAGTCGAAAAGCTCAGGTGAAATCCATTGGTAATCCCCGAAATGGACAAACTACTCCATATCGGAACAAGATTGAAAAGCTAAGTGCGGAAGTTGTCGATTCGAATCCATACAGTCGTTTGATGGCTTTACAACGAATGGGAATTGTCAAGGATTATGAAAAAATTCGCGAGAAAACTGTGGCTGTAGTTGGTGTGGGCGGCGTTGGCAGTGTAGTTGCTGAGATGCTCACACGATGTGGTATCGGAAAGTTAATATTGTTTGATTACGATAAAGTTGAAATCGCAAATATGAACCGACTTTTCTATCAGCCAAATCAAGCAGGCCTCAGCAAAGTTGAAGCAGCTAAAGACACTTTGATGTAAGTTTATTATATAAAAGTTTTAATGCGTTGATCGGTAAGACTACAGCCACGTTAATCCCGATGTTCAAATCGAAGTTCACAATTTTAATATCACAACCATGGACAACTTCGACACGTTCGTCGACAGGCTTCGGTAAGAACACCTATTTCAAAGTTAATGATCCTCTCATTCTCTTCAGAAATGGATCTTTGACTAATGAAAAAGTGGACTTGGTATTGAGCTGCGTCGATAACTTTGAAGCACGAATGGCTGTCAACACAGCCTGCAACGAAGAAAATCAAATTTGGATGGAGTCGGGAGTCAGTGAAAATGCAGTTTCTGGCCATATTCAGTTAATTGAACCAGGAAAAACTGCTTGCTTTGCTGTGAGTTCCGACCTTGTTCTCGGTTTTTAAAATACATTTCTTAATTCAATTCAGTGTGTTCCTCCTCTCGTAGTCGCCTCTAACATAGATGAGCGAACATTGAAACGGGAAGGAGTCTGTGCCGCTTCCTTGCCAACAACCATGGCTGTCGTTGCTGGATTCCTTGTGATGAACACTCTCAAATATTTACTGAATTTCGGAGAAGTTTCACACTATGTCGGCTACAATGCTTTGGTTGATTTTTTCCCTCGTGAAAGCATTAAGCCGAACCCGACTTGTGATGATAGCCATTGTCAGAAGAGGCAAAAGGAATACCAAGAGAAGGCTTCTGCGACGATAGACATCATTATTCCAGCTGCAGAAGAAGATGCCGTTGTGCATGAAGATAACGATTGGGGAATCGAACTCGTCGACGAATCAGAGCCAGTTCCATCTTCGGAAAGTAACATGCATACCAATGTAGCTCCAGGATTGAAATATGCGTATGAACCGATCACGAAAGAAATTCCCAAAGAAGAGATGTCACCCGCTCAAGCTGCAACGCACGACTTCTTGCAGTCAATCAAAGACAAACTAGTACAAGAAGCTCAGAACAAAGGAAAATGACATAACATGCTACGAATCATCACGTTTCCCACATATAATTGTTTAAATGCTTTTTTAAGTTCGAGACCCTAACTTTTGGGGACAGGTTTTTCTGGAGATAAACGAAGAGGGAAGAACAACTGGAGTTACGAAAAGGAGAGAAATCTGCGAACACAACCATAGTGAAATGCACAGAAACAAAGCAGTCCCAGCAGAATTTGAAATGATGATCTCATTTTCGGGCTACTTTATTTTTGTGCATCTCTAAAGTGAGAACTATTTTGATGAAGCGGGCGGGGTTGACATTAGAGCGGGTATGCAGACGCTTGCGTTGACTATATACCAAAAACGCTTCTCCCCAAAACCTATGGTCTCTTACATTATCTCTTACATACATGTAAGTTACATTCTCAGCATTTTGTTCTGGTGAAACGGAGGGTTTCGTTGGTAAATGGGTGAAGCTGCACCCATAGCGAGAAAATTCACCCGAACTACAAAAACCGCCGCTGTTTCACCAGAATAAGTTGCTGAGTTCATCAGCTAGTCTATCGTCCATAACATTCGCTGTTTTACACTTCAAAGGTTTTAGGAGTCGATACAGGCCTTCCAATTGTGCTTCTTTATTTATTATCCTTCTCCTGTTGCATATTGCATATACTCGTCTGTGATAAAACAATCAACCAGAAATTGATCAAGGAACTTTCATTTATTCATGTTAGAATGCAAGGCACAGTAGCATCAATTTTTATTGATGTTTTAACGCTGGTTTCGTAGATACGGTTGCCTCAGTGCTTTGGTTTTCGCCTGGATTTTTTGGTCAATCTTTTTCTCATAGACGCTTCATCTCTCTTCAATTTTTCCAGACTCCCAGCGCTGAACACATTCGATAAACGAACAAACTCCCCACCTCCATTAAGACGCCAATTGTAAATTGGTCTCTCTCCGAGCCAGAAACGGGCAGGAGGAAATCGTTTACGTGCAGGAAATACCCTTGGAACTGAAATTTTATTTGTTTTCATTACTCCTCGCACATACAGATTGTTCTACCGATTACTGAACTTGTAGATGTTCTTCTACTATGATTCTTCGTTTTTGACGGTTTTGGTTTTTGAATTTTAACGGAGTGTTTTTTACTAGGAATAGCGTTACAATCATCGTCATCAGAATCATGGTTCAAATGTCCTAGTGGTGAAGACATGAAAGCCACTCTCCCACTATCTCTGCGGGGGTTGTTTCGAACAGGTTCGTTTATTGACTCCGTGGATACATTCTCATAGCTGTCATCGAGATACTCTCCACCATGAGCCAAAGCAGCAACCATTGGAAGGCGCTACATTGGAAATATTTGGAAACGAGTTCCTTGAACTTATTGAACTCACTCTTCCGGGGACGATTGTTGACCTATGTTCTCTAGTCATTTCCGAGTACTTTGCGAAAAATTCGAATTGAAATAAATTGTAAGGATCTTTTTCGTCTACTTGTTGTAATACGTATAATTTTTCAAAATATGTAGGGTACGCGGAACATTATTTATTTCTGACGATGAAAGATGCGAAAAGAACAACCCGTCATTTACTAATAAATATCACAGAGATAGCGTTCACAAATCGTATCGAGAGGGACCACCTTCCAGTTTTATTTCTTGCGACTCGATCCGCATGCAAAGATATTCTCCTAGTACCGTGCAAACTGTTGTCGATATTACTTGTAGAACCCACCTGAATTTTTGATTAGAAGTAAGCGTGAGATTCATTGACAGAACTACGATAACTCTTTTGAATGAGCTTACTCACCATGTTGTTTGTGTAGGCAGAGCTCGGTTATAGATGGTAGTACATATGAAATGAAAGAAGTGTACCGTACAGGCAAAATCTAGGCACTGTTTTGCTCTTTGAACCAAATAAGACAGCGCAAACGAAACTCCAACAGCAGCTATTAACTGGACCAGGGCCATATAGCGCTGAATCTGAATTTATCTTTTACAGTAATTTTATTTAAAACTAACTGACGTACCTGTACTGAAAAGAGAGAGGCTATCATCGGTTCGTATCCGAAGAAGCTGCAGAACAGCATTACTGATGTCTGTGTTGCATAAAAAAAAGTTTGAAGACATGTCATCTGACTGATCAGTAGTACTGGATCCCAAACGAACTGTCGAAACGATGACATATCTTAAGCAACAATTAAAGTTTTTTAAACATAAATTTTTACTTGGCTTCGTTTCTGTCAGAGAAGTTTCTGCCACTAGTTATCTGATTTGAAAAGTGAAAATCCAACGTAAATCGAGCCGTGAATACGGTCGGCAATTGCGTATATTCACAATCTGCACGCACGCCAATAGACGAGCAAAGCCATCCCGCAATTTTCGAATTGTGTTAAAATTTTATTTCCGTTGGATCCTCGGGCAAATTCGTTTCGAATCTTATTGAAGTCTTTCAATCTTACAAGAAATTATGCGAATCTGATTGAATACTTCGAACCTTATAACTTTTATTTCGGATCTTGTAAGAAACGCGCAGTGCAATCTTGCGTCGAAAAACGGCGGGAATGTATAATTTTTGAAAAATTCAAATCTTATAAAGAGAAATTCGGATCTTTTGAGGGGAGTTGAGCATCTTACAGGGAAATTTCCGGGTTTTGCAACACCACGTTTTTTCCTTGAATTACTTCGAAAGACTTCGATAAGATCAGAAACGAATTTGCCGGAGTCTTTCATATTCAGTACAGGAGCCATTAGTAAAATTTACATTTCAGATAATGGTCGATAAAGAAAACAGTAAGAGCACAAGCAACATCTCGAATGAAATGTCGACGATGAAAATGGAAAAGATACCAAACAGCGAGACAATGAAAGGAATAGTAAGTTTCTCTTTGAAAATGTTAGTTGAAATCGGTTTTCTGTTTTTAGTCGTCAGACGATATTCCATTCGAAGAAGATATCCTGAGAAATCCAACTTCAGTAAATTGCTGGCAAAGGTATATCGATCACAAAAGGCAGAACAAGTCACCAGCCAAGCAAGTGTTTTTGGTAAGAAAGCTAATTCTAAAAAAAACACAATAATTAATTCAGATCTATGAGCGTGCATTGGCAATATTTGAAAGAAGTTACAAATTGTGGTACCATTATTTGAAATACAGGGAGAGTACTATCGTGAACAAGTGTCCGACTGAAAATTCGTGGCGTGCTCTTTGTGACACATACGAGAGATGTCTCATGAGACTTCACAAAATGCCTCGTATTTGGATTTGTTATTGCGACGTTATGATTAAAAGGGGTTTAATAACGGAAACCCGACGAGTGTTCGATCGAGCCCTTCGTTCTCTTCCTGTCACTCAGCACATGCGTGTTTGGCCAATTTACATCGACTTCTTAACAAGCCACGACCTCCCTGAAACAACAATTCGTGTTTATAGAAGATATCTGAAAATGAATCCCAAGGCACGTGAGGATTATATCGAATACCTCATCGAAAGACATCAGATTGATGAAGCAGCAAAGGAGTTGGTGATTCTTGTAAACCAGGATCAAAATGTGTCTGAGAAAGGAAAGACTTCGCACCAGTTGTGGACCCAGCTATGCGACTTGATTTCAAAAAATCCAGTAAAAATATTCTCATTAAATGTAGACGCCATCATTCGTCAAGGAATCTACAGATACACTGATCAGGTTGGATTTTTATGGTGTTCATTGGCGGATTACTATATTTGCAGTGCAGAGTTCGAACGGGTAAGTATTTTTGAATGTGATTTTTACAAGTTATCTTGAAATCTATCTATTAAAGGCTCGCGATGTTTATGAAGAAGCAATTGCAAAAGTTTCCACTGTCCGGGACTTTGCACAAGTTTATGATGCTTATGCGACATTCGAAGAACGAGAAGTCGCATTCACGATGAAAAAAGTTGAAGAAAGTGGAGATCCAGAAGACGAAATCGACTTGGAATGGATGTTTCAAAGGTAATTTAGTTTTCTGACTGATTCCAATAAAATCCTGTTCTCAGGTTCCAAAACCTCATGGAACGCAAAAACGAGTTAATGAATAGTGTGCTTCTGAGACAGAACCCACACAACGTCGGCGAGTGGCTGAACAGAGTGAAAATATACGAAGGAAACTACAAGAAACAAATTGAAACTTTCAAAGAAGCAGTGAAGTCTGTCAATCCAAAAATCCAAGTGGGAAAAGTTCGCGATCTCTGGATTGGATTTGCCAAGCTTTACGAAGACAATGATGATCTCGATGCAGCTCGTCAGACGTTTGAAACTGCAGTTAAATCACAGTTCGGCGGAGTTAGTGAATTAGCAAATGTTTGGTGCGCCTATGCAGAAATGGAAATGAAAAATAAGCGGCCAAAAGCTGCTCTCGCTCTCATGCAACGAGCATGTTCTGTTCCAAGACACGGAGAGTATGAAAATATGCAATCAGTACAAGCCAGAGTTCATAGAAGTCCGATTCTGTGGGCCATGTATGCTGATTACGAGGAATGTTGTGGAACGGTGGAATCGTGCCGAAAAGTTTATGATAAGATGATCGAGCTTCGCGTGGCATCCCCTCAAATGATCATGAACTACGCAATGTTCCTTGAGGAGAACGAACACTTTGAATGGGCATTTCAAGCGTATGAGAAAGGAATTTCATTGTTCAAATGGCCCAGCGTCTTCGATATTTGGAACACTTATCTTGTTAAATTCATAAAAAGATATGGTGGAAAAAAACTAGAAAGAGCGAGAGATCTTTTTGAACAGTGTTTGGAGAATTGTCCACCCACTCATTCAAAATGTAAGAGTTCTAGAAAAATTTCAAAAAATTTATTCATTTATTATTTAGGTATCTTCCTACTCTACGCTAAACTTGAAGAGGAACACGGGCTGGCTAGGCATGCACTCTCCATTTACAATAGAGCTACTTCGGGAGTTGATCGGTCTGATATGCACTCGGTAAGCTTTTTATTTATTCTCCCTATAACAACGAACGTTGTATTTAGATGTACAATATCTACATCAAGAAAGTTCAAGAAATGTACGGAATCCCTCAATGCCGTCCTATATTTGAACGCGCTATCTCGGAATTGCCGGAGGACAAATCAAGATCCATGAGTTTGAGATATGCACAATTGGAGACTACATTTGGAGAGATAGACAGAGCTCGGGCAGTGTACGCTCATGCCGCTGAAATCTCGGATCCCAAAGTTCATGTCAAGTTTTGGGATACATGGAAAAACTTCGAAGTGGCTCACGGAAATGAGGCTACTGTTAGAGACATGCTACGTGTCCGTCGATCTGTAGAAGCTTCGTATAACGTGAATGTTACACTAACATCTGTCCAGATGCGCGTTGATGCTGAAAGGAAAGCACAGGAAACAACGAACGGTTCTGCGAACCCTATGGACTCTCTCGACCAGCAAGTCCAACAATCGTCCGATGTCGGTTCTGTCACACAACTATCGCTGAATAAAGGAAATATTTCGTTTGTTCGAGGAGCAAGCAAGACTGTGCAGCAAGACACCACTGAAAATCCGGATGAAATCGATTTGGACGATGATGATGAAGAAGACGAAGAAGGAGGCGATGAAGATATGGATATCTCGACCAAAACGATCCCGGCGCAAATATTTGGATCGTTAAAACCCGACGAAAGCGACTCCTAAACTCAAGTCATTATATTTGTTTATTTGTTGTGTTTAACTTTCACTCTTCTGAAGGAACGGAATGAATTAGTTTTTCTTTTTTCCTGTTTTTTTTTCTTAAAAGAAAACGTTTATTCTTCGTTTCTGTGGCTTGTTGTTCCTGTGTTTTTCTAACACCTCGTAGTACTTAAGTTCGGTATATTTTTGATTTTATGTTGGTTACGTTCTAGAAAAATGAAGAACGACGAAGATGATCTCTACGCACTAGCATTAGGCGAGAGTTATTATCCCCAACAGGCTCAATCACCAGAAACATCATCACCAACCAGTTTGCCAATTACAAGCGGATGTCAAATACCACCATCATCTGACAGTTCTTCCGTTTCTGCAGAGCTTTTTCGCAAACTTTTGATAGGGTCTCGAAGTCAAATTGAAAGATTGAAGACTGAAAACGAGATGCTCAAAATAAAGTAAGAATTTTCAAACACTTGAATTTTTGAAATTTCGTCTTCAGCTTGAAAAACGCCATAGACTCTAGTGGGGTTGTAATATGTCCTAATTGCACTCATCATTTCAAAGACCGTCAGTGCTCCATGAGACCACGAGCGATGAGAGTGAGTTATTAAGGCGCTCAGTCTTTCTTAATACTTGTATTTCAGAAAATGCGGGCCAGAAACTGCGTAGAGATAGAGTTTTGCAACCTTGAAGATCTGGAGGCGTGGCTATATTTGAATCAATTGGAAACCAATAATGACGGAATGCCAACAGTTATGAATGTCAAGAAAGCTGCCGTTTGGAAAGAGAATTCACTTAAAACGGCGGGGAGCTTACTTCCCGGTCTAATACAAGAAAAGAAGAGAGAAAAAAGTACTCGGAAAATTTCGAATGAAGAGAAAGGTGAAGAAACATTTGACAACAACCGAACCGAAGAACGGCATTCTACAAAAATAGAAGAGAAAAATGATTCAAGAAGCTTCCGAAAGCATTGTTCTGAAAAGAGGAAAGATAATGAATATGAGCATAGGAAAACATTGAATATTTCTCGTAGTTCACATTCTCGTAAATCTGGTCCCCCATCGGATTCTCACAGTAAAAATAAACTTGTCGATAATAGAAAAGAAGAAAACGAGAAACACCGGAAGTTCAAAGAACCAGACGCGAAAAGACCATTGGTGATCCCCATTAAACAAACGACCAAAAGAAACTCTTCTATAACCGAAAGTGAAGAACGCGAAAGGAAAATAGCGAAAAAATCTATTTCTGAAAGGATTAATTTTCCCAATGCAGAAGCATCTGTTGATATTCGTATCAAACCTAACAATTCGGAAAAATTGATAAAAGGAAAAACGAATACGGAACGTGATACTCTCAACTTCCCCACGCGTTCCTCATCAGATAATTTGCCGACAGCCGACCTCAGAGAAAAACCTAAAAGATCGCCAATTATTTGGTGCGATAAAGTTCCGTCTAAATTACATGATCCAAAAGGCAAGACTGTTGAGGGAAACATCAACTCGATAAAATTTGAATTCAAAATTAAGCCAGTTGAAAAAAAGAAAGATGTGATCGCTACAATACCTCTCCAAAAAGTTATAACAACTTCAAACCGTTCCAAATCGAAGCCCAAATACCAATTTGTGGCAACATCGAGGAAGAATGCGGCGAACAGTTCAAGTTCTTCAGAGACTGAACCCGCATCAACTGCAGACACCTCATTGAAATGTAATGAAACTAAATCGGAATCAATATCATTTACTGAGAAGAGTGATATCAAACACAATTCAACTGAAAATAAAATCGAGTGGAAAATCTGTTCCGTCAAAAAAACGACTGCAATTCTGGATCATATTTATAAACGTGCGTTGGAACGGCAGTCATTCAAGCCGTCATGGCCTCCAAGTACAATAGTTTTGGATGGAAATGTTCAACAGACTCGCATATCTAAGAATGAGAAAACAGGTAATTTTTGTATTTCAAGCCATTCATTTCTTATAGTTCGGAAAAAAAATGTATTTATTTACAGATATTCAAGTTGGTACAAATATTTTACCCTATTCAAATGATGTATCGAGTAATGAGAGAGAAGACCACAACAAGATTGCAAACACATTAAAGCAAATTGGAGTTTCTGCAGGTTTAAGTCATAGGACATATGTACATATAAGTTTTTGCTTCAGAAGGAATAGCATTACTAAAGAAGCAGCTAGAAAAAACATCGAATGTGAATGATGCTGAAAAAACGCTGGTTCAGGCAGGATCTTCTACAAGAGATAATCGAGGTAATTGATACTGATTATTAAAGTTGGCCATATTTTCGATTAGAAATTATAGAGAAGTTATTTCAGCTGACGCTCAACCCAGATCACGTACCCAATGTTCGTCAAGAGAACCATTTTATCTCTCGGGCGAAAAAAACGGAAAAGCGAGAAATACGGTGCCCACTCCACTCTCCACTAATTTAAGTTCAGACAATGCGAAGAAATTTATCGAAGACAGCAGTGAAATAAATGGAGATGATGAACATGATATATTGGACGAATTCTTCCCAGGTCTAGCAAATGTGAAATACAATCAAAATTCTGAAGCAACTCCTACCAACACTGACTCTTCTTACCGGCCAACATCTGCAGAAAGTCTCGGTTCAATGTCTGATCGAGAAGAAGAAGAGCTGACTATTCTAATTCGAGAAGATTCCGTCGTCCCTCCTAATGGCGATTGTTTGCTGAACTTCCAAGATATAGAATCTGATCAAACAATTGTATCTTCAAGAGATGATGCTAATGTGGAGAATCGAGAGTTGCCAGAGGGTTCTAGCGTGAATAACGATTGGGAACAGTTTTGCTTAGAAGATGTGGAAGATGATGTTGATGAAACAACGCGTGAGAGAAAACTTTCTGAAATGGAGAAATCGGATGAAACTGGCATGGATTGGGAAGAAAATCTGGAGCATTTGGACGATGCATCAGAAGAAGTTTGCTCACAAACACAAGGACAGTCCAAACTTGGCAATTCTGAAGAAATTACAACTTTGAAAGGTGATAAATGTAATTCGAGGCCAGTAGATCCTCACCCTCTCGAAATGAAGAGTGAATTCCGCTTATCTGATGAAGAAGATCTAATATCACCTGTCACGTCAACGCCAAGGCCAGAACAAATGCTTGATGGTATTCAACATTTATAATATGTACATCTAAATTCTCAAACATTTTTAGACCACGATGAGCCTCTTGATAACTTAAAAGATGAGATGCCTCGTTTAAAAGACGACAGTTTCGTTGATGAACTTGATTGGAACTACGGCACAGATTACGAAGAAGATGATGAGCAGAAAGGGGACATTGAGACAGACAACACAGTGATTGAAGTTAAAGGTGAGGGAGAAAATCTAAACCTTTGTTTTTGACCGGAAATGAAAGATTTATTTAACATAAATAAATCGGCTGAATATGCCAAGTGTACATGAAAAAATTGCCAAATTTCGCATTAATGTTTTCCTCTCTTGATGAGCGAGTCTAGAGGAATGTTTCCACCTCCATTTGCGCATCTACTGCAAACGCAAGTTGGTCGTCCACTTCGCTTCTGACAGTATCCAGTTCCGCAGTTCTGTAATTTTATAAAAGAGATTTTACGAAAAAATTATGTTTTCAAACACCTGCATGCTGCAGCTTGTAATACATAATCCACGAGCAGCCTTGTCGAGAACAGGAACATCCATTCTAGCGCAAGTGCTAAAGTCAATTCCAGCAGCAACAAACGAAACCACAAAAAATACGAGAATAATAAAACGAAAGAGCATTCTTATTTTCTTTAGTATTGCTATATTCGCATTGGGTTTTTATAGTAACCTGTATTACTGTTGTGTGCGGGCCCTGAATGGTTTTTGATAACACAATAGCATGATGCTTTTTTTGTTGGGGTGTTTGTTGACTTATTCAACAGGTGTTTGAAAATGGAAAAAAAACTAACAGAGGTTTTTGAGATGAAAAGGTCACATTTCATTCTGCAAACAGGAAAAATGCAATTAGCCTATGGTTTATGTGGGAGCTTCGAAATCAAAACATCCAGTGACACGTCATCGCTATTTGTCGGAGAACAACCACCACAGAAACATGTAGGGCGAGAATCCATTTTCTTACATTTTCCACTCAGACATTTCTAGAAAAAATGTTTTTTTGGGATTAGAAAAAGTTACTAAGCAATGCATTTCTATCCACCTGAGATGCGCAACTAGCAGTGCATAATCCTTGTGAAATCTTCTGCAAAACTGGAACATCCATTCTTGCACATGCTGATGATTTTTCAGTTGATACTGTAATAGCAGAAAGAACGAGAATCATGAGTAAAAGGAACATTGCAAAAACTGTCCTGCAACGGTTTCCAGAGTTGACCGGAAACGCGTTTCGCTTTTATGCGCTACGATTCGAATTTGCCCATAACTATATAATTTTTCTTCACGCAGCATAGCTTCTATTGCTTTCTTCCTTCCAAACAAAGCAGAAAATGAAACATCCGTTCAGAAAAAATTTCCTGCATGATTTTTGGTCTGAAATTGAACGAACGGTTTATGGTGAGGCCAGACTGAAATTAGTCATCGGATTCAAATCGAATAAGTAGTGTTTGTTTCTACATTGTTCTTTTTTGCAGGCGTAGGAGTAACGAATGACACAGACAAAGTTGGCGAAAGTGGTCTGCTAGAAGATGGTGAAATCTCCGAAGATGAAGAAAAAGAAAAGAAAATCGAGGATAAAAAGGAAACGAAAAAAACGTCTATCAGAGAACGGATCACATATGTAACTAAAGAGAGTGAGGTGTGTTTTTTTGTCAATTTTTCAAATAACGTAGAAGCTGTATTAGTGGTGCATGCACCACTATTTTCAAACTTTCCTCCCGAGGGCGCCTTTATTAGAGAAGCATCATTATTTTTCGATCACTTTTTCGAAATTTCAAGATTTTTTAATCTAGTTTTTCTAGTGATTTTTTATGAGAATGTACGTAAAAAAAAACTGAGAAAATTTGTTCTATTCTTCAGTTTTCATCAACTTTTTTGAAGTTCAAAACCGTTTTTAGTCAAATCTTCTAGAACTCATAGGTCGAAAATTTGGAAAAGAAATTATGTTCAAAATGGGACAAAACCATTTTTCAAACCGCCTCGGGCGCTTTTATTAAAAGGGCACTACTAATACATGTTTTACGGTGAATAGGAATTCAATAACTTTTTCCAGATCAGTTCAATAAAAGACGAAAAAGACAGTTCAAGAGACTATAATTCGGGGTCTCACCACAGGAGGAGTCACTATTCGTCACGTCCACACAGATGCTCACAAGAAAATCGGGATAGAACTAAACGGGACAGTTATATACATGGCAGTGGTTACAACCGGTCCGACAGATCTCTATTAAAGCGAAGAAATTGAGATGTTTTCAAATAAAGTTGCTCGCTTATGTAATATTTTATTTGTACTTAACTAGTATTCACATAATTATTTGAAGATTTCTGATGACTAATGATTCATCAAAGACATAAGACTGCAACACCGAGAATACATAACATTCTCTCTTTTCTCTATATAATCAATTTAGAATCAGTCTCTTAACGAATCTTATCCTTTCTGGAAGCTGAAAGAAGCTTTTAGAAGACTAGGTGAAAAGGAATATGTTATTAGTCACCGTACAAACAAGGGTATATAGAAAACATGAATTGGAGTTATATACGATAGACAAATGATTTAGGGGATAAGCAGCCCGTACGAGAAAATTTGTGAACTATATTGCACCTAAAGGCATTTATAGTTAAGAGAGATCTCTTGTCCAGCCCAAACTTCCACGTGTTGCCGCGAGAATCCATTGGGACAGTTGCAGAACATCATTGCTTGAGACACCACTTGCACGCTGTCACCTGGAAAAAAACCAAATGGGAATAGAGCTGAAGATACTCAAAGTACATGGTCGCAATAAAACGAGATAGCTCTTAGAATGTGGAGGTAGTTGGCTAAATGACAATTGTTGTGACACCCAAATGATGCAAGATGGCTCAGCAAAATGGCAAATAATCGGAAGAGCTTCTACTTGATGAGTCATTCGGTTTAAAGGACAAGCGGATGATGATCCATCATAAAACTTGAGAGAAGAGATTCGTTTCCGGGCGGTTCGGAACTTTGATTCGGAACGAATATATATATATAGAGAACCTCCGAAAAGATTAGTTTGGAAACTGAAGAAAAAATATAAATACATGTTTCTGATTGTTTGAAAGAACTATTGCTCCTAAAAAAGGAGACAATTATCCATACCGGAAGAGCAGTTTCTCGAAAAAAATTTGCTCACTTTTGAAACTTTTGGTAAAATAAGAAGTTTCTAAATTTTTCAATGGCGAAAAAATTGAGGTGTTCTAGCTTTTGAATCAGTCACGCCCGCGCATGCAACCGCAATTGCGTCGATTCGATGGGTTTTGAGGATACCTATTGACAAGACCTGCAACGACATGCACGCATCGCGATCCTGAGAACAGTTTACGGATTTCTAAAATCTGAAACGGCTTGACTTTCTAAAATTTTTTTGATAGAAATACAGATTAATTTTTTGTCTATTGAATGATGTAAAGAACGTTGAGTTTTTGTCAAATATAAGCCGACATACGGGGTGGTATTACTTATTTGCGGTAGTCTCACACCTCGGTTTAAAGGCGCAGCTAGAAATGTCTCATGAGTCCCGCCACGATTATAGTTATTTTTATCTGAAAATTACTGTGATCGTGACAGGACCCAATAGAAATTTGTCGCTGCGCCTTTAAACCGAGGTGTCAGGTTTTCGCAATCAAGTAATAGATTCGATGGGTGTCGTTTACATTTTGGTTGCGTGGGGTTGCATGGGGCGGGCATGCCTGTTTTGAATGGAATAATTAGAGCAACCTATCCTAAATCAATGATAGCCACGTTTCGGAGTATGACATTTTTCTTCAAATCGTCTTCTTACAGTCTTTTGAAAATGAAAGCAATTTTCTTTGACGATTACTGTACACATTTTCTATAGCATTGTGATCAAACTATGAGTTCTGATAACCTACCAGATGCTTGAGCAGCCCCAATTACTCTAACATTGATCGGTTGACGTTTACACGAGGATGTTATCGTCTCCAAATTACAGAATCGCAGTGTGACGTGCTAAAAGGTTTGCACAAAATTGATAAGATTGTCCTGGGAGGTCACTTACGTAATCAACCTTTACAACGTTCGAATCTGATTCAAAATCACAAAGAGAATCGTCCGGACATGAGCAAAGTGTAGAGTTGCGAAGTTCTGGAGTGGCATTCAAATCATAGATTTCATGCTGTAAATAAAGGAAAAACTTCGATGGTATCCGATTTTTTTTTTGGGAAAATTACAGTGAGGATTTCGTCGTATACTGGTGGAGCAGCACCACTTCCAAATCCAGAAGATTCTTCTGCATCTGGTTCAAGAAGTGGATACGTGGATACTGTAGCTCCACATGGATTAACACGATTACATTTACTGAGAGCTGGTTTTAACTGAAAAGATTTTTTGTTATTTCTTTGAAGTGTTTGTTGGATTTTTAGTGTTGATCATCTTTGATTTACTTGTGTTTTTTGGGAACATGACATCTGTCATTGAGGTTGTTTTCTTCTATCTTTTGACAGATATTCTCATAGTTTGGTCGGAGACATGCTGGATAAGAACTTGGAAAAAAGTGATATTGGAAGTTTTCATGAGATAAATTTCAAGACTTTTTAAAAAGATCCTTAACTGTTGAGTGTCTGGAATTCCAATTTTGAAATAAAAACAGTTCTCATAAGAGTTTTTAAGTTATTTCTTCAAGCTTTCTCTACTGAATAACCGCGAGGTCTACAAACCAAAAGCCGAAACTTTATTTGTTATTATGAGAGATTAATCAAGAAGTAAAATACCTCAACGTCTAAATCATCTGAAGCAACACTGACAATTAAAACTGAATAAATAGAAAATAGAAAGGAGGAGCAGTTGAGACGCATGATTGTGATTTTGGGGGGAGAATAGGACCCTTGGTCCGCACGCACGGGTTGGTGATAAAGAGAGCAAGAGACGTCTCAATATACGTCTCTCACTGCGTCTCTTTTGTCTTATTATCATCTTTTGGAAGATAGGAGGAAGATCCCGCCCCAAATATCACTGCCAATTCACTTCAGAGTCAGTTGGAGGGATAAAAAAGAGATAGAATGTGAATATGAGAGACTCAAAACACATGTCACAGACATAAAAACTGTGAAGGTGGTAGAATAAACCCTGAATTGAAGAAAGGTGACATCTGGAGACCTTTTGTTACCTAATCCAACAAATAGAATATACAATTTAGTATCGGTCATCCGGAAGAACTCAGTAAGAACCAGGTGTCAAATGGAAGAACATATGAATGAAGAAAACAAAAAATATCAATGCAAAATTGAGGTAGATTAATCTCATAAAGTTTAAAAAAAACGCTTCATTGTACAGCAATTTTGCAACAGAGAACACATCTGCATGCATAATCGAAGACTTCAAACTACCACATCTATATTATTTGTACAGTAAGCCTGCACAGGAAAAATCACGCAAAAAGACAATTATATCTTATTCTTATGAGAAGCAGAAATCATTTGCTGGATTTTCAATCCTGAAAGACTATTTTGTATAAATCCTAAATTCACAAATGTACGAACTTCATCTCATCCTGCAGAATACTTCAAATAAAATATTTCTCTTTTAAAGTTCATTTATTTGCTCTCATTTCAAATTATTCCTATTCAAACAATATCAAAAATGATCTTTTTGATCAAAACGCCCTGAGAAAAGAACAGAGTTTGTCATGAATTCGAGTACCAAAAAAAGAGGAAAAAAAAAACAAAAATATATCTGTGTTTCAAGATGTTTTCAGACCGTTCCTTTGCTCTTTCACTTCAATTTTCAATCGTTTTTTTTTGTTTGATAAAGACAGAGAAGAAGCTGAAACCAATGACGGTCATCGATATTTTATCAGTGAAAATGATAATAAATCATTTGAATTCTGCCGGGTTTTTGCCTTTTAATCGTCCATTTCATGACTGAAAATCTTTTAAATTCTTCAGTCTTTATCTATTTGACGTTCTTGTTTCAAGTGATTTCATGCCAATATTCTCTATTTTTTAGCTCATTTATACTAAGAAGATCCAAATGATCATAAAATTTTGATGTTCAGTTCTGTGATTTTCGAATTTGAACAGAAAAGTTCATGTCAACTTTAAAAGTGTTTTGCATCGACAGTTTTGTATTTGAACGACCCAAAATAATCTATAAAACATTGATTCATAAATGAAGAAATAGAATAAAAACAAAAAAAAAAGAATATACACAGAATTCAAGACATTTAAAGAACGATTTCATACTAGGTGTTAAGAGTACAGAAGCACAATAAAAATTGATAAAATTGAATAGTCTGTGTGTCCATTTTCTTTCATTATCAATTCAATCGTTTACATTTCTTTCCGGCCGCATCACTCCTACTTTCTCACCTCTTTCTTATTTTCTCTGTTCCGTTTCAAAAATGAAACAATAATAAAAAATAACACCAATTTCAGACTATACATCCATTTTCAGTCAATTTCAATCAGCTGATTTTATTCCGGGATGCGACGCGTCAGGTGAGCTCCAAGAGTTCCCGTTCCTTCCGCACAGTATCGTGCTTCTTCATTTCTTGATTCCAAATCCGGTGAGCAAACTAGTGCTTTCTGCGAAGAAGAAGAGAGAAATAGGAGAAGCCGCGATAATTCTCGCTTGGGACTCGAGAAAAGTTCAAACAATTCGGCACTTTTCTTTTTCGAAAAAGAATCAAAAGTTTTGATTTCTGTTCAGAAACCATTCACTTCTGTATAACGAAGGACCAATGGGACGGTTTGCCCAACCAGAAAACCCAAATGAAAGATCAAATAGAATTAAAAGAGAATCTGTAAGTTAATTCTTTTTCTTCCAGTAACTTTGTAGCCAATCAGTTATTAAAAAAATGTAGTTCTAGAATTTGAAATTTGTTTCTTTTTTATACTAATTGTTCTAGACACAAAACTTCTAGGTATAGTACTATTAGCCTCAAATAGTATACAAAAACTACATTATTTTCCTTCTGACCATATGTTTACTCTTAATTGTACAGTCGACACTAGCAGAAGACAATTGAATTATCTGAAAACTAAAAAAGAAGAAGATAAGAGTTCATTGACATCACTACTGATTAAATTCGAAAGAACTCGACTTTTTTCGTTTCAGGTACATTTCCAATCTGATAGTTTTGACGATGAAATATCAAATTCCCCTTCCTCATCATGTTCAACCGTTGGGGATATGCCTAATATCAAGTATGATTTTCAGATTGTTAATTGGGTTACGGTCGTTGTAAAAACTCCGACGCTATTTCTATAAATTTTATTCATTCTAATAATAGCCACAATGACATCACTATTTGTATCTTATTGCACCCAATTTTTCTAAATTTCAGGCAATCAGCCAGCAAAGGATCCTTTTTATCAGAATTGAAGCCCTTTTCAAAAAGAGCATCCCAATTGATTGTTGATGTTCCTGTTGCACATCTTCGAAAAATAAAGAATACAGAAGGAGTTTCTTCGATTACAAGAGAATCCGAACATTTTTCCAGTAAGATTTCGAAAATTTTGAATTAATCGATAATCGTTTAGAATTCAGATACAACAACACTGCATGGTCCAAAAAGGATATATAATGGAAAGAAATGGTCATTTGTATTCTGGGTATTCATAATGATAACTTCAATGATAATGCTTTTAACGCAAGTTTCTTCTCTCATCACCATGTTTCTCTCAAAACCTACAGTATCTCAAGTATATTTTAATTTGATATTTTCGATTAAAAATATTTGAATTTCTAGGTTTCGTTTCTTTTAAGTGAAGGTGGAATGCAGTTTCCACGTGTCACAGTTTGTAGTTTCAACCCAATCAAAAGAAGTTATGTGGAAGGTAAGTAAATAAACGTATTGAAAAACCAGAAGCATTTTCTCTTCAGCACTCAATAGTACCAAAGATCTCTCTGATGATTTACTTGATTATTTGATGATGTTTAACAGTGATGCAATGACGCTCTATGGAAGAGCTGATGGACCTTCTTTGCATTCTGGAGATAATATTTATAAACAATATATATCGAGTCATGTTAATTTTACTGCTGATGGGTTTTTTATGGATGCTGGGTCAGGAAAAAACAAGAAAAGGATTACTGTAGACTATCTTATTGTTTTTATAGGTTTTCCTGCGGTGATATGTTTAAAATGTGTTCATTTGGAGGTCGTCGTTTCGATTGTTGTAAATATGCAACTCCAATCTTTTCTGATCTTGGAAAATGCTTTACATTAAATGTTCAAAGCAGTGATAAACCATGGATGAAGATGCAAACAGAACCAGGAATTGCAGCTGGATTACAAATAATTCTTGATTCTCATTTAGAAGAACAATTTGATTCTGAAATCGATGGAGTTACTCCAGTATTCTCTAGTGCATTTGAAAATGGATTCAGATATTATGTACATTCATCTGAAGAAATTCCATTTTTGGCTTCTGAAGGAATTGCTGTTTCTCCGGATAGTGTTGTTTATTCAGCACTTTCAAGTTCAAAATACATTCTTTTATCATCAAGTTCTTGGGGTAATTGTTCCGATAGTTGGCCTATTGGATATGATTATGACTTTCCTTATACATCTGCAATGTGTTCTACAATCTGCAAAGCACAACATTTTCAAAAGTTATGTGGATGTTCTCCTTCTATTTACAACCATCTCAATCGTAAGTTTTTAAATCTAAAATGTTATTATGTCTCATAGAAATATCTACAGGATTCAATGATTGTACTCCATACGAAACCTATCGTTGTATGGACACGAAAATGAAGAAAGTTGTGAATCAGACGACATTGAATATAGAGATGCCAACTTGTGAAGAATGTAGAGTTGAATGTAAAAGTCAAGTTTATCATTCATTTAATTCATATGGAAAAGGATTATCAAGAGGTGCATTAATGTGGTTAAGCAAGCAAGGAGATTGGAGAATACAGCACATGAAGTTAGTTAATAAATAATCCAATTTGATAGCCACTAGAAATTACAGATCAAACTTTCAAGTGGTAAATGTATTCTTTCGTGATATGTCATACACAGAATATATACAAAAACGTGGAATGTCTCTAACTGAATTGCTTTCTGATATTGGAGGAAATATGGGAATGTTCATGGGAATGTCTGTTTTTACTATCATTGAACTATCTTTGTTTCTATCAAAAATCGGATGGATTGCATTTTCTCGAAAACGAAGAGATTATATGTATTCGAAGAAAAAGAATGAAGAAATGCATGAAAAAGAATTAGAGGACGTTGTAACTGGATTCAAATTATTTAGAACTAGAAAGTCTGGAAATGACATGAGTCATTTGAGGTGAGTATTTATATCTAAACCTTCAAAATTCATGTAAATTATAGGGAGAAAATCAAAGGATTATCAATGCATAGAGTGACATCAGAACAATTGAATGTTTGTAAATTAGCATGGGAAAATGAGCCAGATATTGAAAGGAGACTTGCAACTGTAACACGACAGAATTCTGCATTGAAAGAACATAAAGATCACAAAGAATCCACAATTTTACCATTTGATCTAAAAGAAATAAAAGATCAAATATCACGTGGAAGAGCCGCTTCAATGTTCCGAACACGAAGAAGTCGATCAGAAACTGCTCCGTCTGTAATTCATGAAGCATAACGAGAAGTAACAAATCTATTTTTGAAATATGTGTACGTAGATACCGGTAACAAATTGTTTCTAATGAATCGTTTATTATAATCGTCAAATTGAAAACTTTATGAGATTTATTGATGGAATCGACGATTGTAGCTGCCACCAGCGGGTCCTCCAGATGAGTATCCTCCACCGCCACCACCGTTTCCACCACCTCCAGATCCACCACCTCCGGAATAATCTCCAGCTTCACCAGCTCCTCCGCCTCCTCCAGAAGATCCTCCTCCACCACCAGAAGAGTATCCACCACCGCCTCCTCCACCTCCAGATGAGAAGTCTCCTCCTCTTCCTCCTCCTTGAGTTCTTGGTGGACAAGGACAATAAGCAGCATCGGTTCCTGGTCCTCCGTCTGGTCCTGGACCACCTGGTTGCCCTGGTCCTCCTGGTTGTCCATCGTTTCCTGGTGGTCCCGGTGGTCCTGCAGGTCCTGGTTGAGCGGCTGCGGCTCCTCCGTCTTGTCCTGGTGGTCCTGGTGGTCCTGGTGGCCCAGATGGTCCTGCTGGTCCAGGTGAGTTGACAATAGAAGTTCCTGGAGCTCCTGGCTGCCCATCTTGTCCTGGTGCTCCTGGTTGTCCGTCATTTCCTGGCGCGCCTGGTGGTCCCGGAGGTCCTGGTGGGGATGCACCTCCAGCTTGTCCATCAGGTCCTGGCATTCCTGGGGCTCCTGCTGGTCCAGCGTTTCCGTCTGGTCCTGGTGGTCCTGGTGGTCCTGCTGGGCAAGTAATGCATCCCTTTCCAGCGCTTCCAGAGTCAGCTTGTCCAGCAGATCCAGGTTGTCCATCTTGTCCTGCCTGTCCCGGTTCTCCATCGGATCCTGGCTCTCCTGGTGGTCCTGGTGGTCCAGCGGGGCATCCAGATGCTTGAGCAGCACATTGGCAACCTCCACCTCCGCCGCCTCCGCCGCCTCCTCCGGTAGCATATCCACCTCCACCACCTGATCCTCCGCCACCACCTCCTGAATATCCTCCTCCTCCTCCTCCAGTTGGATATTGCCTCTTAACACGGAAAAGACCTTCAAATGCGATCTTCTCGGTTGGAGATTCGATTCTTCTCGAAACCATCATTTGAGACCATGCATCATTGGCTTTTGCTTTAAAAACCGACATTTCATTCGAGAAGTCTGATTCAAATTGGTTAATATCTCCAAGAATTGAGAGATAGGAGAAGACGACTCCGGCTACGATAATGGCGGAAAGACCGGTTATACTGGAGAGCACATAGAAAGACGCGCTCGACGACATCTGGAATAATCATTCGAAAATAGGAGAAATGAACTAAATAAAAGTGTATGTAAACTACTTTTGCTTTTGTATTATGGGATGTTAAAAAAAAAATATTACCTTGGAAGACGTCGTTATCAGCTGTGATGGCTGAATGAAGTGCCTTCTTCTTAACTCTCTTTACTTTTATAATAACAGTTTTTCTTTATTTCTCTCTCTCTCTCTCTCTCTCTCTCTCTCTCTCTCTCTTTCTTTCTATCAATCCTAATCATATAAACATTCTAATTATTCGTGTGTCATTTGTTCCTGATAAGTGAAAGTGGCAATTCTGCCATTTTCGCAATAAAAACAACTGTTTCGTGTTCGTTTTGCGATTTCATCTATTCCTACTATTAACTGGTTTCGTTTACCATCTCCGAAACTATTTCCCAAAGTCTGTTTCTCATCGTTTCATGCGATCTCTCCTCTTTTGTTATTGTATTCACAAACTGTTATCGGATGTTTTTCCAGCGGTAAAAGTTATATGGAAAGATAATTTAATTTAGTATAAAAAGCGGAAGTGATGATGAATCGGCACTTGATTCAAACTCGACCGTCTCTCTACTTTCAAAAGAGGTAATTTTGAAAAAATCCTTCTGTTTTCAGAAGAGAAGTTCCACAAAGAAAACCGGTTCTTTCATTATTGCTTTCAGATTATGTCGAGCGGCACGTTTTACGCGTTGTCGGCTGGAACCGCTGTAGCGGCTGTCCTCGTAACGGCTTCTATTGTATCGATGGTGTCAATTATTGGTGATTTACAATCATTTGAGACTGAATTCGTTGAGGATATGAGTGCATTCAAGGTTAGAATAAGAAAGTAAACTTGAACAAATTTGCCTTAGAAGCTATGGAAATCTTCTGAATGACATCAATTCCAAGTGTTTCAGCACAAAGCCAACGATGCTTGGTCTCAAATGATGGTTGCTCGCCGTGTTGAAACCCCAACTGAACGTCTTGCCTTTGAAGGACTCTTTGGACGTGTCAAGAGACAGTATGCCGGAGGATCTGCAGCTGCTGCACCAGCAGGAGGAGCCGGAGGAGAAGGATATGCTGCTGGAGCCGGTGGTGGAGAATGTCAATGTGCTGCACAAGCATCTGGATGCCCAGCTGGACCACCAGGACCACCAGGAGAAGCTGGATCAGATGGAGAACCAGGAGAAGCTGGACAAGATGGAGCTGCCGGAGAAGCTGGAGCATCTGATACATACGCTGGAGCTGCAGGAAACTGTATTACTTGCCCAGCTGGTCCACCAGGGCCCCCAGGACCAGATGGAAATGCTGGACCAGCCGGACCAGCAGGAGCTCCAGGACCAGATGGAGAAGGAGCTGGGTATGCTGAGCCAGGACCACCAGGTCCACCTGGACCAGCGGGACCTGACGGACAA
Source organism: Caenorhabditis doughertyi (assembly GCA_963572265.1). Lineage (NCBI taxonomy): Eukaryota > Metazoa > Nematoda > Chromadorea > Rhabditida > Rhabditidae > Caenorhabditis > Caenorhabditis doughertyi. The sequence goes on along the minus strand of OY751553.1, from coordinate 11,599,473 downwards.
CCAGGAGCACCAGGACCAGATGGACAACCAGGAGCTGCCGGAACCACCAGTACTAATCAACCTGGACCTCCAGGATCTCCAGGACCTCCAGGACCACCGGGACCAAACGGAGAAGATGCTTACGCTCAACCATCACCAGCCGGACCACCAGGACCAGCTGGACCACCAGGAAAAGACGGAGGACCAGGACCAGATGGACCAGCTGGAGCACCAGGAACTGATGGAGCTCCTGGACCAGACGCAGCTTATTGCCCATGTCCACCACGAACAAGTACTTACGCCGAAGGAGGAGGTGACTCTGCAGACGCTGGAGGTTACCAAGGAGGAGCAGCAGCCGCTCCAGCTGCTGCCGCAGTCCCAGAACCAGCCCCAGCACCAGCCCCAGCTCCAGCACCAGCTCCGGCTCCAGCGCCAGCTCCAGCTCCGGCCCCAGCACCAGCTCCAGCTCCAGCACCAGCCCCCGCACCAGCTCCAGCTGCTGCACCTGAGCCCGCACCAGCTCCGGCTCCAGCTTCTGCTCCAGCAGGAGGATACCAAGGAGGAGCTGCTTCAGCCGCACCTGCCGGAGGAGCTGCTGAAGCTGCTCCAACCGGAGGACAATACCGTCGCAAGAAGGCTCGCCGTGTTCGCATCATTCGTGCTTAAGGAGGTCGACTATTCATTCAAATGTATTTTTAATTGATTTGTCCCTCTCTATAGAAAATGAAAAGAGTTTTTACTTCTCAAGGACTTTTCACTTTATTTGGTTTGGCAATTCATTAGAGTGCACACTCGTTGTGCCTCAACTAACAATTAGTCGGTAATGGATGGAAAGGTGGAGCTATGCATTCTTTTTCCGTATAGAAAATGCTTTTATATGCCTTTCTGATTTTCCTACTACTTCTCAGAATATTTTACCATTTTTGATTCTAGATGACTGAAGCATCTCCTCAACGTTTATCTATCAACTCTTGTATCCCTTTTTCTCCCCCATTGAAACTTTTCAACAGAAGAATCTCTATCGATTTTGGTTCATAAATCTCGATTAAATCTTCATCATATTTTCATTTATTCATTATTTTCATCACGATAACTCCAGTTTCTTTTCATTTTAAAACAGCAAGTATGGGTCTTTGCCATCATGAGAAACACATCCCGTTTCTTTTTTTTTCCTTTTTTCCTTTGCTTCTTTTTCTTCTTTTTCTTCTGCCTAACTCCATTAGTATTGCGGGTCTGCATGTGTGTATGTTTCGTGCCGACTCCCCTCTCTAGTCGACGTCGTCGTCGTGTGAGCCGCATTCAAAATGAAGAAGAAGAAGAGTAGTGAAGGGAGAATATGGGCGCTCTGCGTCTTCGGCACTCTACACATCTCCATTGTTTTTTTGGTACGGAAGAAGAGATACACACTACGACGCGCGGCAGTTGAAGTCATTCCGTGTACGCGGAAAAAAAGGCTTCGTATTGGTAGTAGTAGAAGAAGAAGAAGAAGGAAAGAAAAAAGGAAGACAGAATTCAGAATTAGTCACACACCAAAAAAAGGATAGTGCCACGTCAAGTTGTTTGAAGATGAGTAGTACGATGACAACTTGACTTCACTTGAAATATGAGAGAATTCAGATGGCGTACCACACGAAATGAACAATTGGAAGAAGACAGAAAACGCTTTCTGGTTTTGACCTCTAATAGAATGGCGTCCATATATTGAAGTGATGTACGAAAAACTGTCTGAAACCCGTGTTCTGATTTCTGTGAGATTATCCGATATTTTTAAGTTCTCGAGACTCTAATAAGTCAAAAGTTATCAATTGTAATGCGCATCAACTTTTGTTCACTCTTGAAAATTGAACATTCAGGGATTTTAAACAGAACGGAACGTTCTTCAGTAGCTTATTTCATTTTAACCTTGAGCATCATCAGAATATCCTTCTAAATCGAACAGATGGTTTTGAAATGTCAATTAGGAACCAATTAACCTCAATCTCCATTTCAAATTATTCCGTATTTCTATTTCTATTTCCCATCAATTCGTCTTCTTCCTTCTTATTTTTCTTTCCTTTTTTCCTCTTTTATGTAGCATCACCGTCTCTTCGAAAATGCAATTATGTCGATCAAATTGGCACCTTCACCGCCAAAAAAAAACGACCAAAAAAAGGAAAAAAAACGAAGAGAAGGGAGTGGCGTGAGACACGCAAAAGCTGTCACTCGAAACAGCTCTTGACACCTGCATTTTTTGAATTTTTGAGTGAAAAATTATGTTGGTTTTTGCATTTGGCTCTCAGTTTTGGATAGATTTGATTCTGGGAGAATTCTATCAATTTTAAATGATTTTCAGGGTGAAGAATCAATATTTTAGCTATTTTGAGGGATTGTTCTGTATAGATTTTCTCAGATATGTTTTTTAGTTGTTTATAATTCCCAGGGGATTACTGTATCTCCTGTAGGATTACTGTATCTCAAATTATTCCAACAAGTTTAAATGAACTGTTCCGGGATTGCCTTCTCCGAAAAATTTGTGGGATGTTCTATAGAAAAAGCGAAATAATCAGGATTCAGCTCAATAAAAAATGGGAGTTTTTGAAAATTAGCGAAAGCTTTACTTATCTTAATCATTCCAACATATTAACAGGCAATAATAAGTAATTAATTAACTTTTAAATGATGAAATGACAATTGAAAGTAAATGCTTCTCTCTCTCTCTCTCTCTCTCTCTCTCTCTCTCTCTCTCTCTCTCTCTCTCTCTCTCTCTCTCTCTCTCTCTTCTCAGTGACACAATTTTAGATTAAAAGATGAAGAGAAAAGGAATATTGGAACGGCAATTTCTAATATCACCTCTTTGACCTTCTTGTTGTTTCGGATATTCTACTCTCTTCTTTATATTCATCCGTCTCTATTGACTTTGCATTGATGAAAATGCTTCTCATTTCTCTCTATTTTCAACTCTCTTTCTTTTCTCTTGCGGTGCTCTTATGCTCTCACTTGTGCATTCTCGCCCACTCCGTTATCCGTGTGAGCTTTTCTTTCTTTTGCCACATAACAACCGTTGAGTCCAATTCCTTTTCTCTCTCTCTCTCTCTCTCTCTCTCTCTCTCTCTCTCTCTCTCTCTCTCTCTCTTTCTTTCTCTCTACTCTATTCTCAACTGAATTCAAGTAGTGTGTAGAAGAAGAAGCAGTAGAAGAAGAAGAAGCAAGGAGCCGCGCTGCTCTCGTCCCTGCTCCTTTTCTCTAACTTATCTATCGTCTCTCTTCATTTTCCTATACTATCTTATTCCTTTTTTCTTTTTGTGAGCTTCTACTTCTGCTTCTTCTTCTTCTACTGCCTAGTGGTGGTGGTGGTGGTAGGAGTGGTAGGGGTGGTGGGTGCTCATAAATTTTTGGCACTTTTTTGTTTTTCGAGTGTTTTCCTCCATTTTCTCTTCCAACTTTTGCACACACAATGACGACGACGAGGAAGCACCAGAGCCGATCGATTTCTTCTCTTTTTCGTTCCTCTTTACTTCCCTCTTCTTCTCAAAAAAAAAGAAAAAAGTTTTTTCCACTTGTGACCAATTCGAAAAAAGAAAATTTAGAAAAAGATTAATGAGTTCTTCAACGGACTTTCTGCATCTTCTTGAGAGATCCCAACATTTTACAGGCTTGTAATTCAATTAAGAATACAATTATTTTTGAAAATATTTTTCATCGGAAAACATTTCTAAAAGAATTTTTGATTTGGTTTTCTTTTTAATTTTTGAAAGTTCCCATTTTCAACCGTAACATGAATTATTAGAAGAATTTGAACTTTTTCAATAGAATAAAATGTAACGTTCTCTTATTAATTTCAAACATCCAAGAGCAATTTCATCTGAAAACGTCTAGTTGAATACTTCTTTTTTTTTGTGAAATTCTATCCCATTTGTATGTCACTCAAAAAAATTTCAATATATTCCCATTCTTTTCGTTCAGAATTTCATTCAATTCCCAAATTCTAATTTTGGGTTCTAAGCTGCCACTTTGTGATGGATTGGAACGTCTTTTTATTTCTTCCAATTTCCTACCATATTCATTCTATTTCCATCCCATCTGTCTTTTTTCCCTTGATTTGTCATTTATTTTTGCTCGCCCGCTCACCGCTCAAAACGTCTTCAATTTCCAAAAACTGACATTTGACGCTTTCTGGGCGCAGCTCTCTTTTTTCCCTCAAATGCACACGGCACCCAATGAATAACCAATTGCACTTTTCTGGAGGTTGATTTATGAAATTTCAGAAGAACGGAACGACGACGACGGGGGGACAGTCGGCAGAAGAAGGAGCTGTTGAAGAAGACGAAGAAGAAGAAGAAGAAACAGACGAAGACGACGACAACAATTGAAGTCGTCAGAAGACGAAGAAGCGGAGGCGAAGTGTCGGTGGGAAGAAGGAAAAGAAGAAGAAGAAGCTGAAGAAAACGAAGAAGAAGAAGAAGAAGACGACGACGACGACAAGTAAGAAAATAGGAAAGTGACAAGGTCACGCTGCGTCGAAGAGTTGACGGCCGATAGATGGCTTTCCGCAGAAGGGTTTGTTTTTTTTCTGTATTGTCTTGAACACTTTTAACCTAATCCTTTCGGTTTCAGGGAAGCGGCGACTCAAATTTCAGTCATCATGATGAAGGAGAACTTGAAGCCGGAAATAGAGAAACTCTTCGAAGAGACGCAGAAAGACAGGCCGCTTTGCAACTTGAGAGAGCTAAGGTAAACCAATCGAATTGTTTGTTTTTTTTTTGTGGTGAGAAAAAGGGGATTTTCGGAATTAAGGGTCTCTTGAGAACTTGTGTAGGAGGGTGAACACATCAGAAAAAAATTCTAGCAAAAGTTGGTCGCTTCGGAATTATAAGAAGTAGTCGTTAGTTTTATTAATTCTCAGAGCAATCATTTCACATGAAATTAGTTTCCAACAACAAAATTTCAGTATAAACCAGTCGCTTTCGCTGTATGTACAAATGTAGAATATGATGGAAGTGTTGATGACGATTCTCCAGTTCATGGATGTGCCGTCTCGTTTAAAGTCAAAGATTTTTTACATGTAAAAGAAGTTTGTATTATATCACTTTCCAATTCATCAGTTGCCTCTTTTTAGAAATATAACAATGATTGGTGGATAGGAAGGTTAGTGAAAGAAGGTCATGATCTTGGATTCATTCCATCACCTGTTAAACTAGAATCATTGAGACAACAAACAGCAAAATCAGGAAAATTGTAAGTGATTTAAGATGGAAGAATTGATGAAGATAAAGATTTATTCGCAGCAAGCAATCGACATCTGCAACTAATCTTGGAGCACTTGACAATATGATGCCAAGAAGTGGATCAAGAGGATCAACTCCACCAACTCCTGGTATGTTTTTTCAACTTTGTAGGGATTCTGATTGAAAGAGTGTTCCATAAAGAGTCATTTATCTGAAAAATCAGTATTACTCATATCATTTTTCAAAATACTCAGATGACGATGAATACAATGCAAAACGAATGACAAATATAGTGACAACGCCTCCAACAAAAGAAAAGAAAAAATTGATATTCAAAAAAGTTCAACAAGAGAATGTACCACCATATGATGTTGTTCCGTCAATGAGGCCGGTTGTTTTAGTTGGTCCTTCACTTAAAGGTTATGAAGTGACTGATATGATGCAGAAAGCTGTTTTTGATTATTTGAAACATCGATTTGAAGGAAGGTTTGTACAAATTTCAACAAATTTTGAGCCATCAGATTGATGAATTTGTTTCAGAATAATTATCACAAGAGTGACAGCTGATATATCTTTGGCTAAACGAAGTCTTTTGAATAATCCGAATAAAAGAGCAATGATGGAAAGAGCGAATTCCAGGACAAGCAATAGTCTTGCCGAAATTCAAACTGAAATCGAAAGAATATTCGAATTGGCTCGATCGATGCAACTGGTTGTTCTTGATTGTGATACTATAAACCATCCCTCACAACTAGCAAAAACAAGCCTCGCACCTATTCATGTTTATATCAAAATATCTAGTCCAAAGGTAAGCTTTTTTTTATTTAATCGTTCAAAATCATTCAAAATATTCCAGGTTCTTCAACGACTAATAAAATCACGTGGAAAATCTCAATCGAGAAATATGAATGTACAAATGGTAGCAGCTGAAAAGTTGGCACAGTGCCAAGCTGAGCTTTTTGACGTGTTACTTGACGAAAATCAGTTAGAAGATGCTTGTGAGCATCTTGCAGATTTCATGGAAGCATATTGGAGAGCAACTCATCCACCAGTTAGATCTCCACCAAGAATAAAAAGGAATCCTATGGAGAATAGAGGACCAAGTACTTTATTCACTCCGGCACAGATGATGCAGGTTAGTATTATAGAGTGGAAGTAAAAGTTTGACCTATTTTCGATTCCTATATATTAGTATTGTTTTAAGAGATAACTGATTCCTGTAACCCGATAAAATCTAAAAATTATCTAGCGTTGAGGCTTTTGAACTGGATTGTCTATAAAATTTGAGAACTATCTCAAAAATGCACTTTCAGATGAATAGAAACAACGTTTTCAATTCAGGGTTTCCAAGGCGGCGCTGGTCAAATGCCTCCTCAAATGCAACCTCAACAATCCATTGCTTCAATGTCTCAAATGGGTGGTCCAGGTCAAATGGGAACAATGAATCCACCGTATTTAGCCCCTCCTATGCAAGGTGGACGTCCTGGAATGCCAAGTATAAGTGTACAACAAGCAACTGGATCATATGGAGGAATGCAACAACAAATGCAACAACAACAAGCTCCGCCTCCAGCACCTCAACGTCAACAATCATATGATCGTCATGGATTTGATGAATATGATGATATGGATATGTCCCATCAATACGAAAGAGGTACTTATCGATATTGATTCTTCGTATATTTAAAAACAAATTTGTATTTTTCTTGTGAAATTATTTGATTCGATCATTTTGAATATCTCTATTTCTTTCTTTGCAACAAATGGCATCTTTCTGAATTGCTCCGAGTTTTGAACATCACCCAAATACGAGTTGATTTTCTGGAGATTTTATTATTTTTTTCTTCTATTCTTGTCTTTTTTTTTTCCTATTCTTGTCTTTTTTCATTTATTTCTTCCCAATACTCACTATTTTTATCGAAATCTTCAATCCAATTTTCAGTCTTAACCCAAAAAAAAACGCTCAGTCCCCATGTATTTCAGTTCCGTGTGTTACCATATCTTTCATACAACAAATTTTGAGATTCGTTTCTCAGAAAAAAGTTTATTTTTATGAGAATGAAATAGTTTATTTTGAAATTATCAACCCGTTTTTTGACATTCCCAGCTTTTTCCAACTTGGTGGGAAGAAATCTTCCTCTACTAATTGATATTTGACCTTGAATCGAAGTAAGATTAGAATTTATATGGAAAACAGATTGAAATTACCGTATCTTCTGTTTCTTGAATATCACGATAATAGACATTTGATTGATCTTTCGAAAGAAATCCAATCCACCAACCAAACGTTGATGAAGGTGCTGAAAATGACAATTTTTTAAGCGAGTTCTCAAGTGGTAACAAATTCTAAAACCGGAATTTAGAAAAAGTTTCCTACCGTACCCCTACAGTAATAAGGAAATACCTGTAATTAACACAGAATCACAATGCACTTGAGCAAAGTAGAGATCTTTGATGGCATCATCTTTTGAGGTTTCCATTACTTTGATGTCAGATGAATAATCGAGATGTTCAACAATCTGTTTTCGAACCCATTCAGGATCATTACTGAAGATGAAAACGAGTCCGGGGTCTGAAAAGAAAACAGTTTCTTTTAAAAATTTTATGCTGTTCATACGGAGAGTATATAAATGATCAATTGCACGGATTGTGAATGCCTTGTCTGTTCCAGAATGTTGACCATCTGATACGAAATCACCCCGTCTAATATGAACACATGTTCTGAAACTAAGGTTCTACAGTAATCCAAGATCTCAAAAACTTACTTGAATCTAAGCTCATCCTTTCTTCTTATTAATCTTCTTAGCTGCTTCGCAACTTCTTCTGAAGGTCTTAACCATTTTCGAATAGAAGATTCAATTGAAGAAAAGTATTTAAAGCTCTAAAAAACCCAATTAAAATTTCCTGTAGTTGCTGGTCGTGTAAATGATTTCACCTGAAAATATCCGCCTTCAATGAGAAGATATTTTTTCTGTTCACAAAAAAGAATGGATGAGAATTGATAATGACAACAAGCAGGAGAATAGACGTGCCTAGTTGATTCAGATATCTGAAAACTCAAAATAAACAAATACACATCTCTAGAACTACTCACATCCAAAGGAATAGAAATAACTTTTTTGGCAATATTGGGAATTTGCTGATGTAAAAAATCCAAATTGGAATGTAGAACATAGTCATCTGCATTAAAAATGGCAGTTCGGTTAAGTTTTTCAGCTAATCCGAGCAGAGAAAAAACCTCAAAAAGTTGATTTCCTGAATATGAATTTATATTATGATAAAAAAGTAGTTAAAAGATCACCTATTCCACCATTAAAGACGATTGAGACCATGGGAAATAGAAGGTATTTACGATCTGGTGCTGCATTCTGTCAAAAGTTATTATAACTTCAGTTAAAGTTGTATTGGGTATACCTTATCACAATAAGCAGATGTTCGTATTTGTCCATAATCATAATAATGAGGGGAAAACCAATTAACAATTGTAACAACAACAAGAACAACTAAATATGACTTGTTATCTATTGATTACTGTGTCAGAGTTTAAAATACCTATTATCAAAATATACAATTTTTTCTTCAGAGGTAAGGAACGAATCATTCTCATTTGATTGTGAATCATGGTTGAGTATTGTATAAGGAGAAAGGGAGCAAGAAATAAAGGAGTGAAATATTTAGTAATAGACGACACAAAAAAAGACGTGAAACGTTTTCTTTGTTTCTAGTTTCCTTGGTTTCCTCTCGTTAGAGAGAGAGAGAGACACAATATGTTCAGTGACTGCAATCGTCTGCAGGTGAGACCTCTTATCAGTCCGAACAAAGAGTGCAGTTATCATCATCTATCCCATTTCCCGTCGAAAAGATTTTAAAAAGTTCTTTGAATGCATTGAATCCATGCTTCCGTAGCGCAGTAGGCAGCGCGTCAGTCTCATAATCTGAAGGTCGTGAGTTCGAGCCTCACCGGGAGCAAGTCTTTTTTAATTTTCCTGGATTGTTTTGGCAACATGCACATCTCGTGATCTGTCGCTGAGAAATAACTGATTTTCTCTGTATATTGGGAACAGAAACAAGTTCAATTGCAAATTTTATTCATCAAAAACCAATGTATTCAAATAATATGTATATACATTTTACTGTCAACGCAATAGAGAACGGAATATATTTACAACTTCTGGTGAAATATGAATTGAGGTAATCAGTTGGAGGAGTTAGGAAGTGTTTCATTCAAATTATTCACTTTCCGCATTGAGTTTTCGATATCTGCAACTACTCGAATATAAGAAAGGTATATTGACTTATGTATACCATTTCTCAGTTGATTCATCATATTTCCATCAATCGAAACGTCATAAATTTCAGCGCCTGATTGAAAAGTAATAGAATTTGGTGTGGAGCCGAGAATTTCAGCGTGGTGTTCTGGAAATTGTTTTATTCAGCCTGAACCCTTGTCTGAATTTTGTATGTTACTTACCTCGATGAACAGAGTTTTTCACTCTCTCTTTCAATTCTTGCCTGTGGGTCTCATAAACTTTTCGAAGTTGAACTGCATGTTCTGTTGGTAATCCAAGTTGAACTACTTCTTTTTCAAGTTCTTCAGGTGAACAACCGTTTCCAGCTGGTTTCAGAAGTAACCATTCTCCTATCAGATTTGCTTCATCATGATTGCCGATTTCTTCTGAATCATTATTTTTTTTCAGTTTTTAATTTCAAGTTGATTACCTTCTGAGGTATCCGCAAGAATCGGTTTATCATGTCCAGTGAGAGCGAAGTTAGAGCCTCTGATGCAGAAGTGTTTGAACTTAATCACCGTCTGAAAAGGAAAATCTTTCAATAACTTTGAATCACCGGAACTGGATGAAACGAAAATAACATGCCATATTAGAGAAATTTTCACAGATCTGGTCAAGAAGCCACGACGGGCACGGTATATTCCCGAGGATACGACAGTTCTATAATTGAATATGTTGTTGAAAATTGCTATATTAGAATCAACTCACCATTTTATCTTCTGTTCAAATCGAATTAAAACGCACAATAAAGAATTAAAATAAATTTAGAAGTTGTGAGCGAACTAAAAATAAGAGAGACGCAGAGGTAGAGAGAAATTGTTCGACAGGCGCCAACGAAGAAGAATTGAGGGTCTGAAAGTTAAGAAGACAACACTGATTTACAAGGATGGTGAAAAAGAGAAACTTTCATAAACGAAGATTATATATAGGCGAATAAAACCCTTTGAACCTGATAATCAGTTATCAGGTACCCAGTAACGCAAAATGAAGCTCAGAAAGGATAAAATTGAGATAAAAGGGAATCCATTGAATACAAAAGTTTCTTATTGTTAAAAATAGGTTGTCGATCCATTGCAAAAGTTTGAACAACCGGAAAACTAAACAATGAGCAATCCTATCTTTCTTCTCTATGTACAGTTGATTCATACAATAGTATTAACATCAAAAATTGTATCTGTATTCGTCTTCTGATTACTTACATTTCACATTACAATCTTATTTTTTGTATGCCTGAAAACTATATTCTTCTCTGGAAATATCTATCTGCCTTTTTATTTTTCTGATAGTCTACCGTAACATCCCCAAACTCAATCAATAAAAAATTGAGGTGGACCATCTGTCAAAAACATAAATCTTGACACAAAAAAGAACCTGGTTGGTTACATAACTCCTATTTTCCCCTCCTCTTTCTTTCTCATATGTGTTTCCACTCTCCATGTTTCCTTCATTCTTTCTTCTCTTTTTGTGACCGTGGACTAGGTTCCCTCTATTGGTTCTCCCTCTTTTGCATAACGCCGTACGTGCATAAACCGCGAATACTTTCACCTTTGAATCCGGCCTAAAATAGGCTATAGTTTATCATTTCTTGCTCAGATTTTACGTGAAAAACACCTCTTAAATTCCAGAAATATGGGGAAGAAAAAGAACGCAAATGTTCAAAATTCAGCTCTATCTGTATCCACAGTAAAATACAATGATAGATGGGCAAGTATTGAAAATGGAGAGGCAAAAAGTGCAGGTGAAATTTCATTTTTCTAAATTTTCTTATAATTAAAATTCTTTGTTTTCTTTCAGCAGTTTTAAACTACAAGGAGCCATCTAAAGAACCAAAATTTGTTCATCCAGCCAAATTGGCAAAGGTGAAGAAGATACACGATGGATTGGATATTTCCGAAAGAGTTCTTTCTCATGGAGCTGTTGAAAATAAAAATGGAGGAAATAAAAGAAAAAATAGAGAAGTTTCTCCAAAATTAGATTCGAAGAAGCAAAAGGTTGAAATGAAGAAGGAGGTCGCTTCATCTTTGAAAAAACAACTTAAACGTAAGTTTCAATTTTATTTTTAATTGAATATTACTCCTGTAATAGAAGGGCACTTATTATTGATCTTCTATTGAATACGTTATGTGTATTCCATATATGTTGCATTTTTTTTGTTCAGATTCTGCCGTAACAACATCTGAAATCACTCGGTCAACTTATTTTGTAGAGGAGCCAGACAACGAAAATGAAGTGACTTTGATATCGAACGGAAAAGAAACGACATTCAAGAAGACTGTTGTGGAAAGTGATGATGAGCAAGTGATTGAATTAGAAAGTGACGAAGATATTGAAGATGAAGAATTCGACGACGAAGAGTTTGATGATGAAGATGTCGAAGATGAAGGTGTTGAAGATGAAGACGAGACAGATATTGATGAAAATGAAATGGTTATTGATCCAAAAGACATTGAACGATACATCAATTTCGAGTCTGTTGAAGATGAAGATGAAGTAGAAGACGAAGAAGAAATTGATGAAGAAGAAATTGAAGAAGAGGATGAAGAAGAAGAAGAGGAAGAGGAAGAAGTTGGAGACGAAGAATCTGTCATCTCTGAAATGGACGCTGATTCTGATGATGAAGGATTCATCGCTGGAAAGGATCGTGAAGCTCATATCATTTCAAAAGATAAAAGTGTTCGTCCATCCAATGCGAAAACTGTCGATTTCGACAAATTTCCATTCACTAATGAAAACTCAGTTGTCACTGCTTCACGTGCTTTTGGATTCATGATCTCCCCGTGTGATGTTCAGACTTTCTTCGAGTAATTTCTTAAAACTTTTTCCTGTTGTACATATAACCTTTTTTTTTTAGCAAGTTCTACCAATCAAATGTTCTCGTGGTTCATCGTAAGCAACCATCTTATTTTGGAAATCTTTTCTCTACTTCTCGTCTCTGTGAACTTTTGGAAAAGAATCATTTGGAGTACGGAACAAACATCAACATTGCACAATATAAAAATGGAGTTAGAACAACTTTGAATGGAAAAGGACGTGTCTATCCACAAATCGTAAAACAACATCTTCATGTACGCTTTTGTTTTTTTTCTGTTAATACCGATAGAATTTTTCAGAATCTCTGCTCCGTCCAACTTGTTAATCCCCAAACATTTGATGATCGTATTTGGTATCTCTGTGAAGTACTTCAAGAACAATTTGGATGTTTTGTTGGTGCTAATACTTATTTGACTCCAGCTGGAAGTTCTGGATTTGCCCCTCATTGGGATGAAATTGACGCTTTCTTATTACAAGTTGAAGGACGAAAGTACTGGAGAGTATGGGCTCCAGAATCACCTGAAGACGAATTACCATTGGAATCTAGTGATAATTTCACAGAAGACGATATGAAGGGACGGGAACCAGTTTTCGAAGGATGGATTGAGAAAGGAGATATGATTTATATTCCAAGAGGATACATTCATCAAGCTAGAACTGATCCAAAAGTACATTCACTTCATGTGACAGTTTCCACTGGAAGACAATGGAGTTTTGCGAATTTAATGGAGAAAGTGGTTCCTGAAGCTATTGGAGCACTCACAGAGAATCGTCATAAACTTCGACGTGGTTTACCAATTGGTTTATTTGATATGGGAGGAGTCGTTGACCTGGATTATTCACAAGAAGATTATTTTGCTGAAAAGTTTAAAATGGTTGTCGATAGACATATGAGCATGCTCCGTAATTTGGTTGCTGATCATCTTTTTGACAGTTCTGTCGACAGTATGGCGAAGGAATTCATGAAACAAGCGTTGCCTCCAATTCTTACTGACGGTAAATGGCTGACTAATACCATATTGAGTAAACTTTTACGTTCGTTTTTTTTTCAGATGAGAAGAAGCTCAGTGTAATTGGATCGTCTATAAATCTTCTTGGAGACGACTTGGTTGATTTCAACGCAAAAACAAAAGTTAGATTTGTCCGTAAACATACTCAACGTCTTCTAATGGAGAGTGAAGATTCATGTTTTATCAGTCATCGAATGAATAATTCTCGTCTTTTCGAAGGACGTCCAGAATCAATTGTTGATTTCCCATCATCTGGAATCGATGTTTATCGTGTTTTATCAAATGCTTATCCTGAATGGAGAACTCTCGATGAAATCTTTTCATCGAGAGAAACCAGAGCAGATACCAGAAAAGATAAATTAGAAGCAATTCAGAAATTATTCCAAATTGGAGTTCTCTTAGTAAAAAATTAATTTAAAATGTTTCAGATGTTTTCTATTACTCGTTATTTCATGTGCTAGATTTTTTACATTTTCGTTTGTTATTTCTGTTGATTTTCCCATTTGTTTTTCTGTATTTTTTCTTATGTTTTTTGATGTTCGTTTCTGAATAAAGTTTAAAAACTATCTCCCAATCTATCCCAGTATTTATTCATAAAAATGTGAAATCTACAAAGATAATAATCGCTAATTTTGTTGGTTTTTGTGAAGTTTGGCATATGTGAAACATCAGAGAAAAGAAGGAAAGTGAATCAAAAATATGTGAACGCGAAGAGGGAGTTATTGCTTTCGGAAGGATCAAAATAAAATGAAAATCGGAGAATATCAATGTTTTAATATTTTAGAATATGGGAAGCAAGATTGTACGAGAAGACGTGTATCACATCCATTTTGTTGTTGATGAGCAATCATTTCATTGTCTGAATCCGAGGTCTGGAGCACCGGCGACTGAACGAAAGCTACTTTGGATTGTACGAGATGATGCTGCTTGAATTGATCGAAGTGGTTTCATTGGAACCTTGTCAGAGAATTCTTCGTCGTAACGACCAGCTCTAACTTCACGGAGCTTGTCAAGCTGAAAATTAACGAGTATTCAAAATATACCAGTCAAATTATGTTCAAACTAGATAAACGATTACGGTAGGATTACTGTAGCTGAATATCATAAATTCCAATTTTCTTACTTGATGAGAGCTGATTGGAAGAGCAGCTCGAATAACAATCCAATTAACAGTCTCACGGAAGGGTTCAGTTGTTTCCGATCCTTCATACATCCAGAATTCCTTTGTCTTCTCCGCGACCGGGAAGAATGTTTGGAAGTCGAATGAGCACAGTTTGCACTCACTTCCCTTGTAAATTATTTGTGGAAGAAGATTGATTAATGGAGAGAAAACTGGATTATCATCGTGAGACTCCTGAAAAATAAGATAGAAAAAAGAGAGAATAATCCGAAATTTCTCTTACGTTGAGGAAAACGGCGATGGCGATAACTCCGTTTGGTTGTTTAAGAGCATCGGCCATTGTGGCGAAACGAGTATTTCGATGAATAAGATGCATTTCTCCAGCATATCCAACTCCTCCAATAGTATGCTCTGATCCATTCATTGGCTCAGTTGCCCAATGGAAATTGACAGCGTCAAGATGATATTGTTCTTCTGGAAGGAATGAAATAGCCAATTCACTGCTATTTCCTTCTCTCATCAACCACACAGAGTTTCCATCATTCACTGCTTTGAACTCTCCAGTTGACTCGTATGTCACTCTGAAATATTATTATTTCATAGAATTATTAGAATTTTCATATCACTAAACATACTCAAAGTGAGCATTTTGAAGATGCTCTCCAAATGCAGTGATAACTGGAACAATGTCAATTGGTGATTGACTTCTTCCCAACGATGGAACATTAAGAACTTTTCCGAGAGAATCCAATTTAACTTTGTTCAATCCTGTTTTGAAAGCACTTTCCATAAACTTTGGAGCCTCTTTCAATTGATTCAAAGAGCCAGCAATTGATGGAGCTGCGGCTTCCGCTTTCTGCTTTAATTGGGCAATCCCTCCTTGCAATTGACTCAGAAATGCCATTTTTCTTCGTCCGAAAAGAAGGGCAGTGCTGAAGTATGTTAAATTTGGAAACGTGCTTTGAAAGAAAAAAGAAAAGAAGACGTTGACAACTGAATACTAGGCTTGGAGACAAGAAAATGGAGCTATTATAAAAAAAATAAGAAGGAGCAATGAAAAGCTATATAATACGAATTGGATAGGACGTTTATGAAAAATATGAAGAATGGAAATGTTTGGGCGTTTCGGTTATTCTCCCACATTCGTTGGTTTATTTCAATGAAGAAAAAGGTCAAATGAGTATTTGACGTCATCTAGATATACGATTTCTTTTGGGCAAACGAAAAAGAAAATGAAGAGATGAAAATGGAAAAGATCTTAGAAAGAATTTAAATGAGGGCTTATGTAGGAACCTTCTTCTCCTTCTTCTTCTTCTCTACAATTATAATTTGGCTCACATTTGTTATTCGGCGGCACATGTACTCATGCATACAACCGTCTATTATTTCAAGTCGTAAAGAGAAGAGAAAAGAATTTAAGAGAATTTCAACTGAAACGATGAAATCAGAAGAGAAGAATGAAATGGAATAAGCTGGAAAAAAACAGAAGCAGAGAAGATAATAAAATGACGTGGTTGAATTTGAAAAACAATAATACATTTCAAAGAAGATGTGAATTCAATTTGGATTACTAGAAAACAAATAGAAAACAAATAGAGACGATTTACTGGTATAACGATCATTTGTTAATCGTGATTTTTTTCTATTTAAAATTGATTCTGTTCCGAACTTTAGCGAAACGTCTATAATCCAACTAAAAGTCTAGAAATGAACCCAATATTGACATTAATTTCTTTTGAACCGAATATCTAGTTACATCTAAACGGAGCTCACGACACTGGTTTTGTCATTCGAAAGTATCTAAAAAATCGTAAAAAACCTAGTTTTCTTGAAGCGTGCTTTCAAAATTCTTCGAATTTCCGGTAGAACGAGAGGAATAAAAAGACGTGTTTAGGAACGCCCAACCATAAATAATGTGGCTGGGAACCAAAACCTGCTCCAAAAAGTTGAAAGTATCAAAAAGCATCAGTTGAAGCAAAAACGAGGAGACAAGCTCCGCTCGAAAGTCGATAGAGTCGCGTGCCTTCTCGAGTAGAAAAAAAGGAAAAAGAAGAAGAAGAAGACCACTGGCGCGCACATTCTTCGTTGTAGCAGTGTAGGCCGCTTTCGATAATTCTTCTAGATTTTCCTCTTTTTTCTCCTCTCGTTTTCCTTCTTTTTTCAAGACACACATACACGCAAGCACATACTTACAATTATTCTGGGTGAAAAAGAAGATGAAAAAAAGAAATGGAACGATGAGAGGCTTGAAAAAAAGAAGAAGAAGATCATGCATGGCTAATGGGATGAATCTGACACCATCTGATTTTGGAAATAAGAGAAGATGTCACGGACTAAAAGATGAATTGGGATCATTTTGAAAAGCAGATGAGAAGACGTGTGACACGTATTATACTCTTTTTGTGGTTAATTTGGGAAACGGATGAATGCCTCGATTCACCTGAAATACGATTTACAAAATTTCTTGAGAGGGAAGAATTTCCTTAGAATTGCATTATGAATGCATCTTTACAAACTTTCCCTCCAGCTTAAACTTCTCCTTACTCCTATTCGTTTTTTTTTAACTATTCTTTAAAAAATCATGACGTATTAACCTGCTATTCTAGAGCAGACAAGTAGTCAGCTCTCGACACAATTCGTAATTTGGAAATGTGGATAAAAGAGAAGAGGAGGAGCCAAGAGGACCTCTGAGTTATGGCAACAGAGAGAGAGAGAGCACTTGAAAGAAATACATGTCATTTTATGTTTTATGTTTTAAAACTACTTCAAAACTATACTAACCGAAAGAAAAAGAAAAAGAAGAAATTCGTTTTTTTTTTTTGGGAAAACACAATTCACTTTTTCTATTCCTCCCTCCAAGAAACAAAAAATGAAAAGAGTGCTCATAAATTGTTGATGAAAGATATAGCACAAACACCTTCCATTCTCAGTTGAGTTCAAAAAGGAAAAGTCATGAAAAAAAGGAGAGCTGCATTGACCCATGAGAATAGAAAGAGAAAAAAGAATAAAAGGAGAATGTTTCTGAAGGAAAAAAGAAATGGAAATGGAAGCTTTTCTGCCGGAAGCAGGATGCGCAAAATGCCAGAAATTCAATCACTCTTTCTCTGTGTCGGTCCCTTTCTTTGCCATTTTCAAAATGAAATCAACTCGTTTGGTATTTTCATTCTTTCTATTTGGTTTAACAAAGAGTGAAAAAATATAAATTGTTTATTCGGAAATTAGGTTGCGTATGTATACAAACAAGGCAAGAAGAGGTAGAATGGAAAGTAAGAAGAAGTAGGATAAAGGAAAAAGAGAAAGAAAATGATTGACCCGTTATATCGTTGAGACTTATTTACAGACGAATTATGAGCAGACAAGCACCGGAAATTATAAATACGTATCGGGAAAAAAGTGTGACTTTTGGAATGTTTTGAAGTTTTGGTCTTTTGGGAGATGATACATTCTGAATCACTAAAACAAGTTGGAAATATGCATATTCAGATGAAACCCCCTCAATTCCATAAGCCAAATTCATCAAATCTGTGGGTTATAAGCATGCAATGTAGGTCCACCTTTAACAGTGGATATATGTGCCTTCTGACTTCGTTTTCTTCGTCGACAATAAATACAGTAAACTACACAAAATGTGACATTGAGGCCAACACAAACTGCAGCTATTCCAATTGCGGCCGCTAATAACCAAAACGGAGAAAGAGCCGAACGAATTTCAGGTATATACGATGATTTTGTTGTTGATGGAATTGGAGTCGTTTCATTCTGTAAAAAATTTTTTGAAATCACTAGGCTTCGATGTTGAATTTCAATAAAATTGTATTCCAACTTTTGGCTTCTAATTTTTGGTGAGTAGTAAATTAGAGATTTTTATTTGAAACTCTAATCTAATCATGGATTGCTTCAAGAGGAAGAGGATGATGTACATATACGATCCTTTCTCGTTGCCATTATGAACCTGCTATTTCCGTTAGGTAAGACTAATTAACCAGTTTTCCTCGTTTAATTCTTTCTTAATGTTATTGTATCCCTCTCTTCTTCGTCTCGTAAATCTCCTTGAACGTATAATCCTAGAATGATTAGGAACATGCATTGAGTATTTGTAATGAAACCATCCATTTTCTTTTCCGAGAGAGGGGAGGTAACTAATATATAATACCTCCTTCCAATTCCCCCTTCTCATTACATTTTGCCAAGAGCCGTATGCTTAATAAATACACACACTCGAAAATGGCATCTCTTTTACTCGAGTATAAGAACCGACCATGTAAATAATTCACGTGTGTGAAATACCCATTCGAGATATATAGATTTTGAGGTTTTTGAAGGGAAAAGAAACGACGGAAATGACTTTAGTATGAAGGAAAATGCTTACTCTGATTCGATGGATGAGGACAGATAACACTCCAGAAGAGTTAAGAGTTGAGGGACCATTGAATTGGCATTTCGGTTCACAGGAAACAAGAAGACAATTGGCATCGTCAAAGTCGGTTGACGTTATTCCTTCAAATGTCACTCCATCACAATCTGGAATATATTGTGATTATAATTCTCTATTATAATTTTAAGAAAAATTGGCAATTTAGATCTTAATTTATGTCGCTATAATTTTCATGAGCCTACATTTCCCTATATCTAAACTTTGTTTCCCCACAACACAGTCCATCATTTTCACTTTCTTCTTTGCTCTCTATCTATCCGACTTCTTTTCTCGGCCCGATGCTCTTCTCTTCTTACTACTCTCCATTATTTTCATATGATCTCCATAGAAACAGAAATAAAAGGACACAATTTTAACCCACACTTCTATTATTCCTTCCTGAAAAGAATAAGAAGATGAAGAAGCAAAAGGAAAAGTGTTCGCTGTTTCTGTTTCCGTCGATTGTTTTGCTCAGGATCACACAGGCGGGTGCGAGAGAATCGGTTTAGCCGACGATAAAACAAACGATTGTATGACACGGGGATTAAACGCGACACTGTCCTCTCTCCTTGCGGAGGGAATGAGCACAGCTCTGAGCATTTCCCGCGCGGAACGATTCGACTGGTAGTTCAAGTCGGCAAACAACTCGATCCCTCTCTCCCTCGAAGAGCAACAAGCTGCTGCTGATACATTTGTCGTTTTGGAGTATCCGAAACAGAGAAACACAGATAACTGACTTAACCGGATATTCGTTTTTTAGTCTTAGAACGGATAGTAAGAACGATTAGATACTTGAAAAAAAAGCCATTCTTCATGTGAACATTATCGAAATATGAAAACGTTCAAATGTGAGCATAGTATGAAATTTAGATACTTTTACAGAATAATGAAGATTAGGAAATTATTATATTGTTATAGTTGCTGATACTTCTTGATGCTTCGATATGAAAAAATTGCTTCTTTCAGAACTAGTTACAGTTATTTCCATCTTTTTATAGAACTAAAATTCCAGGACTTTATGCAGTGACAGCACATATTTCGCACGCTTAGTTTGACATTGATGGATCAATTCATAGGAGTATGATGAATTATTTCGAACAAATCAAGACAATTTCTCACGTTGCAAAAAGCAAAATTACAGAAGGCTCAAAAGTGTAGTTGCTTTCACGGAAGTTTAAAGCTGAAGTAATACTTACTTGGTATTGAACAACACACATCTAGACACTGTTTCATGTCTGTTGTAGTCTGAGAGGATACTGTAACTGCTCCTTGCCCGAACCTTTGCTCATTGAAGATCTCTAGTTGACCACAAAATACATCGTTCCCACGACAGCATTTGAATATTAGGAGAAATTCAAAAAGTAGAAAAAGAAGAGGTTGTTGCATGACTATGCGAGGATACGCGAAACCCCTAAGAGCTTCAACGAGAGCAGTAGGTATGCCGGGGAGAGCAGGTGAGACGAAGAGGGCGGGAATAGAGAGAGGGAAGAGAGCCTTGCTGCGCGGTTATGTACATGTATGTGAGGAAGAACGAAGAAGAACGAAGAAACGAGGCGATATAGGGAGGTCGTCGAACCGCATGTTTGTTTTCACGAGACACTGAAACCAGACCTCCCATCTTTAGTGTCAATGATAATATCATGATGAAGCAATAAATATCAGAGATGATATGCAAGGCTAGGCACCTCTCGAGTTCAGACATGAGAAAATGAATGATGTGTGGAATGATTAAATTTGAAAGCTTCAGTTAACCTTCCGGATATTCCAGTATTCCTACTGAAGCAAGAAGAATCTCTGAAGATCTAGCAAAAATATTTATCTTTAATAAAAGTAGAATATGAACAAAGTTGAGTGTTCTATATATTGCTGAGTAAATCTACCTGTAGAAGAACGATAGAAGAAGTCATTCTTCCACTAACCAAGAATTCATTAGTTGATGACTTTTCTGTGCCAATTATTGAGTAATTTGTAAGCATTATCTAGCAGGCAGACCTTTTTTCTTTGATGCGGGTTACTGTAGAGTTTAAGGCGCAGCGCCTATACGAAATTGGTCTCGAAACGTTACTTATTTCAAATCGAGCGCTAACATTTTCAAAAAAGTATAATTTGCATTATTTTCAAAATCTGTTATTGTTAAAATATAGGCTCGTTTTAAACGATGGCATTGATTCCAAAAGATTACTTGGTGGTAGAAACGTTCCGCGATGTGAAGTTCAATATGAAGGCTTCGTGTTCGATTTGTACGGAAACTTTTGGTAAGTTTTATTTTGAATTTTTACAAAGTTGAGATACTGTTTCAGACACAAATGCGCACATCCCAAAAGTATTAGAATGTGGTCATTCATTTTGTGTGACTTGCATCATAAGTCATTTGCAAACAATGTAAGCTTCGAAAACTGAGCTACTTGAATCGCAGATTTTCAGCCAGGTATCTTATTCGGGAGATGGAGAGGCGAACACTGCGTATTCATGCCCGATCTGTCGCGTATGTAATCGATTGTGTTAATTTATGATTAATTCTTTTAAGCGTTCAATGGCGATTCCATCTGGTGGAGCATCTAATTTCCCCAATAATCATCAATTGCTTGGTAATTTTTAAAACTCCTTCTCGATATAGTTCGAATTTTCAGATGCTATTGCTTCTCAAGATTCTCGATACATGACCTGCACATCTTGCAAAACGAATGGATCTGAATCAACGTTTCATATTTGTCGCCAATGCACCATCACAAGCCACGAGTTCGACATTCAATCCATTATCGACGTTGTGGTACCTAAGATCATTGTTACTCAGACTAGAACAGTTTTTAGCCGCCAGTTAATCCTGATGACTACGCTATCTGCTCAACATGTATTCTAAAGCATCACAATACTCCGGAGCACACAGTTATCGAATATCTGCCTGTCAGAGTAAGCTAGTACGTTGCTTTAACCTTGTGATATATATGTTACAGATACATCACTACTACAAAAGAAACCAAAAAAGTGTGAACGTGCTAAACTCTCAGATGATCGAAAAGTTTTCTGAAGTACGCATTATTCTGTCCACAATGCCAAAAATTGTTGAAAAGAATGAAATCGAAGTGGACAGAATCCTCGATCTCATGCAAAGAGCCAAAAGTAGACAGGGTCAAGATGTGATTTTCGAGAAGTATAAACACGACATGAATGATGTATTTGTTGTCCAGTAGTATGATGATAAAGTAAGAATTTTCAGATTATCGCGATTCTTGACATGGTCAAGAACCTTGGTGGAACAATTAACTCCAAGATGGGCGAAAAAGCTAAGATTTTGGAGGAAGGAAATGAAAGAATCAATGGACTTCTTTGTTTTAGTGAGCTTCCAAATCTAAATGAAATTCTCAAAATTTCGGAAAACTCTTCAAATCCGTTCGCAGAAGAGTTACGAGATTCGCATCAAATCGAAGAAACAACAGGAGCCGAACAACATCGTTCTGAACTAATCACTCACCTTGCGGACGAACATTTTCATTCTGAAGCAAATGTTGAAGCTCAATCAACAGCTGACCAACCAAAAAGTCGTAACAACGATGAAGTCTTACAAATCATTGGTGATTACGTCAATGAGGAAAACTTTTGGAATATTTTGGTATCGACTTGGGAGACGATTGTTTTCAATTCGAATCGTCTTTATCGAATTTTGGCTCATGGAGCACTCAACAACGCCTCTTCAAGGAACAATTATAACCAAGGTATTTGGAAAAGAAGTTGTCAGCTTTTGAGAATGCATGTTTCTCGTTTAGAACTCGTCGACATGAATCCGTTCCGAATGGTCGGGATAATTATAATGGTTGTTGTCGCATGGGTCATCTTTCGTCTCCTTTTTTAAATTCTCTAATTTACAATCTGGTTAATACTTATACGTAATGAACCCCTAGCGCTCTCTGAAAGAAAGTATAATCCTTTCTTGTCTCAACTTCCCAATTCCCCAATCACAATAATCTAATGAAGGCACCCGAAGAAGTTATATTTATAATACTCTTTCAAGTTACCGATACATCAAAAGTTCCAAAAATGCGCGAAAGTCCCGTCCCACAAAAAATTTGCAGCGTACCGCAGGGAATGATCCGAAATTTCAAAATACAACAAAAAACTTGAAAATGCAATAAAGCGAAGGAACTTGGCAACAGAACGGGGAAGGGCAAAAATAAAAAAAAAATTTGAGAAGGCTACAAGTAAAGCAAATCAGGAGGCGTTGAATGTGTGAAATGACAAATTATCGGGATAAAAAACTACACGAAAAAGAGGAGATAGGACAGAGATGAGAGTTCGATATGGAATAGAAAACTACATGAAAAGAACGGGGATGGTTTGATCACACGTTGGGTTAGACGAATGTTTGAAAGAAAAGATATATTTTGCTGTCACTTAGGCAGTGGTCAAATATGAACTAAAAGAAAAAAGCGACTAGAAAGAAATAGGCGAAATTTAATCTATGTGTCAACCAAGAATGAAAATTATCGTAAAGGCTCTGACTTGCAAGTGTTTCAAACCAGTAGGAGGTTTCAATCTCGAGCTTGTTGCAAAACTTGTATCAAGGAGGCTTTACACAATTTTATTTACGAAGAAATGATTCGCGTTGCTTCAACTTCTCGGCATACGAAGTCTTTTTCTCGGGAGGCATTTGTTTGATTTGTTTAACAAGCCGACCAGCAGCAACAGAGCTGAAAAAATGTTTTCGTAAGAAAAGTGTAGCTGAGATCGGTTTCGAGCCCATCAACATTCCTTTGCATGCGGTACTCGTTCAAAAATCAAAAACTCTTGTGCCTTAGCAGTTTTGTGAGCTTGGATATAAAAACACGTTACAAATCACTATTTGCATGCCGTATCACAATATTATGAAAACCTAGTCCACTTTAAAGATGAGAATTACCAAGGCAATTTTTTACAACTCATAAACTTACTCGGAACTTTTCCGTGTCAAAGAGTTTACAAATCACAATCACTATACAAATCACATGACAACGATAATAACGAATTCCGGGAGACAATCGCTATTGTCTACCTGAACGTTGGCTTCTGTGGTGGTTTGACAGGTTCCACCTTTTTTGGTAAAGAAGGAAAAGCTGTCTCTTCAAATGCGAATGAATTAGTAGTTACATTTCTTGGTGGTGATGTTATTCGAGGCGCCGGGGGAGAACACTGAAAGAACAAAGTTGCAAAAAGTTCGAACACCGTAGTGCTCACCACATTCTCTGTGTGTAGAATCGTAACAACTTTCGGCAACATTTTCGGAGGTTGAGGTGGACTAGCACTATTGTTTTCATTCTCTTCTTCTTTATCTGCTAGCTTTTCGTTAACGTGCAGTTCTTGCACCATCGCCACAGTTAAGTCCGGCGAAAAAACTGACTGCAAGTCACTTGGTGTCACTGGCGTAGGCGGAGTCATCGTATTAGATGTTGTACTTGTTGTCACAGTTGCCGACGAAGCTTCAGAACTTTTTCTTCTCTTATCGAAACTTGGTGCTGGCCATACTGGTGGGGAAGGCAAGTCTGTTGGAGTAGGCGCACTGTACTGATTGCTCTCATCTGATGGATGAGCAGGTGGCGGTGTACTTGAAAAAGAATTGATTGGAACTTCTATTGGGCCAACAGAGTGGTGTTGTGAACTGATGGACGAAGCAGACGATTCAGATCTTTGAGTTCGATCGTAATGGCTATTGCTGAAGCTAGCACGTTCTCTAGGAACTTTTTCGTCGTTTTGTGACCGCCAATGTTTAGTAGAATGTCCATTCTGCTCGTTTTTCCAACTACTTTGCTGCTCATTCTGACGTTCGTATTTCCAGTCATTCAGTTGTTCATTCTGACGTTCGGCTTTCCAGCCAGTTTGTTGACCACGTTGACGGTCATTTCTCCAACTATTTTGATCATTCGAACGTTCGTTTTTCAAATTACTGTGATGTCCGTTTTGACGTTCGGTTTTCCAACTTTGTTGATCATTCTGACGCTCATTCTTCCACCGCTGTTGCTCATTTTGGCGTTCATTTTTCCAACTGCTCTGTTGATCGTTTTTCCAATTACTTTGATGAGAATTTTGATTGTACTGGTGGTTAAAACCGTTTGTATTCGATCCATTCCGGACACCGCCTCTCCAGTTCCCCCGCCCGCTGTTTTGACGATTTGTCTCGCTGGGATTATGATTGCTTTGGAAACGACCACTAACACCACCATTACCACCACGAGAACGCCATTCATTTGAGTTGGAGAAGCTGCTACGTGACTCGTAATACTGATTACTATGATGCTCGCCTCCGCTATGCCTAGGATTACTATGACGGTTATTGTAGTTTGACACTGATGTATTCACGGAGTTGGTAGAAGACGTTGTTGACAGTTCATCCGAATTTTTCGGAATTGTCGGAACAGCTGGCTGATAGTAATATTGATGTTGCTGGGATGATGGAACTGGCTGTGGGGGTTGGATGGCAGTGTTATACCCATAGCTGTCCACTGTGAAATGACACGTTGGTGTCATATAGTGACTGACTATTGGTTCTCCAGCTTGATACGTAGCAACAGGTATCAAGCCGATTTCTCCAATTCCAAGAGTCTGTCCAGCATCAGCAATCTGAATGGTCTTTTTCTCGCCATTGCTCGATGCTATCAAGCGGCAGTTCTCTGTGTTAGTTGATTCTGCAGGTGGAAGTACCGTTGGTGGTCCACCAGCTTTTATTCTTGCCTGGAAATTAAAGTTAGCACAATGTGTCGAAACAAATGATTCTTTTGAGTTAAGTTCGAAACTCACAAAAATCGCCTATGCGTTCATGTGAAAAACTAACTATGAAACTCACACAAACTGGTCTTCCTGTGATCTCATTCTTGCGATTCTGCACTGCCACGTACGCACATTGGGTTTTGAGCTCATCCTCATACGTCACGTACCAACTGTCGTTGGACCCATATTTTAACTCTTCAAATGGTGGACCACCGTCTAACAGCTTTTCGACTTCCTTTAAAACATAAACTTCATAGTGTATCAATACTGAAATATTGGTTCTTACTTCTCTAAACTCTTCTGGAACTTCTCGAATTATTATAGTTGTTCGTTTCGTGATAGCTCTTACTTTCTCAAATTTTTCATCTAGTTCAACGTTCGACGATTCTGCAAATGTTAGAGTTGAAGCACTTATTGCAGATCAGAGTTGTCAAACCCACCTTTGAGCGCTTCCACAATGAAATCAACATCGTTAGTCAGCTTTGAAATTTTTGGAAACCCAGCAACTACGCTGATCGGCACAAACTGTTCCGAATCCATTTGACACTTCAAGTATCGGTCAGATATTAAGTTTTCTCTGCAAAGTTTAAACGTTTGCTCCAACCATTTAATCGGTAGATAAAATGAATTTACATTGATTCAATGAAACCAATCAAGTTTTGCTTATTTTCTTTATCTGCTTTGGAACTAACCTGGAGAAGTAATACTCAAGTTGACTCTTCAGTTGTTGTTTTATTTCCTCTCGTGTGGGTATCCGTGATTCAGTCATAAACGGAATGAAGTGGTTAGATGAAGATGGTATTGCCTGGACACTCATCGGACCACGCGGCTGATGGCCGATCATCGTGAGTGAAGACTTACACTCAGGAGTAAACCTGCAGGGATGAAAAATAATTTCGGTTCGAAAGGGAAAGAAAGAACGACAAAACGGAGAGTGACAATGGATCAGAATGAACGTAGTACCAATTGAAAATGAAGAAGAGAGTTAGCCCTTTTGAACCTGCAGGGAACTTATTATACAGCTTGTGTTTTGTTGAAGAGGCCCTTAATAGTGCGATCGGATGAGCAATATAAGAAACGAAGTGGCTATAAGGAACAAGAAACACGTCGTTTTTAATTATGTTCCCTTTCTTCTCCATCTAAGATTAAGAATATGAGAAAGAAGGTGAGTGAAACGGAGAAGATCTGGATGCTTCAAAACGAAAAAAAAACAAAAAAAGTGTCGCCTTGCTGCGTTACTGTTCGATTCTGAACCCTTGTCAGTTTGAGTTCAAGAATAGTCGCTATTTGAGTTCGTGAAAGTATCATAGTACGAAATTCATTTGATCATTGACAATTCATCTGAATCTTGAAAGAAAGTACCTATTTTCAGTTCAGAATCGGTACTACAAAATAGTGAACTGTTTTCCATATTTCACCCATTATTGCGACAACTTTGATATTCTTTTTGTTTAAAGCAGGTGCGATAATATAGTTCATTTTCGATGAGGTGTAAAGTCGAAAGTGAAAGCTAAGTGAAGCGGGGCGTTCTGAAAAATTTTACTCGAGGTCCAGTAATCATGAAAAGACGGTTATAGTTTGACTGGTCATTTGGAGAGGAGAGAGAGAGAGAGAGAGAGAGAGAGAGAGAGAGAGAGAGAGAGAGAGAGAGAGAGAGAGAGAGAGAGAAAAAGAGAGAGGGGAGATGAAATGCGCGTAGAACTATGCGAATTGACAAAAACCACTTTTCAATGAAACGGAGAAAACTGTGTGGTTGTGACCGAGAGAAAAGATGCGTTCGATCGCGTAGAACGAGCCAGTAGGATGATTCATCAGTCGATACAAACGAAGAGGGTATGTGAGGATCGAATAGGGAGAAAAGAATCAGGGTGAAGACGCACGCACCAAAGGGAACAGTAGCAAACTGCCGTGTTTTTGTGCAGGGAAAAATAGGAAAAGGACTGAACACGGGAAATCGATAGAAAAGTTCAAAAGCGAATTTCCTTGCAACCGTTCGCTTACCAAGAGGGAATTCGTGGTGGTTGGGGAATACCACTGGAACCCGACACTGATGCAGAAGAAGACGTGTCAGGAGAATGGGCAGAAGATGTTACTACTGAAGAATCAGGTGTAGATGTCTTTTCCATTGCTGTTTTCCCATCCAACTTCCCAACCATTCGTTCGATTTGTGACTTGTCGATTTGAATTGCCTAAAATCAAATTTGTGGATTCCCTAATCATAAATAGGAAAAGTTAATTAGTTAGCAGGTTGGATTATAAAGTTAATTTACTAGTCACTATGTGAGAAGCGTAAGTTCTAACAGAACATGCTATAGGATAGTGAGACCTGGAATATCTCAATAATTTTCAGAAGGTTTAGTGTTCCCACAATTTTGAAGGATATTCTTAAAGCACCGCGATACTTAATTTCAGATCACAATTATGATAAGGTGAAGCTAATGACTTTCGTGGGTGCTGCCCCGGATCAGAACTGGCCGGATCAGAACTGCCCCGGATCAGAACCGCGCCCGGATCAGAACTGGACGAATCAGAACTGCCCGAATCAGAACTGCCCCGGATCAGAACTGCCCGGATCAGAACTGCCCCGAATCAGAACTCTGCCGGCGGCAGGTTGTTTGACGAACTCCAGGTCGATTATTTTGCTGATTTTCTATGTTTTGTTTAAAAGATTTTGTAGAAAAAAAAATTCTCTATCAAATGGTGTATATTTTGCCTAGGTTTTTGTAAAAATTTCGGTCGAAAAAAAGAGAAAACAAAAATTTATCGAAAATATTGATTTTTCCCTGTTTTCGTGTCAATTTTCGGAGAAACCCTAGGCACAATATACACCATTCGATAGAGAATTTTTTTCTCTACAAAATCTTTTAAATAAAACAATAAATATCGGCGAAATAACCGACCTAGAGTTCGAAGTCTTTCCCGCCACAGAGTTCTGATTCGGGGCAGTTCTGATCCGGGCAGTTCTGATTCGGGGCAGTTCTGATCCGTCCAGTTCTGATCCGGGCGCGGTTCTGATTCGGGGCAGTTCTGATCCGGCCAGTTCTGATCCGGGGTGGCACCCTTTCGTGGAGAGTTGCAAAGTTGGAGGTGGTGCCGTCACAGATCAGAAAACGAAAAGTTTTTGTCTGCAAAGAACACGGAAATGACAAACATATAAGAAGAACCGAATTTGAAAATTTTTTTTTTTGAAAAATTAATTTTGAAATCTTGAAAATTCTGTCGTCTTTCGCCTCAATAATCGCTTTGATTCCAATAATAGCACAATTCTGATAAACTCTACGAGCATTTCAAGCTTCTTGGCTAATTGTATTATTCCGACGAGAAATGTGACCTGTGGGTGTAATAATATTCTTAAAGAAGAAGTAGAAAAAAAAAGTTTATTCAAGAACCACGTGAACTGATTGATAGACAGAGTTGTGCTGCGGCACAACTCTGTTAAGGGAAAAAAAGAAGGAGAAAATTAAATAATTTGTGAAAAGAACGTGAACTTTTTGGAAGGAGGGAGAGAAATTTCGGACTGACAGAGTTGTGCTGCGGCACAACTCTGTCTTTCCGGACGGAAGAAAAAGAATGGGAAAGAGCATGTGGAATGGAGGATCACTGAGGGTTTGGAAAGTCTATTCCCGTCATTACGAAATATTGTGCTTAATGTGATAAAGAAGGTTCCTCTTTTCCTTCATTGTCCTCACAAAAACGGTACAATCATCAGGTATTATTTTCATTAATAGCTCTGAAAGGCTCCTATATAATATACAAAATCAGAAATTCGAACCTTCTCTCAACATCAATCCGATATCGGCATAAATCTTCTTAAAAGATTGGCATAAAGATTGTAATTGTTGAGTAGTATAAGCAGTTCGTAAGAGTGAGCCTAATGATTGAAAATGATCGGAAAGTTCTTGCCCAACTAATAATCTTCCATTAACAGTGACTTTAAAATCTATATAAACAATATTCAACTTCTCTGAAATTCAATGTGAAATAAAATAACACCAGACTTTCAACAAACTTCCTGTATCGTCTTGAGTTCCAAAACAATCCGGCAGAATTAAAATAGAACTATTATCTGTTGCCTCCATTTCCACAATTATAACAAATAGAGACTGTTTCTGGCTCAACAAATGAGTTGCGACAATCTATCATGCAACAATTGTTTCACATTAGTTTTAATCTAACTGTTACCGTGTCATTCGTTATAAGCAAATCGAATTCGCTCTCGTTGTCACCTATTAGAACCTCCAGAGTGGGAGCAGAGCGTTTTTTTGGATAGTTGTTATCGTTACATTTGTTTTTCTTATAATGCTCAAACTTCGACACGATTCCCTCTTTATCAATACCCTTAAAACGTCGCCGATCGGTGGCTCTGAAATGATATGCATATTTAATTCTGGCGCCAACTTTCAGTCTCGTCGGAGCGCATATGCATTACAGATAGAAGCTCCCAATTTTCGTTCGCACGATAAGTCACATATAGGAAAAGAAGAATTACAGCTTCATATAGATTGGTTTTCGAGAATCTCACCCTCAGGTTTGCGATTCTATCCATTTAACTAACCTTACGAAATCAACAAATAAAGCTTCATCCTTGTATATTTCGCCAACTTCTTGAGCAACACTTTTCTCCACACCTTTCTCTAGCATAATGAAGACTACATCTTCGCTTACTGATTTGATACTCTACATAAAAGCCAATCTGAATTGTACGGAGAAACCGGTTTACTAACCTCCTTTAGATCCACAATGGAATTCCATTGTCTATTTAGTGCATTAGCTATACCTATTGGATTAGTTTTATACTTCCGTATAATATCGCGAATCAAGTGGTTCGATAAGCTAATACCGGACTCAATTTGTACAGTTACACCGTTCTTTAATTCTTCAATAATGAATACATCAAGGACAAGACGAATGGTGCTCTGAATTTGAACATTTCAACATATAAATCAATTCAATCACGCCGGATCATCTCACCAGTGGAGTGAAGAGACTTTGAAACACGTAGCTTCTTTCAAGAGAAGTCCACATTGAAGCAATTTCAGTAGTCAAATAAATCTTTTCAAATAACGTCTCCATCACTTTCAACTAGAATCTGGTTTTACAAAAATTCCTCAAAATGCACGTCGACTTACCAAAAAGCCAACGTCGTTCGTTTTATCGGTGCTATTGTTTATAAAATTTTGCAATACATATGCGTCACGATCCTGGATATCTATCTTGCTTACATAAACCTTCTGCATCATTTTATTCTTATATGCAGTGACACGTCTATTCCCTGAGATAACCAACAATTTTCCATCTCTAAATCAGTATATACTTTATGTTGAGTGACAGCCTGAATATTCACTTCTCGGAAACTACGATAGGATCAATGTTATACAACTGTGTGCAATCCTCAAGCTCACCACTCATCCTTTTAACTATCGGATCAGAATTATCGAAAGAACGCGATGGCAATAAGTCGTTAGGAGATACCTAACGAATACTAATTCATCGTTTAGCGAAGTTCTGACTCACGGCGATTTCATGCATTTTTATTTTCTTCGTTTTCAAGAGATCCTCTACAAATCCCTTAAACTTCTCGAGTTGAACTCTTTTGGCGAGTTTCTTATCCTGCTGGGACTGAGAAACTTTCCTGGTAGCTTTCACAGCCTTGTACGCTTTCTTCGGTAAGGAGGCGACTACACTTGCTCCATAAGTTTCCGACGAAGAATGAGACGCTATAGATTGACTGGTACTTCCCTTTGAACAGGAGGAGGTAACCACAACAGACATTAGTCCTAATTCTTCTGACATTGAATCGTCATCATTCCGGAATATGTCTTGTGACTCCATGTAGAAGGTTCTGTTCTGTCTCTCGACCTAAACGTATCATACAAACCCGTTTCATTGAAAAATAGAATTCGTAAGATTCTTTGGCAGCTACCTTATCAGCAATTCCTTCATAAGGAACACCTAATAGTTCGTATATGAATTTTTCGTTTTGAACTTGTGAAGGAAGCTTTTTAGGCAAAAAATTGAGCACGGTTTTTCCAACGAATATCTGAATATAGATGACACAATAATGAAGCAAACCGTCCAAGAGAATCTACCAGAGTTTCGTATTTAGAAACAACAATGGCATCCACAGAAGTGTTAACTAATTCCTCCTTGTGCGTTAAATTGGTTAAATAGATATTTCCATCAGAGGCATCAAAAAAGAGTTCAACATCGGAAACTTCATTTGGAACTATTTCCTGTGAAAGTTGATGGAACGAAACTAAACAGAGAAGTGGAACCTAAATGAACTCACTTGCTCGTATTCATCGGGATTAATCTCCTTTTCATTAAAATTGAAGAATATTGAGGACTGCATAAAGTCATCATGTATAGATTTCGGTAGCTCATATCTCGATAAAAATGTGACATCATTGAATTTGGTCCGATAAATCATAGTGACCTAAGAACAAAGCCAACAGTTTTAATAAAAATACTCGAAATAAGTGCTGCCCACGTCATTCAAGTGGATCTCTAACTACACAATTATTACGTGAACATTTTTAATTTCATCAATTCCGTTTATTGGAAACCTATATAACAAGAAGAAATAGTTTAACAATGAATAAATTCATAGTAAGTCGAAAAGAATGAGTTCAGATTGACATTAACGGCACAATTCGGTTTTTAGAACCTCGAAGAGCTTTTGAAGGCTGAAGAGTCGTTTTTGAAACTCAGTATGCCAGCTCATTCTCATTCTTCTGTTGATGTTTTATCAGCAGAGTGCTGTGACAATAAGTGTAGTTATTTTCTGAGCAGGTAAGGGATAAGAAGCACTAGAAAGAAATAAAATTATTTAGAATCGACGTTTTGTCGGCTCGTTATTATTATGTGACTCACTGTCAACAACTGGGTAAATTCAGTAAGCAGCAGGTCAGAAATTTGTTTATTGCGAGCTTAACGAGAGTTGATGATGGAAAAATTCATTTTGTGCCACTTAACATGAGACTACAAGTGTGCCCCACACTATTAGCTCGTGTTTTCGGCATGAGTCTTCACACGTAAGCGGAGGTTTTTAGAAAGGTATAGAATAAATGAGTTCCCGTTCAGTCTCATGAACGGTATCGCGAACAACGAGGTTTCTGAGCCAGTTTCTCGGCCTTGGTATCAAAAGACTATCGAAGCTCTATCATCCTCTCTTCACGCCTTATCGAAGACTGTTCAATTGAACTCGTTGAATCAACTGATGCTACCTCCGAACTATTCACACAGGTACATCAGAGAAAGTCATCGACAAATAGTCGACTAGTATTCAGAATTCCACGCAACGATTCTGTAGGAATACCTATTAGTACTATAAGGAATCGCATGGAGTTAAACATTCGAACACGTAAATCTGATACATTGGTTCGGTGCAACGCATGTACACAACTGCCAGAGATAATTACTAAAGCTCAAAACCCAGAAGAACGTAGGGAAGCAGAAGAAATGCTAAGGGTACACTTCAAGGTTGTAAGGTTGAGTTTTATTTTTCTATATAAACAAAGGTGATAGCGGTCTCCGCGTTGACAATAGCAAACCTCGAGATGAAAAAAGAGAAGTATCGCCGTTTCGATTCCTTCCTCACGGACTTGGGCAGAAATTCAACGCTCGCTCTAAAAAAACTTAATGTTATAGAAAGATAACAATGTATGACCTACCAGTAGCATACTCGCCTAAGCAAATTCTAGCCTGAACAGAAGGGGATAAGAATTTTGACAGAGGGACATTCCTCTTATTCACAAACAAAGAAAAACAGAGAAAACAACAATTTATTGTTTCAATTTTTACATAATTTACAATTAAAACACACGACACATGAATTAGTATACACAATTAAAAAAATTTTTAGAAAAAAGGCAGCTGTAATCCCGAAGTATCGTAGTGCGCGGTGTTTATCGTAAAATACCCCCGTAAATAGTTCTGCAGGCTCTCTTGTGGCCATTTACGATAAACAACGCACACTACGATGCTTCGGCATGGTGGACCGCCACTGGCGGGCCACCAGAAGTAAGAAAAGTTAGGCAATTAGAAGCACCCAAGAAATGCGAAAATTATGTAAAGAAATATTGAAAAAACTCACTAATTTCGAATTAGGTCATATTGAAATGTAATTCCATTTTTAGCCAGCAGAGAGTCATTATCGACACCCTTGGAAAACAGAGTAGAGATGGGGAATGTGATGTGTCGCTCTGCCTTATGGACAGTATGTCTAACAAATGGACTAAACTGCCATCACTAGTAACCCGTCCAAAAGCTGTCGGCGATTCTGATAGAATTCCGATTAGTCTTACCACTGTCCAATTATCAGAAAGCAACGGTAGTTATAGGATAGTCGAAATCCAATCATAAGTGCCATTCAGGAAGTTTATTACACAAGAATATCGAATATCCAGTCTTACAAACGTTATATAGCCATGATTCCAATTTCAACTTGTCAGTACTGATGCACGGAATTTCGAAATTTTCCGAAATTTCTTCAACTATTTTCATTATCATGGACAGTTCTCGTAACAATAAGTCTTTTGTTTTTTTGGGCGGTATCGGATATGTATTGAGAAGTCTGAACCATGTCAGCAAGGTAAAATTTGATACTACTAATGAAAGTTACACGTTTTTTAAGATTGTTCTTGTGTACCCCACGGTTGGACACACTCACATGAGTGTGGACGCTCACTTTGGGGTTATTTCTAAGAAAATATCTGAAACAGACGTAAAGGATCCTCATGGCAAGTTACTGAGTATCAATTTCTTGCAATCCTTTTTTTCGAATTCAGAGTTTTCCACATTTATCAGTAATATTCCATCTGTGTCTCAAGTAGTCACAATGCCAACAATTTACAATTTTTCTGCCATTGCTGAACTGATGTATAAACCTGCTGGTCTATGTAGTAACGGAATGATAGGCATCACGAAATCTAAAGACGGTAGTTAATGTGTTTTTTTGATAATCCACAAAGGTATGGCGTACAGGAACCATCACATATTGCTCATCCCTCACTATGAATGCATCGCAACTCGTTGGTGCAGAGACAGACTTAGTTGCCAAAAAATTGTTCAAGGTGGTTAAACTCTATAATTTCTACTATAATCTTTAGTATAGGACGAGTTTTACTCTTCCTCTTTCTTTCCTACTGTTATCCAGCCGGACACAAAGGACGTTTCGGCTAGAATCAGTGGCCTCATAGAGAAAAACTCCATACTTTTCGACTCATCCAATAAAGAAAACTATATGAACGCGGTATCAATGTATGGGAAAAGATGTATGTGCAAAGATAGTTGGTTTACTTTTCCAATACTTGCTTTCCAGCTTTTCGTCAACTCATTTCTCAAATCAATTCCGTTCCTCCCAAAAATCCGGCATGTTTACAAAATTCCACCCAAGACATGCATCTGTCTGTTCTATCCTATCTTGAACAGAAGGGAGCGGCAGTAGGAAGAGTCCCTAAAACCCCAACATTCCATTCGTCCCAGCTTTCAGATATAGATTATTAATTACACTACTATACTTTTTCTTCCGTCCGGAAAGACAGAGTTGTGCCGCAGCACAACTCTGTCAGTCCGA
This sequence comes from Caenorhabditis doughertyi, assembly GCA_963572265.1. Classification (NCBI taxonomy): domain Eukaryota; kingdom Metazoa; phylum Nematoda; class Chromadorea; order Rhabditida; family Rhabditidae; genus Caenorhabditis; species Caenorhabditis doughertyi. Next base: position 11,564,334 of record OY751553.1, on the reverse strand, counting down.
AATTTCTCTCCCTCCTTCCAAAAAGTTCACGTTCTTTTCACAAATTATTTAATTTTCTCCTTCTTTTTTCCCCTTAACAGAGTTGTGCCGCAGCACAACTCTGTCTATCAATCAGTTCACGTGGATCCACTTATGTTTCAATAAACTATTTGTTTTCTTCTCCTCCTCCAAAAATAATATTATATCGCAATTAAAACGACAAGAATGAAAAACAGAATAAACACATTTCTGATAACAGAAATTAATACATTTTCATTACCAGAAAAACCACTATGATTTTTCTGTATAGCGACAGAATTTTCAAGATTTCAAAATTAATTTTTCAAAAAAAAAAATTTTCAAATTCGGTTCTTCTTATATAGGAAGAATCAAACACTTCTACACCATAAAATCCGAGTCAGAATACTATATCGGATAGCTTTAAATGTTTTTGAAGGTAAAGGAAATTGGATTGTATGAGGATCAATCGTACGGGTGACTGAAGAAACAATGATTAATCTACTCATTTCATAAATTAAAAGTCGTCAGGCTTTTTTTCACTACTTCAAACAAAAAATAAGAGAAAAAGTCCTAGGAAAAAAGCCTCCGCTATCATTAAAAAAGGAGAAGGAGTAAAGGTGGTTAGCCTGAGACGAGTGGAACTGAGATGAAATGAAAGAAAGAGGTTGGATGAGTAGACACATGTTTTTCTACTCTTATGGCCAGATCTGGAAATTTAATCTCAATAAATTGATGAATCGTCCAATCTGAACGACGTCAAGAAAACAATCAAGGCTGGCAATGGCCTATAGATCTATACGTCCAAGTCAGAAACGACAAAAAAAAGCTTATTAATTAAAACCACAAGAGAGTCTGCTCACTGTGTAATATGATATCAATTGGCGTTGCACAGTCAAAAAAATGGTCGAATTTTCAGAGTAGAACATGGGGAGTCATTCAGTGTGGGTGTGTATAGAGAGAAACGAAAAGGGAAAGAAGTAATTTCGAATTAATGAAGGCGTCTAAATAATTTAACTTTCCGGGAAAAGGCTATTCGTAGAAAGAAATTGAGAAAGAACCGGTTTTAGGTGCGAAAACTGAGTGAAAGTAGACGAAGTAGACGTCACATTTCAAAATTGGATTTTTTAAACACATCATGAAGCGTCAGAGAGCGTTAACTCTCTAGAATAAGTGTTTATGAAAAAGGTTCACATTCGCGAATTATGTTAGTTACAAACCTTTTGAACCACAAAGTTTCGAGGCGACACTTCTGTGCAAATGTAGAAGGCGTCCGAGTCGAACTCGAAAGTGTCCATCTCCAGAAAAGGGACGCTGACGATGGGGAAGAATGGGGAACGATGGAAAAGTCAGTATCACGTCATCCGACTTATGGAAGCGAATGGAGAAGTGGGTGGTGGAGAAGGAGCGGAGGAGCGACGGGCGCAGCGGCCAGACCACACTCTTCTTCTCTGACCGTGTCGTGTCAGCCGGTTTGCGAGGGCAGACACGTAGAAGAGTGCCAGAGAGACGGAGACAACTAAAAATAAAGACGTGCGAATACAATGTGACGCAGACAGCGAAGTAGAAAAAGGAGAGTTGAAAGACAGGCAATAGCTAGAGGGTCGGGAAGAGGAAGAAGACGGGCCACGATTGTTTTTTCTAGCGAAAAGCCTAGAATATACTGAAGGCAGCCGTCGGCGTAGGGACACTCCTGTCATCATTAGGGACCCGTGAAAGAGAAATGAAATAGAAGAGGAGAAGATGAAAGACACATGCGTATCCCTTTTCAGCAATTCTTCGATTTGTTTCGATCGCGTTGTACGCCAGACCCAAAAAAAGCTATGAGCTTGAGAAGGTTAAAGAAATGAAAATAGCAGTCACTTACATAGCGTACTGTTTACTTAGGAAAGTTTAATCTAATGCACATCAGAAAATTTCATCTAGATTCGAAACTTTAAATTTATGCCATATTCATTCTTGTAGTTTTATGATATCAATTTAAAAGAAGTGTTGGCTTCGTTTAAGGACGCTGCGGAAAACACCTATACGTGTCTTGTCACAATTTAGTGAACTATAACTGTAGTCTCAGCAAGATACCGTATCCAAACGCCGTTTCGCCTTTAAACGAGTCTACAATTTCCTCCAAGCCAATAATACAATAAGGTTGTTCAAGGAATGCTCAATATTATAGTACATCGAAAAAAAAAACTAATTGATTTCAGCGTTGTAGTCTAATTTATCTATCAGCTGATACAGTCTTTACAGGTACTCAGCGAATTGCCTCGAGATAACGGCGAGGGAAAAGGGGCTTCGAGATAACTTTGAGTTAACAGCGTGTGAACAATGGAAGTCGCTACAAGACCCGATTAAGAGGTGGAATGTCGGAGCGTCGTTGCCACATTTTTTCAAAATTTTTAAATTTAACTTTTACTTCCCGTTCGTTTTACAAACGTTTTATTTCAAAAAACATTGTACATTTGCTATTAAAATTAATTCACATCCATTTTTATTATGTCATGTAATATTTCAGTCAATCGGCAACCACTCAATGATTATGCAGCGAACAGCCTACACCACCTACTTTGTAGTATATTCTAAGTGAGGTTGACATTATTTGCTCCATTCGAAATAGCTGTTTTTAGACTACTCTCTACATATCAAAAACGAGGGACCTTCACCGGCACGACTTCCTCGACACTCAAATCAACTGTTCGTCACCACACACCCAACGCCAGTTGTGAGTATCAAAGTGTAAATTACAGTACAGAGTATGAATTATAATTTTAGAACTACTTCTCAATGGTCAAACCGGATCACCGTCTACAAGGAAACACCCAGCAGTTGGAAGCGCTCGACGGCTCACGACGCCCGCAACGACAACAAAATTCTAAATTCTCGCCTTTTTTTTTGTTTTGCTCATAATTATTTTCTGTTGTTTTGACGGTTTACAGTTAATAAATAGTGCATTCCGACAGTATTTGTTTCAATTCATTCGTATCACAGCCTATCAAAAAGGGGGTGGAGCAAAAGTTGACACCTGCTAAACACCTCACGCAACGACGCTCCGCTATTCCGCTGCATTTTGGAGATCACGCTGAGATATATTTGAGAGGACGCTGGGACGTATGAGTAATCTCAAATTTTTCCCTCGCGGTTATCTCGAGGCAATTCGCTGAGTAACCAATAAGATTCGAAAAAAGCGCCTGTTCAATAGAGCGCGATTTCAATACGCATCGTGGCGGGATTTTTGGATGCAAATAGTTTAACTGTTGCCCTTTTTCAAGCGTTCACAAAGAGGTGAAGGATCGGTTAAAGGAGCATCGAATTTTTTCAATGAGTCCCTCGCTACGACTTTAATTTATTTTGAGCAGCGCAAGAAATGTTTATGGTGAAAGTACTGAAAACTACGGTTTTTTGGCTGTAATCGTTGCGGGGAACACCTTCAAATAATTCGATGCGTCTTTTTTCCTTCCTGCAGCTGGGTTTGCTGCTGGGGTGCTAGGGTTATTCAGGCGGTTTTATTGTAATGCTCAATTTTCAGAATTCAATATTCAAATAAACTACTTTACAGTCACAAAAAAATGGAAGAATGGAAATTATCGTTTCGCGAAGTCTACAACAGATCACCCACCGCCAGTGATATGTCAGTTGCGCCTAATCACATAAAAGGTATAAGCTAGGTTAAATATAATTGACAAAACTTCTGTTTCAGCCCTATTTTTAACCGAGACAAAAAATGTGCAAATGGAAGAAAAACCAGTAAAAAAAGGAATTAAACGAAATAATTTAGAAATGAAAATGATGGAGAATGAGCAGTTTAGTCCTGTCAAAAAGCGAGTGAAGCTCAATAAATTTGCTACACAGAATGGAGAAGAAACTGTTTCTATCAGAACATCACCAAGAAAGGTTTCATAATTGAATTGACTTTTAAAAACCGATGCTTTACAGAAGGTCGCACTTTTCCAAGCTTCTCCAAAAAAGACACCACAGGATAAATTTTTTCTGTCTCCGAAAAAGGTGAGTAGTTTTTCGTTTTTCAAGAAAGATGAGAGGAATTAATAAGTATAATTTCGTTTCTTTATTTTTAGAATTCCACGGGCGCTGTTCCATTCATGTTCGATGACTTCTCCCCAATAAAAGCATACCCTGGAAGCACTTCAAAATCTGCTGTGAAATGCACGTTGACACCGATCAAGTCTCCAACAAAACGACCTTATCAAAGACAACTGATGAACAAGGTTAGCTATCAAGTTTTGACAACTCAAATTAGAAAACAAACCGTTTTAGTTCCTAGTTCCAAAAAAAATTAACTATGTTTTTCATAAAGTATGCTAGAAATAAATTGACAGAAAATTTAACTCGCGATGCCTCACGTTCGAAAATTATAATTGTTAGTTCGTAATCCAGTCCCCTTAGTCCCCTTGGAAACGTCGACGTATACGTGGGATTATTTCTCGGGTGTGCCACACCTTTTTTAATAGGTTTCGTAGCAGTCGCATACGGGTCAATGAAATTGAAAAAGACTTCGTGTGAAATTCGAGAGGACAAAGATCAGGTCAATTTATAGTAACGCTCTATAAATATAGCTCCTAGTTTTTTTGGATAAAGTTTTTCCTCACTGAATAGATTGGATCTTTTTGAGCTTTGTTGAATGCTTGCTAAGATTTGGAGGTCATAAATAAATAAAAAAAGTTATTAAGCATCTCATATTTCTTTTCAAGTTGTTCTGAAATAATTTAATTGTCAAGTTAGTCCCTGCACGAGATACTACTTCTCCTGATGGTTCGATTCAATTAGTCTTGCTTGAGGCGACCATCGACTTCATCCGTTTTGATAGCCACTCTCATATCAGAAACAGAACTTGCAATCGGAGGAATGTTTTATGGCTAATTAAAATAGCCACTTTCTTCAGTTTCTCAGCCCCTTAACCAAAATATCTTGTTTTTTGTCCGTCCCTTTTATTTTCAACATCAAGGTGTTTGTGATTTTCCAGCCCATTGAACAGGCGAGTGTGTTTCACACATAAAACACTCATCTTCCATATAGTTTCGGTTCTCGACACCCCCAACGATGATTATGATGAATTCCAGTTCAGACACCGTCGGTTGGCATTAGTGGCGGTGGTGTTATTAATACGATTAACTCACATTCAAACAGGGATAACCAACGTTTTTTATTCCATGTGATGAAACTTAATAAGCCACATAAGAGTCACAATTCTTCTTATTCTTTCGAAGTAATAGCTATTAGAGAAAGAAAAGGTCTTCGAGATTAGAAAACCGTGTCGTTTTGAAAAAAAGTTATTACTGGGCTGGATATTATATATATATATATATATATTGGCTAAAATTAATGGGCTTACAACAATTCTTTCAGGATCTTGAGATGCTCCTATTACCTACTCCCGAAAAAAATCCAAAAGATGAAGAGCCGGTAGAAGAGTTTGATGATGAAACGTGAGTTTTCGTTTCTAGAACCAGAATATCTACTTTCTATCATTTCAGCAGTGAGGAAGTATCCAAAGCAAGAACTCATAAACCTGCATCCAGAAGACTTGGCGGATCATCGAAAAGCGAACAAAACTTCCAGAAAATCAATTTGAGAAAGAAACAATTTGTTCGTGGAAAAGTAACAGCAGAACAAAAAAGAAAGTTGAAAAGGAAGCAAATGTTTAAGAAAAAAGCATAAATTATCCCTCTTTCTACTTTTTTCATATTCTTATTTATTATTTTATTTAAATATGTGGTATGTGTTCTTAAAAACTAACAGATTAACATAAAAATAGATGTTCTCAGCGTAGAAGTCAACATTCCCATCTTACGATGCAGAAAGACATTTCCATAAAAAGAGTTCATTGCAATAAAGCTCAGTTCAAGTCAAAATAAAACACTGTTTATTACTTTTCGATAGTTATTAGAAAAAGTTTGGAAGTGAACTTTTGGGAAACATGGAAAACAATTCGGCTAGAAAAGAACAACATGAATGAAATCCTTATAATAAAAGAGAAAGTGCAAAGGGACAAGATGTCTAATTCGTTTAATGAATGGGGATGAGGGAACAATGAGGGGAAGACACTAGACACGTGAAAATTGAAACAGAATAGTCAAAATCATATTTTAAATTTCGCGGAACTCAGCTGGCTTCTTCTGCGACCGGCTCTCCTCTTCCTGCAAAAATCGGTCCCACATGTCAACGATGACGTCATGAGAGAACACGGATCCACCATTGTTATCGATGAGATGAGTAATAAACACTCCGTCAGATTTCAACTTGTAATCGACGAATTTGTCGAGAACTTGAGAAGCTGAAAATCCGAAAGAATAAGATATAATTAATGGAGATTGAATTTCTGAATATCTTGAATCCTTTCTGTAAAAAGACACCGCCTTTTTTCCACAGATCCCCCTATTTTCCATGTCTCGTTATTATGACACCTCTCCTCATTCCGAAAAGTGCGCGCTCATGATGCAATTCAACGGACAATCGGATGGCCTTGTCAACTCAAATTATATGACCAGAACCATCAACCTAACCGACCGCAATTAGTAGTTTTCCCTCCATGAACATTGTTGACTTACATCGAGAATCGTCGTCGCTCACGTTGTTTTCTACTTGTAGGTATGACTTGATATGAGCTTTGCGGGCACCACGGAACAAAAGTTTACGGGTCCAGTTGACAAGATTCAAGAAGGTGGCAATTCCAACGATGACGAGCCAGAACCACAAGAAGACGTAGACCTGAAATGAAAAATATTAATTCCCAAGATATAAAAGTTTTCACAGTCAAGGATGCTGTAGTATTGCAGTGGGTTCTAATTTTGTCTTCTCTGAATCCTCTAATAGAGCGGCATTTGAATGAAACTGGATTTCTTTCCATTAGAGAAATCAAACGAGACTAAATTGGATCAATGGTAACAGAAACAAAAAAGAGAGTGTTTTAATTTTTAATATCATGCTTCGAAACCCTGAATTGCAAAATCTAGACATATTTGGAAGTTTTCAGATCCTCAAAGTTTCCCAGTGTATTCTGATTTCTGTCATCCTTTTTCAGTCCCTATTTTCTTTTTTCTCAGTTTGATTGACACCAACTCGATCATTCCAATTCCATCGTAAAACATTTAACACATTTTCATGCATGAAATACGAGTAGGTGTCAAGGCCTTCTAATCTAAGGCATTCTAATAGAACCTCTTCTTCCACACCCAGATGCTTATCTTCTACATTTTCCTTACCTTCTCATTGAACATATTGATCATCAATACACATTGAACAGTGTGTCTATGCTTGTTTCCGAGCACACGCACCTCAAAATCGCACATGGTGACTCTGAAAACTAATATACGTGTCCCTGGAATTCGAAATTGGAATTTTCAAAAGGAGAATTTCATTCATTTCAATACCATTTCTTCTCGTTTTCTCAATTCTCTACGTAGCGCGGTAAACACATTCTATCGATGCGATTGAACAAGAGTATTTGCGTTGCAAATACATACCGTAAACGTTTATTGGAAGTCGTGTAAACAGGAAGAATTCCGATGAATTCGTTGAATCGAAACAATGGATATTTGTGTGAGAAAAGTGGCACATTCATCATGATTTATGAGCCATTCTTTAGAGATATGGATAGAAAGGTTGACGATTTCAATAGAATAATTGATATTAATCGGATTTTAATGTGAGGGAAAGGTTAGGATCAGTATTTTTGATCATGGCATTTCGATGGCTCATTCATCTATTGAAAATATTTGGAAAAATTCAGATCTATTATAAATTCCCCAATTTCCTGTTTGATAATTTAGTTTTGGATGGTATATAGCTGCAGTTCCTAAGCATCTATAAACTATAAAGAAACACTTCACACACGTTCTCGGAATATAGAACATCATGAGGTGAACTTTCCTTATAAAACTTGGCTTGGTGCCAAGTTATTGTTGCGCCACGGTCCCTCTCCATCTCCCTCACTTGGTCACTAACGTGCCAGCGTCCTACATTTCTCTATTTGCTTTGGCACCAAATGTGTCTCCTTTTCGTCATCAACCAGACATTTCTCTTGTCTTTCTCTCTGGTTTTAATCGAATGTTACTGTCACCTACATTCGACCTCTCCCTCAAAAAAAAACACAGGGTCTCTGCCCTCTCCATTTGAGAGAGGGAGTGAGAAGGTCCTCGCTCATTACGCTTGTATGCATTTGACCTCGTAAAGAGGCGCCTCTTCTCAACTAAGGAAACAAAAGAGATGAGAAGATACGGATACCAAATGATTCATTTTTAGAAGATATTACCTCGGGAAATGACCACTTTCCTCCCATTCTCGTCCATTCAGAATATCCGAAAGAATTCCGATTCCCCAGAAAGTGTATGAAGTTCCAAGGAAGCTGAAATTACTCAGAGATTGAAGCTTTCGAATTATGACGAGGAACAACATACTTGTTAAGAATAATGAATTGAAAAATGATTTGAACAAGGTAGAGAAATTTGACGAAAAGGTACAGAAGAGACAAGTAGCTTCCTCCATAGGTGAATGAAGAAGCTGAAATTATATTATTTAGAATTATATTAATGCCCCAACCTTGGGGCAATAATATAATTTATTTTTCAATTTGCCTGGTTTGTGATCCTCTTTAAAGTTCCCGAGTGACTAAAAACCAGTTGTGTGCAACGTTTTTTTCTTCCATTTTCAATCCTATTTTGTTTAACCCCATTATCTCCTTATTTCTCACCATCTTGGTGCCGGCAAGGTCAATTACGAGTCGAGTGAAGAATGAAAAGAAAGAGGAAAAAGAATCATGGAAATCAGAATAAAAGAAAAAAAAGAAGACTTTGAGAATGACAAAACGAATTGAACTGTAGAACCTAAATGTGGCGGATCATTTGTAAGGAAAGGTCAGATGTTTTTTGGCAATTCGTCAGTTGTAAGATTAATGAAATGGGAAACGGAAAATGGCTTATAAACCTAATTCATTTTCGACTAAACTGGAAAACCGAAAAGACAGTTGGAACTAATATTATCAGACATCCCATGCCCTGCGACCTTCTATTAGGGGTATTTTTTCACTGAAAACCAACACTTGATTTCTTGAACTACAATCTTCAAAATTTCATCGATTCAATGTACTTTCGAATATAACCCTATTACAAAGTTTACATAGTAACTTCCAGACTTTCCCCCTCTCTTCAACTTCCGAAAATGGAAGTTGCTACATTGTTTGATCAAGACTGAATTCAAAGACCACATTTGTAGTTCCCTCTAATTCTCCTCAGAGGTAAAACTCTGAAACTGAATAAAAACCAGTTTCCTATTCTGCATTATACCCCCATTTTTTCCTTTTTCCATCTTCTTCCGGATAATCAACCGCACCCCTTTTTCGTTTGTAATGCCCAAAACGGAAATGGTGGCTAATTGAAAATAAAAAGATGTGTTTGAAGAAAAATATACTATTTTCTTTTGTATAAAAGAAGACTTACAGTATTTTGCGAAGCGAGATTGAAGAGTGAGAGATTCGTAAAGATGAGCTCCAGTTGCCTTTGCTGCTTCATGACGAGCTTTCTCATCAACACGATCGGCCTTCTTTGCTCCGAAAAGCATTTTCTTGAGAGCAACTCCAGAATTAAAATTCATAAGACGCCAGAAAAGAGATGGAAGATAGAAGAGAATGGCTTGAAGTCCAAGGATAAATGGTACCCACTGATAATACCCAATTTCAGCAGCTTCACGATCAATTTCAGAATCTGGGATGTATTTATCAGGGCTGATGAAGTATGTATTTTGAACGAAGCAGTAGTTTTCACTGTATTGCTCCCAAGCGCCTAAAATTATATTTCATTGGAAATCGTCTAGAGAATATGATTGAGATACCTGTGAATTGAGCTGGGATCCAACATTGAATCGGCTGTCCGACATACTGTTTAGCTGATAAAGTCAATGCAAAAATGACTAAAAGCATTGGAGTCCAGTAGTAATTAAGCCGATCGATAGCATCATCATCACCTTGTTTGTGTAGTCCCTTGAGGAAAGCATCTAAGAAGAACATTCTTCTTTCCTCAAATACTGATAGACTGGTCGGTTGGTCTCAACGATCGGAAGGAGACTAAAAGATAAAAATTTAGAGATACGCAGATACAGAAACAATGAAAAATATACATAGAAAAACAGAGCCCTATCAGAGAGGAAAGATTGAAATAGGGACGGAAAGAGAATGGGAAAAAGTGGGAGATGATTACGGTAGGTGGGGGACATTAAAAATTTGCATATCAGTTTGCAGACCGAACAACGGAGGAAACAAAAACGATGGTGTTTGGAATTCAGTACTATGAACTCTTGAAGTTTCATGGGAGAATTATGGAAATTGGAAGAGTTTTCAAATCGGAAGATGAGGTGAAAAGGATGACTGACTCCAAAGATTTTGACTAGAAAGTACAGAAACATTTTCAGAATTTCGTGTCCTACATCAGAATCTAAAACTACGGTTATGCACAACCTACACAGTCTATTCAAAAACCTTCGTTTCCATAATCTCTAGAATGACGAATTCCGAAAATACCTCTACAATATCTGAATGAATCATCAATATTCAAAAGTCTGTCTACTAAATTTTTGCAAAAAGAGAAATGATAAATGACCATGAACTTTTAAGAAGAAAAAAGAGAAAGTTAATTGTTTGTCGACACCTTTTTCTTTGGCGGGCATGACCTTATTGGCTCATTGAAACTGCCGAACATTCAATGATGAATGACTTTTCCCAGGATTCAAAGGGGCATGCCGACATGTCTTTTGTGTTATAGAATCAGATAAGAGAAAAAGGAAAAAATACAGTAACCGAGTGATTTCTAGATGATAGAAGCTCAATAGAATATTTGAAGAGATAGAGACAAAGAGAGAAGAAGAGACGCAGAGACATTTATAGTATTGTTGAAAAAGTCCCTCCGTACAAAACCGGCGAGATAGAGTCACAAAGAAAGGGACATACCGACACAGTTGCCGAGAGATTGACGCCATCTGATTGTCTGCGTCTCTCCGTCGCCAATCACTATTTCATGAAAAGGCGCAGTGCAAGCTCCGCCCCTTTTTACTACTACTGAATGACGACGATCGTTTTTCAACACAAAAATTTTTGAGGCGAAACGACGAGTAGTTTCTATTCTACACATACAAACATTTCTGCGATTTGAATCACAATCAAAACGACTACAAGAATACAGAAAATAAATAAATGAAAAGGTCAAATCTAATTAGAGTTTAGAAGAGATAAATAGTAGAGAAAAGGAAAGAAAAAAAGAGAACCGAAAAAATGTAAAATTGAATAACAAAATAAACAAAAATGTTATGTAAAAATAGATAAAATTTGGGGAAAGAGTCAACCCAATATTTAAAAAAAAAACAAGAAAAAAAGCCAAAAACGTATGTTTTGACTTTGGTAAAAACCGATAAAAGTTTTATTATTTCAAATCAAACAATGTGAGAAAAAGAGTTATTAAGGAAAAAATAAGGTCTAAACAAGATAAGAAGAGAAAGAGAGCTGACTTTCGAAAACATTACATTTCTGACTCGTCTTGGAAGTTTTTCAGAAGTGGAGCTGCATCTTTTACGAGAAGAGGTGGAGCTGAATATGGAGGTGGAACTGCTGTATTGAAACGCCTCCACATATCACGAATCAATTCAACAACTGGTGTTTTTCCATTATTTAATTCAATTAATCGGAGCAAGAATACAGTATCTGGAGAGAGAAACTCAGAAACGAATTGTTGAAGTTTTCCACGATTATTCTTCACCTTTGGATCAATCTAAAAATTAATCGGAGGTTCGTTTTAGATTTTCAGCTTCAAAAACTTACATCTTCAACGTATGGACGAATGAAATTCTTAGAGACAGAAGTTCCAGAAGCTCTCCAGAACCAATAGATTGTATTCGCAATAGTAACCACTGTTAAGAAGCACAACCACCACCATAGAGCGACGAAAATTTTCTCATTGAACATATTGATCATAAGAACACATTGAACAGAATGTTTATGAATGTTATCGAGATTTCTGACTTCATATTCACACATTGTGACTCTTGGGAAGTTTCCAGTCTCTGGCCATTCATTCCCTTGCCATAAATCAGCTGTTACTTCGGCTCCCCAGAAATAAGAATCAACTCCAAGCATACGTTTTAGAAGGAAGAATTGAAGGAGAACATTGACAAGGAAAAGAACTTTCATGAACTGAAATACATTTGAATATATAGTTTGAATTAAACAAAAAAGTTCTTACCAAATAAGAAGTGAGAACTGCAGATCCATTAGCTCGGTTCTGGAAACCAGATAACTGTTTGACCATCAAATTACGGTTTCTCTTTTGACTTATATATCCAGCAATTGTTGAAATTGTTCCTTTTCTAGACTCTTCATTTCCTTCAGTGGCTGTGCAAGTATTACAGAGGGAAGTTACATTTTGTCCTAAAAAGTTGAAATATTTCAAAAGCTCTAGAAAAACAGAAACATACCAGCCATTCCATAGAAAAGTCTCCAAATAACAACTGGGAAGTAGAAAAGGATAGCTTGAAGAGCCAAAATGAATGGGACCCACTGATAATAACCAATTTGATTCGTCTGTTTCAGAGATGTTGTATTCTGTTTGTCAGCTATCAATTGCTCCCAGTTATAGCTTCGTTCTGCTTTGTCCTCTGAGAACGGGACAAAGAACGTGTTCTGTACATAACAGTAGTCTAATGCATATTCTGCCCACCATCCTTTATAATATGCCGGGAACCAACAGTCGATCGGACTGCCCACGAAACTAAAAAAAGAAGAGATGAGAATGTTTTGAAAGTGGGTTAGAATGTGAAAATGAAAGAAGGACAAACCTCCATCCAGTGATAAAGGCGGAGGAAAGAACTAATCCAATGGTTGTGGCACAGTAGTTAAGTTTATCAACAAAATCACCGTCAGGCTGTGGAGAAACTGCCGACAGCAGATTCTGGATGACGTTCATGTCTTAAGCTCCACCAGAATCCACTGCTAAGACAACGGGGCAACTTTGGATGTCAAACTGAAAAGAGGATGAATTTACGATGCAAAAATGATGGAATAGTAAAGAAGGACAGAAGGACAGTACACGCAGTCACAGAGGCATTCGAGGTCGTCTCTGCGTCTCATCGCGCCAACAACATGACTGGACACAGAAACAGAAACAGAAAGAGATGGAGATGGAGATGGGGCGGAGCTTCTCTTCCGATGGGGACTGTCTGTGTCTCTATAGGCAACTGTAGAGACGCAGGAGGTTTTACAGAAAACTGACGGAGATGACAACGGCGACATGAGAAAAGAGAAAGAGATGAAAAAAGGAAAATGAAGATGCCGATATATGGAGAAGAGAGAAGATACTGTAGGAATATTAATGAGGTGCAATCGAGAAAACTGTTTTTCCGAGTATTAAGTACTTTACGGGGGTTTTCTCTTCGAAAAAAGGGTTGTACTTTTGGTGATTTGAGGGCTTTTTGATGGAGGAGGAGAGAGGAAAAAAAATGAAAGTGTTCGATTTGCAAATAAAAATATAACTATAGGAGAGGAAATAATTTTGCAGAAAGAAAGAAAAACACGTGGAATGTTCTGGATGGGATTGATGATTCATTTATAGATCAGAGGCGGTATAGTGTAATCAATGGTGAGAATGAGATCCTTAAAACCTACAAAAACTTGGAACTTGTAGGAGACTATCGAAAAATGATTTTATGAAATCATTTTTTGTAACTCTAATAGAAGAGCTAATAACCGATATAGTAGTAGATTAAGAGAAATATCGACTATTTGAAACGTGCCCTAAAAGATAAAATAGTTCCATTCAGTTAGCGACATAGTTTTGTTTCAACCTGACTAATACTTTCTTTGAAAAAGAGATGTCTCGATACGGCGTTAAAAGAATCTTGAAGATGGAGTAGCAGCTGTTTGATTCTATTTGCACTCGACATGCGTAACTGGTACCCCGAGACCAGATCCATTTTAGGTGCAGAAGAAAAGATGTTACATTTTATGACAATTTGTTCAATGAGGAGCTTGCTGAGCGTTGTGGAATACTGTCATGAGAATGAAAAGAAGACACGAAATCTTTCATTATCACCATTGATGAAAGTTCTGCTTCTTCTTTACATTATTTAAGATATAGAACACTCGTAAAATGCATTGTTTTTGCTTGTCAATGTACCTTTTCTCTTTCCAGCAAGCCGCCGCCTCCGTATCTTTTTTTTTCGGACGATCAACACACAATACTGTTTTCTTTTTTGACTCATACCATGAACGTTGTAATATAATAGAGGAAAAAAAGAACACAAAAAGAAACGAAAGCGACCGCTTTTTGGGAAATGACGGTCTTTTTTGAAGGCGGGGAAGACATCCTGAGAAATATATTTGTGAAAATGGCATTGATTTGAATTTGTGGGGTTTTTGATGTTACCGACAAAAGGTGTTAACTTGTGTTGTTTTTTTTGTGTGTTGAATATCAATTTGGATAGATTTGAAATGAACAGTACAAAAAGGTGATCGTTCTTAAGAGTGGAAATGCCGGTGCCTTTATATTGAAGGCCGGACAGTCGACAATCTTCTTGGCTGTGTAAATATGTTCGAGAATATTTCTGGAATGCTTGAGTTGTTACAGTTTGAAATAGGCTCTGAATGCAAGAACTGCTCAATTTCTGATTCTGCAATTCTTGCAAAATTGACCAATGTCCTGGAAGTACATCATCGTTGAAGTTGTTCATAAGATCAAAGTTCTGTTTTCAGAAAGAAAAAAAAAAGATGAAAACGAATATAGTTCAAAGGAGAATGACATGTGAATATCCCAGAGGGGATATCATTCATAACATATCTCAACACATTTCCTCCAGATTTTCTTTTCTTTATTTAATGCATTCCAAAGTTTCATGAGTTTGCTGTGTGAGGACAATTTCTACCTCAACAATGTTGTTTGAAATAAAACTGTGATCTGAGTTTTTGAAGTTTTTCGATCATGGATAATATGATATTTTTCTTATTCAGTTCAAGTGAGAACAAAACTCTCTATTCTGAAATTTAATTACCATGTGCTTTTTCCATGAAAAATGGCCAAGAAGCTGCTGTTTCGTGTTAATTATGTGCCAAAATTTAAGCATGTGTCCCTGAGGAAACTTTAACTTCTCATTTCTTTCAAAAACTCATTCTTCCCGACGACTCTTTTCTCTTCTGCATAATCCTTTTTGGTTTCAACCATTCTTACTGATATTTATTATGTTTTTCAAAAAATGAATTGTGTTTTTTCTTTTTTGTTTCTTTTTCATTTATCAACATCTTTCTCTTTCCCAATTTCTCAATGTATTTCATTCGAATCGAAATCTCAAAAAAAAGTGCATTCTGAAAGGAGCTCAGAAAAGGTGACCAATCCGTCCAGGTTGATTCGTGGAAAACAATGAAAAATGCATGAAAAATGAAGAGACTGAGCCACGGTAAAAAGTTGAGAAAAGTTGAAGAAAAACGACCTGATTGTCACTTACTATTCGTCTGGAGTAACCAAAAATGAGGAAGAGAAGGAGGAAAAGGAGGAAATGTAGTCGTTAGTTGGATTACTTTTTCGAGGTCGACTCTCTTGTTTTTCTCGAAATGATACTTGTTTTACTGAAGTCAGGATTCATGGAATTCAATTTTCGAAACTTGAAGTTTGAGTTTTTGAACACTAAAGATCGTTCAAAGTTCTTTTTAAATGTTTCCAAACTCATTTCTCTCTGGTTTTTGTATTGTCCTTCGAAATGCCCTTCTATTATAACTTTCCAGTGTTGAATTGATAATATAATTTTACATTGAAAGAGTTATTGAAAAACACTATTCGCTCCGATTGTTTAACTTTTTGCTCTCTCGTCTATTTTTGAGACAACCAATAGATAGATTTACTACTCATTTTCCCATCAAGAAAATGCTCATTGAGCTCTATATTCTCAAAAGAGACAAGGTAAACTGATTGCTTGTTTCCGTAAGACAAGTGCACGTTGGTCTCCATGCATATATACGCCATTCGATACCCATTCCACAACAATTATACCAAGTTTTGATACATTTTATTCTTTCCTTCTGTTTCTAAGATCATTTCGTTCATTGAATATTCAGATCTTCCGAATAATGGGCAAAAATACATTGAAACGGGCAATTGAACTGGATGTCGTTGACTTTGCAGAGCATACAAGTGCTCATGGCATTCCACGTGCATACGTTTCAACTGGATGGAGAAGATATATGTGGTTACTTTGCTTTCTTTTTTGTCTTTCTTGTTTTGGGCATCAAGCTTATCTGATTGTAGAAAGATTCAACAGGTATGAAAAAGTAATCTTACTAATAATAGGACATGATCCTTTCAGAAATGATATAATTGTTGGAGTTGAAATCAAGTTTGAAGAAATCAAGTTTCCTGCTGTAACAATTTGTAATATGAATCCATATAAAAATTCAGCTGCTCGGGAGCTAGGAGCCATCAGAAATGCAGTGAGTCTTTCTATGAAAAACTTTTCTTTCACGTCATTATTTCAGTTAGAAGCATTTGAAATGGCTATTGATAAAAGTGATGGTAATTCTCACTCAAAAAGAAAGAAAAGATCAGTGAACTCTAAAATGATATCAGTTGATTTAATGTGTAAAGAAGATCAGGGAATGCTGATGGCACATGAGTTTGGACACATGCAATGTGTAAGTTATTCCTTTTTGGCTCACTTTTATTCATCAATTATACTCTAGATATGCATAACATTTGATGACACAGAAATAGAAGATGAAGTTTACTGGAACTGCCATCCGAAAGATCATTGGGTTCATGAAATTTGCCACGTGAATGAAGAGAATAATCAGTTTAAAACATGCAAATGTCACGAAGAAAGTTGTGTTGATGATGGAAGCATAGTCCGTGCGAAACTCATTATACTGTACATGAATTGTCTTCAATTTCAGAAACAGATGACGTGGCCTCTTCTATTATCGAATAATGGATCAAAGCTCTGTATTTCAGTAGAATCCGGTGGTCCCAGTTATTGTGCTTCTGCTCAAAAATTCAAAGTTTCTTCGTGCAAGAGTTGTAATTGGTTAGGAAAATGTGATGAAATGGGAGAGAATGAGTTGGAAGAAGGAAATAATGACAATTGTCTGTGTCATCATGGAAACTGCTTTCAAATCCGAAATGTCGTAAAGGTGATCTGAAACAGATGATCTGAAATTAAGCATTGCAATACTTTAGAAAAGAAAGAAGAGAACACCAGAGAGAAAAGTTCACGAACGTCTTTTGAGTAGATACGAAGGCCTTCTTGCTGTTTATTCACACTGTAATTGCACCAAACAACACGGTTGTGTTTCTACTTCGGTTTGCTTTTTTTTATCATTTTTACCAAAAATTTCTCATTTGAGGTACCTGACATGGATTTGGAGAATTCAAATAAGACATGTTTATGCTTCTACAACAAGAAAAACGAGCAAGTTTGGCCTTGTTATAAAGAACCGGAATGGGAAGAGAGGAAGTGCAGCAGGTTGAGTTTTGAATAAGAATTCGAGATCTTTAAACTTTCCATTTATAGATGTAATACAATGGGAGACTGCGTTTATACAGATAATCCAAAGAAACAAAATATATCTTGTCTTTGTGCAACTCCTATCAAAATGTGTGTGAGAATTGATCCTCCACAAACAAATGAAACAAGTTTAGGTTGGTAATTAAAATGATTCAGAAACTGAAACTTTATATTTTCAGACGATCGTGTTGTGAAGTTTTGGGATATTCAACCATCAACAACAATGTCTCCAATTATAAAAAAGAAAGAAGAAAGAGATAAAGCATATGGATATACGGTAACTCTTTTTCATTGAAACAGGAAAAATGTTGAGTTTCAGGGTGTGAAAGATAGGATAGCTCTGCGTGCAAAAGCAATGGAAAATATCATTTTTGCTGTTGATGCATTGACGGAGAATCAAAAGTGGCAGATTTCTTATAATAAATCAGATTTTATTATGAAATGTTCATTCAATGGAAAAGAATGTAATGTTAAACAGTGAGTAAACATCATATTAATCCTTTTATACAAACTAATAAATTTCAGTGATTTCGTTGAATATCTTGATCCAACTTATGGAGCATGTTTCACTTATGGTCAGAAATTAGGAAATATCACAAATGAAAGATCAGGACCTGCTTATGGTAAGTTAAAGATTTGTGGGATTCTTAACACTAGATTATTGAAGGATTGCGTCTGGAAGTGTTTGTGAATGTAACTGAATATCTGCCAACAACAGAAGCAGCTGGAGTCAGATTAACAGTTCATGCGACAGATGAACAACCATTTCCAGATACTCTTGGATTCTCAGCTCCAACTGGCTTTGTTAGCAGTTTTGGTATCAAACTAGTAATATTTTGAGCGTTTTTAAATTATTTCAATTAGTAATTATTTAGAAATCAATGGTCAGATTACCTGCACCTTACGGAGATTGCGTTAAAGAGGGAAAAACGGAAGATTTCATTTATACGCAAAAGGCTTATAATACAGAAGGATGTCAGCGGAGTTGTATTCAGAAGCATTTATCACAAACATGTGGATGTGGAGATCCAAGATTTCCACCTTATAGAGAATCCAAAAACTGTCCAGTAGATGATCCCTATAAGAGTATTTTCAATAAAAGTTTATTCAAAATCAAGGAATTTTTCAGGAGAATGTATCAAAAACGAAATGCACGTGGCAACGAGGGATTCCAAAAAGTTAGGTTGTTCCTGTAAACAGCCATGCAAGTAATCTTCTTCTCCTGTATAAAAACTCATGCTGAATTTTCAGCCAAGACGTGTATTCTGTGTCATACTCTGCCTCCAGATGGCCAGCAATAGCTGGTGATTTGTCCGGATGTCCACATGGAATGGCTGCACATCACTGTCTTAATTATAAAAGAGAACAAGGATCAATGATTGAAGTTTATTTTGAACAACTCAATTATGAATCGCTTTTAGAATCTGAAGCATACGGTTGGTCGAATCTTTTATCTGATTTTGGAGGTCAACTTGGATTGTGGATGGGTGTTAGTGTTATAACAATTGGAGAAGTAAGCACATATTAGAAGAAGTATATAGGAATCATTCTATTACAGGTTGCCTGTTTCTTCTTCGAAGTTTTCATCTCAATAATAAGTTCAAATCGAACAAAAAGACGTCCGGCCCGGAAATCATTCAGCTCTTCTCTTCGGTGTTCAACTGATTATAATTTGAACAAAGACGGGTTTAATTTAGATAATTGATCTCATTTCTAGTCAATAACTATTTTTTTTTGTCAAAAACGCTTGAAATTATTATTAACAAATGCCACAAACAAGAACATATCAATACCATATCTTCAAAGATGGTACATAGAAAAGATTGGATCAAATTGTAAGTGGAACAGTTCGAATATCTCCAGAAGTTATTTTCCAGTAGCGTTGAAGCGATTATCATCAATTGGTAATCTAATTGAAAAACCAGCAAATCCGCCCATCAGCTGATATTTCAAAGTAATTATATTTAGTCAGAAGAGAAACATACTTTTCCTGTGGCAATCATGATGAATAGAGTAAAAATTATAACGAGTAGAAGTAGATGGTTCATTTTCAAAAATGAATTGATGAAAAAGATACTGAACAGCTTTTTATAGTGATTTGTATTGCACAATAAAATGAAACAAGAGTATCGTTGCAAGTCATTTCGATGATGATTTTTCGATGACGATTTCAAAATTTATTGTGCCAATTTTTATCGACAACAAACAAATTTTTTGTGTTTTAAATTCAAAGTGACCTACTACATTGACTACTGTGTTGAATATTATGAATGATCCTATTAAACGAAATAAGAAAAAAAAATTAACAAATCAAGTTTATTTATGATTTGATTGGAGATTCACTTCAATTGAGATCCTAAGAAATAAAGAGAGAATGAATGAGAGAACACTAACGGATATCCTTCTTTTATTTGGTAGCAGTCGCGGTACCATAATCTTCAACCCATTTCTTATATTTTGCTGCATTATCTCCAGCCAACAACTCTTCGTATGCTTCTTTATGACGTTCCAAAAAGTAGGAAAGCAAGACACGGTGAAGGTACAAATATTGCTGACAATAGAAAAAAAATTACAAAATTTCGAAGTAAACTTACGAATTCGTTTTGAATAGACCACGGACGATGAGATCTGAGCTCTTTTAGTAATTCATTCATTGCCATACAATCCTCTCCAGCCATCATTTTATCTTGAACATAGGCGATTGCCACAATTGTTCCGGTACGACCAATTCCTGCAGAGCAATGAACGAGAATTGGATTCTGATTTCCACGTGTTGCCGAAAGAAGATTCTGAACTTTTTGCATATTTGCAATGTCAATTATGCCGAAAACTCACAATAGCAGTCAAGTTAGTCTGTGGAACACCACGATCCGGCCAATTTTCCCACTGAAGATGCTGAATAGTCTTGGATCCTTCAGCCCAATCAATTTTCAGACTTGTAACATTAATACACTGCTCATCTGGGGACATTTTTTTGGAGCCAAGATTGGTCACAATAATTTGATTGGGAGCTTCCCCAAATGTCAATTTCTGGTCTTTCTCCAGCGGCCAATATTGGTGACATTTGATTTTGGACATCTCAATACAATTACATAACATTATAATGCATTCAACTTTCTCCTGAAGTGCCATTGCCCAGAATGAGTGTTGAGTATTCTCCAGCGGTCCTTGCGCACAAATGAACTTTTTTGGATTATGAGCAGTTCCGAGATAGTTAGCATGGATATAATCGCATGGAAGACCAGGGAATTTGATGACGATACGTCCTTTGTCTTGACATGGGACGTCTTGGTATCTGGAAATTTAATTTCGTTTAGAAAAGGCTAAAGATAGTCTGGTTAATACCTGTTCTTATCCTTATTGGCATTGAATGCATCCGTTGTCATTCCCTCTGGTACATACTTTGCAAGAGCACGGAACTCTTCGACCAATGCTGGGACACCCATATCAAGAGTACGTTGAACCCAAGGTCTCACCTGAAATAAACGTTGAATGAAAAAAAATAACCTTTTTTGGTACTGACCACAATCATAGCTTTCTGATTAGGCTGACCCCCTTTTCCATTTGCCGGAGTTTGACTTGCTGGAGTAACTACAGCTCCTCCATTCTTTTCCGATGGTTTAGCAGATGAATTACGAGAAGTTTCATGAGTGCTTTCGCAACTTTCATTCCCAGGCGGACTCTTTCTTCCTGGAGTGTTGGCCTTCTTGGTTCTACAATTGTGTTGTTGAACGTCAGTTTCCAGTTCTAAAACTTACTTTTTTGCGAAACACATTCTTCCGAATCACTTCTTTTTCTGACAAGAAACAGCGGTTCCGTTTTCAAAAGTTGTCGAATTTGTTCAACCTTCTCTTCGTTGGACGATAATTGGAAATATTGTATTCTTTAGTTACGAAGGAAGACGGGCGGAACACGTGGAATTAAACAATAAGAAAAGGTCACGTTCCGTCAAAAGGTGAAAGCACGGCCAGTGAAAACATAAATTATCAAATCAGGCCTCTTTTGCTTTTTTTTGTTGCTACAGTATCAAACCTGCTCGAATAGGACATTCTGAAAACAAACCACAGTGGGAAGAGCAATTACATGATCGTAACGCTCAAAGTGGAGGGAATTAACATAAAGGGGCCAATTGTGAAATGAAGAATGATCTGAATACATTCCGCATTCCTATTTTCAAACAAAAATGTCAAGAAATTTCGGACAAGAATTTCTGGATGAAATCTCCAGTTTTGGAGAAAAAATATGTTTGGTAAGTTAGAATTCTTTATTTCTTCTCAACAAACTGAAAATTTAGATTTGGAAGAAATCTCCAATTTCTTTCATTCTCTTTCAAAAAACTGTAAGGAAATGGAAAAGAATTATTGAAAGTAAGAAAACAACTTCTCTGAATCCACTTCGTATTGCTCTTTTTTGCACTAATTCTCCTGATATTCTGGCTATAATTCTTGCATCTCAACTATCTGGAATTACAGTAATCCCTCTCAACCCTTCTTACAAGACATGTAAGTGCTTATGCTTGAAAAACTTCCAAACTTCTCAAAATCGTTATTCAGATGAAATAGAGAAATATATTTCGGAAAGTAATGCTAACTTTATAATTATCAGTGATGACGTGGATTTGGATAAGTTTGGAGAATCAGAAGTTCATACGATATCGGAAATGTTGGCAGAATATAGTGATGAGCTTCATGAAGACGAGGATACAAAGAATCTACCATCTGGTGTCATTATTTTTTTCAGTTCTGGAACCACAGGACCTCCTAAACTCTTCGAATATAATCAGAGGATTCTCTGTTCTCAAATCGATCAAATCAAGAAAATTCGTTCGGAGCCTCGATTTTTCTCTCCTTTGGAATCTGATACTTGCTATGGAGTTCTTCCATACTATCATGCTGGTGGATTGATTACAGTACTCTCAATGATATTCTCTGGATGTACTGTACTAGTTAATGAAAGATGGAATGAACAAGAATTCCTATCAAATTGCCAAAACTTTAAAGTTTCTGTTCTATTTCTTGTTCCTCCAGTTCTTAATTTTTTTGCAAATCATCCATCAGTTTCGTGTTTTGATTTGTCTAGTTTAAAAACGATTTATGTTGGAGCTGCAGCAAGTCCCTCTGAAAATTTCCTGAAAGTATCGAAGCGATTGAAAGGCCTTCAAAATTTGATTCAATGTAATTTACTTTTTTTTTGAACAGGACTATTGATGAAAATTGATTTTAGTGTATGGAACAACAGAATGTGGTGTTCTTCTTTGCAGCACTGGAAAAGGTATTTGTGATGGGAAGACAGTTGGAATACCGTACCCTTTGGTGGAATTGAAGAGCAATAGAAATAATGAGATCCTTGTAAAATCAATGACAGGAGTGGAAGAAGGCTTTATGGAAACAGGTAACAATTCTTCTTACAACATTGTGTTTCATACTATTCCAGGGGACCTTGGATGTTTGAGTTACAAGTTAAAGGAGCTAATGATAGTTGGAAGAGTTAAGGAAATGATAAAAGTTCGTGGATGGCAAGTTAATCCAAATGAAATTGAAGAAGTTATTCGAAAAGTTGAGGGTATACGGGATTGTGCGGTTTATCAGGTATTTACCAATTCAAACATAAAACTTATAAGCTCGTTTAAGTATTTCCGATTTAGTTGAGACTTTACATTCTGAAAGTTTTTCGAGATTTCTAGCAATATTTTTTCATGTTTCAGGATATAAACCAAGACAAGTTGCTCGCTAAAGTAGTTGGTAATCCAGAAACTAAAATAGAGATTATGACGATTGTCAAAGGTGAGAATTTCGATTAATTTTTTACCAGACGATTTCCTGCGCTTCGCACCTCAACCTCCAGACTTTCGCTAAAACGCATACCCGCTCTAATGCATGATAAAAAAAAGTGTGTAAAAGGAAGAGACTCAAAGACACATCAGAGAAAAATCTCTTCATTTTACACTCTCTATTTAGGAGTTTGCATTAGAACGCTTGCGTTGACTATAGACCCACTTTGCTAGCTAAAAATAATAATAGTAAAGATATATGATTTCATTTTTCTAAAAGATCACTTGGCTTCTTACAAACATCTACATGACGTCACTTTCGTCACTGAACTTCCGAGGAATCCGTCTGGAAAACTAGTTCGGCATCTTCTTTTTCAATAATAACCAATGCTGTCAACTTTTATTTTGAATAAACAATTTAACCTTTAACTTTTCCGTTTTTATTGATGGAAGTTTTGTTGACAGGATACTTGATTATCATTCCGACTCTTCCACCCATGAGTCTGTGCCCATTGCGGCGATCGAACTGAAAAATCAAGAGATTGAATGAAAAAAAATGATAATAACGATATTACTGAAATTCTTTGATTCTGAGCGTGTCCTCCAATTCTATGACGGGGAGGAAGAGCTTCGAGAAGAACGGAGAAAAGGAATAAAATAATGAGCTGGAAGAGCTTCATTCTGGTGAAATGAATGAATGAAATGACAGTTTATGGCGATGAAAGAAAAGGGAAACTTTTTTTTTTCTTTCTGTTTTCTCAGAAACAGTTATGTGAAACTGTTAGATAGATGTGAACCCCGGGCTTCTCTCTTCAGTGATCAAAAATCGTAATATAAACCAAAAAATGATTGGGGATTCATCATAAAAGGGGATAATAAAAAAGGGGTAAGCGATTAAATTTTCTTTCACACTTTTTTAAAAATAGGAAACGAAATTTACTCAAAAATTCAAACCGTATGATGGTTCCTATATTAGCTATCATCCGAAACCCAATTGGAGATTCTATAAATCAAAAATATTTATGCTTGAGATTCAAATATTTTACACATAAACTGTTCCAAAACTGCAATTCTACAACAAATTATCTTCGTTTTCTCTATCAAAGTTTTCGATCAATGATTGCCAATCCTGAAACAATATAATTTATTTTATTTTTCGAAACTATGAGAACCAACCAAGGCACATGAAGATGCCGCTGCTTCGTCAGAAGAATTCACTTCACTCGCTTTGAAAAAGGATAAAATATCATTTGAATTGACACTTTGTTTTGATGGAGGCCCTGGAGGAGGAAGAATTGGAGGAACGAATGAAGATGTGTCAAATAAAGTAGCCAAAGGTCCAATTGGAAATGGCATTGAAGCATCAGAATCCAAATCAAGAAGATCTTCATTTTTGGTTTCTCTTGTTTCATTGGGATTCTCCACTTCTTCTATAAGTGGGCTATCGCATTGTGATCTTGATTCTTCTGGGTATTCAGTTCCGAATTGTGGACTTTCTCTACCAAATAACAGATTTTTCAGCTCTTCTTCATTTCCATTCGGTTGAGATTCTTTCGTTGTTACTTCTTTCTCTTTTCTCTCTCTGTCAGGTTTTGTTCCAGTTGCCAGATGCTATAACGAAAAATCTTTGACATTGAATAAATAATCTAAAACTGACGCTGAGAATTTCGAAATCATAGTTGTTGTAGCAGTTGATATTTTCAGCAAGAGTTTCAAATGCTTTTGAAGTCTTCCCATAGTATTCATATAACTCGTTTTGATAGTGAGTAAGAACATAGGACAGCAAGTTCGAACGAGATGCAGACAGAAGATCAACCTGAAATTTTATTGGAGTTGAAGGTTTCTTCAGATATTTCAGTTTGTCAAATCAAATTATAACTATTAGAAATAATCGAAACGACAGCTCAGAGTGAGCGCAGCCTATAATTTTAAAGGATTTTTCAAAGAAAAATTATAGGGATGATTTTGAGAAACAAACTGTGACATGTATAAAAGTCATATTTTTATTGCAGAGTCATCTATCATAGCCGAATATTTAAAAACGAGAATACCTTCTGTAAAGTGTCTGTTTTCAGCCTATCTAATCGCTCCTTATTCGTTTTCACTGTAGCTTGGGCTTCTCTGAACTTCTCCATCGATCCATCAATCTCGGGATCTAACTCCTCACTGGTTTTTTTCATCCATAAAAGACTTCCTCGATACTCCGTTCTACACATTTGCACAGCTTCTATCGTCTGAGAACAGTCTCCAACCGCTCTCTCTACGAAAACACTCAATTTGTTGTAAAATCTGGAAAACAAGCAATCGAAAATGAAATTTTCAATTTAGACACTAACGTAGACACTCCAATTCTAGCCGCATTCAGTCGATGACTGGAAAAAAGAAGAGACCTTCCAACAGCAATAAGAATTCTTCCAACAGCTTCTGTTTTGTCGATTTTTCCTTTTTCTTTCAAGTACTTTCCAAGAACGTTTTGAACGAGCGTTTCATCTGAAATCTTATCAGTTTCAGAAGAGCAACAAGAGAAATATATTAACCAAGAAGATAATTAGAGTAGTTATCAACATTGCTTAAAAGTTGGAACGAGGTTCCATGGACTGATCTATAGAGATTAAGACAGGTATCAAGTTCATTGTCACTTGCTTCTAGATGTTCGTCTTCCTGAAACTTTTTGATGAAGAATAATTGAAATGAAAACAGAATACCTTCTTTCCTAACTTCGTTCGAATAAACTGGCGAGCTGTCCAATAGTGTCTTTGCATTGTGTTAACCGTGGATTCATCTGTTAAACGAGCCATAAATCGGTCCGCATTCATCCCACTGGAAAAAAAAGCTGGATTTCATGAAATTTCAGTTATGGGAGTTAATATGTGTCCTAGAACATTGGTAAGGAATTATACTATGAACTGAACAATAGCAGTAATTGAAAAATACAATGATGTAAAGAAATGAATCACCTGGTGTTCCTTTCGTAAAACTGTGACGCCATGTCCAATTTGAAGAGCTCTTGGCGAAAGAGCACAAATTTGGAAATGAGGCAGGCGACGTCGTAGGAGCACGCCACCCCTCTCTTATCGACTTCTTCTCGCGACTATCTGCGTCTCTCCGGCTCCAACAACTTTCTCCCTACTCTCTTCTATTTCAATGTTATTTCCTTTCTCAGTGAAAAAGGCCTAAGCAATGGAAGAATAATGCGAAACGGTTCTACACTAAAATTTCATTCTACATCGTTCTCATCCCTTTTTTAAGTGCTGTCTCATTTAAAGATTTTAGCTAACAGCTCAGTTAATTGATAGAATCGTTCATTTTCTGATTTAAGATGAATTCCGAGTACGATCGTATACGGTACATAGACATGTAATCCTATTTAAACTGCTGCGTAAATAAGGTGTATGTCTACAATAAAGAACGCGCGCGTGGGCGGACTAGCGGAGCGTTGTTTCGAAAAACCAAAAAATTGATCAGTTTATTGAGGCTTCCATTCTTTTGTGTTTTGTCCCTTAAATTTGTAAGTTTTAAAAATGATTTTTATATTTTTTTATTGTAGAGCAATGGGAAGAGACAGTCCAAGAGATAAGAGGCATAATAACCGATCTCCGGGTATCGGCAAGCAAAAAAAGACCGTTCCAATTTTTCCGTTTCAGACAGAAAACGTCGTTCACGATCTCGTTCGAGAGACCGACACAGTCGGCGCGATTACAAAAGAGATGACAGTCCACGAGTTAAGAAAGAAATTAAAGATGAACCTCTCAGCGAAAGGTTAGTCAGTATTTTTATTATTACGTTAAAAAATTTGAGAGATTTTGTATGCTTAGTTTATCAAACAGTTTGATAAAATGAGCATACAAAGGTTTTCGATTGCTACTGGTACTTCCGAACAGAAGAGATTCAATTACATGTCGAAGTGTGATAATTCAAGCCAATCTTTCCAGTGAATCATCGAGACGACATCGAGACGATGGTAGAAAAGATCGTTATCAAGGAGATGCTCGTAGAGATACTCGACGAGAGTTCGATGATCGCAGAGAAAGGGGAAACCGAGACGGACACGGAAACCGACATCGTGAACGTGATGATCGAGAGATGTTCAGAAGGCCAGATCGTGAGCAAGAGACACGTGAAGATGGCAAACGATATGGTTTAGAAAAAAAAGAAGAGAACTGGGGCAAACGTTCAGAACCAGCTGAGCCGCAGAAAGAGAAGGAAAAAGTTAACTTGGGAACGTCCGGAGCGCTTACGGAAGATACTAATACATTCCGCGGAGTTGTAATAAAGTATAACGAACCTCCTGAAGCAAAAAAGCCAAACGCGAGGTGGAGATTGTATCCATTCAAAGGTGATGAGGCGCTTCAAGTTCTTCATGTTCATCGTCAATCTGCATATCTCATTGGAAGAGATCACAAAATTGCAGATATTCCTGTAGACCATCCGAGTTGTAGTAAGCAACATGCCGTCTTGCAATTCAGGTTTGTTCTATTTCTCTCACCTCCACTGTATAATTATTCGTTTTTATGTAGATCGATGCCATTCACACGAGATGATGGAACGAAGGCTCGTCGTATTATGCCATATATTATTGACTTGGGAAGTGGAAACGGCACATTCTTGAACGAGCAAAAGATTGAACCGCAGAGATATATTGAGTTGAAAGAAAAGGATATGATAAAATTCGGTTTTTCTACTCGAGAGTATGTTGTCATGAAGGAAAGAGAGTTTACAGAAGAAGAACTTGCTGAAGAAGGTACAGTTAAACAAGAAGATTCTGAATAACTTAATTATAATTATTTTCTTGATTGAACATGTTGTTCTCATTCTTGTTTGGAACTGCAAAGTCCTATAAACTCTTCAAATAAATAACCGAAACTTTGTTGGACGTTTTCCCGTGAACCGTAATTCACGGCAACATAAGATCTTTCCGGTTCCACAAGATGACAAATCAGTTTTCGGTTTTTTATAACTCGACGAACACTCTTGACGAACACGAAATGTATTCCCTTATGATGATCCTCTTCGTCTTCTTTTCGGGAAGTACTCTTCTTGCTGCTTGCGGAGGCAAGAAGAAGGAGCCAGCTGCAAAAAGTGAAGCGAGCAAATCGGCTCTTGGAGCTGCTCCTGGATCAGCTCAAGCTGAACCGTCTGTTGTGAGTTGTTTCAAAAGTTTGAATAACAGGATTCGCCTTATGCATCGTACTGTAGATTTGTATTAGTTTTTCCTGGAAGGTTTCAAGCTTTTGATCGGTTATAAATTTTCAGGATGCCGAAAAGAAGGCCGAGTAGAACACAATTATCAAGGATAAAAAGAACTCAAATGAAGATTTTATTGAAGAGCTTTTAATAATTGAGACTACAGGCCCACATTTTACATAAAACAGCGGAAGAGCATGTTTAGTCCAGTTCCGCAACTCTAAATACTTGCTCGCTGCATTATGTGCATCTTTTTACATCGATCGTTTCGTTATTTTTATACCGTCTTCGAAATAGTTCTTTTTTATAGTGAAATGCTTCAGCGCTCTGATGGATTATTTTTTTTGTGTCCCACAGT
The DNA here is from genome assembly GCA_963572265.1 of Caenorhabditis doughertyi. Classification (NCBI taxonomy): domain Eukaryota; kingdom Metazoa; phylum Nematoda; class Chromadorea; order Rhabditida; family Rhabditidae; genus Caenorhabditis; species Caenorhabditis doughertyi. The sequence goes on along the minus strand of OY751553.1, from coordinate 11,535,493 downwards.
TCGCTCTACATTGCTTCTTATCAGCTTTCCATGCCGGTTGCGGCCACACGCATGAGAACAACGCAAATCAGATACTATTTCTGTCTACATCAATTTTCTACATTTCTCCCGCGAGAGTTAGTCGCTCTGATCTACATCACCAGTTTAAATCACTCCACTGCAGTGCAGTGTACTGTTCCAAAACCTTTTTAGAGAAAAGAACACAATGAACGCTTGCACTTTAACGTATTCTGTACATCCAAGTTGCACATGTACACGACTCTAATGCAAATCTTCTATCTCCCTACACGCGCACACAATGAAGATATCAAGTTTCGAATTGACTGCTGCTTCTTTGCAAGTAAGAAGACGTCCAAGATAGAGAGTGTCAATTATGGATAGAGAACATAGAGACATCGACGAGTTGTCGCTAATCTAGTTGCCTTTTCTCGGTTCATCCAGTCAGCCAGTAGTCGACGTTTTCGTACTTATTCTCGCTATGCCTCCAACTCTATTCGTCCTTCTCACCCCTCTGTCCGTTATTTTCAAATTTCGAACCGATGTTTGTTGTCTTGTTTTACTATCCTTCTGCGCACTCCACGCATGCACACATTGTTCGAAAACAAGAGTGGCAGGTGACGAGAGAAAGAAAATAGGAGACGCCTCTCTTTGAGATTTGAATTCCCTTCTCAATGCGTTTTTTCAACGTATTCTCCTATATGTGTTGTGTCCCACTCTAGCTTATATTTTATTCTAATGCACATATTTTCCGGACAAGATCAAGGCTCACTGACCGTAGTAGGTTTCTATTTACCTATATGAAATCTTTACTATTATTACTGGACAGATTCTGTGTGTGTGTGTGTTTGTCTGTCGCCGATCCTAGCGCAGTCCCTAATGAACCGATTTTTATGAATTTTGCATGGATCGATAGGGCCCGTATCGGAGACGATGCCCGTCTTTTCTGCTTTCTGATTGGAGCTCTGAGAAGCTCTGTGCTATCTATGCACATAGTCGAAATCGCGTCTCCCTGTTTTTTCCCGGGAGGCAAGAGAGAGGTGGTCGTCTCTCTTTTTACGTAAGAAACTGTGTCTACAAATGTGGTTTTTCTGATAATTTAGTAAGAGGCCAGGCGGTTAAGGCGCGAAGCGCCGCAAACCGTCTGGTATATATATACCTGTCAACACTAATTGTTTTCCTCTCTCCCAATCCTCCTCAACACCAATTTATCTTGAACAACTCGGAAAGTTCCTCGCTTCTTTCTTAGTGACTGAGCACGTTTTAAGAAGTGGAAAAATAAAGTAAATTCCTGTGTTTGATTTCCTTTAGACTTTTCAAAATTTTGTAATCACCTAAATACTGTCGCTTTGTCTTAAAAAATGCATTCAAGAAAAATAAGCCATTTTTATCATTTCCTTTCTTTAAAAAAAGTTCATAACCGATTCATGGGTTCCCCTTGAGCGCCACTCAATTTCGCAATTTGCGCATGTTTCCTAAATATTTATTTCGCAATATCATCCGTACAACCACTACTGGCAGGCTACTCTTATTCCTTTTTTTCTAGGGGCAGCATTACTTTTTATGTATTTCTTTGAAATATTTCGAAGAGCATGTCCGACTGATAATCTATCGGTGTGAGAGAGGTCGACACCAAAATGAAGAGAGAAGAGAAACGGAAAATAACATTTGAAGAGAAGTTTTTCGTTTCATCATTGAACGCCGTTTGTCCTCCTATCTCTTCATTTTAACATGCTTTACTTTTAATACCCAATAATCACCATCAGAATTTCTCCCTCTTCCTATTGCTCCAAGGAAGGCGCAATTAGAGAACAATTCGACTGGTTGGGCGGAGAGTGAATAGATAATAATCTTGGCTCGCGCCCCGTCGTGCTTCCTCCACACTACGCTCTGGGCTTCTACCAATCCTTCACGATGTATACGCACATGACCAACTACTTCACTCCGCATCTTGTATTTAAATAGATAATTGTAAGACAACTAGCACTCCAAATATCTCCTATGTAGAGGTTTTATGCTCCACCTTTTTTCGATTTCTGATCCTTTCTTGCTCTCGTGGTTTTTCCATTCTCCGTGTATCCACGTTTCCATGGTTGCCAAAGCCACATTTCCCTTTCTCCGCACACAATTCTCTTTCTTACTATACATGCTCATTTTGCTTACAGAAAGCTATGGCTGCTGCTGCTGAATTTAACTGGGACAACGCTGACGTTAAGAAAAAGTTTGTGATATAAAGTCGAGTGTATTCATTCTCAGTCAACTTTCTTTGTCTCAGATGGGATGCGTTCACCAAGTTTGGGGCTGCAACGGCGACTGAAATGACTGGAAAAAACTTTGACAAATGGTTGAAAGATGCAGGTGTGCTCGATAACAAGGCTATTACTGGAACGATGACCGGAATCGCGTTCAGCAAAGTAACCGGGTAAGTTTTTTAACAAGTGACAAAAGTGGTTCAAGGCTTTAGAAATAATTTTCAGACCTAAAAAAAAAGCCACTTTTGACGAGACGAAGAAGGTTCTGGCTTTTGTGGCGGAAGATCGCGCTAAACAAAGCAAGAAACCTATTCAAGATGAATTGGACGCAATCACTGAGAAACTGGCTAAATTAGAAGCCCCTAGTGTTGGGGGTGCGGCAAAAGCCAACGCCGGTGGAGTTTACAGCCGTCTCACTGACCATACCAAGTACACTGGTGCCCATAAAGAACGTTTCGATGCAGAAGGAAAAGGTAGAAAATTGGTTATGAATCAAATGGTATGAATACGATTCGTTATAGGAAAGGGAAAGTCTGGTCGAGATGATACTGCCGAGAACACTGGATATGTTGGAGCTTACAAGAACAAAGACACGTATGATAAAGCGCATGGAAAATGAATCAATTGATCTCTGTGGACCAAACGAATATGATGAATTTGCCTAATTCTGTCGATATGCTTTTATTTTTAATTTTGAAATATATAGAACCTACTTTGAAATATATATTTTTGGCTAGCGTAGTTTGCGTACTCGTTCCAACATCTCAGAAAGTTTCTGTAAACTACTTAGCTGTATATTTTCATCGTATCTGATCAGAAATAAACTTTATTTATTCGTCTATTATTTTCGTTACGAAAAACTTGGTGTTAAATATAAGCTTATCGGTAATCGAAGGACAAAATATGCATTGCTGCGGGGCAAGTTGAAGTTTGTAAACGCTGCTTATCCAGATATACTTTACTTTTGTAAAAAAGGAGTATAACTCATTAATTTCCCTTGTGATCTATTTTTAAAAGTAGTTTCCAATATTTTTTTCTTGCGTAAACCTACATAAGCAAGTAAGGGTCTCACCACGACCACCGACCAGCGAAATTGTTGGCTGAGTATTCAACGTTTACACATTGTCAGAATGAAAGACCTGCGTCTTTGACGAATTTTTTCTTTTCCTGTTGAAAATATGCCCAATTTTTAAAATTTTTTGCAGTTAAAACGATTGAAAGCATTTAAATTCAAGCTACTTGTAGTTTGAATCACATTATATCGTTGTTGTGAAAGTCCGTGAACAAAAATATTTTTTTTTAGTTATTCGGCCTTTATTTATATTTTCAGGGTACAATGGCTCCACGTGGAAACCAAATGTTGGGCAATGCCCATTTCCGCAAGCACTGGCATAAGCGTATCAAGACCTGGTTCAATCAGCCAGCTCGCAAGCTCCGCAGAAGACAAAACCGTCAAGCCAAGGCTACCGAGATCTCTCCTCGCCCAGTGGCAGGACTCCTCAGGTTTGTAGCTTTTTCTCAACTTTTAAAATTAATTTAAAAGTTGTAGATCTGTGGTTCGTTGCCCAAACAAGAGATACAACACTAAGACTCGTCTTGGACGTGGTTTCTCTCTCCAAGAGCTGAAGGCTGCCGGTATTTCCCAGGTTGAGGCCCGCACTATCGGAATCGCTGTTGATGTCAGAAGAACCAACAAGACTGCCGAAGGACTCAAGGTATTCCAGATTCAAAAAACGAAATAAAAACAATAATTTAGGCTAACGCTGACCGCCTCAAAGAGTACAAGGCTAAGCTCATCCTCTTCCCGAAGAAACTCAGCGCACCGAAGAAGGGAGACAGCTCTGTAAATCATTTTTTCATCGAAACTATTTAATTATTTTTGAGTTCAGGCTGAAGAGCTCAAGGTCGCCGCCCAACTTCGCGGAGATGTCCTTCCACTTTCCCACACCATCACCTTCGAGGAACCACGCCAAGTTACTGAAGCCGAACGCAAGGTTGAGATCTTCAGACTTCTCCGCAAGGAGCGAGCTGACAAGAAATACCGTGGAAAGCGTGAGAAGAGAGCCAGAGATGCCGCTGAGGAGAATAAGTAAATTGTTGTTGTTTTCCGCTGTTCATAAATTTGTTATGAAAGTTAGTAGCATCTTGAACATAGAAAAGCAATCAAACTTTTAAAGCTAGCTATGAAAGCAAAAAGTGAAAGTGGGTTTAAAAGCGCATGGGGTTCTTAAGAGACATCGGGAAGATTCAGTGAAATACCATGACTTCGGTCCTGCCATGAGGTGATTTCGTCGAAACAATAATAGTGCAAGTAATTAAATTTTAAAATTCGCGGGTAGTTCGCCCACTTTCTCTGAACGCACTGAAAATTAAAAAAATAGCTTGGAAATCAAAACAGACGGGCCTGCGACAAAAATAATTTTGAATTCTTAGTACAACTACTGTTGAAAAAATAAAGTTTGGGCAAGGAATTCAAATTTTTATTTTCGCGGCCGGTCCGCCCATTGTCGCCTGCAAGCAAAATTTGAATTTTTACAGTTTCCAATTGAAGTGGGCGGACCGCCCGCGAAAATAAAAATTTGAATTCCTTGCCCAAACTTTATTTTTTTGACAGTATTTGACAATATGTACAGTTGAAAACTATTGAAAGACGTGACGAGAGATTCGTTAAAAAAATGAACGGATGTGGAACTTAGTACTTGTTTCACGTTATCCATACGGAATACTTGAAGAGCTGACGGCTGTCGGCTCTCCGGTTTTCTATGCATCACATAAGTTCAGAAAAGTGAAGATTAAAATTTCACTATATTAAAGGGATCAATGGAAATATTTGAGGTCTTGAAGCCGTATTTCCAACCCTGACATCGTTTATCTTCCGAATGTGAAAGGCGGGCCGGGTGAGTTCGAACCCTTTTGGGGCAAAATCCCTTTCTTCTTGCCCGAAAAGTGCGAACATCCTGACAAACCAACGGACATACGCCTCTGGGTTTTTGTATATAAGAATGATTGTCCTCGCTTGGATCGTCGACAAACCCTTTTTGAGAAAGTTTTCGTGCGCTTTTGCGTTATTATCCGATTATAGGCAGGATTTTAAAGAAAAACAAGTTCGCACGCGAAAACTATAATATACACAATATGTTTTACAAAGTTTGTCCTTAATAATGTCTTGATATATTCGCTCAACGTTTCATTCACATATATTTGAAAACAAAGTAGAACATTCACAATATCCTATGATACACGTATTAAATAAATTAATGAGAGTCATTGAAAGGACTAGTCTAGATGCTCGGATTTCACAGAAGCTTTCGATCTGTTATGGACTGTTGGAGATTCGTCAGTGTATTCGAATCTTTGAGGAAAACTTATGGGAGAACTTGCCCGGAGAGGAGCTATCGTTTGCAAACCGAGAGGGCTTGACGTTATGGCAGCGATCTTCATTTTCTGAATTCAATAATTTTGACTGGCGTTTAATAAGCTAGACAATCATACCTTCTCAATTATTTGTCCACTGGAATGCCCATGGGGTGTACTTGGAATGATACAACATCCACGTACAAAAATAGAGAGCAAGACAGGCAAGAAAACCAGGCCATGAAGAAGCCCGAGTGTAATAGACAACACCACCTGGAGGTTTGAACTTGAAAAAAGAAATTAAAGTAGACTCTTACCGTTTTGAAAAAAGTAACAATCATATAAGCAGGAATATCGGCAAGAACAGATACAGCAATTATTGTGGAAAGCCCTCCTTGGAAAAGTGGCCACCCAAGAGCTGATAAAGCTTCCTGTACTCTTCCTGCAGCAGTTTCTCTTGTAGACACTACATAACCATATGCGATATGAGCCGAATAGTCGACAGAGAACCCAATCGACATGATGATTGTGATCATTGAAATAGCGTCTAAGTTTACCCCCCACAAAGTCATATATCCAATCACTCCAAAGTCGATAGAAGCACAAGCAAGAGCTACCCACAAAGAGCACATGGGCTGCGGAATGAACAAAACAGCAATGACAATCATGACCATGAGAGCAATAATGATGTTTTGAACGGTGTTGGGAATAATGATCACATACTGATCGGTGAACATCCAAATAGGCATGAAAGTCGTGATGTTGAACTCAGGCCATCGAGTTGCTACCTCTCTGAACGACATAGTTGCGTCCGTTTGATCCATAGTAGTCACCAAATCTTTCATTCCAACAATAAATCGGAAGCTTTGTACCATTGTTCCATTCTCATCATCAGGCATTGACCCCCAATAAATGTCTTCAGCGAGTGGATTGTTGGTTTTTGAAGCTAGGAAGTGTTGAAGAAGACCGTAAAACGAAGAGTCGATGATTTGGACTTGAAGTTCTTTTTGGTAATATCTTTCCATTTCGAATAGCCAAAACTGAACAGATTCCATTCCAATTGCATGTTTGCTTGTTGCAAAGTCCAGAACCATCGCATGAACTCTGTCTCGGAAAGTATGATTTCGAAGATCTGGTGCATTATTCACCACGATTTGCACTTGTTGTCCATATTTCCAGAAATACTTTTCAAGAAGACGATAATGTGGAATAGCGTATGAGTCCTCCACAAGTAGATTCACTGGCTCCAAGCCTTCTTTTATACGTGAGCATCCATAACTTGCTCCCAAGAGATAGATAACAAACCAAACCATAGCGATTCCACGAACTACTGGATTCATCAGTACTGGTGCGTACCATTCCCCGAAGAAACGAGCAGTCAATGGTTGCTTAACATCATGGGAAGCAGAATGATCGGGTACAGTTCCCATATTGAATACACGTTGGAACGTACTTAATGACTTCTTTTTTTCCGACGGAACTGCTTCAACGAAAAAAAACGAGTTGCGACCGGCTGCTTCATGTTTCATTGCTAGCGCTAAACACGCAGCAAAGAATGTGATCTGAGCAGATTCAAACTTCAGTCGAAGTGTTCAAATATTTTACCTGGTAGACAAATGCGAAGAAAATGGCTACTCCTGTGTAAACACAGAAGATCTGAACTGCTGGGATAGTGGTGATTGTTCCGACACCAAACGATAGAACATCTAGAAAACAAATTAATACTATTGAACTGAAAGTATGTATTACCAGTGCTTGAAGTAATCAGAATCGAAACTGCTGCATCTGCCATACACTCTCCCATCCGTTCGTGTACGGTGTGTGTTCTGGAAGTTCTTCGTACTGCTGCCACCATCAAAAACATGTTGTCTGTTCCTACAGCAACTACTAGGAATGGCATTACTCCGACAATGTCATTGTAAGGCATTCCCATTAATGAGAGACAACCGATTCCGGTGAGAATAGCAATTCCAGCATTGACGACGCCGAGAATTGAAAGAATTGGTTTCGAAAGAACCCAATCAATCGAGAATGAACCATCAATGAAGCACAACGAGCAAATAGTTGAGAAGACGACTAGAAGAGTGAAAGAAATAACGAATCGTGGAACTAAAGTATCTGCATTCCTCTTCAGTTCGTCTGCTAATGTTTGAGAATGGAAGTAAGTTATCGAAATATACGGGTCTTCTGGATAGTCTGTCAGCATTCGACCCAATTCTAGCTCCCATTCTCCAGATATATAGCTCATTTCTTCTGGATGGAACTTAAGATGGTATATCATGAACCACGCTTTAGCAGATGCTAATATATCAGTTTCGTTCTCTCCCTTCATTACTGTTACCCCGCCCAAACTGCTTCCAATATAACCGCCTCTGAAAAACAAGAGGAAAGTTAAAATTCGAGAATAGTAGCTTACTCTGATCCGAAACGGAAATACGGATAAGTGATATTGAAACCATGATTATAAAGATCAGATAGAATATGTACATGTTTGTTAGAAGGACATCCGCCATCTGAAAAAGCTCCCTCACTTTAAATATCTGATATAGTCAACGCAAGCGTCTGCATACCCGCTCTATCGCAACCCCGCCCACCTCGTAAAAATAGTTCTCCCTTTGGAGAGAGCGGCCAGACACTTTCTGTCTGCGTCTCTGGCCGCTCTCTCCAGAGTGAAAACTATTTTGACGAAGGTGGGCGGGGTTGCAATAGAGCGGGTATGCAGACGCTTGCGTTGACTATAGTACAAACTCACTTTTATACTGTAGACACAGATTTTTGTAACTGTAGTAATGACCATCATGAAGTACACGAACTCTGAAGAAGACCTTATATAATTAAAAAGTGATATTCATCGACCCACCTTGTTTGAATATATTTGTCGAGCTGATAAACAGCGTTCGCGAATTTACTTTCCAAAATATTAGAATCGTTCCTGGCAAGAGCAGTCACTTGAATCTCTCGGCTCTGAGTTACAGCTCGCCCCGGGATATAATTATTTTCAGTTAGTGGCCATTTTTCGTGAATTGACATTCGTTCCATTTTACTCTGTGCCCCAATAGGAGTGAAAAGATAGACAGCATCGGAAAGTGGATTTAAATGTAAAAGTCCGACTCCCATTGCAGCTGTGAAGAGTAGAGGAAATACGATGAATGGAAGCGGATGATCACATACAATGAAACCGAGCTGACGGAACAGCGTCGCCACTCGCCGCTCCACACAGTCCCACGCCATTCTGAAAGCTTATATATATTGGAAATAGGAGAAAGAACGCAAAGTAGCAGACGAAAACGATATATGAAAATCTCTGACTTAACCAAAAAAAAGGTTTAGACTTCGAGATCATCCGTTCACAAGAAGTGAGATAAACCCCGCCAAAGAAAAAGTGAATTCACACTTGTCGAAATACCGTACCAAAGAGCCCGAAAATTTTACATTCACTGGCAGGGCAGAGCTTTGTTTGAAAACTACGAGAAAAAAACAAGGAGCACAGTCTCCCCTAATTCCGAAAAATAACTGCAAGCGCGTTTTATCAATTCTAAAAAACTTCCCTGTGAGCGAAGGAAAGCAATTAACCATCAAAACAGTTTTAAAATGAAAATTCGAAAAAAATTGTGACCTGAAACTTCAAAGCCTTTTAGTGGATATATCGGATAGTTCAAAATGTTTGGCAAAAAAATACTCTTCAATTCGTATTAAATGGTTTTTTAAAATTATTCTCAGAAAATGTTGAAAGACCTCATTTCCAAGCCAAAACTTTGACTCGTAATTACGCAGTCAGTTTGGAACCGAATCAGGCAGTCGATGGCTCAAAATGTTCGTAATGGGTGTCTTCACATTTTTTATGAATAAATCTGGAAAAATAATCTATTTGAAGCTTAAAATCGCAAAAAGTACTTTCAGTTTTGATATATTAAAAAAAAATTTAATTGGATAAATAGAACAAACTTTTTACGGTTTTTTTTATGAGTTTGGGAGAACGTGCGGAGTGCAAAAGCCAGAAAAGTTGCGAAAACCGTTTAGAAAAAAGGCGAAATTATCTCTGACCACTTGACAGATATTTTGGGATTGCGGTTCGCTTGGAATGTCATTATTGATATGTGTTGGTAGATCAAAGAGGTAGATCAAATATAGAAAATGTGTAGTAGAAATTAAACGCAGAAGTCGATTTGTTCTTCTGACGAAGAAAACAGTCACATTATCTGCGCGCGCGGCAATCGCATCATCGGAAGAGACCGGTCTTCCTTCGAAGCCTTTCTGTGGTTGTGTCATCAGATGAGGTGAAAGCCAATGAATAAGAAGGAACAGACAGAAAGAGAAAGAGGATAAAAGAATTTCAACGGAGAGGGCATAATGTTCATTTTTATAAAAAGCAAAAATTCCGGTCCATTATAGTCGGAAAAGGTGTCTGGCGTTTTATTTCCGAGAAAATAGAGACGAGTTGAAGTGAGATAATCCACCGTAAAAGTAGTTTCCATTTCACTCTCAAATTTGACGCAATAAAAATGCAATTCTTAACTGAACCTTGAATATTCAAAATGACTCCTCCGTATGACGTGGATGCATTTAGTTTGATATATAACGTAAAATCTGTAATAGACGGACACCTCCAATAGAAGAACCCCTCTAATAGAAGGACACTCACGAGGTATGTTTGAAAAACAGAAGGATCCCTTTCACTTCTTCTCCTCGGAAACTTCAACGAAACCCTTCGGAGTTTCAAAATATTGCAGTAAAAATAGATGTTTCTTCACTTTTCCAACATTTAGAAGCACACCTGTAATATAAGGACACCAAAATAAACGGGTTGAAAAATAGAAGGGCATGTCCCTAGGGACGTCCCTCTATTACAGATTTTACGGTATATATATATATATATATATATATATATATATATAAGTATATAACCAGGCGGTTTTCGGCGTTTCGCGCCTTAACCGTCTGGCTTCTCCCGGATTATAGAAATAAACAAATAAACACGTAAAAAGAAAGGGCTCCGACACGGGCTCTATCGATCCATGCAAAGTTAATAGAAATCGGTTCATTAGGGATTGCGCTGTGATGCCGGACAGACAGAAACACACAGAATCTGTCCAGTAATAACAGTAAAGATAACTCGAGGGCCCTGGAAACACAACATACTGACAGAAAAACGGAACTTGTGTATTAGAATAGTAAGATAGGCTAAAAAGTTTCAAAGAATGGGAGAAGTCTACAGTATCCCATACTGTATTTCACGTACTTCAAATACAATAAGCACGTGAGCCAGGATATGACAAAAAAAATGCTCGTTACAGAAAATGTCTTATTGAACATCAGTTAATAAATTTGTTCTGATCGAAGAGTGAAAAAGAATGGGCGATTCTAATATCGATGGAAGTATCAACAAACGATCGAGTGGTGAAGCGACGACAGATGTACGTCTGTTCCATTGAACTTCTTTTTATTCAAAAATAACTTCTAGGACATTCAGGATCGACGTCAAGAGATGACTGCAGTTAGTGATGAAAAAGGAAGTGATCGTAAAGATGAGAAGGGAAGTGATAGAAAGGACGAATCGTTAATTAACAAATCAACATACATTGAAAAAGATGTTGTAGAAGACGAGGAGTTGTATAAGAGTCTTCATGCAATGCCCTTTTACCACGGATTCGTTCCGCGTGAGGATTTGGGAGTTATCATTCGAAATGAAGGAGACTATCTCATTCGTGTCAGCGAAATAACAACGGTACGTATCAAAATGAGATTGTTGGCAGAAACACATTCATCATGATATGCCAAGAGCTTTCAGAAAAAGGCAGGAACAACTGGAATCAAAAGGGACATTGTTCTTTCCGTTTGCTCATCTGATCGAGTTGGAACGGAAGCTGAACACAACAACACGAAGGATGCAAAATCTGAAAATCCCGGAGAACGTAAAATGCGAAATCTCGTGATTCGTCGCTACGACGGAATGTTTGGAATAAAAGGATCCAACCCTTTTCCTACAATCGAAGCTCTTCTTGCAAATCATCACGTTTCGAACACATTGGAAACTAAAGAGAACCGTTTTCTCAAAACCCCAATTGAACTGCAGGGATGGGAGTATCGGCATTCAGCAGTTAAACTAGGAGATAAATTAGGAGAGGGGGCTTATGGAGAAGTTCGTAAAGGAGTTTTGCAAAGAAAAGGAAAGAAGTCAGATGTGGCTGTGAAGTTAATGAAAGGCGGTGAATTGAATAAATTAAAGATTCGAGAGATGATGAATGAGGCACGGTTGATGAGAAACTTCAAACATAAAAACGTTGTTCGATTTTTTGGAGTAGCTGTTGTGGAGCAACCGTTGTATATTCTATTGGAATTGGTCAATGGAGGAGCTCTAAATACATATCTGCAGGTACCGTAGTCTTTTTACCCTCACATTTTTTATCAAACTTTAATTGATTACAGAAAAATAAAAACATAAGTGTTATTGAATTAATGGGAATGTGTCTCGGAGCTGCTCAAGGGCTTCAATACCTTCATGCTCATCACTGTATTCACCGCGATATTGCTGCTAGAAACTGTCTTTATTCGGTTGATAAAGTCGTCAAACTCTCTGATTTTGGGCTTTCGGTTATTGGAAATCAGTTCAAACTGTGCACTTCACAAAAACTTCCAATCAAATGGCTTGCTCCCGAAACCATTACAACTCTTTATTTCACTCCAAAAACTGACGTTTACAGTTATGGAGTCATGTGTTTCGAGATTTTCTCCGAAGGAATTGAGCCGTGGGATGGAGTCACCAATACGGAGACCAAGAAGAACGTGGTCTACGGAAGACATTTAGTAATGACTGATAGTTGTCCAGAGAAGTTCCGTGCTTTCATTCATGAGAAGATTTTTGTTGTGGATCCAAAGCGTCGTGTTGTAATGGACGATGTGGTTAGATTTATTGAACCAATAATTAATGATATTCATAATGCAGCTGCGGTCAACGCTGTTATCCATACAGCTGCCGATGTGAGAAGTCTTTGATCGGTTTGAGACTACATTTTTCTCACTTTCAGAGATCTGAACGCTTCAATAGAACTTCGGATATGAATCGTTCTGTGATGGCTTCGGTGACCGGAGGATCCACTCCTCGAAATGCTTCCAACTCGTCAAGAAAGTCAAAAAATAAAGCTAACCGAAAGAAAGTAACTGTCAATAAGTGAGAAAACGGAAATTTATTTTTTCCCAATATTTCTTGCTTTAATTCCAGAGCAACTGCTGCCACGGGACAAAAGGTGAAAAAGTCGGGACACAATACGATTGAAAAATAGATTGATCTTTTGTATTTCGAGCATAAAGATATTTCGATTGTCACCATTATAGACTTTATTGTACACTTTGATAATTTGAAATTATTTTTTAACAACAGCATCTAATTGTTTCTTCAACGCATTTCGATGAGTCTCTCCATTCCAAACCGACTCTAGTATCTTTTTCTGTTCATTTTTCCCAAGTTTCACTGCATTCAACATTTCCTTTTGTGCTCTGGTTACTTTCAACCCACTGCTTGCCATTTGATTGATATAATTCTGAAAGAATCTATTGTATTCATTTTTCCTAATCTAATAACCTCCGCCTCTTCTTCAGTTTCATATACAAAGTCTACATATCCCTGCTGTTCCGCTTCTTGAGCTGTCATCACATTAGCTCTTCCCATAGCAGAAAGGGCACGTCCTCTTCCCATTATTTTCTCCAAATATTCAGCCCCTCCCCAAGATGGAACAATTCCCATTTTAGATTGGAAAAAGGCAATTTTCGAGGCAGAATGAGCAATACGAATGTCAGTTGAAGAGCAGATTTCTGTGGCGCCTCCTAGAGAGTGCCCGTGGATGTTTGCAATTGAAATAGCAGGAGAAGAGTTGAGATGGGAAAGGATAGATGACATGTATTCGAACATATCAAGTCCAAGTCTTTGATCTGAGATCTGAAATTCGAAGTTTATCAATACAATGAGCAACGCTTCAGTTTTATTTTTTGATCTACCGTAATCCTACAGTAACTCATAAATATTCGAAAGTCCAAGAACTCACATCTTTGATCAGACCTAAATCTGCTCCAGAGCAAAACGACTTCCCAACGCCAGATACAACAATGACTGCAATATCATCCCTTGAGAATGCCTGAAAAACATTTTGATTTTACTGAAAAGTTTTGTTTTGTTTACATCAGCATGCTCTCCAAATTGCATCATCATCTCTCCAGATAGACAATTATTCTTCTCCGGACGATCCAATATGACATCCAGTCTAGTCTTTAATTTATCATTTCTCTGCATTCGAATAGCTCCGCCCTTCCAGGATTGGAATATATTCAGAAGAGAGGTTGAAGGTTTCACCTATGAAAAAGTTATAAACACACAGTTTGAAACTGTTCCGTGCAAAAGTTTCAGATCTTCGTAATACGGAGAGAATTCCTAGAGTTTGAGCAACCAGAGTAATTTCAATATTTTCGGGATACACTTACCACTTTTCCTGACATTCCGGCGACAGTTTCGTAACTCTGGAATGGATTGAATTACTTTTTCAAGTTTTGTTTTGCATCAGTAAAGTGATCAAAATTCTAAAAATTTATTGCATTCAATGGAAAAGCAACCTGACTGAGATTTGAAAAAAATGCAAGTAGGTGACAGCTAATCGACACAAGAAAATAATTTATTGCTATGAAACATTGGCGGCTGGCGGGCGTGTGCAAGTTCAATAAATATAAATAATTTTTGGAAAATAACTTAAAATGAAGCCAAGAGAGAGTTGGGAGACAAATGAATGAAGACTAGGTATTGGGATAAGAAATGCCGCAAGAGACGGAAAAGAGTGAGAGATAGATGAAACATCATTGATCTGACGATTTGGCCGAGGGTGTATAGCAGAACGATGAATAAGTTTCTTCTCAGAACACAAATTATGACAATTCGCCAGATTGATTCATGGGAGTTAGGCGGAGAAAATACTAAGTGATTGCAAATTGGTGGCACCTGGATTCTATGAATTGATACAGACTAGCTCTGCAACATTTTAATCTAGTGTTAATGACTGGGCGGAGAATAGGGAACTTCAAAGGGATTTTTTTTTACATAAAAAAAGAAATCGGGAATGTTTAGGAGGTATACATTTGAGTAGGATTATCCGAATGGGTCAGTTGAAGCAGACTGTGCTTGCTGCTGTTGTGCAGCATTTTTTGCTGCCATTGCTTGTTGAACCATTTGAATAGTTTGTTGTTGTTGTGGAGGGAGTTGACCAGGCTGACCAAATGCATATTGTGGGCCATACGGATCTGGAAGTGTACTGATATATTATGCATGTTTCCATTGAATATTTGCATACTCATAGCTGGATTCCACATTGGCTGAGTTCCATATGGCTGTTGATACATTCCCATTGGTGCTGTGTACATTGGTTGGGGAGCCGCTGCTGTTCCAAACGGGTTGCTCGAAACTGCTGCGGTGGTAGTATTCCAGCCAGTTGGAGCACTGAAAAACTTTACCGTTTCTGTGAAACTTTCAAAAGAGCTCACTTTTGTTGGTTCAATGACATTTGAGCGGTCATCCTCGCAAGATCGTCTGGATGAGAACCTGGATATCCGAATGGAGAAGCTCCGTGACCTACAACACTTAAATATGAGGTGCTTTTTTTTAATGCAGCTGATGGACCTCGATCTCGATCATGTAACTACAATATAAAAGAGTTATTACTGATGTTTAAAAAATTAATTAATAAGTTAGTTTATGAGACTTGAAATTTTAACAATTGATAAAGAAGTTTGAGCACGTGTGAAGTTTTCGATTAGTTCACCTTGGTCCCCAAAAGATTGTGGATCAGCAAACGGATTGATAGGTGCCCCGGGTGGAGGTGGTTGTGAGACGTGAGCTAATGGAGCAGCAGGTGGAGGAGGAACCGGCGGAACACTATGCATTTGTGGGTTAACAGGATGGGAAGCAGTCATGAATGGATTCTCTGGTTCTTTAAAGTCAATTTTGTGTATAAACTACTAATCAGTGTCCGGAAGGACGACGACGAGAGAAGCAGACGAACACTACTATCATTACGTTCACTATCGAAGATTTGTAATTATATCAATAGGAAGAAAAACAAGCCAAGGAAGTACGAAACCACATAATAGGGACACAGGCACGCCGAAGAAACTCACCATTGGTTGAATGAGGCTGAACTGGAGCCTGCGACTGAATATTAGCATAGAATGGAGCTGCTGAATGAGCTGGAGGCACTACAAATGGAGCTCCATGTGGCACTAGAACAAAGGAAAAATGAGCGGATGGAAAGGGTTGACTCAGCAAACGCAAAAAGGTATAAATTACAGATGAAAATGTGGTACTAATCTATGTTGCTGCGATTTCCTCATATTTCATTGTTTTTGTAATCGAATTCGTGAAAGAGTCTGCATAAACAATCGCTCACTTACCATTATTCGAAGAGAATACATTAGTAGCTGCAAAGTTGCCGAACGGATTGGTAGCATCAGCTTGAACAGAAGAGGGAGCTGGCGGTGCTGACGACTGGAACAAATCTAGAAGATCAGGTTGAGTGGTTGTCACTGGTGGCGCAGGCGCAGCAGCCACATCATTGGCGAAGGGATTAGATTTCTTCTGATCTTCGAACTGCCTCAATCGCTCTTGTTCCAACTCGATGTACCGTTGCCTTTCAGCATCTCCAAGAGTTGGTTGCTGTTGAGCGAATGTGAATCCAGTAGCAAACTGTTGTTGTGCAGCATGTTGTTGGGATGGAGGTGGAGCTTTGCCTCCCTCGAGGTGAATCAGATGCGCCTCGAGAGCTTCGAGTAGGCTGGCAGGAGCACGCGTCAAATCTGGAATCTCTCCACGATCAATTCCCACGGATTCCGCAACACGGAGGAATTCGGCTACTTTGTCAAGTCGGGTCAAGAACGACTGAAATTTGGAAAAATTAAACGAGTTCTCGCTTCATTTGAAACAACTCTACTTTGTAAGTATCAAGTGCATCTCGACATTGCTTCTTATTCATATCGAAATATTTCTCGAGAACGTTGATGATCCCGTCATTATAACAAGCGAACAAACGGATGAGATCTCGGAAGAGAAGGATAAAAGAGCAGTTTATGACACCATTATTAAGTTCTGAACTGCTGACGGAGAATTCAAGAAGAGCGTCAATTTGGTTCTGAAGGATCGGAATTGTTTTAAGAAGTTTATCGGTGTGCATTGTGCGCAGAAGACCATCCTCACGACCACGTTTGACCTGTAAAAATGCCTTTCCAACTTTTTAGATGACAACTTCTTTCGTTTGAAAAAAAATAATTTGAAATTGAAAAGAACTTTCCTTGCAGAAATCAAAGGCACACATTCTGTATGTGTTGATTTTCTCCCCAATGTACTTAGCGTATCTCCGAACATGGGTTGACATATCATAACCTCCAGCGCCACCACTTTTATCGACGAAAGCAGTTAAGTTAAACGTCGTATTGCATGAAGCCAGATATTGAGAGAAGCGTTCATTTCCATAGCACATGATATTATGAATTGTGATAAGTGCTTTATAAACTACAGTCCAGTTCGGATTTTGCGTCCTTTCAATCAAAAGGTTTGCCATTGATGGTATCGATACATTAGGCTCGTTAGTACAATGAAGAAGATCTGAACTTCGAAGCTTAAAAAAATCTGTGGCTCTGAGAACTCACAGTCCAAATGTTTCTTTTTCGGAGCCATTACTTCTTCCGTCGTTGCCTTGCATATTGTTTTTCCCAGCTGACTTCCAGCTAAAGAATGTTTAGCGGCTGTCAATCTGTGATAAATTGCATTGATTGCACAATCAAACAAAAAATTTTAATTCATAAAAGACATTAAGAAAATACACTTCCGTCACTATAGACAAAATAAAAACATACCGGTCTGAGATAGTTTGCCCGCCAGTCGTGAAAGGCATCGGTTGATGCAGCGCTTTCTCGATAGTCTGCATGTCGAGCAGGAGGGGTTGGCACCGGTCTACCTGCAGTAAGCAAACAATGTCAGGTGCATTTGATGCGTCAGCAATAGAATGTGAGATGTAACTTTAAAATACACGAAACTTCGAACAGGGCAAGAAATATCATTATCCAGTAACCTTATTTTTTAGTTTCGGATTTTTTAGTTTAACTGTTGCCTTATCAAACATTGGTATGCATTCACAAGGGGTGAAGGTTCGGCTAAAGGCGCATCGAATTATTTCAATAAGTCTCTCGCCACGACCTTAATTCATTTTCAGCGGTGCGAAAGAAGTTTATGGTAAAAGAACTGCAATTGTTAATTGTTAATTGTTAATTCATAAAATGTCCTCACATACTGTAACCGATTCTAAATCTTTAAGAATAGTCCTTGGGTTTTCTAAACCTATGAAAATGCCAAAATCGGTTTTTTTCAGCAGAAAATACCCTGATTAGCTCGTCTTGATATTTTATCAGAAGCTTTTAAAATTGCGGAAACGTGGGACCTCTGTTCGAAAGCCCGTCAATGGATGTCCATTAGGCCTCGTCATGATTATAGTGACCCACAGCTGGGAATAATTGTTAGCGCCACGGACCCAACAGGAATTTTATCTTTGCGCCTTCGAACAGAGGTGGCACGGTCTCACAAATTGAAAATACTTTTCAATTGGTACAATTGGTATCGCTTACAATCAATCCGGAGATTAATCCAAAAAACTAAAAAAAATAGCCAAGGATATGAAAAAGAAGGAAAAGGAAGAAGAAGAAGAAGAAGAAGCTGTGTGCGGGTGGAAAAATAAAAGAAGTTGTGTTGGCGTCGAGGCTTGAGGAAACAGCGAAAATCGATGGAGAGAAGTAGAGAGATGGGTGTCCGCAGCGACTGCCGCCGCGCAGTAGCCTACTCTCTTTCTCTCTTCTTTTCTCGGGAAAAAAAGAACCAAGTTAGAGTATACATAAGAATTAGAGAGGCAGATACAAAATGGTGAGGACGACGCCATCGAGGGACTCGCTTCTGTTGCAAAAAAGTATAGAGGAAAGTAGGTGTCTTTGGCACACCAATCAGGATAGTTCAAATACGCAAATCAAGTATAATTTGAAAGGGAAGTGATTTGAGATGGGAGTTTAGAGAAGTGAGCATTCTATAGATATGGAAAGTTAAGATAGTAAACAAAAGAATCACTTTTCATCAGTCAGCTCATGATAACCTCAACTTTAAAAAAATCAGTTAGCATTTTTAGATTTTGAAAATCCTTGGCTGTAGGAAAATCTCTCCTAGTCAACAAATGCAAGAGTGTCTCCGAAATCCTGCGCTTATGGGACCAAGAAGGGCACACAATGCGAAATACTCCGTCGCAGACATGATGTCATCTAGATTTTTTTTTCTGAATATTATGTTCAAATGTCCTACTTTGAAGAACACAAACTGCGATAGTTTTATTCGTCGCAATAAGAAAACAAACATGTTTAGATGAAAATGACTACAGGTGAATTACGACTACAACTGCAAAGCAAAGAGAATAACTCGGGAATCAGGGTATAACACATTGTGGTGCTCACAAGAAGGAAAATGCCGGGGTCCTTATTCAGGGTTTGAAATTCACACACAGGAGACTCCACAGATTCCGAGGAAAAGTTTTCGGATCAAACTTTTTCGGAGGAAAATATGCGGAGCCTAAATTGTAATACGTCCGCACAGTCTTTACTTTTGACTTTTCGGGTGGGAATGAAAATATTCAAACACTATTATTGTCTGCCCAGTACTGTCCTTGGTTCAGTTTACCGTTTGCACAGACACTGTTCTTTTGGTCTGAGAACTCTGAAATGAGCGGAAAAACTGTGCCAACTTATTGCAAATTCAGCTCCGCCCATTATGCTCCGCTCATTTTCCTTCGAAAAAGTTTCCTCCGAACTTTTTTTCCTCGAAATCGGTCTCACACACAGTAAAAAAAAAGAGAAACACGCCGCATTATGAATTTTGATTCGAATCATAGAAAAAACTCAGAAAGAGGATATGAAAAGTAAAATTTACAGAAAATTTGGAGGAGACAGTAACGTTTCAAGAGAGGAAACCCATTAAACTCTAACTACGAGAAAAACGTAACAAATCAGTATAGCTCGGGTCGGTATGAACAATTAAGAGAAATACTCATGATAGAGATTTTTCCTTAGAAATGAGCCCAATCGTATTGCACATTGCGATAATCGATTTCGTTATAATTGACAACTTCTTCAGTAATGCCTTGTTGAAGCCATAGTGATTTCAGCTTTTGGTAAAGTTCGGGATTTAGATGAAGAGGGTTGCCGCGTCGGAACCCTTGATCAACTTCTCCGAACTCATCTACGTATGGTGCAGGACGGAAGCATCCTCTTTGACGCGTTGTCATCAATACAAGACTACAGTCTCGAACCCTGAAACCGAAAGAATCTTTGCCAATAATCTAATAGAAAATTTACCGCAAGAACATTCCAACAGATCCAGAGCATTGTGACATGTGATAACGACATGCTCCCAGAGGCTGCTTGTTTATCTGAAACAAATTTTTTCGTGACAAGCTTGTTAAAGAGAATGTAATTACAATTTTTTGACAACAATAAGCTTGTGAGCATAGAATTGTCCCACAAACAAGACATAATGTCGGAACATTGGATGTCGATTCTTCGATTGGGATTGTCGGGCATTTGAAGGTGGCTACTTGGTTTATAAGTTGACTATATTTTTCAGGTAGATCCACGAGCAGATTCGGCCGAACAGGCTGGACGACAAGATCTCGGCGGATGTTCGAATCTTTTGGGATAGCTGAAGACCACATCACAAACAACGTTTCGATAAGCGACCCATGAATCTGCTCCTCGATTTTTTGTGGTAAACCAAGATAACGAAAAAGTGGCTCTGAGCTGTTGATCGATGGGTCTTTCAATGCCTCAGGGGGATCAACCAATGTGATGAAATGGTACAATAGCGCAACCGGACGAAGAAGTGATTGAGCCCCTTCTTCAAGCTTCTTCCAGAGTGTGTCCACTTGTTTCAACGGCAAATCGTCTGGATGGCAAATTGCATAAAGCTTGATGAGGATCTGTGCGGTAGAAGGGTCTAAGTCAGAACGAACTTCTTCTTCGTCCGCCATTTCCACATCATCTCCACCAGAATCGTTGTGGGTGGCGATAATCTTAACGCGAAATTTTCTCACTATTTTTTAAAAAGAAATATAGTCTTCAATTTTAAAAAAGTACCTGGAAGTAATGAGCTAGCAAAGACAGACGGAGAACGTAAGCTTCATCTACAGACCCATCTGGCGTAAGTAAACGTGGTTTTTGATGGGTCGAAGAACTCATGGACTGTGTCCCATTGTTCCAGGTCCACCCAATAGTCATCATCAGTGAAATCTATAAAACTTGACATGATAAGATAATTTTACATTTAGTCTCACAGCCAAGCTCAGAATATCCACATGTAGAATGTTAAGGTTAACATTCTTCCTCGGGCCAGCTGGATTGAAGAGTTGCACAAAGAAAGCAAAGTTGGTTCCTGAATGTGGAAGTGGCGTAGAGGACTGGTGAGGTGATGAAGTTGGCCCAAGCAAAGGAGAACTAATCGTTTGGGCCAGTTTCGGTTTTGGTGGTTCACAAAGAAGAACACGAAGCATATCGGACACAGCATGAAGAAGATATTGCATATTGTGAGAAAGTGTAGCACAAAGCCTTCCCATCGCTGATAGACAATCTCTTTGCCTAGTATTCAAAGCGCCGAACAATGGTTTCTTATCATAATGCAAATAAGCTGAAATCGCTCGAGCGACATGTGCTGTACTCTGCCAAGTCACTGTTGAAATGACATATCCTTTGAGATGCTTCTCGAGGAAATTAGTTTTGACTTCGTTACCACGTCGACCATACTGAAACTGAACTTATGTTAATTGAAGGATAGGAATTTTATAAACACAATTATTTTTTCATTTTTGAAAACTAATTTTTTTAGTCTAACCGGATTACTGTAGTTACCGCAATTCAGAAGACTGTTTAACAGAACCGTAGCAAAGAAGACTGTTTAACATAACCGTCCTCTTAAATTTTTAGTACTAAAAACACTTACTTTAATCATATTTTTCCCGAGATCTTTTATTGACTCTTCATACCCTTCGAAAGAAGAAGGGCATATACGATTCGAGCTTATCAATGCTGGGAACGGTCGAATAAGAGTATAGAGAGCGTGTTGAATTTGACTACTCAATGGCTTCTTCACTACTTCACTTGTTGTGTTCTCTGGATTTCGCGAACTTGGTCCACTGGTCGAAGTTGGTGTTGCAGCTGATGAAACAACGTTGTTCACCTCTTGATCCACAAACAGAGCAGCCAACTCGTTATAGAATTCAACGTCTACTTGTGATGGCGACAAACTCATATGTGGTTCTGATTCAAGGCCAGCATTTGTTGGTAACTGTGCTGAACTGCTCACATCACTATGGGCAGCATTATAAGACAAGACTCCAGCATAATGACTTGCGCTGTCTGATTCCTTGTTTGACTGTGAAAGCTTTTCAAGGTCGAGAAGTGATCTTTCGGAATGAGATCTTTTCCTGCTATGACCTTTTTTGCTTACGGATTCCGAGCTGAGAGGCATGTCTAAGTTACGTTTCACTCTCGAAATCCAAGTTTCAAATGTTTCTTTGGCTGCACCCGAAACTGTAGAGAATCTGAAAAAAAACAACAGAATTTTCTGAAACTGCGTGAAACTCTTACCCATTCTGATTTGTCAGTTGATACGCTGGTAAAACTGGAATCGCTGCATTGGACAGTCGCTTACACAAAGGACACTGATATTCGCCATTGTCCGCGTCCACCATTTTTTGAGTGTGTTGGCCAACTTGACGAGCTCTCAAACTATCACGAGATCGATTGGATTCCGACAAACTGAGATGAAAACAAGAAAAGTTAGAAGGTGAGTAGAAGAAGAATGAGAATTATACAGGTGACTGGTAGGTGAAGCAAAACAAACAGTGGGGACATTACATACCTCCGATAGCACTCATGGTGCATACTGTGGGAGCATGTAGACACGTCTACTCCGTACTGGAGAGTAGCTGGAGCAGTTAGGAGATCACGAGTTGAAATGGTCCCATTTGATGTTGTTAGAAGTTCTCCATTTTCATTTTTATGTGTGAACAACTGTGATCTGTAAAAGAGTTCTTTAGGAATTTCTCAAAAGTCATATTTTTTCTCTGGAAAAACTCACTGTTGAATGAATGCTGCGCAAACCATCGGTTTTCCTTGCTGTGGTGCGATAACCTCATCCTCTTGGCAGAGAATACATGTCAATGTCCTCGGCTTCACTACTTCAGTCTGCCATCTATTGATTCCTATGCAAACTGGAAAATCGTGACCGATTTGTTTCACTATATCTTCATCAAAAAAGTGCTTGTTGTCGTAATCATCACTCTTTCTGCTACAGCCAGTTTTTTCAGTCGGACTCGGAACGTCTTCTTTCTTCTCTTCGTCCTCCAGTTTTCTCATAAACTTTGTTTGCATGTTCGACATTTTTGCCATTGCCTTTTGTCTCATTTCGGCTGCTTTTGCCGCTCGCTTAGCTTTCAATTCTTCGGCAGATTGCTCTGGCTTCGTCTCGGCGATGGGTGTTGTTTCAGGATTTCCTGTCTTCACCTTCAGCAACGCCCGATACTTCTCAATAGTGACTTCTAGCAAAACTGGACAAATGGAAGATTCTTGTTTTCCAACTAAACCCTCAAGTAAAGCTAAAAGTCCAATCGATTCCTCAGCTTTGTGAGTGAATCCGAAAGATGAATCCTTTTCCTCTTCATTTAATGCCGTTCCAATAAGGTATAGTGCTTTATGGAAAAGACGATCACTGGAGAATCGACTTCTTCTAGCCGTTCTATCAATAACAAGACGAAAAACGTGAATGAGAATTTTAGATGTGAGAATATTTGGTATTTTCTCAAAGAATGGCATAAAGTCCGGAAGAGCAGGCGGAGCACAGGCCCTGAGACTTTTATCTA
This sequence comes from Caenorhabditis doughertyi, assembly GCA_963572265.1. Classification (NCBI taxonomy): domain Eukaryota; kingdom Metazoa; phylum Nematoda; class Chromadorea; order Rhabditida; family Rhabditidae; genus Caenorhabditis; species Caenorhabditis doughertyi. The sequence continues at coordinate 11,511,921 of OY751553.1, read as the reverse complement.
ACTTTGCGCGTACTCTTGATTGATTCTGTTCTGCAGCTGATTGATCACTTTTTGAGTAATGCATAAAGAAAGGTGAATAGATATGAAGACTTGACTCCTTGCAATGAAACTGTCCAGCCGATGTGGATAAAGGTTTACGGAAGTCGGCAACTTGATTTACAGCATCATGAAGAGATATACGTTTCGATATATTATCGTTGGAAACTTTTTGCTGGATCTGAAAAAAAGGACTTGTTCGAATATTTTCTTTCCGCTAAAACCAAGTGCCGCAGAAACATACAGAAAAAAACTTACATGACTGAAGGTGTGGGATCCAGTACACAAAATGTGTACTACTTCCCGTTTAAGACCATCAATCGGTTGCGTTTTTCCTACTCCATGCGTATATCGTTCACACAAAATAAGGATAAGACATTGGAAAAATTCTTCCGCAATAGTGACTAAAGTCTTGCTCAAATCCTCGGACTCTGGTTTGATCTGTGCTGCCGCAGTTTTATCTTGCTCGAATTCGGTAGTAGCCCATTTGTCGAGACGGAAGCGATGCAGTAAGTGGATAAGGAATTTCGCAGGAGGTGTCATCGCAGCTCCTACTTGCATCATCAGCACATCTCGATCGAACATCTCATTTCGACAAAGAGGTGAAAAATAGTTATGAATTTGATTGATTAGGGAAAATCCGTTTCTTCTCCATAATGATGCATTTGATTGAGCACACAGAACGAGAACTCGTAGACTCAATTCATATAGATTGGTTTCTTCATTTCCATGCAATATATTCTTAATCTGCTTTTGAATTTCGTTTCCAGGGGACTTTTCAATCAAAAATCGGGTGTGCTCATGAGCAGTGAACAATCCAGCGATAATCCTTACGACGGGTTGATGAACCGAAGTGGCTGATTTCAGAACATCAAAATGAGTGATTTTGCAAACTTCTCCGTTGATTGTAATAGTTACCTCACAAGAATCATCTTCTGCTTTCGTATAAACTGGTGGTATTCGTTCCATGAGCTCCAAACACATTAACATCATTCGATTGTGAACCTCTTCCTGTAAGCCTGAATGTATTAGAGAAACTAAATCGAGAACTGAAGTCAAACTTCAGGAATAAATTAAACTAACGTTTGTTTGTGCCCATGAAATAATGAGTGAAATTGCATCTTTCAAACGTAGCAAGATGTTGAACGCCGTCTCCCATTCAGATTCCCATACTTGATGCTCTACAGCTTGCCGTTTTACTTCATCCATTCCTTGCAAGTGCTGAACGAATATCAAAAAATCAGCAAACCCTTTGATAAAACCATCAATAAGTTCTCTAGTCCAATCTGTCTCAGCAGGCACAGCATTCAAAATGTATGCCATATCTCGAGTGATGTGGAGAGCTCTCCTCAGATCAGCAGGAAACGATCTACTCGTGAAATCGAATCTGCCAGTCCTTTCATCCGCTTTCGCTGTAATTGTGTTTTTGTTTTGCACATTACTTTTCAACTCATGAGGGTATTTTTCGAAAAGAAAAAGTGAAATTCGCAGTTTTCCTTGAAGATATTTTACCTCTAATGTATTTATCCGTTTGTAGGCGGATAGATTTGGATATAACGCTTAATCCCTCATCTTCTGCGACGAGCTTACGAGCAAGACTTGGAACAGTCATAAATTGAACAGATAGTCCGACCACAGAGACATCCATTTCATGATCGTCTTTGATGAAGTCCGAGTAAATTTCATTATAATGCTGCATGAATGCTTTTGCAAAACGAACTTTCTGATCGTATATCATAAAAACTGTTCGCATCAGCAATTGGTGCAATATACATCTTCCTGCTTTCCACATTTGAGTGTCCTGTAGCAGAATGTTTTCAAGCATAGTGAAAGTTGAACTTTCTCGAACAGGACTTTGTTGTTCAATTACAGTTGCTAATGCTGCCATAATTTCATCTTCATCTCTGTCTTCTTCATCTGCATCAACTTCCATTTGTTCCTCTAGTTCATTGACAACTTCTTCAAGATCTATTCTTCCTTGCACAGCCAGTTCAAAGATTTCAGCTTCGTCCTCAATGACTTCTTGCACGTTTCTAACCATATCAGCTATGATAAGATCTCCTGACTTTGCCTTTTGTGTATAATCCTTTTTCAGAGCAAACTTGGATGAAAGTAGAACTTCTCCCACTATTTCTCGAAGTGGAGCTGGAATGGTTATTCGATAATTGGGAAAACCTTACGAATAGCGGAACTTACGGAAGACATCCATTTGCGAATTAAGCCACGTTAAAAGAGATATAGAGAAATTTTGAAGTGTGAAAAGAGTTGTATCCATGACTTTCACGCTCAGAGGCAGATGATGGTGAGTAGAGGTTCTTCTAAGGGAGGTAGCATCTCTAGAGGTTTTTTTTTGAACGTCATCTTTCGCTTTTGTGCAATCTGCTTTACTTCCCAACTTAACAGCACTTCGACCCTCTCTATCAACGATTGTTGCAACAAGCATTGCTTGATCTTTTGTACAATGTATGTACAGTTCCAAAACTTTGATAACCTGAAAAACAGTTTATGAAGTTAACTGATGAGTTAGCCCACCGATTCGTATGTGTGTGTCTCGTCATTATAAAGAACAGTCAAACATTGTGGAGATTCAGTCGAGCCTTCCGATTTTACACTCTCGAAAAACTCTGGTAATTTAAGATCATCTTTATGTGTTATCATGGATAGAGCGAAATGCAGAATGATTTCCACCAATTGTTCACAACGTCTCCTCAGTTCCGGAGCAAGTGTGGCTGCTTCTTCTTCATCTTTCTTCTCATGATTCGCACAAGCATAACCATCGACCCAAGCGTCAACATCTCCACAATCGCAATAACCGGACCCGGATGAGGAGTGCATCTGTAAAAAGAGATTAACTTGGCTTTAGTTTTCAATTTCTGTTTTCGAATTGAATCGCACGTGCACCTCTTCAAAGCGACTTACTCTATACTTGTGTGTCTTATGAATCGAAACTTCAAAGCACGGTAGGCACATCACACATGTTCCATCGGTTGCACAGTCTAAGCATGTATATGTAAGTTCACCATTTTTGAATACATGACCACAAATCTGTCCCCGCTTTCCAGGATCAATACCAGCAATTTCGTTCATTCCTTCCAATGTGTTCCTAGTATTGCGAACATCGAGGGAAAAGGCGCTGACAAGGGGAGCGAAAAGTAGCTCACCTTGAGACCCTGAAATGTTATCTTAATGGGAAATTTATAAATGATGTTAAACGCTTATGATGGGAAATCTCATAGAGTAGACAGACTCACCTAACAACCTCTCATTTATTGCCGTGTTATCCCATGGCATGTCTGAATTTATTTCGAAAACTTGTGGGACCTGTATAAGCCAGTGCTTCAGTAGCAATTGGCGAACTTGGGCCCACTCGCCCTGTCGAGCTGATTGAACTAAACCAACGATCATTCCATTAGACGAACTGAAATGAAACAACTAATGTTGCGGTTGATTAATAAAAAGAGCAAAAAACAATTGAAAGGGGTGGTGTGAGAAAAAATAATACATTTGCTTTAAAGCGATTCTTATGGATGGTAACATTATCTAGGCATAGGGGATGGTCCTATGTTTGCAAACTTTGAATTTTGAAGATATAATTTATTTCATAAATGTGCTATATTTTTTGACCGAGCTATCTGTAAAGATATGCAATGAGTGGGAAGAAAGCATTGATAGTTGTGGGAGGTAAAAATGATGACAGTGGACACTCAGATGTATTGAGGAGAATGAGACTGAGAGAACGGCCAATATCTTTGCTTCTCTTTTTCCTCTCTGAGTGTTTCTTCGCGGAGGATAAAAGGCTCTCGTAGATTCTTTGATACGATGAATATAAGGCAACTGAATTTTAGATGGTGCAAAAATACTATTTAGTAATCGAGAAGCTGGACGAAAAGAGGAAATTCGCTATTGCAATCGGAATAAAAGTGCCAAGGAAAGGTTCTAGTCAATGAAAGACAATGAAAAAACTGTAAAATTATTCGGATAAAAAAATAAAAGTTTGACTGGATGGTGGCTGCGGAAATGTTCCATGAACGCTACGAGAGTGTTCCTTGTACTAGCTATGCGAGTTTGAAATCAATGTTTCATGGTTGTTCCTATTCCTAATTTCTCTTATTAAAAGAAAATCGGGGTTTGTACACAGGACTCTCAAAACGGAAACCAATGATAAAAATTTGAAAATATCAGCAAGAAAAGTTCGATTTTCTTCTTCACGTCGACGTCTCGTGCTCTAAGCGGCCTCTGGCCGAATCGCTGTAAATCTTAGGCCACCATATTCGCGCGATTGCCAAAACAATTTTCGAATCTTGACGCACTCGAATCCCATTAAAATTTTTCTGTCTCTCTTACACGGCCTCCTCAGGTCCGACTCAGACAGGGAAATTGGAGAAACGTCGGACGACCGCTGGCTTTGGCGGAATTTCGGAGTGTCGTAACGGAATTTCGAAGTGTCGTAATGCACGTTGTTTAGTGAAATGAATTTTCAGCGCGGGAGTTGTTTGGGCCGTCCCAATTTTCGACAGTTTCTAGGGTTTTTTTTCAGTGAAAATACGTTTTGACTGTGAAGAAATATTTTAAATTGTTTAAAAAAATTTCCACAAAGAAGTTTCTCCAACGTCAACACTATTAACGTGCGTTGCGATGTTATTTGCACTCTCATAATTTGTTTCTTTTTGCCTGGCAATTTCTCGTGGTTTTTTGATACTCAATAACACAATTAATTTCTTCTTGAACATAGGCATTTTCTTTAAATTATCGCTAGTCTTTCAGTGATGGCAACCCAAAAGCTGAGCTCTTCGAGCTCCATCGTCGTGGCTTCCACCTATGAAAGCAGATTGGGCCAAAGTTCAGAAGTTCATCCAGACTGAACAGTATATCAACTTGACTGTCAAGGTAACAAATGCTATGAGTATTTTATAATACTCTTTTCAAGTTCAGGAAGGGCTCGTCTACACCGCCGTTGCTCTTGAGGTCGTATTCTGGTTCTTCGTCGAAGAGATTATAAAATGTAGGTTTTCGCTTCTCTTTTATTACTAAAAAATACGGTGTAAACAACTGGAAAGGCGGACAGAAGAAAACTTAAAAAAAAAGGATTGGAAACTATGAGATTCTAGTTGTTGAGAATTTCCAAAATGGCTTTCTTCTTTTCATCGAACGAATCCTTCCATTCCTTTTTTTCACTTTCGGTCTGAATATTTTTACGGTTTATGAAAAGTTTTAAATGTAATTCGACCTTTTTCAAGAAGGTGGTGCGTTCGGCTTCTCGAATAACTTTTTGATATCTATGATCTGATCTGAAACTATTTAATTGAATGGATCAATGAACAAATATTTACAAAATTTTCGAAGCTCTCATTCGAATAAACTTGTGCAACGTGTTTGCCTTGTGTTTGAGGGCTGCGAAGCGAGAAGTTTGATCAGCCAGCGAGACACCAAGGCTTTTGTAGAGTCTGAACGGTTAACTCTAATCAGACAAGTTTTATTATCTCACTTGTTGTCGACCACCCGAAGAGTCTCGATCGAAAATTCTGGTTTCAGAATTTCGGCTGGCAATCCAACTGATTCCAATATGTAACCTTAAGTTAGTTCGTAATTTTAAACAAAGTTATTTCATACCAATGACAAAACTACACACATCTTTCGGAATTTCAATGAATTGTCGCTCGTTTTGTTTTGGTAAATTGAAAGTGAAATACAGAATATCTTCGGCATTTTTTGTGAGCTGAAATATTAATTTGTGAATTTTCCCCGTTTCATAAAACGATACATCAAATAGTAGATATTTGATAATAGCTGAAACACATCGAAGACCATCTGAAGGATACGATTCCAAGAGACATGTTGATTTGAATCCGCAATTCTAAAATTTCCTGCTCATTTCTAGCTCCAATCCTAGATAAAGATCATAGAAAAACTACCCAAAGTGGTCCATCTTTTGTGAATTCTCTTTGATATTCTGTGTTGATGTTCAAACTTCCTTCAATGGAATTGAAAAGATTTGCAGATGTCAACTTTGCCATGTTTTTCTCGTTTAACTTTAGCTGACAATTAAACTGAATAAATTGAATAAGCAGGATAACTACCGAAGAAACTGACTAGGAAATTGGTTCCCAAGTTATTTCCTGCTGAACCCAATTGACCAATTTTATCGAACATTATTTCTTTTGCGTACTGTAAATATTGAACTTATTGTTATTACGAAGAAGTACATGCCTCTACGTTTTGCTCATAATTTGGTTCGTTTTTATGCTTGGTCAAAATCTTATCAATGATGTCGGATGTGAGCGGGCCTTTCGCTTTTTCTTGAAGTAATTCCACTGAAAACCGCAATTAAACATCCTTCTAAATTAAAAAATACACGCATACCAGCGATACTTGCTTTGGAATAATCCATATTTTTTCCAGAATTGGAAGGGAGGAACGAAGGAGCTCCAAGGGCCGTTTTTGGTTTCGAATTGGACGATTGCTTCATAGGAATAAGTGGTCCAGAAGACGATGTTGCAATTGATGGAGTTCGTGGTAGAAGTGATCCAGAAGACGTCATGGGTTGCGATGAAGATTGTAGAAGTGGTCCAGACGACGTCACTGGACGAGATGAAGAAGATTGGGATGATCGAAGTGGAACCTGGTTCACTGAAAAACGTTTAGCCGCTGCCGGAGTTCTGTTAGAAGAAGAAACAGAAGAAATTGGACGAGATTTTGATGAGGCGAAAAGAGCATGTGAATATGGAAGTCGTTTGATACCGATAAGTTGTGGAATACGAAAAGGAGTAGACATCGGATGGATGTTTTGGGAGTTTTGGAGGTTCAGTTGTTGTGGTTTTGCGACGACGTTTGGATACTGACAGGAGGACGTTTGGATAGTGTGTGGATGAATCGAAGCTCTTTGCCTGACGAGTGCTGGAGATGATGTGAAGCTGCCACTTCTGATGTTTTGCGATGAAAGGGGAGCTGAAAAGGTTTTATGTGTTCTGTGTTTCAATCAAGTCCCGAAAACCGAGTAATTTCAAAAAGTCACCAATCCAACCATTTCATATAAGAATTTCAAGGTTTTCGACCAAAGTGGTCCATCTTTTGTGACCACTTTGGTCGAAAATATACCTAATTTCGTTTCATACCGTATCTCTATTCTACCATTACTATTTGCATCTGTGTCATCCTCTTCATCTTCGTCACTAATAGAAGCATCAGTATCGGTTATCTGACCGTTTCTTCTCAAAAGCTGAGTACTAAAAAATCGAGAAGCCATGTTTTGTGGTGATGAGCTTCCCGATACCGAACGAAAATGGAACTCTTTGTGATACTTCTCCATTTCTGCTGTGCTCTGACTTCTCCATAACCCATTCTCTATCACATCATCCACTGCATGGAGATACAAATCCTAAAGTAATTTTTTGCAACCCTTTAGGATCCTGTGATGAGACTAACATGGGCTTTAAGAGTATATGTGGAGAGGCTGAGAGTGCCGTGAAGGTTGTGTAGCAAAAGTCCTAAGTTACGAAGATCTGGGGCTTCTTCTCTTTCCTCGAATCCATAAAGACCATAGATGTATCCATATAAGTATGTGATGTATAATCTTTCTTGGCTTCCCATCGTAACTCCAAATAAGCTGATGATTGGCAAACAAATGCGCAACATCTGTCATTAAAGTCCATTCTATAATTTCCTGAAACATACTCTGTTCTAACCTCTCGAATTTCACTGCCACTCATGTTAGAAATGTATCGAATGCAAGATACAATTCCTCTCGAAAATGTGTAATTTTTCAATATATCAAGAGCGTCATTCAATTCTTGGATTACTTTGTTAGGAATTCGCAGGAGCTTCCATCGAGATTCAGAAGTGAAAAGTGCTGAAATAGTTTGAAATTCCCATCTTTCTTTTTGGGCCCTTTAATTGTCAATAACTCAGTATCTATTCACCTTTAATAATATCTTTTGCTAGGCCTTCACTCCAGAGATGAAGCTCATCACTGGTTTTTTTCCAGGGTGGGGCTAATCTCGTTACTGAATCTGGGAAAATATTTGTTATAGTCAAACTTTCTTGCATCCATTTTTTCATACTTTCTCTCTTCTTTATCTTCAGTAGTCCCTGTTGCTCGACAACCGATCTTTTTCTCATTACCCAGCTTGCATCGAAAAATCTAGGTGCATTATTTACTCGTACACCTTTAACGTCACATTGTACACACGCATCAGTTTCTGAAAACCAATCCGGCATCAATGAAACCTTTCGAAGACCCTAAAACTTCGTTCATTGAAAATTTTTGAAATTCCAGCAACTACCGCCATGTCACACAATAGAAATGTCGGCTTTAATGATACATCCCAACTAGTTCCTTCTATTGTGAACTTCCATGGAAAAATTTGGCTTGCTGTAACCTCCGCTTCTATTCTAGAAAACTCATTTCACTTTTTTTACTTCAGAAAATAATAACCTCTCCCCAAAATAATATGCATTCTTCTCTGATAAACCACTCCTTGCCACTAGCAGCGTCGAAAGTGCGACATTTTTGATATTTCGGTTAGCCTTGTCTCCAATACCCTCGATTCGGACGTATAACGGCGTGAACTCAATTCTGAAATACCTAGCTAATTTATTTTAACTTCGAATATTTATTCTACTTTCTGTTTCCTTTGGGAACGAATCCGTCATATCCTATAGTGATTGGAAGGCATATTTTATGAGCCTTGAATTCTTCGATCGATTCAATACTGTTTCTATAACGTGGAGAAGAGGACATTTCACCAATTATGTCATTAATTCGATTGTTATCATGTAAAACTCCGTGATGTTTAATTATGTAGGCCAGGTATTCGGCAATGACAGGCTTCAGCTGTGGCTCTAAAGCATAAGTACCCAACCAAGTTGGCTCGAAGTAAGTTCCTCTTTTAACGGGTAGCCTAAATAATTATTTAAATTCGTTGGTAACCTACATGATCTTTTACCCGAAGCTGTCACACTTTTGAACTGTGCATGCGGAGTATTGGTTGTTTCTACTAATTCCACATGAAACACAAGGAAAATATGTAATTGGCTGCAGAAGGTTTTTAATTCCTTTTTCTGTGTGATATGTTGCTTGATTTACCTGAATAGTTCTAATTTAAAGTATCGTATTTTTCCTACAGAGTAGAAGGGTGCCACTGAGGATGACCTAACCTTCTACTTTTTTTCGAACTTCCTTTTTTGTGTCTGGCAATAGCAGGTCGAAACACACAACTTATTTTGTATTACTTTTCTCAATAAATGTTTCATCTTTTTTTTTGATAACAATGAATCATAGACTTTTTGTGAAATAAATTTTTAATAATTTCAATCTTTTCACCTTCTTTCTACCACTCTCTGATGACGTTTCGAGAGACGCTGCGACTAACTCATCACAAGAAGTTCTCGATGCCCCAGACGATAAAACTGCGGCACCTAGCCGTTTCAAAGTTGGAGATGAGATGGATTGAGCAATAATATTAGAACAAGGATGTGGTGTATGTGTGGAGAATTGGATCTCCTTCACACGAGAAACTGAAACTTCAGAATTTTCGCAAAGCACAGTAGGAAGGGAGTATATACCAATCGAGTCCTGTTTGTGACGTTTGGGAGGAAACATAGTCGAAAGTTGAAAAAATGTGAAAAGGTTCTAGGATCTGAACACCAGTTTTTCAAGAGGATGAGCAGCTTACATCTGACGGGTTCCGCGCTTCACTGTACACACCACTGTATATCCAGTAGAAACGCACTATTGAAAACTTTTGGGATTCGACGAATTCTACCTATGTTTCTGTCTTGCTTGTGTAGCTTAGGTTTCAGTAAGTTCATGATATTATTCTATAAATATAACTAGGATATATTCAGTAGCAGCTTTAAAAAAAAGAAGATAATATGTAATGCGTTTATTCGGGTATCGGTTGAAATCTGAAGCTTCCATTCATCATATGTACATCTCAACAGATAGATAAAATGAAGACTCGATGGGAAGTGGTATCATACACACATCCAGTTTCCAACACTGATCTGACTCAAAACAGAGCTAATAATGTGTACTTCAATTCCTGATCTCTGAAACACCAGAAGCTGCTCATACATCTTTCAAAATCGTAACTCATTTTTTCAAACTGTTTCTCGTGCTACTCTTCTTTGGGAACAAGTTGAAACTGTCTAGAATATATTTTTCTTAAAATTCGAAACTTTTAGTTTTTTTTTCTTTCATTATGTTTCCAGTATATTCGATTTTAAGTAGAACAATAGACCCTCTATCCTGAAAATTCATTTCACTAAACAACGTGCATTACGACACTTCGAAATTCCGTTACGACACTCCGAAATTCCGCCAAAGCCAGCGGTCGTCCGACGTTTCTCCAATTTCCCTGTCTGAGCGAGGCTCTTTTCAATTTAGTACTGGAACACTCACTTTTTCTCCAAAAAAGATACAAAAACGAGATTTTTAAGGAAAAATTTCGGCGCTATTTTGTCAGAAAAGTTGATAGCTACAAAATAAACACTAAAACACAAAAATTGGTTCAGATTTGGAAGACTAGTTCCGTTTTTAAGTTTCCCGATGTTCGAAAAATTCGAAATTTTATCTCATGGAGATGTCTCGAAATGAACTTTCAATAAAAACACTGATAAAAAGCTTATTCTGAATGTCTGACATAAGAAAGATACGTCAAAACTAATTTTTGCGACGAATATACTGACGACTCTGCTTGACCCAGACACAAACTCAATCGGAAGCTGCTCATGCTTTCAAGTAGTTATCTTTCCATTTTTCGTTTTAAATAACCAAACATATACTTAATATACAATATTTATTAGTAAAAACTGGATAGAATACAATTTAGAAGTGAAATATTAATTTTGTTATTCCAGGGCCAACCATGTTATGAACACACCCTTTTCCATGTTCCAACGTATCGCATTTTATAAATCCAGTATGTAAAAACCTGTAAAATTGATGGCGGAGAAGTATTTCCCGTTTTTATAGGCTAACCGCTCCAAAACATCTCGTCGGAAACGAAGATTCGTAGAACGTCTCGTTCTCCCTTATAATCGCTCAACGAGGCAAAAACAGGTGTGCCCATCTTAACCTGAAATGTTTCTCCACACATTAGTGAATAATCGAATAGAGAAAAAACGATAAAAAAGGCCGGAAAAAGCAGTTTTGCTGTGATAAGCACTGAAACTTCTTGTATCGTAAAATGCGCGAGCACGCAAAACACGCCAGTAACACTTTGTGCGCTTTCGGACCTGAGGAGGCCGTGTCTTAGACATAAAAATCAATACAATCGCATTTTTCTGCTTCTTAAGAATTTTCATATATATATATTTTTTTTTCAGTATGTTCGGAAGTTCAGCCCCGAAACCGTCAATTTTTGGCGGAGCCCCTACGACAACAACTGCTTCCTCCGGATTTTCGTTCGGCAATACTAATACCACAGCTACACCAAACGCAGGTTAGTTTCTTGTTACGATTTCCTTATCGCCCCTTCAAAAGAAATTGTTTCAAGGAAGTAGTATTTTAGGAAATACCCCAAATATTTCTACTGGATTGTCATTTGGAGGAACGGCTCCTCAGGCTTCAGGTGGAAGTGGGATTTTTGGAAGCAAAACTTCAAACAGTTCAGTGATTTCTTCATTCATTCTCAAATGTTTTTATGATTTATTTTTCAGCTCCAGCAACTGGATCTATGTTCGGAGGAGCTGCTCCTGCTGCCGCAGGCACGTCTAGTCTTTTCGGTGGTAATAATCCTACTCCTGCTCCGGCCGCTACAAATTTGTTCGGCAGCTCAGCGGCGGCCAACCCGAGCGCTGGACTATTCGGAACAAGCACACCGTCTTCTGGAGTTTTTGGCAACACCAACACTGCCTCCTCGGCCACATCTAGCACTGGCGGTCTTTTCGGTTCTTCAAATGCTGCTGCTGGTCATGTAACCAATCTTTTCGGCAGCTCTACAACAACTAGCACTCCAACAGTTGGATTGTTTGGTAATTCTTCGGCTCCCACACAAGCGTCAACTGGGATGTTCGGAAACACTAATACAACTTCAACTCCAGCTTCATCTGGGAGCCTTTTCAGTTCTTCTACTTCCGCCGCCACGACTACTTCAGTTCCTACTGGACTTTTCGGAAACTCAACAGCCACTCAATCTGCAGGTCTGTTCGGTTCTTCATCAGCCGCATCCAACCCCAATAACGTCGGGCTCTTTGGAAATCCTACTACAACATCTGCTCCAGCTGTTGGATTGTTTGGATCTACACCGGCTTCGAAGCCCGATTCGTTAAATGCTCCAACTGGTGTTCTTGGCGGATCTACTACTCCAGCGTCTGGTAGTCTATTTGGTTCCACTGCAAATACTTCGACTACTCCAGCGTCGGGTGCGCCTTTTGGGGCACCTCTGAACACGGCGGCCGTTTCACAGCCTAGCCTAGGACTTTTCGGGGCTGGTAGCATTCCAGCAGCGACAAACAAACCTGTTGTAGGACTTTTCAACTCAAATACTGCAGCACCGGCCACCACGGCTACTGCTCCAACAATTGGCTTGTTTGGTTCTACTGCGGGAACGACTTCTGCTACGCCAGGATTATTTGGAAGTTCTTCCACTACAGCCGCGCCGGTGGCATCTACGGCGGGCTTATTTGGAGTTTCGGCACCTACTACAACCACTGCGGCTGCTGTCCCTCCGGCTGGTGGCTTATTCGGTAACACAGAGACAAAAACAGCAACCACAGCAGCAGCTGCTGCACCCTCTGCTTTGTTTAGCTCAACATCCACAGCACCTGCAGCTGCACCAGCAGCATCATCGACAGGAATCTTCGGGTCAACACCAGCCGCTACAACAGCACCGGCCACTGTCGCCCCAGCTACATCCACGGCTTCAGCTGGATTGTTTGGTTCTAAAAACGCGCCCACTTCGACCACTGGATTGACTTTGAATCTCGGACAAACGCCATCAACAACGACCTTGCCTGCAGCCTCGGTCGCTACTAATTCTACTGCTGATGATACTCCGAAACCAGCGGAAAGCACTGCAAGTCTTGGACCGGGTCTTACCTCAACACCTTTAGCTAAAGGCTCGGGGTAAATTTGCAAATAATAGTTTTGTTTATCAATTCATTACTGAATTTCAGATGGGCCGCCGGTGGTCTCGGTGGATTGAAAGGAGCAACAACTACTGGTACTCAACTAAAAGTTGGAGCGAGTGGAAGTGACACACTCTCGGAGGAAGAAATTAAAGCGGGTCTTGCAGGGACAGATACGAAAGCCTTTTTCACTGCTCTTCAAGAAGTGGTCAATAGTTATCATTCTGAAATTACTAAACAAGAGCGAGTCTTCCATAACAAAATGCTCGAGTTGAACGCATACGATCGAGAGCTGAATTCATTGGAACCAAAAGTTTTGGGATTGTACAGTGAAATGGATGAACTGAATGGTAACTGTAAGAAGCTGAATTTCAATGTTGGTTCGATGAAATCGGTTTTGAATGATATCGAAGAAACCGTAGTCGAGCTCGAGAAGAAATTGAATCTGCCGGAGTGGACTAATCTTGAGTACAAGTTCCCATTGGACAGCAGATTTGCCAGTAGGCACGACGTCCAAAGAGTCCAAATGTATGCACTTGTTTGTTGATAAAACCCCTCAATATTAGATTTTATACAGCGCGCAGATGATGCTCAACGTGGATGCTCAGATGAAATCAGCAGACTATGACCTCGATCAAATCACGCAATCACTAAACAGTATGCAATCAACGGTTTTGAAATCGAAAAACGAAACTCCGCTTGAACAAACCGAGCTAATTATGAAGAAACAGTTGCAGAAGTTGATTGATCTTTCCGGTCAACATGGTAAGTATTGTATTTGCAACTGTACTAGATAACTGCTTAATATCCACTATTAACCTTTCTTAATAATCGATTACAGATATGACTCGTGAGAGATTAAACAAGTTGAAAGACGATCATAGTCTGCGATTGAGCAATTCTAAGGCATGATCAACCTCGTTCGGCTGAGATATTTTTTGGACTTTATTTTTCGTTTATTTTTACTGTCTACGGTTAATTTTTTTTTCCCAGACCTTCTTCCACCGCTTTTTCTTTGATGACGACAGTGTTGTATAATTTTTGTCTGTTTTGTTGTGTTTGAGCTATTATTGAACGAATGAAGTTGGTTTCCATTAAGTGTTATGAATTCATACTCAAGCGTTTTCATTCTCCGCTTTACATTTCTAATCAGCGTTGCGGTTCGGTCTAGCATTCATTTACCATTTTAACGATAGTATAATTTAGTGCCAGTTTTTCGCAGTTCAATTTGGCTTTCAAACGCAGCCGGGTTTCATTTGTTGCGCTCGTTAACAGTTTCTCAACGCTTCATGAGATCTTTTCACTACGTTCGACAAAAAAGAGTCACAGCGCCGTGCATTTTTAATACACGTTTCATATCGATCGCATTCATTTTCTATTATAGAAGATTGGTCTTTTTCGTGTGCATGCTTTTCCTCATTTACGGAATAATTCTGCCCGAGGCTTTCTCTGGTGCAACAACAAAAAAATTCGTGCCTCTTCACGGAGTGCCATATTTCCTTATTTTCCTTTCTTCCTCACCCCGAGCTCTCCGTAATTGACGAATGAGCACAGCATCGTTGCCCTCAGTGTTTTCTCTTCCTCACGTGATGTCACATTTCTCTATTTCAGCTTACTCTTGTCTCTTCTGTCTGCGTTTCAAGAACTGGATATCTAACATAAGTTTCTTCTCTTATCCATTTTTTTTTTTAAATCTTTGCAATTCTTCCAACCTGAAAAGTTGTTCGATTAGAAATACATACCAACATTCAGTTTTCAGCATAGTTTTAAAAAAGTTCGGCCCAGACGATTGTGTTTGAAAGTTAGATTTAAAGAAGTTTTAAAGTGAACCTAGGCTTCGCATATTCGCCGCACTTTTAAAATCGTGTTCCCTCTTGTCGGTTCCTCGTTTTTGTGTCTCCGTGGCTATGAAAGGCTCGACTCAATTAAAAAGCGAGAAACAGAAAGACAGCTTGAGAGTTTTCCTCTTTCTTTTCGTTCAATTGAGCTCCATGCTTTTGCTTCTCTTATTTTATATTCTGATGGCTTCAATGTTGACAGAAAGAAGAAGGCATGCGCTATGCTCCGTTTTTTATACTGATTTATAAACTTCATTTTTCTAAAGTTCAGATTCATGAGTTTCCAACTCATTAAGGAACCGTTTAGTGGAACAATGTTAATCAATCCAAAAGTTAATTCTTTATTATTATTCTAATCAAGAATTCAGTCTGTCATTGTGTCTGTTCGGCGCCGACCCTGGAGCTCTACATAGAACTCAGATTTTGATTTTATCTTCGATACATAATTTTACCGCTTATGTTCGTCTATTTCGATTTTTAAAAGTATAGACAACGAGGTCACAAGGCGCAAAAAACCACGTTATCAGGGTTTTTTTTTAAACGATTATTAGTGAGATAGCCAAGAGCTGATAATCGTCATTTTCTTTATTAGTAGTAAAGTTTTTTGTTTTTGTGAACGCCTTTGTCTTTTTTTCGAGCCAGAATAGTTACACGAAACGTATTATCAGGACCGAGCTTCAATAGGCTTGAATTTTTATAGGTGAGTTTACCGGCCTTTTTTTCTAACCCCTTCACCCAATAGAAAGAACTGCTTTCGTATTTTAGTGTGTCTGCGAGCAAATTCGAGAATAAGCACGTCATCCGAAATAAATAGTCACACATCTCTTCTCCCGTCGTCTTTTAGAGAAATTGGAGACGCAGAGACACGTCCCCCGCTCACGACCACTCACGAGACACTCACTATGCGCTCATTCTCTTCGATTTTTTAGCCGTCTGTGTGTAGCGTCAGAACAAGAAGAAAAAGCTAAAAACGTTCTATGTATATATATCCTATGAGCATTAAGAAAGTTCATGTTGGCCCAAAAAATAGCCATTCTTAAAATTGAGCAATCAATTCTAGAGTTTTACTCTTTCTAATTACGGCATTCACGAGCTGGCCGAACTTTTCTATCATATGATTCTGCTGATTTCATAACAAACAACCATTCCTCACTCATCACATCGACACCTGAACATCTCTGAATTCTCAACTACTGATACGTGATTTATGCTTTCATCATCGTTTTCCCTCTCCAAAATGTTTCTCTTATCGTCGCGAATTGGTTTTTTGTGCACCCTAAAAATGAAATGTTCAGAAGGATGTCGTATGCTTACCTTTTCAAGTATATCATCATCGGAGACACCGGTGTTGGAAAGTCGTGTTTGTTGCTGCAGTTCACAGACAAGCGGTTCCAGCCAGTTCATGACTTGACAATTGGTAAGTCTCATGATTCTGAAAGTTATAGGCGATTGTTAACAGGAATCTGGGGAGAAAAATATTTTGAATAACACAAAGCTTGTTTTTTATATATGTTTGGAAGCCAACCATCATCTTCTCATAAGCATGAATGGAGCTGATGTGATCGATTTTCAGGTCTTTTCAACTTTCAAGTTTAGGTGTCGAGTTCGGAGCTCGTATGGTGACCATAGACGGAAAGCAAATCAAGTTGCAAATCTGGGACACTGCCGGACAAGAATCTTTCCGTTCAATTACCCGTTCGTACTACCGTGGAGCTGCTGGAGCTCTTCTTGTTTATGACATCACAAGACGCGATACATTCAATCATCTTACTTCATGGCTTGAGGATGCGAGACAGCACAGCAACTCCAATATGGTCATTATGCTCATCGGAAACAAGAGGTTCCTTGATTATTGCTATGTTTATAAATACTTATATAAGTGTATTATTTTAGTGACTTGGAAGCTAGACGCGAGGTAAAACGCGAGGAGGGAGAGGCTTTCGCTAGGGAACATGGTCTTGTCTTCATGGAGACATCTGCGAAAACAGCAGCTAACGTTGAAGAAGCATTCATTGATACGGCCAAGGAAATCTACCGTAAGATCCAAGAGGGGGTCTTTGACATCAATAACGAGGCCAATGGAATCAAATTGGGTCCGCAACACTCGCCGAGCTCCCCGAATTCACCAGGAGGGAATGCAACTGGTGGATTGGGAGGTGGATCAGGATGCTGCTAAATCTCCAGTCACTTATAATGTCTCTCCTAATTCTACATTTGAAACTAAAAACTTCTTGCAATGAGTTTCCCCGATTCCGTTTTTCTTAAGGAGAGCCTCACTCGAAAGTTTAAATCCAGTTGATCATTATTTTCCGCTCCCAATATATCGATAGGCACTCTCTAGTCTCCTATTACTAAAGCCCTATTCAAATCCGATCCCAACCATTCTATATTTCCTATCTAACCCCTTTCCGTACTGTATATTTCAACTTTTTCCGCCTGCTTTTCTCTTACTTTTCTCTTCTTCAGTCTCTCATCAATTGCATAGAAGGAGTACGATATCTGAATTTCTGTGATTTTCCAGTACTCCATCAAAAACAGAATGTTGTGAAAATCCGATACTTCTCCCTCTCTTTTCAATGTTTGTCTGTAATTTATATATCCTCTTTCTTTTCTTTTCTTTTCATTTCTATTCAATCCGCTGTTTGTCTTTTTGAAGCAAAATGAATGAATTCTATGTAATATGTCTTCCGTCTGCTAAAATATTCAGGGAAAGTCTGATGTCTTCTAATCATTTTAATATCGGTGGGTTCAAACGGAAAACCGTCGATCAGAGAACTGATTGATATGCTATCGTTGAAAATGTCACGCGCTGAAAACCAGGTTAACCATTGAAACAATGACTGGTTTTCTATCAATTCGAAAATTTCTTGATTCTTCAGTCAAAATGGGCCCTCATCGTCTTCTGTACCAGGCTCTTTGCAAAGCAGGGGACAAACTGGTCTACCCAGTGCTCCCAGCTTTTGCTAAACCTGCTTGGAATCATGCTGCTGGTCCAAAAACTGTCTTTTTCTGGGCTCCAACCATAAAATGGGCTCTTGTTGGTGCTGGACTTGCAGATTTGGCTAGGCCAGCTGATAAGCTGTCTGTATATCAGGTGATTGGTATAAAACAGTGAGTTTGGGACATAATTATTTTAGAACTCAGCCCTTTTCGCAACTGGTGCCATTTGGACGCGTTATTGTCTTGTTATCACACCGGTCAACTATTACTTAAGCAGTGTAAACTTCTTCGTTATGTGCACTGGTCTTGCTCAGCTCTGTAGAGTTGCTCACTACCGGTAACTAAAAAAGCTTGTCATTTCTTAATGTCGTCAGTATTTTAGATACCAAAATCCAGATTGGGAGACGAAGGAAATCATGGAGACACATTGATGTGAATTGGACATTGAAAAAAAAAATTAACGAGTAGCTAGCGACAGGATAACCTAAAATATGGAAATAAATGAATTTTTTCTCAGTTCGTTCATTTATCTAGAATTTATACTGTTTATAAATCGTTTCATATACTTTCAATACCTCTCCAGTTCAAAAAAAAACTGAAAAAGTTTACTGACAGTTTTCCATACTCGTTTTCACACAGAGTAAACGACTATGTCGCAATGCGGCACACAATGCATATTGGCCATCTCCGTGGTTGGTTTCTTTTGGGGAGCGACTAATCCACTTCTTCGGTCCGCTTCGAAATCTCGGATTTCTCATGAGGGAGGTTCTGATGATAGAATCGTAGTAATGCTGGTGCACTTTCTTCAGTCTTTTACCGATTGGAAGTTCTTTGTGCCCTTCGTACTGAACCAGTGCGGCTCGGTAATAATATAATTTCTCGGTTGACTTTTTATTTTTTTTTCTGGTTCCAGATCTTATTCAATGTTCTCCTTGTTTATTTTCCTGTCACTGCTGTGGTACCTTGTGTAAATGCCGTGCAGCTCATTTCAACTTTTACTGTGGGATGGCTAATGGGTGAACAAATGGAATCATCATCATCATTAAAGCAAGCAACTGGATTGTTTCTATCTCTGACTGCAATCATCGGGCTGCTTTTTATCGATTAATGGGTTCAACAAACTCGAACGGTTTTATAGAGTAATGAATATTATTTCTTACATGCGTTTCTTGTATAAGAATGATGATTGGTCACACAAAAAATACTGGTTTTAACTTTGTGTTCCTAATCAATTCGAATTACTCTTTGCAGTGCATGTTTCATGAGAGTATATACTGATTTTCTGAGAGTATAACTGAACTCGAAAGTCACCGGGCAATTCATTGAACGAAATATAGTGAGATTGGAGGAGACACAGAAAAATCGTGCAATCAAGCATGTTTGCAACTTTCTTTTTTTTCATGAGTTTGAACTCCCATTTTCATATCCATGTTATAAGTAGTTTGATATCACGTTTATTTTTTTTCATTTGCTCGTAATCTGGAGTTAGTTCAGCTTTCGGGATCCAAAATTAGAACAATCAGCTGAACTCGGAAAAACAGTCCGGCCTCTCATTCTTGAAAATGAAATTCGATTATTGCGAAACCTATTAAGGAGCCGCGTTTTTGACCATAGTCATGTGACCACTTTCTTCGGAAACAATAGTCGTATAACACAGAAATAGGAGAGCGCAGTCAGCTCGCTGTCGGGCTCACGGAGCCCTGGCTTCTCTGCTCTCTGGCGCCATGCCTACTCTGCGTCTCTTCTGCTTAAACGTCTGACTGATTTCTTCAATTCATTTCTCTCTGCCACCGCCCGCTCACTTTTTCATTCGTTTCACAATCAGCAGTCGACTTTCTTCATGAATTCGGATCGTTCGGTAGCTCAGAGGGACGTTCTATTCGAGTTGGTTTCCTCATTACTGTATTCCCAATGAGTACTATTTTTTTCAAAAGCTATCTTACGAAATATCAAATTAGACTGGAAGATATCGAAGTTATTTAACCTTTTTTTACAAGTCATATTCATTCGTTCGATCAATAAGTCGGACAACTAGTCGACCTTCAATTTATCAGACATCATACTCCCATAAAATTTAATCGTAAGCCATTTTTCATATTAAACTGTGATTCTTCTGACCAGCACAATCTGCTGGTTTTCAAGTTTTGTAAAAAAAAGTTAGTAACCTTTTAATTCTTCCTAATAATTCCTTCTCAGCTAGGAATCTCATTATAATATGATGTGGGTCGCAATCAAGGTTTTTTTAGTTTTCAATCTTTGAACCCTAAACGCTCCAACTGTTGACTGCTAAAAAAGGGTAGCGTGTGAAAACATGTGACATCATCACAGGATCCAGGAAAAAAGTTATTTTTTCCTCTTCTTCTTTTCCTGCTCCAAGCTTTCTCGTATTGTATCTCTTTTTATTTTTTTTTATCGAAGACATATCGTGACTTGATTTGTTCTTATCATTCGGCTCTGTTGAATTTTCGTTTCTCTAATGTTACACTTCTGTTCTCTCAAATTTTTTTGTCTCTGACTCGTCAGTTCACTCTGAAAAAACTCGTTCCACTTTCAGATTGAATCCGTGTTCTCTGCCCGGATTCAGCCTCCATTCCTTGCGTGTAAACACTCAGACAAAACTTCCTCTTCCGTGCACTCCAAGGGAGAGAGTGTGCATGGAAACTTGCATTAACTGTCCCCAATTCATCCAAGATTCCCACCGCCGAGGAATCTAACGAGTCTTCCATACCGCCCTTAAGTGGCGCTGTGAGTTTATTATAAGTTTCAGTGTGCCAACTATTTTCTTTCAGGTAGTCGATCAGATCACAGAGATCTACGCGGAACCCCAGCTCCGCGCCAGTCAAATCCAACTTGACAAAAACGCCGAGCCGCCTTGGGACCCGGATCCGAAAGCCTGAGGTTACTTTTTGCCTGAAAATGCAGGTTCCAACAAAATAAACGTCTTATAATTCTGTTTTACAGCTCTCTCCATCTTCACATCTTCCTTTGTTCTTTGCCGACTGACCGACTCTCTTCTTACTCTCCCAACAGCTTGAATATCGGCCAGACTTGTCACTGTCTGTTTGTAATCTTATTCATCACAACACCTTATTAGTTTTTTTTCTTTTTTCGTAACGAGCATTTGGTTCAACGCCAGCTCGTTGCTGTTTAGCTGATCTTCGTGGCTTTCAAAATTCCGACAGTTAACATCCACTCTTCTCCATTCCGTCTTTGTTCTCCAGACGTTGTTTCGTGGATTTCTCGCGAAGAACTCGCTTCACGAGTTTCCAACAACCGTCACATTCCTCCATAATTGAACAACTACAAATTCTTATATTAGCTGAGAAAAACAACAACGTAAGTCGAATACTATGCGTTGTCACTCATATCGCCTTTTTATTACAGAACTAATGGTTAGACGCCGCCTTCCTTCGTCAACCTATTACACTCCCGCCGGCGAGCCGGAATGGTCGCGAGAAACATTTGGCGAACAATCGATTGCAGTTCTCTCTGGAGACTATCGTAATCCTGTTGAAATGGCTAGACATGTTGCAGCTAGATGTGGCTCTCAACAACCATTTTTCGTTATGGACGTCGCTGCCATCGAAAGTCGTCTAGAAGCAATTCGAGTAATGCTTCCACGCGTTCGTCCCAACTATGCTGTAGCTTGTAATGCTGATCCCGTCTTAGCACGTGTCCTTTCGAACAACATCGACATAAATTTTGAAGTTTCCAACTCCGCCGAACTTGAATTAGCCAGCATGTATGTGGAACCTTCCAGAGCTGTTTTCTGCTCTCACTTAATGACACGGAAAGCAGTCAAAAATGCTGCTTTTGCTGGATGTGGAACATTCGTCGTAGAAAGTGAGAAACAAATGAATGATGTGATGAGCGCTTCTCCTGAAGCCGAGATCATTCTCGCCGTTTGTCTATCACATTCCTCCGGAGAAGTCCCTTTCGGTTGCTCTATTGAGGAGTTGGAGGAAATTCTCGATATGGGACATCTTATTGGAGCTAACATTACAGGATTTCAGTGAGTTTCGTTCATTTATGATTGTATTCGACTATCTATTATTTTCAGCTTGGAGTTAGGTATCCGTGCTACACTGGATGACTACATTACAGCTGCGCACTGTGCTCGTTCTATTATCGATTCCTGGTGTGACAAATTTCTGGGACTTCGCCGCATTTCGCTCGGAAATCTTGCCGTTCCTACTGTTGCTGATGAAGCTGTGAATGACGAGTTTATTACATTCTGCGAATCTCTCAACCGTACAATTAACCAGTTGTTTGAATCCCAGTTTGACATCTCTGCAAACATCGGTCGTTTCCTGGCAACCAATGCTTTCACCTTATGCACAAATGTAATTGGGAAACGAGCAATGGATGCAAAATTTATCACTAATGATGACTTCGACGACGGTGTTGGCTTCGTTTATCAAACCAATGACGGTGTTTACGGATCATTTGGATGCAAACAAATGGACATCAATCCTTTGTGCAAGCCATTGGACCTTGAATATGAGCCGGAAAATGAACATCAATTACACTTCGGAACCATTCTAGGGCCAACCCTCGATCGTACCGACGTAGCTCAAAGAATCATGAAGTCTCGCCAACTGCGTATTGGAGAATGGCTCGTTTGGGAACAGATGGGGGCATTCACCATTCCCGTTGATAGTGAACATCCAGTACCGCCAGTATACTATTACACAGGAAAGGAATCCTGGTATGGAAAATTGGGAACCTCTGTTGTATGTGAATTATAAGTTTCAGGCAAAAACTTGTGAACAAAGACGAACAGCGTCGATCTCTCTCACCGAGCATAACCGAGAACGATGACATTGGAAGTGACGGTGAAGGGGGTTACGCATCTTCATGTGAAGACTCAGAGACGGAAATGGCGTTGGAGCCAGTTATCGAGGAACTGAATGAGTTTTAATAACATCTAACCAGTTCCCTGGTGAAGTGACTGCTTCTACCTTCATTTCCAATTCAAATAATTATATACTCATGTACGTGATTCCTTCTGTCTTTTATGAAAATTTTAATTCCATATGCCTTCTCTTTCTTTTCAGTAGTTTTTGATATGCTATTCCATTAGAAACTTAAATTTTATTCGGTTATGTGATATCATTTTTGAAAATAAAAAACTTCAATATTCGATTCCGTAACCACTAAAGACTAATCAGTATAATCAGTTCTTGTAGCGTCACCGAAAATTCTTCCAAACGTAGGCTTTTAAGCTTAAGTCGCTTCCGATATGCCACAATAATGGTTTCGTATTATCTTTCCTGCTCGAATGCCCGTATTCAGTTTCAATGAACGAAAACCATATTGAACTGCTTTTTTTTGATTTTAGAGCTAGCAGAAAAGACTTAGGCAATGACATGGGCGTTAATGAAGTGTTTCTACTTTTCACAAGGGCTTATCAAAGTCATCCCAACGAAATCTACTCGGGGAATCGTAATTGTTTTATTTAATTCTTACAAGGGAGTTCATTTTAGATAGTCTTTTCAAACGGAAGAAGAATTCGATGTTTTTAGGTGCGCGACTCCGCCCCTTGGCAAGAAATTTTTTGAAATGAACTCCTTTGTTACCGTAAAATCTGTATTAGTATTGCCCCTTAATTAGAATTGCCCCTCTAATAGTATTGCGTCCAGAAATTGGCATTGAGAAATACACTTGCCCCTCTAATAGTATTGCCCGCTTGGCAGATAGTGATGATTTTATTGAAACCGAATGATATATACCATATATAATTTTGGTATATAATATTTCTGACTCATATTTTGCTTTTTTAAAGCTTTTTTTGTTAAGATTCTAATTTTTGCCCTGTTGATTTTGGAATAAATTAGATTTTTTTTTCCAATTTACGGGCACTGGAAAATAAACTTGCCCCTCTAGTAGAATTGCCCCTCTAATAGAATTGCTCCCGGGCGAGGCCTTTGAAAAATAGTATTGCATGCAATACTAATACAGTTTTTACGGTACTTTTATTAGCAAAGTTTTTATACAGTAATCCATCAGCCACGTTAAAGGAACATGTTTTCGAGTGATCGATTACAGTAAAGGACTTCACATGCACATCTAACACTTCATACTACTCAGACTTCGAACTTATTCGTTTTTTTGTCTTCTAGGTTTCGATTTTATGACATTCCGTTTTTCTACGCAATCATTTATGGGGCTATTCATGTCATGAGAAAAAGTTTTTTAAACAGCTCCTGTGTTCACAACTGTGGAAAAATGTAATGCATTGTTCTTCAGTCATGAATAAAGAAAAAAATTTGTGAAAAAAACATTTTTTCATGACGTGAATAACCCCATGAGGTATGGTTAACCAGATTAATATTCTGGTCTTCAGAATCATGGATCTCAATACCAATACCCCTTCGCGAGCCACAAGATCTGCGTCACGAAAGACAAAATCCCCGTCCCCGTGAGTGAATATGGAAGAATCAGTATCTTTATCAATGAGAACCATTGTAGGAAAACACGGGAGAACAGCAGAAAACGGCAAAGAACGCATTCTGAGCCTCCGAAGGGAATTCGAGCTGGAACTACTATTCAGTCTGAAACGAGTAACAATAATAATCCTAATGGACTACCAGAGCTTATCGATTCCCACTTGAAAACTCACTGCGATTCTTCAAAAGAAAGTAAAATCTCTATCAATGATTCAGGAAGTGCACTAATTGATAACCGAGGGCAACTTTTCGATCGTATCTTCGTGGGCACTTATAAAATTAACGTCGATTTAGGTGGGAATTTTCTCTCGATCATTGGTGATCAAGGCGCAGCGAAGGTACATTATCAGAAATCATTGACGTCTACATTATTTTTTAGCGGATTGAAAGAAAATTCAATATCATGCAAAAGTTGGCTCTCCTCGTCGGCTGTGGTCTGGATTGTCACTGTGATTTTGTAACGTACTTTCAATAATTCATTCCTATTTTTTTAGTTCGATTGAGTTATAATCAATACAAGTTGCTAATGCTAGTCCGGGGTGCTCCGAGAATCGTGTTCGGATCTACTGCTTTCGTCCTTCCGGATCTTACAAATACAAGACTCAATGGAACGTTCGTCATGAGATTTATCTATTTTTAGCTAACACATAAATGTTTTCAGTCCTGGAGAATTTCTTGAAGCCGCTCAAGCTGAGTTCTTTGACTCTATCTTGTCTCTTATTCCGAGGAGCTTGAAGGATGCAGAGAGTATATTAAGAAAGTCTTTCATGGAAGCTGACGAAGATGTAAATAATTGTGATAATAAATGTGCACCAAGTTTTTTTTCAGGAAAAGATTCTAGGACTCTACACATTTTTGAAAACGATTCGAGGAGAAGTGTTATCGTACATATCAAGAAGTAAGAGTTATCCTCAATTTTAAAATACTACTAATGCCTTACTTTTCAGTTCCAATTGCCTGGACAATTCAAGACCTCCCAGCAAAAAAATACTCTTCTTCTGATGTCATACGCATTAGGTATATTGAAAAATCATGCACTTCATAAACTTGATTCTTACTTGTAGAAAAGCCATGAAGGAGTGTGGTGATAATCATCTTGTACAATTGGAGAATGCGCTACCTGGTTACACTAACATTCTTTGCGCAAAGTGGGGGCTGGGACCAACAGAAAACTTTGAGCGAATGATGGAAAACGTGTTTAACAATCTTAAAGTAAATTGATCAAATATGATTATCTTTTTGAATTCTTTTTTGTTATTACTTTCCTACTGATTACTTTGGATTTATATGTTGACTGTAAATGAATTCGATTGTCTAATTTCTTTTTCTTCCGGTCATCGGTATAGTCAACCCCTCATTATCCTTTTGAAAAACTCGTCTAGTTTCCGCCCTGTCCAATGTGGTCGTTCTGGATTTGAAACATCGTGAAGTGTTGCAAAGGTCGGACAGCACACTCAACCGCCCCAAGCGGGTCACTCTTCAATAATATTGCATATACGTACATTTGTACGGAATTCCGGATTCCGAAAAATTAAATTTCATTCCGAATTCCGTTCTCCGGATTCCACAAATAAAATTTCATTCCGTTATAACTCAAAATTTTCAAGTCAAGTAAAATAGCAGAATCATGGAGAAAATTTGAGTGATATTCCAGTTTTCAATGCTTCTAGCATGGAATGGGTCCTAAATTGCGCTAAAAACGGAGCCAAACTACTTTTCGAGCTCAATCGCTGTTTTAAACTTTGAATCTAGCAAAGTCAATCATTCCGAATTCCGTATTCCGGGAAAAATGAGATTATTCCGAACTCCGGAATTCGGATTCCGTAGTTTTGAAGCTCATTCCTCATCGAGAATATCCATTCCATATATTATAATATTCCGTCGTTTATAATAGAAATCCGCCTGTTTATGAGCATGCGCGCTCTTTTGAACGCAGCTTCTTGGATCTTTAGAGTGTTTCAACTGCCTGGATTCGAGACCCCACAGATTTCGGGGAAAAAATTTTCCCGGGAAACGAATTCTTGGGAAAATGAGCGGGGCTTTAATTGCAATAACCTGGCACGGTTTTTATTTTTAGCTTTCCAGTTCTTTTGAGATAATGCAAAGCGCATCAAATTTTAAAAAAGTTAAACCATGCGGCAACTTACAACTTAGGTCCCGCCCATTTTCCCAGGAATTCGTTTCCCGGGAAAATTTTTTCCACGGAATCTGTAGGGTCTCCTAGGTGCCTTCAAATAGGAATGCAATTTTGACCATGTATTTGTTACCAAAGAGCCCCTCAATGTCCAAGAAAATCGAAAGTTTTTGGTTCTATAGGGACTGTTCTCATCACTCAACAAACACTATTTTACTCTGTAGATGACGATTAGTAAGCTACCTTTAACGATGGATTCTTAGGAGAACGACGGATTAATACTGTGAAATTATTATGCGTACACGTAGTGGTGAAGGTTCGGTTAAAGACGCATCGAATTTTCTCAAGGTGTTCCCCGTAACGAGTACAGTAATAAAACCGTAGTTTGCAGTTCTTCTACCATAAAGAGGGTGCTTGCTTTTAGAACTGCACAAAATAGAACTCGCTACAAAATAGAACTGTACAAAATAGAAGCGCACAGTATAGAACTGCTACAAAATAGAACTGTAACCAAATAGAACTGCTACAAAATAGAACTGCTACAAAATAGAACTCCAGTGCGGCGGAGCGCGTTTGTTTCTACCGCGTTTTCTGAAGCCCGAAAAATTTTTCATAGAAAATGAATGCTCTGAAACGCTAGACAAGTTCCTCAGCTTCATTTTAAGTGGTAACTCGGCATAAAAATTCCAGAACTGAGCCTAGGAGAGCCTCCGAAAACAAACGCGCTCCGCCGCACTGGAGTTCTATTTTGTAGCAGTTCTATTTTGTAGCAGTTCTATTTTGTAGCAGTTCTATTTTGTGCAGTTCCATTTGGTAGCACTTCTATTTTGTACAGTTCTATTTTGTAGCGAGTTCTATTTTGTAGCAGTTCTATTTTGTGCAGTTCTAAAAGCGAGCACCCTCACCATAAACTTTTTTTCGCGGCGCTGAAAATAAATTAAAGTCGTGGCGAGGGACTCATTGAGAAAATTCGATGCGCCTTTAACCAAGCCTTCACCACTTCGTGTAGTTGTGCAAGGAATTCAAATGTTTCTTTTCGTGGGTGGTCCGCCCACTTTCACTCCGCACTGCGTAAAATCAAAATTAGCTTGGGGATCAAAAAAGGAGCACCGCCCGCGAAAATAAAAATTTGACTTCCTTGCACAACAGTTATTAATTAATTTGACAATACATACTTAGCTTCTTTGTTCCATCTCGCAAAGTTATGTCATTTGATGTTCTCATTTTTGTTGTGTTGTATGGAAGAGAAAAAAGTCGAATAGAAGGAGCGGTGGCGCGCGACGCGAGACACAGAGCGGAGATACATGTCAATATTTATTTCAAACTGACTCGTTTTCGTACACTTTTTGGCGTCACCATGCGCGCGATGCCGCCGGAATGGTTTCTTGAAAGGAGCGTCTCTCGGTAGTGTTTGAGTGTTCAATGTCTAAATTGAGTAGAAAAAAGAAATCATGATGTTATCCTTTAGTGGGTAAGTTATCAATAAAGTAACTACATGGGGGAGAATACCTGTACTGACATGGAAAACTTTTCAAAAGTGTTTTAAAATGCGCAGAAGTGATAGCTCGCGATTATCTTGAAAGTGTTGAATGCAGAAGTCCGTGGAGCAAATTCAGAATATCAAACAAGCGCCAGGAGAGTAAGGAGTTTTTGCGAAAGAAGCAGACCGTAATGAAGTTTCTCTAAGGAGATCTCGAATAATTCGAATTATTTTTAAAGGTGCAGCGGTAAATATCCATAAGCTCGAGTTACGCTTACATGTACATTCATTTCAGTCATTTCAACTTCTGAGGTTCTGTATTCGTGAGCCAACTTTATCCACACGCCTTAAAACAAAAGTCCTATACCTTTGCGAAATAATAAAAAATTATAATTTGTTGTATCGCGCTTTATAATTAATAGTTCATGGCACTTGGTTTTTGATATTTCTTTTCTAAATGAATCCCTTTCCTCCGACGCATTCTTTTTCTTCCTCAACACAATGTTATCATAAACCGAGGCGAGAAAAGAGGAGATTCTCGACTTTCTTTGGCGCGCCGATGCGAAATTGTAGTGGTCGCCACAACGTCGCTGTCTCTTCACACTGGCTCATTGCCAAATGTGTGTGAGTGTGTGCAACCTGTTGTAGTCTGCGTCTCCAAAGTAGAAGCATATAAGGCAGCATGTCTGAAAATTATCTAATCGTCAAACACATGCTCTCTCTTATTTCTATCTGTCGGTTCACCCCACTCTTCTTTTTTCACGAATAACACCAAAGTGAAACACAGGCGCTTCGGGCTGGTGTCTTTCTTCTTCTTCTCCCCTCCCACCTCCTTTTCGTGTCGTTTCAAAAGCCAGCCAGCAGGCGACCGCAGCGCACGACCGCAGCGCGTCGCCTTGCCTTCTAATCGTTATTATATTCACTACTATTGGAAGACACCCTATGACTTGTCTCGCACCCTCCGCCTAGGTTCCCGCTCCCTATCATCTGACTGTCGAGCACGCCTGCGTCTCCTCACATCACCGCTACACTCGCTATTTCTCATCGCAAGCGCGGCCCTTGACATCCGTCTTTTGTGGGTTTCCTTGAAATGAAGCTTGTGTGCCTTCTCATCCCTCTTGTCTTAAATTTTTAATACATGTCATTCATACATTGTCATTACACATTTCTTCAGATTCTCATTTTGGTTAACTCATTAGCAAAGGCATCTTATGGCTCTCCTTGTTAAATTATCATTTTTATCAAAACAAAATTTTCAGTTTTTAAAGTTCAACTGTCATTGAAAAAAAGAGCGACCACTCAAGGTCGCGCGAAATGGTGAAATAATCAAGGTTCGGCGGCCGAGAATGCACGGAGCCGGCGAGCAAAATGCGCAGCCACAGCAACAACAGCAACCTCGACAGCAACAGCCAAGATATCGTTATACATCTCGAAACGAAGAGGTAAGAGAATTTTTATATCGGATTAATATTGCATCACCTCAAAGACTGTATGAGGCTTTCTCGATCTGAATGTGCAATATATTGCATACCTTTTGATTATGTAATTACTAGGATTAGAGGTTTAGAAATCTGTAATTGATTTGCTTCGCGACAAAGACGAAAACACCTCGTGACGGCTTGTTGTCATGATGTTTTCTAAAGTTCGACAGTTTCGAATGTCTGTTACGAAATTCTGTTTCACAGAATTTTTTTTATGTTCGCTCCTCAAAGAGCTAAATTTCAGTATTATTTTTTTTCTATTTTAAACATTGAGAACTTTATTAGTTGTTTTATTTACTCTGATTGAATGATAAGCAAAGCACAGTCTTAAAGCAATATTGTTCTTAATTGCCGTTGACTGATTGTGTTTCTGTTGTTACTTTCACTGCTCATCATCCAATTTCTAACGCAACAGCGGGTCTTTCATTCTTCAGACTAATCTGCACTCTAATCTATCCTTTTCTCGATATCTATCTCCTTCGTATCGCCTCCGATACATGTTTCTTTTTATTCAAGAAAATTATTTTCACAAATTCAATGACAGTTGGTTTTCAATGTTTCCCTCCTAAGCTCAAGATTTTCTTGTTCAAATAGAATTAGATAAATTTAAAAAGTTTATTTCGAAAAGAGAGAAATGTTGAAAACTTTTTCAGCAGAATCAACAACCTTCAACTTCTGCCCAGCCAGCTACTGCAAGGAAACCTATTCAAGCCAGCATAATTTGTACACCAACCACCGCGAGCAGTTCACCAGCAACACCTATCGATAATAGCAGTAACAGTAGTCAACGATCAAAACCAACCGTTGTGCGGATGAGGGACTCTATAAAAATAGGAGACACTGTTTTGGAACCAGCTGGAACTTTGGTATTTTCTCAAAGTGAAAGCCCAACTTGGTCAGGCGCTCAACGAATTGTTGTTCATGGAAATAAACACGCAGTAAGTTGAATTATATGTAATGCATCATTGTGCTGCTTGTCACAAATATCATAGTTTCTTCAATTTTAAAAAAAACTTTTGTGAAGCCAGGTGTTTGGAGGCCCCGGGCGCCGAAGACCGTCCGGTTTATTACATGCAAAAAAGTAAATTTTTTTTCTTGAAATGAATGGAATCCTTAGATAACAGTTACCTAGGAAACAGAATGTACACATTTACTCTGTCTTCCTGCTTCTCCTCTTCGGCTCTATGTGGGTTGGGTGAGCGCACCCGATTTTCGAGTTTTGGCGAAGTGTTGATGCCATCTAGAAGTGTGTTTCTTGCTTCTAAATTTGTCTAAGCCTCAAAAAAATATTTAAAAAATATTCAATCCCACGAAAACCGTTCCAACTTTCGACAAAAATCACTGAAATTTAGAATTCTATGATTAGAAATCTCCTCAAATTCACGCTGTTAATCTCTTTTCATTTCAGGTTGTTCAAGCAAACCTTTTTCCGATTGGTCCTCCCGTTTTGACTGTTCAAGCTCCGACACAGAGCTCAAACGGGAATTGGTTGATGAATCAACAGTCTACCGCAAGTATCAACAACAGCAGTATTGGTGCTCCAGCTAATTCATTAACTTCCACTTCAGCAGCAACACCCGATTCTGGTATACAAAGTGTTCCAACTTCTCCACCCAGTCCCAGTTTTGAGTTGTTGAATGTCAGAGAAGCTGACACTTTTGATAACGACGATCTGGATGACGATGATCCTGAGGACTTCACAGATATGCCATGCCTGAAGCCAGTAGATGAAGAGGATGACTGCTATGATATGCCTTCTACAAGGTTGGTTGTTAAAAAGTCTATGTCCCATCTTCCGCATTTTTGTAGCTCTGGCCCCATCTTAACTGAAAGCAATACCTCAACAACTTCACCGAAAGTTCATTTAACGGCGACTTCTTTATCACCAAAAGAGGAGCTTCCGAATTCAATAAGTGCAGAGGAATTCCTGTCTTCTTCCCTAGCATCGAAAATGGATCCGGATGAAATAGTGCGTAGACTTTTTGCTGCGTATCCTGATCAAGCAAATACAATAGCTATGTTGATCAGAAAACGATCTGCTGAAGAGTCGAAGAAAAAGAAAGATATGGAAGCTGAAGTATCATCGACAACGCCTTCAACACCTCGCGCTCGTTGCACTCGGAAAAGAAACAGATGTGCAACGAGGAACACCAATTCCCCGGATGTCACTACAAGTAATCTACCTGAAGAGCCGAGCACTTCATCAGCAGGAACGACAGAAGGAATTGTCGAATCGAATAACGGAGAAGGAAGGAAAAGAGGACGGAAACAAAGAAACACGTCTACGGTCTCTAAAGGGGAAGTGGAAGAAGACAATGCTACTGTAAAGAAAACTAAGGTCAGTAATTACTTACTCTCAAAAAAAAAACGAGTTTTTCATAATTTCACCAATAGCATCACTGAGCAAATTTCTAAGCTAAACCTATCAGTAATATATTTGAAGATCGATTCGGAAGAACAACGAGAATCAAGTACAACACTAGAGACCGCTTCCTCTCGACAGGAAAATATAAGAACAGACCCTGTGCAGTTCCGATTGAAAATTCATGAGATGATGGATAGACAGTTGGAAACAGTGACTGAACAGATGAGAATCGATATGTCGGAGTTGCGCCTTTGCCATTCAACTACATCAAAAATACTACATGGAAAAAGAAAGGACTCATTTTTCCGACAACTGAATGAGCAAAGCAAAAAACTCAGAAAGAATGGAGTACCTGTTCTTAAGAAAAAGAGAATGTTTGGTTTCGAAACGACACCCTCGAATCAGCTGAACGTGAAAAAAGAGATCAAAATGGAAATGAAAGAAGACATTGCTCCGTTTAAAACCAAAAACCGATTATCATCGAGAAGGTCGCGTGTTGAAGATTCTCCGGAAGTCGTTCTTGCTCCGGTTGACGAAAAATTCAATGGAGAATACTACGAAATCTCCAAAAGCGTTGCTTATTCTGAAGGGATCATTCCGCTTTGGAGAGCTCCAAGCTTGAGTTGTGGATGTACGAGAGGTGCTTGCACTTCTGACATGGAGTGCCTCAATAGAGCTCTACGAGTGCAATGCAGCAGTGATTGTTCTTTGTCGTATTGCTCGAATAGACGTTTCTGGAAAGAGGATTGTGGAAACAAACTGTGCGTTTCAACTGGACCCAAGTCAAAAAGAGTGCTTAGGACTAAGGTTGGAAGAAAAGCTGGAGAATTTTTGAGCGAATATGCTGGGGAAGTTATCGACAACGAAATGGCTCAAAGGAGATTCAAGGTGAATCAAGATATGAAAATTATTTCCATCGGAGCGCAACTGTATATCGATGCGACCACCCGTGGAAACACTGCCCGATTTATAAAGCATTCTTGTAAACCGAACTCTCGTATAGAGGTATGGTCGGTGAATGGCTGCTATCGAGCAGGTATTTTTGCTCTAGTTGATATGAGCCCCAACGTTGAAATAACTGTCGATAAAAATGGACTAATACCTTTCATGCTACCTTGTTGTTGTGGTGTTGCCGAATGCAGGGGCATCATCCGAGGTGTGAGAAGAGCAGCTCTTGTTAATGAAGACGAACATGAGTCTTTACAAACAAGACGTTTCTTACAACGGAATCGTAAGAAGACAATTCTAACTTCCCGTCAATCTGGACTGCCATCTATCCTTCTACTTGAAGACAATTCATCACTTTTGTTGAACATGAAAAAGGTTTTGGCTGCATTTTCGTTTCGAGTTAGAAGAACCGACGGTTCGATGCCACGCTCTATGCTGCCTTACTATACAGCGATTCAAAGTTATTTGAAGGTTAAGTCGACAGATTCCAACTCTGCCGAATTCGTTTCTCTATTCCGAAAATGGCTTGAGAAAATTGACGACGATGACTTGGAAAGAGCGTTCGTGTAAGTTTTTCTGTGTTTTTTAGTTCGGCTAATGATTTTGCTAATTTCAGAGCCATCGAGTCTCATTACTTGTCTTTCTCAAAGAATTCGTCCGCACAACCGGCGAAGAAATCAGAAGAAAGCGCACCACGGGGAAAGGCTGCACCACCCATATGTCATTCTCCCGGTCTTCCGAAACGGGGCGACGCAGATTTGTCGTACCTCGATTCCTTACATCCGGTTAGTTATTAAATTGAGTAGAAAAGTTTTGGTCAACCCAAACATGGAAAATGTTACAATCGAAAATTATAATTTATCCAGATTGGTTCATACGATCCGGATGATGCTTGGGAATCGTATAAAGCCAACACCAGTGACAATGCAGTTCGATGTATGTGCGGAGCTCTTGATGAAGACGGAGAAATGGTTCAATGTGATAAGTGCGATTTCTGGCTTCACATGGATTGCTGTGAAATAGTGAACGCAGAGAGTGACTTCATTTGTGAGTTCTGTGACGGAAAACTAGTACGTCAACGTCCGACAGTCGATGTGAAACTGCCTGAGCAACCCGAAGTTCGTTTCGAAAACTGCGATTACTATAGATCTTTGATAAATCGCCGTGGAATCCAAGTCCGACTGAATGAGACTGTCTATATCAACCGGGCGTTCAATGAAGATCATAAAGCTATTCTTAAAAATTTACGTGAAGAAAAAAAAGGAGTCAAACATAAGGAGCCTAACAAGTACACGTTTCCGGAAGCGGAGACAGATCCTCTGCCGTCCATGCATGTTGATCGAAAGGATGCGAGAATATTCCGTGTTGAGCGGCTGTTCGTTTGCCCCGGCAACAACAGATATGTTTTTGGATCATTCTACGCATGGCCTCATGAAACATATGCTGATACTGGACGAGTTTTCTGTAAGAAAGAAGTATTTGCTACCTCTTATTATGAAACTCTACCTCTCGATGAAGTGATCGGAAGATGCTTAGTTGTGGATCAATCGACATGGTGTGAAGGTCGGCCAAAAGTTCCCAAGTTCAAAGAGGACGATGTTTTCTTCTGTGAGATGCAGATCGGAAGAAACCAGAGAGTGTTTGAAAAGATTCCGCCCAGGCACAAGTATCCAATCAACACAAAACCATATGTGTTCACAAAGTTCTCACAACCAAAAAAAGTGGTTAGGGATTTAAAAGTGAGCTATTATCTTAATAATATACCAACCAAGTCAGTGACTTTTTCAGCCTTACGATCCGAAAAATGTGACTCCAAAACAAGCAAAACCTCATGCTTCAAGCAGCTCGGCATCACCCAATATCAGCTCTTCTTTGCAATCGTCCTCAGATCCGTTTTCTTTGGTTGTAATGAAGACATTGTCGGAAAAGAATATTCAACGAGTTTTAAAACATCTTAGAAGACAAAGTTCATAGTTGTAAAATTATATTTTAACTGCTTCCCCCGCAATGTGTGCATTCCCTCACCACACCCCAACCGCCCCCCCCCCCCCCCCCCCTTCAAAATATCTAGATAATATTTCACGAGTTGTGGTCCTCTAATCCGGTGATACTACAACTCTATTACGTGCTCATTCCAACAGTATGCTCTGACAATCACAAAGTCTCTCAAATTCAATTATATTCATCCTTTATCATTCCTTTTTGTTATTATCGTAAAATTCTTTTCGTCCGGTGTCCTCATGTAAAATTTCAATTACATTTACCACATAGTTGAATGGGGAAATCCCTTTCATAACCTCAAGTAGATCATTCTTACGGTTTAAATTCTTTAACGATGTCCTCTTGATTCTTAAGATTCCACCCAGAACCTCTAAACATTTGCTTTTTAGTCTCACCTCGCAAAACTTCAAACTCTCATGATTTCATTTTTTTTCTCAATGTCATGTTATTGTTTTCAAAAGAAATAAATACCATTCATTCTTGTTTTGAAGTTAACGCTTCGCAAACGCAAAATTACCCCAACTAGTATAGCCCATGAGGCCCAAATTAGTCCACTTCTTGGTCACAGTGAAAGTCTCAATTTCTTCTGGAGATGATGCATACTCGATATTAGATTTCTTTTCTGGATTTTGGAACTGATAAATCGGTTGGATCTCTCCAAGACATCGTCTAGCAGATGACTCCTCACGAAACACGTATCCAGCTCTTCGAACCATCGAAAAAAAGATGATTAGAGTTTTCCTAAACGGGCGCGTACCTCGTCATCTGCATCATCAAATACCATTTTGAATCGATAAGTTCTTGTATTTGAATTTTGGAACTCATAGACTAATTTTGTCTTTCCACAAGCATCTTGGATTATAGTCATGTTAGTACTCTCATCGATCAACGAAATATTCAAGACTTTATCGAGTTTGTATGCTGGCAAATACTTGCTGTTATGGAAATTTGTTGTAAATGCTGTGAGGCCATCGGAATTCTTGAAACGAAGAATTGGGCGGAGTCTCAAAAGTATTTTGTTCTGAAAAGTGTCTTCAGTATAAGTGGAAGATTTATGAGATAACTTACGAAAATAATATTATCAAGTGGTCGAATTTCATTGAATGGATAATGTCTGGAATTATTAAATCAGTTCCGAAATTCATAATTTGTCTCCCTTCTACAGTAACCTAACTATGATAAATACGAAACACATCAAGCAAATTGAAAAGATAATTCCTTTTTTTTAGTTATCGAATAACGTTCTTGAGAACTTGTTACATTGTACTAGCCAATCCAGTATTCAGAATCCAGTTCTGGATTCAGAATCCGTTTAAAGTATTCTAAAGTACACAATTTCACACACGTAATTAAAAAAACACTGTGAGTTCTTGGTTTCGCGATTCGTTCAGTTTCGGTTAAATATAGTAAGGGTAGCAAAAATAAACTTACACTGTTCGAGTTGGTTCAGTCGCATTAAACAAGTAACCAAGGATACTAGTTGGACGCCAGAATTGTCTATCTACATTCCATCTTGCTTTCAAAATATCTTCATTCGAAGTAGCATATTTAAATGCATTCAGAATTGGTGAAAACAATTCAACAAGTGCTCCATTCGAAGTTCCACAATATCCAGGCCATGGCCCAACATATCCAGCTTCTTCCACTATTTCCATTGTATCATTATCTTTCAGCTCATTCCAACTAACTAAACGGGGGAATCCATTTACATTAACATGATATATTTGAGTCAATTGTGGGCACAATGTATCAATTACTTCACAATCTGAATCAGGAGTAGCAAGACCAAAAGATGAAGTCGTAAGTGAAGAATTAACAGGAATGTATCCAGAATGTCCTAAAGGTTGAAATAATGATGCCCACTTTTTCAGTTGACTAACTCACTGAAAAACTTGATAACACTTTTGTCTGAATAATAAATTCGTTGAGAATCGTTCCTGTTTGTTTGATAGTGAAGTGGAAGAACAGTCAATGGGAAACTGCTTTCGAGTAAAGATTCCTGAAAAAAAAATCATATTGAAAGAATATGTCTCTATAGTGATACTTATATGAAATAAAACTCTTGAGTATGGGAACTCGATTTTGTCAGAGTACTGTAGTTATCCTATGCCTTTTTTATTTCGAAAAGTTCGTCAAAACAAATTGGGAAAATTAAAATGTAAAGTAAGTTAAGTAAAATGTTAAGTTAAGTAAAATGTTAAGTAAAATGTGCCTTCACTATCAAGAGATGCCTGATTAGTTAATAAAAACTTTCGGTAAATTGAAGAAATTATAAATGCTTTCCCGTTTTCTATCGTTAGATTAGGTTCCGCTTCAAAAAATGTAGAGGATAAAATCCCGCAACTGTTCTGATCAAACTCTTTAAACTAGAGCTCGCATGATGTACTTATATTAGAGGTACTTCAACTGTTTTGAGAACTCACACATTGTAAAATAAAATACGAGAACAGAAAAATAGCCCCTAGTAGCTTCATGACGGGCATTTTTCTAGAGAAACCTTCCGTTTGTTTCGTTTCCGGTTTTCCATTTATCACGCTCATCTTTTATTGTTTTATCACCTTTTCCGCCCTTTATGATCCTTTTGTTTTTTGCACAACTTTCAATACGGTAATCGTCATCAATACGGTAATTTTTTGTTTGTTTTGTATCTCTTCTCAGCTGATGTTTTCAGAATTTTGAAATCAGTTCAAAACTATTCAATTCCCAATCAGAAGACTGATAAGAATGTAATCAGTTGTGCTGATAGCACACCTCCAGCCTTCCTCACACTTTAATTTTTTTTCCTACTCATTATTACTGAAAACGAAAGAATTGGAAGCAAGAGGCCAGTATAATTAAGAACAGAGATTTTATCATTTGATGGAATATTATAGATATGAATCTAGACAAAAGAAGGAAATGATAAGAGATTATCAGTTACCGTTTGTTCATTCATTGGGCAGATATATATCTTTCTATTTTATTTGGTTTCTCTTTCTGAACTTTTAAGATTTGTAATCAAACCTAGGAATGAGAATCCAAACAAAACTAACAGTTCCCGGTTTCATATTAAGAAAAGCTTAACTTTTTTTTCTGCAGATGAAGTTTTGGAACATTTATGGCACATCGCGTTGATATGAAAAAGTAATTTCATTTATCTTCTCTATGAATTTCTTCCGCTTTTTTCTGTAAACCAGAAGGATAAATTTCATCATAAAACATAGTTTGATTTAGATAAGGAAACTGCAAGAGTACAGGTCAAAAAGTGATAAATTTCCGAGCGGTGATAATATTTATGAACAAAGATTCATTTTCACCCATTTCATATATTCGCCTTTTTCACCTTATCATCAAAATCTTTGAAAAGAGTCCGAAATGCACACAACTTGCTTTGCGCCCTCTGTCCGTCTTCCCTGAGATCTTATCTATTGAGCACATCTTTCTTCAGAGCTTCTTCTCTTTCTTCTTCTTCATTCCACTTCCTAACCTCACTTTGGCTCTACTTCTATACGAATACCGACAGGCGAATGGATATTACAAAAGCTCTTTTCCATAAAGCACTACTGGAGGTAAATAATGTAATAAATTTTCAAAATGAGAAAAATGAGAAAGAACTCTTTTGGAGAAACTGTAATAGTACAAGTTTTGTGAAAATTATTAGCTGAAGCTCTGTTTTGTGTAAAGGGGTGAAGTTTACGTAGCCCGTGATTTCAGACGTTTTGTTGTGCCACTAAAGATTCTGGGAAAAATACAAGCACTAGTTTATGGACTTAATTTTTAAATGTCCTCAATTTTTTAAAATGTATAAAATATAAAAATTATTTCCAGACGATAAAAAAACAAGGCCTAAACTCTCAAATCGACTTTAAATGCGGTGATTGTATTGGCCCGTTCTCTATAAAAAACGATGAAAGAGCGTTGAAAATTAAGGTAGAATTACAAACTCTGATAAAATGCTAATCTATTTTTCTCTTCAGATCTCTAACTTCACAGGAGAACCAATGAGTCTGGAAATGGAAGAAAATGAAGTAACTCGTCGAATTCAATCGACGCCAAGTCCACTTTTGGCTAATTGTGTTCTAATGCAAACAGGCGAACTATTTCAAATTGTATTCACTAAGGATGTTATGTCTATGGAACCACTTAGAGCCATTTTGGTGGCTGATATGAATTATAGATTAGAGCAACAGAAGAAGGAAACTAATAGAAGTAACAAAACGTTTTAATATATTCAAAGGTTTTATTTCTTTCAGAACATGAATGTCCTAAGTGTCACATGGCGAAATTTAATACGGTCCAAAACTTAAAAATTCATGAGGAATTATACTGTACTATGAAGAACATTGAGACATCCGAAATGGATAGGAACACTTTTGAAATGCCTCAAAACCTTATTTTATTACCCATGGCTTATCATGATTCACTTCAACATAACGCAGTTCAGGTGAAAATTACTTGGTTCATTCATTTTTTATTATTTTATTTTTTAGATTTTGGGTCCAGTGCATTCAGTTATTCCAGTGGCACTTGGAAGGAAATCCACGTTGATTAATACGAACTCTCTTCACATTCACAATAGGACTCAATTAGATATGCCGACAAGTCTTAACATTTCCCATTCAAAAATCTCTATAAATATTCCCATTATAGATCTAGATGAAAAGTAAGTTTGAAAGTGAATTGATAGCTCTTATTAAAAATTTAGAGTGCCAAGCACATCTGCTGCCCTAGACTTGTCATCTTCTTCAAGAGCTGCAAGTATTCAATCTTTTTCTCCTAGTTGCTCACCAACTTCGAAAAGCCCAAACAGTGAACCTTATTATCCAGACCGCCCGTTTTCTTGCACTTGTGGAGTTTCATTCTCTTCTCAAACTACTTTTGATGCTCATCGACAGTTATACTGTAGTCATACAACTCGTGATTCTTCTAGCAGAGGAGGTCCAAATCGAAATGATGCATCGAGAAAGGTGGCTCTTTTTCTTCTTTGTTTAATCAGAAATTCTGATCTTTCTGAGCTGCTTTCCGATTGCAATCTTGAATTATGGCTCAGAAGTGAGAGTGAAAATAGAGAGAGAGAGAGAG
Organism: Caenorhabditis doughertyi; assembly: GCA_963572265.1. Classification (NCBI taxonomy): domain Eukaryota; kingdom Metazoa; phylum Nematoda; class Chromadorea; order Rhabditida; family Rhabditidae; genus Caenorhabditis; species Caenorhabditis doughertyi. Next base: position 11,472,120 of record OY751553.1, on the reverse strand, counting down.
AGAGAGAGAGAGAGAGAGAGAGAGAGAGAGAGAGAGAGAGAGAGAGAGAGAGAGAGAGAGAGAGAGAGAGAGAGAGAGAGAGAGAGAGAGAGAGAGAGAGCTCACATGAATTCCAGGACTCTCCTTCAGCAAGAAAAAAAAAGATTTGTAGGTACCAGATAAATGTGGGAAGTGCGATTTCGTGCCCACTTCATCTTCTCAGCTCTCGATGCATATCCGATCATCGCATCAGGCAACAAAGACTTTCACTTGCTTGGTCTGTGGATATCGGGCTTTCAGTATGAGAGGAGTAAGAACTCATATGAGGTGGATGAAGATTATGAAACTCAATGTAAAACTTATTTCTAGGTCCCATTCAAACGAAGATGCACAGAGGTTCAAGGCTAATGACTCCGATGATTTATAATTATAATATTTTAAAGTCTCAAATGATTTATTTTGTTCATTGAACGGGTTAAGGTCTTAATCTGATACGTTTCCAACGATAAAAGAAAGAACACAATCTTCACTGAGAATATTAAACTCGGCCATTCGATTCGAGATGATATCTGAAAGAAAGTACAGAAAAAAATTCGAGAATTTTAAACAAGCATACTCATTTTAACACGAGATCTTGTGTGAGCAAAACTTTGAAATAACGTTGTAATATTACGAATCATCAGTTGAACATTGGCTGTATCTTCTTGGCTGTCCGTCTCTGATGGTATCGTCTGAAGATCCGAGAAACTAGCGTCGATCTCTCCATTGTCAATTTTTGTGGAAATTCTCAAATCTCCAGAAGTACTAGCTGTGAGCTTCTGAAAAAGAAAGATGAGTGAGCTTCCACTTCAAAAGGAAAATACCACAACTCGAGCATTCATGTTTTTTAAAGCATGGATGAATCTTGCAATTGACTTTGGGGGCGGCATGCAGATAGACATCTGGGATTTCCTATAAAACACTTATAACAACTGAACATTACCTTTCTGTGTCCAATTGTCGGTCTTGTATAAGTGTTCCAATACTTGGACAATACAATGGTGATCGGAATTTGGTGGGAGACAATATCAGCTTCTGGATTTCTGACTTCAATAGCCAAAATAGGTTCATCACTCTGACTCTTTGATAGCTTCATTTTCAGGTAGCAATGACCCCCTGGGAGAATTCGCACCAAACTGTCAATATCAAGCTCGAAGAAAATATAGTTTTGATCCTTGTTGCGAGGGTTCATACCGACCATATCCTGGGATATATTTTTTCGTTTTTTGACTAATTTCAACTTCATAACATACAAACTTTCGAAAAAGCTGACTACTGTAGGGAACCGCTAAATTGAACCAAGCCCCTCCATCGTGAAGGCCTGAGCTACTTATGAAGTTAAGAGCTAAAAAACCAAGAAGTTCAATAACAAGAAGCTCCCTAAATATTTTACCATCCTGCTCTATTTTGACACAGCATCTTTTCTTACTCAGTCGACTTGCGGCTGTCAAGATTCCTACAAGAATCTTTTCTTTTTAAATACTTTTCGCTACCAACTCACTGATAAAAATATCAATTGCAGCTGTGTCCTGTAGCAGAGAACTGAATTTCATTGGGTGTGAACCTGCGGAAATAAAATACAGTAGAATAAAGGAGACGGAGAAAGCAAGAGAAACAACTTCCCGCGCGCTTTGAAAATTTTGAATTCAGTTTCAGTAGCGTTTTTTCAGATTTTTGTTTTGAAGCTGTCTGTTTTAGAAAGTGAAAAAAGCTGTGAAGCAAAAGCAAGAACAATATTTTCGACTTCCACAATGCGAGATTTTATAACTAGTTTTGAGCATGCGCCTTTAAAATTTTAGTTACTGTGATTGAGACAAATTTCCTGGCCTTCTGGCCTTCCCTTGAAATTCAATTTCCTTTATGTTTCTTTTGAAATTCTCTCTCTCTCTCTCTCACTTTCTTTCTTTTACTTTTATAGAGTTTGATATAAAAACTTTCCCGGATTTTAAGAAAACACCATCGTGATGAGTGGGGGAAAAGACGAAGGAAGCGACAAAGCGCTGCTAAAAATCCTAACATCTAAATCCCCAAACACTATCGCCGTCTTCTCGCGTGGAGAATATTTCACTGTGTACGGCGATGATGCTGTTTTCGTGGCAACTAATATCTTCAAAAGTGACGTTTGTGTCAAAACTTTCACCCTCTGCAGTGAGTTCAACACCAAACCTTTTGAGCCTTTATGAACTATAAAATTCAGCAACTGATTCTCAACAAATGAAATACATTTCGGTGAACCGTGGTCAATATGAAAAAGTGGTTCGAGAAACAATTGTTCTTCTTCGATGCTCTGTCGAATTGTTCGTGAGTGAACAAGGCGAATGGAAAATGACTAAAAGAGGATCACCTGGCAACACTGTCGATTTTGAACAGGAGATCGGAGTGGCCGATCAGGCACCGCTTCTAGCAGTTTACATTCATTCCGGAGATGACGACGTAGAAATTTAAGTTTATTGCTCAATATAATGTATTTTTTTAGAATCGAGTTACCTTGTGCGCGTGGGATGCTGGAAATGTTCGCATAATCACCAGCGAGTTCATTGATACTACAAGCTTCTCACAAGTTGAACAATCCGTTTTTGGATTGTGTCCCACCGAATACATTTTAGTCAATGCTGGATCATCTGCTGCACCAAAAGTTAAGAAACTCGCGAGCATGTTTACAAAAATGGAAGTGCACAACAAACAGCAAATGAAGCCAGAATCAGCATGGGAAGATGTTCTAAAATGCATTCATAATGATTATCAGAGTTAGTTTCTATCCAACGTTATTGTATAGTTATTATTTTCCAGCGGAGGTTGAGAAACAAAGCGACAGTGTAAAGATGTGTCTCCAAGTTCTCCATTCAAACGCAGCTGATGAGTACAGTAATTCGGAAAAGTACAGTATCTTCAACTACGGAAGTCATGGATACATGCAAATTGATTCTTGTGTAGTTGATGCTCTGGAACTGTTTCAACTCAACTATAATTATCTAGGTGAGTTGGAGGAGTATGGAGACATAAAAATGATTTGAATCTCAGAAAAGTCCAACAATTTGACTCTATACAATGTTATCAATAAATGTAAAACGCTTCCTGGAGAAAAGCTCCTTCGTGATTGGATTTCGCGTCCTCTCTGTCACATCGGACATATCAATGAACGCTTGGACGTTGTGGAAGCACTCATCGAAAATCAGAGTATTCGACAGAGACTTCGTGATTCTTTTCTTGCCAGAATGCCGGATTGCTCTCAGTTGGCTCGAAGACTCATGAGAAAATGTACTCTTCAAGATCTTAATAGATTCTACCAAGCAGCTACCCTCCTCGAAAGCGTTGAAATGCAACTAATTCAACTTTCCGAAGATGAGAAATGTTCTGCTTCAATAGACCGTTTATTGAAGTCTGAAGTAACTGCTATTCTGAAAAAAGTCGAAAGATTCCAAATCCTATGTGATGAGTTTTTTGATTTCGAATACGAAAAAGAGAATAAGGAAATCAGAGTACGTGTAGACTTTGTTCCGGAGATCGAAGAAATCAGTGAGAAACTGGAAAAAGTAGAGAAAATCGCCGAGAAGTTGCGAAAGAAATATTCCTCAAAATTTGACTGCGATAGTATGAAGCTAGACAAGAATGCACAATATGGATACTACTTCAGAGTCACATTAAAGGTTTGAATTTCCAATCAAATTTATTCGTACATTGAATTTTTGAGGAAGAGAAGTCAATTCGTAAACAAGATGTTCATATTCTTGAAACAACGAAAGGCAGTGGAGTCAAGTTCACCGTTGGAGAGCTTAACGACATCAACGAAGAGTATGAATGAGAATGTTAATACATATCTCGATGCTTCTTTCAGATTCCTTGAGTTTCATCTGAAATATACAAGAGCCGAAGAAGAAGTCATTGAAATGTTATGCAAAAAGGCCGAAGAGTTCATTCCACTAATTCCAGCAATGTCTCAATTGATTGCGACGCTCGACGTCTTTGTCTCTCTCGCTACATTCGCTGCATCATCTCCTGGCGTTTATTGTAGGCCTAGTATGCTCCCTCTAGGAACGAAACGTCTCAATTTGAAACAGTGTAGACATCCGGTTATTGAAGGAAATAGTGATAAACCGTTCATCCCAAATGACGTCGTCCTTGGTAATGTTTCAATCGAATATGGTCCTAATCGCAATAATTTTTTAGAAGACAATCGTCTGATCGTTTTGACAGGAGCAAATATGGGTGGTAAAAGTACATACCTACGATCCGCAGCACTTTCAATCCTTCTCGCTCAAATTGGTTCATTTGTTCCGTGTAGTTCAGCTACTATTGCAGTCGTTGACGGAATCTTCACTCGAGTTGGGGCCTCGGATAAACAATCACAAGGCATTTCGACATTTATGGCTGAGATGCTCGATTGCTCTGCTATTCTGCAACGTGCCACTGAGAACTCATTTGTGGTCATCGATGAATTGGGAAGAGGAACTTCTACTTTTGACGGATTCGGAATAGCTTCTGCCATCGCACAGGATATTCTAATTCGTATCAAATGTTTATCAATTTTTGCCACTCACTTTCACGAAATGGGAAAACTTGCTGAGCAGCCAGGAGCCGTCGCTCTCCAGATGGGAGTTCGATTTGAGAACAACGAGATTCACATGCTGTATAAGGTTCTCGACGGAGTTGCACAGTGTTCATTTGGTTTACAAGTTGCGAAGATGGTGGGAATAGATGAGAACGTCATTACTGTAAGAATGTTCTAAGCATACTCTCATGGTTAGGCTGAATTATTTCAGAAAGCTTCTCAAATTCTTCAGAGCCTCGAGAAGAAAGTGGTCATCGATGAATTGAAGAAAAAAGAGCTTCTGGGATCGTCTGATATCCGTCAAGCAATTCTCCGTCTCGCCAATTAACAATATCTAGATTTCGTATTTTTCTCAACCCTCATATATTGTAATTTTGAAAAAAGAACCAATTAAATGGTATTCTCGCTAGTGTAAACTTGAAATCTCATTCGAGTTTTTAACAAATTCAGATTCAGATCGAAGTCTTGAATGGGGTACGCAACTACAGTATGAGTTCAGTTCACTTCTATTCGGACCGAAAAATAGCACGGATTTTAGCATCAATCATAAGTACTGGAGAGTCGTATATTTCCAATAAAAACGAGTTACTAGTCTGAAAATTTGTAATACGAGGCAAGCAATAGTTATTCTGAAAATTCTGAATTCTTGATGCGCTTTTATTCGTATCCTGATAAATTATAGGCGTTCTTCCTATCGTTTAACCTAGACAATACTGTATCAAGTATCCTGTGAATTTGGCCAATACTGAATGGGTACCGTTTCTTTGGGTATTATACTCCATGTGGATTAATACTCATCAGGTATTCGTACACTTTGGGTGCCAAAATAGGGTACTGTCTCAATGGGTTCTTATACTCTTCGGGTACTTGAGCCCAATGAGTACCATAAACGGAACTATCTCAATAGGCTACAGTATCTCACGGTATTCATACTCTTTGGAGGCTAGAACTCCGTTCTGTACATGAGTTTGTATTCAAAGTATTCTATGTTTTCCTTTCCTGAAGGAAGAGGGATCAAGTAAGCCAAAAAATTAATCTTTTATATTATTGGTTTCAAATGAACTGACACCTCGTGACGTCACACTGCCCGGGACCCAAGTTGGAAAACTTTCATGGTAGCTATTTATTTTTTTTTCGGGATTTTTTTCAGGCAGTTTTCGCCCGATAATTCAATTCTTCTACCCAAAATAAAATTTTTGAGCAAAAAAAAAATAATTTTTGCGTGCGGAACCTGCCTGAAAAAAATCAAATACAAAACTACCATGAAAGTTTTCCAACTTGGGTCCCGGGCAGTGTGACGTCACGAGGTGACAATTCATTTGAAACCAATAATAGCAGAATCGAAAGCCTTGAGACAAAAAAACAGTTCGGAAAGAGTTAGTATGGAAGAACTCTCACAATGAAAGAACGCACTATTAAGCACAGAGTAGGATTCTAGCACCCAAAGAGTATGAATATCCGAAGATTAAGTAACCCATTGAGACAGTTCCAATTTATGTTACCCATTGAGTTCAAGTACCCGAAGAGTACAAGAGCCCATTGAGCCGGTCCCCTATTTTGACACCCAAAGAGTACAAATATCTTGCGAGTATGAATTCTCATTGAGTATATTTCTCAAAGAAACGCTACCGCTTCTGTGCTCTTTTATGTAAGGGAGTAAGAGCGAAGGTTATGATCGAATGAAGTGTTTCAATGATCTCTGAATATAAAGATCCATTCAAAATCTTCGTGAACTTAATATAGAAACAATTCACGTCGACAATTCGATTCCTTCCAAATTCAGGGCCATTTCATAATGTCAAGACGAAGATCATTGTCTCGGTTTGGAAGAAAAGTAATGTTTCGAAACAGATCAAAAAGCAATGATCGTTCGAAACGACAAAATTCGAAGGATCGTTCAAGAGCCGAACCGATTTCTTTCGATTATGATCTATCGGTGAATAAGTATTAATTATTTTTTACATTTCCTTGCTTTTCAGAATGTTTGCAATCATTTGGAAGCTTTGATGAATGCTGCTAGATACGGAAATACCGATCTTCTTTACAAAGTATAATGATTGAACTCAAAGGTGCTTGAATCATTGAATTTTCAGCTGTATATTCATCATATCGACCTCAAAATGACTGACGAGACTGGGAACACTGCCATGCATGTAGCTGTTATGGTAAAAACTTATGGAAAAATCAGGAAAAATTCAGAATTATTCTTAGAATTACCAACAGAAAATAGTCCGCATGCTCGTGGTTCTTTGTGCACCGTGCAAAATATGGAAATTAAAAAATAATAATGGCCTCACCTCGACAGAATTGTGTACTGACAAAAAGGAAGTGTTCGGCCAGGAAATAAGAATACAGAACAGTCTTTCAGAATTCGTGAAGATTTCAATGGCCTAGATAATCCTCCAAGTCCAATTCCAGATGGATTTGTCGATGTGGATAGCTATTACAATGATCTTTTAGTCAAGGAAAAGAAAACATGGAAACCTGAAGAAAGAGTTCTTCTCTCTCTTGATGGTGGAGGGATAAGAGCAGTTATAACAATACAAATGTTGATTCATATTGATAACATGCTTGATGGAAAATTAGTCGAAAAGATTGATGATATGGCTGGAACGAGTTGTGGTGGTGTTATAACTCTCCTTTTGTCTACTAACAGTAAGTTAAACTGATACTATCATAAGCTAACCTAAGATTATCGTAATTTTTCTTTCATTTAATATATCCAGATCGAAACATTGAAGAGACTAGAAAATTGCTATTGGAAATGAGAGAAAGAGTGTTCATTCGTGGAACTGATAAAAGTGTTCCAAAGTATAGTTCGGCTGGAATGGAGTACATTGCTCGACATGTAACTACTTGGGAAGATTCGAAAATGTCAATTATCAAGAGACACCGTGCAATCGTTACTGTAGCTGACACTCGGATGGTTCCTCCTCAATTACTTCTCTTTCGATCCTATTGTCCTGAAATGCCTGAAGAGGCTTGTGAACATTACAAGTTTTTGGATCCTTCAAAAGTTGAATTATGGAAAGCTCTTCGATGCACAACGTTATTTCTATCTTTCACCTTTTCAAGCGTGGTTAATCTTTTTCAGGGCAGCTCCGTATTTCTTCGAATCCTTCAACGGGCTTTCCGATGGTGGTTTGATTGCAAATAATCCAACTCTTGCACTTGTTTCTGACTTTCTTTTAACCAATAAACTGGAGAAATCATTTGCGAAAACAGCGGAGGATAAGGCAAAAAAGGGAAATTGGAAGATAGGATGTGTTATTTCTTTGGGAACAGGAGTCTTTCCGACGGAAAAGATTGATGGAATCGATCTAGTGGTGGCTCATGCGGTAAGTGTTAGACCAATCCAAAGTTTCATTCTGTCGAAAGTAACGTTCAGAAGAATCCGATTCAATTTGCCAAGTCATGTTACAAAGCATTTGCAAGTACCAGAAACTTGCTACATGTTCTTGTTAAAGAGGTAATTGTTTGTCGTTTGAAGTTTTCGAAAGTCCCCGTTTCTTTAGTGCACTGCTTCAAACGGACAACCTGTTAAATATGCCAGAGAATGGTGTCATTCAATCAACACTCCTTATTTTAGGTATTCCCTATTTTTATTTTATTCTGAATCTTCAAATTCTAGGTTTTCTCCACACTTATCACAAGGAATTTCTCTCGATGAAATTGATTTGGAAAAGGTGATTCAAGTAATGTGGGAGACAGAACTTTACGTGGCATCTCATCGGAATCAGTTCGTAAAGTTGGTCAATTTTCTGGCGACAAAACCCAAAAGAGAAGTAAACCGAAAAAAAAATCGAACATCTGTTCATCAAGATTTGTATTCAGGGCTTTGAAAACCTTACCAACGCTCAGGACTCGGAGACAATGGAGCAATCGACTTCAGAAGCTACTGAAACTACCACCACAACTGTGACAGCTACTACGACGACTACTACTGAAACTTCTTGAAATGTACATTATTTTATGAAGTTTATTATTATGTGTTTAACCATAAACAAAACGATATTAGTAAAGTTACATGTATATACAGTCAACACAAGCGTCTGCATACCCGCTCTTATTTTAACCCCGCCCACCTCGGCGAATTAGTTCTCTTCGAGTTAAGAGCTATTTCGCTGAGTTAGGCGGGATTGACATCAGAGCGAGTATGCAGAAGCTTGCGTTGACTACACAGGGAGATCAGGATCTCTGGGTATTACACCTAAAGATTGCAGTGCAACTTGTGCTGCCACTGCTTTTCCTTCTTTCTTTTGCTTCGATCCACACATCGGGCGATATTCTACGTTGTTGATGACGACAGTCCAAATGAACATCTTCATATGATCAGCACCTGAATCTTCGCATGTGAACGATGGAGGATTCCACCGACGCTTTGCACAGAGCTCCATTATGAGAGAGATGGGATTTTTAGCTGAATTTGGTGCTCAGTTGTATTAGTTTTCATGATTCAAACTCACTTGTTAAATCAATAGGAACGTTATTCTGGGCGTTGACTTTGTTTCGTTGTTTCGTTGACATTTCCTCTTCAGCCATTAATCCTCTTCGGTCGCTTTTAACGTCAAGAACGAGCGGTTCCACATTACCAGTTGCATCTTTTCCAAGTCCTTCTCCAGGACGCCATCCCATTTTTTCCAACATCATTCTGCCGATTCCCGAAGTAGCTGGAGCTGCATTCCTGAATTGGTCCTGGAAATGCACGGTTCAGTTTTGAAAAAATGTAAGTAAAATGAGTTGGTTTCTTGATAAATGAACAAAAATTATCGCTATAAATCCGATCTCTTTTATGTAAAAAAATATTCAAGATTTTATTAACGATCAAATAGCATGAACTCTTCACAGAAAAGAGATGGGATTTCATGACAGCTTACGGTAATCGGCTAGGTGATTGTAGTTGCTTTTAGAAGAATGTCGATTCCGAAGTTGTAGTTGTTGAAGATGAGGAGATAACAAATCGGCACACTCTGTTTTCAAATCAATCATAAAGAAAGTGGAATTTCAAAAGAAATCTCAAATCCTCTACGATAAATTTAACGGCAGAATGTGCCGATTTGAGCGAATCAGAGCCGAACGGTAACGGCTCAAAAATGCTCGAGGGATAATTCAGACGAACCTTTTTGACCCATGCATGAAACTTCGGATTGTGTGGTTGCAACTCGTCAGCAGTCAGTAACCGCAGGCCAGTCGTTCCTGTGTATTCACCAGGCAAGCTTTTCAGTGCTGCCCAAAGACTGATCTGAAATCTTTGAACTTCTTCATAATCGAGCTCAGATAGATGCTTTTTACCTGTTCGTTCGCTTCTCGTAAAGCGCGATGAGCTTCAAAATCATTTGGGGTGGAGATAACCTTTCGTTGTGCTTCTGTTCGCTGTTTTAAAACTTTCCCAATGTCACTTGGAGCTGGCACCGTAATATCTTTCGGCTCCTTCAGGATCATCTTCTCTTTGTTCGGAATATAAAGAACTGAAGGGAGCGCAGGGGGTGTAGAAGGACGGAACGCTGTAACATATAAAAATTATTATACTGAAAATAATAAAAGTGACTCACGATCGTTTGGATTAGGCAGAAACTGTGGAGGCTTTGGTGGGGGAGGAAGAATTGAGTTGAGAAATTTTGGAACAGTGACAGGTGCAACCGGCTGTAAAATAGGGATCTCCACCAATATGAATAATAAAGAACTTACAATTCCTTGAGCTCTACATCGATCTATTTCAAGACTTGTGAGAGCCACGTGGTTTTTCTGCTCAACTGAACAACTTTTCGGAATTTCTTCTTTCTCTACGGGAGTCCACTCGGCATTCTCTTTATGCACAGCTCCAGAAGATACAGGATATACAATCCGCAATTGAGAGGCACCGAGCTGAGTAGGTTCTTCCGAGCCTGTGATTGCCTTTTGGGCAAGACTGGCAGAAGTAGCAGTCTGAATATTAATATGAAAATCTGTTCTAAGAATACAAAGCGTTTTTCTTACAACAATATTAATACGAATAGGCTCTTTTGGCATAGCGTATGGATGCTTGTAGCGAACTGTTTCTCCATCACTTTCGTGATCGCTGACGGCCTGTCCCGCTTCTCTTCTTTTCTCCCGTTCCTGTCGTTTCTGTAGTTTCTTGCAATATGCTGTAATAAGAATTATATTAGCTTTTTTTTACGACTGTGGATCAGCTGAGCATTTTAACTGATATAAATTATGCTTCATGACTTACTAACGAAGTCTTCGATAGATGCATTATCTCTATCTCCATTTGAAAGCATTTCAGCTCTCTTGGTTTTTGCAATTGCTAACAGTTTTTCCTTGTCAATAACTTCACGACTTCGAGATCTTTTCCTTTTATATTCATCATAGTCACGGTGCTCTCTCGACCGACTTCTCCATCTAAATGTTCGTTCGTGACTTCTGGCTCTTCGATCGCGGAATGTACTCCTTCCATGGGATTGCTCTTCTCTTGTGTTACGGATTGGAGAAGGAGAGCGACGCCGATGCTTCTTATCGTTAGATCTTGATCGATGACGAGATGATTGACTGGGAAGTATTCTATATGAGAAACCTTTGAAATTGAAAACATGTCTCACCTATCTCGTTTACTTTTTTCTCGATTACTGGATGCACTACTTCTGCGCCTTTTCTCTATTTTGTCTTTTTTTTTCTTCGTTTCTCTATCTTTCTCTATTGCTTCTCCATTCTTCTCTGTATCCAACAATGACTGAAAAAATAATAAATATATTTAGACCTATCAACGATCTTGCATTTTATGAATTTGACCTACAGTTTTTTCAGTCTTGTTGTGATCAACATCAGTACTTAACTCCATCGAAACTCCATACACATAATCTTCAATTTCGCCATCTTCGATTTCATCGGATTTTTTGTCACTGTTTTGACCAGGGAATGTAGCGACAGCCACTTCTAATTCTATGCCTTCTTTGTTCACTGAAGTAACAGAATTTCTACCGAGGGTACTGCCGCCGTTGGGGTTCATAGCGGAAAAATCCCTGGCTTCAGATGAGGATTCATGATCATTCTCTTCTATTTCGCCATGAGACCTAAAAAGGGATTGTTAACTAATATGGAAAAATTGGGAGACTGGACTGGGTTTGGTAGATAAAATAAAAATGCGAGTCTGAAAGAACAGAATGAAAATATCTTACGTTTTTTCCACGGTAGAGGTTTTCGTCTGTGATTTGTTTTCTTTGTGCTTATTTTTGAATTCTCTTTCTTTTGAACTTCTACTTCTGCTACGTTTTCTTCTTTTGTTCTTTTTTTTTTCTTTACTTCGCTTCCTGTCCCGACTTCGGCTCCGACTTCTACTTCTTGAGCTGTCTGACCATGTTCTACTTCGTTTTCTTTCCTTTTTGCTTTTTTTTGATCGATGGCTAATACGATGCTTATGCTTTTTCCGCTTCTCCTCTACAGCGTCAGTCTCATCGCACCCAGCAAGTTTATCAACCGAGAATTTCTGAAAATCATTTTGCCGTAAATGGTAACTTCATTAGTGCAGTCATTTACCTTTTCTGAAGATTTTAGGTCGTTTAGAAGTTCAGCAACAATCGCTTCACTACTTATTTTTTCTTCTTTGAGCGACATGATAGGTCTGAAAACAAGAGGAATATATTCCGGAATATTGGTTGAATCGTTAACGACACTCCGTTCTTACGGTCCTGCCTGCTGGCCGTGGCCGCCCACCGCTGGTTGTTTTGTTTTCCATTGCAACCATAGGTTTATTTTGGGGACCCGTGACTACACTGTTATTGTGAGCAGAATAACGAAAGGAAATCGATTAATTTTCAAAAGATTGTTGCGAAATCTTCTCAGCTCCTGAAACGTTTTTCTTTCATATTCTGATCTCGTTTCCTTCAATTTTTCTTTGCTTTTCTTACATAGTGGGAATAATTAATTGAACTCTCTCACATGACCCATCCGTTATTGACGTTATGCTATAGCGAGCCTACCATGTGAACAGCAGCTGCTCTTTATCGTCCTTGGAAGTACTGCCCTTTTTTAAAGTGTCATTTTTTCTCACTCGGTTTTACAAGTTTTTTTTAAACTAATATTACTTCAGGGTTAATCTTTGATCAAATCCAGGAGGATGGCGAAAACATACGACTATTTGTTCAAGGTGAACATTACTTACAAGCAAAATATGTACATCCAAGTTTTCAGCTTTTGCTCATCGGGGACAGTGGTGTTGGAAAAACGTGTGTGCTGTTCCGTTTCTCAGATGACTCATTCAACAACTCTTTTATCTCCACGATCGGTATCGACTTTAAAATCCGCACTATCGAGCTCGATGGAAAGAAGATAAAACTTCAAATTTGGTAAAGAATCATTCGAAAGTTTATCTTTAAAACTTTTTTGATACTTTAGGGACACTGCTGGACAGGAAAGATTCCGTACTATCACAACAGCTTATTACCGCGGTGCCATGGTATGCATTTCTATGAACAATAATGCAAACTGTTTGAAATTGAATTCTGACCGTAGCTGTCTTATTGTAGGGTATCATTTTGGTTTATGACATCACCAACGAACGTTCTTTCGAAAACATCAAGAATTGGATTCGGAACATTGAAGAGCATGCAGCCTCAGACGTTGAGCGAATGATTATTGGTAACAAGTGTGACATTGAAGAGCGTCGCGAAGTTTCGAGAGAGCGTGGAGAGCAGCTCGCCATCGAATACGGTACGAAGTTCCTGGAAACATCAGCGAAAGCTAATCTGAACATCGACGAGGCATTCTTCACACTAGCTCGCGATATCAAAAGTAAAATGGAACAAAATGAGATGCGTGCGGGTGGATCTGTTTCAAGCTCTGGTCGTGTCAATGTTGGCGGAACTGGCGCACAGAAGAAGAGTTTCTTCAGCAACTGGAGTTGTACGCTGCTTTAAATCTTTTTTGTCTTTTGCCATTCTTCAGCCCTTTTCAATAGTGTACCATATCTCTTTTCAATTTATTTCTGTTTGTAAGCGCTCTTTTTTCTCACAAATTTTTGTATTCATTACGGTTGTAATTTAAAAATAACCTTTTTCACAAAACAACATCATGGTTTCCCGTTGACCATAATAACAGAACACTAGCTTCGTTTTCTCAAATTTCTCGTTCTTTTCCGTTTATTTTCCATCTCCTTTTTTTGTGTTCTCATCCTTGCATATTCACGAGAATTTCGATGAGTTCCCTTCCCAGAATTCTACATATTTATTATCAAATGTATGAACAAAATTGCATGTTTTCTACTGTTTTTTTCTATTTTTCAATTTCGTGGTGCCTTCGCCGGCCATAGCATATATTCCCCAGTGATTTTTTTCTTTTGTTTGAAAATTGTTCCAGACCTACTCACTCCATAAATAATGGTTACTAGCACAAATGAAACAAGCACGGGGAACACTTCTCAAGGTAAATAATGTCTGCAAGGGTTGCCTACAAGACAAGACAGTCCTACAAGACATTTAGCTATTCCGAATAAGTCCTACGAGACAGTTACTTATTCCAAATAAGCTCTTTTAGAACTAGATCTCCCATTGTTTCATCAACCGCTTGTTATCGAAGGAAAGCGAGTGCGAAAATTGGTGGCTCGATTCGATTCCTGTCCAAGAGTAGCTCCACAACCACAACAAGACCACAACGCTGCGAGCGCTGGGAATGGAATCGCTTTAAATCATATTAAAGCAGGTTTGTTTTTGTTTGAAATCAAGTGTTCATTTACAATTAGTTAAACAGGAGCTCGTTATCTTGGAAGCAAGTAAACTCAAACTGATGCACAAGGCTCTCTTCGGAAGTCTTGGAAAACAAAGTTCATCAAAGCTGGTTCTGAAAATCGGACAGTTCAAGGGGTAAGTTAACGGCTAAAGTCTAGAGCTGTGGACTTCGAAACACCTTTAACTGAGTTATAGTTTTTGTTTCTTTCAGATTCCCCTTTACCACGGACAGTCGCGAATACGAGAAGAGAAAAACTCTCTTGAGTAAGATGCTCGACGTGGACCTTGAGATTATCAGCAAAATTCTCGGATTAACTGCCGGAGTTACTACGAACCAAACAATCAGTAACATTATGGACTTCCTAATGACACCGAAACACGAAACAGTCGGCCAGAAGCGCAGAAACATCTCGGATAACAGTGAAAGCCCCAAAAAAAAACATCCTCGAAAAGCCGGGTCTTCCTCTTGTTTCAGACTCTCTGAGTCATCTGATTCTGATGGAGAAAACCCTGACAACGAGTTGGTACGTTCTCGGCGATAGAAAATGATTGTGTTAATTCCATTCCTCAGGCATTCTCTCTGTCAGTAGTAAAGCCGAAGAAACAGGTTACCTTCGTGGATATGGTGCTCCAGGAACAACATAACGAGAATGCCGGCTTACAAAGAGTCACGAACAAACTTTAAGATGTTTCGTTTCGAGAAAGACACTCACGACTCCATTTAAATGTATTTATCGCTTCCCGCAAGATGTCTTAATTTTTCACAAATTCGAACTTGTCAAATTATTCTGATTTCCAATGTTTCCTTACTAGTCGTCCCACCTTATAATGCTAGCTGAAAACTGATTGATCAATGAATATGTAAAAGGCATTGATGACATATGTAATAACATTCGTCAAATGAAGGCAATATGGCGCACGTAGCTATAGATAAGCAGCGCACGTAGCGTCTCTTATCAGCATAACGACTATGCACGCACAAAAACTTTGCTCCTATGAGTTTAGGAGCTCACGTGATGTGATTCTATCATCTTTTCTCTTTCTTTGTTCTGGCATACCGACACAATCGATAACTTACTCCTAATGTTGATGATGATAAAAGGGTCAGCGACAATACATCACGGGATGCGACCTAGATAGCGAAAATACCGTCATTCTCGATCAACGAAATAAACTTTCCGCATACCCACGCAATTTTGTATTCCTTTTTTCAAGCGTTTCCTTTTCAATTCATTTTCAATTCTTGAAAATGCATCCGGTTTTTAACAGAGTACTTTTGAAGAAGACCGTGCGACCTCTTTTGTTGTCTCGTAATTTCACGGGGTTTTCTTTTCCGTATGTTTTTTTTCTGCGTTTTGTCCATAGCAAGTGAGAAGAGATATAGAAACATGTAAATTTGAGGTAGATAGACCTACTTTCTTGATTTTTCCACATGGTTAGAAGCCATTGCGGCCTTTTGTGTTACGCGCGTAGTTTTCAACTTTCTGTATTTTCGTAATTTTTTGTTTTCCAATTTGATCTATTTACTAGTAACCGAAATCTTCTCTGAATTCATTTATATTTTTTGCGTGGATTTCCGTTATTGAGCGGTGACTATTGTTTCCTCAACTTTCGTGCTTTCCGGAAGTCTTTGGCATTGCATAGCTTTCCTTCATTGCATAGCTTTCCTTCATTACTTCTAAACCTCACCTTATCAGTTCTGTGCGGGCTCCGCCCTCGCTAAACTCCTCCCAACACCCTTTAAATACAATGTCATCAGCTCATTGAGCAGTATTGCAGCATCGCTAGCAACAAACATTTGCCAATAATGTCGCTCGCCCGTCAAAACTACCACTCTGAAGTTGAGGCTGCTGTGAACAAGCAGGTCAGTTTGCTCGATTGTCGATAAATTCTGTTTTTTTTCAATTTATCATATTTCAGATCAATATCGAACTCTATGCTTCTTACGTCTACCTTTCAATGTCATTCTATTTCGACCGTGACGACGTTGCTCTTCCAAACATTGCCAAATTCTTCAAGGAACAATCTGATGAGGAACGTGAGCACGCTACCGAGTTGATGCGAGTCCAAAACCTCCGTGGAGGACGTGTCGTCCTTCAAGATATCCAAAAGCCAGAGAAAGACGAGTGGGGAACCGCTTTGAAAGCTTTCGAGGCCGCTTTGGCTCTGGAGAAATTCAATAACGAGTCACTTTTGAAGTTGCACTCGACTGCTGGTAACCACAACGACGCTCATCTCACCGACTTCATTGAGGAAAAGTATTTGGATGAGCAGGTAAGAAATAAAAACTTCTTCAAGTATTCGCCTGCGTATTGAATTGACCTTAAAAGAAACTAGTCTTCAATGTTTGGCCTTAACAGTGTTGTATATATTTTCAGGTCAAATCCATCAACGAATTCGCTCGCATCGTGGCCAACTTGAAGAGAGTTGGACCAGGAGTCGGAGAGTACGTCTTCGATAAGGAACATTTCTCCGATTAATTTGTCTCATTATCTATTGAATTCGCATTTTCTTCTGTTTCCTGTACATAATAATTTGCGACGAACCGCCGAAAATTGACAAATAAAAAGTATTGCATGAAATGAATTCACAAATAAGTTATCATTATCAGTTACGGTGCAACGTTGAACTGATAACCGATTAAACCTCTCGCATTGGCTTTTTATGATCTTATAAATTCTTCGATTCTCGAAATGGAAGTGGAACAGAACGGAGACGAGGCTTAACTGCGAAAACTGTTAGATTAAAAGATTTTCATCTCATCTTTGTTTGGTTTTTTGGCAGATGAGAAATTGGGATCGCGATACAAATGGATTGGTGAGATGAGATATATTTTCGCGGAAGGACATTCTTTGTTTGTTTTGATTGATTCCAAAAGCGGAAAAAATGTTATGAGAAAGAGAAAGTATATGCCGAATCGTGATTTAAGTCTCTAACAGTGAGTTTACAAAAGTGTCTAGTATCCTAGTTGAAACGTAAGTGTACCTCATCAGTAAAACTGATCGTTAAAAGATAAATAACAGATTAGTAAGTGCCATTTAGATGAAATATTCACTGTGCTTTTCTTAATCTAGAGAACCCTCTCCCACCGAAACATCATTAGTTTCATATAAAAATACTCCCTTTTCTCTCCAGTTTCTATTTCATTAATTTTCTCAATTACATAAAAAGAAACGCTCTCTTCACTTTTCTCAATGAGGGGATATGTAATTCAATTCATTTATTGTTATTAGAAATCCGTTGTGTGTGAACTACGACGAGTGGCCACACACATACTCTCTTTCGGCACTTCTGATGACTTTTCAAGTTTGCCAATGATTCATCATTTTCTTCTTCTTATATGAAAGTCTAGTAAACAATACTAAGACTGACTGGTCAAGCAGACGGATTTGGACCACTTTTATGACTTTCTGACCTATTTGTATATTTCTCGAGTAGTCTAATTTTTGGAGCCCTTTATTTGATTTGAATTTTTACGGAAAGTATCGCTTCTAGGGTCTTTCCAATTTCGTAGTCTTCCCTATTCCCAACTTGATTATTACCGTAGCTACTACTGGAAAAAGGTTACTGGAAAAAAGAGACTACGGTAACGACAATTACATGTATCATAAAAAGCCTCACTTTTTTTCAGAACGGAGACTTTGCCTTTTTCTTTCAAAAACTATGAAACTGAGAGAACAATATTCTTATGTTCTGACACTGAGACGTCCTAAAAATTGTTGAAAAGAGTCTCTCAAACGTTCAAAGACTTTTGCTAAATACCGCAAAACTATTCAAATAAATTACGACATTTCTACTGTTATTCGAATAAAACCCCATAAAGTCAAGTAATAACTGTGAAGAGGTCATGAACCTGAGAGAGAGAGAGAGGATCATTCCAATACAAAAGGAAGAAGTGAGACTTTTGTACCCGAAAGTAGACGATTAGCCTTGTCAAATCCTTCATATTGATTCTTCTTTTTCTTCTTTATTCTTCCGACGTCTTCTAAAAGTACTTGGCAAGAACAGATTCTACCTCCGATTCCTTCCCGGTCATAAACCTTGTTTCCCTCGTCCGAATGTTGTTGTTGCCACGTCACGCTCTTCCGAACAACCATCAACTTTTAATTGTTATTTTTGTCCGTTTGGGAATGATATGATTTAATTTTTGTTATCCTTTTCACTGACCTATTTGTGCCCTTTTATCCCACAATCACCAATTGGTCTATTTTTCGATATCACTACATTTATTTTTTAGAGTTGAACATCGAACTCATGAACTCAACGAGTTTTACTTTTCGAAAAAAAAAGCGACATCGGATATTTTCAATGTTTAGCTTGCATAGAAGTTTTTTGATGATTAGAATATGTGCTAAAGCAAGTGGTCTCAGTCTTTTTTCCTCGGAGAGGATTACGGTAGCTGTGTGGAAATTGGTAAAAATCTGACTACACTTATATTAGATATTTTTTTGCTCGGCGATTTAGCACTTCTTATTTTTTCCAAGTATTTTCGTTTATTTTGCCTTATTGCTATTGTTTTTTTTAATCTTCTCACAATGATTGTAGATGCTGTGGACCCACAGAATTTATGTCTTCTTCTTCTTCCCGGTTATAATTATATATGTGTGGTGTTTTTTTTGAAGAAGAAGAATAAGAAAAGAATTGCGACTGCCAACTGCCAGAACTTTATTTTCTTTGCTTTTCGGGGCCCAATAGAGATTGGGAGAGAGCATGTGTTGTTGCAACATTGTAACGCACGGAGAATAGATTGAAGAAGATAGAAAAATATATAGAGAGATCCAAATTTTCATCATGAAGAACATCAATTAAAGCAAAAAGATGTATGTTCTCCCTGATTTCTCTCGTATCTTCCTTTGATTTTCTTTATCTTCTTTCAATCCAAATGCTCTAGGTCACATATACTCGTACCCTCTCCCATTGATACTCAGAATCAGAAAGATGAACTTTTATTCTGAGAAATTTCAATTTTTATTTCTAATTTGAATTGTTTTTCTTTTTTTATTTTCTATAAGCTCAGTGTTTCGTGTTCTAGAACAGAGTTGTACGGAATTCCGTATATTCTGGGGTTTTTTCATTCCGCATTCCGAACTCCGGATTCTGAAAAATTGCGTCAAGCATAAAATTACTCCTAAAATGCACTGAAAAACGGAGCCAGACTACTTTTTGGACTCAATAACTGATATCAGCTTTTAATCTCGCGAAACCAATTATTCTGGGTTCCGGATTCCGAATTCCGAAATAGTAAAGATTCATTTCGTACAACTCTGTTCAAATGCTCCTTTCATTTTCAAAGGTTTCAGTTAATCTGTAACTTGAGATGTCATTCCCGTTCCTAAAACTTAAATTTAGCCGAACAAGCTGCGAAAAGTTAGTTGAGAAGGTTGAATTTTTCATGAAATGTGTATCGTAAATCAATACACCTGGAAGCTGACGAGTGCATAGTTTGGTTGAATTGTTTGCGAGATAATCCTCAGAGTGAGAACAGAGAAAACAATACTTCTCTTTCCCAGATTTTCATTCTTTTTTCGGTATGAAGAGGCGGGAATGACGAAGAGAAACATAACAATTTTGAACAAACTGAAATTGGAATTCCGGAATCGTTTTTTTCTTTATTCCTTTTTCTTCTCTTTCTTTTCGATCTAACACAGTTTTCCATATTCTCCTCTTTTCTCTTTTTTTCCGTTCCGCAAAATTTGTCTAATCTTACCGAATCTTTAATAAAATCTGGCATAAATGTAGAACATGGCCAACCAATCTACACATTTGTATCTCTTGTAATACATCAACTGTCAACCGATTTTACCAAATTTCGTTGAGAAATCGTTGGAATCTATTCTACTTTTTGACTTTTTAGAGACTAAAAGCGATTCAGAAGAGGTGAAATCAGACCTAGCAAAATGCACTCTTGCATGTCTATTAATGTTGCGTGACTCTTCTGAACAAGATTCTTGGATTTCTCTCTCAGAAAAGAAAATATAAATTAAAGTTTCCGTTTTCAGTTCAGCACTTTTTCTAATTACAGGTCAGATCAGGAACTCAATGTGATAGCCCCTTCAATAAAAGGGCATTAGCAATCATATCGCATTGTTTCGCCTCTACATTAAGATTATTTTCTTGAAAGTAAAACTGTAACACATCAGTTTCTGCTTGCAAACCTAGATATAAAGCAACGTCTTGAAAAAGTATCTACTTACTCAAAAATATAACTTTCCTCAACTATCCAGATGTTCCAATGTTTGAATCAATCACACCTACTAGACAGATGTTGTAACATCTCTTTTCATTATTTTCCAACTGACCCACTGTCAAACACTCTAATGATTTATTTTTTCACTGCTTCGCACCTTCTTTTCCGTTTTTGGATAGTTCCAAACTATTTTATTCCAAGTCGTCTTCTCGTTCTTCGTGAATCGAATAACTCAAATTGATTGATTTTAACTCAACCACACCCATCCCAATCCCAACTCTTTGTTATTTCTGCATATAATTTCTCCAAGAAAGATGTGGTCAAAATTTTGATGAAAAGTTGTCGATAAACACTTCATTTTCCGTGTGTGGTGTATTCGACGACGTATTCGAGTGTTGAAATTAATGGTTTTTGTAGAGATTTTATCGTTATCGCGCCTTCTTCTTCTGTTTCTGTGTCTACGAGAATCCCGAAGACTGGGCACCAGATAGTCGCATTCTTCATGAATGCCTAAATGTCTCGAATAAAAAGAAAAGAGAGAAAAGAGTTCGTCGTAATTGATAAGTGCTATCAGACCTTTTCTACATTTTCCCAGCGACGAAACATCCTCAGAGAATTTTTGGCAATCAAAAGGCAACTTGCTGGCCCATCGGCAAGTTGCCATGCTAAAGGGCAAGTTGCTAGGTGAAATGGCAAGTTGCTGTGATTATTGGCAACTTGCCACTGCTTGCCACCCAATTTGTTCATACGAAAACTGCAGCAAGTTGCCGTTAGCGTGGTATTATATTAGCAAGCTGCCGTCTGCTTGCCACCAATACGGCAAGTTGCCACCTGCTTGCTACTTCTTCGGCAAGTTGCCGTTTGCTTGCCGCCCACTGTTGACCCATAAAGCGTGATGGCGTCTTTTTTGAATTTTAATTTTATTAATTTCATATTTTTCAAGTGTTTTCCTTCACTATTATAATTTCATTCGTCTAGTTTATTTATCAATGGAACGTCCGAAAAGAAAAAGATTGACCAAATGTATGTTTTCAACTGTATCCTCTCATAAATGAAACTAAAGTTTTCAGCTCTAGATGTTAATCTTTTCCACGATTTTCACCAGGAAGACGAACTGTTACCTAACGCTAGTGAAGAGTCTAACTTAGAAGAGAGTACAGTGAACAATGCGAGTTGTGGTTATGAAGCAGGTAAGGTTTTGCTAATGAGATTTGCATAGTGATCTCATTTTTAGTATGGAATCTCGAAGAGTCCTCAGATGAAGAATCGATGATTACCGGAAATCGTGATGATGATGATGTTGAGTATGGTCTCCTAATGAATGAAGAAGAAAATAGCGTTTCGCCTGTTGAGTTAGGAAAAGAGAATTCATCGGAAGAGGATTATAGACTGACAGCATATGTCAATTTCGTGCTCTCGGAAGGTTTATCAGAGAAAACACTATCCCGGTTAGACCATCTCATGGCCGTTTTGTATGGGGAAATGCCTCCTTTTACAGTAAGTAAGTTACGATCTAACATGCTCAAAGTGTGGAGTCTTTTTCAGAAAACCGATGTTATGAAGGCCATTAACAACATTGAGTCTAATGTTATCAATAGGACATTTTACTACTGTATCAAATGTGCTTCAGTAAAAAGGGACAAGTATTCGATTTGTGAAAAATGCGAAAGGTGAGAAGAGGATTAATGCATATGATGCGATTCTGAAGTTTTCACTTTAGTTTTTCAACGAAACTGCCGGAAACTGTCACTTTTGTCTTATGCGATGTGGATTATCAATTTGAGAGACTGTTCATGGCAAAAGGAGAGGAAATCTTAACCGCTCATGCTATGATTCATGCTAAGAAAGTTCTGATACTACTGTCATTCCGAGGAAAATGTTTGCTTTTTAGGAGAATTTCCATATTCACGATATTAGAAGATTCCCAGGATATCAAAAAATGATGGAATCAGAGCAGGAGTTTAGAAAAGGGATTGTGCACGTTCCATGTACTGTTTCCTCAGATGGAGCACGTTTCAAACGAGTTTCTAGGTGAGTTTACTGAAAAGAACTGGACCCATGAATAACCAAGGAATCATCAGTTTAGAAGAGAAGTTACGCCAATGCTTGTTCGAGTAGAAGGAATCAACATGGGTAGCAAAAAAGGAGGGGGAACAATGATAGTTTGCTCACTTGGATTTTCGGATGGTGGAATCAAAACAAATCTCATCGACGAATTTGTGAATAAGTATGAAAAAATCGTCATGATTTAGAAAGCTGATTCGTTTTAGAAGTCTCCAACTGATGAGCCATAAAGAATACAAAATCGTACTGAATAATCGAACGTTCCTTTTCAAACCAGTTGTGATGTCTTATTTGGCAGATATGAAAGTGATTTCAATAATATGCGGTGTAAATAATGGACGTTTTCTGTTCAGGAGCAATTGGCACTTAGCGGGTTACCAAATTGGCATAGCATCAACGGCTGTTCAAAGTGCTATACTACTGGTACAAAGAAGAGTAATGGTAAAGTAAGCTTCGAAAGCTACAAAAACGCCCCTCTTCGCAGTGATGACTCTTTACGAGTAGATACTGCTACAGGTTCCAACGGAATGCCCGGAGAAAGAGGTGAGTCGGAATGGGAGCGAAACTTTTGAGCATTGCCCGAATGCTTCCAGTGCCGGCGATTTTTTGTTTCATTTCACCGACGAAGATTTCTGTCGACCCTTTTCACGTCCGTGGAATGGGGGTTTGCAAGTTTTCAATCGAAGGTTGGTAAAAATTAGCGTTTGAAAATATGAACTATTGATATATTCTTTTAGAGCTCCACAAACCAACTCGTTGGACCAAAGCAAAGCTGAAAAGAGGCATTTTCGAGAAATTGGCGAAATCTGTCGAGGAAGTTCAGATGTACACGTACGACCCTGTGAGATTGATTTCTCCTAGAAAATTAGGAAAAGCAACAGGACGGGAGTTGGACAAAGTTTTAAATTGAGTAAATTACTGATTCACATGAGAACTGATTTCAGATCTCCCAATATATGGCCGCATTGGTGGGATGGAACCATGGATGTGAATCTCCAGAAATGAGCATTTTCTACTTAGGTTTTTATCATTGCTTGACATTCCTTGGATCTTTTCTGGGAGATTCTGCTTCACTGACGGCGCTGCTGGACAAGTGTTACCATCTTCTCTCTGAACTAGAGGGTAGTTCCGTTACGATCAAATGGCATGTAAGAGCGTCAAATCCTCGGAGCTTGAGAAAACCTGTGTACTTCCTAGGTTTTTTTCAAGCACTGTCAACAGCACGAAGAGCAGTTTGGAATTCTGCAAACGACGGAACCGTTCGAACGAGAACATAAAGTGTTCATGACGTCAGTTAACTTCCAAACAACAAACTCAGAAAAAGTTCTTGTGACAAGGTGAGTTTCAAGAATACAAATGTTAATACTGTTTTGTTTCATTCAGATACATCGCAAGTCAGATCTACACTCAAAAAATTGAACATGCAATTGAAGCTCTACCTTCAGAACCAAGAGAAAACTTGAGGAAAAGCACAAAAAATCAAACCGCAATGTTGGTCTCCATTCTCTTCAAATCTGAAGAATAAATGTGTTTACAGAATTCCACAGCCTTGCGGAAACGCAAATTTTGTTCGTTCAGTTAATATTACTGATTATCATCGACAGCTCATCAACTCTATGATGTTAAACGAAACCGATGTAGTCTTGTTGTAAGTTGAAACCTAAGTTGTCAATAAAACCATTATAATCTTACAGAAAACGTGTATACATCGAGACCCGCTCAGGAAGCTTTGTTTTTTCGTCTCCGAGCTACTGGAAAACGAAGATTACCACAAGTTCTATCGTTACGTTCATAGACCCACAAAATGGCGATATAAAATTTGGAAATATTGAAATTATCATGTCTACAAATGGCTCTACCTGTTTAATATTGAATGAGTACCACGTTGAAGGATTATCAGAAATTATTACCACTTATGAGAATTTAACAAACTGTAATATTGCTAAAGCTGTTTTAAATAATTGTAAACGATTCCCGAAAACGTTCGGTCGAATTACTGGTTCCCACTTAACGGTTGTCCCACTTAACTGCGTGCTCTCTCCGGCTACTATCATTTCCCACTGTTCCCGAAACTTCGTAAAAATGTATCGATAAATGTGGTTCATTTTCAGTATTTTCATTCATGGTTTTTCCATACCTTCCATCTTTCTTCATTTCATGATCTGCTTAATACTAAACATTTACAGATGAGTGGCCGAAAATCGGAATATAACATTGAAAATCTTCATCTCTTGCAAACTTACAAACATTCTGGTAAATCAAAACAATTTATAACAGCCTAATTGACATTGATTTTTTCAGAACAACACGACGAAGCATATCTCAACGATTCGTTTGGCCGTTCCTTTCAGAAATATTCAGATGGCCATGAACGAGAGAATCAAATTGGAAATTCCAGTCAAGACATGTACTCAGATGTTCAACAAAGTCCAGTGGCATCAAAAATAGAACCTACAACTCCTATCAGTAAGAAGGAAACCAATAATTCAAAGCCTTCGTTACTCAGTACGAGCTCATTTTTATTGAAAATAAGTGAATTCGTATTTTCAGAAGCTCTCGAAAACAGTGTTTATGGAAATGAATTAGACATTTTGAAAGCTGGAACAGCAGTGGTCGACGCCTATGAAAGAAAAGAAAAGGACATCCAGCAAAGCATTTTGACGTTTGTGCGAAAATATTGGCGCCAGATTACTGTCCCAAAGATGCCGGACTCCTTGGACGTCTACACTCAAAGCTTCATCCTTCACCACGGATATGGAATCTTAGTAGTTACTACATGTGCATACATAGAATTTTTTCGAGTTTTCAGAGCCAAATGGCAGTTGTCGGAAACTCCTACAAATCAAATATTTCGAACTTCGAATCTGAGGATTTCCCAAAACTTTCGGGTACACGTTTGAACATCACTAAAAGATACTACTATCCATCAGAGGCACCGTTCACCGTAAGTTTTCAGCTTCACATCTTCCAGTTTCATACAATTTTTAGGGACAGTTGATTGAACTGAGGACACTGCCGACTTCAAATCAAAAAGCACATATCAAATTGAAACATGCCCTGATTCACGTTTTGCGAAACTCTTGTTCTGACGTCACAGATATCAAATTCACTGATTGGTCGTTTCCTGGTGACAAATGCTCGAAGCATATAAATCCTCATCAATTTCCAGCAAAGTTTTACGACGATTTGAAAGGTAAGCTAACCGTTCCAATCATCCCTCAAACCTATTTATGGTCAGAGATGTTCGCCGAGTACTTTAACATTTCGCACGAAGAGTTGGACACTCCATGGATTGATAGTTACGAAAGTCTAATTCTTCTGGAACCTCATCCAAATCTTCAGGCAAAAAAAGCAGCTTTTAAACAGCTAGCTGCTGCAAGAAATGCTTATCTTACGAAGACATTCCACGAAGAGTTTCGATCGGCAATGTAAGTCCTCCACTAATGCAATAATCACTCATTATTTTTATTTAGGACTGAAATTCGTCACTCGACATACTGTGAGGTCACTGAAACTTGGACAAATAGAAAAGTGAGGATTTATAGCTCAAATCTCCTATTCAAACTCTGCTGTTTTCAGAGAGGATTTGCCCGAAAAGCCATAGATATGATGCGACCCACTCTGATCAAAAAGCCATCTGCTGAATATCTCCAAGAAAACGAGACTTCACCATCATCACCACCTAATCGTACTCGTATTTTGAAGAAGAAAAATGTTGAAGAAGGAACGATTGAAAAGGAGAATCATGAGGAGAAGCACTTACAATCGGGCCCTTCTACTCGATTAAGAAAGAATAGGAAGGTCGAGTAACAAGTTCGAGAAAGCGGAACACATTTGCCTCTTCTTTTCATTTTGTTTTCAATTGTTTTTTTTATTCTGTCTTGTTAGCATATGTTGGTTGCGAATAAATTCGGTTCTCCATTTAGTTTCGACTTCCAATTTGCATATAGGGATAATAAGCATGCTTGCCAACGAAAGCCAGCGTTCTTGCCGAACGAAATAGCAAGCTTGCCGCACAAATCCGTCTTCTTGCCGTCCAAAACGGCACTTTGCCATGCAATAAAAAGTGCTTGCCGATTGTCAGCGGCAAGCATTTTTTTTTGCAACGCAACTTGCCAGTTTTGGACGGCAAGAATGCCAAAAATTCTCTGAGTCATTTTCTCTCTTTTCTTCTCTTCAAAATGCACGAGTTCTGTTTTTCAACAAAGTGACTGACGTGCTCGTTTCATCCATTAAAATTTGCCAGAATGTTGTCATTTCCTTCCCTTCTAGTTATCGACTAATATCTATTCCTATCGTTCCTCTGAACATTTGTATTAAAAAGAGAATACTGACATTTCCACAAAAGTTTGAGTTGGAATTAAGGTTACTTATGTGTCATTTGAAAACGAGTGACGTCCATGTAACATAGAAAAAAAAAAGATTGGTGTTTTCAAATTTTTGTAGACTATGGTAACTTCATTCGTTATAAAATATGAACCTAAGCAAACGCCTAATCACTTTTGTTTGAAACTCATCGAAGTTTCGTCGTCCAAAAACTCATAATTTCTCCTACTACTTTTTTCCCATTTACATGAAAGTTCAGGTCACTGGTTGACCCACCTATTTTCCTTTTCCAATTTCTCTTTCAATTACACTACTGTACCTCAACTTTTTAAAACCCACCCATGGGAACATGATTCCATGTTTTTTGTGTTTACTCCGTCCATGCGGCGACCTCAAAGTTGTTTGTTCCGAAATGTGACACCCTTTTGAATGGAGAGGGAGGAGTTCACACCTTCTCTCTCCCTCTGTGGCTATCAGTTGGCTTTTTGCCAAGTCTCTTTTCTGTGTCTCTTTCCAATCTTTCTGTTGTATATTATCTCTCTTCACAGATCTTCTTGTCATCCACCACAATCTTCAAATTCACAATGATCTCCCCGCTTTCTTTTATCTCTTCCAATTTTGGGTGAATCTATCATTTTCCGCATGATAAATGATCTGTTTGTCTCCCAAGTTTTTCCACTAATCAGGTGTTTCAAATTTGTTTATTTTACAGATATCCAATATGGAAAAACTATGAAATCAATGATGAGTTAAGAAAATTACACAGATGTTTTATCTATTATTCCATCTTCTATTTGCCTCTTTAGGCTCCGCCTCTTTTTTTAGTCCCGACGCAAATGTTTCTCGTGTTGATGTATCGCATTGTAAGTTAATTTTGATATCAATAATTGACAAAAGGGTTATTCTTATCAGAAAAAGTTTACTCATAGTTCTGACATACAGTTTTAGTGGCAAATTAGTAATTGAAAACATGAAGAAAAAGAAAAACAGTCTTCAAAGATTTTAATGGTTCACCTTTCGGAGACACTTGTCATTTAATTCTTTCTTTAATTACAAAAAAACAGAGAACATATAAACTGAAACTGGTTCTTTTTGGAATTGTGTCATTCAAAGTGATCTGATAGGAGAGTACAAAAGGAACAACGAGGGAAAAGGAAGTAAAAATGGTTTCAAAGAAAAAACTCAGAAAACATGCTTTCAATGAACTTTACGTCGTTTCATTGAGCCGTTTTGTAATCTGAAAGCGGTTTATGTGTATAGTTATACAATTACAATAGAGATTATATTTCTTTGGATTTTACAATGGTCATCTTATGAGTTTGAAAATCTCAAAACGTTATTACAGTAACCCGAACATTGACATTTCCCCCAAATGAGAAATTGGTTGTTCTTCACAAAGTGGCAGAAGATTATGTACTTCTTGGCGGCCGTAATCGTGCCTATAATGTCTCAACCAGTTCAATGATAGAAACAGGTCGATATGAATGGACATCCAGTGAAGAAGCACGTAATAACTGTGCAGCGATTAGTCAGGTATTAATAAACTTTGTACTTTTGGAAATGAAAGAGAAGTTTGAAGAATCCATCTTCATGTGAGAATTATATTCGAACATACTTTGAACTAACAAACGACACTTTCGTTTTATGTGGAACCCATGGATTACAACCAACATGTGCTGAATTCAAAAAAGGAAGTACAAGTGAGTGATAAGAAAAAATGTGAAGAGAATCACTTCTTTCAGAACCCCTCCGTTTAATATCTGCAGTTGGAATGTCTCCAATCGATGCTAATTCCACAGCTCCATTTATTCGTTCCAATGATAATATAATTACTGTCAACGTGGCGGAATTATCGTCTTCCGAACCTCTTCTTGTTAGACGTAACGTCATCAAAATGTGGAAAGGAATTGAAAATGATGTCATATTGAGAACGCCACGTGGTTTGAGTTCATTTGAGCAGGCAAACTTTCTTTCGATGTTCAAGGTCAAAAAGGTTAGATCCTAGCAAACTTCAATCAATATAACCATGCAAAACTTTTCGTTTCAGGAAGTCCTTTTCTTCTTTTCTGAATCTCCAATAGAAACCGAAGGTTGTGGTCTTCACAGAGTGGCGCGAGTAGGACGAGTTTGTGAAGACGATCCCGGCGGCAGGTATCATTATTTTCTTCTTCTTCTTCTCATTTCATGTCACTTTCGCCCTTCGCTAATGAAATGCGACTGGGATTAGAAGGGCGACCGCATAATCACGCATAATTACGTTTTGTTTGATTACAGACTCTCCTACAGTAAAGAATGGAGTTCATATGAGAAAGCTAGAATTGAATGCTTAATTGAGGAAAATGATACGGATACCTTCTATTTCAATCAATTTGCGGGAGTTGCTGAATCTCCAAACTCGTTTTATGGAGCATTCCGATCACAGTTAGCTGGAATTGGAGCTTCTGCTATCTGTAAATATAGCAAAGATTCTATTTCAAAAAGTTTTGCGAGCGGTTTCAAAGATCCTAGTAATCCGGATTCTTGTGCTAGAGCTAATGATCTGGAAGAATTGAGCAAACTTCGATTGAAACCTCTGATCAAACAAAGTGAGATACGAGATTGGATTATTCTTGTCACACAGTTGTTTTTTTTCCAGAAATATCAGCCAATCCAATTTACATTTTTCACGGGAAAGATCGTTTCGTACATGTTCTGGCCCAAGAAGATGTACGCGACCTCAGTAATCATGCTTTCGATATTCTTTATGTGGGAACAAATCTTGGAAACATACTCAAAATAGTAGTCCCCAATTCTGAATTTTCATCAAATGGTACTGGAAGACATTCAGTAACTTTGAAAGCTTTACCATCAAATTCGAAAATCATTGATATAAGTTTACTATCGAAAAATGGTCTTGAAGAGCTCGTCTTAGTTACGGAGCAGAGTGTAAGTTACTTTGAATATGAAGGCAATTCAGCCTGTTTTTTAGGTTTTGAAAATACCGACAGCCACGTGTCATTTGGCCACGAATTGTGCCGAATGTCTGGCACATGGAGATCCTCATTGTGCATGGGCTGACGGTGTTGAATGTATTGATATTAGAACTGATCAACGGAAAATAGTGAGTCAGGATAGTGGAACTTGTGATGTTGTTGGCTTCGAAAATCATAAACCGGTATTATTGGCACCACTGAAAAATAGTAGGTCAACCGTACAAGTCGAATATTAATTGGTGTTTGAATTCCAGAAGAATCTTCAAAAGTTCCACTTTGCTTATGTGAAACTGAAAAGATAAGAAAACCGTGTGCTACCGAAGTTATTCAGAAAGAGATTGTACTAGCCGGAAGTTCAGGTAAATTATTTCAGAATTATAAAAATTACTTTTCTTTGTTTTTAGAGGCTTGGAAGTACATTACTGTCTTTGCTGTTGGAGTCCTTACAGGTTCAATCTTCAACTACTGTTATTTCTATTTTAGCAGGTATCTAACTTTCTCATCGTTCTGCAATTAACCCATACTAACCCAGAATTAAGTCATCCCAACTAACAGACGATAATTCCTCCACTACAGAGCACCGCGAATTGCTTTTGTGAGCACTGCAATAGAGTTTCATTCACTTCGTGACTTTTTTTTATTTCCAGGAGCCTTGGTAGTAAAACTGTTCCATCGTCTAGGTCTTCATCCTCAATGACTCGTCCTATAACAACATCTTCTTCGACACGTCTTCCAATCGATGCTTTCACAACATCTTCAATTGCAGATGAAATGTTCTCATCAACACTTTCATCAGCTAATAGATTCAATACAGTTTCTATGCATTCCTCAATTCGCACTTATTGCTAACTTAAATGTATCCTGTCAATGTTTTACGGGTTCTACTTCTTCAATTTTCATACTTTTCGGGTTTTAAATATTGTATTTTCGTTTATTATTCTGGTATTCACAGTCTTTTTCTGAACCCTGAACCCACTGAATGTATCCTCATTCTCATCATCGCCATCCCAATGTTTTAAGGACAAGTTTTTCACTTCTTGTTTCATTTAATGAACTATTCTGATCAAGTCAGTGTATTGAACAGACTGGCGCCTCATAAATCGTAAAGACTTCCTAGCCGGGTAGGGAATTCCATGAATAAGAAAACAGTGAAAAAAGACGCTCATTCCACGAAAATCTTGTATGTTTAATTTGCCCAAACCTTCTCCACTGCGTGATACTCTCAATATATGGAGAAACGGTCCATAATTCCATTTTTCTATTTTGATTTCTCCTTTTACTATACAATAATGGGAGCAGAAAACTCAGTTTTGAAACAACCAACAAGAAGAGAAACGGAACGTCGATCTTCTGCACCACGAAGTATGCCGAGCTCGCAATATTATGATGTCAAGAATACGGTACTTTAACTGGCGTATGAGTTTAACTATGGAAATTACAGAAGTATATTGAAAGTGGTTCGCAATCGATGTCTTCGTCATCTGAGTCAACATCTGAAGATGCTGACGATAAGAAAGAGCCCAGATTGTTCGAAAAACCACAAAAAGACTCGAGATATAGTAGCACTTCGAATCCACTGAAATCGTTTGAAGGCCTCAATTCCTTTGAAAAAGTGAAAAAGTCAGAAGAGATGCTCCGTCGGTTGTGGAAACGTCCACATCCTTCCTGGGAAAAAATCACGGCAGTGACAAACATGACAACCGAAAAAACGAATACAGATGGGCAAGTGATTGATGACGTACATCGAGAAGTTGATTATAATGTTGAAAAGATAATTTACGACATTCCACTAGATTTCTGTCATTTGAAAGTTTCGCGTAACCGCACTCCAAGATCTTGTCCAGATCCATGGAGAAGACATGGTGCTCATGTAAAACTCTGTGAAGTAACGTATATTGATGTATTCTCATAACAACTCTTGTTGCAGATCGGTGGTTGGATGCCAGAGAATCGAAATAAAAATGCGAAAGTAACTCCGATTCGTAAAGGAACAATGCCACCACCTCCGCCTAAGTCTAGACAACTGCAGAACATAGACGATTACCTGAGAATGGTAAAGAAATAGTAATTACGTTTTATTATAATTTTTATCCGAAATTTCTGCATAAAAACTAAAGTGCTTTTTTGGATAAATCGTAATTTCCTGTTACTAAAACTTGTATGATCACCACTTTATTGGTGTTGAACAATCTTTATAGAAGGTTTCTCGGATGGGGAATGAGGGGCAAACGGGCAAAAGAAAATAGTCTATATAATGTCAGCCAAGAAGCCGGGGAGCAAATGGCTGACATGCTAAATAGCATATGCGGGTAGATTGGGCTGGGCGACAACATTCTATATTAGAGTGTTTTGGTAAATACCCAAAATGACTGGCTGAATTGGGACTAGACTGTGATATGGGAAGGGGAAGGGTGATAGTTTGATAAAAATGGGGAAAGGAAATCTGGTGGATATAAACCTCTAGTTTAGCTATTTGGGGAGGGGAACGGGTAAAAAAGCACAAGAAGTGGGTAAAAAATAATGATGAAAATTGAGACCTGATTACTTGAATTAGTAGAGTAGGTTTTCTTTAATGGTTCTTTGATTAGAAATGTGTGTGATAGGGAAAGCTTAACTCTATAAATGGATTTGGGAAAAATGAGAAGAGAAAAAAGATGGAGTATGTACAGTCAATGGTACACGAAACGGCAATGTGGTTAGTGAGCAGGGACACAAGCTTAATAATGACCATGAAGTCCAAGGTTCTCCTCCGAAGTCCACTTTGTGCTGAGAGATGTTCTTCGTTTAGGCATCGGTGGGTTTGGCCGGCGACCTCGTCTCAAGTGTGGTGGCAAGAGATCACTACTAGTGTTTTGACCAGCAAAATCTCCTGATGGCCCCACAGGATCTTGGCCAGTACTCGAGAGACACATCATCGAACTAAATGACAGATAACGTTTCGGTAAACAACATAAAACAAACCCAGCAACATTGCGATGTTTGAGCATAACTTTGGTTGGTGTTGTGGATCTGCCACTGGACCGCATGAAGCGAGGCTGATGACGAGCGACCACGTAATCTTCTGGAAGCGCATCCTGCTCAAAACCTTGATCATCGAAGAGCATCCGTTGCTGAAAACTCCGATTTTGAAAAATAGACGAGACTTTCCTTTACATATGGAGGAATGCTGTTGAATTCTTTATCAGTTGGATGAACGAACTCGCATCGCAAACCATATGGGCAGAATCCAGTCCCACCGCGAGCATAGTTTTTGCAGAGCTTCGTCTTGTACTTGTTATTTGGGTACCGGGGAGGCTGAAAATCAGTCGTTCTCTAATTGTAAAGTGTTAAAAACATTAACCACATCAGACGATCGAAGCTCCTTCAGTCCATGTGCGAACTTGCAACGGGATCCCATCTCGCATGGCTTGGTACCAGATGCATGCATCATACAGAGCCTGGTCTTGTAATTCGTTGGCAATTGACTTTCAGCTTCCGTGTTAGCAAACCCACGCCGAGTGAGTTTCTCTCCACGCTGCTAAAGACACTTTAGATATGAATGAGACATAAAAAACGTACTTCAAGAAGAATATTTTCCTTTTCAGCACTCATCGTATCATCATTGTGATTGTCAATGGCGATTTCTGAAATCTCATCAATCGGCAACTCGTCGTGTTCCATGACTCTACAAATAATTAAACGATTGTGTTGAATGCACTTTTAAAAGTTTTACCGATGATATCTGAACTGGATGTTTCTATTGCGAGCGTGATTATTACGTTGCACAGTTTCATATTCCATATTTGTCGGCAGAGGTGTTGATGAGGTCAATGGAGCTGTACGAGTCATTTCCACGCCCATCTGTCTTTGTAGCTGTTGAGACTGTTGAGGCATAGTCGGCTGCATCTGCTGCATGACGGTCATTTGCTCTGGGAGCATTTGTGCCGGTGTTGGTTGCATTGGGTGGAAATACACTGGAGCCGTCTGTGGTTGCATCTGTCCTATCGTTGGTTGATAATAGATGAGCGGTTGTCCAGACTGAACAACTTGCTGTGTGTTTTGTTGCGGTGGGCCCATGTAGATATATGGTTGTCCTGGCATCATCATAGGTTGCTGAGGAGCTACAGCGCCGCTAGGAGCGACTTGAACGTATTGTCCATTGGCATCCTGGTAGTAAGCCTGTGCGGGTGGAGCGTAAGTCTGGCCACTTCCGTTCTGTGGCACAAACCCTGCCATCGGCTGTCCCGGCATCGCAGCTGCGTAGTAGTACTGCATCTTAGAGTCAGAAATGAAGAATTTATATAATAATTATCTTTATTACCTGTTGGTCGTAGATCGGCTGTTGCTGAGGCGGTTGATGCCCTGCTGGTGGTTGCGTTTTTGTTGGTGACAGCGCACCACCGGACGACGATACACTGCTGGAAGCTGCTTTCATTCTCTGTCTGTAAATGAACATAATTTAGTTAAGATCATTATATGCCTGTAAAGTCAGCGCCAGCTACCCGCTTTAATGTCAACCCCGTCCGCCTCGGCGAAAGAGCACTGAAAGAGCGGTCAGACACGCGGATAATGGCGTACCGAGGTGGGCGAGGTTGACATTAGAGCCGGAAAACCATCCTCTGTCTGTGAATGAACATAATTTAGTTAAGGAGAAGCTGAGACAGTGGGAGAACTCATATTTCACGGGTTTTTTAAAACTACAACTGAAGTGGCAAACCACGACAGTGAGAACTTCTACTACGAAAAAAAGAAAACAATTGGAAGCAAAAAAATAAACAAGGAATGGTTACGACAACCTGGAAATTTCCACGACACGAGCGAGAATGGATTGCCCGCCGGCGCCCGATTCATAGGTCGAAACCTAGTCTTACTGTGAGCGTTTCGAGACCATCGACGGATGAAAGCTGAATGTTGCTTTGAAATGTTGGTCTTGCTGTGAAAAATCAAAAAACTCAACCCTCAGATTAATTTCTCAGATTATTTCATTTATTGCTTTTATTGAATAATATCGAGGAATTGTGATAATTACCTTTCACCTTTTTTTAGATGGTTCTCTACGCGGAGTTAATCAAAAGTAGAGCTGAATTTCATGTTGCCTGGTTAGGTTTTCTTTTATTTCCTTTTTATTCTGTTATTTTTTATTCCAGGCTTCTTGGAACTGGTGACACAAGAAAACTTTCGAGAAGAGAGATTCTAAGTCAAAATCTCACTGAGTTGTGTGATTCTATCATTGCGATGGTACCGGATAAAGAAAAAAGTAGGGATACTACTACAAAAACGGGCCTATATTTGCTATCTCTTCTCACTTACGGCACTGTTGTTTGTCATCGAGTGCAAGTCGATTTTCTTCAGAGTAAGTTTAGTTGCTTAATTATACCAAAAATTAGCAAATCATTGGCAGAAGATGCTGAAAAACTAAAAGAGGCGGTAAGGAGGAAAAACTTCATTTCGCGGCTGGTGGAAAAATTTGATCAAAATCAGCTAACGAATGGTCAGACGCAGAATGATTGTAACAACAATCAAGAATCGACTCCTATAGCTTCAATGGTGTTTGCTGATGATTTAGTTGATTTAGCCAAGTTACCTGCGATAAGCGAGTTTATTGGAGTAGGTAGTTTGTGAGAATGATCACGACATAATTTTTTTTCAGATCAACGGCGATCCTCGTGAGTTTACAATGATGGATGCCTTGCCCACCCTCACACAGTGGTGTGACAAAAATATTGACTTGACTGGTCTCTATGGTTTCGTGGAACCCTACAGCAGGTTTTAGTATTAAGACTCAAAATAAAATTGGAAACTTTTTTCTAGACAAAATGACTATTCAGTACACTCAACGTTCGTAGAGGGAAATGGTTCAGATGAGCATAGTAAAGAGAAGAGAGCTGTTGCAGTTATTCATGATTTCGATGACTTCGTAGCTCCACAACAAGAGGTTCGACACAAAAAAAGATCTGAACCTGTTCCAGAACCAGTATTGGAACAGCAATCCTTGATACAAGTTGACGGAATCAACGATCACATTCGCGAAGAACCACTGCGATTTTCGGAATGCAAGCTTGTTGAATTGCATGATTCAACTGAGAATCATCATGCACAAGAGTTACCACATAATCCGACCAATCATTCGAACGAAGAAACAGAAGAGCCTCAACCACACCTACCAGCACAACTCCAGGATTTGGATCTTGTTGATATTCCACCCGACCAACAGCATGTATTAACATCATATTTTCATTCGATCGCCTCGATGCCTAAAGACGACACAGTCTTGCCACCAATACCCAATGATCTGGATCTGTTTGATGATACGTTACCACCTCCGGCAAAGCGATCTAAAGCTACCGAGCCAAACGAGGAAGAAGTTAGGGTTCTTGAGAACATCCGCAGGGCAGCATCATCTCGTCCTGTTACACCAGTCAATCCAAACGAGTTAACTGAATTACACTCAACATTCCAACATTCCAAGCATCTGGTTCCTGAACGATCACCTGCCCTTGAAATCGATTCTCAGATAAGAGATATTATTCCTCAGAGAAAAAAATCGAGGCGTAACTTAGCCGTTGCTATAGGAGATGATTTAGAGATCGATGAAGCTGTTCGTTCAGTTTTGGAAGCTGATTTTTCATCTTTAGTGAAAACAAGTAAGGATGTGAAAGTGAACTTCGCGGCTCTTCGCGACACTGCAGTCGCTTTGATGAATACACCACTACCATCTTCTCTCTTCGGGCGTCGTGTTCCTGAAGAAGTTCGCAGAATGTTCCCAACAAAAACTTTTCAAGCGTTCACTGGTAGTTCCATAAGTATTTCTGACGAGCAGGAAGTGCAGGAAGAAAAATTAGAGTTCGCAACCATCTGCCTGTGGTCGCCACAACGCCTGGAGCCTGAACGGGGAGTTTTTGACGAAGAATACATGCCCGTTCAGCAAAGTACGTTGATTCAACAAGCAATGGACACTGAAGATGCAGAAACACTCAATCGCAGACTTCTAGACCTGGAAGCTGGCAATTTAACAGTTAAGTACACATGCCTGCTTCCAACTCCAGAGAAACAAAAAGAATTTGCAATCATGGATGATCTTCAATTGGACCCGGTTCCCATTGCTGGAAATTTGGAAAATTTCGACTTTTCTAATGCCCACCAAGAGGTACAACAAACAGTTCAGATCGAGCCTAACCAAAGCGAACTCCATTTTGAAAATGCTCGACACCGCCAGAAAAGTAGCTTGGGCGTGCGGCATCGCGGAAGTGAGTTTTGTATCATATATCACGCAAAGCTTTAATTTTTTACAGTTGAAGAACTCGAGGATTTCACTTTTGACATTGAAAGTCGTCAACGCGAGAACGAACGTCATGAACGAATGCGGTTAGCAATGCAAAACAAAGAAGAGAACGAGGATCTTTTCATCTTTTCTTCTGGTTCACTACTTCCCGATAATCGGCTCTCTGTTCACAAAGAGTTGCTCACGTTCGTTTAATATTTCGAAACAAATTTTTCAATTATTATATTTTCAGAAAGGCTAAAGAAAAATACCCCGAGTGGATCGATTTCACCAGCTTCACTGCGAACCACGGCAGGAAAAAGGCAGCGACTGCGTTTGAAGGCCTGCTATGTAATTAAATTAAATTCCTAAAAGTGTTGAAATAATTCTTTCAAATTTCAGTGAGCCTGAAGAACGTGCAAGTTCGCGCGAAGCAAGACGAACCATTCGGCACAATCCTTGTTCAATACATCGAGCAGGATTCTACATAAGATTCCACTACAACAAACTGTCATTATGCGATTCATTTGTTATCTTGTTTTTTGTTATAACTCTTCCCTGTTAGTTACTTTTTGATAGGCCACGTTGAACGATCTGTACTATTTTACATGCCTTTCTCCAATCGAATCAAATTCGGTTTGTTAATAAAACGATTTAGGTGAAATCGTTTCATTATTAGTTTGTCTCAACAACAAAAACAACAAAGAGAATCACAAATGCGAATAATTAAATCCCGTAACATGCGAAACAATAAGGAATAGGTGGAGCTGTTCAAAAATTCACAGTTCGTCGTGCTGGATGAGCTTCTCAAGAGTGATATCGAAATAGAGGCGAGCTTTTCCTGGGATAGCTGGAGCTCTTCCGTCATCTCCATATCCATAATCAGATGGAATAACAACTTGACGACGTTCTCCCTCACACATTCCAGTCATAGCAATATCCATTCCCTTGATTACTTCCTAAAGGGTTCGAGTTTGATGAAATTCCTTTAGACAATTAAAAAATCTCAGGACCGTACCTTGTTGTTCAATTTGAAAATGAATGGAGCATTGCGAGAGAAAGAAGAATCGACGAAAGTTCCATCTTCGAGATGAAGAACATATTGTTGGTGAATAGTGTCTCCAGTCTTTGATTTTCTGCATTTATCAGCATCAATTTTATGGGTTTGTTCAATAACAATTCCCTCATCTGTTGTCCACTTCTCTCCTGGAACAAAACGGAACAAATCGACAAGTTGAACAGTATAGTAGAGGGTTTGATCTTCCTTAATATTATCACGTTCACGTCCTTTGTTTCCGAATCCCAAATTTCCTGGAATGACCACTTTTCTCTTCTCTCCTTTGCACATTCCAGTCATTGCTCTCTCCATTCCTGGGATCACTTGTCCTTTTCCAAGAGTGAAAGTGTATCTGAACATTGATGTTATAACTAGAAGCTACCTTGGTGAAAAACTTACGGTTTCTTATTGAAGTTTGATCCGATCTCCTTTCCATCCTTATCTGTCAATTTGTACCATTGATCGAGAACGTCTCCTTCTTGTGATTTGATTGGACACTTCTCGGCCTTAATTGGTCTAATTATCTTGATTTCAAGTCCGTCTTCATCCTTCCACTGAAGTTTTTGCTCTTCTTCAGCAAAACAAGAAGCCACCAAGAGACAAAGAAGGATGGCACGCATTCTTAAATAATTTTGGAATGAAAAGATTAGAGAGGAAAAGAATGTCAGAAAATGAATAAAGAAAATAGAAAGATAGTGAAGGGAGATAGCTCAGAAAATGTTTATGTTGAGTTGTAGGAAAGGAAGCATCTGGTGTTGGTGATCTGTCCGTCTGGGCAGCTGAGTAATGGAAGTGTAACCAAACAGCTGCCACGTCACCGTTTTTGTAGGTCAACTGCACTGGCTATGACTGGTCAAGTGGGACAAATTATTTTTAAACGAATCAGAAAGATATAATCGCAGATCAATAAATTATTATAAAATGTTATGACAGCTCAAACGAAGGGACTGTAACCTAAATAGAAGTCACATGTTGGTACGTCTCGACCAGCTCATCCTATTCTACTGTTCAAGAAGGTTCTCGAAGAAGATTAAAGCTCCAGAGAGATACGAAACAGAAGACGAAATCTTTCTACGATGTATTCATGGATTTGAATCAACATGTAACTTCCTGAATCAAAATAATTGAATTGAATTTGTGAATAATGAAAAGAATAAAGGCGGGAAGATGGTAGAACAGGAATATGAATGGATCTCTACCGCAAGTTTCCTGTGGGTCATTAGCGTCTTCTTCTTCCCGTCCTCCACCTCCTACTCGATCCGTCGCGCTGTAACTTTCTTCTCTTTTTGCATCTTGTTTCTCTCATATCTCCTCGATCTCTGTTATCCCTTTGCTTTGCAGTTCGATGGTCATCTCTTGGAGATCTTCGGAGGCCAAAGAGAAGAGAAGAAAAGGGAGAACGGAGTGAGAAAAAGTGGGTTACGAACATCTGAACATAAATTGATTGAAGTTTTATATTCTTTATTTAATTATATTCACAACAAGTTTTAAGGCAAAATCAGTCTGATCGAATATGCGAAGAAGGGTTCTTGAATCACTGATAAGCAGTATATGGTACATTATTCCCTGGAGTTCTTCGTTGACAGAAAAACTTAATGAGGAAAGCGGCGAGTCCAATAATAAGGAAAGCAACGAAAATTCCAACTGAAAATAAGAATCGTTATTGGATTAATAATTGAGTGAAGTTTTTTCTGTACAATAGCCTATACCGTATCTAGACTACTAAGCAGCACTTCAAAAACACAGCTATTGTAATGAAAGAGTAGTATATTGACTCATTATGGCAAACAATTGTCCTACGAATAACAAAAAAGGTCTAGCAAGCGCATCCGTTTGTTCAAGCATGGTTTCGAGCTGAGCATTTTGAATTCGGTGAAAACTATTGTTTACACCTAATTCGTTCGACGATAAGAAATTGAAAAATGACTTTTCAAGAAGCATATGCAAATTCCATGTTTTTTTTGTTTTAAGATATCTATCATATTGTTACAGTCAAAAAACACGTTTGAAACGTGGGATAAATATTTGAATTGTCGAAAGCCCCAAAGTATGTCATTGGATATTACTTTAGGGTTACGGTGCGTTTCAACTAAATGCTTACTGTTTCTACACTTTTTCAATGTCAAAAGTTAGTATCCATTTCGAGTCTAAACTTACTGAAAAATGACCAAACAGTAAATGAAGGAGCTTTTGGTTTAACAGGTTTTGATGTTGAAGTATTGACTGTGGATCTAGTTGAACTCGTTGAAAGAGAGGATCCTTTTGTAGAGGGACTATTTGTTCCATTTGTTGTCAATGTCACATTATTATCATCATCAAATTGTTCTTCAATTGTCAATATGCCATCTGAAGCATCTGTATTGTTAGTACTGTTCCTGTCGTCGGATAACAGTTTTTCAACTGAATTAGAGTTCTTCTGAATGAGTATAAATGAAGTTTGAGCACTGACAAAGACATGTATCTCACGTTATCTGCAAAAGTTGTAGTGAAAGTTGCAATAATTGCAAAACAGAATAAAACATGGAACCGCATGACTTTTGGGGAGTTTTTGATGTTGAAATGAATGAATTGCCTGAGAAGATTGAGCAGTTTTGGGAGCTCGGAAGCAAGGTGTGTAAATAAAAATCAGTAACAGTCATTCGTTTTCACTTTTTATTTAGTATGAAAAAAGGCGGGGGAGAGGGAGATCTATAAGGATATGAGAGAGAGAGAGAAAAAGAATGGAAAGATAAAGGGAAGAGGTAGAATCGGGCAGTGATTCCTTGCTTAGAGTAGAGAGCAGCTAGCACATCCAACTATGTGGAACCCATTGGGTCTCATAGCGAAGAGTTTCCAAAGAATCCACAAGTCTGAATACAGAAAAATAAATATTCAAAGAACTAAAGTATAGAAATACCGTTTGAATGTGACATCTATATTTCTGTTCACAAGAGTCAAATGAATTTTCGATTTACATTCCAAGCCAATTTTGGCACTTTCGTCACAAATCAATTGCAATTGAGCGGGGGTTCTGTAAAAACGGTTGTTATGTAAATGACTAAAACACTTCAAACAAACCGATGAGTCCTTCGAACGGCTTCCAATTGAGTGAACTCTTCTATCGGAGGTGGAACAATATGAACTACAAATGGCATGAATTCGGCATTATACAAGTAGTTGACACTCTGAAATGTCGAAGAAAAAGCTTTGAAAAATATCTCTTTTAACAATTACTAACCTGAGGTGCCGCATCTAGAATACACATTCTGCCACTACGAACTTCAGTTCTAACTGCATCTGCAGACGTTCCATACAGTTGATTATCCAGCTCTCCCCATTCAACCATTCCTCCTTCCCGAATCTTTTGATATATATCTTCTTTTCTAACGAACTGATATTCTCTACCCTCAATTTCACCTGGTCTCTGGGCTCTCGAGGTTACTGTAAATATCGATTGAACGAATTGAACTAACTATAAGATTATTTCAATTCTTACATGGAACTATTGTAGAAAAGTAATGAGGAGCTAAACGAAGAAGCATTGATTTTATATCTCTTCTTCCAGTTCCAACTGCTCCAAGAAGTACAAGAGTTCGTCTTCCAAATGGACAAAGCATTGAAACTTTTTCCATTGTCATCGAGCTGGGAAGATATCCTACTTGAGTTAAATCTCCGAGTTTCCTGACTTGCATCCATTTTTCATCCTTACTCAATATTTGTATCACATCTCCTGGTGAAACTTCTAAATCTAGCCAGAGGCAAGGACGATCTATGTCTTCACGAGAACTGTAGTTGTCCTGAATTCGGAAAAAGTTCTGAAAGTTAATTTAATAAAACTACGAAGTATCAGTCAATAACTAACAGCAGGGGCACAATGTATAGCTGCTGGTTCCACAGTCAACTCAACGTTTCCTTTTAAATTCTCAATATCAGCTCGAAAGTAGACATCTTTCCCATCAACATGAGTGATGACGTCACCAGGTTTCAGATCATAATTTGCCTTTTCGTTAATTTTTGTGACGACCAGCTGTCCACCGTGTTTCTCTACCTCCACCTGCAAGAAATAAAATAGAGTGAATTCATTTTCCTTATTTCCTTTATGCTTCTCTCACCAGAGATAATTGACCAGCGTCTACAGTAGTCTGTCTTGCTTGGTACTGAGGAAGAAGGATTGCCGATTGATGAATTGGTGCATAATTATGATTTTTTGTTCCAGATGAACGAAGAATTGGGGTCATTGTTGGAGACGGTCCATCAAGTGCGAGAGCGTGGAATGTTTTTGTTGTGAGCACTCTTTCAGTTACTATTGTCCTCTTTTTAAGACCGGTTTTTGGATCGATTTCAGTTTTTTCTTCAATTTCCACTTGTTCGAATTTCTCTTTTCCATCTTTGTTCGAAGAAGATGTTCCACTGCTCTAAAATTCTAATTTTTCATATTCTTTTTTGAAACCTTCATTAAAGTGGCATCTAAATTTTTAAAAGAATACCTTAGTACTGTCTGCATCTTGTTCTTTCCCATTCTTTTTCTCAATATTCTCAATTTTTTCTAGCAAAACATGTAGGCATCTGGATAAATTGTCAGCATTTGATCTCAATTGGGCAAGTTCATCCTCTTCACTCATGTTTCGATCTTCAAAAAGTTTGTTTAGAGAAAAACTCAAAGATCTATTTGCAATTAGGAAAGTTCGATAAAAGAAGAAGAAGCAAAAAACGATGTGAACAAGACGATGAAACTAGGAAAAACCGCTAGGAAGCGACACATGGAACAAGGTGGCAGCGGAAAAGAGTGGGAAGAATCGAAAAGCATACAAAAATGTCGGATGGAAGCGCAAACAAGTGCGAAACGACTACGCAATTCGAGGCTTAGAGCATTACAAGAAGAAATGATAGAATGCTGCCAAAAACTACTTTCAGTTAAAAATGTTATTACATCAGGATTGTTCGTTTCAGGATAAAATAGTTATAAATGCTCAAAGATCTAGCAATATTGCATCTCCTATTCTCTATAAAATTGTATAACATTATTCGGTCTCCTTCTGCTACAGTTAAATAAGAAACAGAATTAGCCTCAATCATTGTTGCGGAAAAGTAAAGTAAACAAAATATCTTTTGAAATGAAATTGAATTGAAATGTGAATTCATATTCATTCCCTTCAAAAAAAATAGAAATCGAAACCGAGAGCAAGTCAGTATCAGATTAACATGTGTGCGTTTCAAATATAAGGGAGAGAGGCATGGGAAAAGGAGCTCAAACATGCGAATTCGTGTGCTCCAGGAGAGGAAAAGAAGAGAGCAACGACTACAACCAACTGAAGGAGTGAGCCGATGGAAGACGCAGAGAAGTCGGAGCAGAATCAATGGGGAGCAGCGGGAGTGACGACGACGATGGGTTCGAGATGCAAAATGGGAAACGTCAACGACGGAAGACATAGGAAGAATGCTAATTTTGAAGTAGAGGGTGGAGTGCAGTGAGTGCACTGAATAGAATGTTGCAAGAGGTTAGAAGACACGTTTCTTTAGTCTGAAGATGGTGTATATTTTTCAAACGAATGAACAGAGCTTAATTGAAAATCCTCTTTTTTCAATTACTATCCATTTACGCTCACAGAAATTATTCCGTTTCAGACCTCACGAGCCCATTAAAACTACAGTCTCCATCAGTAGCATACATCAATAAAGGAATTTAGTCAAACATTCGATAAACAAGTAATTAAAATGAAAATGGAGTCTATTCGATTCAATCATTTTGGAACATTATGACCTGGTGGCCAGGAATGCGTTTGCGACCACCCTTTATTAGAGTCTCTATCCATTGTTTATAAACACGAGTGGCCATGACGGTCAAAGTGGTGTGAATGGTGTAATCCGAACGGCGGTTTGCCTTCTGCCTCCTGGAGTGGAGACAATGATTAATTGCCGGCGAAATCCTTCTCTCCCGAGCACTTCTTTCATTCAATCTTCTCGTAACCAACAACGACATCTGCGTTCTCCTCTCCTCAGAAGAAAGAATGAATAAGAAAACTGAAGAAAAGGCAAAGTGAAATGGGAGCGAGAGCAGATGGTTGTAGTCAAAAGAAATCGATTAGGATGCGAAAATGGATTCAATAATAAGTGGATAATCGAAGCCCGAGCTGAAGAGAAATATCGGCCAATATATTGACATAAACACTTCATGAAATATTTCACTCCTTTTTTCAATATTTTTTGAATCTTACCTCGAAAACTAGGCAGATTATATTCAATACCTCAAAGAATGTGATGGATGCTCTTCCAAGGTGTTCCACTCCCATCTAGCGCTATAGTGCCCTTCTATTACAAACGCTGCCTAACTTTCCTAACTTTTTACTGTCGACCAGTAGAAGTG
Organism: Caenorhabditis doughertyi; assembly: GCA_963572265.1. Classification (NCBI taxonomy): domain Eukaryota; kingdom Metazoa; phylum Nematoda; class Chromadorea; order Rhabditida; family Rhabditidae; genus Caenorhabditis; species Caenorhabditis doughertyi. The sequence goes on along the minus strand of OY751553.1, from coordinate 11,427,666 downwards.
CCATAAATTATGGTTGTTATTTCCGCTGAGTTGTTTTGCGTTGTTGTCTTTATGCTGATTTATGTTTTGTTGAATAAATGAATTTTTTTGGTTTACAGCTCTCTTTCAACACATCGCAGCAGGTCTGCCCTAAGCTGTCGTAATATAACATACATCGATAGTTCAGATACACATAACACGACGCGCAACCACAGAAAGTCATCATTTTGAAGTCTCCGATATTTTTTATAATGCTGCATCGTTTTTAGAATTCATAACGGCCTTCACGACTTTTATTTTATTCTATTTCAGACAAAATGGCTGGTATGCACTTTCTCGTCGGAATCTCCACGGAAAACTATGTGATTTTGGCTGCTGATAAAGCTACTTTCGCATATGGAGCTATTCTCGCAGACAGCGGTTTGAAAAAAAATAGCTGTGACGTTTTTTGAATTTTTTTTTTTGTAGAAAACGACAAAGAGTATAGACTCGGTAAAAAGCTGACAATGATGTGCATCGGAGAAGAAGGAGATGTCGCACAGTTCGGCGATTGGACCAAAAGAAATCTTCAACTCTACTCGGTTAGAAACGGTATGATTGAAATGACCTGAAAATGTAATCTTAAAAATTAAATTTTCAGGTTATGAGGTGTCTCCAGCGTGTGCACACCATTTCGTTCGTCGTAGTATTGCCGAAGGCCTGCGCTCACAAGATCACTACACCGTTGATGTTCTCATTGGAGGATATGACGATAAAGAAGATAAGGCTTTCCTCGGATCTGTCGACTACTTGGCCAATGGACTTGCTCAACAGGTATTGCAGATCCTGTGTGTAAACAAACAAAAGCTATTTCAGCCATACCTGTTCAGAGGATTCTGCGGCCGCTTCTGCTACGCTATTATGGATCGTGAATACAAGAAAGGTATATAATTCATTTTTTATAAAAGTAATAGCTTTCTTCCAAGATATGTCCGAAGCAGAGGGACTCGCTCTGATGAACAAGTGCATTGGAGAAGCTAAAAGACGTTTCGTCGCAAACATTCCTGGATACAAAGTAGTCATCATTGACAAAAACGGATACCGCAAGCTCGACGACGTCTTGTTCTAAATGTTTCAATCTTGTATTCCGGAATTTATTTTTTACCGGTTATTCCTCCTTTCTCCCAATTTTTTTTTCTCTTTTTTGATCGATTTTAATTTATTGACTTATTCAAATGTATCCTTTCCGAAGCTGTATTCAAAAAGTGTTTATTCTAGCGAACAATCAGCTAGGAAAATAATTTTTTCAAGACAATAGGTCAAACAACTTGTTTCAGTAGTTGCTTCCGACGCTCTTCGATGAGAAGACTTCCTCGTTGCTCCGCAGCATGCTTCAAATTGAGAAGTGTTTCTCTTGTCTTCTTCGCTTCGTCAGGTCTCGCAGAAAACTCAGTCGACGACTTTTTGTCACCTTTCGCATAGATTTCATTAATAGCTTTTTTGTACTCATTCAGGATTTTCCCTTTCGCATCTACAGCCATCTTTTCCCTCCTCTCTTTACTCATCGGAGGCACTGTCACATATAGGACAGCTCCTTCCTGTTGTGGGGTGACATTCAAAGTTGACTTCTGAAACCACCAGAATAAAAATGAACACTAGGAGCAGGCACACCTGGATTGCCAGTTTCGCTGCTTTTATTGCGGATGGATTGTCTTGAAAGTTGATCATCACCATAAGTGGAGACTTCAGAGTTACTCTAGCAACCATTGAAAGAGGTTTCTCTTTTCCATTTTCAAGCTTTACCATGACTTCTTCATATTGGCGAATATCAACCTTTAGTGAGAAGTGCCTTGTGAGCTCTTCAATTAACAAATCTTCCACTCTATGGAATTCTTTTAATGTTTCTTGTATCACTCCATTATCGTCTGGATTTGAGAATACTGAAGGAGGGACCTGGAATCATCTTGCTATAAATTTATACAACATGTTTGACAAACCTTTTTCTTGTTATCAGCTTTTTTCTTCGCAGAAGTGAGGACTGACGTTGAAACTTGAGCTTTACTTTGTAGGTATTTCATTCGAGAAGACTTTTGTGTTAATCGAATAACCGCGAGACGAATCATGGTTCAAAATATACGTTCCTTAAAAAGAGTGTTCAATAATTCTGATTATAAAAAAATTATTAAAAATGTTTGATTATAAAAAAATGTTTGTCACGAGAAAAGCGCCTTTGTTCTGTATATCTCTGGCGTCTCTTCAGTAAGAAAAACTCTATGTTGAGTTCGTCAGGTTTACGTTGCTGTTGCAATGAACAGAGAAAACATCATATGTAAAAGATAGAAATTTTTATAAAAATTGGTATAAAAAATGTTATAAAAATTGAATGGGAAACAAAAGAGGACAAGTTAAACGTTTCCATGTTCCTCACTAAAAAATTTTAAGTTCGACGAAGAAGATAAACCGTATCCTCATCATCAAAATTGTGTCTAATTGAAGTCGACGTTGCAACGTATCTTCGGATGGTCTCGCTGAAAAAGCAAACCACTGGAAAGAACACTGTTGATTTGAAAAGGAAAATTATTTAATTTTTGCCAAGGATTCAATGAAAGATTACTGTAGTTCCCGAACATACCTGCTTAATCCAGTTGGCATAACCAATTGATCATTTCTGAAAAAAGGAAATAATTAAAAAATGAAAGTGGTGCGGAAGAAGATGTACTTGACGGCAAGATTGAATGCTTCGGCATATTCTTCCGTAGAAAATCCCTCTTCAGAAAATGTTGTGATATTCAGAATAATTGGTGCTTGGAAGTGCTGAAAAGAAATCAACGTTTATTACCCTAACACTTCAATCACATTTGTTCAGATCTCCAAAGTTTGTATAATTGAAATCAAAGATATATCGTTACTATCATCTCTAGCTTTCTCTTCTCTGAAATTTTACTTACCTCAACATGCCCACTCTTGGGACGAGAGTAGTTGATTGTAACTAGAAAATAAATAAGAGAAGGTAAAATTAAAAGAAGACAAATATAGATTTTCGTCTTCGTTTCCATATTTTCAGGACAATATTTTTCACAAAAAGATTCAACTGAATCGACTCTCGGCTCTCCGGGAATCTCAATAGAAAGTGGTTCAATCCTTCGGACAGCAAGAGCTTCACCTGTCTGTTGCACACTTTCAGTCATCATTCCACGAATTGAAATAGAGAAAAGAAGAGAAAAATTTATTGTTTTTCAATTTCTTCTCCTTTCTATCTATGAATTTCAATTCTTCTGTCATTCTTCATGTGAAAAAAAAAACGAATGGGGTAGTGCGCAATCGGAATTCTTTAACTTCACACGGCTTATTTTGAAAAGAAAAAGAACAATAGGAATGACATTCGATTATTTATTACTATAATCTGTGGAATAGTCATCAAGATGTTGATTTAAAAAAAGAAAAATGGGTCCGTTTACACAATGACGTGGATTTCAGATTTTGAATTTCGAAATGGGTTAGTTTTAACTTCTAGTTGAGATTGAAGGGTGGAGAGAAGAAAGGCAAAAAAAGAATTTATAGTGGTTGAGATTGAAGCCATGTTGACCTTTGTGTCACTTTTGGAGAAGCATTCGACCTAGAAGAAAACATTTGTAATTTGCATAAAATAAGGATTATAGAAGTGAACATACCTCACAGCAATAGGTTTCGCAGCAAAAACCGACTTAGAATTCAGTTTAGGTGATCGTATTTTACATGGTTGTGCATAATGCTCAATCGGTTTCACTTCAATTGGAAGAGCCCTTCGAACAGGTGGAGAACGAGCTGGAGAAAATCGAAGAGGTGCTTGTTTTGGTGGTTGTTCTTGAGATGACACGTATACTACGTTTGCTCGAAACATGGTATCGGATTTCTTTAAAGTTTATCACTTGGTTCAGGCTGCTCTACAATCTTAAAGAATACCTGTTTGTTCCATCGAATAACTTCTCCTTTTTGTGGTGTTTTTATCTCTTCATTAAGACTTAATTGACTTAAATTAGTAAGCAAGTTGGTTGGTTCGATACTTGAATGCCGTTTTGACGATTGATTTATCACGGTGAACGCCGATCGACGCTGAAAGAACAAATATGAGAACTGAAATCCAAACACATGGATCACCTCTTTTGTTAAATCAATCGGATGTCTTGGCGGCTTAGCGAATCTTAAAATTGAATTTAACGGATAAAATAAATGTTTTTCAAAGAAAAAATAAAATCTTACAAGTACTCTGTTGAAGATGTCGTTGAATCAAACATGCTTTTCGGTCGAACTCGCTGTGGCGCCGTCTTCCATGCTCCTCGATGACAGCTTCTAGCAGTGATTACAGGAGGAGAATAAGATGTTTTCTCCATATATTCACTATTATTCATTCCACTATTGTGTGTAGATTCAAGTGACATCTTACGAAATGTTGAGTAGTTCATTGTTGTTGAACTGTTTCTGTAATCCGACTTAACTTCAGATTATCTACAAAGATTTTTCATACTCGTAAATATTTGAATGTCGATTTGATGTTTTGAAGTCTTCTGGTGTAGAACTCCGAGTCGAACTTATTGTGTTTTGAGAAGATATTCCAGAATCAACAGATTGAAGAGAGAATCTGTCGAGAAACCCATCTCTAGACTTCTTCTCTCTAGTCTGAACGTCATCTAAACTTCCAGGAATCACAGGGAGACGAGATCGAAGATTCTGAAGGGATGAAATATGGTTCAAGTTCTTTTGAACTGCACTAAAACATTTGGCTTGAATGTCTTTTATATTATAAAATTAATATGGTAATTTTCGATAAAAGCGTATACTTGAAAAATTAAAACACTTCGAACCTGAATCAACAATGTATGTTTTGCACGAAGGACATCCAACTCGTGCATTCCACTTCTACACGCTTCATATCTACTCCTAAGCCTATCACCATGATTTCCAGATGACGTCATTCGTGGAACTGTTGCTCTATTACTTTGAAATTCCTTCTCTGATGGTGGTGGACCGTACCCAGAAGGACCACCACCGATCTGAGTACAGTCGGTGTCACGTGGCAATCGACTCAGATTCGGTGCTGCGGAAAAGAAAAAGAAAAATTAAATTCAAATAAGAATGAAATAAGGAAAATGAAAAATAGTGTGCACAGGCGAATTGGAAGTAGTTAGTCAATGAATATGTACTCGTCCACTTGAGACCCTCAACACGGAACGGGTGTTTATTCGATGAAACGGTGAAGGAAGAAGGATAAGTCGACATTATTAGGCAGAAATAAACGAAAAGAGAGCACACAGGAAAAGCAAACTAATCGGTCGGATGAGCAAGAAACGGGAATGAAGAGGTAAAAATACCAGGAGATATTGTGTGAAAAAGAACTATGTCAAGATACGACAAAAACGATATGAAGATCATGAAAAGAAGTAGGATGAGAAGGTTTGATACAAGGTTATGTAAACCTAAGTAAGCAGGTATCCGTTTTTTTTTTCAAAGGTGAAGCAATTATTCAAAGGTTAGTGGAGACCAAATTGGATCCCGCAGAACGCCTCTATTTAAAAATTAAAAAGTTTCTACCAAAGAAACAGAATGCTTTCCTCGAATACTTAAAATTAAACCCAAAAGAATTCATAAAACAAAAGAAAGGATTTTATGATGATAATGGGTGATAATATAAACGAGATGATAAGTTGAGAGGAATCAGCCAGCTGATCGACGGGTCGGCAAACACGAAAGAAGGCGTCCTCTTCTCTTTTCTTCTCTACGGAAAATGACAAAGTGAAAGCGATGAGAAGAAGAAATACAGGAAGAAAGGAAAGAAGGATAGTCAAGTGTCCTTTTGGCGAGACATAATTCATATTTCGATAATGTTGCCTGATTGTTGCAAGAATGTTGAATGACCAGAAATTCGCACATACCATCTTCTAAAGAAGAGGAAAAAGAAAACGAAGAAGAAGCAGGCCGGAGGCTGCCACCTGGAATCGAATCGAGAAACTCGATTCAAAAATGAATTGAAAACGATTAAACGAAAGGGAAACAACTAAAATATCACTTTATTCAAAAACAAATACGTAAGAATTGAGAGCTGACAGTTTATTTGAAAAGTGAAGAGACTTCACACCCACGAACCACATCCTGTTGGAAACATTGTAATCACCTCAAATCTTTAAATCTCTTTATATTTGAGTTTCAACAGTTAACATTCTCTTACCTTCTTTTCAATATTTGGCGGTGGAGTAGTTATGTTGGTTGGAAGAACTGGCGGTGGTCCAGTAGGAGTACTTGGAACATCTGGAGTACGAATCGGAGTCATCATTGGAGATTTCACCTGGAAAACAATCAACAGTATTATCATACATATAATTCAATCTTTTATAACCTGAGTTACATCTTTAGCAGTGGTCACATCAACAGATTTGATAGCTTCAGTTGGGGCTGTGCCAACAGAAGAAACTCCAGAAAGAGTAGTAGCAGTTGGTGTAGATGGAGTGGTTTCCTTTGGAATGTGAATAGCTCCCTTACTACGAATAGAAGAAGAAGACTCTTCTGGAACAGTGTACGACGTCATTGATGATTCATTGGATTGGGAAGTGTCAGCACGTGGAGGGACTCCTGGAGCAGAAACGAAACTGGGGTTTGGGGGTGCAGCAACAGTCGTAGCAAGTGGTGGTTGAATTGGAATTGAAACAGTAGAAGCAGGTTCCACAGCAGTAGTCACATCAGCAGAAGCTGCATTTTCTAGAGGAAGAAGTGGTGGAGCAGAGACTGGAGCATGTGCAGGTGCAACTGGTTTCTTGATAATCTTCTCAGTCTGGGAAGGTTCTGTCTTAGATACTTGACTATCTTCTGTAGTTGATTCTTTGGATTGAGCACGTGCTTTCTTGGAAACAGACATATTCGGAGAGATAGACACTTTCATTTTCATGGATTTAGATGGTAAAACATCTTTTTCATATCCAGATGACATCTTTGACTTTTCGTTTCTACCTGGCTTATTGTCTGATTTTGCATTATTCGGTTGAATAACAATTGACTGAGGAACAGAGTTCTGCAGGAGTTACGTTGAGAAAACTAGAAACGATTTTAGGGAAATTATACCTGTTTTCTCTTTTTTCTTCGTTCCAGAATCAGAAGGCACATGTTAATGGCAGCAAAGACAGCCAAGAAGCTGAGAGTGATGATGAAGAGGACCTCTTTTGCACTGATAGACGACAATGTTTCATTGATCTCCTCACTTGAATGAGCAAACTTGGATTCTATTTTCTTTTGGTTTTAGCGCAACTCACAGTCTCTTTCCAATGTCCCGTGTATCAGTCAGATTGAATGTCTCATTCATTTCGGCCATGATTGTTGAACGTCTTGACAAACGTATGATTCTCCAAGGGAATACAAGACTTTTCTTTTTTTGCTTCAAATCTACAGGAATAGGTTATTCGGTCAGTTCACGTTGAAATAAACGTTTCAATTATCCGAAAATTCATTTGATACCAAAATTCAAGTCATAAAGTTTGTCTTCAAATAGATTCCTTCTATCATATGAAACTAACGATCAGCAAAGAGCTAACACTGAATACTATCCTTCTATGAAAAGAAATTTCAATTTACTATACTTAGTTGTGGATTGTAAGTAGTGTGAAAGAAACGTGAGAAACGTAAGCCATACTCCAGAAATATTTATTCTTTCAGGCAATCATAAAGCTTAACTATTGAATTCATGAGATGATTATAGAACAAGAAAACGGGATAATTTAAGAGGAATACTTGCTGTTTAACGAGTCTCGCTTCGAATAAATAACTAATGGCGTCGAGCTGAAATTTTTAAAGTTATAACCTTCTCAGCTAAGATAACTCATACTTGGTCTCCGACCTCTTGCATTGACGGCCACATTTTGCGCTTCGCGTTGTATTGGATCATGACGAGCAGCTCTCTGTCTTCTTTGTCTGATGTTGCCAACTGGTTCAGCAGCTGCAACTGGTACTACTGCTGGCACTGCTGGTCTTCCTCGTCTACGTCTAAGAACCGGTACATCCTGTTCAACTGGAAGTTCATTGTTTCCCTCGACGTCGTCTCCATTCTCATCCCGTGCATCTTCCACAGCTTGTGGTTGTTCTACTACGGCTACATCTTCAACAACGTCATTGTTTTCAGCAGCCTGTTGATTGTTTCCGTCCTGTTCTCCTACCGGAGCGTTAGCTTGATCATTTCTAGGCGGAACATCATCAACGATTCGGAAAATTCCTCTCAACATGTCATTGAAAACATCGACATGCCTTAGACCAAGAGCTTCCGCCGCTTCGGCAGCATTAGCTTGTTCAGGACGCGGATTTACGTTTCTTCCAGCTTCAGCAAAACGAACCACAACACGAACATTTTCTGGCCCCGCTGGCTGAGGAACGGGAAACCCAGCCCGAGGAGGTGCACCAGGAGGTCCATCAGGTGCATTGATGATTGGGCGCATGTGTCTGGGACGGCTCTGTAGTCCAAACTCCTTGACGAACTCAGAATGATGCTATAAATTCTCACTATCTGATAGTAATACATTTTCAAGACATACTCCCAGATTTGTGGCGTATGAGTGAGCCTGTTTTCCTAATCCAGCAATATTCTTTTCAATACTCTCAAGCTTTTTGCAATACTTCGAAGCAATGCAGAAAAGAGCAGCGTCTTTTGGTTTTCCACTCAATCTTGCCATAGTTTTTTCAACCAACTGAAATACGAATTTTACTATATTAGATATTACGTTCCGATTTAATTTACGTGAACAAGAGTGTCGAGCTCTTCTTTTGAATTGATCAAAGATCGGCTAGTAGTCTCTGCTTTTTCTTTAATTCTCGCAATAATTCCATTCAACTCGTGGGTAATAGCGTGGTTATCAAATGCAGCCTGTAAGATTCATGTTCGAAACTTCCATTAAGATTAAAATTTTACCTTTACAATGCTCATGGGTTTTACATCATGATTATGATGATTTTTATTGATGCAATCCATACAAATCAAAAGGTTTCTAGGACGATCCTGAAATTAAAAATGGCGTAATGCGAGTTTATTTCATTGGCTACCATAAAATCCAAATCTCCATTAGGAATGTCTTTGACACAGTCGCATTGAGTGCACCTAGCAATAGAAACAATAATATATTCTCACTCGAAATATTTTCTTACGAATTTTCGAGAACTTCCGTTTTGCAGTCACGGCAATTCACTGATTTTCTCAACGATTTAGTAGAATCAAGTTTTTTTTTGACTTCGATGACTTTCTCAATAACTTCAAGGAGCTGAAAGTTTTTCGGGAAACCCGCCGGAGTTTGGGCACCGCTTGCGGTGTTTTGTCCGAAATGTCTTTTACGGCAAACTGGGCACATCAACATGGGTGGCCCTTGATTTGGTAGAAGCGAGTTAGCACACTGACTACAGAAAGTGTGCCCGCATGGCACGTTGATTGGATATCTAGTATTTGTGTCTGAAATAGAATTGGAACGTCAACCAAAGATGTGCACTATAAGAAACATACTATACGTATCGCGACAAACTGGGCAAGAGATTGCTGTACCCATGTCAGCATCTGCAAGTATATCATCTTCCATGGTTGCTTTAGTGTTAGTTCGAAGCTGAAATGTATTAAAATTAGAATGATGAATACTCTGATGAAAATTCGAGAAACGTTATATAGAAAAAGACGAGAGCTTGCCTGAGCAGCCAAACACTGCGAGAAAACGTAGCTTGAGTAAAAATATGATTCACGAACACTGAGCTGCAATTAAACAGTTCATTGACAACAGCTTTTCGTCATGTGTTTTTATATGACATTGAAGCTATTTATTACTCTTCAACTCAGGGGTTTGACAGCAATATTTAATAAGAAAATAATCGACAAGCTCAAAAAAATATATGTGAATTCCGAGAAAACTACGGTAAGACAGATTGATGAATAAACTGATAAAACCGGACTCGAAAATTCATTGATACATCTCCATAATTATCATCATCTTGAAAGAACGTTTAAAATACAGAAAGAAAAAATTGAAGCTACAGGATTGAAACAGAGACATGTGAAGAAACTTAATGGAATGCGTTACTCATGATTAGAAGACAATAAAATAGGTTACTTGATAAAAATTGAAAGAAATAAAAATTTCTCTAAGTACTTATATTTATAAACGATTTCTTTTAACGGCTGGTTCGTCGGGAACAGGAGAATTTGGCCGACGATGAAGACCTGCAACGAAAATTAGAAGGATTGAGCTATAAGTGATAGGAATACCTCTATCGTTCTCCAGAACGGGATCCACTGGCGCTTGTTCCACCTGTACAGGCGGATTTTCCTCGTTGATTGGAGCTTCGACCTGCTCATCGACAGGCTGAACAACTGGCGCAGCCACAGGGACGGCGATGGGTTCAGCAATCGGAACAGCGACTGGCTCGACTGCTGGGACAGCTGCAAGAGCAGCAGCTCTTCGAGCCCGTCTGTCTCTACCTCTTTGGATCCATTCGGCTTCAAGAGCTCTGAGTTCGATCAAAAATGGTGCCACTTGTTCTGGCAACAAATTATTATAGTCAACTGCCCCTGGAAGCTCTGGTCTGAGCAGATCTGGCATTTCGATATGAACTGGGGCTAGCTGGCCATTTTCAGCAGCTACTACGTTAACTTCATTTATAACCATATTTCTAATACGCATAACCAGTTCATGAACCTCAGCCCTTTCAATAATCTCTTGATCAATTCCTTCGATTGGTGGAAGTCGTGGTAATGGTTCTTCGACTACTTGATCAATCCATGGCAATAGAGGTGCGGCGAAGTCCGGATGACGAGGGTCCAGTTCTGGATTATTAACATTTGCAGCTTCAAGCCTGTTCAAACGTTCTCGGAGCCGATTCAACTGTTCCTCTGCCCGGTGAATTTCGCGACCAAAGGCTTCGTTATCCGCCAAAGGCGCCATAAGACGTCTCGGGAGGATACCATCATCTAACGCGTCTCTATTGTCTCGCAAACCGTCAATCGCTTGTTGTATAGCTGGGATTCCTTGTAAGACTGGATTGGCAGCCAAAGCAGCAATGAGATTTTGACGAATCACTCTTATTTCTCTTGCATTCTCATTGCGACGGAAACGGCGAGGAAGAATTGGAGCTCTGACTGCCCACATGTTGACTCGATTACCAAAGTTATTCCGAATATTTGGGTCAATGCCCCCCGCATCCATTGCTCCACCGCCACCAGCTACAGGAGCTTCCGGAGCAGGAAGAGGAAGATCACGAAGACCGCCAGGGATATCTAACTGTTGTAGTACTCGGTCTAGCATATTCTCAATATTTGGAACCACCGGGTCTTGTAGATTGATTCCATCCGCATTGTTTCCAAAAACATTACGCGCGGCGAACGGACCAAAAACGTTAAACCTAGCAAGCCGGTTGGCTCTATTCAACACCCCTCGCCTTGCTGGTTGATTGGGTAGCTCATTTTGTGGCTCTTGCTTTGGAATCACAAAGTCCTCCACTCTCCTTTGAGCTATCGAAATAGGTCGGAGCATATCATATCCAAAAGATCTATAGTAACGAGCCTGTAATACTTTCAAATTTTGAAAAATAGATAGAACAGTATATTCGCTTGCCTTCGATTTAAAATCGAACGAGTTTATATCTCCAATAAAATCTTTGAACAATGTCTCAGAAGCTTTAACAGACTCTGTGTATCGGGTGATGTACTCGTATATCTGAGGATGATCTGCTTCGGCCCTGATGTTTTCCAGTGCGTTTCTCATCCTCTGGAATATATTGACATTCACTAAATCAAAGAAAAAACCTGACCTTTCTATGATTCTTAACCTCCGCCTCAGTTAGTTTCAATGTCGTTAACACTTGATCAGCACTTTTTAATCCCTTTTCGAGAACTTCTTCAGCAGAACAGATTCTCTGATTCACTTCATATTGAGCCACAACTTTCTCAAATGAAATGAAGTTGTGACGAGAATGATGGGCTTCAATACAAGAACGACAAACAAGAAGACACTTAGGGCGTTTCTAAATTATAATTATAAAAAATCAATCACGTGCTGGATTGCACGTACGATACTATCAAAATCCTTCAGTAGTTCCTCATTAGTAATACTACTGCATTCATTTTCGTTGCACAATGTGACTCTGAATAGCAAAATTGTATTGAGTACGATTGAACTTTCCTACTCTATCCCGTTTTTGACTATGTGACATTCTCTACATTCTATAGTGTCTTTCTCATCGGTAGAACTTTGCTCTTCTTTACGCTGTTCGAGCATTGCTGAAAAATTCCCGAATAGATTAGTTGTTTACCTGAGAGAACTCACATAATATACAATAGTTCGTCGGAACCTTCTCAGCACCTAAACTTGTACTGTAGCGGGAGTTTTGTCGACAAGTTGGGCAAATGACTGTGGAGCTACTCAGAAAGCTTCGATTCTTCATGAGACCTCTAACGCAACTGAGACAAAAAGTGTGACCGCAAGGGAAAACTTTCGGGATACGGCTTTTTGTGTCTGAATAACGACAAAAAATTGTATATAGCAGAATTTAAATCTTCAATATTGTTGAAGACATTTCAGACAAACACAAACAAGAAGATTTCTACCATCAATAATTCTCTACTGAGTTTGTTCAGCCCAGTAGACACAAAACTTCCTAATCATCTTTCTTCTTAATTTTTTTAGTCCTTTCCACTCACTGAATGAATCGTAGCAAATCATGCAAGAAAAGCCTTTCATCTCATTGCCTTTTGGGGTTAGAATAGGGTCATCGTCTTCTCTTTCTTTAGCTATTGACATTTCAACAGTGGGTTGCGCAACATCCGGGTCTTGAGCATCATTTTCAGGCCCTCTTTCAACAACTTCTGCAGCATTATCCGCATTTGGTTGAATCGGACCGTTTTCCTGATTCCCTGGATTCACGTGGGCAGGCTCTTCTGGAAGTTGCTCAGCCTGAACTTGTTGATCTGCTTGTTGGTTCACTGCTCTTTGCGGATCTGGCATGTCATTATTCTGTCCAGCGTTTATGGCAAACTGATCGGCGAATTGTGCAACATCCAACTCGATTTCCATATTGACTGTTAAAAAAACATTTTTAAACACTGAAGTCATAGCCAGTCAACAAGAAGAGGTTGTAAAAAATGAACTAAAAATATCATTTTTGGATAGATAAAAGAGCCACAGCGACTTGCGTATTCAGGGACGATTCGACAAATGCGATGAGGCAGATCGTACCCTCACAAGGGACGTTAGTTTCTATACCTCTCGAGAATTTTCTATGAATTTTACCATAGATCAATTCGACCCGGGTGAGAACGAAAACCATAGTGACAAATCCCACAAATCCCGGTCAAGCTCGTTATTCTGGTTTTCAGTCGTGAATCAGATTCTGTTATTTTTAGAAAAAAATTTTGTATAATGAGACGTTTAAAAATGTATCCTGGCATTTTTTCTCACATCACATATCATTTGGAAGAGAAATATACCGATTTTTCTGAAAAACCGTGACTTTCTGACATCTGAGAGTTTTCGTAAAATAAACTTCAAAGAAAATCGTGTATGATGTGTTTAGGACACTCACTGGGAGTTACAAAATCACGGATGAAACGAGGAATTCGAAATTTTTGTCTGAATATTTTCAGACGAAGAAAATAAAATGTTCTATTTCGAGTTTGTGGGATTTCTCGTTATAATTTTTGGTCTTAGGCGGTCAAAATTAGTTTCTTTACAAATTTAAGAAAATCCTCAAAAGTTACCAAAAGTAACGTTCCTTGTTAGTTAGCTTTCGCGCATCAAAGCAATGGAGGCGAGAAGCGCCGGAAACCAATATGACATACGACTTACTCTCAGCACGTATTTCATCTTCTAGTTGATCCAGCTGATTGAGTTGTGCTTCGAGATCGAAATCGTCGAACAGATCCATATGGCGGTTCTGGCAACGATATTTTATATCAGTGTGGGAAAATATGTGATTTCTGCTCAAAAGTGCAGAGATAATTAAACGTCAGGTTCATGTATTCACAATGGCGACAACGAAGGGTATAGGGAACAAAAATAGTAATTCAAAAATAATTCAATAAAACCCGATAGAAACGATCAGAGTACAAGAACGGATGCCCAATTTAATCTTCAACGTGTTTATTAAAACAATGGAGAACGGTAAAGCAGAAGCATGACAAAATATGCATGATGAACAAATTACTCTACCAGAATTTCAAATCAAACTATGAATCTAAAAATGTTAACAAAATGGATGAAACTGATTGAATTATGAGCATGAAATGATTATCGTGTTGTACGAGAGCGCTTAATTGTATGTACCGGACGCGATCGGCGATCACTCGATCTAATAATTGATGTGTTTCTAGTTCTACCAGTTGAGGTACTTGGTTGATTCGTGACAGGAATTGGGAGGTCAGCATCAGCACGGCGTTTCGCTCCTAAAAACTTCATTTATATCATCATCTCAAGAGTTAGGAACATTTCTTACAATAGAGCTCGTCTTACGGAATACTTGGGGTCTTTCTGTGAATTTGTAAACTTTTATTTCTTAAATTTCGATCAGACGAATAAGTTCAGAGAACAATTTTCTATTCCTTCCCACAATACCGGAAAGGTTGTTCGCAATTCACCAAAAAGCTCCAAGCTAGTACGAAAAATGAGCTCCCTTGTTAGAAACACTGGACAGATACCTCTGGTTGCTCGAGCGGGTGGCTCAATCAGAAGATCTTCGAGTTGGAAGACATAGTTATTACGTGGTTGACGCTGAAGTTGCTCTATTCCTTCATTGTCTGATGCATCGTCATCTGACACATTTACTTGTTCATTGGCTTCTCTCCTACCTGGAGCAACATTTTGAATCTGATATTCTTGTTCCACATCTTCAATAAAATCCTCTGCAGGCTCATCTTGAACTGGAACACGATTAGGTTGAAGCAATACTATATGATTTTCCTCTGCATTATTGTTATCGTTTCTCCGAACGTTCGCAGAATCTCGAGGAATTTGCAAGTCGGGGACGACAACATGTGGAGCTGGTGGTACTATTGGAGGATCTAGAACGAGAACATCGTCATCGATATGATTGATTCCAACTATGTTCCTAGGAACACCGATGTGGGCATGAGGCTGAAGATCAGCTTTCATTTTTTGTAGAATATTGTGCAGAATAGATCCGCTTTCCATGATGGTGAGTACAGCATCCAAAACCGAACCAACACTGCGGCAAACCTGACCGATCGGCCTTTGATCAAATGGCGGTGTGAAAAAGTAATCGTGGACTCCTTGTCTCCCACGCTCTACTGGAATACAGCTGACAATATTACCAAGAAACCCACCAAAGGTTTCTTTGTATAGATGCGGCAAGTTTGGATTAAGCAGGTGAAACGGGAGCGGGTAAAAGATCTGCACTTTCGAATGATTTTCATGATGTTCTGCCCGATATTGCACGCCTGATGCCAAACGGAGAGCACAATTACGATTATTCGCAAGCTCACTGTGTGTGCTCTGTGCATTGAAAGTCGTCATTTGAGCGAATGCGTGTTTACATTGTTCAGAACTAATCGCATAGTAGTTTAGGATTGTGTTCAGCTGATGAACAGCGAAGTGCGGAACTGGTGGAACAGGCACTTGTTGTGCTCTGAGATTACGGATGACGGCCATAGCATCAAAACTAGTTTGATTGTCTTGAGCAGGCTGGACATGTTCTTGATTCGGATAAATATGAGGCTGCCTCGATCTGGCAACAACGTTTTGGGAGAAAACATGTGTCCCAGCTGGCCGACGCGAGGCTGTCAAATCTGGATGCAAAACTGCGATAGTTTGAGGTACAAGGGTAATTTTTGTTCCATTGAGTTCCGTGAAAAGATTCGCCAATTGTTGTTTATATTCATTTGGGCCAGAGGATGAAATCGGGTGCCGCATTTTGTTACGTTTTGTGTGATCAAATAGATGTTTCCCTAGCATATTGTATTGAGGAGCCTAAACTACTTGTATATAGAAAAATGAGTATGCGTGTATTACCGTGGATTCATTAATTCGCTTAACGAACTCTGTTGACATATGAACGAATTCGGAAGAATCATCGGCTGCTTTTAAAAAGTTCTTCAGGATCCCGCTGATACCCAATGAATCAGCATTGTTTCTCACTTGCCTGACCGTTTCTCGGAGGTCCTAGAAAATTCAACTACATTGTGCTCATAGTACATATAATTACCTCCTGGTACTTCAACGTCGCCTCTTCCGCTTCTCTCAAGGCCTTGAGAAGATTAATGATACGAACCTCTTCTGCTTCGGCACTGTTCTCGAACTTGTAATACAGATTTCTGTTTCTCCATCTACCAGCATTAACCGTTTTGGAATCGTAGCGATGATTCTTGTGATGTGCTTGTATGCAACGGGAACATACCAGGAAAATTTTGGGTCGTCCCTGAATATTTCTATTTCGATGGGAAATTTTTTGTAAACTCACCATCAAATCTAATGAGTTACCCGTTGCTTTTGAAGGAATGCATGATCTGCAGCACATTAAGTCTTTCTCGTGGAGTTCTGTCCGGCAATGACGACATGGATAACTGTTTCCTTGAAAGTTCATTTCTTCGCTTTCATGCTTTTCAAGCATATCTAAATTTGACAGGAACGATAACACGACTGAAATAAATTTGCCAACCTCGGAGCATGTAATTAGTCGGAACACTGTGTGTTAAATTTCTTCGAGTTTGAAAAGTATGTGAGACTCTGCATACCGCGCAAAGTAAAACTCTCTGCTCAGCAGGCATGTTTTTCACTAGACTTTCGATACATTCCTGACAAAAACTGTGTCCACATGTTAGACTTTTCGGAACTCGATTCTTCGAATCTGAAATGTGCGAAAGCTTATAAATTATGAGAGTATCAACAAACTTACGGAATGCGTTCAAACAAACTGGACAAGATGGCTTCGAAGCATCACTAAGCTCCATTTGTTGATCGGGGTGGATTTCCGTTACTTCGTCATCCTCCATTGTTACCCTACCTAGAAAATACACCGCAAATCATGAAATGAAAGCACACCGAAGGCTGTGTCACATTAAAAAAATTCACGATACAAGAAGTTTAACGGATTCAAAAAGAGAGAGAGAGAGAGAGAGAGAGAGAGAGAGAGAGAGAGGGAGAGGGACCAAATAAGAAAAGCACGAGAGACAACGTGCGTAACATAAATGTTTTCCAATAGCAAAGATAAAACCATTTATCGAAATGTTCGTGAAATTTTGTTTCTAGTGAAAGCCAGAAAATGGAAAAGATTATATAACAGAGAAAACAATACAGATACTTAACAAATGGAATTTAACATCGATATTTTTTTTTCGAAAAATGTACGAAAACGTACGTAAAGAGACCAACCGAATGATGTTTCAAAATGAGATGGGGCGAATTAGAGGAAAAGATAGAATGCTCAAATTCCGATACACATGCGAAATGTATGTCAAATAAGAGCATGAAGATCATGGTAACATTAAAACTTCTCTATTGTTGCAACAATATTATCGAACTAAGCAAAAGAAACGTAATTATTAAATAAAATTTCTGATTCATTTTTGAGCTTATTTTCTTCCACGACGACGTTTCGGAAGTGGCTCTTCTGTGGCAGCTGAAGTTGCCGGTTTAGAAGAAGTGCTTTGCTCGCTCGTACTTGCAGTCAACTCCTTCAAGCGTTTCGCTGTCGGTCTTGCTACGCAACCACCGAATACTGTAAATCAGTTCAATTTTTAAAAATTTCAATTTTGTATCGAATTACCTCCGAAGCCATTATTTGGAGTATCTTCCTTGCGTACTAGTTCAAGTTTGATTGATCCATTCACATCTGATGCTTTCAATTCGTATGAGTCACTAAAAACCGCTTCTTCCATTTTCGTCGGCGCTTTAGTGCACTTGATTGCCGATTGACCCAGAGCCACAGGGTTAACCTTCGCAAACTTTTCAGGTTCTCGGGCTTTTCCCTCGTCATGCACCATTTGCGGCACCAACTTTCCAGTTTCTACGCTAACTCCGTGTTCATTGATGAACTTGATAATTTCTTCAGGTGATCCTGTTTTTCCGGCAATGACAACATGTGTTGTGCCTTCGGCGTCTTTCCGAAGATATAGTTCCGTTCCTTTAATATCTTTCTTTGATGCAATGTGAACTTCCATTTTGTTACTGCGGCCCATTTTTAGCTGGAACTGTTGCTCAGTTTTCTTTGCTTTCTCTCCTTTCGATGTACGCTCACGCTCCAGCCTTTCTTTCTCTGCGAGATATCCCATCAGCTGGAAATTAGTGTTGCAAGCTTGTGCTGCTATACGCGATGTGAACTGGCGACATGTTGGGCACCGAACAGAAAGATATGTTCTGAAATATATCATGACCATAGTAAAACCATTGACAAATGTGAGGGAGTGACCGAAAAATTTAGGACTTATGGGAATTCTAGAGAGAAAACTCACGTGTGTGGGTCCCTGAGACTTTCCGAGCATTCTTCGCAGACAGTGTGTCCGCAATGAAGCACTTTCGGCTTTCTGGTTTTTGTGTCGAACTCTCGAATGCAAATAAGGCATGTGATGAGGTCGGCAGTAGTAAAATCGAGTCGCGTTGTCATGGCACTGAAATAAATTTTTATTCAATTTGAGGGTTGGCATGCCAAAAAGACGATTTCATAACGAAATTATTCACATGTTGCTTTACATCGTAATTATTGAGAAGCCTTCTCGAATGAAAAACACCGTACTCTCAGTTCGCGCGAGAAGACTTCGTTATGTGTAAAGCTCCACGCTTTAACTTGAAAGTAGCGTAATACGGTTACCATCTCGGTTTATAGTCGCAGCGACAAATGTTCATCGGGTCCTGTCACGTTTACAGTTATTTTCAAATGCGAGCGGATGTAATAGTTGCGTGACCCAATAGCAATTCGTCGCAGTGACTTTAAACCGAGGTCCCAGGCTTCCGCAATCAAGTAACACAAAATTAGGATCAGAGAAAAACGAAATGAACTAATATGGGCCAGGTTACTGATATAACGAGATTGAGAGATTGCCGACGTGAAGCAAGAGACGAATCGAAAAACTGTTTTTTGACGATAATACTATATTAAATGCAGACGTGTCGTGGTGAATGATAAATGGTGGGAAGATTTTCTAAAATCAATGAATGCCTCCGTAGCTACGGAAACGCGCATTCAAATTGTGCATGAAGATTATAGACGCAGTCGAATAAACGACAGATATACGTCATTATCTCCGTTCGTCTGCGTCTTTCTACTCTCGCGATGAATTCCTGTCCGGTAATTTGTGGTGCACCATGGTGTACCGATAAATTATTCTAAACTAATGAGGCAAGAGACGACCATAAGCAGTATAACAAAAAATTTTCCAAGATAGTTTTTATTGATTGATTGAAAAAACCAATACGAGAAAGCGTACAACCTCTGCTCCAAGGCAATTCATGCCCTTCAGATTTCATCAAGGTTCCAGTAAGCTGAGATTGTGAATTTACCCGATCACTGCACCTTGAATTTGCAAATAAAGAATTCACGGTTTCGCAGAACACCGAACACGGCCGGAGAAACATCCGGGTAGCTGATTCAAGCTGCGGTAAATTACCGAAGAAAAGAGAGCCTACAGAAGTGAAGTATCTGTATGATCTTTCACCTATCAAAACTTTAAAAGGTATACATTGCTTGCACGGCGTGAAAGAAAAATGTAAAAAAACGTTATCATGAACGCCAAAAAGATGCGACATCAGTTGACGATAAATTGATCAAAATGTTAGAAATATTCTTAGTTGTCGGGAAAATGCTACGTTGCAATTACGCCCCATCGAGCGAATGAGGAAACGAGGGTGTGTCGAACGCTCTGTGTTCGAATACCCTATCGATTACAGAAAGAGAATGCACGTCTTCAAGGTGAACATTCTCTCGCACAAGAATGAAAAATTCATTACATGATTCGATGGCAGTCAGAACTTACTGTTATGCAAGTAAGCTCGAAGTTTTGTACTGTGAAAAAAAATTTAAGAACGGGATCAAAAATCACGTACTCTAATTTATAATTTGAAAAATAAACGTATTTCGTTCCGTTTGGCATAGATAAATAATTGAAGCATTTTAGAATTGTGAAGTATTTTTTTTACATTGTAATTGAACATTGAAAAAAAGATGGCTTGCATATTGGCTCAAATAATTCTTTTCGTTTTGTGGGCAGGTGATGTTGTTCAGGATAAATTAATTTTAAATCATGTTAATTTTTAGTTGTATTAATTTCATGCTCTAAAAAAAGCCAAGAACCAAAGCCAGACGAGAAAAAAGTAAAAACCACTTCGACCTCTCCGAGCATCATCGTATCAGTAGGCTCGGTTGAAAAGTCGGGAACACGAAATTAATTCGACTATGCTAAAAGAATTTCAGAACATGCTCGAAACAAACAACAGTGTCTAAAACAGTTTCCATACAAAATGACAGAGAGAAGGAGAAGAAAGATAGCAGTAGCTCACAAGAATCAAAAGAGTTGAAAGAAGTTGTGAAAGTCAAATCCCAGAAAAAGAAATCTCAAGAATCAGTAGTTCATAATGAAGATAAAGAGAAGAAAACACCAATTAAAAAAAAGAGCGAAAAACGATCAAGAGAATCAAAGAAAATTAAAAAACTATCTATTGAAACATTGGGCGATCGAGATGAAGATGTGAAGTGTGATAATGAGGTTTCACAAAAGGTAGAAGAATCGGAACGAACTCTCCACTTCTCTAAGAAGAAAGTGCCAGAGAAAAACATTGAGAAAATGGAACTATTAGAGCCAACACCACTATCTTGGAACAACTAATTCATGAACTCTGTGATGCGATGTTGAATTTTATTATCATAAAAAACGAGGTTGATGGTACAGCCTTTTCAGTGGTTGCTCCTGTACCGCTTGCGAAGCAAGTAAAAAGTTACAGATTGATCAAATTTGCAGTTACAGTAAAAAGTTACGGATTGATCACGAGATGCGAAGCTTTTTGTTTTTTAAAACCAATGGAAATTATTTTTCAACCAATGAAAAACAAGAAAAAACATCGGTAAATTTCGAAAATAGGAAAATAAAAAAAAAATTTCGGAAAACATCACGAAGTACGTAATCAACGAATCGCCTGTATACCGTAACCTATTTCGCCGGTATACCGTAATCTATTTCGCCTGCCGCGAAATGACTTTGACTGTTCCAAATTCGGGGGAAAAATGTTTTTCTGGTCATCTAGTAGAGCAGGAAAACACGTTTTGACTTACTCTTTCATTCCCTTTCTGCAGATTTTCCGGCCATTTTTTCAGGAAGTGGTAAATTTCTTCGTGAACCGGTTTGAGTGTTTTGAATGTTACATCTCATACTCAGACGTTAATCATGGAGTTTGCTTCAAAGTTTTATTCATTTTTTACTTTGTAGTTTTATTTCTGTGCAGATTCAACCTTTCACTTTCAGTGATGGCTCTAAACAGCGAAGTCATGTTTCGTGAGCAGATCAATGCCATGCGCTTACAAGCTGGCAGGAAACGGGCTACATCGCTTCAAAGTTTTTGCTCTGGAAACAATGAAGATTCATCGATCGAAAGCATTGATAACATGTTAGTCGTAATGGGAGTTCGTTTTTCCAGAGTACCATAGGAAAAGGCCCTAGAAAAAAAAACAATATTTACGTGTTTTCCGTTTTTTTTTTCTACAGCGGCGCTCATTCTCATCAACCGTGTACTTAACAGCATAACAATTGAGCTTAACACAAATTTTGAATCAGGCTAGGCAAATACTTGAAAGGAGCCGACTCATTGGGCGGCGTTGGGGACTTGCTCTATGAAGCTGCTGATATTGGACCCTTTCCTAAAGTACTCTGGGTATGCGGGAGTGCTCGAAGTTGTATTCAATGAATTGCAGGGAACTGATGGTGGATTACCCACAGCAAAAAGGGGTCAGCCGAATGAGAACGCGATTCAACAGTGACACAACACTCAGCAAAAGCTTTAGAAAGAAAGTGAAAAAGCTTGCACAAAAGGATAGGTCAGTCGGAATTGGCTCGAAAATTTAGAACTGATGGTTTCAGAAGATCGAAGCAAACGGTTAATGCTGATTCTGACGAGGATGAAATAGAAGTTGCCCGCGGTGCTCCAACAACATATGCCGCTCCATCGAAACTTCGCAAATCTAAAGCCCTCGATTGCCTTGTATCGGAAAAAATCAAAAAAGATGAGAGAGAAGCTATCGGAGGATCGGCTGATATTGAAATGGCCAAAGGACACTTTGATAATGTCCGCATGAAAGTTTTTGCAGCCAGAACAGCTATGCAGGTTGAGCCAGCTTTGGTGGTGAAAACCCGGAAAGTTTTGGAAACGAAGAGCGCAGTTCTAGGAAACGATCAATCGCCGGGAGCTTTCTCACTTCACGCAGCTTACAAGATTGCATCCACTCCGGATTCGCGTGTTGGGTCTGTAACACAAAGCAACAAAAAAATGACAAAGGAAGCAATGGCGAATCTAATTCGCACTAGTTACGACGATACCGAGATCACACAGGAACTGTTATTCTCTTCAAAGTTTGACACGAAATGGAAAGGGCGGTATACTGATATCTACATGCGGCGTGATGAGAACGGTAAAAAACCGAGAAGACCAATAAACGGCCAAGGATGGGTGATGCCGTTAAAAAGCATCTGTGAAAAGTTTGGTATTAATTCGTCTTTCTTCACCGATCATCGTATTGATCTACAATCTGCCAGAGATCAAGTTCTTCTGATGCGTCTTCTTTCAAAGGATCAGACGAGTAATTGGGTTTCTGATATTCATCCAGATGCCGTCAAAAACGAAAAAATGTCTCAGTATTTGCTTCACGATTTAGATGCCTCAACGATGCAAAAGAGGGTTCAAGCTTTCAAAGCTAATGTTCTGGCGGATCGAGACCGGATTCGCGTTGCAGGGCAATGTAGGTTGATATGCATAGTTTTTGAAAGAAATTTTACATTTAAGTCTACAATAACATTCGGATTGGAAAACGAATGTTCGGTGCTGCCCGAAAAGCGAAATATGTTTCGACTATCATTGGAGGAATGGAGAGGCGATTTGAGATTCTTGAGAATTCTGTTAATCACATTCCGTTCACCCACGCCGCTTCGGACGTAAATCGAGATAAATGCCGGAACTCTCGTGTGCACTGTAAGGATTCTACGCGAATCACTCTCAATTTTCCACGGGATCAATATCTCAACAGCTTCATTCATGCCAACCGCATCTTCGGAAAACCACTGTTCAACGAATTCATTTTGACTCAGGCTCCAATGGAGAATACAATCGATGATTTTTGGAGAATGATTTGGCAAGAAGAAGTTCCATATATTGTTATGTTGACCAGCAGAAAAGAGCCGGAAAGATGTGCTCATTACTGGCCGAAATCTCCATCAGACTCGCCTATTGTAGTAACTGGGGGAATTAGAATCGAAAACTTTGGAATTTATCAAGCTCCAGATCCTTTATTCCGTGTCACTCATCTGCGTCTCATTGGACCATACAATGAAGAGAGACATGTGGAGCATTGGCAGGGAGATGTGAATAATTCATCAAACATGTATTCTCCATTAAATGTTCTTCGACTACTTCGCAACACATCGAAGCCCGTGGTTATTCATGACCACTTGGGAGTTTCGCGAGCGGCTTGTCTCGTGGCAGCTGAAATCGCAATATGTAGTCTGCTCAGAGGGCCTACTTATAAGGTTAACAGATATTTCTGATCTTCTTACATCGTCCTCATTTTCAGTATCCCGTACAGCGAGCCGTTCAGTTTCTTCGTCAACGCCGTCCATTCAGCATCGAAACTCCTATGCAATATGTGTTCGTACATCGTCTTGTCGCTTTCTTCTTTCGTGATATCATTGGAAGTGTAAAAGAACTGGACATGGATTATGAACGATGGTTGCAAGAACGGTCCGAGCGAATGTTCCTTGACGATATTGCTGCTCCGATTGCTGGGTTTCGCTTGCTGTCACCCAAAGCTGACCCTGATATTGTTCGAATGGTCGGAAGGCCAGAAAGGCCTAATTATAGACGGTACGGAGCTGAAATCAAGCAAATTTTCAATTTATTATTACAGCGAAGCACCAGATTGTGTTGGAGAAATGCCGAACAAGGTTACAGCAATCGACGGAATTCTCTCTCCTGCGAAAAGTGTGTTCGAGTTCTAATTCACGTGGTTCCATGTTAGTTCACCAAAAGCCTAGTCAATCAACGATTTTCTTTTCACTAACCCTCAACTAACCAGCTCATTCCGTTTCAACTTTATACCTAGAGCATTCTGTAAAATATTGCATGACACTGTATAAAGTCACATCATACTGTCTGAAAATGTTTTATTTACTTCGAAGCGACAATTATAAAACCTGTTCGGGAACAATAGTCGGTGCTTTTGCAAAATGAGGAAAAATGATACGACCTTCTCAGTAACAATAAGCATACAAACAAACAGTTGAGAGGGAAATGACCCTGATATCAAAGAATGATAGAGTTCTATGTTGTTCAGAATAAAACGGAATTTTAAAAATTGGCAAGTGAAAATGTTATATGGTGGGGAAGTGTTAAATGTTCAATTAGTAGATCTATTGGGTAACAATTCGTGGTTCTCGACAGTGTCATTGTAAATGGGAACCATTTCTTGTTCGAATACCGGGTTGTTGAACGATCCACGCTGAAACACGATAACGTAGATAAAGATTTAAAAATGAATACGAACTTCGTGAGATGAGACAAGACTCGTATTTTGATTGACTAGTTCGATGCCACCTTCATCAATCAGATATGCGGGATTACTAAACTGATCAACGGGTGCTCCATGATTTTGAAGTGGGTTATGACGGAATTGACGGAATACAGTGAACCTGGAAACATTGACTGGAAACTAACAGAAGATTGGAACTATAAAATACCTATTAGACCGGTTAACAATTGTACCGGTCACGACTACGATTGTGAGTACGACTATTGCAAGAATAACGAATGACTCTGGAATATCTGCTGTTTGTATTCAAAAAAAAGGGAAGACTTACTCATCCAACCATCACTTTTTGGTTCATTTATGACAGTTGCATGCTTGACGCGGTATTGACAGCGATCACCGAAAAACAAGTTACCACATTCACATTGTGGTTCGAATTCTTCATTCAGTGAGCAATTTCCATCATGGTGACAAAAATTATCACAAGAATGGTAATCACAGAGGATTCCTTGGAATCCTGGACGACATACACATGTTGGAAAGTCGTTATCTACATCTAGATCGCGCTCTATACAGAATCCTTCGTTTTTGCATTTCAGATCATTACAAGACTTTGCTGTTACTTCAGTACAATACTGTCCTCCAAGACCTGATGGACATTGGCAAAAAACTGTTCCTGATGGCTTTTTGATACACTTTGCTCCATTCTCACATTCACTGCACTTTGTTTCTTGTTCACATCGTAATCCTCGGAATCCTGGTTTACATTCGCATTCGAAATGTGTTCCGTTTGTTTCCACACACTTCGAATTATTGATACAGTAATCGTCACAAAGAACAGGAACATCGCATCTTGGACCAGTGAATCTTGGAAGACATTTACACTTTCCTGGGTATCCAGGTAAATCTATACACTTTCCCCCATTATGGCACCAGTTCGGTTGGCTTTGACAGATTGGAGAGCAATCTGAGTTATGTGCAGCCGCATTTTTCTCACATGAACAAGTGATTGGGTCGAGAGGTTTCGTCAAATCATAGGTACATTTAGATCCATATGGACAGGCATCTTTGCACAAGTATTGTTCACAATTTTCTCCAGTGAATCCAGATGGACAAATACAGTGAGGTAAAGATTTATTCGATCGTGCATAAGCACAGAATCCGCCATTGAAGCATTTGTGGTTATTGCAGTGCTGACAACGATCTCCCGTGAATCCAGATGAGCATTTACAGTTGAGATTTGATGGTTGATCTCCTTCACATTCTCCTCCGTTAAAGCAGTGACCATAACAAACTCTTGCATTAGATTTGTGTCTGCAGTGTGGCCCAGTCCACCCTTGATCACATTCACAGTAGCTATATGATCTACAATGAGGCTCTTCTTTAGTACATGGAACTGTTTTGCATGTTCCACGTGGGCCACAAACTCCTTCGCAAACATTGGTGGCACAATCTATCTGGGTATAATTGGCTGGACAGTGACATTCGATGTTGCGAGTGGATCCAACTTCTCGAATCGCGCATGTCTCTCCATTCCAACAACGTTCAGAACACTCATTGATCTAAAATTTGAACATTTGTTCATAGTTCAGATTCTCGTATAATGATGACTCACTTCACATTGTCTTCCATAGAATCCAGGGAGACATATGCATTTCTTCGATGGACTGCAGGCAGCATTGTTGTAACAGAAGTAGTCGCCACATTCTACAAATCAACGTTTAAGCTCAGAAAATTCATCTGATCACCCACGAGAAGCTTCTTGATCTTTCTCTCTGACTTCTAAGCACTTTTTGGTAGAAATTTCAAAGTATCTACCAGGCCCACAAAGACATTTAGGCACCAGCACTCCATTCTTCTGAAAAAAATAATGTAAGGAATGTAAAGTTCAAGCAACTTACATCTGCATCAGGAACACAAACAGTTTCTGTTGGGCAATAATCAAACTGACACGGATTTTTTTGATGAGTGATATGAGACACAGTATGCATGGCTGGGTGAGCAATTCGAAGCTGAATTCGCGGAGAAATATCTCTCACTTTTTGCTGGAACTTGTTGGTTTTCCCAGTAAATTTGTGCATTCTGTGAATGAATCCTTGGTTTGTGACAAGATAAATGTATCCCCCAAGAAGATCCATCGTCACTGGAGCATCTCCTAACTCAAATTTGCGTACTGTTCTTCTGTCTTTTCCATCAAACGTTACTGTTTCTACTGTTCTTTTGAATCCATCAATCCAGTATAATCTTTCGTTTGGTGAATCCAACGTTAATGATTTCACTTCAAAAATATTTCTTTCTATTAGTGCTTTATGAGGTTGTGATCCAGTTTTGAATGGTTGAGAAATTGGTGTTCCATCTAGATGAGCAGAGAGGATTCTTGGAACAGGAGCTCCTGTACTCCAAAACATCAGTCTTGTGATTGGATCAACAGAAAGGGAAGTTATAGAGCCGGTGGAATTGACGATAAGAGTTCGGGTGTTTGTATCCTTGGCTCTTGCCACGTAAATGTTTTCTTGTGTATGGAACAGAATTCCTGGAGCATATTCACTGCTTTCTGTGAAGTAAACATTGTTGTGCATGAAATCATATGCAATCAATGAGGCAGTGCTTCTATCTGATTTCTCTCCCCATGAATTCAATAGATTCCCATCCGACCATTTATTCGTTCTGATATCTACTCTTTCCTTTCCAATTCCAACAGTATACATCAAAATAGTTCGATAGAGATCATACCCAAAGTCGATTCCACCAGGTATCAGATTCATTTTATGGTTGAAGACTGTTCGCAAATCCATGTTATCCACTAGCATCAAATGCAACCGTTTTCCATTCGAAAGGAATAATTCTGTAGATTTGGAAATCGGTTCGCATCCATTCACATCGTGCTTCGTTTTCGAATATCCTGGAGCGCAATGACAACGTGCAGTGCTATTGAATGCAATCCAGCACTTTTGAGAACAAGTTCCAAAGTGATGACATTCAAGTCCACAAGTGTCTTCATCAGAACCATCTCCACAATCATCTCTCCCATTACAACGTTCAGATTCATCAATACATCTCCCATTTGTGCATTTGAATTTGTTTTTACACATGTCTCTACAATGTGTTAAAGTCTCATCGCTTCCATCAGAACAATCTTTAATTCCATCACAAAGTGCAGTGGAAACATCCAAACATTGCTTCTTGTCGTCACAAAAACCGATTCGGAAACATCTCGCTTTTCGAGATCTGCACATTTCTGGAGATTCGTCAAGCCCATCGGCACAATCCCATCGACCATCGCATACTTGCCATTCTCGTACAGTTTGTTTAGAACATTGGAATAACGGATTACTGTAATCCCCATAACTTTGACAGTTTTGTTCATCTTTTCCACTATCACAATCAACTTTTCCGTCGCAAATTAATGATTCGTCACTTGACAGGTGGCATTCGAGATCTGGGCAACCTTTCTCATCAGAACCATCTTCGCAATCAACAATTCCATCGCATTGGAATCCTTCACACTTTCGAATTTCCTTTCTTTCTAATAATTGTTTCGTCGCACAGGCATTTTCATCTTCATCTGATCCATCACTACACTTCTGTTTCCCATCACAAAGATCATCAAAATGAACACAAAAACTGTCACAGACAATAGCACACTCCTTGTTACATCCTTTTTCATCTGATCCATCTCTACAATCGATTTCTCCGTCACAATGTCTTCTTTTCGGAATACATTTTCCACTTGCACATTGAAATTGCTCGTGTGTACATTCTCCTATTCCGAAGCATGTATCTGGTTCATCTTGACCATCTGCACAATCATCTTCTCCATCGCAATAGTATTCTTTTGGAATACACTTCAAAATTTGAGAATTTGTTTTATTTGTGCAGGCAAAGAAATCGGGTTTACAGCTCTTGATCTCACAATCTTTTTCATCAGATCCATCGTCACAATCCTTTTCTTTATCGCAAACTGATGTTAATGGAATACATTTCTTTTTATCTCCACACTTGAATTGGGCTTCAGTGCATTCAAAGTTCTCACAGAATGACCGTTCTTCATCATCTCCACTTGGGCAATCCTTCACTCCATCGCAAAGTTTTGAAGCATAAAGGCATTGTGTAGTTGCATTTGGAGAAGTTGTCGGGCACACGTATTGACCAGCATCACAAGGGAATGGTGGACAGACTCCTTCTAAGAAGTATCCTTCATCCTCACCGTCTCCGCAATCGTCTTGTCCATCACATCTCCACCACGGAGCAATACATTTATAGGTTTTTGTGCATACGAAATCATTCGGTTTGCATTCAGAAACACATGATCTTCCTTCTGAACGGAATCCTTGAGCACACATACAAGTGAAGTCTTCTGGAGTGGTGGCAGGAATACATAGGTTATCACATCTGACAGGCTGAGAGCATGGATGCTTTGCTGTTTTCAAGCTTCCCATACTTTGCAACGATGGATGTACAATCTTGAAACCCATTGGACGATATTGTTTGTCTTGAATTAGAACTTTTCTGTTGTTTCCTGTGATTTTATGAACTCTTTCAATTGTATGGTTGTGCCAATCACTCCAATAAATGTAGTCTTCGAAAACGGCTAAAGCGAAGATGTGTCGTACGGAGCTCCTCAATACCATTCGCCTTTTTGTTCCATCGTAGTTACAAGATGCAATATAATCTCGATGAGCATCACCAAAGTACAGTCTCTGTGCTGGTGCATCGACAGCCAATGCATTCGGCCAACGAATCGTGCGGTCCTCTAGAATAACTCTTTCATCTGATCCGTCCATATTCATTCTTCCGATATGAGCAGAAGCTCCCCAATCTGTCCAGAAAAGGAGCGCTTGCAGTGGATCAAGAACTATTGCTCTCGGATCATTTAAAGGAGCTCCTTTCAGAAGAATTCGATTGAATCTTCCTCTCATATCACAAACAGCAATCGCATCATGATTTCGATCCGTATAGTATATATTCCTTCCGAGCCAATCAACTGCAATTCCATCAATTCCTTTAGTTGGTAAAGAATTGATTATTCGATAAGAATTGGGTTGATTGTTCATTGAAATGATACCGGCCTTATTTCCATTGTTTGTCACATCTGTCCAGTATATCAAGTCACTTTTTATATCATAATCCAAAGCAACTCCGTTGGTTAGATTAGAAAGAAGAGCTGCTTTTGCATGCCCATCAATTGTAAATAATCTCAGTCGATGTCCATACACCATTACAATTTCTGGTTCAATTGTATCGTTCCTGCGACAATCCTTCTGATTATCACTTAAAATATAACCAGGTGCACAGAAGCACTGGTGACCAATATCTCGACGATCAACACAAAAGTGCGAGCAGTTGGCTTTCGGACAAGACGGAGATCTTAAGCACGTCTTCTTATCATACGGAGAGAGATGATAACCGTAATCACAAGAGCATGTTTCGAAGCCTGCATGACGTTGGCAATTCCAGTGTTGCTCACAAGAGTTTCGAGTTGAAGAACAATTTCCTTGCGGGAGGTCACACTGCTCATCGAGTCTGAAAAATAGTTTATAAATGACACGTCAAATAAAACTTGAAGTCATGTCTATTCAAATTCTTACCCTGACATACAATCCCGTCTTCCATCACATAGTTGATGCTCTTGAAGGCAGCCAATGGTTCCATTCTTTAGAACACAAGACCATCCATTTGGGCAACCTCTTTTTGGTGGCTCTGATAATGAACATATCTCCACCCATTCATCAGAACCGTCTATACAATCGACAGCAGCATCACAAAGACGATTGGAATCAATGCATTGTCCACTATCACACATCCATTCATTCATTTTGCACTGTCTGTCCCGTGAAGCACAATTATTTTCATCGAACCCATCACTACAATCTTTGATTCCGTCACATAGAACTGCTGTTAATTCACACGCAACTACACAAGTTTCGTCTGTACATCTCGAAGGAACGTGAAATGATGTCTTTCCAGGTGCACAATCGACTTCATCAGATCCAAGTGACTTTGCATTATCCATACAATCATCAGTTCCATCACATCTCCATGCCATTGGAATACATCTGTGATTCGTACATCTAAACGTGGCATTTCCTCCTTTTGAATCACATTCTGTTTCACATGAATTCTCATCTTCTCCGTCTGGACAATCACTACTTCCATCACATTTCTGTTCGAGGGGAATACATTTTTTCGAAGATTCACAAGTGAATTCCAATGATGTACACTTCTTCTTCTCGCAGTTCTTCTCATCTGATCCATCGGCACAATCAGGTTGTCCATCACATTTCCAATGCTTTGGCATACAATTCCTGGTTGCCAAACAAGCAAATTGTGTTTCAGGATTACAGCTTCTCGGTGGCGATACACTTCCTCCTTTGAAATCAAACTCAACGAGGCAGTCTTGTTCATCTGAACCATCATAACAATCATTTGTTCCATCACATTTCCACGTGGGATGAATGCATTGAGAAGTCGTTGCACAATTGACAAGTCCTGTCATTCCAAACTCATTCAAAGCTGAACAATTTCTGAATGGACATCCAATTTCGTCACTTGCATCACTACAATCTTGAATGTGATTACATCTCGCTTTCAATGGAATACACGTCCCAGAAGTACATTGAAACTCGTTTTCACTACATGTACAGTTAGCCTCATCTGCGAAATTTGTACAGTCATTCACTCGATTGCACACTTTCTGTTCAGGAATGCAAAGACCGTTTCCACAAGTGAAGTATCCAGGTCGACATACGCGAGTTGAACAATATTTGGCATCTTCATCATCAAACATGGGACAATCATTGAACTGATCACAAGTGTCTTCATAACGAATGCAACGATCAGAATGTAAACATTTGAATTCATTTTCAGCACATTTTTTCTCATTGAACTCTGGAAGATCAAGTATTCATAATAAATTAATATCTCTGATTCAATATACCTCCTGTACATGTTCTATTATCCGCATTCAATCGCCTTTCTCCGTTACAAGCACACGCTGGCTGTCCATCTGCCATCAATCTACAGTAGTCTTCGCATTTCAATTCATTCTTGTAGCATGCGTTTTCCGTGCCTGCAATCATCCCTTTCAATCTCAAATTGATATATTTCCCCCTTACAATATTCTCTTTCCCTGTCAACCACAACTAATCCAACTGGAACTTCAGAAGCACGGTTTAATGTTCGATTTTCAGTTCCTGTTATTTTATTTATTCCTACAATTGATCTCCGAACCCAATCTGTGAATATAATTTCATCATCATAGACAGCGAGCTCGAAAGGATGAATTGAAGGAATGTCTAAGTTGGATACCACAATCTGAAAATATTGAAGAGTTATTCAAGCCATTAGCTCATAAAATTATACTTCTCTGTGAGACCCATCAAAATCACAGCGAGACAGTTTGAAGTCTTGTGAGTCTGAGAAATATAACTTCTCAGAATCAAGATCTATCGTTAATCCTCGTAAATCATGAAGATCTTCTTGAACAATTTGTTGCTGAAAGTTGACTTTTTTCAGAGATTACCTTTCAATCCGGACTAACTCTTTTAAACCCGCTGAAATACACCCGTTCGATAACAGATCCAGTAATAGCATTATTTGTAAAGAAAAGTAACATTCGACATGGATGAATAGCAATATGACGTGGACGATCTCGGATAGTCAATGTCAATACAATTTTCGGATCGGCTGGATAGCTTTCCAAGTTATTGTCAGCCACATCAATTCTCCAGATACTTGCAGGATTAGCCCGTATAAAATAGAGTTCTCTGGAGACCTCATCATAAGCCATACTTGGAATGACTCCAACGTCTTCTGCAATGACGACGCATCCTGTTCCATCGAAGTTAACTGCTGAGATTCGGAACTTCTCATAGTCTGCGAAATATATTCTTCCTCTTTCTCCATCTGCCGCCACTGCTCCAATCTTTGACATGACACAGCTACTTGTAGTTATTGGCTTCTGAGGAGGAGCTAATTGTCCAGGACTTGGGGATACGAATTCAATTGAAGTGAACCTAGTGAAAGTGACAAATGCGGTACTTTGAGCACATGTTCCATTTTCTCTTCGAATTGAATGAACACAAATGCATTCTTTCTTGATTTTAGATTCGGAAGATGTTGTGATACAAAGGTGTTCACACCCGCCATTGTTATTCGAACAAGCAGTAAATGGAATCGATTTCTTCAGATCCATAACATCAAAGTCAATGATTCGAAGTTTTTGACGTGGAGCAAACTTTGTAAGAGAATCAACAAGAACAACTGATCCATCTTTTTGAACGTCTCCTCTTACAATACTTCCAGAAGAGTTGAATTTATCAAAGAAGAACATTTCATCTGAATTGAATGCCAAACTGACAATTTCTCCAAGACCTTGTGCTTTAAACATTGCCACGTTTCTTTGTTCATTTTCTCCATTATAATCAACGCAATCCACAGCTGCTTTCTCGGAATCCATGAAACATAAACGAGAACGATTTTCATCGATAGCAATTGTTGATATTTGAGATTTCGATACGATGCATTTCACTTCACTGCCATTATAATTGGCTGATTTAATACAGTGTGCACTCGACCAGAAAAGTTTTCTGGAAACATTTATTTTGAAATTTTCGAAAGAGGAAAATGAGAACATACCCTTTTGACGGGTCCACTGCAATTTCTACCGGAACTTTTTCCTCATCCTCCACAATAACGGAATAAATACTTTTTTCATATCGATCCGGATCGATCAACACAATAACTCCTTTTGCTGAATTCGATTCTCTTGCTGATACAAGAAGATTTCCAGTTATTTTATCTAATGTTATTGCTGCAATTCTATGTGTATTTGTTGAATAGACCATGTAAGCAAATGATCCGTTTGTGGCACATTTCCACACCTCATTCTGACGAGTCACCACATAAACCTGAAATTAAATCAAATGAACTATGAACGTAGTTTCTCAATCACTTACAACATCATTTTTTGCATCTGCAACCAGTCGAACAATCCTTTTCTTTGCAACATCACTGTGTAAACTGTGTGCTCGAGTTTTTTGAATTGTTTTCCCAGTTTTCGGGTCATTGTACCAACCAACAGAGTGAAGTGATCCATCATCAGTAGCATAAATAACTCGTTTCTTTGGAGCAACACATTTTCCTTTTTCCATTATGTATCCTTGAGAACAAGCACATTGGAAATTGTTCTTATATGTACTGAGACAAAGAGAATCACATTTTCTGCATTCATTTGGAATGGTTGAAGTTTTATATGAAGTGGTGTCAACGGTTGCCAAAAAGAATGGAATTGAGCTATGAAGGGGAACAATCATCACATTTCCTCTTTGTGTTGCTTTTGTTCCTTTCATTGCCAATCTTCGAACTGTTGTCTGGTTGGCTATTCTGACGAATTCACCTATCAGAATATCTCCATTAATCAGGTCGACAGCAATGGAACTAACATTTCCATCTCCTCCAGGAATTTCAATTTCTTGAACTGATTCTTTTTCTGGATTGAATTGAACTACTTTTCCTTGTGAGATCCAATAAATTTTTGAATTGAATTGATCTACAGATGGGTTCTTTAGTTTATTCAATAACGTGGAATTAATCTTCAGCTTCTTTGCTTCATCATCGCCCGCAGCTGACATTGTGTATATTGATGGGGGAATTGTTGATAGCTCGAACCAAAATAGTTTTTTCGTTGAATTCATGAATAGAATGTCACTTGGGAATTTCATTCCAGTAAAAGTACTTGTTTCAGCTATCACTTTCTTTGCTTTACCATCTGCACTGATGACGTCAATTCTTCCAATTCCATCCGAAGACAGTGATAAGTATGTATTCCCAAGTACAGGATCAATTGTCATTCCTCTAACTCCATACATATCACTTCCCATAGCCAGTATTTGTTCATCAGCTTGTCCAGTTAAGTTGAGCAGTGTCACCTGGGTTGACACGTCATCAAGAATTTGGAGACGATTCCGGAAACTTCCAACGGCTCCAATATTCTCAAACTGTTTTCCAGAAACAAGTGGAAATGCGTGTCCATGAGGTGGAGCTGTTGAGAATCCACGTACTCCGTTTTTGGTTGCTATCAGAAGTGTCTGTTGAATATCAATACATCCATCGTCTGTCTTTGATTGCATATTAGTGCATACACAACTTGCTTTATTCTTCCCATTGTTCAAGCAAATTCCATTACATTCAAATCCATCACACATATTCTTCAATTGCATTTTTTGCTTCGAACGATGTACAATTTTCAAAGAGAATGGTTGTGATGCGACTCGTTCGATGATTGAAACATTTCCACCATTCCATTTATCTACTTTACTTATTGTATTTGTTCTCCAATCGGAAAAATAAACATGCCCTTCAAAAACATCGATTCCAAAGCAATGTCCAAGTCTTTCAGGATCTCTGAATACTATAACATGATCTCTTCCATCATAAGTTATCGTGTGAATAGAATCAGATTTTGCATCAACCCAATAAACTCTCTTAACAATTACATCCAATGCAATTCCATTCGGCCATCCTGCTTGTGCAATGTCCGATATTTTCCAGATAGTCACTCTGCTATTTCCAGCAAGAGTACACCTTTCAATTCGCGGGTTTGCTTCTTCCCAATCAGTCCAGAACATCAATCCTTCTTCAACGTCCATTGCCAATGATCTTGCATTTACCATTTTATCATTTAAAACTGTTGCTCTTTTGGATCCATCTTCAGAAACAACTTGAATTGTGTCCAAAAAGCTATCAATCCAGTAGATATTTCCAGTAATCCAATCAACTGCAATTCCTTCTGCATTAAATACTCCATAGGAAACAATCGTTTTCTGGTATAAAATAGTTCGTTGTTCCACAAGTCCAGAATAAATTTTATCAGTTGATAAATCAGTCCAATAGATAGAAACTGATCCATTTTGATGATACTTGAAGTCTAACGCAATAGCATTTAAAAGATTCGAAATCATTGGAGTACTTCCCGGATATTTTGATTGAATCATTCGAATTTCATGACGGTTCGAATATATCAAAAATGGTTTTTGTGGATCATCAGAGATACAAGAAAATCGATCCTCTTTCAGCTTAAATCCATCTTCACAATAGCAAAAATGACGAGATCCGTGAGTTGAGCAGTGTTGAGAGCATTGTCCGAATCGACACGCATCTTTTTTAGTGCAAGTAATATGATCTTTGGCAAGATAGTGATCATCTGGACATGAACAAATTGGACCTGATGGAGTATTTCGACACGTGTGAGAGCATCCCAAATCAGATGATGTACAGTTAATGGAACACCAAATTCCTTCATCATCTCCATTATCGCAATCTTTCTTTCCATCACATAATTTCTTGTCTGATATGCATTTCAACTTTTTACTATCACATTTGTACATCAATGGTGTTGCATGCAAGCTATCTGAAGCTGGACAACGAAGCTCAGCTGCCTGAAAATTTAATCCAATATATTCCGTCAGGAAGCAATGAACTTACATCAGTTCTAATCAGTTTGCAATGTGATTCATCAGAATTATCACCGCAATCGTCAACTCCATCACATTCTAATTGTTTTGAAATGCACTTATTTCCAGTTTTACAACTAAAATGCGAAGTACTGTTGCACATCGATACAGGACATTCTTTCTCATCTTCTGCAGTCAAACAATCTGGGAATCCATCACAAAGTTGGAAACTTCTCAAACATTTTCCATCTGCACACATGAATTGATTCATTTTTGCACAAGATAAAGAAGAATTTCCCTTGCAAAATTCTTCTGATTCATCACTCTCGTCTTCACAATCTGGAACTCCATCACAACGGAAGATCAAATCCAGACATGCAGAATTTCCATTTTTGCATCTGAATTCTCTTCCTTGAATACACTTCTCTTCTTCACAATGTTGTTCATCTAATCCATCCAAGCATTGCATTTTTCCATCACAGACAAGAGATTGTTTAATACAAAGACCATTTCCACATCGAAATTCCGTTGGATCACAAAGTTTAGCTCTTGGACAATTCTCTTCATCTGATCCATTTTCACAGTCTGGAGTTCCATTACATTGTTTTGATGAACTTATACACTTGGTATTTGAACAACGGAATTGATTAGAAGAACATTTGACAGCTGGAATTGCTTCACATCTTTTCTCTTGTTCATCTGTTCCATCGTAACAATCTGATTTCCCATCGCAAAGAAATTCTACAGGAAGACAAGTAGTTCCATCGCATTGGAATTTATTTCCAACACACTTGAAATCTTCTGAAGATACTTTTAATAGATTTTAATTCAATTCAAAATCAACTTACTGCATATTCCATTAGGATCTTCATCAGAATTATCACCACAATCATCATCTCCATCACACAAATTCGATTTTGGAACGCATTTTTTGCTATTCAAACAAGTGAATTCCGTTTCAGAATCACATCCATTAGGATCTTTCCATTGTTCATCTTTCACGCATCTTCCCATCGAAATTAATTTCATTCCATCAGCACATCCACATTTAACTGGTTCACATCCAACTGAACCTTTGCAAGAGCTTGCAAAACAAAATTGTTCACAGTTATTAGAAGATGTTGAACATGGAGAAGTTACTGAAATTTCTATGGTCTTTTTTGATGAGTTACAATAACCTTACAATTGGGAAGAGCATTTTTGAAAACGGCAAGCTCAAAAACAGTCGCTGAATATTGAAAAATCTCTTGAACTTGATCTGGGAAATCTACGTTGACTCGTTTAACAGAACCTCTTTTGAATTCTGTGAAGAAAATATGATTGTCAAAGAAGGCAAGACCATATGGATGAGATATCTGAAGTAAAAATAAACTGATTTAGAAAGATTAGAAAGATAAAAACATAAACATTATTCAATATAGCCAACTTGCCTTTTCAACTCCTTGAACAACAACTTCACGATCAGCTCCATTCCATCTGATTCTCTCAATAACATTTCTGTAAGCGTCACACCAATATAAAAAGTCATTTTTGATGTCAAGTGTCAATCCATTAATCCACATTGAGTTCTTTGATACCAATGTTTTCCGTTCCGATCCATCTAACTTTGATCTTTCAATCATTGCTGGAATCTTCTCATCATCATTTGTATCCTCATTCCAACTTCCCCAAAAAAGATAACTTTTGGAGATATGAACAGCGATGGCACGTGGATTACTCATATTTCCGCTCACAATAATTTTTTGAATTGAAAGATTCGATAGTCTTTGAACCGTAATCATTTTTCTTCTTTGATCAGTCATATACAGATTATCAGAAGTATAATCATAAGCCATTCCTTCACAATTCATAATTCCAGTTAATCCATGATATGAGGTATTTGATTGATCAATCTTCTGAACAACAAGTGAATGTCTTCTCAAATCATACATAAGAATTCGTTGTCCTTTTGGATCAAAAGTTATTGCACTTGGCCTTTTTACGGAAAGTATATCTGGAACTCCAATATTTTCAGTTTTATAATCTTTGTCGAATCCAAGTATCTTGACTCTTGCTGGTCTTAATTGAGCCAATACTAAAAGTTCTTTATTTTTCAATTCGTTCTTTTCCATTTCCAAACACTTGTTTTCCTTTTGAATCAATCCATCGCGACAGATACAAGAGAACTTCTTTTTCATGTTTCCGACGCAAATATCATCACAAGAAGCTGCTTTACAGATATTTTTTCCTTTATTCTTCCATGCTTTTTCATTCTTTCGGAAATGCAATATCTCCAGAATCATCTTATTTGATCCTCCGTTTCTCGGTGGAGTTATTTCTTTCCAAGACTTTAAAGTGGTATCAGTATCTGGATCCAGAACATTTGCCATAAAAACTCGATTATCTTTCAATGTGAGTAACAGTCTTCCTTCAGCATAATCCAGAAGTTTCACTTCTTTTGCAATTCGTCCTCCAATAACAATTCTCGAATAATTTGAATTATAATCGATTGCTTTGATTGAACTCGCAGTACTATCCACGTAATAAAGTGTTTCTGTGAATGGATCAATTGCCAAAGCGGGAGCAGTTATTGGCTGAGTTGTTAGTCTGAATCTTTCTTTTGATTCAACGTCAATTCGCCAGATTCCTTGTTGATAATAATCACTATCAGTGACAAACAATTGCCCATTTAATCCATCATATTTAATATCTTGAAGTGTTCCCATATCGCCAGCAGAGAAAGTGTTACATTTTGTAATTCGAACTGGATTATGCTTGCAAATAAAAATATAATAGGAAGCATCAGTGAATATCCAATTGTTTCCAAAATTATCGAATCGAATCATGTGTATTGAGGAAAGATCAAAATCAATCGCGTAGGATTTGGTCACTGGTTCCGGTCCTTCAACATTTCCGCAAGTGATATAACTAGCATTAGAAGTTGGCAATTCAGTAAGACAAAGAACTGGAGCAGTAGCTTCAGGGAAGTCGGGATGTTGAAATACAAGTGTAAAAGCTCCAGGTTTTCCAAGTGGGCGTGGCATACTCGAGAAGTTTTTCATTGAATTATTCTGAGAAATATAAATCTTTTGCTTGGTGAGAATGGCAACACCTGGGTATGGAGCTGAAAATTGACTTGTTGAAGTTGTTAAAATTATCTATTTTAAACGTACCGTCTTTATTCTCAACACAAAGTGTTCCATTAACAAGTGTCAGCTGAGGATCAAA
This sequence comes from Caenorhabditis doughertyi, assembly GCA_963572265.1. Classification (NCBI taxonomy): domain Eukaryota; kingdom Metazoa; phylum Nematoda; class Chromadorea; order Rhabditida; family Rhabditidae; genus Caenorhabditis; species Caenorhabditis doughertyi. The sequence goes on along the minus strand of OY751553.1, from coordinate 11,388,340 downwards.
GCAAAAACAAGAAAATGTTCCGTCTTTCTTGTCTGTGCATCCTTGACTACATACTGGCGAAAGACCGTTTTTCATTCGATCACATTGATTCACAAATTCGCATTTTCCATTTTTGTTCAGAAATTTATTTGTATGACAATAACACTTGATTCCATCCATTGTCATTGCTGCCCCATACTCGCATTTATCAGCTGTTTTTGGATCTTCCACGTGGCACATTGAGTGTTCGTCGGATCCATCAGAACAGTCCCGTTTCCCATCACAATACTTGAAAAGTGGAACACATTCTGGTGATTTAGCACACGGATATTCATTATGCTCACAGTTTAATGGTTGTTTACCTACAAGAAATGAACGTTGTACACAAAACAATACGAAAAAAAAAACTCACAAATTTCAGGAGCTTCGTCAGAAAGATCTCGATCCCCGTTTGGAAAACGACCGCAATCATATTGTCCATCGCATAGATATCCACGTGGCAAACATTTACCCGTTCGACATACATACTCGTTTTCAAGGCAAGTTCTTTCTGAAATTTTCCGTTTTATAACTCAAATATGAAAATAAACAAGTGCTCTTCAAATGCAGGGAGCACATAAGAAATTCGCAATTTGGCAACATAAACTTACTACACGTAGAAGGCTCATCGGAATTATCTTGACAATCCGGAAATCCGTCACAATACCATTGTTCCGGATAACATTTTGGACCACTTGGCATCTGAATATCGCATTTTCTCATTGGCGGTAGACATGATTGAATATCTGAAAACATTGGATTTCCTTCAAATACAACTGTTCCCTGTAGCTAACCTTCTGTTGATGAATCGGATGTACTAACAAAGGTAATACCCAAAAGGGCAACAATAAGAATAACTAAATAACGGGAAGAGAGCATCGGTATATGTACAAAACCTTCATGGAGAGCCGGTAAGAACAGGTTTTGACTGAAATGAAAATTGATATCAAGAACAAAAAGCGCGAAAGAACTGAAAAGAAAAGACAAAGACTAATTTGATGGTTTAGGAACTAATTGCCATTTCATTTCGGTTCAAATGGTTTAATGGTAATATAAGAAAGAGAGAGAGAGAGAGAGAGAGAGAGAGAGAGAAAAAGAGAATACAGAAGAAAAGAGAAAATATGGGAATTGAGTAAAAAGGAATGTAGAAATGAAGAACGAAAAAGGAAAAGAAGGAGAAAAAGGAAGGGATGAGCCGAATGCAATAAACAAAATTAAACTGAAGAAGAGGAAAACGGAATACAAGCTTCAGATTTGAGAGTTGAGGAAAACTGTGGAAGCTGAAAGAGAAAAGGAGGGGGTGAATTTATTTATTATTTTCAGATGAATTGAAAAAAAAGTTGATTGAAAACTTTTCGCATTATCTTTTTTGTGACTCAGAATCTAGAACACATCGTGGACTGGTGGACTTTATAGCCTCCAATAAAAGGGCAACTCACTTGATCTATGGGATTTTTTGATCTTGACATATAGATTCCAAATTTAGCTTACTAATTTTCAAATATATCGCAATATTCAAATTTGAAACTACAGAGTTTCATGTACTTTGCAAAAATAGCTGAACTCAAATGAATCATAAAATGGTTAGCAAAATGGATACAATGTCGAAAAAGGTGAAAAAAGAGAAAAAGAGACTCAGAGATAAAAAGAGAAGTGAATGAAGAGAACTTTCGGGGCATCGGCACGGTCAAAAAAGAGAGGGCAATTGGAAGAAAAGAGTTATGTTTTGGTACGAAGGCGGCATTTGAAAAAGAAGGTGAGAAGATGGAGAGAGAGAAAGGGAGAAAATGAACAGTATGTGGACACAAAAGAGACAATTTATTGAATTGAATGAAGGGTTGCTAAGTGCATTCTATACGTTTTACAACTAAACACTGAGAGGAAATTGGATGAAAAAGAACAAATCTTGAAACATTTTTGGAGATATTTCCTATCATAAATAAAAAGAAACCAATAGAAAAAAAGTCACCAGATGTTTCTGAATCCATTCATCTTCCAGACTACTTGAAAACTCATAAAGAACGGAGTCGAATGGACAGAAAGCGGGGCGAGTAAGTACCCAATAAAATTCTCGAGACATTCCAACCCTGGGTGTCTTTTTGACTTTCAAAAGAAAAATGAACGGAAGTTGGAGAAAAAAGAAAAAAGGAGAAGAAGAAAACGAAAAGATATACCCAGAAGAGCCAAGAAATTGTGCGTGACGAAGGGCGGATGTCTATTTGGAGGGAATGAAAGAGAAAAGGGAAAAGAATCCAATTTATGATCGAGAGAATGGACAAGGGCTTTTGGTTTATCAGGAAGAGTAAAGATTTATGGGTTACAGGTTCAAATTAATGGATATCTACGAGTGGGAAAATGATTAGAAAAAGAGGACTGAACCTATTAATTCTTGGAAGAAACACCTAAGCATGCAACTCAATAAGAGATACGTTTTATTACACTTTGAAAGCTACTTTTTAAGATGAACCTCATTCAGTAATGTTCTAAGCCTGCTTACAAAGAATTCTTGATTATTTCGGAGATAAATATAAACTGATTATAAAATCGGTACAAATCGGTGTCATTTCTGTTCAACAAATACCTAATGTATGAACTGATTCCTTCGGTTCAAAACAAAATATTTATGGTCAATGAAAAGGTAGTAATGGTCATCAATTGAACCAATACACGATAAACAAAACAGAGGAGTTGAAAAGGTAAAAAGAAATGTTCAGTCAAAACCAATTGAAACTCTCTGAAGAAAAGACGGAGGAAAAGTTTAAAACAATAGTTTATTGTTTAGTTATTTTTGAAAATAATGGACTAGAAAAGTTGAAAAAAAGAGAAGGTTTCTGCTTAGAAAACGGATGGATATGTCTATTTCGTTTTCTCTCTAACTGTCTAAATCTCCATTTTCTCTTCTTCTCAGTGACCTCATCAGTGAAAGAAGTGTGAAGACCTTGAAAAAGGAAAGTAGAAAACAGAATCCAAAAAATAAAAACTACAAGTTAATGTATTTATTTTGATGGGTACAATAAGAAAAAAGGTTGGTCATGTGAGTAGTCATTGAACTGTTCGCAAAATAATTTGAAGGAATAATAGGGAATTTATGATGTTACAGGATAGTGAATTCGAAAGAAGCAACTTTTTCCCTATCAGTTACTATTTTTTCCACAATTTGAATAATATAATTATTATAGGTACGATGCGGAATAAAGTTTGCTTCATAGATTACAATATTCCCTAAGTCGCGAAAAGAAGGATTTCCGAAGATCATGAATCCAACAATTCCAACCAAAATTCTAGAGAAGCCCAAAGCCCAAAAACTTCACTCCAAATAATAGGAAAAAAAGGAGGAGTCGTTCCATTCAACCTGTTTTTGCCTTTCCGAAAACCAAGGACTTCCTGGAACTTTTTTTCTCAACCCGACTCTTTTAGGAGGAAATAATAAACAACATTGGTTCTTTTTCAATCACTTTTCCTAGAGACTGTCTTCCACTTTTTTGTTGATTCGTTTTGAAGTGTAAAATGAGTTTGGAGTGTTGAAAACAAAGTGGCAAGTTGGTTTAGTTTTCCCTCTGTGATGGCTCAATGGTTCCGAAGAGAAACACATAATCCATGTAGAAGAGAGCACTCGAAAATAGGGAAAGAGAATGGGACCATAATTGGGTGAGAGCACGAGAAAGGATTAAGGAATACGAAGGAAAAAGAGACCGAAGAGGGATAGAGCTAGTAGTGATGAAGATCAAATCGAATCGGTAAAGATGATAATTGGAAGAAATGAAAAGAAATGGGAGGTGAGAGTGCACAGAAGACACGGGACACAAAAAAAGTGACAAAGAGTATCTGAGTCTCTGGCATTCTTCTAATCTTTCCCTCAACTAAGTGAACATTTGATGCCACCTGGTTGATGGATTGAGAGAAGATATGTCCCTCCTCAATACACTATTATTTTGACTTTTTATTTCTTCAAAATGAGCTTCTGTGGACGATGATGATGATGTTGATGATGATAGTGATGTGAGAAGGAAATGCAGTAGAAAAGAGAAGAAAAAAGAGGACGACCACTAGTTTAATGACAATTAAAAATGGAAATAGATGCTGAAAAAGAGTAAAATGAACGCTTCAAATGACTGGTTCTCTTTTTTATTTTACCTAGAGAAAACATAGATCTTCAAGTTTCTCTTGCACTCATCTAGAGGAAAAACTTGAATTTCAAGAGGTTTGGAAGTGTTTAGGTGAAGATCGAATCAAAAGAATTTCGATTCTAAAATGTTCACTATTAAAGTTGTAATGAAACTTTGAAACTGAAAAAAAAATATATTTCTTGAGCATCTTCAAATTAACAATGAAGGTTTGTATCGTAATTGGTATCCATGAATAAACAACTCAGGAAATTATTGTTTTTTTTCGCTGGCTGTCACATAGAAGACAAGTGAATCTTGGCAAACAAATAAGAATGCGCAACGGGGATAATCAAATTGTTTCTATCCACACCCATAGAAAAGGTTCAACAAGAAACCTAAAAAAATGAATACAACAAAGAAAAGAAAGCAACAGTTCTTGGTGTGAGGGAAGGCAAGGTCGAAAAGAGTGTGATGGATGCACACGATGCCTGCCGGATGGCCGAAATGACGACGACAGATGGTACAGAAGAACAAGAGACGCAGTGGGGAAAGAAGAGAAAAAGAGGAAAAGAATGCGTGATGTTGCGACGGCTCTCATGAAGGAAGTCAAAGGGGATACCTACGGGAAAGAGTAAGAGAACGAGGGAGACAAATGGGATAAACAACAACAAAATACGATTGTTTACGGACAAAAAATGGATTCGGGTTGCTCCAAAACTCATGACATAGATTGAGTCCAGACTACAACTTCTAGGAGATGCTCACTCATTTTTTGTACTATTCGTCTACAGAAAAATTGAATCAATTCTAGAATATTCTGCTAATTCAAGTTACTTATATCACCAGAAAATAGGCAAAAGCTGATCAATTTTCAAATGGACATGTGATAGATTCTCTTCTTAAAGGATGACCTCTACACATGTGGCATTTGTTACGTGGCAACATGTGTCATTATTATAATGAATTGGACACCAGTTAATGGTACTTATTCATTTGAAAACGTCATCTCAATCATGTTGGATTGCATCAAAAACCCACTTAAGGTCTTCTTCTGTAATCCCAATGTCGTGTCGGAATTCTCCGATGGGTTTTTGGGATATCTGATACTTGGTCCTAGATATGACTTGATTCGGTTTTAGCTGTTGAATACAATTGACTATTGCACAAAACCCTTTTTTTCCCTCTTTGCATATCTATACAATCTAGGTCAATTATCTCTATTCATACGTGTTCTTTTGTGTGTGTGTGCATACCATTCTGACAATTATCTCATGACTCAGATTGATCTATACAAAAGAGCACAAATACTGTACATAACCATTTATTAATATTCTTTCATTAATTAGAGAGAGAATCAGTTGCATCCTAATTTTGATTCGTTTTAAAATTATGCCAAAGAGGCTTTAAAAACTCGGAAGCCTCAAATATAGTGGCATTAGCGTAGACGAGGTGGGTCAGATTGATTCCATCGATTCTCAATACTTTTCGATTGAATTCTCCAACTTCTGTCTTGCTGATATCAGTGTCTCCAGTACAAGATAAAATACTTGAAATGAACGAAATCTGATGATGAACAGTAAATCGGAAGATGAATCGAAAGATGTCATAGATGGATAACACAGCCAATACAACATACCACCACCAAAGAGCAATAAATAATTTTTCATTGAACATATTCACCTGAAATATAATAATATGATTTAGAATGAAAAATATTTCAAGTACTTACCATAAGGACACATTGTAGGGACCAATTATTAACATAACCCAGTTCTCTGACTTGAAAATCGCAGAATGTAACCCTTGGAAATGTTCCACTTTCTTGCCATTGACGTCCTTGTAATAAATCTTTAGTAACAGTCCATCCATAAAGAGGACCCATCCCCATAAAATAGTCCAAAAATCCCATTGAAATGAGAATTACAACTGTAGCGAGGACTTTGGTAGCAAGCAGACAAACAGTTAATCTGGATCCCCAGAACTCTCCGTAAACTAAAAACACATTCGATGTCGTTGAATTTGCTTTCACGAAACTTACCTTGTTTATTATTTGCATGTTTCTTATATTCCATTTCTTTTCTCTTTTTCTCAATATCTTCACTTTCTGAAGTGAATCCTTCCTGTGCATTTTTTCTTAGATGAGATGTAACAATTGAAATATTAATTCCAATAACAGATTGTAGAACACGCCACAGAATTCTCGGAATGTATAATACCAGTGCCAATCCAAATAGAATGAATGGAACCCACTGAATTTTAGCTAATTGGAAGAGGAAAAATGTCAAAATCTAACCTGATAGTATCTTAATTCTTTGTTATCTCGAACAACTTCCGTAGGTAAATTCGTTTCGTTCATGTTAACATAATAAGTATTTTCAATCAAACAATATGTCTCTGCATAGTCTTCCCATCCACCTTTAAACTGTTTTGGCATCCAACATTGTATACTTTGTCCTACATACTGTTTAGCCATTATGAAAAGGGCACATGATGCAAGGATTATAACACTGGCAAAATATCGGAGCCTGAAAAATAATCGAATGGAGTGTGCCCTTTAATTAAAATTGTCACAGTGACTCACCTATCAATTGCATCTGAGTCATAGGTGGGAACGACTGTTTTTGAATAAAAAGCAGTCTCGATTCTCATCTGAAGAAATTTTAATCGATAAAATGAAAAAAGGTATGCAAAAATATATAGAAGATATGGTGAATCCAATTGAAAAATCTCATTAAGTAAATCTTTTTAAGTATTTATAAATAAATTTACACAAAAAACCATTGTTCTAGTATAATTAATGAGAAAATGATATCATGAAAGTTGATGATTTGAATCGCTTTCACTGTCGATGGAAGCATGTGGCGCGTGAGCTGAAGATAATATTTTATTATTTTGGGATAATTCATCATTGTTTATCACTTGGATAATTCTCCATAAACTCTTGAAGAACCATACTTTCACTGTGATACAAATTGGATGCTTCTGAAGGTATTTCGAAAATAAAACTGTTTTTTTCATTAACTTTCTAAACCCTTTACTCTCAACCCTCTTTCTTTTTCACTCACCATATTTTTCACTGTTCTTCAGTTGGTGTATTCAAGTTGGATGAATCTGAAAACGGAAAAGGAAAAAGGGTTAGGAGATTAAAGAGGAATAGAAAGAATGAAGAGAATGACTCACTTCCCATCGAAATATTATAAATCTTTTTCATTAATTCTTCTGAATTCAGACGTCCACTGTTTGAATCCAAAAGTCGAAGGAAAAGAACACCATCATCACGAAGAACATTATGATATAGTTCATCAGCTTTTTGTGGAGAATGATCGATTCCTTCTTGGTTCTGAAACTATTATATTTAAAATTGGCCCATTTTCATGAAAACTCACCAATAGATCCAAAATGAATCCAGTTCTTGATTGCTTGTCGAATCGTCTCCAAACCCAAACGATAAAGTCAAAAGTGGTAGCAACAAGAAGAAATGCAAACCAGAACCACAAGAAAATGAAAATTTTTTCGTTGAACATGTTAACCATAAGAACACATTGAAGACTCCAATGATGTACATTTCCAAGTTCTCTTACATTGATATCACAGAATGAAACTCTCGGAAAGTGACCACTCTCTTGCCAATGTCTTCCATGGAACATATCCCAAAAGATTCCCCATCCCCAGAAGGTATATGCTGTATTTAGGAAAGAATTGAGAAGGAAGAATTGGAGAATTATATTGATTAGAATCAATAGTTTCATAACCAAATAACAATTGAATATTCTTGATCCTCCATGTCCTTTTTCTTGTTCTCTTCTCCAATTCACAAGAGCAACTTGTTCCAATGCTTTATCTGCACTTTCTAATTGTTTTCCATTCTTTCTTGCAGCAGTTATCATATCAGCAATTGTCAATCCACTGTATGATGGGAAAATTATCCAATAAGCTCTTGGAACACAGAAAAACAGTGCTTGGATAATCAAAAGGAATGGTACCCACTGAAACTTTCTGTTAAGATTTTATACTTTGTTAAATCTAACCTGATAATAAATCATTTCTTTATCTTCTCTTGTATCTGCAGCAGGTAGATTTGAGTCTTGCATTGGAACAAAATAAGTATTCTCAATGAAGCAATATTGTTCAGCAAAAGACTCCCATCCGTCATTAAATTGATTTGGAGTCCAACATTGCATAGGTTCTCCAACATAGTTTTTAGCAAAAAGAAGAAGAGAGAATCCTATTAGAATTGATGTTGTGATGACGTAGTTTAATCTGAACTTTTTGCTATTTAGAATTAAAAAAAAACAAATCAACCTGTCAATGGAAGTATCATCATGATCTGATAGTTTACTGACCGTCGCCGCATAGTTCTTGATGTTACTTAACATCTTGGTTTACCCTGAAACTTGAGGAAAGATGAATCAGAAAAAGGAATCAGAATGAGTGAGAGAATAGAAGATAAGAATATGGATAGTACCGAATGGTACAAAACAGGAACATTTGATAACAAGGTATTTGTCTAGCAAATTTTATCCCAAACTGCAACTAAATTTTTGGATAAAATGATTATCTCTAAAAATCTTCTTTTTGTTACATGAGTTTTTGAACAATAAAATCCAAAGGAAATCAAGAAACAAAAGAAGCAAGAACTGTAGTGGATAGTGTCTCCATTCCGCGGCATGCCGTACCCAAACCTCTCAACTGATAATTTCAATTCCAGCTCTTATCTTTTGATGTCTGTTGTCTCCAACTCCCACACAATCTCTTACTGAGTCACCGTGCCAAATGACTGATAATGAATAAGAAAAGGAATCGCTGTATCAACGTTTGTGTGCTGTGCTCTTTCTGCCATTCCATTAACTTTTGTATTAAAGATACACTCAAAAATACTTCTTGTTTCAGGTGATGGATCAAATAATTGGGTTAGTTACGCAGTACACGGATAAAAGGCATGAAGATGATTTCATCGATCGATTGAACTTTCAATATACTTCATACGTTTTTGCTTTATCTGCTTTGATTATTGGATATAATGTGAGTAATTTCAGTAGATTCAAAATCATTTTAACACTAATTACTCTCTTTTCATTGTAACAGAATTCATGAGACTTTGTTTTGTTGAAGCACCAAAATAATGAAAAAAAAAAACACTCAACTTTATTCTTTAAAAAAATCATGAATTCTTATCGTTCCAGACATATTTTGGAACTGCAATTTCTTGCTGGACGCCAGCTGAATTCAAAAGAGGATGGGTTGAATACACGAGAGATTATTGTTTGATTGAAAACACATATTATGTTCCACTCGAAGATCCAAATATGCCACCGGAACGTTTCAGAGAAGAAAGAGAGCTTACTTATTATCAATGGGTTCAATTTATTCTTGTCTTTTTGGCATTCCTTTTTTACCTTCCGTATTTATATTGGAGTACTGTCAATTGGTGGTCGGGTCTTCAAGTGAAAGCTGTCGTTGATGCAGCATGTAAATTGAATAAAACTGATGTTAAAGGAAGACAGGACCAAATTGAAAAAATTGCGAATCATTTGAAGAAATATATTGACCGTCAAGGAAGAAAAAGTCCGATTCCATTGGTTCCAAATGCAATTGGAAGAAATTGGGTATCATTTAATTATGTACTCACTAAATCACTTTTTGTTATCAATCTCATGGCGCAGATGGTTTTGATTCATGTTTTTCTTGGATTTGATATGGATGATTTCTTGAGTAAGCTTTATTCTGAATCTTCTTTTCAGAAATTCCAGTTATAGGTCTTCGCGTTGGATTTGGAAGCAATTGGATTGCAAATGGAATATTCCCAAGACAAACGATGTGCGATTTTGAAGTGAGATTTTTTACCATGTGCTCTTTTGAGATGTTGTTTTTAGGTTCGAAAGAAGGGAAGTATCCAAAAGTACAGTGTTCAATGTGTTCTTTCAATGAATATGTTAAATGAGAAGATCTTCCTCGCTCTGTTCTATTGGCTTCTAGCTCTTCTACTTCTCACTATATGGAATCTTGTGGCTTCTTTTGAACATTTCTTCCGTGTTTCATCTAGAAAAGCATTCGTTGGACGTATGTTGAGTGCTGGTGGTCATGGTGCAACTGATGATGATTCTGCTAGTCAAGCAGATGAAAAAGAACCTCTTGTTGATAGACCCACAAACTATTCGGTATAACAAAAAAAAAAGGATAAATAAAAGATGACAAATTTTCAGAACGACTACAATAGAATCATTTCTGTTAGTCCGGATATCGTCGTCGTTCTTCATTTAATAGCAAAGAATGCCGGAGACAATGTTTGCCAGAGTGTGGTCAACGTATTGTTCAAGAAGCTTTCTGAAAAATCTCAATAATAGATTATGCACATTTTGATCTTATTTTATTTCACTTGTTTCTCAAATAAATTATGAAAACGTTTTTTGATTGCCTCATCACTCAACACAGTGAAGAATGTTTTGAATAAACTTTCAATGTTTGATTAATTATTCACAGATGAAATGAACCCAGATGAAATAATTCAGTAATAAAATGCATTTTTATCCACTATTTGGAATTGCACCCTACCCACTGTGTTTATCCACCTGCTGTCCGCCAAATTTATGAAATGACCATTCCCCTTTATTGAATGTTCTCTCCATTTGTACCTAGTTGTTATTATTTCAACTGTTACGAGAATGTTTCTTCCCCTGTTTTTTATTATCTTTTTTTCTCCTTGTATTTTTGCAATTCCAAGCTCTAGAACAGGTTCGTTTTATCATACCTTTGTTGCCTTTACCACTTTCTATTTAGAGTATAGAATATGTTGTCATGTTGGTAAAAAATCCGAGAATTGCACATCTTTCTCTGATCCACGTGATCTTATTGGTGTAGCTTGCTGTGGAAGCCACGTTTACAATTCATCGAGCCAACTGTGCTGTGAAGAAACTGTGCACAATCGGGACAGAGGTACTCTTTCTTTTTCTCTTTCTTCTCTTATCAACGAAATGACAATTGGAAACCTCACTAATGTGTTGTATATTGTTATCAGTAAAAGGGCAAATACTAATGTGTATAAATAAATAATGGTAACAATAATCGGGTTTTCGTTTCAGGCGGTGTAATGGCTCATTCGTGTTGCGGTACACAACCTCTTCGACTCGATCAAACTTGTTGTAGAGGGACGGTAAGAGAAGGGAAATATAGCAATGAACTGGCTCATAGTGGGAAAATTTACAAATGAGATACATGTAATAAAAGAAAGTGGATCGAAGAATGATGTCAGTGTTACCTTTATTAGAAAAGCAGCTGTGTAACCTTTACATATTATCTAGTTCAAAAAACACGAGTTCATTTATCCTATCAATTTCAACAATATTCAAATCGATTTCCGGTACACTTAAGACTTTGAAGTCCCTCGTTTTTAGTTTTTGAACGTTCCTCCTGTATTCGATCTTTCAGCACGATCGTAAAGAAGTTTTAAAAACTTGCTAACCTCTTCTGACTATACGTTTTGAAACCTTCTTCTCAGCTAGATTATATTTGTTGCCTATCACCTGCAGAGATCAGGATTAAACTAGAAACAACGTGTTGCCAAAAGCTGTTATGCGTACGATTAAGTCATTGAAAAAAAAGGTTCACAAGATCGATGTTTATCAATGTTTTTCGATCTCTCCCTTTCTCTCTTTTTTCCAATCAAGTTCATTTCCAGATCCATAATATAATTGGCGGTGATTGCTGCGGCACCGACGTCTTTTTCCAAAGAGATACCACGTATTTGTGTTGTGATCAGACATTATCACTGTGAGTTTTTTTCAATGAAGAGATGAATGGCATTCCGAGGGAAACGTACACACAAAAACATCGATAACCATGAAAAGCCACCGTACAGACAAAAAAAAAACAGTTTTTCCCATTCTCATTTAACGGCAATGTCGTAAACATAAAAAGACTGTGATCAGATCTCGTTCGTTTCGAGGTTGATTCTTTTTTTACCTGCGATTGCCATTTGCCACAAAACACAGTTGAACAGTGAGATGTATGGTTGTAAAAAGGATGAATGTGTAATAGAAGGTGTAGTTTCGATGAGTAATTTCAGATGTAATGTGGTGCCACGTCACAATGAAGGTGTAGAAAACTGGCTAAACTAGATTACTAACCTTTCGAAAAAATTATAGGGAGATGGTTATAATATAGGATTGTTCGTTTTTCTACAGACGAGTCCAAAAAGTATCCGAATTCAGTGAAATCTATGACCACAAACCACATACCTATTTTATTTTCATTAAAGAACTCTCACTTGTAACTGAAAACGGTGAACAACACATTTGTCCAATGTCTAACGACTTGAATAGGTTTAAAAAAAAGAGAAAAATGCCGATAAAATCTAGGTGATCAAAGCTGTTGATACCTGCTAATTAAAAAAAATTGGTTCCTATTTCAGAAAAGAAACTCCAGATGACGTATGCTGTGGAAACTCTACATTTGACGGTGGTATTCAACAAATGTGTTGTGGGAGTAATGTCTTTGAAACTTCTGAATACAATTCATGTTGTCAATTGAAAAATGGAACCGCTCGTCCTTACCACTCATCAACGCATGTTTGTTGTGACGGTCCACTCGAGAAGGCATCAAATGTTCGAGCATGTTGTTATCTTCGGAATCAAGACGGCAATTTTAGAGAAACGGTACGGTTTATTGGCTCATCTAGGTTTAAAGAGGTACAATGACTGTGTTAATTGATTATAATTTGTGATAACGATACGCTTATTTGTTTGGTTTCAGCAATACGACAAAACGAAACAGTGCTGCAAGTATCCTTATGATAAAATATATTCAATGGGGAAAAATAAATCTTGTTGAAAAGAAAATTTTGTTTTCTGAATATTTGTAAGATGGCTCTGCTATGAGAAGTATCTATCGAAGCAACCAAAGGATAGAGAACGTTTCTTCTTTCTTTTTCAAAGTTTTCACTTCTAATAGAAAGGCACTTGGTATAACCAAGGCTAACGCCCTTCACAGATTTTGCTGTTTTTATTGATATCCTAGTCAGGTCTATGCTAATATTGACCATGCTAATATTGTTTGATTGAACAAGGATATTCGAACAATCAAAATCCCTTTTTCTCTAATAATTCTGATTTTACACCAATAACCAAAAGAATGGAATTTCAACAATCCGGCTAAAATCTTGGCAACATTCGTTGACAAAAAGGCGTCAAATTTCCAATTTGCATACATTTAGCGGGTCTTTTCTCATTCTTTTTCCTAAAAGTAGTGCCTCTCCGTTTTTGAATGAGAAACAGAGAGGTCTTGTCATTCCAAGTGGCTTCCCGCCTTTTCTGCCAATCTCATTTTATTCCATTTGAATACGCCCTTCTTCTTCTTCTTCTTTTCATCCCTTTTCCCTAAAAATACAACAGGTAACAAGATCAAGAAAAAGATGAATAAGACGAAAAAAAAGAGAGGCTAAAGAAGTGAAGAAGAAGCAAAAGCTGAAGGCCGAAACGGCAGGTGGTCGATTTAAGATCCCGCCTACTCAAGAAGATGCTATAAAACGGTCAGAAAGGATAAGTTCGACATGCCATTTTTGGTTTCAACACAATCATCATGAAATTCTTCTCTGCTTCTGCTTTCGTCGCCGCTCTCGTTGCTTCTGGAAACGCTTGCCTAGGAGGAGGAGGTGGCGGTCAATGCTGCCCACCAGCTCAGCCAAGCTGTGGAAACCCATGGTGAGTTTTTCTACTCTTTAGTAGCTTTCATATATTCTCAAAAACCTTCAAATAATCTTCTTGTATTCTCATAATTTTTAGCGGAGGAGGAATTGCCCCAGCTCCAGTTGGACCAGCTGCTTACCCAGTTGCCCCACCACAATACGCTGCTCCAGCTCCATCTTATGCTGCTCCAGCCGGAGGATACCCAACCGCTGGAAAGTAAACAATTCACTAGAAGAAACTCGATCGATGCCATGTGCTCTCAAGTTCTCAACTTTTCTGTATATTTCGAAATCCAAAATTGTTTTCAATAAAAATATATCATTCCAATGGAACCTTTTTTATAGTAATGAGACAAACAAAAGTTCTTTCAGGGTACGGAGCTTTACAAGTACATTTTATGACTAATACTGAATTCAAAGAGAGTTAAGATTACACTTTTAGTTTTTTAGTTTATAGCTGAAAAAGTACTTTCTGTCATACACTTGACTACGGAATTTTGGATGAAAAAAGTGTCTCTGTTTCTCCTGTATAATTTTATTCACACCTCATCGAATCTGACAGTCTCATTTAGATTCCGAATCTAGCTACAGTAATCCATAAGATTAAAACACATCCCGCAAGAATCGTGTTTATAAGAAAAGTAGCGTCATCGCTAATTTTTTTCAAGCGGATTAGTCGGACACCGAAGTACACTGCCAGCGAAGACGTAATAGAGGAGGAGACCGTCGGCATTGGCATGTCCAAAGTACATTCATATATAAATGGCTGCTATAGTCCATAGAGGGTTAGTTTAAATGAAGGACGATGCTTCAGAGGTGAAAACCTTTTCAGCAAACACTGAAAGATTACTAATAACCTCAGCAATGTGTTAGAGTTCGGTTTCTTTTTTAGTGGGAGAAATTCAAACATTGTTTGCAGAAGATAAGGATTGGATCGCCTGTGAAAACAAAAGTATGCATTCCTCGCACAAAATTTATTAAAATCACAGTATATTAGTCTTGAAATAGGGAGGCATGGATAATATGTTTTCATAAACGGTCTTTAAGCTTTCTTATGTTCTCATCTTCTGAATACTTTCATCTCGTTGATTTTTGAATACTGGGACACAAGAAGTCTATTTAAAATTAAAATAAATTGATATTCTCAGCTTTGTATCAAGCTTTCTGAACGGCATTTTCAGTCTAATAATCTTGAAAATGATAATCGTAGTCTATAGACATCAAAAGAATGAATCATCGGAAGCGAACTTCTTTTTATTGTAAACCGCAGGTCGATAGATTGCGTAACGTTGCGTCCAAGGTTTTCCTAATGCATGTCGTAATGGATACAAGCCTGTTGCATTTTATCACTGATCTTCCGATTTTGAAAGGAATTCTTGGATGATAAATAATTTATTGAACTTTGAACTGTGTTTCAAATATACAACCACAAATAAGTATCAAAACAATCAGATTATTTTCCAGCGGTTGGATATCCTCCAGTCTGTGGTGGAGCAGCGTATTGTGGTGGTGGTGGTGGTGGAGCAGCAGCGTATTGTGGTCCAGCTCCTTGGCTGAAAATAAGAAAATCAATTGAATTCAACTCATAAATGATTATACCATGGGTTGGAGCATCCTGGTTGAGCTGGTGGGCAGCATTGACCGCCACCTCCTCCTCCGATGCAAGCGGATCCAGAAGCAACAAGAGCAGCGACGAAGGCAGCAGCAGAGAAGAATTTCATGATAAAGTGATGACCGATGAAGGTATGCTAAAAAGGAGAACTTTTTGTTTTTATACCTTGATTTTATCAGAGATATCTATGAAATGTGGGCGGTTCGAAGTCTTGCAGCTTTTCTCATAAAAACCAGCATTATTTTTTTTTATCTCCTCGTACAATTTTATCTGTAGCTTGATCGGTTTGTAACACTTTGTTTTATGATCTTTAAGTTCTAAAAACTAGAAAATGTGGGAAAAAGAACTTTAAAACACAACAATCAGAACCCATGCCGGTCTTTGGAGAAATGTAAAAAGTCATCCGCAATCATGGAAATGTTCCACCTTCCGGTTCGATAAATGAAGAAACAGCAGGTAACACCAATCCGCCTTCAGATGATTATGCAGATCCGAATACTATAAAAGGGCAGAAAATGTTACTGAATACATTCAGTTTGATTCATTCGAACACTATGAGATTCTTCGTCATCTTCTTCGCTCTGTTCGCTTTTGCTTCTGCCTGTATCGGAGGTGGAAGCCAATGCTGTCCTCCAGCTCAACCAGCATGTGGTAACCCATGGTAAGTTAGTAAAAAGTTGAACTGTGTCGGAAATAAAAGAGGTCGATACTATTATAGTTTGTATCTAGATGAGACCCATCGGGCTAATAAAGTGAATCAGGCGTATTTTATTGCCATATATGTCGTTTTCATTCTTTCCTGAACTCATTTTCAAAAACTGAAAACCTTATGACACAATTTTTGATTCTTCCATTTTTCAGTGGCGGTGGAATGGCACCACTTCCAGTCGGACCAGCGCCATATTCTTCTGGAAACGCCTATGCAGTTGCTGGGAAATAATTGTTCGGCTCAAGTTTTTCCTTGCATTCTGTTCACTGTGTTTATTTTTCTGTATATTTGGAAACTCATTTTCAACTTTATAACATTATAAATAAATATTATTTTTCATATATCATTTCTCGAATCTAGAAACTGAAAAATCTGTAGTTAACTTTTATCAATAAAGGAATGTAATCAAAGTTTATTCAAACAGATCAAAGTTCGGCAATTAAAAAAAAGTGAATCATTCTTGAAGTTCGAGATTTTTTGAAGCTCAAGTAGTTGAGGCTTCTCAAAGCTTTCTGAAAAATTATATCAAAATTAATTCTACCTGCGTTAATGTTGGATATGATCCGGCACAAATTTAACAAATTACTTCATGAAGCGGAGAGAAAAACGAGCGGCCGTGACTGAAAATTTCGTTTCATATCCCTAATTCTCTCTAGTTTCAAAAACCGAACCAACTAATTTCTTTTGAAATTACATTGTTGATTTCTCAGAATTGGTCTAAAATTAGAAGATTCTCCTAATCAATCTGAGGATCTCAAATTCACAATTTTTTTTCTAAACCGTTTTCTAGACCACACTTTGTTTTTGCCGCGCTCATCAAAACGAAACAAATTTGTATTATTATGAAACCAGATTTGAGTTTTTTTCCAGATTTATGAACAGTCTCCTGAAACCAGCGATGTTGATGATTAGAAACAGTTTGAATGCAGAATAATTTATTCGAACTCTATTGAAGAGTTGATATGTTTCAAATATACAACCACAAATAAGTATCAAAACAATGAGATTACTTTCCGGCGGTTGGATATCCTCCAGCCTGTGGTGGAGCAGCGTATTGTGGTGGTGGTGGTGGTGGAGCAGCAGCGTATTGTGGTCCAGCTCCTTGGCTGAAAATAAGGAAATCAATTGAATTCAAGTCATAAATGATTATACCATGGGTTGGAGCATCCTGGTTGAGCTGGTGGGCAGCATTGACCGCCACCTCCTCCTCCGATGCAAGCGGATCCAGAAGCAACGAGAGCAGCGACGAAGGCAGCAGCGGAGAAGAATTTCATGATGAAGTGATAACCAATGAAGGTATGAAGCTATTTGCAGAATATGTCTCAGTTTTATACTCAAATTTGCGCAATAGCAGCTTTATGAAAGGGCGGGGCATCAGATAACATAGTTAATTTTTTTGAAACAAACTCGTTTTTTCTATTTCACTTTTTTGATCTTCATATATTCAAAAATTGATCTTCAGAACAATTTGGGATCTACAGCTTCAATATAAGAAGTTTCGACCCTTCTAAACAAGTTACCTATTCTCGCATCTTCTCATATCCAATTCACACTTTCTCTTAATCTCATTCACGAATCTTTCGAAAACCACTATAGCTTTTTGATGATATCGTGCGTGATCATTCGTGAGTGTACGATGTCCTCAGAATTCATATCGCATAAAGCTTGAACTTGCTTTCCGACAACGACGTGTGTAGTCTTCTCATTACGCAACGTCTTACCGCATGGTTTCCTCGCGATTACGCAAGGTGCCGGTTTTTGAAATGCCAAAAGAAAATGGAATTTTATAATATGACCCTCCCCTTTGTATGAAAAGCAGCTTCGTATGTTGGGTATAAAATGGATGAGATATATTTCAAAAGCATACCTTCATCGGTCATCACTTTATCATGAAATTCTTCTCTGCTGCTGCCTTCGTCGCTGCTCTTGTTGCTTCTGGATCCGCTTGCATCGGAGGAGGAGGTGGCGGTCAATGCTGTCCACCAGCTCAACCAGGATGCTCCAACCCATGGTATAATCATTTATGATTTGAATTCAATTGAACTTTATATTTTCAGCCAAGGAGCTGGACCACAATACGCTGCTGCTCCTCCACCACCACCACCACAATACGCTGCTCCACCACAGGCTGGAGGATATCCAACCGCTGGAAAATAATCTGATTGTTTTGATACTTATTTGTGGTTGTATATTTGAAACATATCAACTCTTCAATAGAGTTCGAATAAATTATTCTGCATTCAAAACGTTTTTTTTCTTGAACTCGATAATGAAAACCCAACATTCCCAGACATATTCAGTCTGCGCCTTACACCTGTTGAGAATATGTTTTCAATCTTTTTTTCGCATTTTGACACTAAATAAAACTGATAGAATGGAGAGAGAGAGAACACGTGCGATGGGCGGTTATCAATTCCATTTTTTGTTGACTCGATATTTACGAGTTTTGTTCTTTTTATACTCTTCATTTATCAATATTACAATTTTCGAGAATGTTGAAGATAGTCCTGGTAGTTCTACTGGCTTTTTTTGTTCAATATGTATTCAAAACACTGTGAGTTTTCTGGAAAATTCAAAGAAAATGAATATATTTATTTTCAGGTTGATGTTTGATATTCATAAACGTACATATAATCATAGACCAGGTCAATGTAGAAAAGTAGAAGGACCCGTTCATGGATCAGAAGATATCACAATTGTCGACGAAAAAAACATTGCTTTTATCACTTCTGGATTGGTTTATCTTAATAATGATCCATCCCATGCCACGTGGAAGGGACAAATCTTCATTTATGACTTGACAAAAAGAACATATAAGGCTGAATCTATTCCAATTATCCATTTAAAAAATCCCGAGTCTTTCCATCCACACGGTCTTTCTCATTGGGTTATGAAAGATGGAACCATACGACTTTTCATTGTGGTTCATTCGAAAGATTTCAAACATTCTATTGTGATTCTTGATTTCGATGAAAACAAAAAACAGTTGAACCATGTAAGAACCTTGAGAGATGAGAAGTTTGTCAGGTAATCTATCATCAATTTTGAAGTTGTTTGATCAAATTAATTACAGACCAAATGATATTGTTGCAACTGGAGAGGACTCTTTTCTTGTTTCAAATGATGGGGGAGCTCAAACAATTCTTGGTAATGCAATTGAAATGTTCACCGGTTTCTACAAAGGAGGTCTCGTATATTTCGATGGAAAGGTTTGTTTCCGGTTGAACGTCATCAATGAAACAAGGACACATTTAGAAATCTCAATATCTGTTGGAAAACACAGTTGGCAATGGAATCATCCTTTCACGGGACAGAAAAACTCTTTTTGTTTCTCATATCAACCAAGAAACTATTGGAGTGTTTTCTTGGGATCAAAAGAATGTTGCAATTAAAAAGATTTCTGAAATAGAAACTCTCACTGGATGTGATAATTTCTTTGTTGATAAACAAGATAACCTGTGGTCGGTGCGTCAAGCTTATTCTTATGTATTTCGTAATTTTCAATTTTCATATTTTTCAGGGATGTCATCCAATATTGAAAGATGCCGTTAGTCATCTTGGTGATTGCACCAACCCATCGCTCTACTCTCAATCTCAAGTTCTCCGTTTCAAATTCACGTCTGACATGAAATCTGCTGAAATGGTGGAAGTGTTTTCAGACGATGGAAGATTCACTTCGGCAAGTGCGATTGCCACAAGTTTTGATGACGGAAAACAACTTTTAATTGGGACAGTATTTCGTGATTTGACCCATTGTGATATTGACGTTCCACTTGATTTCTAACCGTTAATTCAATTCCAATTACTGAAACGATGATGCATTTTCTTTTGCTGGCGGCTAATATTTACTTACAGAAGAAACAAATAAAAAGAAGATAGATAATTGACCCTTTTTTTCTAATCTACCGATAAAAATGATGACAGCAATACTCTTTTTTGCCTGTTCCGATGTTATCTTCGAGAAGATCAAGAATTACCAAGAGATGGTATCTTATGCAATCACAGATTTCCAAGATAGCAATGATTTACTCTTCGATTGATTTCTATCTTTTGCTTTTTGTTTTGTTGAAAAATAAAACCAAGGTGGTTCAAAAAGAAATAGGGAAGCGAATGAAATATCTTATTGTTCTCTGTTTACTTTGTTTGTACAAAATACACAAGGTTCCTTTATTTCTATAACCTCAAACAATTTTCTTATTGAAAACTTTTTGAGCTTCTCTCATATAGAAATATTTACTCAATCGTTTACCAATTTTCAGATTCCAAAATCAAAATGATATTGAAAGTTATGCTGCTAATACTTCTGGGTCTTTTAATTCAATTTATTTTCAAAGCATTGTGAGTTTCATCTAAACAATCTCACCAATATAGGAAATGTTGATCTAGATTGATTATGGATATCAACAAAAGAGTATACAACCATCGTCCTGGAGAATGCCGAAAAGTTGAAGGACCAGGTAGGAATGAACGATATTTATGAACTTTAAAACTAAAGAATTCCAGAACAAGGATCAGAAGATTTCGAGGTCATCGAAGAAAAAAATATTGTTTTCATTTCGTCAGGTGTCGTATATCTTCCAAAGTCACCATCCGTCGTAACATGGAAAGGGGAGATTTATCTTTATGACTTATCGAAAAGAACCTTCAAAGCAGAGCCTATTCCAGTTGTAGATCTGGAAGATGTGGAAGGTTTTTACCCACATGGATTATCCCATTGGATAATGGAAGATGGAACTATTAGATTGTTTGTAGTTGTACATTCTAAAACATTCCAACACTCTATTGTTATTCTCGATTATGATGAGAAGAAAAAACAATTAAATCACATGAAAACCATTCGAGATGAGAAGTTCATTCGACCGAATGATATAATTGCAACTGGAGAGAACTCTTTTCTGGTGTCCAATGATGGTGGTGCTCAAACCGAACTGGGAAATTTGTGGGAGATTTTAAGTGGACTTTATAAAGGAGGAATCGTTTATTTTGATGGAAAGGTAAGTTTGTTTCATCAGACAATCATCACATTTCAGTTACAGAATTCGCATTTCTTGATGGAGAGTAACATTGCTAATGGAATATCTCTTTCTAATGACAAAAAAACTATCTTTGTTTCTCATATCAATCAGGAAACTATTGGCGTTTATTCCTGGAATCAAGAGAATATAAAAATAAATAAGATTTCGGAAATCGAAACTTTAACAGGATGTGACAACTTCTATATTGATAAAGAAGACCACTTATGGACGGTTCGTGATTCTCGTAATCTACTGATAACGATTTTAAACTTCTGTAGGGGTGTCATCCAGTAACAAAAGACGTTGTGGCTCATTTTGGGAACCGTTCGGACCCTACACTGCATGGACCATCACAGGTTCTACGGATTACATTTTCCAGTGATTTCCAAAAAGCTGAAATGGTGGAGGTTCTTGCCGATGATGGGAGATTAGTATGTGCCAGTACAATAGCTTTTCCTTTTGACGATAACAAGCAGATTTTAATTGGAACGGTCGGAAGGTATCCTGTCCATTGCGACGTTCAAGTACCATTCAATCTCTACCCGATCAATTCGCCATGAAATCTACTATTACAGACTTTTATCTTTCAATGAGACATCACAATAAATGAACATATATTCAGAATAAATAAGAACTTGAAAATGAAACAATTATTAGTCATGTTTTCTTTGGAATTGAACAATGTATCCTTTAGATGTCATGATTGAACGCTTTCGTACCCACACGGAGTATCGAGAAAGCCAGGTGGTTTCGAAAAGGGGACTGCACACTGATTTCTGATGTCCACTATCGATCTGAAAATAATAGAAATGGCTTTTAACGATCAAAATTCAGGTTTACCTCACAGAATGTTTTGAAAATGTCGTTTGTTGGGAATGGTGTTGGGTCATTGTGAACTAACAGTTGAACGTCGTTGTCATTGGCAAGAGCTTGAAGCTCTGGTGGGACTTGGCAGCACCCATCGAGTCGTACATGGTTGATACTTGGTTTTACGTCAAATTGTTCGAGTACTTCTCTGAGTTGTCGTGCTGAGAAATCGGAAACCCCAATGGATGCAATTTCAGAAGTTTCTACGAGCTTTTCCATATACAAATATAGAGGTTTCACTTTTTCGAACCAACGATGATGCTCGTCGTCCTCTGATTCTCCATCTATGAGATCGATTTCCGGAAAAGAGAGAATCAGAACCTGAATTGCAGATACTTTTTATTCAAAAACTATGATTGCAAAAAAACCAACTTCGATGTCTTTTGTTTTCAACTGCTCTTTCAGACTGGTGACAGCTTGGTCAATCTGTTGAACATCCCACGCTGATAAAAATACTTTCATCGTAATTTTGATTTCATCTCTCTCATAATTATCCATATGATCATTATCACAAAGTAATAAACAACTGTTTTCCTGGAAAATAGAAGTCAACTTCTTAAATACTATTTTATATTACCTTGAAATCGGCTGCGATAGGGTTTGAACTTAATTGGAGATCTAAACATGCAGATAGCTCCTCAGCAGAAGTTTCGAATCGACGAATCTATAATACTTCAATTCATTAGCTCTCACGATTTGAGTAGATATATATATATCATATCAACGTTTGTCATCTCTCTACAAATACAGTTATCTAGAGTCATAAAACCTTCCCATCTGCGCTTGTCCCCAGCAACAAGCAAGCGTTTTTGTGACGGACAGCGCCTTTTCCCTCGCACGGGCTAGTTTTCTGGCAGGTTTTATCAAACACACGCACATTTCTTCTCTGCCCAACAATTATGGAAGGTCACCTTTATGTTTACCGGTCCTACCTTTAATTGGGTGTATCCATTGACGTTTCCAGTGTGAAGACGAAATCGGTTCAATGGTGAAAGGTTGCTCAGAAATTTATGGCAGTACGTCATTGTTTGAAATTGGCGAACTGAAACGAAAACGCTCGGAAGGAAAGAGGTATGGAAAAAGAAGAACTGGGCGCAAAATAGGACAAATAGAGGTCTCCGGTGAGCCTACCACAAGCTTTGTTGATAGAGTGCGAGCGAGTGCTACGGCAAGCTCGCGGAAATGACGATGGAAACAGCATGAAAGAATAGAATTGTCATCATTTTCGGTTAGGCGCTGTCTAATTCTCCATTTTCGTCTTCGTTATTTTGCCTGATGTCTCTCAATTCTCATCTCTCTCGTAGGCTTTCTTTTCATTTCGCTTTCCTTGACCATGGAAACCCAATGCACGCACGCCAGCTGTGGGGGTGGAGCTAGCTGGTGATATGAACTTAGGCTACATCATTGGTCAGGAAAGTCATACCGTGCTCGAACGTGTTCTGATATATGATTTGTGTTTAATTGATCGTAATAAATCGTAATAGTGATCGCATCAATGGACAATCAACTATGAAAAAAGAGCACAGTTCATTTATTTTCTAGCATCTAGATTATAACTTTTCATTGGTACGGACCCAGGATTGAAGCGCATAAGCCGATTTCACAGCCGGGCGGCTCGATTCTGATAATAAAGGCATTGCTTTGAAAAAAACCGGCATAGACTATGTTTTCCATTTTTTTGTAAGCGATATCTCATTTCCAGAATTTCTTTCCTAGGTTATTCAAGGCCAACCATTGAGCTCATACCGAGGACCTTTGACAATCGATGCATTTTGGTGGAAAATGAGGGGAAAGGGGGCGTGACACCGCGTGTTGTTTAAACTGCCGGCGCAGTTAGATCTGCAGGTTTTCTCTACAGTACGCCTCTTCAGGGATTGTCCATTGATTTTCCCATTTTCGTTGCGTTTCGGTCGGTGTTCTCACGGATCAATCCAGATTTCCAACGCATTCAGACCGACCACGCAGTCTTCAGAACATTCTCAATAGAGCAACTCTCCAGTTTTCATATGCTCTTCAGCATGCATGCTGTTTTTCTCTGCACGACAATTATCGATTTTCGGGTCGATGCGGTGTCGCCCTCTTTCCTCTTTTTACACTGGTTGCGCGCTGTCTGCTCATTTCCTACGCTTTGCAATCGGTTTCTTCCACTTTACACGTCGGTTTTCGTATTGAAAATCAAGACGATATCTATGTGTTTTCACGTTTAGTTTATTAAGGTTCAAATGAAACTCATTTCTCGTTATCTGACAAGTTTTGTAATCTGGTCTTTCTTGAATGTCGTCATCTTGTGTGTATGGTGGTTTCGAAAATATTGATTGAAATTTTTTTTCAGTGGCGAAATAATGGCTTGTGGACTCGCATTGAAAAGACCGCTTCAACACGAATATGAATCATTCTTAGCAGACGAATCATACAATGGCGAAGCGAAAAGGGCCAGAACTCAATGCCCTCCATTCCGAGCCCAAATGGGGACGATTGCCGCTACTTTACCATCTACTAGTACATTCGCTCAGAAGTTCAAGGAGCAGGTGAGTAAGCAGTACTATTTTCGATTTTGCGTCAATTATTCCTCGGATCGTAACTTTGATGTTTTATGAGCTCATTTTGAGACAATAGCAGTTATCGGTTTTATCGTTATCGTTCATCCGAATTACTTTTACAGGAGGAGAGCGTCTTTCAAGCAGCTACAATAATGACCCGCTTGTCCAGAAATCAGCTTAAAACTTATCTCTGCTCGGAAGTGAAAAATCTTCGCAAGCGAAAAGCTATTCCACGTGGAAATGAGTTTGAAGATGACGGAGATCAAAGAGGAGACGGAGGAAGTTATTCGAAAGCATACAGAGCTCCTTCTTCACCAAAGGTTAGTTTCTAATACAAGGTTGTCTTTTCACGGTGTCCTTTATTCCTCTGAGAAGTTATCTGTACTTCTTTGAGCTCAATCGGACACTATAACAATGGCAGATTGCAACTAGTCTGTTTCCCTATTTGCGGACCGACTATACTAAATTTCTGACCACACTATGTTTTGCATTGAACTTTTATGAGTAGAACTGCTATGCTTACTTTCCAAGATATTTATTACAAATTAAATACTTCAGTCTGGTTCCGATTCGGAAGGTGAGGCGCCCTGCCCTTCTGCTGCTGATCGGACTAGTACCAAACGCGAGTTTACAATGGCTAACGTTCAAATGATTTGCGAACGTTTGCTCAAAGAGCAAGAAATTCGTCTTCGAAACGAATTCGAGATGGTTTTGACCAAAAAACTTGACGGTGAGAACTTTCTTTAACTTTGTTAATCAGCTGCTATATTTTTTAAGAGCAACATCAACAATACGTTCAATTCGCAGCCGAGCAGCTGAATTCCAAATGCGTGAGCACAGGAGATGATTATTCCTACTCATACCTCTCCTAAGTCATTCAATGTCAACTGAAAAAACGCTACGCATTCAACATCCATAATCCTCTTTGCCTTTCTCACAGAATTGAAATCAAACCAAATGAAGTTCGGATCACTTGCTTTTTCGTCATTTTCTTCCTTTTTCGCACATCACAAACATTTCTCTTCCTCCACAGTTTCTCGCTCACTGGTACTCTTTTATGTTCAAGCGGTTATCTCGTTGGTTTTACTCCTCGTTTTTGCCTCCTTTTTATCGCCTTTGACCTCTCATCTATCATAGGCATCGACTTTTCGAGGCTTTTATTTCTAAAATTAGAAAGAGAATAGATTTTCTTAGCTTTTGATTTCATATTGCCACGTCTATCTTGTGGCCCACACATTGCTTGCGCCATCCCGTCCTTTCATTACTATTGTGATAATCTTAGTGGGCATAATTTTATATACTAAAATTAGCTCACACCTACAAATCTCTTTTCAATCATTAATTTTGTGTGTACCCTCTGCCTTTTCCAATTGTCCTCATTTCTACCATTCAATTGCTACTTCTTTCTTTTGATCAGTCAAATAAAGCGTGCTTCTCAATTAAGCTTATCAGATCACATTCATCATGTTTGACACATTACTTAATTCTCTAGGATACACATTTCAAATCTCTAATTTAGTCAATATTGCAGGAAAATGCAAGTTGTTGGTCTTATCTCGGGTGGAAAAGATAGTTGCTATAACCTTATGTGTGCAGTGCGCGAAGGACACCAGATAGTTGCATTAGCTAATTTATACCCGCCCAAAAACTCGAAATCAGAAGAGCTTGACTCGTATATGTATCAAAGTGTGGGAGCAGACGGTGTTCAGGTGAAATTTATCTTTTTAAAAGTATCTCGCAGTAACACTTACTCGTCTTTACTCATTTAAGAAGGCCTAACACATTTGTTTGAAGGCGCAGTGAAAATTTTTTTATCAGGTCATGGTTGCTCTCAGTTAAGGGCTAGTGGTACCTGATTGACATTTAGTGATGCGCCTTCAGACCGAGGTGTCAGGATCTCGCGAATTAGTAATAATAGTTGTCATAAGTCCTGTCTCAGAGGAACCTGGAGCTTTGCATTTGTATTCAACGGTCCTCATTTTTTTTTTCTGGAAATATTCTGAGAATTTCTGATACAGGCTTTGCGAATTAGGAATCAATCATTTTACAAGTAAAATTTAGCTTTATGGAGAGGCAATGCAACTTCCTCTCTATCGCCGAGAAATCACTGGAGAGCCGAAGAATCAAAAATCAGTCTACGAAATAACAGATGGTGACGAAGTGGAGGATCTTTTCGAATTACTTTCAGAAGTAAAAAGACATCATCCAGAAGTTAAAGGAGTATCAGCTGGAGCAATTCTATCAAGTTATCAAAAAGTTCGTGTGGAGGACGTGTGTCGGAGGCTCGACCTTGTCCCACTTTGTTTTCTTTGGGAGAAAGAGCAAAACGTAAGTTTTAGAAAATACTGAAAAATTTAGACTCACCTGTAACAAAGAAAAATGTAAAAAGCAGGCCGAATATCTAGGGAATAAAAACAAATTAATTTTCAGAGTCTTCTCGCAGAAATGGTTGAAAGCGGAGTTGATGCAATTCTTATTAAAGTGGCTGCTATCGGTCTCGGTGAGAAGCATCTTGGAAAAACACTTGGTGAAATGGCTCCAATCATGAAACAGCTTCAAGACAAGTATGGAGTTCATCCATGCGGCGAAGGTGGAGAGTTTGAGTCTTTTGTTCGCAACTGTCCACTTTTCAAAAAACGCATTGTGATCGATGAAACCGAGGTAAGACAACGTTAGTTTCCTTATTATCAGAATCGCTTTCAGACAATAACTCATCAGGATGATCCAATTGCTCCAGTTTTCTACTTGCGCCTCAAGAAAATGCACTTGGAGGAACATTAATCCTATTGATAATGTCAGAGTTTTTAATTTATTACATTTGTTTTTTACATTATAGTCAATGCAAGCGTCTGCATACCCGCTCTATTGCAACCCCGCCCAGCTTCGTCAAAATAGTTCTCACTTTGGAGAGAGCGGCCAGACACGCAGACAGTAAGTGTCTGGTCGCTCTCTCCAAAAGAAGTGCTATTTTTACGAGGTGGGCGGGGTTGCAATAGAGCGGGTATGCAGACGCTTGCATTGACTATAATACGAAAAGGGTGAAGGTTTTATTACGAATTTGACTGATGAAAGTTACTGAATAACGTATAAAATAAGCGGCTATTACAAAAATAGACCAAGCAATTATATCAAGAAATAGCTTAAATTAAACAATGGAAAGATCACGAAGAGTTCAGTACTTCTCGGAAAATACCGATTAGTGTATATCAATAGTTTATAAATAGTTGAAATCTAGGGAATGTCATCTGGAGCATCCAAGTCACGATAGGAGACTGGCTGACGGCGAGGCCCATCGTCAAAGAAACGGCCTCCACCGCGCCCACCAAGACTGTGGCGAGGTGGAAACGGTGGGCGACGATCGTATCCTCCACCACCAAAGGAATTTCCTGGAAAATTAAAAGTTTTTATTGAAACGCTCAGATTTCGCCTACTTCCACCAATTGGTCTTTCGTCCTCTCGCTCTCTGTTGTAGCCACCACGATCCCCATTTCCTCGATGATCATCTCGTGGCATTTGTTTAGGCTCACTGTCAACAGGTCTCCCCGCATCCGAAAGGTAGTTGTTGAAAAACTCGGCTTCCGCTTTAGCTTCATCCAATTTATCCTCATGCTTGGATTGCAAATGCTTTCGGATGAACTCCGGCCCTTTGAACTTTTTACCGGATAACGGGCAGAGCCACTTATCCTTAGCCAACTCAACAGTATTCTTTAGAATGAAGGCTTCGACTTCTCTGAAATAACAATAGATACATTATGGAACAAGCAAAGGTAACTTACTTGTCCCCATCTTTCTTTCCTAATTTTTCCAATTCCTCTTCGCTTACATATTGTTTCTCAATCAGTCCCTTATCAATACGAGAGTTGAATCCCGAAATGAAATCATTCACAAACTTTTGTGGAACAACAAGAGTTCCATCTTCATCGGTTGTAATTGATGCACCAGATGGTGGCTGTCCGCGGACATGAATCAATCCGCATCTGTTTGGCATAGAATCTTCTTGAGAGTAGTGACCATGATTGTAGAAGTCAATTGAATGAACGATTCGAAGATAAACAATGAGAAGATCAAGTGCTTTCAGGATCGTTTCATCTTTCTCAAACCGGACTTTTTCAGCTTGGCCTTCACCTCCGTTCGATACACCTAATAGCTCCGCTTCCTCTTCACTAATGTCATTCAGAATGTCATTTGAAACAAGGGATTTAACCTCTTTGATAAGAGGATTGGTGGATGCAGACACGAGATCAACACCCATACGGATATCCATATCACGATCGGCATCTGATTCGTCGGCAGCGTTGAACAATCCAATTTTTTTGTCGTACAGGGCGGTCAGCTTCACGGCCAATTTCAAGTCGTTTACGGCAACTTGTTTATGTGCGGCGATTCCGTTGTTGGTGCGAACGCGTCGGGTTATATCACGATTGATGATTGCGTTCAAATCGGTTTCTCGGAGTCGGTGTGCATTGAGTGCCCAACAGATTTCCTTAATATTGACATCTCTCTTGAATGTAGCCCACCCTCTCCGATAGAATCTACGTTCAGCGATCCCGTCGGTAAGAGCTAGACGCAAAAATCCTGGGCTTCTTCTGCAAAGACTTTCCAACTCCTCATAAGTTAAGCCTGGTGGAATATTTCGCAGAAAGACCGAGCAAGTCTTGTGAATGTTGACTTTGTTCGAGGACTTTTCGGAGCCATCTTCAATCGCGCCTTCTTCAAGCTCTTCTTTTGGAGCATTTTCCTCTTTGACAGCGGCTTCCTCTACTACCTTTTCTGCTCCATTGCACTCCTTCTTTACATCCGCCAACGACTCATCATCAAGTTTCTGAGCCAAGACTGCCTTCAGCTCATCTTCGGTTCCATTCTCTAGCTTGACAACCACTGAAATAACGTTTCCTTTTAATCCATTTTATGCACTAAAAATATTAACCTGAATCTAACATCCTGATAATCGCCTCAGCATCTCCGAAGTCAAGAGTGAACTTATCGAACTGCCCCTGCTCTTTCATTTCATTGAATACCTGAAGACGTTTTTGAACATTCTCCAATTGCGCATCCCGCTGCTTCTTCGCATCTTCAGGCTTGTATTTGAGACGAAACCTGAAGAACGTATTAGTGAAAAAATTATGGTCAAACTGATAAACGTTATCCAGACATGACATAGATAGGTTAATATAACTGAAGTTCAAGTGAAGGCATCCGTGCCGTTTAAAATGATTTAAGTTTTCTTATCCAAATTTGACCGCGGCATAATGCGCCTCTGGTCTCGATTGAATCTGTGAAAAAGCTGAAAATTACCATTCTTCCTCCTTATGTGCACGGAAGAATCTTTCGAGCTGATGTTTTTTGTGATCAATCTTGTATTCATTATATTTTTTGATAGCATCTTCTTCAGAAATGTCATCTTCTTGATTCCCAAGAAATTTTTTAAATGTTAAAAGAGGACCAGATAGGATATTCTCGGCTTCTGAAGCTGCATCTCCCCCGTTTCCTGATCTATCTCCACGACCGACCGGGTCAAAACCATCATCTGCTTCGCTGAAAAAAGTATACTTTAGAGACAAAACAACTAGCACTACTAGCACTACTTACTCGGCACGATTTCTTTTGACTTGGTAATCATCTCTTCTTCCACCTGGGCGTTTGTTTTCGTAACGAGAGTAACCACCTCCCCCTCCATTTCTTCTGTAGCTGAAAATGAATGAATTATCAAAAGAAAACAGAAAGTTATCGTACTTGTCATCGTCGCGTCTTTCCCTAGCAAACTTATCGCGGCGACGGTCACCATCGTCATCGGAATCCATCATTTCTGAAAAACTGAAACATGTAGACAAAAATAAAGAGAATGTATAACAACATCAGAAAAAAGTCAATTTTTTTAGTGGATCTTAACCGTTAAAAATTTCGAAATGAATAAACGATTAGCAACACTCGCGAAACGCACAATAATATCGACTTATTGGGTATGCTAGCCGCGTTTGAATTAGATCCGCGAATGAAGATGCGGCATGGTTTAAGGGGCGTAACCTAGTTATGCGAGACCGTCGCGCAGAAAAAACGTTTTTTTTCTTTTACTACCAGAGGTACCAATTCGAATTTGAATAAAGAAGTGGGACGAGTAAATATAATTTTATAATTAAAACTGTGTTGCAAAATGAGTGACATCTCGTTAGATTATGAAGGGAGTTCAGCCAGTTCTCGATCGTCTTCAAGAGAGGTATGTATTGTCAAGTTGGTCTTTCGAAATTAAAAAAAAATTCAGAGAAACGATAGAAGGGCCCGAAGTAGAAGTAGAAGTGATCGAAATGACAAACCTATGTGGAAAAAAAAGTAAGAGTTTTTTATGAATAATCTTTAACTGTCTAATAACTAAAAATGTTTCCAATTCTCTAGTTCGTTCGTATAGTTAACATAAAAAATTTCGTAATGATATTTCAAATTTCAGAAACTCTCGAAGTCGGAGCTCAAGTCTGTCGAGTCGCTCAAGTTCGATATCTAGTTCATCGAGATCATCTGGGAAAAGCCCTCCACCAAAAAGAAAAAGAGAACCTATTCGAGCTCCAAGTCTCTCTCCTCGACGTAGACGTAGTATTTCTCCTAGACGGCGTAGTCGTTCACCAATACCACGCAGAAACCGTCGAAGTTCATCACCTAATAAGAGAAGAAATATTTCACGATCTCCGCTCAAAAGACAGATTTCAAGAAGCCGCTCACCACTGCGAAGACAAGGCTTCAGAAGTCGTTCTCCACCACTACGACGTCCTCAACGTTCCAGAAGCCCGCCTCCATTTCGACGACGTGATTGGAGTCGAAGTCCAGTCAGAAGACGTGAGGGAAGTCGTAGTCGTTCACCAACTAGGAAATCACCTCCAAGGCGAAACTATAGACGACAAAGATCAAACTCCAGATCCCCTGGCGAAAATCGGAGAAACGCAGAGGAGAAACGAAGGGAAGAAATGTGGATTTCGTGAGTTTTCGATTGGTCACAATTGTTTAGATGTATTTTTTTCAGTAGACGCGCCGAGCGATTCGAAATTCAAGCAACTGGTTTGGATAATATTTGGGGTCATTCACCCAGTCAAGAACAGATTCAAGACACTTATAAGTTGCGAGTTGCTGCAGAAGAGATACAAGCTGAAAATGCGAAGAAAGGAGAGCAGTTGAAAGAAGACCGAAGAAAGGCGAAGAAGAGAGAAATGAGAGCTGTAAGAAATGTTTCAGAAGATGACTCATCAACATCATCTGAATCGGAAGAAAGTGATAGGGAAGAAGAGCGTAGGAAGAAGAAAGTCAAGAAATCGAAGAAACATAAAAAAGATAAGAAAAAGGAAAAGAAAAAGAGTAAAAAAGCCAATAAGGAAAAGGAAGAAAGAAGAGCTCGTAGGGAACAACGCAAGAAAGAAAGAGCCGAACTTAAACGCAAAATCAATAATCGATCAGACACTGAAGAAGAGTGGGAAGAAAAAGTACCGGAGAACTCTTCTGGAGCTATCGGTTCTTGGAAAGAAGGAAGTATGTCGCCTACACCAATTTTACCAGAGCATATAAAACAGCGTGATCAGGGAGGAGCATTTGAAGTTGAAAAGCCAGGAAACTATGGAAAGGATTTATTGAAAGGAGAAGGAGCAGGAATGGCAGCGTACGCAGCTCGCGGAGAACGTATTCCTAGACGTGGAGAGATCGGTTTGTCTTCCGGGGAAATCGCCGAGTATGAAAAAGTTGGTTATGTTATGTCTGGATCGAGACACAAAGCTATGGAAGCAACTAGACTGAGGAAAGAGAATCAAGTGAGTATTTGGTAGAAATTTTGTCACAGCTGTGTCACTTTATGTAAATGTAACTATATTCCTAACTGTATAGCCTCCTCGTTCCAGATTCTCACCGCCGAAGAAAAACGTCTTCTCAGTGGAGTTTCGATGGATGCCAAGAAAAAGAAAGAAGAAGCAGTATTGGAACAATTTCGAAGTCTTATCCGAAACAAGAATATGCGCAACTAATACTTTTATTGCTATCATTTGTTCATTTCAAATTAATTCCAAGATGTTTGGTTTCCAATCTCTCAGAGCTGGAAAATTCCCTCATTGTTTTCATCAGTAAATTGATTTTGAAAGCACTTTTTTTTCGACAAAAACACATGTTTCGTCTAAAGATTGATGAAGACATCCTGTTCTATTCGACCTATATCGATGACTTCCGCTAGGAGTTCAGTTTACCTTGAGGTAGACGCCACTTTGTCGCGAAATTCAAATATTTTTTGACACACATTTATCCATTTCTCAACCTCTTCAATACATGAATTGCCGCTCAAACAGAAAAAGTCATTTCCGATGTGAGGCTGTGTTAGTACCGTACTTCCTAACGGAAAAGTGATTGAAAACGATACGATGCGAATAAAATAAATTAGCATATTTATTGAAGAGAAGGGAGGCGCAAGGTAAACGAAAAACGATGAGAAGAGTGGGCAAAAAA
This sequence comes from Caenorhabditis doughertyi, assembly GCA_963572265.1. Classification (NCBI taxonomy): domain Eukaryota; kingdom Metazoa; phylum Nematoda; class Chromadorea; order Rhabditida; family Rhabditidae; genus Caenorhabditis; species Caenorhabditis doughertyi. Next base: position 11,355,328 of record OY751553.1, on the reverse strand, counting down.
GTAATTAGAAAACAAGAAGAATTGTACATATCAAAAAAGAAAAGACATGACCCGTAATTAGAAACGAACTGATTCCGACTGATTTTGATATATTTGAAAACAGAAATCTCACTGAGAAAGAGAAACAATCAACGTAAATGTGAAATATTACTTTCAAAATATTAAACTTTTTGGAGGAGTACCATTACACGTGGATATCCAACGGTGTTGAATACAATCTTTACAGACGAGATTACAGCACCAAACGAATTCACAATCACATTTGACACGGACAACTTCATGTCGAATCTGTACACGAATAAAACAATTTTTCTATCTTCCTGAGATTAAAAACCCTACACTAAATCCATTCCCACAACACAGTCGATCACAATCTCCCTGGGTATGTGTCTCGTTTCGCCATGCACAAACTCTACCAGCCACTGATTTAGCCTAGAAATATGGCTGATTTAGTAGGAAAAAGATACTTTATTCATACCTTGCAAACATCTGGAGAAGCCTCCAGATATATCAAATCAGTGGTTTTGACCACTGAGTCATCTGAATATAGTTTAGCTCGAGCATATCTGAAATTAGAAACTCTTCATCTGAAATTAAAATAAATTCTTACTTTTCAACCAAATAGTCTGTGATGTGTTCCAAAGTGGCAGTCCTTTTCCAGCATGTTTTCTGTTGACAAGATCCAGACACTCCATGACATTTACAGGAGGAAATGAGAGTCTTCTTTATGGCCTGAACAAACACAGGTTATCACATATTCCTGGGAGTTTTATAAGTATGATGAGATATTATGTTGAACTAAAAGATAATTACTTACCAATCTACCAGCTTTCAAATTATGTTTCTCTACTTTCCTCAGCAATGTGTTCACGGCGCCAACCTTTGTGAGCAGTTTCCGACTAGCCGTTATTCCGTGTTGAACACCATGAGTACATCTAAAACAACCGGATCATCTCATTCCATTCTTAAGTATTCTCTTTGACCTACCCGCCAAACTCATACTCATTCTGTCCCATGTGATTGTTACACGCACAATCGTCAATCCACCCTTGAGCGCAAGCTGTCGCTACACCCCAGGCAGCAGATGCAGATGACAACGCCCAAATCAAAGAGGATTCACGGAACCCTAAATTCAAATCAAAACTTGATAGATGTGTGCTTCTTTATACCAATCAACCTAGTATTTTGAAGACACAACAAACCTTGTCTTAGTAAAGGAGGATCGTGCATTATGTTTCCTGCTTCTGAACAATCCCATTGTTGAAACCTCAAACGATTCGCACAGTTTTGAAGTCCTTCTTGAATTCCTTCGAATGCTGAGATTACTGTAGCTGGGTGAGACCTACATGCAAGTTGAATAGATCGAAGAGCTCGAGAGTGAAGAAGATCTGATGGACAGCCCTGCAGAAAAGATAGCTGGAGATTGAAGTACTAGTAGTATGATGACTCATTCAAATGCAAGTTTCAATGAAACAATTTGAAAAAGTTACGAAATAACATCATTCAGATCTTGAGAAGATCCTTCTGTTCATAAAATCTCTAGACTAACCAGAAAAAACTTCTCGATAAAGTCATAAAAGAAAAATGTTCCAGTTACCTGTTTCAGTATATTAGGTTTTGGAGGTTGAACAACCTTTCCTCTAGTAGCTCCTGGAATCTCATTCGTTGCCAAGGAACATAGAGTAAAGAATGTAAAAAGAGCAGTTGATCGAAAGTAGAAATCAAGAATAAGAGCTCGCATCACGCTGTGTCACCTCGAAAAGTGCGTCTTGATTTCCCTAGTTTCTGCCGTCTTTCATGTGTCTCTCATCCACACACTATTTCCGGTCCAGAGACATACACATACGTACCGTATACCATAGAAGAAACTTGAGCGTAGAAAGTAGGCGGAGCTTAAGTCAAAAGAAGGTGGGATTCTGTTTATTTTCTTAGAGGTTTACGACGTGAAAATCGGGTCTCCTTCTGAAAAGAAAACCGTCTTACTGGTGTCGTACGTTGTGAAAGAAGGCAAATTTTTATGGCTCTTCTGCGCAGGTTTTTATTCAGACCCTCATCTTTTGACTGACCAATTATGCCATAAACCATAAACGAAATGCGTCGATTTTTAATTGTTGGCAAAATGAAGAGAGTCAAAAAAGAACTAAGAAAACCTTAAAGGGAACAGAAAAGATAATCCCAGTCTACCCTTTCTCGAATCTTTTTTTTTGAGTTTTATTAGTATGACTAATGGGGCATACTCTCTTTTATTTACCGACTTTTGGGCTTCTAATCTCAAAATGTTTTAAGCTTTGTCATGTCATTCCTTCCACGTGATTTACTGATCCACCTCACCTCAAATCTTTTTCTCTTTTTTTTCGTATAAAACTTTCCCAATTCATATCTTATTTCAAATTCATATCATAACACATTCCATAGTTTACATCGTCTTTTTATTCTTCTTCCCGTTGACTAATCAAAACGAAATTGGAGGTAGAGAGCGTCTCGCATCGTAAAACGGACACAAGATTGGATTGGCAATATAAATTCGTGTCCTACTTGTCATACTGTAAGAAAGGAGGTACACGACCTCGAGTTTCAGTTTTCTGCAATTCATATCTAAACTATTCCGATCGTCATGTGATCATATTTGGATTTCACTTTTATTTACAAAAATAGAATTAATTAATTACTTTCCGGGAGTTGGATACTTTGGAGAAGCAGGGGGTACTACAACAGAAACTGAGGGTTGCGGGTATTGTTGGGGTGGCGTTTGAACATAAGAAGGAGGTGGTGCAGCATAAGCTGTTGGACCAGATGCCGGAGGAGACACATAACTCGAGGCACTGAAATTAGACAGCTTAAATTGGAGAAATTGAAGGTTTTTCTTCTTCTCGACAAAAAAACATACCAATGATTGGATTGTGGACATGAAGAAGTTGGAGGACAGCAACCTCCACTACTCCCACTTCCTCCCATCAATCCCGACAGACATCCATTTGTAGTTACAAAGAGAATAAATAAGAAAATAGCTGAAACACTTCGGGCCAATAACATGATGATTTGTGGATTACTATCTTTTCAACGGCATTTATATATCCACAGGTAGACCGGATGAATGGAACGAATAATAATGTGAGATTGGAATGTGATTAAAAAACCGCAGAATATACTTGTCTCGTCGACTTTTTCCGTCGTAATTTGATCCGTTTCTGATAATAATGAGGCGTGAATACGAGGGGAACTGTTGCATGAAAATTATGATGAAAGCCGTTGCAGACAAGAAAAAAATATAAACAAACGTCGAGTTGTAACGGAGCATAATTCAACTTTTATAGTCTAAAATGATTGCAAGAAGTAAAAAAAGCAACAAAGAGTTTATACACGAAATCGATGCTGATAACCCGAGTACGACCAGAAAAATAACAAGTAAATGAAGAACCAAAATTCAATACTTTTGTATACTTGATCTAGATTTTGCTTCTTCCTGCCGACTATATCCAGAATCAGAGTCCAGTTGATCTGCTAAATCGTTCAAATTTATCCGGAACTCTACACTATCATTAGGCTGTGAATCTCTAAATGCTGCACCACCAGTCGTCCTGATCAAATTTCTAAAAATAAAAGTTATATGATTAATTTTGCAGCCATAACTCACGATAAGTTTCCTGTTGATGCAATAACTTTCATCTTTTCAACTGTTTCACAAACTTCTCTTTCATGAGTCTTTTCATTTATCTTCTTCGAATACATATAATCTCTTCGTTTCTTCGAAAAGCCAAGCCAAAATACTTTTGAGAAATACAAACAGATTTCAGTGATTGTGATAACTGACATTCCCAAGAACATTCCCATATTTCCACCAATATCACCTGAAAATTCAATAGCTGAAACTTTAAAAATTAGAGAATAATCATACTGAGAAGTTGTGTGATAGACGCATCCTGTACCTGATTGTATTCAGTATAAGACATATCTCTATAGAAAATATTAATCATTTGGAAATTTGCTCTGTAAAATCGAACTATTTTTCACAGTTTCGTTTATATCACAAACTTCATATGAGGGACAGTCCAATTCGAGTTTTTTGATCTGAGCCAATTGAATGCTCCTGCCGAGAACTGACTTCCATATGAATTGTATGCTCGGAAAACCAGACTATTACACTGTTGAGAGCAATGAGTACAACTTGGAGCTTTATATTCCAATTTCCCAGTATCTTTGTTGTGCTCACTGAGTTTATTATCTATGCAAGTGAAAGTTTCATATGGAGTACATTCCTTTGCATCTATAACGTTGAGTTTTGAATATTTGGATTTTTCGACTAAGGCTCACTTTTTTCAATGTTGTAAAGAGCAGGTGTACATCCACAGTTATCCATAAAATACTTCGCTTTACAGAGCGAAAGACAATTACCAGAGGAGTACGGTAGATTCGATTGAATTCCAGATGGATAGTCATCAGTACAGTTTCCCCATTTATGTGAAGGAAGAAGGACATACTAAAAAGGGAGAGTTAAAAAGAATAAGATTAAAAAAACTACTCACTCGGTCACTGGAAATGGCAGAATATGCAACTGAATTAGGAGAAACTGTAAACTCATCTGAAGCTAAATGCGGTACAGTGTTTGGTGGATGAACGAAATAGCGGAACCCGTCAACGAAAGAGTTTGTGAAAATTGCGTCCATAGAATCAGAAGATCCATCGAATTGTTCTTCTAAATGAGCATCTAAAGTGATAGCAAGTCCTGCTTGAATCCCAGGTTCTGTTTGTTTATGCATATATGGTTTTGTACTTTTTGAAAGATCCAATGTGAAACATTTTCCCAATGGAGTCAAAACTGGAGTAGCCAATGGACAACAATCGAACCTAAAAGTTAGATTTCAAGACTTTTCAGCCTCCAAGATTTTCTAACAATTCTCCCTGGAATGTGCACAATTTAACAACATCTGTACAATCAAATCCAGCTTTCATGAAGAATTTATCAGCAGTAAAATTTGCATGACTAGCTTGATATTGTTGTAATTCTTGGTTTCCTTGATGTAAGTTTTGACGATCTGAACTGCCAACCAAAGTGGGAATTTCAGTAAACCATTGCATTAAATAATTAATCATTTCTGGATGAACATCCCCGCTCACATTCATTTCTGTAGTTTCAAATTTCTCTAATATGCTGTTTTTTCTGTATGCATACCTTTAATATAATTTTTCCTAATTGGATTCAAATTACACACTGTCACAAGTGGAAAGTCCATGCCATCTTCGTTGATTAGAAATGATACCTGAAGCTCTTTTTTAATAATAACTTTGACTGAAATATGATAGTTCTTACATCAGAAACTGTTGGTTTTGAAAGATATTCAGATGCTAAAATGACTACTTGAGTTATCAAAAGACCCAATGAACATGAAACCATTATGAACCAAAAAAGAGTTGCCCATCTGGAAACTTCTTAATGATTATTTTTCTTCAAACTTTATTACCGTTTTCCTTGAAATATTCTTTTTGGTCCGTGCATAGTCGTCGTTTCTGTAATCATTTGTTTTTTTGTAATTTTCTTCTCTTAATTTTATTGACACGAACCACAAAAATGTTGAGTTTCTCTTTTGACTGAAACAGTTCCTTCAGCTTTTTTGAACTTTTTCAGTTGTGCTACTGGGACCTCGATAATCATATGAGATCGAGAATCATTGTACCGAAGATTACATTTTGGAGTTGTTGAAGGTGAACTGAATTCATAGATTTAAATTTTAGTTCTACAGAAATTGAAACTCACGAATCCGGAGAATCTTCAGAAGATCCAGCAGTAAAATTGACCAAATATCTATCATCGTGTTCATATCCATCATTCCTATATTGTGGAGATATGATTGAAGACATTGTTCTTCGTCTGAAAGTTAAAAAAAAATCCAAAGTAGTTACGGTAACTCAACAATTTGACTCTTAAAATTGTTGTCATCGCAAAGATAACAAAATCGTTTTGATGGTTGCGACAGTGGAGTAAAGTTTAAAAAACAATAAAAATGGAGAGCTGGAGCTGATAAGATAAGAAAAAGATGATACAAAAAAGATTTTTATGAAAAATTGGAATTAATTAAAGCTCACAAAATGAATTTAAAGTAATTTTGAAGTTTCTCAAATCCTCTAATTGAAGGGCATTAATTGTTGTGATTAGTTCTCGCCACAAAGTGTGAAACTTTCAGCCATTTTCAAAAAAAGGAATTATTGGGATGCATTCATGAAAACCTGTTTATTGAAAACAATTAACAAGCCAGCAAGACTAAAGATTATTAAAATAAATAAAAATATTGCTTTAAAAGACATAACTGGGCTGAACACGAGTGAATGAAATAATGAAACAATATGACTTGCCACATGACAAAACCATTTTTTTTTCGGGTTGAAATCTAACTATGAATTATCATTTTGAAGAAAACGAACATGAAGAAAAGTGCGTGGTTCGAGCTAAAAAACTGAAATGATTCATCGAAAATGCTGAAAACGACTCAAAGAGAAATTCAATTAAACATCATTTACCCTCACTTTCTTTTTTGTTTTATCAGTTACAGTATACTTCAATCAACCCCTCTCGCAACAAACCTTTTCTTATCAGTTCAAAAGTTTTCACACCTTTTCAAATAAGGCTCAAATAATGGATCAAAATAGAGATTCTAAGAAGAAGAAGAGTAACGCCTTAAGAGGGCTCTTTTAAGCGATAAGAATTTATTATAAAAGGAAGAGAAACGCACCTAATTTTCATTTTGTTCAAAGTTTTATTTGCTGAATACATTTCCTTTTCTCTTATACTTTTCTGTTAAATTCAAAACGTTTCGTTTTATGTTTTCATAGTATCAAAAAAACCAAAAAAGAAACATGACTAAAAAAGCAACAAAACGATATTCTGAAGTTCAGCTTCTTGCATATTTTCTACAGAGTACATTCATTTTATAACAAGAAGGAGGAGCAAAAAGGTCGTTGATTTTTCGATTTACAGTCATTTGCAAACAAGACGGCGTACAATATCTCTACGTCTCTCCGATTCACACACTATTCCATTTCTACTATTTTGATTACTTTTGATATTTGAATACATCTTGAATACCTGTTAATGTTAGTTTTAGGAAAACGAATCAGTTTTGATTTATCAGAAGATTGACCGGTGAGCTTCTCACGTCGGAGGCCAAACAAATTTTTTAAAAAGGAGTTTTAGGAGTTCTGGAAGTAAGATTATAGAATTGGATTTCAGTCAGTACAAAAGGAAGGAACTGATAAGAATGTGCTTCTAGTCATTAGACACTTCCATTTATAAGTTATGAAGCTACACAAACTACTGTTTAACATAGTAGCAAAGAAAATGAAATTAAAATAAAATTTTCCATTCAAAATTCGTTTCATCCCTTCTAGAAGTAAATGGGCGGTGATTGGTGCATTTGCTATCAGAATTATTATTTCGAATTCTTTTCGAGGTTCGATCAAAAATTAAATCTTGAGTTGCAATACAAAAGTTAACATGCTGATATCTCAACTATAATAAACACATTCTGATATGGTTTTTGGTTTTGGAATGTTACCGTAATACTTTCGGTATATTATCTTGACAAGCGTGTATCTTGAGTGAAATCTTCAGTAATGTTCTAAAAGGAAGCTTTAATCTTGAAAAAACGTTTGTGGCGATCATGCTTTCAGCTTCACTCCGTTTTACAGTAATACGTCGAAAGACATCTTTATTATTAATATCACAAGGGTTCTGTCCGTGTTCTTCTAGCTTTTTCGCCAAGGCGTTCTACTAATTTCTAAGTTCTACTCGATCAATTCGATCAATTCGATAGAGAATTCTATTCTAAAGCCTTGCGTGAGAGAAGTGGTCTCTTCTCTTGTTTATAAACGTCGGTCTACATCCATTGTTACTTTTACCAACCAGGCGGTTGAGATGCGGAGCTTAAAGACCCTCTGGGCCATTGCACTCGGCAATTCTACAGTTAGACCAGTTCATTAGTTAGGCTCAACTGCAAAATTGTGAGATAAACTGCAGAACAAAACATGCAAAGAAGTGACAAAAGACTCTCCGCTCTGAAGCTGACTCGAAGTTTGACTACTGTAACTAGCGGAAATCTAATATTTCTTCATCTCTTGCTGAAAATAACTATTTCCTTTTGTGATTTAAAATCTTATTGTGGCACAGGTTTCTAGAAAGAAATGAGAGTTTCATCAGTACAGAAAACTTTTCTCTAACTCTCCCGATTCAAAATCTTCCGATTCCGGTCGTTAACTATCTATCTTTTTGCAAATGACCAATGCTTCTATAAACGTAAGTTCAAACAGGCAAACTCATAAAATCCCGAATGACGTCTTTTTTCTAACTGACCACTGTCTGTGACCGGCACCAAATATGTGCACTGAGGTCATTTCAGCAATGACAAACCAATTTTTACGATATGTTCGTTTGAAAAAGGCGCCATTTGTAGTCTCATTTCAGATAAAAATTTCGTGTTTTAGAGTTGAGAGAATATGGCTTTTTTAGTTAAAGTGTAGTTCAGTCAGAATGAGGAAAGGACTAAACTCACATTTTAGAGTCAAGCTTTATGTCAAGCTATTGAAAAGGAAGACAGTAAAGTCGTTCTGTGTTTCTTATTTACATTCTTCAAGTAGAATGACCTATTTACTTAATTTCATAATAGTTATCCAATTTTGCTATGAAATAATTGTTTTCTGAAGTTCCTGAAGTTCTTCCTTCCTATCTTCCAACCTTATTGCTCCAATACAGAAAAAAATTTAAAAACCTGGTTTTGCGCTAAAAATAGGCGAGACATTCATTTTTTTTCGTTTCTTTTTTTATCAAATTTCAGTTACGAAATGATAAGAAAAAGTGAGCTGTTAAAGGGCGCCGCCTGGTGCGCTCCTTCATTTTATTGTGAATATGACCGGTCACAGAGTGATCGAATCATTTCCGGTGGTCACCAATCGAAGAGTTTTCTGAATACTTCGTGTAAGAAAAAGAGAGAATACACTGTGACTGCACACAGAAAACACACATTTTTATTGCTGAAAATGCTTTTTGAACTATCTCGGAAATTCCATAGAAAATATAGTTCAAGTCATGGGAAAGAGCACATATCGATGATAAAACGGTATGCGAGGGAAGTTGAATATAGCACATATAAACATTTAGGACCTCACAGAGTTATATTAATTGGATTTGTATATTATCTCTCAGATTTCGTATAATACTGTAGTACCAAAAACATGGATAACAACTCAAGTAATTCAGTACGAAATGCAATGGAATGGGTTTTTATAATAGCTGTGATCAAGCTCTAAAAGTTAGGGCGAAACTCAAAAGCTCATTTGAACACATAAAAACTACTAAAATTTTAAAAACAACCGCTTTGAAAACTCTATTTAAGACTCCATTTTGAGTAACTGAAATAGCACAACAAAATACACTAAAACTACAGTAACCCTTCAAAACTCTCTTACCTTTTGTCGGCACTTCAAAGCAAAAAGCTGAAAATTGTTGAGAAACTTCGAACGAATTTCATTTTTCAAATCATTAAAATTTTATTTCAACTTCGATGGATGAAACAGTTTATGTTCATGTTGTAAACAAATATTCGAAATTGAAAGTGTTAAAATGAATATTTATTCAAAGAATAACTCGTTTTGTCTTTTTTTTTCGTCGGGGGGATGGTGGGAACAATGAAGAATGCTTTTGTTTTTAGAATACCCATATTACTAGGAACGGAGTCGGGAAAAAGTTAATTATGACTTGTTATCATCAGGAAAACTATATATCTAAATACAGAAATGTATATTATTTGAACTATTTAGGGGATATGGATGAAGGGGTTTTTGTAGGTGGAGAAGGAGTTTGAGATGACCTTCTGGATATTGGTTCAATTGTGAAAATAGGTGGAGTTGCTGAATAATTTTCCAGATTTGAAGAGTTCGGACGAGTTGTTTGATTTGGGAGACGAATACGAGCAACTCCATCAGTTGATTGTTGATTTAATTGACGACGAAGCTCATTTATGTCAAACTTTAACTCTATCTGGAAATATATTGTTAATTGATTCAGTCCAAAAGAGAATTTTACTTACAATACTATCCAAACTCATTGATGATAAGTTCTCTTCTGAATTCGGATTTTTGTATCCAAACTTCTTCTGGAATTCATCAATCGGAACAATCCGGTTACTGTAGTTACTAAGAGCAGAAATATTTTCTCTCGAATTCCTTCTTGATCGTCTTTCTTGGAATTCTTTGACTGCATCATCTAATTGCTGCTCCTTTTCTTTTTCATTTGTCTTCTTCGAATACATATACTGACGTCGTCTCTTTGATACCATAATCCAGAAGATTTTTGAGAAAAACAATGATAATTCTGTGATTGTGATGACAGACATTCCCAAAAACATTCCCATGTTTCCACCAATATCTGATAAAATTTCAGTGAGGGATGTTGCTTGAACTTGTGAATATGAAGTATAAAACATTTCCAAGAAGAAAATATTAATAACTGCCACGTTGTTCTTGATATGTGTTTCTGATTTGTTACTGATCTTTCTCAACCAATCCAATGATCCTCGATTGAATCCATCTCCATATGAATTGTATGATGTATAACTAGTACTCTGACATTCCATATGACATTCTGTACAGTCTGGAAGCTCTAAATACTCTGTTCCATTCACTTTTCGTAGCATGTGATCATCCATACAAGTGATCGATTCATATGGAGCACAAATCTTTTTTTCTGAAACTATCTTCTTGTAATTATGTAAGTCATTTCAAAAACATACTTCCATCAACATTATAAGTGAAAGGAGCACATCCACAAGTGTCATTGAAATGTTGAGCAATACAAAGAGCACGGCATGCTGATGCAGAATAATAGAGGAATGTATCATAATGATCAGGCCAGTTTTCAGAACAATTACCCCAATTTCGGCGACTTAGAAGATTGTGCTGAAATGAATTTTCTCAATTTGTGTGAAACGGTAATAACTATCCGCCTAGAATGTGCATTCTATTGGAAGATTACGGTAATTTGACGAACTAACCGAGACAGTTTTGATAGCAGAATAGACTGTTCTTGATGGTGAAACACTGATTCCTTCAGATGATAACTCAGCGTTTGCTCCAGGAGGATGAATATAATATCGGAATCCATTTTCATAAATATCAGAGAAAATAGCATTGGCATCCCCATTTTCTCCTCTCAATTCCTCTTCTAACTGTGCATCAACAATCATTTGAAGTCCTGATTCACTTCCTGGTGATATTTGTTTTCTCATCCATTCAGGTGCCAGATTCTGCAGATCTAATTCCCAACATTTTCCCAGTGACGTCACTTTTTGTTTCATATATTTGCAACAATCAAATCTGAAAGTTACGTGGAATCAAGATGTTCCAGTTCTGATGTTCAGTTACCTTCTTCCACCAAAATAACAAGTCAAAAACATCTCTCCACAATCGTATCCTGCAGTTCTCAAGAATTTGATAATTTGAAAATCCGTATGATTTTGGAAATATGTTTCTGCCTCGTCATGAGCTGTAATATTCTATTGTTTTATTTCAGGTTCCCCATTGTCATAATTCTCTCACTTTCTTTCAGATTATGCCTATCTAGATTACTGAATACAAACATTGCGTCCATATTTGTCTGTAGAAGATATTCTAATGTAGCTCCTGTCAAATCTCCAGATGCATTCAATTCTCTCACATATGACTTTTTGATTGGATTAAAGTTACAAACAGTCACTGCTGGAAAATCCATTCCTCCTTCATTTACAATGAATGAAACTTGTGAAAGTGTTGGTTTTGAGAAGTACATTTGAAGAAGAACAAATATCTGAAAACATAACATGGCCAATGCGAGTCCAACGATAAGAATCCAAAATGCTCTAGCGACTCCTTTTCCATAAAATATCCTTTTTGGGCCGTGCATTGTGGTTGTACCTATAAGAAAAGAGAAATAGAGAAAAAGCAAATATCAAGAATTTTATGAATTCGACTATTTGCCCGCGAAAAAAAGAAACGAAAGATCAAAGGTAACTTTGAAAGGTTATGGAGGTTCAAAGGTCGAAATCAAATTTCACTGACACAGGTCATTCGCGGACGTATCCGTTATGTGCTCATTAGGTTTCTCATGCGCAACGGATATGTTAAGGATGTTTCCCGAGCAAAACACTCGCGAACGGACGGTGAATATTCAGTTATAATTATGGAATTTTTTTAGTTTCATATGTCAATACTATTCCATCAAAAAACTAACTTGAAAAGTGTTTCGTCTCCCGATGAGCGGATCCCACTCCTTTGATCTTTTTGGCATTTTTATATGAGTTGACTGGAACTTCGATTACCAATTGATTCGCTAGCTGTTTTCCTTGTGAAGCCCTGTCAAATGATTACTTGAAATCATCAACAAACTAATAGTTTCAAAAAAATCCTACCGTTTTTTCAAAGGGTCTACAGGTTCCATGAGTTCTTATTTAACTCGTTTGCCCCCAGATAAAAATGAGTATGAAACTCTCAGAAAATGCAACAAAAAGAACATGTTTGCCAATATCACTGACACTTTTTTTCAGTGGAAGGCGTGGATGATATTTTAGATATTTGCACTAGAATACATGGTTTCTCTAACTTTGTGCATCTATGAATACTCTTTTTGCCATTACTCATTTTGATGTGATTTTGAATTCTATTCTTAGATTTTGAACACAGTTAAATACAAGTTTTGTAAGTCTTATGAAATCGAATTTCTGGAACTGATTATGTTAAAACTAACCATTAATTTAAAGTGTAACAGATACCGGATAATTACGAAACTTTTTTTTTTGAATTTTCCCTCTAAAATAAGTTTATTTCTTACAATATCTATCTTCTTCCATTTTGACCAGTTCATCTGCAGAAGATAGTTTCAAGTGTCAGATGTTTTCACCATTCGAAAACATTTCCCCCGTTGTCATTGACCGGTCGAAAAATTATCAAGAGGAAGCGCTTTCTTTCTCTCTGTTTCATACACTATCTCGTTAGCTGCTAGAGTATAAATATTCACCGAAACTGCTTCATTCAAGCCACTTCTCATGAGAAGAAATTAAAAAGGTTCTTTGTAAATTTTCTACGAGAATTCTACTGAAATTAATGGGAATCTGGAATGAGTCTGAGTAAATAATAATTCTAGATGTTTGTTGTTATTATTTAGCACAGAATGTTGAATTTGAATGAATTAACTAACAACATATCACATGAAAGTTTCCTGATATGGAAGCATTCAAACAAACTATAACAATCTATGTCAAATTTGAAACAAAAAATGAACTAACCATCCTTTAATTGAACGCAATGTTCTAACAGTGTGATTGTTATCATAATCTTCTCCAGATGCATGTCGGGATGCTTCTTTTTCGGAATCCGGAGGCTTTGGATGCCCTGGTTCAAGATACATTATGAACAACAGCAAATGACCGGTCAAACTCTGATTAACAAAAGTATCAAATTCTCAATAGATGGGTTGATGATAAAAAAGAAGACGTTGACAACTACAGATGATAGTACATCGAAAAAAAAAGAAGAAAGTAGGAGGAGATGAAAACGAAATGAATTCCTTTTTAAATATTTTTGATAGTCTGATGATTAAAAAAGAACGGAAGTTGATCGCATGAGAATAGTTTGTTTTTCTCGACCCATCAGAGCTCTGAAACTAAAATGCAAACATAGAGGGTAAAACGATCAAAAGTCAAAATGAAGGAAGAGAAAATTTGTGTTTTCTTTTGTTTAAAACAAAGTACAGTTACTATTTTGAAATGAATTACTCATCTGGAGAGTAGAGTTTAAATATCTGAATTACTCATGCATCCGTCGTTTGGTGGAATATTATACTCTACACATTTGATATCTGGAATCTTTGCTCAGAAACTTTCTTAGTTCCTTCCTTTTAAATTTTACCTTTTATTAATTTTATTTTTCTACAAAATTGAAGAGTTAATCCATCTATTGATCAATTAGTCTATTGATCTTACTCAACATAAAACCAGTTCAAACAAGTCAATTTCATGTATAAATTTGAAACATTTTCCTTCCTTTCTCGGATTGTGTTCATATAAATACTGCAGAATGGGTAATAAGAATAGAAAAAGTTTGCAAAATGACGTCTTCTTTTCTATCCAAAAAACTCAAACATGACATCAGAATTATCAGTTCGTACCCAAATATATTTTAACTAACATGGTTTTTGTGATTTGAAAAAGTCAACAAAAATGAAATGAAATGGAAATCTATCAAATGATTGGAATAATCTTGATTATATTTGAATTTAGTGAAAATTATCGTAGACATAGTGAAATGAATAACGGAAATGACAAATTTTGAAATATCTGTTTATGATGATTGATGGTGGAATACGCCGCTTACGATAAATATGTTGGATTTCTAAAGTATGTTTTCTGTCTTCTGAATTATCAAAATTTCATTCATTTTAAACAGTTTTTAATGAAAAATCGCACTCACGGAGAGTTCAAGAAAACAGTTTCGATCGTTTTTGTTGGACTGTTTGTATGAGTTTTAAGAGAATAATGGACCTTACTAGTTAGATAAGGGTCTAGGGTTCAATTTTTCCGAAATAAAATGTTTGGTTTCGAGGAAATTTATTCTGAAGGGACACGATCTCATCAGCAACAATCTCTTCAAGGTCCTAGACACTGATTATTTGATTTTTTCAAAAAGTACTCATAAACGGTTATCAACTTTACCAGTAATATTAAACTTATCCGCATAAACTTTTCTTCTTTTCTAAAGTACTACTGGGAATTTGCAGCGAACTCAAAAATACAACAAACTTTAATTTAAAAGTGCCATTAAAAGTGCTCTTTTTGTGTAATCTATTCTAAACTAGCTGAAACATTATGATTGAAACTAGCTACAATGCATAACAAAGTATAACACGAAATATTTCTCGAGGTAAATTTTCATACCTATTTTTTCTATATCTAGATTTGAAAAAAGGATCTGAACTAGGAAGAAGTTACAAAGATTGAAATTCCAAATTTTGGCCTCCTGGGGAACTGTTAAAGGTTTGTGCCAGCCATACTATGTCATACTGATTGTTAGAGTCTTTGTAAGGAGATATCGAAAAAGTGAAAGAGTATACTCATTCTCTGAAGACTTTTCTAAAGGTTTAATGGATTTTTACGAGTTCAACAGAGCTTCCAAAACTTCAACTCTTCATTCAAACCTCTCTCTCTCTTTCTTTCTCTCTCTCTCTCTCTCTCTCTCTCTCTCTCTCTCTCTCTCTCTCACACACACACACTCAGTCTTCACTTCGTCTCCTATAATTTTTGTTATTTTATTCGACAAGTACATACATTTCGAATTGAGCAAAAATAGAGAAAAATTACACCAATGCATTAAAAAGGCTAATCTAGATACAATTAATCATCGTTGCATAAATAAAAAAAATATTTGAAATTTACTTTGTTTGCATCTCTGTTTTCCTCGGGCACTTGGAAAACAGAGTGAAAACAGAAAAAAAGAAAGCACAAATCGGCAATTTAATCGTTTGGTTCATGATGACCTATTATTGAAGAAATGGGAAAATCTACTCGTAAAAACGATAAAATCGAATATCAAACGGAAAAATCTCGGGCACAGATACTTCCGAAAATATCGAGCATAAAGAGAAAAAATGATTATATTATAAAATAAAAGAGCGGAATAATCTTTAAAAAAAAATGTTTAGTTTCCATATTTCGACTCCAGTTCATCACTAATCGTCCGGGTTGATTGATGTTGACGAATCATAGCGGCAAGTTTTCGGAGTCTTGATGCAGAATATCTGAATATTTGAATATTATTAAGTGTTGCTTTTCAACAAAAGAAAAAAAATGCTATAATACTTACTTAATAGATTCTCTTCTTCTAACCATAGATGGATCAGAAGAAAGGAATTTATGAGAAAGTGCCTCATCAGTTCTCATTCGACGAACTGGAGACTTTTTAAGAGCCCACGTGGCAAATGAAAGACATTCTTGTGAAGCATTGACTGGAATAAGATTTGGATCGCATTTCACATTAATCACATTTTCCTTTATTTCTTCTTCACGGTCATATTCAGAAGTGAATGGATGGAATCCGGCAAGTCTGGAAGTAAGAAAAAAGCTTGATTTTTCTGAATTCTTAGGTACTCACAGGCAGAAAGTAACCACTCCCATTCCCCACATGTCACTTTGAACAGTGACTGGAGTATCTGGAATATGGAATTCTGGTGATGCCCATTTGGTATCAAAATCCACAGGTTTCGTAGCAGATGCAACTTTTTGAGCTCTTCCAAAATCAACAAGTTTTACAATCCAACTGCGTTTTGATTGGAACATAATATTATGTGGATTGACATCAAGATGAGCAATTCTGCAATTTTTAAGTTTGATTTGAAAGATGCTATTTTGACCAACTCACCCCTTGAAATGCAAGAAATGAAGAGCAGAAGTGACCTGTCTCATCGTCATTGCCACTTGTTCTTCTGTATAATAATCATTGAATACAAATCGAGAGAAGACATCTTCATAGAGTCTTTCTGAGAAAAGATACAAGAAGTTGTTAAAGTTGAATGCAGCAATCAATCGTTGAACATTCTCATGTTGTCCATCACGAAGAGATTCATATTCAGAAATTGCTTCAGATGATGGATGACGGATTTTGACAGCACAGTGAGCATGACCTTCAGTTGTGGAATCGACGGCATCTCGAATAACTGAGAAACGTCCTTTGAATTTGAGATTACCAATCTAGAAAAGAATTTCGAATCACAAGACTACAAATATATTTTACCTGGAATCTTCCAATTGGATCCGAAGTTTGAAGTTGTAAATTGGATTTCATATCGTTATTAATAGTTCTTGCTTCTGAATCCTCTTCACTTTCTTCCGAGATTCCTCCCAATTGATTAGCAGACTTTTGTGGCATCGAAACGACATTCAACCGAATTTCAGATTTCAAAACATCGATTTGCAGTTTTGGTGCTCCTTTTCCATGCGTTTGTACAATTCTGCTGCTTAATGATGGAAGTCCAAGACCGAATCCATTTTGAGCAGTAACACGGAATTGATAGATTCCAAGTGGTGATAAATGTTTCACAACAACAGATTCATCATCGATTTTCTCGGAAATAGTGATCCATGGGGCACCATGATCATTTGGTCCGGCAACACGATATTCCAATCTGTATGTGATTCCTTCTAAGTATGTTGGTCCTTCTGGAGCTTCCCATTGAATGAATATCTCTGTATCAGATGATAATTCAGCTTCCGGTCTTCCTGGACGAGACGGTGTTTCTCCACTGATCATTCGGCAGCAAGTCTTATCAGTTCCATATTCATTTGTGGCTGAGCATACATATTCTCCAAGATCATAAGGAGCTGGATTATTAATAATTAAACGAGCAATGTTATTTTCTTGTTGAATTGTCACTCGGTCATTCGATTCCAAAATTTTTCCTTGGAAGTCCCAAGTAACTTTTGGAGCTGGGTTTGATGCAACAGAACATTCGAAAACAGCTGGCTGACTCTTACGAAGATAAACATCACGAAGACGAGATGTGAAGATTGGGGCAAATGCTGAAATATGAAAATGAGATAGTTCTAACTCGGAAAATACTTACTTCCATCCTCATTTTTCTTTGTGGCACTTGGAGTAACCTTTTCAATATCAGCCTTTATTCTCTCAATGGCAGTTGCTGACGGAGCTTTTTGAAGGAGTGTAGTCGAATGCTCATGAGATTTTGGTTCAAGTCCTTGAGTGGATTCACGAAGAATATCAGTGTAACGACGACGTTCGCGAACAGTAATATCACGATTACGTACTCCGAGGAATCCTTGTTTGACTGTTGGTGCTCCAACTCCGAATAACTCCTCACGATAGTTACGGACACGAGAGTTGAATGCAGCACCGCGAGCAGCCATAAGGTAAGTGTCTGGACCGATCTGTAACAATTCATTTGATAAAAACGCCACAAAAAATAAAATTTAACCTGATAATGTGAATCCCATGGACAGTCGTCAATATCATATCCTGGATGTCCAAAATCGTTGTCTTCCTTGTAGAATGCACTGGGACGGAGTTTATCAAGATCATCCAAGTTAACAGCTCTTCTGTTTTTATCCTTCTCGAGTCTTTCTTTTTCATCCTTAAAGTCATCATCTCCATCATGATCTTTTGGTTTCACTTGTTTCTTTCTATCATCCATAAATGCATCTTCATCATCAATCTCCGCAGCAAGCTCCCCTGGTGGAAGGAATCCTGGTTTTCCTCTTTTAGTGGCGATCAATACTTCCATTGAATGTTCTTGACGTGGACTGAGCATTACAGGACTCTTTGTTCCAGGAGTCGATCTACGCGGAGATTTTGGATTTGGACTGAGAGTTACGGCTGGAGAGGTAACTTTGATAAGACCAGAAGCGGATGTTGTGTCGATTGTGAGATCTGCTCCGTGGAGTCCTTCAAGGAAAAGTGGAGCTCCGACTGGGATGGATGGATCGTTTTCAGCGTCTTCTAGGATCTGAAAGTAAGAAATTGGATAAATGTTTCATGCTCAAATGAGTTTCGTTTCTGAATTTCCGTACTCTCAATTACTCCAGTGCAAGTGCGATGAGGTGCATTCAAAAAGTTCAAGCACATCTAAATACCTCGTCTATTCTCAATGCTTCAGGACGCTGTACATCCTCAACGATGCTCTCAGATTTGTTTTTTCGCGACAACTTGCCCGGCGTCTTGCCCACCTTTGCGGTGTTTTGTAATTTCTGCTCTATTTTACGATCAATGCAAGATATTTTAACACCGGGGGCATTATTTCCATTGGTGATTGGAACTCCATTTGTACGAAGAGATGGAGAAATATGCATAGTTGTTGAACGAGAAGGACTAACAGGACGTGGTAAATTGTCTGTTGAGTTCATTTCTGCAGGCTCAAAAATAGGTGAGAATATGAGAAAGAGATAAGAAAAGAGGACAAAGAACAGATTACTTTCAAAGATTGTGTAAACATATAAAAAGTTAAGAGATACTTTGCAGCTTTTCAAGTTTTCTAAACAAGTTTTGTAAAAAAAAAGTGCTAAGATAGCTGTGATAGGAGTTTTCCTTTTTCACATCGTCCTACAGTTATTAGTCAGAGAAAAGTGAATCAGTTTACTAAAGCAGTTTATTGAACAATTCGGGAGAAAAAGTTATTGTTGTGATGACTGAAATATTTCGAGTTGTAGGTGTCATGTTCTCAATTTCCCTCAAACAAAATCAGGTTCAATTCTCTAATTAAACTTTGAATTTTATATTTTTTCAGCTCTAACAATAGAAAAAAGAAAAAGAATCAATAAAATGGTAAGTTCTGCCACCTACGCAAAAAAGAGAAAAAGTAAAACAGTAACCTCATTTCATCCATCTCTTTCTCTTCTTTTTCTCAGTATCCCACCCATTTTTCTCTTCAACAAGTCAACCTTTTCTCTCACTCTTTCCGATTCAAACTGCGCGGATTTTGAAGAGCTTCTTCCACCTCCTTCTCCCTCTCTATTCCACAAAGTTTACTCTTTTTCATTCTGTCAGTTTGCTGACCTCCCCTCCCCACTTACTCATAAACGGGATATACTAGTTTGACATCTGCCATCTATTTTGAACTTTGTTTACCTTTTTCTTCAAATATCTCACCTTTTTATCTGCTTCTGGGAGTCCGGCAAGTACCGTGTCTGGATAAGTGACTTTGGCTGGAATTACAGTACCCTCTTGTGGTGGAACTGGAGATTTTTGAGGTGTTGATGGAGATGGAGTGGGTTTTGGAATAGTCTCTCTGATTGTCACTTCCGGAGTAAGGGTTGGAGTTGATGGTTCTGATGTTTCAACTTGGAAATCCTGAAAATGAAAGTAAAATTATTCAGTTAGTTCTAACTATTCGAGACATAATAACTCCTCAAGACAACAACGTTTTTGATATAGAAACCGGAAGAAGGATTGTAAAAACGGAAGTGTTGAGTTATGTGACTACATCTGAATCAAACTCATACGAATTACACAGAATAGAAAAGCCCCATTAAGTTAATGTCACATATGTTTCTCTTTTTTCTTTCGTCACCTTGGGAATCTCAAAATCTTCTAAACTAGCAAGGGATCCAGCAATTGATCCTTCTTCGGAGATATCTGACAATATTCGATTTGCAATTTCTTCCTCAATTTCTCTTCTTTCTCCTCTAATCATTCTAATTGGAACTTTTTGTGGTTGTGGCTGTTGTTGTTGTTGTTGTTGATCTCCATTTGATTGCTCAAGAATTGGAATATTTTGGTGAGTCTTTTCTTTTTTCGATCGAGATGGTGTTTCTCCTTTGTCTTGTGGAATTAACTTCCTCTTTTCCAAGTTCTGTGGAGCCATTGGTCTTCCGAATTCGTCCAAATAAATAGGATTTCCGTATTTATCAACGTAGAATGGAGGATCTTCGAGACTTGTTGGACGATGAGATGGATCGTTGAGGTAACGAGGATCTATTGGTCGGCCTGAATAGTTCTTAATTGAGTAACTGATTCTGAAGTTAACACCACGATATGAAAAAAACGTTTGTTTCGGTCTATTTTTTAGTGGTTCTTCTTAGAAAAGTTAGCATTTTTCTTACCGTATGGATCAACTGGAATTCGATGTGGTTGCTGTCCAGATGGTTGTTCGAATCGTCTCGCGTCGTGAACTGGTTGTGTCGGTCGTTGTGGTTGAGGTGGAATTGAAGGAGGATGTCTGAATTCAATCACGAATATTTTAGATTTATCTGATTCAAAATAATACCTGTATGGTCCTTCAAACCCTGTTCCTTCTGGAGAATCAAACGCGTCTCCTTCAATCAATTGTCCAAATTCGTCAATAAATGGAGGATTCTCTTTTCTTGGCTTTGGAACGTATTCAACTGTCGCTGGTGGTTTCTTTGGTTGAATTCTCAAGTAGTCGTAGATTTCAGCAGGACGTCGACCTTCTGGTGCTACAGGGGCATTTTGTTGTGCTCTTGCCGTTGCAGGACCAAGAATCGCTTCAAGAATCTGCTCGGACGGTGTCTGTTGAACGAACACACGACGTTCCTGGAAATTATAAATGAATTTTTAAAATGACAGAGATTTGAAAAAAAAAACTCGAAACTCTTTTCTCTCTGCGCAGCTGAGTAGGCATAGAGAGAAAAGTGAAGTTGCAGTGTGTATGAATGTTGTGTGCTCTTTCTTTCTCTTTCTCGGATTCACTTTCGGAGGTAAGTACACACAATGGACCGTATGGATCAATCCAACTTACCAGCCATTTGTGTTGATATTTGAATTCTCTCAATGTGTCAGCGGATAATGGCTCATTCTTCAACTTTTCATCATTTATCCATGGATGATCCAATGCTTCATCTACAGTCAAACGATGAGCTGGAATCTCTAGAAGCAATTTTTGAACGAAATCTCCTGCATCGTAAGAAAAGTTTCCAAGTGGAGATGTATCGAATTTACAACGATCAACGTTTGAAAGTGTCTCGTTATCATTATCACCATGGAAGGGAGAAAGACCAGTTAACCTGAAATTAATTATAATAACTTACATACATATTTTTTGAAGAAATATATTTAACTTACAAAACATAAGTCAAGACTCCAGTACTCCACATGTCAGTTGACAAAGTTAATGGATAACTTCTGACGATTTCCGGGCTCACGAATTCTGGAGACCCTTTGATTTCTCCAGTAATCAATCCACGAAGAAGCCTTCTTGCTTGCCCAAAATCTGCCAATTTCAGCTTATCATCTTGAAGAAGAATAGTCTCTGGGCGAAGATCCAAATGAGCGATTCTCATATCATGCATATGTTTGAGGGCAAGAAGCAATTGTCGAACGAATACACGAACACATGTTTCCCGATTAATTCCTTTTGGTTCAGCAATTGAAACTCCTGGATGTGCAAGACTTGATAGTCCGTCTATTGTTGAATTCGCACTGAAACTTATTGTTTTTATTAGACACACTTGTTTTTTGATTTCATCTCTTTTTCATATTTGCATCTTTCGCCATTATGATATTTTCTATCTCTACAGTGAACTCACCAGCTAATTGTAAACCTAACCATTATACTACGAAATCATGAAAACTCAGAAACGGGACGTCGACTATAGTATCCGCTATGTTCTTTCTGCCATGACTCTTATCTTTCTTTATCTTTCCTCAAATTTTTTCCCTATCATATCTTTTCATCTTTTTTCTTGTTGGACCTTCCAAAACCCATTGGCAACTGAGAGAGCAACTCCAAGTTTTTATCTCTGAGCCTAATTGAAAGAGCATAAAAGATGAAGAGATTTAGAGAAAGAAGAGAAGAAAACATCTTGTCATTGTAATAAGTGAGAGAGTATAGAAATCTTCAGAGGAATGTGAGAGATTTTTGAGAAAATGGGGAGCAGAATGTTTCGAAATAAGAACTATCAGGAGCTTCATTCCAGTTGATACTCCAGAGGGAAAGAGTTGGAACGCTAGGTGTTGAAACTTCTAACCTTGGCAGATAAGAACTGGTAATGCAATCGTAATAGAGAATTTCATTAATTTTCTAGTACACGATTAATTTTTGTGTATTTAGTTTCAATTTTTCAAGTAGCTGTTGTTATAATTGACAATAGAGCTAAACAAAATAAGGCTAAGTCCATTTGGAATGTTTCCTATTCTTGGCACAAATAGTATTTTATCTTACCATTCATCATCTTCCACTAAACGGAACATTAGGATGAAGAAAAAAGAAATCTTAGAAATTTCGCAAACTTTAGGTCATAAAATCGGAAGAGTTCAAGCTTTTTCACAACAGCATGACACCAACATATTGAAATAATTTCATTTAGTTTTTCAATGGAATCTCTCGCTCAGAAAATAAGAATCGGTAATAAAATTGGGCTCTCCGGTTGCGCACAAACACTCCCACATCTGTTTTTATTCCAATTTTACACTCATTTCAAATGATGCAGCTGATGTAACGAGACGACGTTCGCTTCGACCCAGATTATTTTATTTTATTCAATTGGTGTGATACTGCCAACTGGCTCCACTTTCTTCTTCTTGGTTGTGGTTTGGTTTTACGTTTTTATTTGAATATGAGATAACAAAGAGCCGAGTTTATTTTCATTCTGCTTAGACTTTTACGTCAGTTTCTCTATGTTCCTTTTTCATTTATGTTCCTTTTCCATTGTTTTCTTCACGAAACGCTTGACGACATGCTCATTTCTGAGTTTCATTAAATGCACCTATTTGTTAACAAGTATATCAGAACATTATTGTCTAATAGAAACCAACATCTTCCATACAACTTCCTATTATTTCTTTTTTAGTCTTGAAGCGAGTTCATTTTCAATTTGACCCCAAAGACCTAAATAAAAATCTCTCGATAAGTTTTCTAACGCCGACTTTACAAAGGTTCATCCTATCATTTTTTCTCCAGTTTTTAACTTTTCGAAATAAAAATAAACCCACTTTTCAAATACAACCAATGCCAATTTCTCATCTCTAAGCACTCGATGCATTTGTACAACACCTGGATGATCCAATGAATTATGGATATCCACGTGTCGAAGTAATGCATCATCAATTGGTCTCAATTGAGCCAAAAATTCGCGTCCCGTTGCTTTTTCGCTGACTCGAAACGGTGCTCCTTCGGCAGCCAATCTGCAATTTACCACCAGCGTTAGATAAGGGGAAACTAAAAAGGGAATAACTAGAAAATAAGTCTAACTTCTCTTAGATAGATCAATCTTTCCTAACCTAGCGTTAACTTATTTTTAATCATAATAAATCTTAAATAGATTTTTAATAACTTGGACACGGGACGCTGGTGGTAATTGCAGTTAGCTGACCGAAAACAACGATATCAACTTCAAAATGAAGAGCCCCCGCATGTTTATTTTCTTTTCGTTTCCTTTTTTTAGCCAGCATTTTCCCCCAGATTTCTTGAATTCTTTTTCATTTTCTCAGAAGTGCTCCTTCATGATTTATTCTTCAGAATTTCAGATGATACCACCATATCGAAATTGAGCCGAAACCAGCGTTGCCAAAGGAGGAGAAGAAGAAGAAGTTTTTCTGTAATTTTTTGAGTGATAATCTGATTTTGTATTGAATAAATAATCAGTCAAGAGCACTTCCAAGAGAATTCAAGAAATCATAAAAAACGACTCGCTGAAAGAAAGAAACACGAAAAGAAAAAGAAACAAAAAGAGAGGCCGATCGTTGTTGAGCAGCCGCCGAAAGACAACGTATCACCGGGACACAAAGACATATTGGACAAAATCAGAATGAGTTTTCAACATTGATACCATAATGTTGACCCATTTAACTGATTCAAAGTGCTAAATAATGAGAGTTAGTGCTGTATTTGACGTGGACATGACGTGGACACAGGGTGGGAATAGTTAGTCAATCTTTATTTTTGATTGAAACGGGGAAAGAAAGAAAAAAAAAAGTGATATGATCGCTGAAAAGAAAAAAAAAGAAAATCGGGCAATTGAATTGAGCAAAATGGGGGTAATTGGGTTGGTCATTGGGCACTGATGATTGATATCATTTTGAATATTCACAAGACAATTGGGCACTTTGTCAGGTGATATTCAAATGAATGGGTTGATGGGCTAGGCGAAATTAACTACCGGATAAAACTTAAAAAGAGATTTAAAAATAATTGAACTGAGCGAAGTTTCGAATCGATTTCGTATGTGAACAGCATGGGATTTCACTACTGGGTGGGGTTTAAGAGTCTCACTGGAAAACATTTAAAAATGGGATTGGAGGGGTCTAAATATAAACCGGTATAAGTGACAAATTATAAAGGAAATAGGAAGATTACTGTAACTTTTATGACTTTTTTACAGAATAAAAATGTTCGATGATTGGGCACTTCATCTTCAATTTTCGTTCCAAATATAACGTTTTTCTTCGAGAAAAAGTCATTGAAATTACAGAAAGATTACAATAAAAACAATTTCAGAATATTGAGAGAGCAAAAAACAAAACAAAAAACACTTGATCTTGATACATATAGTTTTTGAGTTTGGGATATTTCTTTTTTTCCGGAATTTTTGAATTACTTTTCGTCTTTTTCCGAGATTTCGTAGAGTTCTCGGACTCGTCGAGATTCGATTGTCACACGTCGGCGTGGAATTTCGACGTCATTGTAGTCTCCTTCGGCTGAAAATAGGGACAGAGTTATTCATAGAACAAATTTAATTGCTTCTATTTTTAATTCGCTTGGAAAGAAAATATTTTAAGGATACCCTAATTAAATTTATGAATGGAAGATCATGCGAAATTCATACATCTTATATTGAACCTTTTTTGTTAGTTCAACTTTAAATGAATTTCAAAAGCTTTTTGAAAACATTTTCTCACCTTCAACTGTAACAGTACACGAAGTAGTTGCCTGTCCAGCATCGTTAACGGCTACACATGAATAGATTCCAGAGTCCCTCCACATTGGATCATTAATGATCAAGGAGCACAAATAAGGTCCATCTTGAACAAATTTGATTCGAGAAGACTCAACAATTGGACGCCATTCCTAGAATTTGATTAGTTAATAATCTGAGTTTGAACTTTATTCTATTCTTACTTTCATCCATTTTAATTCTGGGAATGGTTCTCCTTCCACTCTGACGTCTAATCTCATTGGCTGAGCCGATGAGAATGTCTTATTTACGAGCGGTTGAATGAAACTTGGTCGATCTGAATATATTTTATTTTTATTTTTGCCTCTGATAATCTCGAATTTCTTACTGGCAAGTTCAACAAGAATATTTTGTTGGGCTTCTCCATATTCATTCTTTGCAAAACATTGGTATTGTCCAACATTTTCTTTTGAGAATCCAGTGATTGCAAGAGTTGTTTCCGTTCCTCCATAAGTATAAACTTTGCATTTTGATGTTGGTGATGACGTGTCAATATCCCATCCACGGAATTTCCATTTAATATCTGGATCTGGGAATCCAGAAACGTTCAAAATGATTGTCAATGTATCATTCTCAGCACAATATCGTTTCTCAACAACTCCTGGAGAGAACCATGGAGCACATGCATATTGTTCCGAATATTTCAAATCGAGAGCTCTTTCTGCATATGGATCAAGAAGTGGAATGACTTTGTTTGTTCTTCTATCAAATACTGGTTGTGGTGGAGCCATAAGTCTTGATGGTGGTGATGCTGGTGATGGATCAGAGATTCCATAGATATTCTCAGCTCGAACACGGAATTGATACGATTTTCCAAGTTCCAAATTACGTACTTTGCATACTGGCTCTGGGATATTGTAATCCAAAAGAGTCCATTCTTTTTCTGGAAGTTCTCTGATCTCGATGACATATGTTACTTGTGGATAACGTGGTGGAGCTCTCTTTGTTGGAATCCATGAAAGAGTAAGGAAATGTCCAGTGACTTCTTTAATGAATGGTCCACGATCTGGTGGAGTTGGAAGACTGGCGGTGTTGAGTTTCTTGAATCCATATTCTTCAGTCAAATATGGAGTTACATCAATTTCTCCGTTGAATTTGATATTGTCAAGGAATGGAACAGTTACATCAAGAACTGCTGATGAGCTGGCACTTCCATGAGAATTCTTTGCTACGGCTACATATTCTCCTGCATCTTCAAGAGTTGTATCTAAGATAATAAGAGCATGAGATCCTCCTCCACATGATTGAATCTTGATTCTTCCTCCCGGAATAATCTTCTTTCCATTATGGAACCATTCAACTTCTGGAGCTGGATGACCAACAACAAGACAATCAAAGATAGTTGGCATATGATTAAAGACGTGCTTGTTCTTTAATTGACGAACGAATCCTGGTGGGAATGGCATACCTCCTCTGGAATAATTTTAAATTCTGATTCCATAAATTACTTATGAATCTTCTTACCTATCATCAGCATCAGCTACATGTCTTGGACGGATAATATTCAATGATCCTTCAGTTTTAGCTGATCCTAGTTTATTAGTAGCTTCCAATGAATAATCTCCTTCATCTTCTGGTGATGCATTTACAATCACTAAATGATGAATTCCTCTTTCATCAGTGAAAATGACACGTTTTCCATCAGGTCCATCTCCAATTATTTCTTGTCCATCCTTATACCATTTAACAGTTGGAGTTGGAATTCCAGTTGCACAAACAATCATCTCAACTACATTTCCCTGAAAACACCGGAAGTATTTTTGACGTCGACATCAATTTTGTTTCTTCTCTCACTTTTTTTAGATTTCGAAAGAAAGTAAATTTGGAAACTAGTCATAAATTTCTTCAATTCTTGAGGGGGGACTTGGTCTCTCCATTATCCATTGTGGTGCTCAATTGAGCAAAAAGTGAATGATTCATCCAATGTCTCGCCCTCTCAAAAACTCACTTTTTACGTTAAATTTCACACCTCTTTGGATTCTCAAGAGAGAAAAGGGGGGTCACCCCGTCATACTTTTGTTTGTTGATTTGAGAAGATCAACCGTTTTTTTTTATTCGATCGAGAAATGATTCATTTGTGTGTATTTTAAAGGGAGGGGCTCTCTCGAATAAAATAGACTTCTAGGCGTCAAAACTTTGTCATAATATGAAACTCTCTTTTCAATTTCAAGAAAAAATGATTTTCGAATGTTCTCTAAACTCTGTTTTATTGTAACTCAAAAGTTGTTCTTTCGTTAGCTTTATCAGTGTAAATATGTGTCTTCTCACTTCTTTTTTTTTGGTTTTTGCGCGTGAAATGGATTGAGAATTATTGTGTGAAGAAAAAGTGGTAAAGACTTTAGGATCATAATCTTAGAAACAAACAGTACATGACGTCCAATTGCATGTTTTCTCATTGTTTCTACTAGCTTCTCGGTGCTACTAGTCCTCTAAAATATCTCACATTTTTTCATTTTTTACCTGATATCTATCAGTTTTTGTTGATCTAGAACTCTCTGAAAGATGTTCACGGATATGATGCTCACAAATTTAATCTAGGCTCACAAATTTAATCATAATTACTTTGCAGAAAAAATTTAAGCTCTTCAAAAATGAATTTTCGGTTCCAAAGTGCAAAAATTTTCGTAATTTGCACCTCGTTTTTCTTGCCACACGTGACATTTCCTGTGTATTTTTTCGGAGATAACAGCACTCAAAAAAGTTGCGTCAAAGGGGTTTAGAAATAAGAAGAAGAAGAACTCTTTGAACACAAAACTAGACTTCAAAACAAGCTTTCTTTTTTCTCTTTCTCTCTTCTTCTTTTTCTTTATCAATTCGTCTCAATCACTTTTGTCGTTTTTGTGTTTGGCTATTAGATAGAAAGATTATCATCAATTGTGCATTTGTGCATGGTCAGTTGGCGACATATTGGCGCGATATTTCTAGATTTCTCTCTCTCTCTCTCTCTCTCTCTCTCTCTCTCTCTCTCTCTCTCTCTCTCTCCCTCTCTCTCTTTCTGTTTTTTGTTGTTACCTCGTGAATACTCATATTGTACAATCCACGACGGATTCTTGGTTTACACTCTTCTGGTTCTCCATTTCCTTCTGGAAGTGGGCGGGATCCAATTGTGCGGTCTCCTGAAACAAACTTGATTTTCGATGAACTCAAATTTCTTTTTTCTTAAACACTCGTATTTCTTTTTTATCCATGTTATTTTTAAACTTAAAGAAATCTGATTCCATTCGTTTTCAGTGTCAATATTCCTTAAAATCTCTATGATACGGTGACATGAGCTACTACTTCATGACTCTTTTTCTAACATCACTTCTTTCTACTTTTGGTCTTCAAATTCCGCCTACAACGTTTCCAAATTGCCCAAAAGTGAGTTCTCTATTATTCATCGAAATGACCTTTTCGTCTCTTTTTAAAGGGATGGCATCATGATGAACCTGGACGAACATGTTATCATTTGGCACGTAGACGAATGAGATTAACAGAAGCTCATTCATATTGTCATAAATTACTTTCTGATGGTACCGCCCATGTTTTGAGAGTTGAATGTGGAGGAGAGAATGATTATATAAGTGGAATGGTAAAAGGACATTCGGATAAAGTATGGATTGATGCTCGAGCACGTTTCGATATTGTTGATGGCTCTGCTGGTTTATTTGGACCTGGATTTGTTTATCGATGGCCTAATGGAAAAATAGTTCGATATTCGAATTGGGAAAATGGAAATGGTTTAGAAGAGATTGGAACCTCTAATAAATGTGTTACAATCAAGAATGATGGACATTGGATAAATGCTAATTGCTCTTCAACTGCTGCAGTTATTTGTGAAAAGAAACTTCATAGACCTTATTCGAAATTTTGTCCAAAACATTGGGTTTATAACAAGGAAACTCAATCATGTTATCGCACAATTTCAAAGACAAATATGACGATTTTAGAAGCTGATAACAAATGTTTCGATTACGGTTTGTTTTTTTTTGGAAACAGGAAATCGAAAAAATAATATTTCAGGTTTTGAACATCGTCAAGATGCAATGCTGACAAGTATCGGAAATGAAGATGAAAATCAATTCGTGATGAATTTAGCAAAAGAAAAAGATGCAAATTTTGAATTTATTTATCTTGGAGGCTATGGACGGTCTAGAAATGGAAACAAATGGCATTGGATGGATGGTAAGTTTTGACCGCCGATTATGTTTTCAGCTTTAAATTTTCTATTCTCAGGATCAGAATTCAGTTATATGAATTGGGATCGTGGAATGCCTTTTGGAAGAAGAGCTCTAGCAGTTCTTGTCATGAATAAAAGAGGAAAATGGATCAATCACTACGCTGATAAAATATTATCACAGTATAATGCTGTGGCAGTTTGCAAGTTCAAAAGTTGATTTCTTCAGTTTTTATCAACATAGTTTGTCTCTTTTTTAGTCATTGCCCAGCCACTTTCTTTGTTATTTTCCCCCCGTTGTTCAGAAATCTCATTTCTCTTCTCGATCTCTACATTTGAATTCTCTTTCTTTTCGAATAAACATGTTTCTATTTTCTTACCTTCAATCACAAGTTCAGCCTTTGTTGAAGCAGTTCCATGTTCATTTGTGGCAACACATCTGAAGTATCCTTCACTCAAGAATGTGACATCAGAGATAATTAGTCGTTGAGTTCCATCAGCAGCTGATTCCATTTTATATTTATCATCAGAAAATAATTCAAGACCATCCTTGAGCCATTTAATTGATGGGAATGGATTTCCGAATGGAAGACATTCGAAAGTTACAGACTCTCCTGGTTTAGCACGACGAATTGTCAATGGAACTGTAAATCCTGGAGCCTTTCCTTCACGAATAGATGAGTCAATGTCGCGTGGTTTACGGTCTCCACCTGAAAGAAGAAAACATTTTATCAGAAATTCTCAACAAGAATGAGAAACTTACGAATAACATTAACATCGCATGATGTTCTAGCAGATCCATAAGTATTCTCAGCAACACATCTATATCCTCCGGCATCTTGACGAGTGGCTGAATCAACAACCAATTCACAAACACCATCTGGAGATTCAATGAGTTGAAGACGTCCGTATGGGAATACACGTTCTCCGTCCTTAAACCATTTGATTGTTGGCTTTGGATCTCCACTGAACTTGCAACGAAGACGGAAACCTTGTTTCTCCGGAATCTGAAATTAAACTGAATTAGCTTATATTCCTTTTAATATGAGCATACTCTGATATTCTCAAGTGGTTCGATGAGTTTTGGTGCCTTGTTAGCATCAAATACATCTCTATCAGCTGATCTTCTAGCTCCACTATCTCTTGGAAGCTTCTTAACTGTAGCAGTTCCTTTGTCTTGTGCAGTTCCAGATGGATTGGTAGCAATGACACGGTAGATACCATCATCATCATAAACACAAGATGGAATCAACAATGTAGCAATACCATCTGGAGAGAGACTGATTTGAATTCTATCTGAAGGCGTCACAATGGCTCCATCCTTGTACCAAGTCATCTCGGGAAGTGGACTGGCATCAACCTTGCACTCCAATTTCAATGGTTGTCCTTCAGTTGTACGAACGTCTCCCATTTTCAATGTGAATCTTGGTGGTTGACTAGCTGTCACAACTCCAGATCCAAGGCCATCATCCATGCGAACAAATGATTTCGTAGTAGCACTTCCATTCTCATTTGTAGCAACACAACGATAAGTTCCCTCATCGTGTACAGTGGAATTCTTGATTCTAAGTTGATAAACTCCCTTACTTGCTTCATTTGACCATTCGAATCTTGAATCCTCAATCAGTGGACCTCCATCCTTTGACCATTTGACAGATGGATTTGGAAGACCAGTGACCTTACATTCCAAATCAATAACATTTCCAAGAGAAACACTCATATCAGACAATTCGAGAATGAACTTTGGTGGTTTTCCTTCATCCATTTTTGGTTTTTCAGTCTTTCCAAGAGCCATTTGTACGTGAGCAGTAGCTTGCGTCTTAGCCTTTCCATGAGCATTTTCAGCTTCACAACGATATATTCCTTCGTCACTCATTGTTGATTCCTTTACAGTGAGTGAGCATGTACCATCTGGAGATGTTTCCACAATAGTTCTTGGTCCATTCCGAACGAGTTGTCCGTTTCTATACCACTTGATCTCTGGGAATGGATCTCCGGTTACAGCACATTTCAATGTGAAAGTATCTCCACGATCAGCCCACAAATCGACCAATCCTTTAGTGAAGAACGGTTCTTCTCCTTCCTTTTTGATTTCTTGTTTTGGAACCTTTACGTTGACACTGCAGCTTGTATTGATTGTTCCATGAGCGTTTGTGGCAACGCAACGATAAGCTCCAATATCAGATTCGGTACTGTCGTTGATAGCAAGAGAAGCAGTTCCATCTTCTTCATATTGAATAGAAATTCTGGAGTCAGCACGAATTGGAAGTCCATCCTTGTACCAAACAACTGAAGCTCTTGGAATGGCATCAACTTTGCAGGAAAGTCTGATCGGTTGACCTCCATTAACAGTCTTGTCTTCCAGTGGTGGATTGATTCTTGGAGCATATTCCTTCTTCTTTGATTCTTCAACATGCTCAATGATTTCAACTTGATAAGTAGCTTGCGTTTCAGCTTGTCCCAATTCATTGACGGCTACACACATGTACACTCCAATATCAGATTCTTCGAAAGGTGAAATCTTGATACGACAGGCTCCGTCGACGGTGTTTCTGATCTCGGTGTGAACACTGTGTTCAATTTTCTTTCCATCCTTGAACCATGTGATTTCAGCAGTTGGATTAGCATCAACATGACATTCAATGAACATTGGATCTCCAACTGGAATTCTTCTATCCCAAAGTGGAACATTGAATCTTGGTGGATAACGAAGATCATCTCTCATTCCACCATCATGATCTGGTCCTTGCGAGAATTCACAAACTGTTTCATCAGTTCCATTTTCATTCTTTGCAATACATTTCAATGTTCCATAATCTTCTTCACGGACATCACGAATTGTAAGGCAATAATTACCATCAGCCATATCATCAAGAGTCACTCTATCATCAAAGATAAGTGGGTTTCCATTCAGGAACCATTGAAGTGTTGGTTTTGGAAGGCCACGTACTTTAATGTTGAATTCTTTTTTGTCTCCTGGAAGAGCAGCTCCAGATCTTAATGGAATCACAAACTTTGGCTTGGATGGTTGTTCTCCTGGTTCAGAAACGGTCACCTTACAATCGCTTGTTGCACTTCCATATCCATTCTCTGCTGTGACACGGTATTGTCCAATATCACTCTTCTTCGCTGAACGAATTCTCAAAGTAGCAGTTCCATCAAGAGCAACTCTCATTGTGGTTCTATCATCCTTCTGAAGTACAACGCCATCTTTCTCCCAAACAATTTCTGGGAAAGGTTCTCCACCGACAATACATTGAAGAGTGAGCATATCTCCTTCCTCAACTTCAGTGTCTTTGAGTGGCGAAAGGAAGTTGGCTCCAGATGTTGGTTCGGATGGTTTCGAAGCCTTGACATGAACAACAGATCCACTATAGACTTCTCCCTTGTCATTTCCAAGAACCACACGGTATGCTCCTCCATCAGACTTCTTAGATGATGGAATAGTGAGAGAGAATTCACCAGATTCTGGTTTTTCTTGGAATTTAAATCCATCAGCATCTGGTTTTAACTCCTGTCCGTTCTTGTACCATTTGACAACCTTTGGAGTTCCTTCAACCTTGACCTTAAGTTCAACTGGCTGTGATTCTTCAACATCAACATCCTTCAATCCATCAACAATCTTCAGAATATTTGGTTTGACTACTGTCAAAGCAGCAGAAGAATCACAATCTCCAGCTGCATTCGAAAGGACAACCTTATAATCAGCACCATCATCCAATTGAGCACGATTGATAGCAAGTTCATACTTCTTTGGTCCAATCTTCTTAGCTTCCAAATGAATGTTTGGTTTGATCTCTTGTCCATTCTTATACCATTTGACTTGTCTAACTGGAGCACTGACTTCAACCTTGAAGACGTCGTCGTCTCCTTCTGGGACTTCGATGTTTTCAAGACCTCGGACAATTTCTGGTTTCTCGTCAACTTCTCCTTTAGCATCACTCTTGGCTTTTCCACTTTCATTGATCACTTCGACAGTGTATTCTCCAGCATCTTTAAGATCAGCTGATGGAATTGTCAATCTGTACGTGGTATCATCAATTTTCTCAATAATTGCATTGGCTCCAGCAGTGATAACATTTGCATCTTTGAGCCATCTGACGTCTTCTGGTTCTCCTTGAATCTTGACTTCGAACACCATTTTGGCTCCCTTGGCAACAACTTGATCTTCCAATCCTTTAACAATCTTACAAAGTCCAGCTTTAGCCTTCTTCACAGTCAATTGAGCAGATGAATCCGCTTCTCCAGCAGTATTCTCCAACACAATCTTGTAAGTTGCTGCATCATCACGGACTGCATTCTTGATGACAAGTTGATATTTGGTATCAGTCTTCTGTTCAATTACAAATCGTGCATCTGGTTTGATCTCTTGACCATTCTTGTACCATTTCACAGTTCTTGGTTTTGTGTTTGTTTCAACAGAGAACTCAGCATTCTCTCCTTCGGTGATTGCTTGATCTTTCAATGGTTTCAAGAACGTGATCTTTGGTTCCACAGTGATCTTTCCACTGCTGTTTGCGGATCCTGCTTCGTTGGCAACTTCGACCTTATAGTCACCAGTATCTTCAACGACGCTTGATGGAATTTCAAGAACATACTTGTTATCATCAATCTTGTTAATTTTGATGTTTTTGGCTGCAGCACCAGTCAATTCTTTTCCGTTCTTATACCATTTAACAGTCTTTGGCGATCCAGATGTTTCAATTTCTAATTTGATTGGAGATCCGATTGGAACCACTTGATCCTCAAGACCCTTGATAATTTTTGGTTCCTCAGCTGGCAGTTTAACAGTCAATGCACAGAATGAATCAGCTGTATTTCCATCTTCATCAGTCAAAACAACCTTATATTTAGCGGCATCATCATCTCCAGCATCTGGAATAACCAATTGTGGTTTCTTGTCTCCATCACTTCCAATTTGTGCTTTGTCGTTTGGAGTGATCTCTTTTCCATTCTTATACCACTTGATCTCTTTTGGTTTTTTATTAGTTTCGACCTCAAGAATGACCTTTTTGCCTTTTGGAACTTCCGTATCTTCAAGTTCTTTTACAATTGAAATTCCAGGAAGTTTTACAGTAAGAGCAGCAGAAGAATCGGCATCTCCAGCATCATTCGAAACAACAACCTTATAATCGGCAGTGTCATCGAGTTGAGCATTTGGAATTTCAAGAGAATATGATCCATCTCCATTATCCTTAGTCTTAGCGTCTGGAATCTCTTTTCCGTTTTTGTACCATTTAACTTGCTTGACTGGTCCCTTGACCTTCACATTAAATGTGGCTGTATCTCCTTGTTTGACAGTAGTTGGTACCAATCCGGAGACAATCTCTGGCTTGACCTTATATTTTCCGTCATCAGCAAGTTTAACTGTGAGGGCAGCAGATGAATCAGCATCACCAGCGTCATTGGAAACAACTACCTTGTAGTCAGCTCCGTCGTCAACTTGAGCATTTGGAATTTCAAGAGAATATGATCCATCTCCATTATCCTTTGCTTTGGCGTCTGGGATTTCTTTCCCATTCTTGTACCATTTTACTCCCTTGACTGGTCCTTTAACCTTGACATTGAATGTAGCAGTTTCTCCTTGTTTCACTGTTGTTGGAACCAATCCAGAAACGATTTCCGGCTTGGCACTCACATTTACTTTAGCTTTCGATTCAATTTCTCCAGCTTCATTAGCAGCAGTGACACTATACTCTCCAACATCTTTGTCTTGGAAGTCTGGGACAGTGAGACGATATTTTCCGTTTCCGAGATCTTCAACTTTGCCATCCTTGATTTCATCTCCGTTCTTATACCATTTCACATCCTTTGGTTTTCCTTCAATTTCAACTTCTAATACCAATGGAGTTCCCTTTGGAACTGATTGATCAGCCAGTCCTTTTTTGAATGATGGCAGACTGATCTTTTCAGCAGCTTTCGAGACAGTTACAGTAGCAGAAGATTCAACAGAAAGTGAATCAGTTGAGAGAACAACACGATATGAACCAGAGTCAGAAAGCTCTCCACTTTCAATTTCTAATTTGTATTCTGATTCTGTGACTTGTACGATCTTTGTTGTCTTTGAACTGCTAACAGTTTCCGATCCCTTGTACCATTTGACAGTCTTTGGTTTTCCTTCAACTTCTACCGAAAGACGAATTCTGGTTCCTTGAGTGACAGAAACATCAGAAAGTCCCTTCTTGATCTTGAGAGTTTCAGCTGGAATGACAGTAAGTGGAGCCTTGCTGTTAGCAACTCCGGCGTCATTTGATACTTCAACGCGATAGTTTCCTTGATCATCTGTTTTTGATTCTTCAATGACAAGCTTCTGTGTTCCATCTTCAGTTGATTCGAAGTGAACTCTCTTGTCTTCTTTCAATTCAGTACCATCTTTGAACCATTTTACATCCGGCTTAGTTCCCGAAACCTTGCATTCGAATTTAGCAGTTTCAGTCTCCTTGACTTGAATGGCTGATAATTCTTTGAAGAATCCTGGAGCAACTTGAGCTGGTTCTTTGACAGTGAGAGTGACGTCACTCCAGACATCACCGAATTCGTTTGAAGCTTCACATCTGTATTCATCCATATCGCTAAGTTGGGCATTAGTAACGGTAAGTCTTTGAGTTCCATCATCCAAGTTTTCAATCTTGATCTTATCAGAAGGCTTAATTTCTTCTCCATTTTTGTACCATTTGACAGTTGGCTTTGGTTTTCCAGAAATCTTTCCTTCAAGAACTCCAGTTTCTCCAACAGTAACAACAGCTGGTTTAACTGGTTGCAAGAAGTCTGGAGCTTCTCCATCAATCTTTGGAGCTCCTTCCAATGTAATAATGATTGGTCCTTCAGTCCAAGCGCTTCCATATTCATTTTCAGCTTCACAACGATATTCTCCAGCATCAGACTGGGTGACATTGTCGAAGGTGAGAGTCAATGTTCCATCATCCTTGTGTTCAGCACGAACTCTGGCAGACATCTCAACTTCTTTTCCTTCCTTTGTCCATTTGATCTTTGGTCGTGGTTCTCCCTTTACCTTGCACTTAAGAATGGCTTGTTGTTTCTCTGTAACAGTACAAGAACGGAGAAGTTCGACAAATTCTGGAGCTCCTCGTCCGCTGTCGGTTTTGGTAGAAGCAGTTTCTGGAAAGAATTTGTTTTAGGAAAGTAAAAAGAAACATTCAAACTAAAAAGGGTGAGATGCTAAGTGCTACACTACATGCAAATACTAAATTACCTCCGACAGTTTCCAACTGTCCAATTTCTTCCAGTTGTCCACTTTCATCAGTAACATGCTCTTCAACTTTTGAGGCAAATTGAATCTTCAAATCTGCTTTAGTATCAGCCTTTCCTGCAATGTTGACAGCTTCACAACGATAGGCACCAACATCTTCTTTTTTAGCATTTTGGATAGTCAATTTGATGTTTCCATCTTCCAATACTTCCAACTGCATGTGTTGTCCAATCTCCACTGGCTGATCATTTTTGAAGAATTTGATTTGTGGATGAGACTCTTTGTTAACTTTGCATTCGAGAACAACAGTATCTCCTTCAACAGCGAATGTCTCTTTGAGTGGTTCAATGAACAATGGTTTGACTTCTTCAGCTGTTTGTTTCTCAAATGAATACTTTGGAACTTTAAGTTCTCCAACTGTTTCATCCTTTCCAGCTTTGTTTGTTGCTTGACATGTGTATTTGCCAAAATCAGCAGTGTTAGTATCTTTAATAACGAGTGTATGAGAACCATTTTCTCCTTTCTTTTCAATAACATGTTGATTATCAATCGCAACTGGAGCTCCATCCTTGAACCATTTCACCTCTGGTTCTGGTTTTCCTTCGACTCTTACTTCTAATTCAACTGGCTTTCCTTGTTCTACTTCATATGGCTTCAATCCTTGAACGAACAATGGAGCTTCGATTTCTTCTTGAACAGCCATATTTGCAGTTGTCTTTGCTTCTCCAGCTTCATTTGTTGCCTTACAAGTGTAAACTCCAACATCTTCTCCTCTTGCTTGTTTAATTGTGAGTGTATGATGTCCTGATCCTTCATCCTTCGCAAAAATGTGGGAGTTTTCGATATTGATTGGCTTATCGTCTTTGAACCATTCAACTTTAGGAGCTGGAGTACCAATGACAGTGACTTTCAAATCAAGAGTCTCTTGTTCTCGGACTTCTAAAGGTCTCAATTTTTGAGTGAATTCCGGTGGAATGGAATCTCTGATGATACCGAAGTTGGCAGTTGTCAGAGCTTCTCCAGCTTCATTTCTAGCACGGCAGGAATAAATTCCAACATCTCCTTGCCTGGCGTCATTGACTGTCAATGTGAAACTTCCAACAGCCGTTTGCTTTTGAATAACATGGACATTGTCAATATTAATTGGAGTATCATCCTTGAACCACTCGACAGCAGGTTCTGGTTTTCCAACAACTTTCACGGAAAGTGTGATTGATTCCTTCTCCTTCACTTCAACTGGTGTAAGTTTTTCAATAAATTCTGGTGGAACCAAATCTTTGACGACGGCGAAATTGGCTTCCGTATTGGCTTGTCCTGCTGGGTTGGTAGCACGACATCCATATTTTCCAGAATCTTCAATCCTTGCATCCTTGATAGTAATGGAATAGTTTCCGGATCCTTCAACTTTAGCGATGACGTGGCTAGAGTCAGTTTGAACTGGTTGTCCATCTTTAAGCCATTCAACACTTGGCTCTGGAACTCCTTTGACTGTAACTGACAAAGTGGCAGTTTCATTGATTTTCACTTCAGTTGTCACAAGTTCCTTGACAAATGTTGGTTTCTCAAGAGCTTGGGTAACCTCAGCTTCAGCCGATGATTCAGCAGTTCCAGCTGGATTCGTGGCTTTAGCAGTGTATTTTCCAGCATCAGTTGTCTCAGCTTGTTTAACAACCAAAGTGAAAACCCCAGTCTCTGGATTCTTTTTGATTTCATGATTTCCATCTTCACTGACTGGTTTATTATCCTTGAACCACTCAACATCTGGAGCACTTCCACCAACTTTCACTTCCATTTTAATCTCTTCTTTCTCTTTAACACTTGTCTTCTTCAATCCTTGTTCGAATACTGGTGCTTCTACCTTCGTTGTAACCTTTGATGTTGTCGTAGCAGTTCCAATTGAGTTTGTGGCAACAGCCTTATAAGCGACAATATCTTCTTTTGTCACTTGATTGACAACCATCCTCCAATGTGTGTTCGTTTGATCATGTTCGATAGCAATTCTGCTAGAAGACGTGATCTTCGTTTCAACTTTTGTTGTTTCAGAGAACGAATAGAAATCTACATGAGGTTGTGGAGATCCCTTGACAGAGCACGAAAGAATCAATTTTTCTCCTATTGAAAGTTCCTTATTCTGGAGTTCCTTGGTGAACACTGGTGCTTCGCCTGGAAAAAAGGGAAAAAGTGCAAAGTGCGAAGTGGGAAAGAAAACCAAAGAAACGAGCAATCAACCGTGGATGTGGTGGGCTCACGCAAACAGAGAAATTTCGGAGAGTGAAAATAAAAGAACGTACCTTGAACAGTCAAGAATGCTTCCGTTTTTGATGTTCCTTCAGAATTTTCAGCAATGCACGTGTATTTTCCTTGATGAGAAAGTTCAGATGATGTGATTGTGACTCTCTCAACTCCTTCCACGGATTCAATTGTGATTGATTCTTGAGTGATTGTCTTCTGAAATTTCAAAACATTTAATCTTGAAAAGGTTGATGCAATTTAAAACTTACGTTATCATGAAGCCAGCTGACTTTTGGCTTAGGCTCTCCAACAACCTTGCATTCCAGAACAACTTTTTCAGAAGTCTTCGTTGTTTTGTCTTGAAGAGCGACGATGAATTCTGGAGCTTTATTGTCAATCTTCTTCTCCAATGTTTCAATAACAGTCAATGTAGCTTCACATGTATCCTTTCCAGCCGTATTTTCAACAATACAAGTGTATCTTCCAGCATCTTCTGGTGTGACGTTATCGAGGATAAGCTCTTGAGTGATGTGTCCTTCTGGTCCAGTTCTTGTTTGTACACGAATTCTGGCGATCAGTTCAATTTCTCTTCCATCCTTCAACCATTTACAGCACACTCCCTTAGTATCTGGAACAACGCATTCGAAGACAGCAGAGTGTCCTTTTTTGGCTTTCGTGTCCTTGATCTTAGTGATGAACTTTGGTGCCATAACTGGAGTTGGAGTTCGGTGCATTTCTTCCCGAAGACTTTCATCTTCAGTGAGATCATCTCCAACAAATTCTTCAGCTTGAGCTTCACTTTCAGATTCACTGAACATATCAGAAGTGTATGTGATCATGTTGGCAGTACAAGACACTTCTCCGGCATCGTTTTCAGCTTTACAGATAATTTCTCCAACGTGGATGTCTGGATTGAAACTGTTGATAGTAAGAATAGAAGTCTTATCATCAGTTACAATAGTGTAGAGATCAGAATTGAGGATTTCTCTGTTGTTGATGTACCATGTGAGACTTGGTTTCGGATCTCCAGTGAATACAACCTTGTGGACTACTTTAGTTCCAGTACGAGCCCGAACATTGCTGAGCCATTCCAAGAAATCTGGTGGTTC
The DNA here is from genome assembly GCA_963572265.1 of Caenorhabditis doughertyi. Lineage (NCBI taxonomy): Eukaryota > Metazoa > Nematoda > Chromadorea > Rhabditida > Rhabditidae > Caenorhabditis > Caenorhabditis doughertyi. The sequence goes on along the minus strand of OY751553.1, from coordinate 11,315,194 downwards.
TCCACGTGGCAAAACGAGCAAAGTAGCCTCAGAAGTAGCTTTTCCGTACTCATTGATAGCTTCACAGACGACTTGTCCAGAGTAATCACAAGTAATGTCCTTGATAGTAACTGTATATGTTCCTTTCTCAGAATGAATCTTGATATTCTGAGATTCTTCTAACTTCTTTCCATTGACATACCACGATACAACTGGTTCTGGTTCTCCAAGAAGAACAGCTTTCAGTTTCAAAGTGTCACCTTCTCTACACGTGGCATCGCACAATGAAGTTTCGAATTCGACTGGAATTGGAGCAACAACTTTTAATGGTCCTTCAATGCTTGCTTCTCCTGCTTTGTTGTAAGCAACACACTTAATCTTTCCAGTCATATCAGCAGTTACTCCATGAATCTTCATAGTGTAAACTCCATTGGCATTCGAGATTTCAGTGTCTTCAGTCGCACAAACTAGCTGTCCATTAATGTACCATTTGACGAATGGAGTTGGATCACCAGTAATCAAAAGTTTACATTCAAGAGTATCTCCTTCAGTTAGATTAATTGGAGCAATATCACTTTGGAATGCTGGTTTGGCCATTGGACGTCCTTTAACGACTCCAAGGGAAGCAGAGCATTCAGCAACTCCAAATTCACTTTCAGCCTTGATTGTGATTCTACCCTTATCTTCTAATTTTGTTGAGATGATACTGAGCTTGAGTGTTCCATCTTCCTCTTCAACCAATTTATAATGGTCGTCTGATTTGATTTCAACTCCATCCTTAAGCCAAGTAATTGTTGGTTTTGGCTTAACAACATTCAATTTAGCATCCATCAAAGTGAGTTCTTCTTCAGTAATTAAACGATCTTCAAGATTCTTGGCAAATGTTGGAGCATCTCCGACCTTCTTAACTGCCAACTGAACATCTCTCTTCTTTGTTCCAACTGGGTTAGTGGCTTCACAAGATAATTCTCCTGCTTGTTCTGGAGTGACAGCTGCAATCTCGATTGTATGCTCTCCATCTTTGTCAGTGACAGTAATGTTCCTGAAAATAAATAAATTACGATTTGTAATATTATTTGATAAACTTACGCATGCTTGGCAACTGGTTCACCATTCAATGTCCAAGCAACAGTTGGCTCTGGATATCCTTCAACATTAGCAGTGAACTTCACATTATCTCCTTCCTTCACTTGTCTATCATCCATATTTGTGGTGAACTTTGGTACTTCTGTCTTCTTATCAACCTTCAATTGAGCAGTTGCTTCAACCTTTCCAGCAACATTGACAGCTTCAACTCGGATCGTTCCATTGTGTTCCATAAGTGGTTTATGAATACGAATCGAAGTTTTTCCAGTCTCATGAACATACTTCACTTTGACTTCTTCGCTTTGAATCAGCTTCTTTCCATTCAAAAACCATGAGATATTTGGCATTGGCTTTCCAGTGACAATAGCACTGAACTTTACACTTTCCTCAAGATTCGTTTCATGGTTTTGTGGGGCTTGAATGAATTCTGGTTTCTTATTTCCTCCATTAACAGTGACCTTTGCAGATGATTCACATTCACCAGCTGCGTTCTTTGCTTTTGCTGTGAGTGTTCCAGACATCTCTGGCTTAGCTTCTGCGATAGTAACATGATATGTTCCATCTCCATGATCAACAACTTGAACAGTATCACTCTTTGTCAGTGGTTGTCCATTAAGAAGCCAAGAAACCTCAGTTCCTTGAAATGGACCATCCAATTCAAGATTCCAACGAAGTGGTTCTCCTTCATCAACTGTTTTGTCAGTGAGTTGAGATTTGAATTTCGGTGCGACAACGTTGGGTTCAACCTTCAGGTCAGCTTGTTTACTATCTTGTCCTGCTGAATTATGAGCTGTAACTTTAACAGTTCCAGTTTGTTCAATCTTTGCATTTGTGATCTTCAAAGTATAGACATCTTCCGTTTTGATTGTTGTGACAGTTGTTGATTCTTCAACAATTTTTTCATTGATTGTCCATTTGACAGTTGGAGCTGGGAATCCAGTGATTGTTGCCTTGAACTCGGCAGTTTCCGTTTCTTTGATGGTAACTGACTTTGGTCCATCAACAACAATTGGGGTAGTTGCTGGTGGATTAACAGTCAATTTAGCTGAAGATTCAGAAGTTCCGACCTCATTCGAAGCTTCAACAGTGATTTTTCCAGAATCTTGAGCATTTGGGATGATTAATGATGATTTGTTTTCTTCATTCTTGATACTAATTCCATTCTTTCCGTCTTCTAAAAGATTTCCATTCTGGTACCATTTGTATTCTGGGGAATGAAGAGCGATGACATCCATCTGAAAAAAAGTTTTAGTCATAAAATGGAAAAACGATAAAAAAGCTCCAAAGATACTAATTCTCACCTGTACATTATCTCCTTTGGTAACTTCCATATCACGAAGTTTGTCAGTGAATTCTGGTTTTTTCGTTTCTTTCGGTGTTTCCAAAACTTTCAATTCAGTTTTTGTTTCTACGGTTCCCGAAGCATTTGAAGCAACAACAGAGACAATTCCACTTCCAAGATGAGTTGTGTCAATAGAACAACGGAATTCAAACTGATCATCTTTTGAAACTGTGACTCCTTGAGCATTTGTTATTTCTTTTCCATCCAAGAACCATTTACATTCAGTTGCATGCTCAACAACCACTTCGAAATGGGCCAAATCAGTCTTGTTCACTGTTTGTGATTTGAGATCGCGGGTCAGTTTTGGTGCTGGCGGCTGAAATGGGAGAAAAATGAAAATTTAGAAAAATGTTTCGAATTTTGACGGTTTTCTTCTATGGTCCTTATATTCTCGTAACTCACACACACACACACAATAAAAAACCTTCAGATCAAAAATCATGCTAATAGGAATTCAAACCAAAATTTCTTTCCAATTTCCGGACATAGTTTATTAAAGTAATTTCTTCTCTTAATTAAATATTTTTTTGTTATAGGACTATGGTAACAGTAGATAGACTAGTTAATCCATTCTGTTATCTGGTTTCTTAAACTAAAATTCAAAAATGAACTTGATTCTTTTTTTTTATTCTACTCTCTCAGGATCTGCACGATCGTAAATAAAAATTTAAACATGTCTTTTCCGTATATACATCTTCACCTATAGCTGTAGCTATATCTAGGAAAAAAAATTAACTGAGCTTTTGATGTTCTGAAACTAAAAAAAGAAAAATTTTTGTTTTTCTAAACATGAAACATTCAAGCCAAAATTTGTAGTCTTGTTGTTTAATAACTTTCCGTACAACTAGTATTTATAAACATCGAAATCCTTTTCCACCGTTTTTTTTAATGAGTGATGAATTAAAAAGTTGTTTGCTTTATATTTTGAATTAGTTATGAAACATTTCTTGTTTTCTTATTTCAATTCTAAAAACTTATTGAAAATCCTTGACAAAACAGAAACTATACTTTTTTGAAATAAAATTAGGAAGAAAAACCTCGGCTTATGACCTTAAAAAAATGGGTTTTCAACAATTTTTTTTGCGAAATTTCGAAATGTTTCATTTAACTATCAATAGCTAGCACGATTCTAGTTAACTCGATCAACCAGTTTTTATCTGATTCTCTCTCTTCTCAAAGTCACACTTTTTTTCAAAAATATTCAATTATTCAATTTCTTCAAAAAGGCTGTCTCTCTCTCTCATTTTTATCCTACTAAACTATACCTTTTCAGCTTCTGGCGACTTAGACTTCTTCTTTTTCTTTGGTGATCCAGGTGGGGATTTCTTTGTTGGAGATGTAATTTCAGTTGTTACAAATGATGTTGTTTCTGTTTTCTCGACAGTTGTTTCAGATGATACTGTCGTCTTTTCTTCCGTCTTCTCCGAAGATTCCTCCTTTTTGATTGGGGATTTCACCTCTTCAGAGACAGATTTCTCTGGTGACTTCTCCTTCTTTGTTGGACTCTTTGGCTTCTCTTGTGTCTTTTCAGGTGATTTTTCCTTCTTCGTTGGAGATTTCACTTCCTCAGTAACAGACTTTTCAGGAGATTTTTCTTTCTTAGTTGGTGATGATGGTTTTTCTGGACTTTTCTCTTTCTTCGTTGGAGATTTCACAGCTTCTTCCACCTTTTCAGGCGACTTTGCCTTCTTGGGGGAACCAGGAGGAGATTTCTTTGATGTTGGAGATGCTGGATTTTCTTCAACTGCAACTGGAGATTTTGGAACTTCTTCAGTGGTCTTCTTGACTGGAGAAAGTGGTTGTTCTCCTACAGATTTTTCCAGAGACTTCTCTTTTTTGGTTGGACTGATTGGTTTCTCTTCAACCTTTTCTGGGCTTTTTTCTTTCTTTGTTGGAGATTTCACCTCATCCTCAGTTTTCTTGGTTGGAGACGTTGGTTTTTCTGGTGATTTCTCTTTTTTAGTCGGTGAAGTTGGTTTTTCAGGACTTTTTTCTTTTGGTGATTTCACTTCTTCACTAATTGACGTATCCTTCTTTGTTGGACTCTTTGGTTTCTCTTCTGTCTTTTCTGGTGATTTCTCTTTCTTAATTGGAGATTTGACATCTTCGGAAGTTTTTGAAATTTCAGTTCCCACTGTAGATTCGGTCTTTTCAATAGTTGTTTCGGAAGTTACTTCAACAACATTTGTAGTTTCTGGTGACTTTTCTTCCTTAAGTGGAATTGTTGATTTCTCTTCTGCTTTCTCCGGAGATTTCTCCTTTTTGATTGGGGATTTCACCTCTTCAGAGACAGATTTCTCAGGTGATTTCTCCTTCTTTGTTGGACTCTTTGGCTTTTCTTCTGTCTTTTCTGGAGATTTTTCCTTCTTCGTTGGAGATTTCACTTCCTCAGTAACAGACTTTTCAGGAGATTTTTCTTTCTTAGTTGGTGATGATGGTTTTTCTGGTGAATTTTCCTTCTTTGTTGGTGATTTCACCTCTTCCGTGGATGTTTTCTCTGGAGACTTCTCTTTTTTAGTGGGACTCTTTGGTTTTTCTTCAGTCTTCTCCGGAGATTTTTCTTTCTTTTCTGGAGTCGGACTTTTCTTCTTTTTTCTATCAGCATCAATGACTTCCTTTGGTAATTCTTCTTCAGCAAATGATACTCTTCTTTTAGGAGTTCCTTCTCTGATATCAGTTTGTGATTCCGTCTTTGAGACCACCTCAATCTTGCTCACACTGATACTTCCTTCAGTGGAACCTCCCCCGATAACTCCCGTTGTTGTTGCGGATTCCGATTCTTTAGTTTCGACCGTGACGCCTCCAACTGTAGACGTGACTTCCGTGGTGGACATTGTTGTTGTTTTGGTAGAAATTAACGACGTTTCCATTGTAATTGTAGTCGTTGCCTCCGGAGAAGCTTCTTTTTCCTTTAATTATCATTTAATAGAACCTAATGTTTTCTAAAGAAGTTGTTAGTCTTCTTTAAAATTGCTTGTTTTTATACTGGAGAATAACATGGTTCATCAGAAAAAAAATTGGATTCACATTTTAATTGAGTTTTCGAATATATGGGTGAATTGATAGTATAGAGTAAAGAAATGTATGGTAATTTTCCAGTTTCAAACAAGCAATTCCTCTAAAAGATAAAGTTAATACTTTTAGTTATTGGTAAGAGTTTTTCTAGATAAAGAAGTGGTTGATTGAGCTTAGAATCGTGCTAAGATTATTTTGAAGTTTTTGGAAAATTAAGAGAAGTTTTTTACTTTTTTTCAGTGTCAAATTTTGTCTGGAAATCATGGGAAATAGCGGAAAATAGACACGGCAAACCATGCATCCATCTGTAATGCCTACCTTTTTAATGAATTCAGAAGACGTTCGGACTTCTGAAGTGGACTTGCTTGAGCCTTTCTCATCGACGACAACACTCTCCTGAACATGCAAAACAGAAAGTAGACGGCAAATTAATGTGAATGTAGTTTTATCGAAAGGAAAAGTTGGTGATCTTTATGTCAACTAAGATGTACGTTTTGAAGCTTCTGGGCTAATGATGACAGTAATTAGAAAAACTTTCTCAAAATCATAATCCTGAAGACAAAAAAGAGATTGATAGCAAACTTCATGAACTTTAATTTGGCTCTACATTCATGTTCGTTCAATAAAATTAAAGAAATATTCAAAATATGGCATTATTTTCTTCACCATAGTTTTCCTTTCAATCAAACCACAACCACCACAGCAAAATGAAATGAATATTCAAAATCTCATTTTTCTAGAGTAACCTGAATATGTTGTGGGAATATTGTCTTCTTTGAGATACAGTTTCATATGTAATAACTTATTAAAAAACATTGAAATCAGTGAATCGGAGTAGTTAATTTTGTCTCAAAATAAAACTGAATATCATTGAAGAACAAAATTCGCCACACATGTCTATCCCTGTTAACTTAATTAAAATAAAACCCGCTCCCAAAATACAAACCTTCTTTGGTTCGATCGTTAACTGGGCGCCCGCTTCTTCGGCTCCGAGTGTATTTTCTGCGACAACAGAAATTGTTAAATGATTCACTTCGGAATAATATGTCGCCGTGTCGATCGTCAGGATCGATGCGCCGTCGACTGTGCTCTCGTCACGTGTTACGCGCGCCCCTTCCTGTCCATCACGCACCTGAAAATATAATGTAAGTTTGATTCAAAAATAAGACTTTGATAATATTTTAGATTTCTTGAGAAAAAATGTGTAACAAGGAAAACAATTCATTGTGTGGTTAGGATTTGAAAGAGTTTATCACAAAAATATACTTTCTCTTTGTTTTTTAGCCAAACAAATGAATTTGATGTTGAAATATAAAAAATTAGGAGAAGAGAATACACCGAGAAACTCAGAATAACTAACCTTTCTTCCATTAATAGACCATTCGTAAGTTGGTAGTGGAATTCCGAAAGCATGTGCACTGAACACGGCTTCAGATCCTTTCTCAACAGTTATACTTTTCGGTCTTAAATCGAATTCTGGAGCGAATGGTTTCTTTTGAACAGTTAAAGTCGCTCTTGTCTCATCAGATCCTTCAGAATTCTTTGCAACTGCCTTGATTTCTCCGGCTTCATCAATCTTGATATTCTTGATTTGAAGCTTAATTGATCCGTCGAATTCTCTGATTTCAACACGATCCGATTGTTTTAATTCAACTCCTTTCAAGAACCACGTCACAGTTGGTTTTGGTTCACCTTCAACGCGAACTTCAAACACTACTGTATTGTCGACTGTTTCGGTTTTATCAACAAGAATTTCAACGAATTTCGGTGGTTTCTTTTGTTTTTCTGGAGCCAAAACAATTAGTCGTGCTTTCGTTTCGAATCGTCCCACAGCATTTTCAGCTCTGCAATCAAAAAATATTGATTTGAAACTCTTTTGGAATAAAATACCTGCAGAGTACGGTGCCCGCGTACTGTGCTGAGTCGATGGTTAACTTGTGGTCGTGGTTATGCGCCTCGATCTTGACGCCCGGACTTCCCTGATCCATCTTGTGCCCGTTGATGAACCAAGTGACCTCCGGGTTCGGATTTCCGCGAACGGTGGTCTCAAAGACGGCGAATTCGCCGGTTTTTACGGTCTGGAAGAACAAGAAGTTAGTTTGAAATATAGGCCAGAACACATGAAAACCAAAAACAGAGATAACGATTGAGGTAGATTGAGGTGAAAATCAATCTTATCTCACTAATCAATAAGTTTTTAAAACTCAAAAAAATATCTTCACAATGTTGGAGAAACGCGTGGGGTAAGCTTACATCTTTCCGAGGAAATAGAGAGAAAACAACTGTTTTGTGAGTAAAAAAAAGAGTTCAAGACGATGGCAAATGTACTTTTTCAAAAAGTTCGGATGGGAGTTCGTTAGATAATAAAAACAAATTAACTAGTTATTTTTTGTTGCTACATGAAATTGAGAATGAATCCAAAATTTCCGAAAAATGAGCTTTCAATGAAATATTGAATGTCTGAATACTTTGAAAATCATAAAGAAACAGATGATCGGTTCCAAAAGTAAAAGAGATTTTGATGAAAAGAGAAAGCCGGAAAAAAAAACAAAAGCGTGTTAAAAAAAGCTTTCAAACCGTTTCTTCATGATATGATTGGATCTCTCAACGTCTCGTTTCGCAATATCTCTTTCATGATGTTACACTGATCAACGGGAAAAGAAATAGAGGAGTGGGTCCCTCTAGTTTGAAAAGAAATAACACACTAATCAGAGAGATATTAGATTGAGAGAGATAGATCTGTGAAGGTGGCATGGCTGGATGCCATCCACCTCCACAGAGCAAAAAATGTAGAGAAGATCTCTTGTTTACCAGACGACCAACAACTAACAAAAATAAGAAAGTGAGGGACCAGATTGGTTCCAATTGGAAATTATGAACTTTTGAGTTGTTTTAATTTTCTAGCTTGAGTTTCTGATGTCATGAGGCTTATTAAAATGAGCCAATAAAATTTGAAAAGTCGCAAAACTAACAGAAATTCTTTTCTACATTCATTCGGATTCTCAGAAGTTCAATTTCTCATTCCACACATTTAGACTAACCTGATCTTCAATATCTTTAAGGAATGTCGGCGCACTGCGTGATTCCTCTTCTTCTTGTTCCACAGTAAGCCGTGCCCTGCTCTCTGCGGTTCCATGCTCATTTTGAGCTTTTGCCACAATTTCTCCATCATGTTTATCCATTGATGTATTTGGAATAGAGATTCGATAGAAACCGTCGTGCCCTACGATTTCAACGCCCTCTTCGCCGTTTTTCAACTAGAAAAAAAAAAAGAAATTACCGAAAATGGTTGAAAGGTATTGACTCACTTCTTTTCCACAAAGTGTAAAAGTTAGTGTTGGTTCTGGCCATCCACTGACATCAACTTCGAAAACAACCTGAAGAAGAATACTTACATTGAATGCAATTCATTTCAAAGACTTACAGTGCTCTTTTCTTGAACTGTTTTATCTTCAAGTGGCTTATTGAAAGTTGGTGGAGCAGGTGGTACTCTGACTTTGAGTCTTCCATCACAAGATGCAGAACCCAATCTGTTAGATCCTTGACATGTAACCATTCCATCGAAATGTCTTGTAACATCTTTGATTGTTAAAATACAAATTCCATCTTCAGAAATAAATTTGACTTTCTCTGATTCACTCAATGGTTTTCCATTGATAAACCATGTGATTTCTGGATTTGGATCTCCGGTTATAACTGATTTGAATCGTACTTCTTCTCCTTCATCACATTCAACATCTTCAATTGTTGCTTGGAATTCTGGAGCCACGTGGTTCTTATCCGGATCAGCTTGTACGAAAAGTTCAGCTTTGCTTTCAATTGAACCGAATTCATTTTGAATTTTAACAGTATAGACACCAGTATCATCTGGTTGAGCATCACGAATTTCCAATTTTGCTGTTTGTCCATCATATTGTAATCGGAAATCATGAGATGGACGTAGTGGTTGATCATCAACAAGCCATACAAGTTCTGGTTCTGGCCATCCTTCAACTTCACATTCAAAGTCAATGACATCTCCTTCTTTACATTCTTTATCTTTAAGTTTGGTAACAAATGCTGGTGGAGCTGCTTTTTTTTCAACTTTCAGAACTCGGAAAAATGCGGATGTTGATGCTTGTCCGTATTCATTCGTGGCCATACACGTGTAACGACCTGTGTCTGTGACCTAAAAAATAATTTTTTTGTACATCATAAAAGAATCTTTGAAAGGCGTTTTTTCGTTAGTTCCAATTAAATATTTCAATATTTTCTCGTGTTTTTTTAAACTTCAATTTTCATTTACGAAAAGTCAAAAAACTCACTTGAACTGGATCAATAGTCATCGCAAAGAATCCATCTTCGTCAGAATAAAAGGTGTGTCGTTCATCTTCATGCAATTGAACATCATCTTTGTACCATGTAATATCTGGAAGTGGATAGCCAGTCACTTTGAGACACATTTTTGCAGAAGATTCTTGAAGAGTTCGGAATCCATATTGTGTTCTTGTTACTCGAGTTCCTTGCATTTCAAGTGTTGTTCCAGTTGTAGCTGAATTCATTTTTATTTAAAAGATAAGAAGATTTCATATTCATACTCCAATCAATACTGCTGCTTCCACCGGAATAAATACTGGTTGATGATCCAGTTGGTGAAATCACTGGAGGTGATTTCACCTTCTTCCGCGGAGGACCACCTTCTTCTGGACCTGTAATTTAAATCTTTTTGAAAATGCTTTCTCGTTTTTATGAACATTCAGAAGCTACACAGATGTTAATTGGATCAAATGTCAAACTTTACATATTTGTTCACATTATTATTCACTTGTTAGAATGTTCTTCAAAACACACTTTTTCAGAACTCCATTGAACTTTTTTATGAGTTGAAATAACACGAAACCACATTTTGACACCTGTTTTGAGACAAAAGACAACAACAAGTTACACATTTTGAACGACGAAAACTCGATTAGTTTTTTGTTTTTTCTTGTTTCTTTAATCATTGTTACACAAAAAAAATCAGAAAGAAAGAACCAAACCAGGAAACAAGCTGCTCTTCCGAGAGCCTGACCATTCCGAGAATTCGGATTGTTGGTCAGAAACATTCATATCAAAATCAACCGATGAAGCGGTCATTTCTGATGTAGCTGTCATTGAGATTGCATCTCGTTCGGCAGCTAGAAATATTTTAAAATTAAAAATGAAAACTTACACCATGATGGATCGACGAGCTCGAGACCTCCTTCTTCGGTTTCAGTTAACTCGATGATATAGAGTGTCTTGAGCACCATGACGATGCTCACGACAGAATATATAGACTACTTCTATTGAGATGATCGAATACCGTAATTGGATTAGAGGGATGATTAAAGAGAATCGAAAGAAACAGAAGAAGAAGAAGAATATTCTCTTATGTGTATCTCCTCTATGTGTGTGTGTGTCGTCGAGTATGTGGTGTATAGCCGGGGGCTAAAGCCTTGCTTCTTCTTCCACTGATAGCAGCCTGGACAGACAAAAGATCACACCGATCAAAGAGACGCAGCACGCACCGGTGGGCGATTACACACGGTGAGTGAGAGTGTGTGGCAGATGCTCTCTTGCCAGGATCCCTCCGACCCACCACCACGGGAAGATGATGAAGAAGAAGATGAAGAAGATAGAGAAGGAAGAGAGTAGATTTTTGCGCTTTTTGTGCGTCTATGTCTGCGTGTCCCTTCCGTGTCCCAGAAGAAACCTTTGGCACAACTTAAAGAGGGGAAAAGGTGTCCAATTGGTCCTTCAAGGATCCCCTTTTCATTGAGTCACTTGCTCTCGATTGGAGAAATGAGAGAACAAAAATAATGAGTTAATTTGATGTTCGTTTGATGGAGGAGAAGAAACATGATAGCTCAGAAGCTAAGTTTTCGTAGAGACCCATGTACTCTAGAAGAAACCCATGTACTCTAGGTTCCAAAGCTATCAAACGGTTTTGCTTCTCCTGAACTAATTCATATTCATGTTTTTTCCATTATTATTAAAAGAATTATTTGAATTTTTATCCGGATAGGTTTTCTAGATTGACAAAAAACTTCCAGATATTATTAGTTATCAAACTTTTTTCCCCGCTTTTCCCAATTCAGATTTCTTAAATGTTCATATTATCCACAAAGTTTCGAAATAAATTGTTTGAACTCCATTCTCCTTCTTTTTCTTTTCTTTCATCTTCTTGCCCTTTTCATCCCCCTCCCCCTATCACAAGTGTTTTATCATCTTTTCCCCTTCATCCGACATATTTTGTGCGCACTCTATTCACTCAAATACTCATTTCATCCGAACACAAAAAGTAGTTACGAGCTCGTCGAATCCGATTACTGTTTGTCACCAATGTTTGTGCATTTGAAACAATCTCTCATGAGGGAAGAGAGATTGTTGAAAACTCTTGGATGTAGAGGGCTTACCATATTTCTCTTGTTCTTCTGTGATATCCTTCAGCCAGGCTTTTCTAACATATTCAGCAGTTTCCAAATCTTTTGGTTTGATTCTGAATAAACTTATTAATTACTTTCAATATCTTAAAAACGTGAAATTCAAACCTGAAACTAGGAAGTCCGGGTTCTTGAGGTTGAAGAACAATAGTATCTTCATCAGTTGAATGTTGTCTAACATTGTATTTATCCAATCGAATTGAAGAATAATGAGTATAACTTGGTGGAGAAGTTGATGCATCTTGTTCTGTGAACATTATTTTATTCCGGAACAAAAACACATATCGTAATTTTGGAGCCTCGTCTCCTTCCCACACTTGGAAGGCATCCTGAACAAAAAGTTGAAACTTGGTTCTATAATTCTTATCTTACGTGTCTAATGATTCTTCCCAATTTTCCAGTGTCTCCCGGATGTTGTTTTAAATTATTAGTAAATTCAAGATCATGAACTCTAAAAATTTAAAAAGATATCATCAAACCAGGATATCTCAAGAGCGTACCTTTGTGGAATAGTGGTAACTAATTCCAAAGCCTTTTGAATGCTTTTTGATGAACCATGAGCTCTTGCAGAATATTTGACGAATTCTTTGAAATAATTTTGATATTGAACCATTCGGTCAGCAATTTCTTTGACATGGTCAATGAATGAAGAGGCTCCAGCATCATTTTTTGCAGATAGGCCCTAAAACAAAATTGATAATGGATCAAAAAATCAATAAAGCTCGCGCTATGATGTTATTAGCGCTATATGTTATGATGCAGGATGAAAAAGAATATGTTTAACAAAACCCGATTAAATCAAACGAAAGATATTGAGAAGCTAAGTTGAATATTTGGGCAAAGAATCAGAAAAAATGTTGGGAATCATAGGAATTGCAATGATATAAGTGATGAACATTAATTTCTTAAGTTGAAAATTTGTTTTTAAAAAAAAATCAGATACAACATCAGGAAGAAAAACCTTTCAAAAAGTTCAATTTAGTATAAAGCTAAAAATAATGCTAAGATTTGAGACGAACAGTGCGGAAAACAACAAAATGAAAAACTAAAATTGCAGTCAACCTTGCAGGTAAAACAGCTTTTTTCATTACAATGTCATAGTGAATTGATTCACAATGATAATTTCAAGCAAACGGAAAGGATGCCAAAAATTGAATCAATTGAAAAAAAAAAACAAAATAATTTATGTGAAAGTAAATTGAGGTGATAAAAACATTGATATACCTAGAAGCAGAAGAAGAAAAAGAAGCAGAATACAGAAGAAGAAGTGAAGATAGGAATTAGAAAAAAACAGCTTTTAATTAATCTGTATGTTTTAACATTTGGGCTAACAACATCCTAAACTAAAGGACACTTAAGGGATTAGGGACAGATTTTCAGGAGTGTTGACGATAGATGAAAAAAAGAAGTTGAGCGTGAATAAATGAGCGCTTCAAAAAAGCAGACATAGAAACAACCAACGGCTTCAGAATTCAGAAATAGTTCTCCGTCCATTCACTAATCATACAAAGTTTCAGCATATCGACAAGTACACCATCGAATGAATTAGGCGACCAACTTTGAAGGTTTTGAAGAAGATAGTAGCTATAGTTTGTTCACACAGAAGTTTGAGCAATAAAAATCATAAGAGAAAAGTATACCGTAAATTGGTAATAGAAGGACCGGTTGCTCTGTTTTCCCTTTCTCACAGAAAAATCGATGAAGTTTGATCGCTCGAATTATAATCTCATGAACGTTTAGAAAAAACAACGGTTTTCTGTTGTTTTCTTTTGAACTTTTTTTTGGACAATAGGTACATTTCGATGATTCTACTTTTTGCAATAGTCCAATTATTGAAAATTTTTTCAAAAATATTGAAAATTATTAACTTTTGAAATATATGAATTTCTGATGTAGAATACGGGCAAACCAGAAATACAGTCTTTTCGAAAACGCTCGGAATATAGTAGTTCTGGATTAACAACAGCTTCGTTGACTATTGCAGTTAAAACCGAGAAAAGTCTCTGATTATACTGAATTGAAAAAGGTTTCTCGAAAATTTGTAAGAATAATCTGGTCTAGTGTATAAATACGAACAACTGCCGAGTGAAGCAAGAGGAAAGGAATACGAGAATTAAAAAAGAATTTGAAAAGAATTAGACATACCGTAAAACCTGTGATAGAGCGGCCCCTTTAATTGAACGGCCCCTTTATTAGAGCGGCCCCTTCATTAGAACGGCCTCCCTCGAATAGAACGGCCTATTCTCAGCAGTGAAATTCATGAAAATTGCGTGTTTTCATGTGAAAAACGGTATCGAAATATAGAGCGCTCTGATATAACGGCCCCTTCGATAGAGCGGCCCCTCTAAAGAGGCAGTGTAAAATAGTGCAGCCGGCCGCTCTATTACAGGTTTTACGGAAACTGAAACTTCTGATGAAAAATAAGATCTATAAATTCTCAATTAATCCAGGGGTTCATTAGTTTTGAGCCAGACAATCTTGGGAAAAACTTCAAATTTGTAAATAAGCTTTTTACAGAACTAATAGTGAAAATTGAGAGCTTGATGATTATGGTATTGATTGTGAGATAAAAAATCGAGAAACGAAAAGCAAACAACGAGTGAACAAATCCAGTAGATACTTGTGCTTTAGATTAAAAATTGAGGAGAAACGATTGAATAACGCATGAAACGTTTCACCGAAAGTTTTCGAAAATGAGAAGAGATGAGAGAAAACGTGTCGACTTCATTTTCAGGTTTATAAATCAGTTTAATGTGGTATCCCGGTTGATAATAAAAAAAAATCACATGAATCACACACGATCAATATTGTGGAAACAAGTGCAACTGAGGACTGAACTAGGGTTTTTTTTATTTCAAATTCTGATGTAGTTTTTTATTCGGATTATTTTCTTTCACTACGACAACACTCAAAAATCACTCTAAACGGTAGAAAAAGGCGTTTGAAAGAAGCACGCAATACAGAGTGATGGCCTAGGATCCGACAAGTTTGCGCCTTGCGCGCGCTATTTTTCAAATTCTTAGGCCGTCAATCTGTACGCGGCCATGCCTTCAAACGCCTTTTTCTACCGTTTAGAGTGATTTTTGAGTGTTGTCGTAGTGAAAGAAAATGATCAGAATAAAAAACTGCATCAGAATTTGAAATAAAAAAAACCCGAGTTCAGTCCTCCTTTAAAGCATTTACAGTTGAGTCGATGTGTCTTATCCAAACTTTTTCTTAAATTCATCCGATATGGGCTTTAAGTGAAATAATCAGAGTTGATTTCGAGACCACAAAGTGATTTTTTGAAAAAGAAGACTTTGTTGATTAGAAGCAGAAGCTTCTAAAAAAAAAGAGAGCAAAATATAACAACGGATAAAATTTATCAAAACGCAGATAACCTTCTCTTGTCACCCAACAAAAAAGTAAGATTATTTTAATTGAATCATCTACTAGAAATCGAATTCAAAACCGTGAATTATTTTTGTTTGCGAATGGCCGTATATAAAAGTTGATCTTTTAATTTTTCAGTTATATTAATCTTTGATCTTGTAAGAAATGAAAAATGTAGATAGAAAAAGGACGTTTTCAATTTGTAAAGTAATGTTACAACGAAAAGTATCATATGCTGGTCGAACACACAAAAATTGTTTCCATGTTTCAACTGATATTTCAAATTCAGGAAATCAATAATTGAGCGGAAGGGCAAAGAAGAGGAATTGAAATATTCATACGAAAGGAGTAGTTGACTACGAACGTTAGCCATCTACAACTTATGCTCTCAAATTGCTAAATAACTTTGCTCGAGATTTTAGGAGAGGAAAAGTTAAGAAGTTACAAAAGTGAAGAGAAGATCAACCAACTTTTGCGTTTGGAAGAGAACACCAGCACAATCAAATCATCGAAACCTAGTTCATTGAATACAGTAGAGGCGACATGGATCAGTTAGTTTTTGAAAGATATTTTAGACGAAAAGAAACGGAAGAAGACAAATTTGTCAAAAAGCAAAAAATTATAACAAGCTGATAACCTCATTATTATTAGGCTTTATCGAATTGAAAACGTTTGAACAGCAGAATGTCAACTAACGCCATAAAAAGATTTCCATGATCATGAAAAGTAACAATGTAATGATTGAAAACTTATTTGAAAGGAGAGATCAGATGAAATTAGGAAACTATGAAACAAAATTAGGAATATGACTCCTGTTTTTGCCATAGATGATTCAGAATATAGTCAAATGCTCAAATTGGACCGGCTTGTGAGAAAAATCAATGAATTTAGACCTTTATTTTCTTTGAATCCACAACTTATAAAATAGTTAAATACGGGGGAAACATAATCCAGCTACCTTTAAAGGTGGCGGGACATGAAAAAATTGAGATTGTAGTTACTTGTCTATTATGTATATTGGACCATTCTGAACTCATGTTTGAAGTCCGGAGAATCCTAACTAGTAAGAAGAGAAAGTTATCACGCACTCTAGATTGTAAGCGCAAGAGGCAGGTTCATAGGCGCCAAGAAAGGGCGTCCGCGTTTTGGTCCCTGTGACTCAGCCGGTAATGCGCCCGACCACCAGTTGGTACGGTAGCTTAGTTCGACCCTCTAGATGGTAATGGTTTTTGTTTTTCTTGAAAATATCCAAAAATGAAAAATTAGTGTATACACCACATCTTACGACAAAATGTATACAAAGTCTACAAAAAAGTCTTCAAATCTTTCCTGTCCCCCCACCTTTAAAAAACAAAGGCGAAAAAAGCATGAGGTTGCAGTTTTTTGTAAGTTACTCCGAAATTTTTCTGAACCTTTTGTGGCAAAAGTCAATTTCATATTCGCAATCAGCACGTTGTCATCTTTCACCAAACAATTTGTTTTCTGATTATACAATTTGGTAAACAATTTTTGTAAACACCGTTCAATGACAAGGAGATAGAAACGAATTGTTTAAGAATTAAAGTGAGGAATGAGAAATTTTTAAAACTGAAGGAGACTTGAAATTAAAAAACAACCCAATCGATTACGAATCAGCAAATGAAATATTCAAACGGTTTTGAGTAGAAACATGGAGAGTCAAAATCAGTCAATTGATACCGTAGTTCAAATAGTATGGCATAAAAATGTCAGGAAAATTGCAATGAAACGAAAATTATTTTGATGAAATGGGAGAGCTTTCATCAGTCTGGTGAACAGCTTATACATCTAATCTAGATCCTTAGAAGTTGAAGAAATGCTGAATCAATACTGGGAATTTTATTGGAGGTTCGGTATAGTAAATGCTTCATGGCTAAAGTAAATTTAACGGAGAGCATAACAGAGAAAAACTGAATAGGAAAATTGTTCAATTGAGCCTATAATGAGAAAAAAAATATTGGCTTATCAATGAATGTAAAAAGAAACGTCAACAGAAAAAGAAAGAAAACAAAGAAAATATGAAATTGGAAGTAAGCGAAAAAAGAATCAAAAAAAAGATTAGACTGAATGAGGTAAAAGTAAGAAATTAAAAGAAAAGATTCGTTGATGGAGCATGGAAATTGATTATAAAAGATGGAAAATGTCAATGGGAATTTCAAAATGATAGAGGAACTCAAAACAAAATGGTCAAGGAATATGCATGATAAATGGGTTAATAAAAAAGTTAACAAAATGATAGATAATTTGAATAAATAGGTAGTGAATAGTAGCGAATAACAAAATTACAATATTATTAGATTGGAGAAGGGAATTTCGGCCAAGATAACAAAAAAAAACAAAATGTTGAATATAGTTGAATAAATAGAAGTTGAACAAGATGAATTGATGAAAAGGAAGAAGAACGAAATAGGAGGTTTGGCCGTGGAATACTGAACTTTTGTGTGTTAGTAAAGTTGATCTTTGCAATACTGAAACATTGAGAAATTGAAAAATGAAACAGAAATGATGGAACAAAAGTTTGAAATGAAAGAAAAACCAGCTGATCTTATAAAGAGAGGGAAGAGAATAAAAAGAAATTGAGAAAAATAAGATGAAGTATGAAAGAATTCAGAAATAACGCGCAATATCATAACGAAATCAAGAATCGTTACCTCAAAGAATCTTTTTATTTCTGGTTCTTCGAGTAATTTCAAAGTATCTGCATATTGCTTGTAAAACTCGACGTGGCTCTCAAAGTCTTTTTCGAGGCGAACAAAAGTCTGACCGACTTTGCCCGGATCGTCAGAATAGTAATTGAGGCCTTTTAGCATAACACTGAAATACATAATGATAAAAAGTGGTGTGAACTCTAAATAAGTACTTTGCATGGAAGTTGTAAAGCTCTGGAATATTAAGAGTGAGCTCTTCACGGCGTTTCTTCACAGCTTCTGGTACTTCTGGATCATCAAGAACTTTGATGTAGTCGTCAACGCAAGTTCTCAAAGAAGAAACGAATTCCTCTTCCGAGCGAAGCAATTCATGGTAGACTTGACTGTAAAAATAATTATTTTTTCAAGATATTATGGATTTATCATTCCGTTTTTATCTTTAATTGTTTTGATTTCATGACCCTTAATTATGTGTACACTTTTTGATGCCCTTCGCCTATATATTGGCCGGTGCTGCAAGTGTTGCCCGTTGATTGCCATTTTGTCATGTTGACTGCTGTCTTTTTATCTCTTTTTCTCTTATTCTTTTCTTATCTTTTATCCTCAGAAAAAAAGCGCCTGTTGATTCACTTTTCTACATACAAAACCCCATCGAAACGTTTGTTTCGGCATCGGAAGAAAAATAAGAGAATTGAGAGATGTAGGCGAAAAACGTTTGTCGTCATTTTTGATCGAACATCTGGTTGAGAAAGAGAGAAAGAACATAACAGAACATCATTCGGAATGTGCCGATTTGATGATAATGGAACGAGCGGGCAAGAGCATCAACATAAAAAAATAAACTATTTGACGCCGTTTTGTATTATGCGGTCGATGGGGGATAAAACATTCTCAGAAGTTTATCTAGGAAATGGAAATATCAAGAAAAGACCAGAGACATTAGAACACTGTCGTTCGAGATCCAAGTTTTAAAAACCTGAATTCAGGTTACTGTACAATTACGGTAGAACTGAGAATACAGTGTATTCTATTTACGATCTCAGATTTATGATTCAAAATTTTTGTAGTTTTAGTTTTTTTTTTCAATTTTTTGCCAATAAGTTCCGTTTCCTACTCACTCTCTCTTGACAAGAGCCGCCTGTTCATCAGACAGACTGACGTTCTCAATTTCTCTCGTTCTTCTTCTTTGCTTATAAAACTCAGTTGGAGTTTCAAAGTACGATCCGGGAACCCAACCGGAACGTGGTGGACGAGCCTGAACCTTATACATCAGGATTTATTGTACATCATTTCAAAACCTTTGTTCTAACCAGCCATCTCACTGAATTCTTCTTGTCAAGAACTTCAACAATCTGTCCTTGTTCCAATGGGATTGCTTCAATATCTTCTTTATCGGGAGTATAGTCTTGAATTGCAATGTAAACTGGGTATGAACGAGATTCTGATCCGGCTATGATTTCGGAAGACGTGGACCGCCCGCGTCCATCGGTTCTCGAAGTCACTGATTCAGAACGGTAAGAAGATCTCGATGAATGGGTACTGTAGTTTACATCTTCAGTGGCAGTGAATTTTCTGAAATTTCTTTTTATTTGGTGAATTTAACCTTTAACTATTTAGTTTATAATATTTTTCACTTTCCAGTGTTCTTTGTCGAATTCCGGATCTCAAGACTCTTGTGCAAACATTTTTGTTTCAGTTCAAGTGGCCAATGAGTCTTAAGATTACTCTCCACGTGGTGATGGATAAAAGTAGTGAGCAAATGATTAAAGAGATTATATTCAGTTACCGTAATTGAAGATTTTCAAATGATTCGAAATATAATATTGTCAACCTACCGATAAGAGCTATATTTCCGATCAAATTGTTTTTGGCGTCGACTAGCCATGATGGAACAGGTCTAGGCGCCTTATAGGAGCACAACCAGACAAGGTAATACTTTCTGATGGTCCAGCTGGCTGAAGGAGAGTAAAAAGATGGAGATGGATCAAATTAGATCACACACGCAGACAAAAACGGCCCGATAATGATGTTGGCACCCGGATTCCTCTTTTCTTGAGCCGACCGCTCGGGTTTGTGTGCTTCTTTGCGTTTCTACACTGGCGCCACAGTCATTATTCTCTCGTCTCGTCCGCCCATCAGGGAAGATCCCGCGGGTAAAATAGAGCCAGTCAGTCCACTTCCCACGCACATACACACAAACGAATATATACACTCACACACAATATCTCATAAAACTCTGCTAGCGTCTGCGCGTCTTCTGTTCTCACCAATGAGATAGGTGAGAAGGCCGAAGTGCTCATGAAGGATCCGAAAGATTCATCTCACCTGCTGCGGAATGCTTCTCTTGCACAGAAAAAAAACGAGCGGGGGACGAGAAGAGACTTGTTTCGAAATTTTGGAACTTGTTATTTTTTGACAGCTGTTAAAGAAGTAACGAAATGTACTTGATAGCAAATTGCAGTCAAGGAACATGAAACTTGTCGAGATGTAATTTTAATTTAGGTCCTGATTAACAATTCAACGAGGCATCACTTATAAAACTATCAGAAGCTTCTTTTTTTCGAAAACATTACTCGAAAAATGAAATATCTTCACTGTGATGTTTCAGGCTCACTACAATAAAATGTGTCAGCAGGCATAAATAATATATTTCCTAACTTGAATAATTAATTAATCATTTTCTGTATTAAATATTGTTATATGTTCTCAAAATATTCTTAAAGTCTGTGAACGGCTTCAGTCACCGGCATCTGCATAGATGCATTTTATTGCCTTAAAAACTAAAGGAACATACGCACTTGTAAACTAGTGCTCTCGAAGCGACTTCGATACAGTGTACGAGAAACAGCTTCCAAACATTTTTCTGTGTAAAAATTCTTGTCTTACTTCTTTTTATTTTGATTTTGTACGAACGCGGAAGTATTTTCATCAAATCACTTTCAAAATCTAGACTGGAGCTTTAAAGCTTTTCAATAGAAATTATTTGACGGTTTCATCCCATAATATCGGTCGGTATTGAGAGAAATTAGTTTTTCGCTTGCTTTTTTAAAACTTTTTTCAGCGTTTTAACTGCACTAATCAACAATGCCGAAAAGGTCTAATGTGGGAACAGTAGCTGATAGTAATGCGTTTCAAAACTTTTTTTTCAGAAATCTAGAACAGGAAAAAACAATCAAGATGCAACTGGGATAGAAAGGAGAGAAAAGAAGGTTGTCGATACGATCGAGTATGAAGTAGAAAAAATTGTTAGAAGCGTAAGTTTTTAGTTTTGGAAGTTCATCTCCATGAATTATTAAGACACTTGCGGATGATACAATTTACTATGAGGTTAAATGGCTTGGCTATTCGGAGAAGGAAAATACGCAGGAACCTGAATACAGATTGAACTGCGACGAAGCTCTTCTCAAATTTATTCATTTGAATTTGAACCCAGATGAGTACATCAAAATGATTCCCAAGGCAATTGATTCAGTAGAGATGATGAAAAATAAAAAAGACATCCTGGGTAGAAGGCTAATTTTGATATTAGTTCACTTCAAATGTTTTTTCAGCTCTAATTGATCCTATAACTTCTATTGCTCAGATGACTGTTTTGGGTGGTTCTGTTAAGTTCGTGAACGTGAACACTGTTTCCAACAAGTTCAAGTATTTGAAATATCTCATCTCTAACAATCAGTCTTATACGCTCAACTCCTTTCACATTCCTCACGCTGACCAAATCGATGAAAATATGGATCGCTATCGAACAGAACTTGACCTGCTTCAATCGTTTTTCCCCGATTATCCAAAAGTTAAAATTGTGCTGCCGAGGCAATCGGGGACCACATTCTATTCACCGCCGTTGTTG
The DNA here is from genome assembly GCA_963572265.1 of Caenorhabditis doughertyi. Taxonomy (NCBI): domain Eukaryota; kingdom Metazoa; phylum Nematoda; class Chromadorea; order Rhabditida; family Rhabditidae; genus Caenorhabditis; species Caenorhabditis doughertyi. Next base: position 11,293,444 of record OY751553.1, on the reverse strand, counting down.
TCAAACTTGTTGTTTGAGTCGGCAACAGAAGAAATGCTGGATAAGCGGGAGCAGCTCACTTGTCCGTTTATCAGACCGTCCAACTGCGTGGGGTTCAATAAGGTATTTAAATACATCTGAACAATCACAATCAATTCACCGCTTCAGGTTAAGCCGTTCGTTGAACCTTTCTACTTCCGAGCTTTACACAGAGGAGACAGTCAGAGAATAAACCGTCATAAGAGAACAAATTTCCGGTAAGAATGACCTTCTGTATTTTTAAATGCAATACTTGACAGGGCTGATCCTCGCTTCACAGTAGAACTGAAACTCACGCAACAATCAGCGTGTGGATGGACTCTTCAGTTAGAAGACGACGTCGAGAAGGATACGCCGTTGTGTTTGATGACGGGAGTCATTCGACCATGTCGTGCTGCTGCCACATCTCTAGAAACTGAAGGAGAACGCGTGGCCTTTAGCTCTTTTATCAGAATCCCTGGAACTGATATGTGTCTTGATCGTCGCGAATTCCACGATTTTTCCAAGTACATTCCTCACAGCGTATGTCGAACAGCATTACTCACCCCGATCCTATAAATACAACTGTTATAGTGCGAACCAACTTGTGGTGTTCGTCTCGTCAATTCTGGCAAAGAATTCCCAGACTTGGTTATCTATTCACTTCATGACATCGATATATCACATTCACACGCGATCACACTTGACTATTTCAAAATGTTCGACACAAATGTCAAAGAGTATTTTGTCCAGAACAAGGCTCCAGGTAGGCGTAATGTCTATACTTGAATTCACATTCTTTGTTTCAGACGGGAATATTTTCCACCTCTACGACAATAGCATCGACTTCGTACAATGTCTCTGCTTGATGCCTGAATGTAGAAATGTTCTTCATTTGACAAATAAGAGAAGCAAATCATCAAAGAAAAGAGTCAAGCTATCTGGATTCGGAGGTTTGGAATTAGTTGAATCGACTACCGTATTCACAATCAAAGAAGGTGTATTCGTCAAGTGAATTTACCGAACCTATTTTTAATAATACTGATTGCCTTCTTTAATGAATTTTATTCTTCAACTGAACAATGGTATATTCTTCATATGTTCTCAGTTAACTATCCAGTTTAGAATACTTTTTTTTTAATCTGCACTTGTTTCTTGGAGAATTACGATTGCACCTTACCTAGGGTACTGATACTGTAGCGTCCAACTTGGGCAAAGTTTGTTAATGCATTAATCCTATTAGAATCTATCACACGACTATTTCCCTTCTGGGATCTTCTCTCCTAAGAGTTGAAATTCAAAAGATAAGTAATCACATTTAATTTAAAGTGTTTGCTAAGTATCGTTTCTTGTCATATCTCGCCTTCATCATCTGCACCTGCCACCATTACCACATTACCACATCTTTATTCATGCTTTCTTTCCTTTCTTTATTCTTCATCCTCTTTCTTTACCCGATCTGTCCAGTCCGCCACCATCCGGCTGCCCGTAGCGCGTTGACCCTTGCGTTCACTTTTCCCATCTGCGCTTCCACTCCCTTTAGCACTGTTTCATCAGCCAGCGGTCTGCTCCAACGGCCGTTAGCCTCCCATAACATTTCCCACTCCTCCCGCTTTCTTGCACTATTCCCGGCGGTCCCACCCTTAGCTCAATTTGAACACGCGGGCACTCTTGCAGAGAAGTTTGTTCCGCTATTTTCTTACAGTTGTTCATTTTCATTATTTCTACACTCGATTTCTTAAATTTAAGCAGTGCATTGGGATGGGTGGCAATCCAAGGCATTCAATAAGATATTTATTCTGTAATAGAAAACCTTTCGAGTTATTTTGAAAGAGCTGACAAGCCTCTTTTTCATTAAGCTCATTTTAACAAGTTTCCCAATTCATATTCGCTTTTTGTATCTGAATAATTCATTAGGTTTTCTCAACGAGCATAAATCAAAACAAAAGTATTCAAGAACATATTTTGAAGCTTCGATATAAGAATTTAAGTCATTCCATTTTAAATTATTCCCTTCACTTTGTATTAACTTTGTTCTTTACGTGAAACAATGATTTTTCAGCATAACGGGTTCGTCAGAAAACAGATCGGAACGCAGTCTTATGTTGAACTCAACGGGAAAATTCGTTTCAATCCGATAAAATGCCTGTCAACCATGATCGAATAGTAAGTTTTGTTTTTAAACAGTGAAAACGTTTCCCGTAATTCTAACGGCGCTAACAATACTTTCGTAATCCACTGAAGCGATTAATGCGGAATGCAATAGTATGCAAGTTATACATGCATCGGAACGAAACAAAAACGTTCAGTTTCCGATTATTTTTAGCGTAAAGTTAGATCATAAATTTCCTAAATACGTATGTTATGAGTTGACTATTTTTGTATCACTTATTGTTTCGCAATGGATGGACTCCGTACTCCCGACGTCTAGTGTCCATTGTCTTTCTCATCCATTAATTCCCACGTCTGAGAGAAACTGAGGCGTAGACACAAAAAAAATGAAATAGTGACCGATTGTAAAGTTGTGAAGGAAAGAGATAGTGGCTGCTCTTCAGATTAATCCTGGAAACAGATGGGCGTTTGGTCTCCTCTAGAACTAATTCTATTGTGGCCAATTCAACGATTAGCACCACTTTTAGTATGTTTCCGAAAAGAGTTACGACCTCGAACAGTCGTAGACGGAGAGAGAGATAGAGAGAATCAAAACAGAAAAAAAGTGCGTGTACTGGTGGCAGTTTATGGCAAACGGACGGGAAGAATTCTTGTAACGAAGACAAAGAATAGAAGAAAAAAAGAGAACTAGAGAAAATCTCTTCAAATTTGTGACGGACTTACTTTCTTTTTTTTTCTTCTTTGAGAGTCACATTTGGAGCATTTCTAAGCGGTTGTTCATTTCTTGTCAAAAATTTCCACAAAAAAAAACAGAAATCACGTTTTAATTGAACAATTTCCAAGAAGACTAGTGAGAAGATATAAACTAAAATTTAATCTGCGATCCCGTTGGGAACTTTTGTCTTTTTTATCCATACCTGATCTTCTTCATCAATATTATTTCACTATATACCATTTCCGTTGCGGACGAATGGACGCGCACACTCACACACTACGTCCTCACACAAAAAGTCGATTAGCAGATTGAACTTGGTGATAAACGGCAGTGCAATGTGACCATCAACCCCACTCCTAGTAGTTTCATCCCCATTTTTCGTTCCCCCGACGTTTCCCTCTTTTATGCCTGCGCTTCTTCTCTCTCCCACTTCGTTTTCCTCTGACGGAGAATTGAATTCCGAAGGACCTTCCACTGCAACCCACTACAACAAACACTGATATTTTTTGGTGCAGCGCGCGCTTTCCCTTTTGGGCTCCAGTGGCTCTCTTTCTGTAAACACAACTTTTTTTTTACTTTAGATGACAATGAAAGCAGAGGACATTATGCACGTCCTACGGGATGGTATAGCAGTACTTCCTGGAGGGCGATGTCGAGCCGGCCAAGCAGTGATAGTTTGTCCTTCTCGAGAGCAAGCCGTGAATCAGGACCATATGCGAAATGTGTTTCTATACTTATTCGAAGTTACAGCGTGAGTATTTGAGTTCAAAACCCGATAGTTGAGAGAAATGTTACACTAAAAATTAAAAATGTTCAAATAAGCTCAAGAAAAATTAGTCAGGAACGAATGAACCTAAATTAAATATGATTTACATTACAGAAAAGAAGCTCGAGAGAAAGGCTTTCTCGTGGTAATTGATATGCGTGGAAAACAAACTTGGACCAATGTTAAACATATTCTCAAAGCATTGGGCGTGAGTTTTTGCGACTTTAAAAATAATGAAATAGCTGGTGTTTCAGAGTATTGAAACATCATCAAAAATTCAAGTGTTCATAATAAAATCAGACAAATTTTGGGAAAAACAAAAAGCTCAAATGTCTCTCGGAACATGGGGATTTGAAGTTGAATCGATCTCGTTTGAATCACTCGTGAAGATAATCGATTCTTCACAACTGCCAAAGTGTGTTGGAGGAACTTATCCATATGATCACGATGAATGGCTTGAATTGAGGATGGATCTTGAAAAATGGATATGGAACATTACCGAAGTTATGGAGAAATTGGAGTCTGTTAGAAGAGAAATTTGTGACGGCGAACAACCGATCGATGTAAAAACTGCTGATGCAGCATTAAAAAAAAGTCAGCTGGCGAAAAAAAACATATTTGGCATACCTGTGGATGGTATCGAGTCAGAAGGAAATAAGGTTAGTTTTTTTCTCTGAAAATTTCGTTGATTAGACTCTTTCAGATTGCAAATCGAATAATACATCCATCAAATGGTTTTAAAAACCCAGATCTTCTTGCCACGACTCCTTATATTTCAAACTTGACCGACTCGCTTCGATTGTTGAAGTAAGTTCATGACTTCCTTTTAAAAAAACGATTGAAACTTGTTTAGAGGTGAAGTTCATAAGAATTGGGATATTCGGCAATCCGAATTGACAAAAGTGCATCAGCAAAAACTTTTTGAAAACGATGCAGAGAAGATGATTGTTGCTTTGCGTCCATACAAACAAACATTTGAACGAAGTATGGGAGATGTCGGTGGCTGTGTTAGCGATGTCAGTTCATTAACTTCAGATTTTGAACAGTTCGAAACTGCGGTGATGGTGAGTTGATTCAAAGTCGGAAAGTACATATATTTTATCGTTGCAGGCGATGGAAGTTTCCGTAAAACAAGTATTCGAACAAGGGTGCCGTTTGAGAGCATCTGGATCAAGAATTAATAGTGTAAGTGGTTTTGTAGGAACCAAATATTCGAGCACGAATTTTATTGGTTCAGATCGAACACGTGGCAGAAAGACTTGCTAAAGAATGGCATCTCGTGAAAGAGCTAATAGAACGACGAAAAACGGTTTTGCTCAACGCAAAAGCTTTTTTCACTTCTGCGCAATGTTATTTCGCTGAAGTTCCACGATGGACTGCAAACCCAGGAGTGAATCCTGATGATGTTCTTTTCAATCAAGAGGCGTTGGAGATTGCTATTCGGAAACATGACATGTTCTGGGCACAAGTTGAGGAAGTGTATGCACAAGCATATGAAGATGCGCTGAACTTGATGAAGGCTCTGAAAGAAGCTGAAACTGAGGATAACGTCGCTAAAGAACATTCCGGTAGATTGCAAAGAGCACACAAACAATTGGGTGAACGATGGAAAGAGCGACAGGTGATTTAGCAGAAACTATCTAACACGCCTTGTGGGGGTCTTTCTATAGAAAAAGTTGCTTTCTAAGACCAGGCCAAGTGACCTCCCTCGAGAAAAGACGCTTCGCGCATTGCGGTTTCATTGCACACGCGGTCTTCCGCATCGATTATGCAAAGCAATGAAGAAGAGTAATATGCATTTTGGCTTATATATGCCGAGACATTAACATTTTCAATTTCTTTTTGAAGGTTCTTCTTCATCAAATGCTTGCAATGATTGCATTCGAAACCGATGTCAAATTGGTGGTTGATTGGCTGGAACAGCACGGGGAACCTTACTTGAAGCGTAACATCAATATTGGGGAAAACGTGAATCAAGCAAAAGTTTTTCAACGCAACCATTCGAGCTTTCAAAGGGTTGCTGCCAATACCTACAACAATGTAGACAAACTTGGACAAGTGTATCTGGATGTCACCAGCTCTGGCAGTAGTGAGTGATATTTCAATGAAATCGATAAGCTGTTCATGTTTGCAGGCATTTGTGATGTCGAGAAAATGAAATCACTGATGGCAGATCTTCAGTCAAAAATCGAAAAATTTACCACGCTCGAACAATTGAGAGAGCAATTACTTCGACAGTCGGTTCTTTTCCATACACACTACAAGGAATTAACAGATTGGTATAAAAAGATGACTGAGAAGTACAGAGATCGGAGGATAGATTTGACAGTACAAATATGTGAGCAAAACAAAGAGAGATTCGTTTTGGAAACTGACGAAACCGCACAAGTATTTGATACACTAAAAAAAACATTCTGATAATATTAACATTCAGGCATATGCTGTTACAATAGGCGAAGGAAAAACACTGATTGACACAATGTTGAAATCAACAAGGTTAATCGGTGTGGACTACGCGGCCAGCATTGCTCATATTCAAATGCTCATTTTGGATATAGGTAAGTAAGAAACAGTTTTTTAAAAAGTTGACATGAAATGTTTTTATTCAGAGGACAAAAACAAGTTGATATCAGCAGAGTGGTCCCCAAGACGTACCCTCTTGCACATCGCTTTCAAATTTGCCATGTTCGAGCAAAACAAGTTCGAAGTGTTGGAACAAATTCAAGGATGGGAAGAAGACATGAGAGAAATGATGGATTCTCCTTCATTCTCTGAAAAGGCGGACAATGTAATGCCGTTTCATATCGAAAACCAAGATAAAGTGCGAGAAGCCGTATCATCTATTCAAAAAGCTGCTATGGAATTATCACAAGCACTTCATGGCCAAAAGCTCATGGATCTCAGAGATAAAAGAGATAGGGTCGTTTTAGAAGTGATACGAGATCATACTCGAGAATTGGAAAGCTCCGAAAAACGAGTTATGAGGTACGCAGATGAAACATCAGCAAGAATTGAAGCTGTGCGGGAAGTTTGCGATTTACGAAAAATAGCAAATGGCGTCTGTAGGCATATTGACAACCAATTGCACGCTCTCACAAAACTCGGAGTCATTCCACACGATTATAATGAGACTGTAAAAATGCAAGAGGAGTTGCGGTCTTTCCGAGATTCTGTTCAAAATGGACTCAAGGAGCCGTACGACGCGTTCGTTGTCCGGTTCCGTGAGTTGATGGAGAATCGGTTGGCTAATCGGGACGAAGTTGTACATCATAATGAGATGATTCAAACAAAGTACAGACGATTAATGGCACTCTGTGAAGAACGAAACAAACTTCTCAAATCAGCACATGGATGTTATAAAACATACGAAACAGCAGTACTTCCTATTCTAAACAAGCTAGAATCTGAATATCATTCTCCGGCTGTGACGGATTGGTGTGCTGAATGTACTTCAACGGTATACGAGGATCGAGTAGCATACGTGGCAGATCTGTTGAGCAAGCATATGGATTACAAGGAAAGATTCGGAAAAGGATGCACCTACGCATTGCGAAACGGAGATTTCCTTCTACGATATGTCAAAAGAGCTAATGTGAGCTTGAACGAAAGGTAAGTCAAGATTGGAAGCCGGATTGCAATATCGTAAATGCTCTTCCATAATCATGAAGCAAGTTTTCATAGTAACGGTTTGTAATTTTCAATTTTCGATCCATTTATTTTACTATCCTGAAAAGCTATGAGCCCGCGATAAGATGTGCTTTTAAGCATTAAAATGCGTCTTCTTTCGGATATGACGGCCCGTTTATGATTGAAATTACGGTTCCAGGAAGCGTCATGAAAACAAGATTGCTGATATGAAGAATAATATTCGTGAGAGGCAGTCCAACATTCTCGAACTGTGGTTACAAAAGAAAGCACTGCTAGAAGAGTAAGTATATTTTTACTGAATTATCAAGTTTACATTATTTAGTCTGTTTTCCTAATTCTGAACTTTTGTTTCTTCTATTAGGTTGGTCGGAAAGAAATGCGCGCTGAACTTTTTTTCAAATCTGTATATCTCAGCTGGAATTAAAGATACAAAAAAGTGGTCAACTGGTAAAATGTGCAGAATTCTATGCTCAACATTTTGCTTGTTGACCACTTTTTGATATCATTTACTCTAGCTGAGATATGCAGATTCGCGTAAACGTTTAGCGCGCATTTCTATCCGGCCAACCTAATAGCTCACTTTTTATCTCAACCCTCATTTTTGATTCCTTTTCAGATGTCAGAACTACATTCTCATCGAAGCCACAGCTAAAGAACTTTTGGATTTTATGAATGGTGAAGGTAATGATAGGCTGAGACAATTCGAAAAGCGAGGACGTGGAGAGTTAAATAAGGAGGACGACGAATTTGCAAAGTTCAAATCGGAAGTTAAAGAAAAAAAGACGCATATTCAAACATTTTTAATTCTTTGTGCCGATGAAACTATGAGCCGTGCAGTCCATGGAGAACAAATCGAACGCTGTATTGAAAAGGTTCGTGTTTTAATGTATTTTCCTGTAATGGTGTTTGAAGTTCAAGCATTATCCATTTCCACTCTCAGCATAGCATTTTTATAATGATAAAAATAAAAATAATGATAATATTATTGTTATTATCATTATCATTAATATTTTTATCACTATTATTATTTGTATTGCAGGTAAAAGAAAACTTCAAAAAATTTTCTAAAAGAGTAGGAGATTGTGAAGTTGTTCTACGAGGAGAAAATGGAGGTCCACAAACATCAAAAGACGAATTCTCTCTTGATCGACATTCCGATACAGCGATACTCAATGAAAAGGCAATTTGTGAAAAACGTGCTGAAAACCGAAAAATGCTTGAGCCGATGCGAGAACTCATTCAATCGGAAAGAGATTACATAAGAGATCTGGAAAGATGTGTCAATATGTGAGTTATTTTAAGCTTTGCCTAGTAATCATGAAAATTTTCAGATATGTCAAAGAGTTTGATCAGGCTTCAAAAAATGGTTCAGTTCCTACATTGGCGAAGTATGACATATTTGGTAACATTGAGAAAATTTTTGCATTTCACAATGAGTAAGTTATACTTTATCTTCATGTCCAATTTTGTCATTTTATTTCAATTGTTTTCAGTAAGTTGCTACACGAACTAGTGAAGTATGAAAATCAACCAGAAGCTGTTGGAGCTTCATTCACAGTTTGGATTGATTTGCTAAACGAACTCTATACTGAGTATTGTGTGAACAAAGAACAGAAAAACTACATGCTTGCTACACCTGAAGCTGTAACATTTTTCACCGGCATACGAGAAAAGCACGGCCTGGAAATCAACAACGAAATTGCGAGCCTTCTCATAAAACCTGTTCAAAGGATAACTCGGTATCGTCTTCTAATCGAGCAGCTTTTGAAAAGTTGTAATGATCGAGTAGACGATTTGAGCGAGGCATATGAAGTTGTTTGTAGTGTGCCTAAAAAAGTGAACGATCTTATTCATTTCAATTGCTTGGAACTGAAAGGATGCAATGTAAGTTAGAGTTTCTAGACTTAAATATAGATTTTTATATTTGAATTTTCAGGTTGACGAATTGGGACCGTTTGTATCACAAGACACTCTGACTGTGTGGGAACCCAGAGCATATTTCAAAGGACGTGGAAAAGAGCGTCAAGTCTTCTTATTTGACCTCTCAATCGTTTTTGCCAAGCGATTCGAAATTTCTCCAAAGAACTTCAAATATGTCATCAAAGGGAAACCACTCCCACTTAGTGAAGTGTCAATAGTAGAACACGTTGAAGGGGATCCATGTCGATTTGGTCTTCGAGTGGGGACTGTATCTTCTAATGATAATCGAACCGACTTGAAAGCATCGAATGAGAATACCAAGGTCAAATGGGTTCAAAAAATTCGCGAACTGACAACTGGAATGTTGCCATTGGGTCTTGGAGTATCATCAGCCTTTTCGGTTGGGTCCCTCTCCACCGCCAGATGTGTATCCGTTCGTTCGGGAGCTTCAACATCTTCTGGAGGAGAAAATCGGCAGTCTCAGGATGTCGAATCACTTTTACATCATCGCTATAGTGTTCACAGTTGTGATAGTGAGGTGAGTTTTTCATCTACATCATGAGAGATAGGAATAGATAGAAAAATTTTATTGACGAAGAGAAAGGGGTCTTCGCTCATATGAACAGGTGCTGCCGGCTGGAATTTGCCTGGTAAAGCACATACCTAGTTCTAATTTGTTCAGAAAGAAGCAGAGAAACTTGATTTCTCATTGCATAGTTAATATGCTTTTGCAGCAGATAAGTTACAGAGCATAGTTTTCTAGAAGACATTGATGACCAGACGTGAACATTTCTAATTGTAAATTTTGAAAAATGAGCCATTCGAAAAGTTTCCATACCTATGCACTAATAATATGTCGTAGTGGACATGGTTACACATCTGAAGCACACACACATATACGCACAGGATTAGAGAGTCTCGTTTCTTACACGCACAACAAACTTCGGTTTTCTCCCTCCCGGGAAGACGGCTGTCGTCTGCGGCCTCGTGATCGTCGCTGCTTTCTTCTTTCTCTTTCCCGGAGCAGCTCCCACTTTTCATCATCTTCATCCTCTTTATCCTTTTCATCGTTTCTTAAGAAGCCTAATCGATATCGTTCATTAGAGCTTGACTAGCCACACATAAATGATTCTTCTGCCTTTTATGCTATTATTCGTTTTGGTCTGAAACCAAATGACAGTTGGTTATATCGATTGATCAGACGTTGGTTTCTTCTATCGTGGCGCAATCTATTCGATCTTTACTCAACTATCGCCACACTCCCTATTCTCCCACGGTTCGTGCCGTTCGACTTGCTTCTCTGACAGTCAACACCGCTACGTCCTATTTATATTTAAAAACTACCACAATGACGATAAACTGCTTTTCGTGTTTGGGCAGAGTAAGTTCATCAAAAAAAATATATCTCGATATGACGTGTTTATCAATTTCCTGTTAACTTTGGAATTGATGAAAAGTGGTGCAGCGTGATCTGCTCCTTTTTTTAGTAATATGTTGATTGGATTTGTCTCTCAGCCCGTTGGCTAAGCTTAGTATTACTTCTTTTCTGGTAGAATGAGTTTGAAATAGTTAATGTTTGTTTTTATTTCGAGTTTTTCCCACTCATGATTTCCATCTATAAACAACCGTAAGCTCAGTAAAAAAAGAAAATGCCTGACACAAGCTATGACTCATAACATGTTTGGAAGTAATCTGTGCAGGCGAAATGAAAAGAGATTTGAATTAATTATGACACAGACACACTCTTTGGCCAGAGTGTTTTGGCACAACAGAGTTCTAGTTATTTTGCCACACCCAGTCTACTTCTGGAATCGACATATTAGGAGTGCGTTATTCTCAAAACTTCATCTTTTTTTTCCGAAAAATGAACTGGAGTAAACGTCACATATTTCTAATTCTAAATTCTCCTTTCCATGTATCTCCTTGATGTGTGTTTTTTCCCGCATGACTGCACTATTCTTTTCAACCCTTTGGTCACCCGATTATGAGGAGCTATTCATTCTTCTGTTCATCATTCCTCATAGTCTAATCCTTCTCTTTTTTTTCCGCACCTCTCTTCTGAATTCCGACACCCGATTCGTCACCCTTCCTGTCTCCATCTTCTTCTCTCCCGCCTTCTCCTTCTCGTGTCGATGTTGTTGGAAATGTGAGTAGTCCAACAAACGAGTCTCGAAACTACTGTCGATTGTGAGATGTGATATTTGTTTCCTCACAAGATGTCGTCGCTGACTCCTCCCTTATTTCACATTGGCTCCATGCCTATGGCTCCGAACTGGTAGCGATTGGCTCCGATTATAAAAGACGACGAACAAAAAAGAGACGAAGAAATTATTATCCCTGTTGCTATCCAATTCTCTACCATCTCGATTTCTTCATCCTTTCTTTTGTTGTCAATTCTATCTTTTTTTTTCCTTCTGTAACATACACTTTCACTGGGAACCTTAATCCTTTTCTCAGTATATTTGTTCGAGCAGTGTTTTTCATTACAATTCCGCATGATCATTTTCTTTTCATTTCTTGTTGGTTGTTCTTCTACTGGCGACATCTTCTTCTAATTGGTTCTGTGCTCTTCTCTTATTTCTTCCCCGCCCAGTCTTTTCTTCTTCATTATTCGCGTTCAATCTCGTTTGGCATTCGGTGAAACAAATAAATTCGGTTATGTTCGAGCTCCGCCCACAAAATCCCGCGGTGACCACCAGTATTTTCCTGTGGCTTGGATCGAATCCACTTGATATTTACCCTAGTACATGTATCCATTTCATCGTTTTTTTGTGTTGCGCCCCCGCTGTCTCTTTTCTTCATCTCTTTTCACCTCTTGTGGTTTATAATGTTAGTTCATATCATGTTGGATCGGATGGCTTTTTTTCACATGATGATTCTTCATCTCATATCAATTTTTTAGTTCCATTCCTGATAGGTCAAGAATAGTGAGTCATTCTTCAATAGGCACATAAACAAATATAATATTGAGAGTCAGGGAGAAGTTTTATGAGTTTATAAGTGAAAGTACTCTCTAGGACCAAAAAATAATTGGTGCCAATATTTTATTAGACAGGCCTTTCCTCTTCACATATCAATTTCCTTCAATTCAGTCCTTTTGTTCAGCTAGTCGAACTGCCTCTATTTTCCTTCATTTTCTGTTTTTTGGTGGAGTTTGACAGGTGGAGCGTGAAATTAGATCTGAATCTGAGCAGTGAGCTATGAGAATAATAAGATAACTTTGACGAAATTCATGAAAACTAAATTATATTGATTTTCTACTATATGGAAAATTATTCTTCGTCAACTCTCCGATTTATTTCTTAAAAGCCTGACTATGCAGCATTACATAATTTTTCTAGGAACCGTTGTCGTTCATTTAATAGCATTTCAAATCCAGCACCCAATAGCTGACTTTTGTTCGTTTTGCAATTCAAAGCCATCTGATCCGCATTTTCTTCTTCTTCTTCTTCATCTTCGTCGAAATGTAATTACTCGGCAGTTGCTTCTATTCCTTCGGAGCTTTTCTTCCATTTGTTTGTTTGACATTTTTGAATCTACTCAGCGTTTTTCTCCGCCGTCCTCGCCGGTCTAGATTTGAGTCTTCAGAATGCTGACCTATTCGAAATCATGGCGATCAATACGATCGAGAACGGGTAGCTTATACACTCGGGCTCGGAATCGACTGACTAGTTCGTTTCGGGGTGGAACTAAGCCCGAGAAACTAACAGTTGATGGAATGGATTTTGAAGATTCCGGGGTAAGAGAGTCACTCAAAGCTTAAGCATATGACAACCTTTCACTAAATTCATGTATGTTTACGCCACCGCGGCGCGACGAATTCATTAATATTTGAGGAAAGCGGTCCAGATTCGATTTTTTTTTTGCACAGAGAAAATATGAAAAAAAAGAATGTGTTCGAAATGACACTCTTCTCAAACACAACTGTCAGAGATTTTGAGTGTTCTGAGTGGCAAGTGATGACCTCGGGGGATCTTAGTCTGAAAGGAAGAAACAAGAAAGAAGGGAAGCATTAAAACTTTGTTTATGTTTTTGCAGCAGTCATCCGAAGTGTGGATCGTGACAGCTGACTTTGACGGACATGCCGAAGGACATCTGAAAGTTCGGAAAGGAGATCGAGTCGAAGTAAGAGTTTTGGGATCATCGATTGAATATTGGACAAACTATTGTAAACCTGATTAACTTTTCATCTTTCAGATTGTCGAGGATCAAGCAACTGATTGTGCTGAGTACCTACAAGTTGTACTATGCGATCAGCCTACAAAACAAGGCCTCGTGCCAGCCTCAATCATTGCACCACGTAAGTTTCTTGTTGTTCCTTAAGTTCAAGCCGTCGAAAAAACAACGTGAAGAAAGCATCAGAATCTTAACAATTCTGTGAGCCAACGGTCAGAGTTTTGAATAATTCAGAAAACGAGTAAGAAGTGCGTGTGGTTGTTGTGTCAGTGATTCGAGTATGTGCATGCTACCTTCTTCTTCATCAACATCTTTCTACTTTTTCGCTTTTGTTTTTTTATTTGATTTTCCACTCCTCTTCCTAATTTTTTATGGTGCTGATTTTGTAAACCCACTTCTTTTTTTTCAACGAGTTATTTTCCCTTTTCAATATGACAACAGAACACGGGCAATACTACTCACTTCTGAGTCCACAAGTCCGTTGCCTAATGAGCAAAGGGGCACTCTCATTTCTGCTCTTCTTGCCTCCTCCTCCTCCTCCTCCTCCCCTTCTTTCATTTTCTTGATTTTTTGTTGTCTTTCAATTGGAAGGATACGTGAAGCTGTGGTAGAAGAGGAGAAGAAGAAAAGGAAAGGCAAACAATTCTGCTTCTCTTCAGCCCCTTCATTCTGCTTCCATTATTAGCATGCCTGCTCTTCTGTTTCCTTCGAGACAGATTACACCATTCTAAGATTCCTCATTTCATAATTTGTTTATACTCATAATGTCCAATTTCACTTTTATATGGCTTTCTTCCTCTCTCTCTCTCATCATCACCTTCAGTACATTGATCTCCCCACTAAATTATTGTTCCTTTTTTCTGTATCCCATGATACCATAGACCCCACTTCTCTCATTTATAAGGGTTTTTGTACAAACTGTTGTTCATGTATAATGTGTATATGAAGTTTAAAAGAAAACTAGTTCCTCATCTGAAGTTGATATGAAAATGCACTTGGGAGAACTTGAGAGAATTTCATTGTCATATGATAAAACCCTGACTGCAGACCTCTGTTCTGAAGTCTTTATGGTTCGTTTTCTTTAGCCTGCTCCCTCGAGTTCGTTTTCTTTTTGACCATTCATTTTTTGATATGAAATATGTAGGCTTTTTAAAAACTTTATTTGATTCATTCAGGGAAGTGTTTCGATGATTTTTTATTCTGCCCAAAAGTAGTCGATTTCATGACAAGAATTTCGAGAATAAAATGCAATGTAATCAGAGATAACATTCGTCTAATCTCACGAAATCAGTCTGAGAAATTCAAGCCTCGGGGTAAAGATTCTTTGTCATTTTCCCACATAGTCTCAGAAAATTGTTGGAGATTTGCTTCACAACAACGTCTTCATCTTCATCGTAGTTATTTTTCCTTCATTTGCTTTCTCTCTTTTCCTCACTTCAATGTTTCTTTTCCTTCGACCGGAAGTTCGTAATTCCGGCTCCTTTTTCTTTTTCTTATGTGGCCATTAGGTCGTGATCGAACTTTCTCCCTATCAATACTTTTTTCTTTTCAAACTCAAACTATCAAATGGTTACTGTGTTAAAGTCTTCCAACCTCATAGCACCCTGTTTGCTCAGGCTCTTCACCGAAAAAAGTGATAAAAGAGAAAGCGATTGAAGAGAAATACAACATGATATCTAGATACGCAGATGGTTTTGTTTATTTGATAGGTACAATGAATTTGGCACAGAAGGTCTCATTCTTTTAGTTTTCAGTTTAGTTTCGAGAGAAAAAAAAGAGATGGAGTAGTTCAAAGTTTACAAAATATCTCATTATTTTATTCTGAAACGAACAAAACCCAATTTCATTTCATTTAGACATTTGTTCAATTCACTCAGAATCATTCATTGAAACCTTCATCCATCTCACAACAATAAAAAATTGAGAACAACTTTTTTTTTCTATTTTTGTTTTGTGTCACATCTTCTTTTGTTATTAACCTGAATGACTGTTTGGCAAACTACTATACTTCCACTTTTTTTTTCTTCTGACTATTATTTTGCCATCCCGTCTTTTGATTGGAATAGAAAGGTTCTTCTCGGAGAGTGGCAGATTGGTTTTCAGTTTTAAATGCCGTGTTCCGAATTTCAAAGCTCGGTTTCAGCTTAATTGGTTCATCTCATTTAATTGAAATCTATTCTCATCCCTCTGTTTTGCTTTCTTGTTTTTCTGACTTTTCTGACTAAAATCCAATTTATTTTCTTTTTACTCTCTCTCAATTCTACAATGATATAGACAAGGTATATACATAAATAATTCATTTGATATGGTGTTCTGTTCGAAGATTCAAATATTCGGAAGCTTTTTTCCTTCTTTTCCTTCTTTTTCTTCTTTTTCTTCTTATTCCTAGTTCTCTCTCATCTGTCCCATATGCTCCCATTTTTTTTCGGGTTTCTCTAATTGTAAAGAATCTCTCTGATTTCAAAACTCTTTTACTTCTTTCTCTATTTCGATCAACTGAAGGGATCTCTTCCGAAATGACAAATATCGGCGATTGAGCAGTCGAGGCTCTCTTTTCCGATTCACACGTGTCTCTCTTCCACTTTTTTCTCTTTTTCTTTTCCACTCTCAGTGATTTTTTTAGTTGTGGTGGTTATGTATATATTTATTATATATACTAAGTGAAAATGAGAGAAATCAGAGAGTTTTGTGTATGTATGTGCTCATCAAATCTCACTGGGCGCCCAGGTGCTCTCGCAAGCGCGCACCCCTCTTACTTCACTCTAACTGACTGTGTTTATCTAGAAAGAGATAATTTCAGAAAATTCAGAAGATCTAGAGTTTAAAACACCAAAACCATTTTGAATTTTCTATGAATTTAATTTGAACTAATAATTAGTGAAACCCCTTTTGTATGTCGTTGGAGTCTTTTCAATTCGAAAGAGCAACATAAAAATGAAAGGAATAATAGAGACGGAGCTCATTTCCGGAGCACTTTCTATTCGATTTTCATTTCCAATTTCGCTCCTGCTCGCCCATTTCTCTTCTTTTTTTTCCAATTTCCTACTCTTTTCCTTAAGAAAATTCATCGTTTTCTTTTCTCCTTGACGACGTCACATTTGGATTCCAATCGTAAAAATTTCCCTTCTTTTTCATTCATTGGAAGACGTTAAATTCATTTTGTGTTCTGCTTTTCTGTTTCATCATTTTTCCATTAAATCTGACAAATTCTTAATGTTGACTCTGTGCAGACTGTGAGCAAAATCACGTGGCTTTCGGAAAAAGAAAAAAGAGAGGGGCACGTTGGTTCGGTCTCAAAATGATCCTCTTTTCCCAGTATTTGTGGATTACTGTAGTTATTAGATCTTTATTTATTTCTGTTAGAATATTTTTATCTTGAATCTATTTCTTTTCAAACGCTTTTGGAATCAAAAGAAGAAAACTTTTACGGAATACCACTAAGTTTCTCTAAAGTTGTCGCAACTCTTTTTCTATTTATCTGTGTATTCCTCTTGAGTTCTTAAGTCGTTCTATGAGATCAAAGAATGCCGACAAGGTTTAAACATACACACAAATACTGGTAATATACTTGAATTTCTGATTTCATATCTTCTCCTTTCATTTTGAAAACTTGAATTAGAATAAGAATTTAGCCGTATGATGCGACGGTCTCAAACTGTGGAAGGAAGTACGGATTCAGAAGGTGGAGGAGGTACTACACCAACAAAATCATCGAAAAAAGAACGATGGTCATTTGCAATCAAACGTCGCTGGTTTTCATCATCTACAAGTCGACACAGTCATGATCAAGATGTTGCAATTGTGCAGCCAACAAAGACAACTTTAGGAGGAACTGGAAATAGTAATGGTAGATGTTGCTGTGTTAATAGTGCATGAAAAAAGTTGATGATAAATATATTGATTGTTGGCTCATGGAATGATAGAGATTTAATTAAAAGAAGGTTGCTCTTCTATTAGAATAAACATAGTTAGGAATAAACCGTTTTCATATTACTTATCATATAAATTTCAGCAGATTCCGGAAGTGTACCTGATCGTCCAGACGATACCAATGCCTCTGGATCATCCGTTTCAAAAAGGAAATCATTGAGGTTAGTCCGTTTTACTTCTTTTCTCTCAATTTTACATTTCTTTTTCTTCTTCTTCTTCTCTTCTTTTTTTGATCCACATGAAAAGAAAGTGGCACTTGAAATGGGGTGAATGGGCCAGTTTCCATCTCACACTTTTCACTATTTCGTTCTTTTTACCCTTTTTCTTCTTCTCCTTGTTTGGTAACTTGCTGGCTGTTTATATTTTCAAAAAAGTTTAGTTTTGGTCCCAAGTTTCTCTCAATGTCACAACCGCAGAATGTTCACAAAAAAGAAGCAGATAAAAGGCGAAAATGCATTTTTCGTCTTCGTCTTTTTCTCGTCGTTTTTTTATTCGATTCGAAAAATCCGTGTGCTGTTGGCGCAGTTTTCTATGCAAAATCGAAGCGTTGCCAACTACATCATTTTATTCTAAACTTGAGTTTTAGTATAAATCCCTTACTTTCGTTGAGTTTGAAGAACATAAAATTATAAGAATTTTCCTTTATTATTCAAAAGGAGAACTGAATGGCCATCATAATCTTCAAGATGCAGGGAAACGTATCACATTTCAAACTCCTTATTTGTATATTTCGGACTATTATTTCAATTATCCTGAGAATTTTAAACATAGGAATTTTCAAAGAACTTTATGAGAGTTCTATCAAACATTGAGAACTATAAAGTTTTCAAAGTTTTTGAATGATTCTTAAACTTCTCGTTTCACCTTCTGACCACAAACAGTTCTTCCGACTATATCGGCTTACACCTCCTCCACCTTCTTTTTTGTTTTCTTCGAATTCTCTTTTTTTTCTAAACATTCTATGCCTCTCTCCACAGGTGCTCTTTTGAAACTCTTTCTGTCTCTACAACAACTTCACAATCCTATTATTCCTGACTCAGAAGATGTTCTGTAATGTACTCAGGTTTGATAATGCAATTTATTTGAAAACTTTCCGTTTCCATTCCTCAAATTAAGAAAGAAATCCTTAATGAACTCGACCTCTTAACTTTATTTGCCCCTTTTCCATCACTCAATTTTTCTCGAGAAGCGGTCCGTCCGTCCAAAAATGGACGTCATCAACAAGAATTGCAATTGGTTTCGTCTCTTTTTTTCCCGTTTTTCTTTCTTCTTCTACCGCCTGTCGATGCTGACTCACTTCTTCTTCGTTTTTGCAAAAGATTCTACCAAAGACAGCTGCTGTAAAACAATTATAAATCGAATTCAAACATACAAAGAGAAGGAAATACCGTAGTTCTTTTTATTTTATGAAGAATGTTTAAGGACCATTAGATTCATCTACTTTGATGATGCGTAATACATTGGAACGTCAGAAGAACATCCGGGAATTAGTTTGTGGAAGGAAACATTTTGCAAGCACAACCTTTAATACAAGAGCACTTTCGAGATCTGAGTCGGCTTAACAATATTCAACCAAATAAGACAAAACCCTATCAGTGATTCCAGAGGCTAGACTGCTTTAGTAATAGAGGTTCACTGTGTGTTTGAAAATCTGAAAAATAGGCGCCTTCTAAAGTTTAAGTTTCTTTTTTTCCAATTAGACTTCCTGAAGAAAAATAGAAGACAATTATCTTGTTTCCTTTAAAAATGAACTTTCATCTTTTTCTCTTTTCGCTCTGTTATTCTTTCTAGATTTCATTTCCTTTTCATTTCCCATTCTTTGCTGTTTTTTCAACATTCGTCTCTCTATTTCTACTGAAATGATGCCCAATTGAATTATGACAGTCTCTTTTTTTTCCTCTATTCTATCCTCAATTTTAGCTCTTTCTATCCTGAATGCACACGGACACACTGTGTGACACAATCGAATCAACCCCGATGTTTTTCGTCGAAGGCTTCCCTCTTTTCTCTTTTCTCTTCCATCTACATCCATTCCGGGAGTCTCTATCTATTCCTCCCTGTAATATAAACATTTCGAGTCAGTCACTCCTTCTTTACTCTTTGGCAAACATCAAAACACTAGTGGTTTTTGTCCATTCCAATTCATTTTTCAATTTGACTCGTTGAAATTTTCAACAAAAAAAAAGAAAGTTTGTGCCCTCCGAGTCTCTCATCTTCATTCTCACATCATCATCATTTCACTCCGGAAAGAAAGAACAGGACGACGTCTTCTACATATTCTGAAGACAAGAAGCGAATTAATCTGTGCCCACGCACTTCGCAATCTTCTTTCAACTCATATACTTCTTCAAACTAACCGAAAAAGTTGAAAGAAAAGAAAGAAGAAAAAAGGAGAACATTGTGGGTTTTTATCGTCTTGTCCTGCCCCCGTCTTTTTCTCAAATCGGCAGCATTTCGCCACTGTCACCTACAGAAAAAAGAAGAAGAAGAACAAGAATTTCACGTCGCCTGCGTCTCATTTCCCCTCTCAACATATTGTTGTCATCGTCACCAGTGGCACGGTTTTTTGTTCACCCGCTACTGTTCAACCAACCCTTCATCTCTTCCTATTACATCACAAAAACAGCTGAAGAAGCCGATTTTGCAACTATTTATTGTTTATTTATTATTAAACGTGTTACTTTCGAAAAATGCCGTGCGCAAATCTGATGCCAAGGTGTAAGCAAGAGTTCAGGTGGGTCAATGTTGTTTGGTTACTTTCGAACTAGACCACGTCACTTAACTGTCAACAAATAGTTTATTTTCTCGCGGGAGTTTTTGAAATCTAATTTAAACATCTGATTAACAATTGAAACATGTTTTTCCGATGACCTCATCATCTATTCGATCCTGGAAGTATGATTGCTTCTAGAATGTTTATCTCTTCCAGAAAAGTCAGAAATCATTGTTCTCAATAGTTTAACTGTACACCCAGTTGACAAGAAAGTCCCTCTTTTGAAACTTTTCTTTTTCAACTTTCAAATATTCCGAAGATTACTATAAAATATTCATAACATTTCAGAATCATAATCTTTCTGTTCCAGTCATATGACTCTAATGATCATTGTTATCCAATTATCATGTCCTCTTTTTTCGTCAGTTCTTTCTGACATTTTTCGTCATTTCTGAGTAGATATCTATGAGTATGGCCTGTGATGGCTTCCGTTGCATGTTCCAAGCCCCAATTTGACCTTTTACATTTGACATCTATCAGAATGTTTTTTGTGAGGACTCCCGAAGCATTAGAGGCTTCTTCTTCGTCACTTTTTTCGTTTTCTTCTCAGTCTTTTTCTTCTTTCTTGTGTTGTGAAAAGAAGAAGAAGAAGGAGGAGGAGGTGGAGTTTCGAGCATCGAGCAACTTGAAAAACGGGGGGACCCTCTTCACTATTTTCTCGTGGTGACGACGACGGTGATGCCGTCCCTTTTTTCTTTCTCTCTTCTCATTTTTTGTCGTCGGAAGCATTTAATGAAGTGGAGCTCTTTTCTCTCTTTGGAAGAAGAGCCCTCTTCTTCTTTTCTTCCCCAGAAGAGTCGTAAAACTGAAGACCCCCGACAAATGTCTTCCACTTTCTTCCCTATTTTTTTCGTTTTTCGTTTTCCTTGTGCTCTTCTTCCAGTGTCTTCTTTTCCCGATATCCACGCATTAGTCTTCTTATATGTTCGAAGAGATCATTTTTAATCCGCTGATCTTGATCCGACGCTGTCTTTGGATAATGGAAGACGCACTTCACTTCTTTTTTCTATTCGGAATATTTCTCTTCTTAAAGTTAAAGGAGAGACTATACAATTTTTCAATAGAAATTTGAGAACAAAAAACAGAGAAGATCTCTCAAAGAAATAGACTTTTATCAAGAAAAGATTATAAAAATCAGAGTTGCTTCTTTTTTTTCATTATTTTTTTCAAAGAAATAATCCCTTTTTATTACTTCATTGGGGTTTTTTCGTGAAGTTGGTAGGTCCAATATTTTGCAAAAAGAGTCACAACGGCCCACTTCGTCGATCTCAAAATGGCATAAATGATGGACCATGAAATATTTATTCACTTTTTTCCTTCTCCATCTTTCGTTTCTCTATTTCTACGCATTTCATTTTGTTGGTTTACATTTTAAAAGTTCTGAAATTGTCTGAGAGAAAACATTTGAGTTCTGAAGAAGTCAAGTGAAATGAGAAAAAGAAAGAGTAGTTGAAGAAGAAAAATGAGAGGAGAGTAATAAATGAGAAATGACGAATTTAGGACGAGCTCGACTCTTTTTTTATTTTAAAAATGGATTTTCTAAAGATCAAAATCTATTTCAAGGCAAAAATAATCTTTTCGTTTGATTGAAATCCATTAATTATGGTTCCCTTGCAGTTTAAGTTTTGAGAAACTCATCCAGATTTCAGAATATTTATATTATTTCGAAATTAACTTACAAGACATATTTATTTCTACTTTTGTCTATCGGGATGTTTCTTCATGTGATTGTTTTTATCACTTTTGATCACTTTCATAAACTTTTATCATCTAGAAACAAAAATTGTTCAGCAAATATATTTTTTTCGAGCTTTTTTTTAATAATAGGAAATTTTCAAAATATCAAAAAAACAACTTGAGCTTCTGTTCCGATACTCCGGAAACTGTTGGACGTCAACGATCATTTTCATGACACATAATCTTTTCCTGTTTCGTTTTCATGCTTCATTGAATTTTGTATTTTGTTTTTTTTTAGTTAGAAGACAAATTATAACGGATAAAATGTGATCTATAGACATAAATTTTCTTTTGGAAAATTTCTGAAAACGCTAACACCTCCATAGAAAAGATTGAACTATCATTCGACCGACATGATTGTTTTTGTGGAGACGGGCGCCCAAACTCAAAAAAGAGACAGATGAGAAGCTCGACGACCCACTTCTTCTTCTACTTCTCTTTGCTTCTCTCCTTCTACTTGCAAAGTTTTGTTGCCCTGCGGCAGCTTCCACACTTTCTGAACTGACTGGAGGCGAGTGTCTGTGAATGATGCGGAAAAAAGGAGAAGCTCAGAAGACGAAGAAAAAAAAGAAGAGAAAACGAAGGGGTCTACCATGTATGTATATTTATCTGAAGGGCTTTGCCAGTGGCCCTCCTTCACTCCTATTTCCACCCTCTACTCTCATCACTTTGTCGTATCCTGCCCCGTTCTTCCCGTTTCATCGTCGTTGTCGACGTCTTCTTCTTCTGGGTGAAGCTGCCTGCCGCCGCTCTAATATCTGTTTGTGTGTGTATGCGTATTTGTGCTCCCGAGTTGCCTTCAGCTTCAGGCTCACCGCGCGCTTCTCCGCATCGATCCTTCTCTCCTGTCTCTTCGTCGTCGCGCTTCACTTCTTTTTTCGATGCTGCTTTTTTTGCATTCCTAATTCGTAGTATCGTGTTTCTCTCTTCGTTGCTTCTTATTCGTTTTCGATGTCGTCGACGCCATCTTCTTCCTTTTCCTCTTCATTTTTTTTGTTTTCTCTTTTGTGTGCATCTATTCTCTTTGATCCTTCTCGTTCTTCACAAGAGGAACCACTCTAATTGGCTTTTCTTTATTTCTTTTTTCTGATTAAAAAGACCATTCTGACTTCTTTTGAAGTTCAATTGTAGTCTTTCTGACTTTTCCAGGAAGTCTACATACAAATCGTACTCCCAATAATTATTAGTTTCATAATTGTATGTTTCATATATAGAAAAAGATTAAATTAACTGCAAATATTGTTTGTTTTTTGTATCATATAATTTCCGTTGCAAAAGTCACAAACTTTCCTATTAATCGGTTCAAATAGAATTTCCCAACTCTCCCCGACTGAAAAAAAACTTTGAACATTTGCATATGGTTATAGTCTTCATTCTCTTCCAGTATTCTGCTTACTCACAACATTTTGTGGTAAAAAAGGAAAATTTAGAAGAAAAAGTTGGTTGGTGTTTTGAAAAAAAACGGGTGGGAGATGAGAAGAAGAAGCAGTTGGAGCCATGAACTAGAAGAAGAATAAGAAGAAAAAAAAAAAGAAGAAGAAGATAGAAAAGAAGGGCTCATTCCAATTTGCTCCTCCTTATTCTTTTCCGTCCTCTTGCTTCCTTTTTTCTTCTTTCTCCATACTTTTTTACTTGCACATCCTTTCCTTTTCCTCCCACTAACAAATCCAGTACTACCACAACTCATTGTGTCCATCCAGTTAACTATCCTCTTCTCTTATCTCTAATCGATTCATTTTACAGACGAATTTTCGCCAACTCGAGCAAAGAGCGAGCCTCGTCGTCAAATAACAACAGCCCAGCAACGAGGCAGTCTACATCTACATCTTCTCCAGTCACTGCCAACGGACACGTGAGTTTTGTTTCTCTCTAATTAAATTGAAATCTGTTTTGGCATCAAGGGAAAACTGACTGAAAAACAATTAGATTTCTGGGTTTCGAGATTATCCTCTTTAGAAATGCTCGCTTCTTTTTTCATTTGTTTCCTCGCGTGTACTTTATTCGGATATTTTCAGGCAGCTGAATCATCAAGTCCTGCTCCAATCGGTGTTCTTTCATCTGGAGAATCCTCTTCTGCCACAGCTAACGTCTCGAGTTCAACTCCATCTGCTTCTACTCCAACCCACGTGGCAACTTCTTCAGCGTCACCAACTGTTGTGCCGGTTGTGGTTGCTGAAGAGGAAAAAGTTGAGGATTGTCTACCTCCACCAATGGAAAATATTACTATCAACAATAGTATGGATGAGAAAGAAATCAACGATGAACCAGTAGCGGCATCTGATGCCGTAGAGCCAGAAGTACCTGAAAAGGTGGAGAAGACACCAGAAGAGACTGCTCGATTCAAAAGATCATATGTATTGATGGAACTCGTCGAAACTGAACAAGATTATGTAAAAGATTTGACATCAGTTGTTGAAGGATACATTGGAAATCTTGAGAAAATGGATCTTCCAGCTGATTTAGTCGGAAAGGATAAGATCATTTTCGCAAACATCGCTCAAATTCTCGATTTCCACAAGACGTGTTTCCTGAAAGAAATTGAAAAGTCCACTACGAATTATGAAGCTGCTGGAGCCGCATTCGTAAAATATGAGAGGAGACTGAACAATTTATATGTGAAGTACTGTCAGAATAAGCCGAAATCAGATTATCTTCTGGCGCAAGATGATTTCGAAGGATTCTTTGCTGAGACGAAAGCCAAATTAGGACACAAAGTAGCATTATGTGATTTGTTGATTAAACCAGTACAAAGAATCATGAAATATCAACTATTGCTGAAGGATATTCTCAAATTCACAGAAAGAGCAAAGGACAAAACTGATGTGCTCAAGAATGGTTTGGGAGTGAGTTTTATTTTCGAAACTCAAATTTTATCGAACGCTCTCATTTCTTTAACGAAGATATGTAGTCTAGAATTATATACTTTTTTATAAAAAATATAAACATAATATGTGTTGACACGGCTAAAAAGTCTCTGGTGTCTCAAATAGAGAATCAAAAACAAAGATCTTTTAACAATTTATTAATTTCCCTAGGTAATGCACCGTGTTCCGAAAGATTGTGATGATATGATGCAAGTCGGACGTCTTCAAAACTTTGACGGAAATCTAACTGCTCAAGGACGGCTCATTCATCAAGGAACGCTACAAATCAGTGAATCAGTTGCTGGAAATATACAAAAACCAAAAGATCGAAGAATCTTTTTATTCGAACAATCTGCCATTATCGCTGATCACATTCCACCAAAGAAAGAGTTTGGAAATCCAACATACATCTTCAAAAATCAAATTATGGTGAGTTATATTTGGATAGTTTCTCAATTTTCTAAGCATAACTTTTCTAGGTGAACAAAATGGTATTCGAGCCAAACGTTTCGGATGATCCACTGCGATTCGTTATCAAGAGTTCAGATCCAACTCAACCGACAAGTTTTATTGCAAATGCACAGACACAAGAAGAAAAAGATCAATGGAATAAGAAGATCGGAGAGCAATTGGATCAACAGAAACGTCTTTTAGCTGCTCTAGTTGATCCAAAACGATACATGGGAGGGGGAGATGATATGTCTGGAGCAGTTGGAAATATGAATCTGTAAGTTATTTCAAGCTTCAAAAAGTTGTTCTTTGTTGTGAACTTGGGTTTTTTCAGTGGTTCATCAAGTAGTTCTGATAAAAAAGCATCTTCATCTACTGCCAAATCATCAGCATCCACATCGAAAAAGCCAGCTGAATCTCCAAAGAAAGAAAAATCGAAATCATTATTTTCATTTGGAAAGAAACCAGCAAAATCACCTACATCTCCTCCACCGGTTGGCAATTCGAAATGAGTTCTCTTTTCACCACTAATCCCATTAACTCTAATTGAAATCTAATCTCATTTTTGTCGTTTTTCTTCCCAATTTTTTTTCGTGTGAAGTCCTCAGTCTTTTGTGCTAGTTCTTTTTTCTCCAACTCATCTCTCTTGTTGAGCTTTTCTGCAGGTCTGTTTCCCATTTTCTTCATATAGATTTCTAGTCTCTAACGCATCCTAACTCTTCATCTTTCCAACTGAATGCCTAGCTTTCAAACAATATTTTCTATCTTTATAGCGGGTATCTTGAATTTCTTCCTCTAATCTAGGTCCTTATGTATAATAATTTCTCCCCTCTTTTATTTCTCTCTTCATAATTTCTTCTTTAGTTCGGACCCATTCTCCCTTTCTCCCCCCAGAGCCCAGTGATGTATATGCAAGTTATATCTGGAATTCGTTGAGCTATTTTTCCATTCTCTCTCTCCCAAATTCGCATTTCTCTGATTCTCTTGACACTGTCCATAATATTTTTTCTCGTCTATAAAACTCATCATTTCTACAGCTACACCCGTTTCTTTTGGAATTTTTTCAACTTTTTCGCTTTTTTCTTTTTTCGTTTCTCATCACAACACAAACAGTATGTTTTCGTGTATTTTGAATAAATTGATTCTGCTTGAAGTGCTGAATTGAACATAGTGATAAAGATATGATAAGAAGAGAGAGATACAGAAAATGGTGCTGTGGGATGCGGTGCCTTAATGCAAAAATGATAAGACAAAGATTATTTCGTTTACAGTTTGAAGCAGCTGCTAACGCAAAGTTCCAAAAAATCACAGAAGATCAAGTTAGTCTGGAAAATGATGAAAAGGTAATTGAAGGACATTTAGCATAGATATTCAGTTTTCCATATCTTTACTTAAATACCTGACTTATTCATGAAAACCAAACAATAACCTGATCTATCAAGGCGAAATATTACAACCGGTAGGCCTCTTATAGAACGGCTCGTAGACTTCTGATAAAGTTTATTTGTATTATGAGACAGTTTCGAACAAACATTTGCCTAACGAAAAAGTAAGAGGTTTTTTTCAGGTTCAAGTTCTGGAAGTAAAAAATGGATATGCAAGCGTCAAAAAACAGGATGGAACAATCGGAAAATGTCCGAATTATTTTCTGACAATGTCTGAAGTTCCCGGCGATAATTTTGCTGAGCAAATACAGTAATTTAGTATTATATTCTTCTCAATCTGCTTAAACTTTCAGATATTGCCGTGATTGGCAGAAAACAGTAGACGAGACAAATGTTGAATATGGTCCAAGTACATTCGAAAGTCCTACTCATTCAACTGAAAATTTTGACGTTCTTCTAGAATTATCCACGTGTGAAAGACCAGTCGTAGTTGAAGAAATGAAAGATTTAGAAGTTGTGGAAGGAGATGACGTGGAAATGTGCCCTGTTATCTCTTCTCGTGAGAAAACTATTTACGATGGGATTATATTTTCAATTTTCTTACAGATACCGATTATACAGTAGTATGGCATGGACCAGCAGTTGATACAAAAAGAGCAAGAATACAGGTGAAATTGAAAACGAGAACGTGAAAACTAGGATCATTGTTTCAGACAAATCAAATGAATAGTAGACTTCTTATCAGTAAAGTTAAGAAATGTGATGGTGGTGCATATTCAGTTATTGCGAAAAACTCGTTTGGAATTACTTCTACAGTGGCTTTTCTGAGTGTAATCACTGTTCCAGGTGAGAAACGACGAATTTAGAAGAAGTCCATCACGTTTTTTATTCAGATTCTCCATCAGAATTCACAGTTAAAATAACAGGAGATCATGAAGTTCGATTGAAATGGAAATCTGAACTTGGATTGAAATATTGTATAGAATATCGTCCATTTGGTATTTATCTCCAGCTCTCGACCTTTTTAAATATCAATTTTTCAGATGGTTCCACAACAGAAAATTGGCAAATTGCTTCTACAAACATTGAAAAAGGGCATGTTTCATTAAGAAACTTTGCTCGAAATAGTTACTCATTCCGTATTTTTGCATATAATCAACGGGTTAGAAGTGCACCATCAAACTGCATTTGTATTATTTTTGATAGAAATTCATAGATAAAATATATGACAGTTTGTTTCAATCAATAAACGTTTTATAAAAAATATGATGCGAAGTCCATTGCAAAAAAAGGAAAGAAGGTTTTAAAACAGCGTGACACGAACTCTATTATTATCATAGACATTTTCATTATCTTTGTCATTTCTGACTTTCACTAGACTCGCCATCGTTCTGAAAGAAAACAAAAATGGATGATGTCTACTATTCTCCTCGATACGAAGATGATGAGTATGAATATCGTCATGTGATTCTTCCACAAGTTCTCGCAAGACAACTTCCAAAAGATAAACTGCTTACGGAAGCAGAATGGAGACGTGCTGGAGTTACACAGGTATCTCAAATCTTTTGGAATATCCTGATTCTAATCTACTTCAAATATTGTTTCAGTCGCTTGGATGGGAGCATTACATGGTTCATAAACCCGAAAAGCACATTCTTCTGTTTCGTCGTCGACTCAATTTCTCAAAAGAAGACGAGGAAAGAGCCAAACAGTCACTTATGAGAGAGATGGATGCATATGAACAATCACGAAGACTTCAAGTTCCAAAACTCTGAATAAATTATTTAACTTTTATCTGCTTTTCTCAATGTTCAACGTTGAGGGTGTTTCACCAGAATTATTATCAACTGAGACTGTAGCACTACGGTAGGCAATTGATACTTTGATTTCCCTCTGGGGTCCTTCACCGAAAACAACCTAAACATGTATCCCATGCATTATTCTATCATCTCTTGTATATTTTTTTCTAAGTCAGAAAGGTTGTATCATCATCAATTTCAAATCATCCGTTTTGCGTCATCAGAATAGAATTTGACTAATCTGGGAAATTTTTCTGCTTATATTCCAAACATAAAACACACTTTGACTTTTACGAAATCATTTATTTATAGGGAAATGAGGTTGAAATTAACCAGAAAAGAAGCAAAACACATCGGTGAAATCACAAGATAATGATTGACTTTTTGAGGGGATGAGTCGAGTGAGAGAGAGAGAAAAAGCAAGAACGATATTGAAACACTTGTCAGAGACCGTAAAAATAATTGGAATAGATTATGGAAAAATCGGAACCGTATTCTTGAATTATTATCAGAATCTAGATGATGAAACGACTACAATTTTGGGTGGGCAGATCGGGAAAATGACATCAAAAACGGCGAGATGAAGGGGGGTGAGACAGAGAGAATGGAAGGGAAAGAACATTGCACACAGCCATTTGGTTTATAACCCAAAATAAGAAGAAAAGAAGGATACAAGATTTGAAGAGTGAGATTAGAACTATTAAAGTGTAGACACGAAATGAATCACGATTTGGGAGTGGAAATGTTAACCGTTTTGAAAATGAAATACATGTAGATTAAATGAAAAGATTAAAAGGATAAAGATGGAGCAACTGGGATAAACAATTTGGAAAATATGTCGTAATGTATTGAGAGAAAGGATTGCTCATATTATAAAACTAGAATAGAAATAAGAGAAGATTCAAAGAATCAAAATATATTTCTTTCATAAGAACATTTTAAAAAATGAATGATGCTTTTCTCGGTAAAAGATACATAATTTCTTGGTATTCGACCTAGAAATAATCGATAAAGGGTATGATTTTTCTAAACCGTTCAACTATGAACTCACTGGAATACAGAAAATAAAAGAAAAAAGATGAAAAGCATTTCATAATTGATATTTCACCTGAACTGTGACTAGCCGTAAATTGATGATTGACTATCAATGTTTCGAGGTGGATGGAGCCGTTTGAAGTGATAAAAACCGAATGAAAAATGAAGAAGGAGATCGGGATGGAGTTGTTGTTTTGTTCAGTAATTTTGCAAGTTTGAGTTCCAGAATCCATTGGAATCGACTGGGAAGAAGATGTCACATTCATCAGCAACAGATGGTGAACGACTTGGTTTCGAATTGAGAATAGCTTCGATTGACTTCCAGCTATTCTTTTCTTCAGTTGAAGTCATTGAAGTTGTTGGAGATTCAAGAGAGTGAGTACGACGATTTTCATAAGCAGGGAATGTTGAAAGTGGAGCTGTAGCATTAACATCAATTGTCATTGGAGATTTCATTGGAACCGTGTTTCCATTCCATTCACCAATGTTACTGAATACATCTTCAGCTGGAGTTTGATTGGCTGATGGCATTGGTGGTGGTTGATGGAATGTTGTCTGATTGTTTTGATACTTGTTGGCATTTGGTGGTGGTCCCCAATGAGACATTGAAGAGAATACGTCATTACTTTCGACCGATGGTTTTAACGATTCCTCCGTCCAAGGCTCAGCTGGTTGAAATTGGAATGTAGCTGGTTCCGGATAACGTGGAACATTATTAGCCCCAAATGCTGGGACATCAGCCCATGATGGTGGTTGTTTCCAATCCGATGAATCTAATCTGAGTTGTTCCTGTTGCTGACCATAATGATGTGAGAAGTTGTTTCGTCCCTGTTGCATCATTGACGATGATTCGTAGTATCTTTTAGCCGCTTCCTGAGGATAGTGCCGTCCGAATTGAGTGATGTTCATCCGGTGTGCCATGGTGCTCCTTCGGATAGATAGAGGAGATCTGAAAATAATGAAAACTACCAAATGTTAAATTAAAGAAATAAGAACGATATTCTAAAAGTCAAATCATGCAACACATGAGAACGTAACAAACGATCGTAATACAGTGAAAATAGAGGAAAAAGAGATAGAGGAGGATGAACAATGACCGAGAAAGAAGAAGAGAAAACATAAGAGGGGGAGGTCAAGTCAACCCGAGAAATTACGCAAGAGAGCCACTAGAATATAAAGACAAAGAGACTAAGATAACGTAAGAGAGATGAGATGGGAAAAAGGAGGAGAAGAAGAACAAATGGAAGGGTCTCTGACCTGCACCTATCTAAACGGGTGCACGCACTTTTGGAATACGAATATTGGCTGATTTTCATTCCTACTTTTGTTACTATCAATTCTTAAAACATTATTTTTTCAATTAGGTAACAAATGGGAAGTGTGTCGGATGTATTGCAGGAACAGAAAAAAAAGAAACTAACTAAAATGTATAGAGCACTGGTGAGCCACATACACTTGTACCATATACATCACATTGCATTTTATTCCAGTCATTTCTTCATAGAAATGTTTTCCGATGGAGCTAAGTAGTTGGAGGAAACAAAAGAATAATGATGGACAGGTGCGCAGATGAATCTATAATGTCTTTCATTTTCTCACCCCATTAATTATTCTTTACATCATGAGTAGGTGTGCACATTAATGTAACAAAAAGGAGAATGACTGGTGAGGTGAAAATTGAAGGGTTGTTGAGAGAATAATAACCAATGAGAGATTGAAAGTTACGCTTCAAAGAATTGCATGTTTGAATTGCACTGATGATGAAAACTACATAAAAATCAATATTTTGGCAAAATTCATCTGTGAATGAGAAAAACTGCATAATTATTTCTTAACCAAGAAAAGGTGAATGAAAAGAGACAGCTGAAAAGAAAACAATGAATAATGATTGAACAAACACAACCAGAAATACAACATTGATAAATTGAGACTCTCTATCGCCGTTTCTTTCATAACTATGATGACATCATTTTGTTTTTATCTTATGCCGGAACATTTGAAAAAGGAGATGTTTTCATTTTGTCACATTGGCTACCGTATCTCTACCGTAACAGCCAATAATAAACGAAGGCTTTCTGACGTCTACCGCCCGATTTTCAGCGAATTAATAGCCGGAATTGAGGAGAATCGTAAAGAAAAGAAAAGAAGAGGTTTTTGATTGTAGTCTATTTCGAAAATACTGAGAAAAAATATTTTGCTTGTCCAAACACTTTTCCAGCGAACCGGCTCAAGGGAAATTTCTCGAAAATTCTTCATATTTTGGAGATCATGAGAAAACTGTACGAAACACCCAAAAGCATAAAGATTCCCATCAGTTTTTGAATCTTATCGTCTGTTTGTTAAATCATCTACAATCTGACAGATGACAGATGAAACAGAGAGCCCCTTGATCATGTTTACAACGAGACCTCTAAAATCATAAACTGAATGGGAAGATTTCTCAATGTTTTATGATGTGACAGAGGGATATTTTCATGATCAAACAGATGATGTGGAAACAATTGGAAAATAAAAAAAATGAACGAAACAACAGCTATTATCACTCTCACTCTATACCTGGAAAACAGCAAATAAGGGGCGAGAAAAGGACGAAAAGAGAAGAAGGAGATGGCAAACAAACCGGACAACCAACCAACACAGTGAGAGAACAATTATCGGCGAAATGGCTGGAAACGGGAGGAGAAGTGAGAGAGAAAGAGAAAGAGAGTGAAAGAGATGAAGGCAAAAAAAGAAGGCGAAGAAAAGGAAGAAGAAAAAGAGGGCGATTGGACAGTGGCCCTTGCTTTGCTCGCACCTCTTCTTTTCCCTATATGTTCATTTCTTTCTCTCTTCCTACTCTTTCATGTTGACTTCTTCCTTATTCCTCCTCTATGTGTTCACTTTCACATTAGTATCATCATCATCATCGACATTTTTTCGAATTCGAAATTCAAAATGAGAAAAGAAGGAAGAGAAGAAAATTCATGTTACTAATGGGAAAGGTGAAAGTGTTCGGAGAGAAGCAGAAGAGTTCAAAGAAGAAAATAAGAGAATGGATTAAAATCATTTGAAAACCTACATTTTTTGAAGCCTCTTTCGGTAAAGTAATTTCAAGAAGCTTTAAACCAACAGTGACTGAAATTGCGCAATAGTTCATAGAATCAAGATAAGAAAAATCGATACTAAACCATGCATTGGTGAGTGCTACAAGAGCCTTACTAATCCAACAGTTTCACGTCAGTCATCTATAGAGGAAGAAGAAAATACCGACAGTAATCTTCATCCAAAAAAAAGAGTCGGTGGCCGACAAAGGGTAGAAGGGACAGTGAACTAACAACACAGAAAAGAGAAATAAGATGGCCGGAATTGTCAATATTACCATATGTGACAAGGAAAATATAGTAGGTCTTTGCCAAGTAGCTCTTCATTTTGCATTATTTATTCTAATGACAGAGGCTAAATAGAAGAAAAGTCTGATCTTTTGAATGACATTTTTAAGTTCTCACCCTCCTTGTTCTTGGTTAAATCCCTGATCATAAGATTATCCCAGTTCTTACATTTGTGTTGTTGTTATTTTCCTCTCATTTTCTATTAGATCAGATGATGAAAGTGCACTTGCTTGACACACTGATTGAGATGTGATACATTTGACCTGAGTTGACTCCTACGCTTTAGGATAACGGGAGGAAAACGAGATGAAAAGCATGATGGTTATGAAGAAAGTTGAGGATTTCATTTTTTCGAAAAGAGACGAGAAAAGTGCGGTTGTTATAATGAATTTTAATTGATTTTCCAAAATTTGAATCATGGAACATAGTTGGATGGTGTCGTAATAAACCTAGCAATTTGAACTTTATTTCAGACGCATCCATATTTTTTAAATTTTATTCTTCAGAACAAAATGTATCTGTTTTATTCTTTGACTGTGTAAAATTATAACCTTCAAAATTTATGACGAAGGTAACTGATCGATCCACTTTATCGTGCTGTTAAATATTTAATTGATGACCTCCTGATTCAATCATCTTTTGCAACACCCTCTTCTGATCTCTTTCTATATGTTTCGTTTCTTCTCTTGGTGCTCCGAAGAGTTACTTGCCATCCCCCCAATAATGTTTTTGAGAAACTCCGAAAAATGAGAATAACATATTATTATAAGAGAATCAGAGAAAAGTTACACTGCTCTGGAACAACTGCGCTTGCCAATGCAAAAGAAGAGAAGAGATCAGAGAAACGGAGCAAATCCGAACTTTGTTGACCAAACAACTCACTAAACATTTGAAGACGTTTCGATCAAAGCCCGCTTTTGTTTTGTTTTTGAACAATATTGAAAGCGATGAAAATCATATTATTAGGGCATGAGAAGGTATTATTTGGACACATAGAAAGAGGGGCTTGGCCATAGAGAACAATCAAATGAAAATGGGAATTTGGAATTGTTGAAAATTTGGAGAAGTTTATGCGAATGGGTTGGTCTTTCCGGCCTTTTGAAGCTGAAAAAGATATTATATTGAACAGAATAAAAATAAAAACTGAAACTTACGATTCTGCCAAGGGAGAGAAGAGTGACACAAACAGAGAAAAGATCACGTCCTTCAGTAAGTTCGACGGATTGGAAAGTTTCCTCATTTGGAACTCCTTGCTTCTTGGCGAATTCGACGAAGGCGTTGATGTTCTCCATGCAAGCGAATGTTGAGATTGGTTTTTGAACTTTCTTAACTGATCCAGCCTCGATTCCATTGGCGACCCTGAAATATTGATTGTTACTTGTTTTTTCTTTGAATAGAAAGTAACTAGAGTGAGTTATCAGTTCTAAAACATACTTGCAGAGGAGGGTTCCGTCTTTAAGAAGATTGTAGAAGTTATCACGTTCTCCAGAGGTGGAGATGTTCTCTCCAGAAACCTTCTTGATCCATTCAAGAAGAAGAGCAGCTTCTTCCTTGATGAACTTGGAATCTTGCTGAAAATATGAAGTTCAGATACTGAAAAAGTGTGAAAAGTATTGCCTTTTGACGAACAGCGAATCCGATTCCTCCGGCAGTTGTGCGGTTGGCCATGGTGATTGGAGTGTTTGAGTCTGAGTGTCTTCGGGAAAAGAACAGACAATGAGCTTCACTCTTCGACGTCCCTTACTTTTATCAGATGCCTAAAGACCCGCCCACTTTCGGGAAGCTCCCGGGAGCCAATTGGTCTTAGACGTCTGGATTCTCTTAGATGAAATAGAATGTGGAAAGAAAGTTGCGGGGGAGAGAAGATCGCTGACGTGGTGTTTTGAAATAAGAAAATGGTGGGTGGTAAAGGATTTGAAACGAACGGACCAAAGGTTTGTGAGTCACATTTGTGTAAAATGTGTGTTGAAATATTGTAAATTTCAAAGATCGACTGTTTCCTGAGATGTTTGAATTTCAGGTCAAAGTTACTTTTTTTTCGGATGACGATCTCCAATTAAGTTCCGGACATTAAGCCCTCTGCCTTAAGGAAGGATATTTATCATCTACTGTCGTCCATTTTTAAGTCATTTCAACGATTCTACTCAACAGACTGGAAATACATTATTTTCGATACGGATACTGTATAGCCTGGTCTCTGTACTATTAGCGTTCCGGTATTATAAATACAAAGATTGGAATTTGTACTTTTGACGATATTTTTGAAAGATTTCTTCTGAAGACGATATTTTTGAAGAATTTCTGCTTTTCAAAAAATGTTCTTTTTGAACACGTTATTTCCTTTTTGAACATCTCCGAAGAGGCAAAACTGTTTTTCAAAGTATCCATCTAGTATTCTTCTCTATTGAACGAACTTGAAGAATTCTTTGGTTTTCAAATCTGCGTCATGATTTGCCATATGGAACCAATAGTCTTAATGTTTTTTCTGAGGTCCTGTTTGCCGTCTTAAGCTGCTCTGCGGCTACCCCACATTAATTTAGAAATTTCCGAATGTGTTGTGTAATAACGTGTCGGCTTCAGAATATTAAAGTTGGTTGACAGAACTGGCTGCACTCTTTTTTCGAGTCTATGGGGAGGTGTTGATCGTAAGGGAGCAGCTGTCTCCTGTCGTTTCCCAACCAACTCAAAGCTTATGTTTTCGAGGAAGGCTTTGGAAATAGTTTGGGCTGTTTACTGCATAAATATTATCAATACACCAACAATAACCGAAAATGAAATTAATGGACGACTTGGATAGGTGAACTATAATACAACAGACAACAATAAATAAGGGGACGATGTGAAAAAAAGATAATCGGAGAAAGAAGTAATAAAATCTTGTAGGGAATTTAGTTAATTGCAGCAAGAGCGAACTTTTGAGCAAGTTCGACAGCAGCCTCCAACTTGTCCACATTTTCTCCTGTCAACTGGGCATTGGCATCCTTTCCGCCACCTTTTCCGCCGAGAACAGTACACACCTCGTTGACCCATTCGTTAGCTTTTAGTCCATTGCTGACCAAACTCTGCAAAAATAAATCGGTTCAGTTGATCAACTTGAGAACAAAACTAACTTTATCAACTTTAGCCAAACACAACACTTTTCCAGTGTCTTCATTTACGGAGAACGCCATAACAGCTTTCGTGTCTTTAAGAAGTTTGAGAGCATTGTCAATGGCTTTGCTGTTGGCATTCGACGTGAAAACGTGAACAAGCACAGTTGGTTGCTCTGGTGCGGCAGCCAGTTCTTTGGCTTCTCCGAGAATTTTTTCAGCCACAGCAGCTTGCTGAGCCTTGGAGTATCCATCCATCTCTTTCTGGACGTCCTTTGCCTTCTTACGGAGAGCGTCCTTGCGCCAATACGGCAACTGAGCTCCATTAGCTTCGTCTACAATTTCTTGAATTTTCCTTTGAAGTTCTTTGAAATTGTCTTTGTTGGTCAACAGTTCATGGTTCTTAGCGTTATTTGATTCTTCAATCAATCTAGTCTCCAAGCGATCAGCTCTAGCAATGGCTCTATCGGCTTCTGGTCCAGTCAATGCAACAATACGACGAATTCCCTTTGCAATTGCTTCTTCCGATGAAATAACGATTCTTCCAATGTGTGAGACGTTTTGAAGGTGCCTTAAAATTTTTCATACAACAAAAATAATTAATGGTAAACCTACGTTCCTCCACAAAATTCAACGGTAGTATTTTGGCCTTCTGGTGCTGCCGGATTTTGAAGGAGTTGTTCTACAGGAGTACCAACAGCAACAACTCGAACAGGATCGGGATATGTTTCATCAAACATAGCACGAAGACCATTAATCTTCTTGGCGTCAGCAAGTGGAGAATTTTTAGCATAGACTTGTCCTTTTGTGTCAATGAGCTGTTGAGCGTACTCTTCAGCTTGTTTAACCTGTTCGGAAGTCATTGCAGCCTTGTTTGTAAAGTCGAATCTCATGCGATCTGGGGCGACGAGGGAGCCTTTCTGGTCGGAGTCGGCAAGAACCTTTCGAAGAGCGTAATTGAGAACGTGAGTTCCAGTGTGGTTCTTCATAATCAATTGCTTCCGATCCTCATCAAATCGTTGATTAACTTCATCTCCAACAGAGAAGCTTCCTTCAGCAGATCCGACAAGAACAATGTATCCTCCGCGAACTTGACAGTTGTTCACGTTGAACTCATTCGATTCGTCGCTTACTCGAGACACAACTCCAACATCATAGATTTGACCTCCTTGTTCGGCATAGAAGTTGGTACGGTCCAAGAGGAGAGCACCTTCTTCTCCAGCAACCAGTTGATCCACAAACTTTCCATCACGGCGAATAGCGAGGATTTTTCCGACACATGGTTCGAACTCTGAACATGGTTGAACTTTGTACTAAAAGTTTAAAGTTAAGAAAACTCACTATAGACAGCAGTAGCTCCTTCACCAGTGAACGAATATGCATATTTTGGAGTGTCGTCGGTGGTTGGGACTCCTTTTTGTTGCAACTCAGCCAAAGCATGAACGTCTAAGTCGAGAGTATCCCGGAACTTTCCAGCTCCAGCTGACGATGTCTCGATAGCTTTTTTACGAGCATCTTCAAAAGCGGTATTGTCGACGGTAAGTCGTTTTTCTTCAGCCATCAGTT
The DNA here is from genome assembly GCA_963572265.1 of Caenorhabditis doughertyi. Taxonomy (NCBI): domain Eukaryota; kingdom Metazoa; phylum Nematoda; class Chromadorea; order Rhabditida; family Rhabditidae; genus Caenorhabditis; species Caenorhabditis doughertyi. The sequence continues at coordinate 11,256,114 of OY751553.1, read as the reverse complement.
GAGTCAAATCAGCAGGGAATCCGTATGTATCGTATAGTCTCCAAGCGATGTCTCCTGGGAATGTTTTCGTCCCTTCTGGTAGAGAATCTACTGCTCTTTGGAACAGAACACGTCCTCGAGAAAGAGTCTTGAGGAATTGCTTCTCCTCATCATTAATGATGTCCATAACAGTATCTGGATCTCGATTCAACTCTGGGAATGTTTCTCCGAGAATGGAGATTACAACAGGAACGAGTGAAGCGAAGAATCCTGGTTGCGCATTCAGCTTTTCAGTGGCATAACGCACTCCACGACGGAGAATACGACGGAGAACGTATCCTCTTCCAGAGTTATCTGGACGCCCTCCATCGGAAAGGGCAATTGTGAGTGTACGGATATGATCAGCAACGACACGGTAAGCCATGTCAACACCGTCTTTGTCATCGTCTCCAATAAATCCAGTGTAAGCACGAACACCGCTACCTTTGTGGATCGCTTCAAAAATTGGCTGGAACATATCAGTATCGTAATTACTTGTTTTATCTTGCATAACGGCAATTAAACGTTCAAGTCCGAGACCGCAATCAATATGTTTTGCTGGCAACGGTTTCAGGGCTCCTCCTTCTTCACGATTGAATTGAATAAATACAAGATTCCAAATTTCAACAACCATTGGATCATCAGCGTTTACCAAATGAGAAGCATCACGGTTTCCGATGCGGTCATAATGAATTTCGGAACATGGTCCACATGGTCCGACGTCTCCCATTTCCCAGAAATTATCTTTCATTCCAAAGTTCAAAATTCGCTCTTCTGGCACACCAACCGATCTCCAGATCTCACGAGCTTCAGAATCAGCTGGAACGCCGTTAGCCTCATCACCTCCGAAAACAGACACATAGAGACGTTCGGCAGGAATTCCATAAACTGTAGTCAGCAACTCCCATGCCCAAGTGATAATTTCTTTCTAAAATTTAATTTAATTTTGATTTTTTTAAAACTGTTCTCACTTTGAAGTAGTCTCCAAAAGACCAATTTCCGAGCATTTCGAAGAAGGTGTGATGATAGACATCCTTTCCGACGTCATCTAAATCGTTGTGCTTTCCACCGGCACGGATGCACTTTTGAGTGTTAACAGCTCGTTTTAATTTTGCAAGATCGCTATTTGGATCAGCGACTCCAAGGAAAAGAGGTTTGAACTTAAATTTTAAAAAGCACTCTTTCAGTCAAAAAGTTTTACACACCTGGTTCATGCCAGCATTGGCGAACAAAAGAGTTGGATCATCGTGAGGAATTACAGATGATGAATGAGCATAAGTATGCTCTTTCTTTTCTCGGAAAAAATTGATGAACGTAGAACGAACTTCGGAGGCAGTAAGGTGCTTCATGGTAACCCAGTAGAGATGTAAATCTGAAAGTTTTCGTCATACAAAAAATCAGTAGTCCGGCGTGAAAAGGGAACAATCAGATTGCGAGAGATTTCGCAATAAAAACATGCGAAGTGGGACATTTTAGAGCGACACAGAAAGCTGTACAAGAGAAACTGAAGCATAGCGAGAATGCTTCCGGAAGTTCGAAAAAAAAACAGGAAAATCGCAAAAATGAGTGAAAAGAAAAGCGATACGCGGCAAATGTTAGTATAGAGTGGGTGGAGTGTAATTGCAAGTTGCGGCACACTTTCTAATGAAAGCGAGGCAAGCAGAACGTTTTAAAAAGTGCAGCCAAGAAATGAGTTCCACTAAACGTTTTGATGTTGGCCAAAAAAAACAACGTAAAGCGAGATAAGGAGATACTTGTAGCATTAACGGGAAATTATATCACCGAAAGAGCAAGTTTTCACAAGACTGGGGTCAGAGAAAGAGCTATTTTCTATGACATGACTACTGTAAGACTACGGTAGCTACGATAACTGTCTGAATGAATAGTTGCGTGATCGTTCTACTTTTGATTTCGACACAAGCTAAACCTCTAATACAGAATCATTTCTGTTCGAAATGAACTGCTCTTCGGTGGGAACATCACACACTTGGGGTTCTACAAGAGTCGTGAACAATCATAAAAAGAATGTAAGAGGTTCAATTGGATCGTATAGTTAGGTTTGATTTCAGAGTGGTGATCTTCAATCCTGTATTGACGTCGGACAGATAATGGAGAAAATTCAACGAGATAATTACATTGTAAACATATATTGAACCTTGCTATTCATTTTATACATCTTCAGCGCCAGCAAAAATCCATCGAGCACACCGAAGATGTCTCGAAAAAATTGATGAATTGGAGAGAAGAAAGTGAGTCGGATATGAAGTCTCTCGAGAATCAGATGGAATTACTCAAAAAACGAAAAGAGCAAATTCGTCAAAACTCCACAGAAATGACGATCCTGATGAGCCAATTGAGACACAAACTGGAAAAAGTTCGAGAAGAGAAAAATAAAAACTATCAATTCTTTGAAGAAGGAGGTACTTGGACTTCTATGTTATTTAGACTAAAATTAATTTTTTTCAGAGGAAATGCAGACCTGAATACCATCTAATAGCACATTGGATGATCAAGATTCTGTCAACTAGTTGAAATAAATGTGAATTTTCTGTTTTGCTTCCGATGTTCTTTGTTGAACTGGTTATTCTGTTGGATGAGTAAAAAAAAAGAATTCCGCTTGAAAGACCGGAAGAACAAAAAAAAGAAATCATTTCATACACCGTACAACATATTATGGATTAAAGTATTATAATTTTTGGGTTTGGATTTTCTAAATGAAATAAGACGAAAACGGAATTAGAGGCATAGTACCAATAAGATCAATCATCATTCTTTCGATTCCTTCGTCTTTCATCATCCTTTTTTGCAGTTTCTCCTTATTTCCGTTCCTTTCATTATGGTCTTCCCTCTCTTGTCTCCTAATGTGCTCAAATCCTATTGTGCTCATTTTCGTTGTCGCCACCTATCGTATTTCGACGAGAAATGAGGAGAAGAACACATGTTTACATGAGGAAGATAATGGGGCGGAACGGTGAGAATATTTGCAAAGTGCGAATGAATGCTCACCGCTCTTCCCTGAGACTTCTGCTCAGACTTTCATGTTTCATTATTTTGAAACAATTATCATAGCAGTTTTAAGTTTGTTATGAGAAGCAAGGAACAACTCTTTTCAATAACACCTACCCAAACCTAGAATACTTTCTTTTCGTTCTTCACTTTTTATTCTTTCATTCTCCTAACTGAACTATATATTCTCAATAGACGAACTTTATTCTCTCTATTTGTTTACTTACTTTTCCCGTACGTGCCCTTCCATGTCACCTCTAGTTCCAGATGTTTTTCCATTTCCTCTACCATTTTCCCATTTCATTCGCCACCAACTTCTGACTTTTTCATTAAAAGCTTTCTTTATTCCTCAGTTTTAGGTTGCTACTGTAATCTACTTACAGATCCATCGAAAGCGAAACGAAACAAAAATAAAAATATACAACAATAGATAAAAACAATTGGGAAGAATTCGGCTAGCAAACACAACTATTGGAACAAAGACAGTATTAGAATAACGGAAAAAGAAAAGTTTGTCTTTCGACGCATTTCTGTGTTTGCCTGTGTGTGCTTTTGCCGTCTTCAGAATGACCAATGGTAGGTTTTGGTTTGAATTTCAGCTTCACGAAAACGTTAAACCTTGATACCTTGTCTATATCTCTTTTGACACTGAGCACTGACATATGGAAGTTTCGATATGAAAAACCTTGTTTCAAAAAAGATAAGTTTAAATTCCATTACTTCAGGTGACAATATATCAATTGTGACACTTGATCCAGTATCTGATGGGATTCAATCAATTCATACAGTAACCCTGAATCCAGTAGCTTTGGAAAATGTTGAGCCTGCTGTGGAAGCTCCCAGCCCTCCACCACTACCTCCTCCTATGCAAAAATCGACAGTTATACAATTGGATCCAACAAATATTCTTCCAGTAAGGATTTCGTTTTAAAAAAACTTATACATTTGTTATACTACTGTAACTCACATATATTAAAACAAAGCTAAAATTTATGGAACAGCAATTAGCATATCCGCAAATAATGAACTTCATAAGAAGTATTCGATATGTGGATCCATTCATAGTTCATTGTAAGGACCATTCGCTTTATGGACCTTTTCCAGGTGACCGTTTTTCCCGATTGCTTCAATTCACAGCTGTCGATTTATGTCGAAAAATCCCAGTTAATTCAACCGAAAATATGGGTTGCTTCCAGATATTGATACTCAGTTAACACATAAAAAACTTTAAGCACAGATATCTGCTCTGTCCCATACACGTAGAGTACAATGCCAAACATTTAGGATTGTAAATTTACGCTGATACATAAAATAGAAAGACTACGATTCAAAATAGGAAGCAAACTTATTTCGGTCCATTTCAAAAATTTTCTGTATCTTCTGCAACATGTTTTTCAATCTTTGCAATAACTATGCAGTTGGCTTTTTTCAAATCGAAATTCTCTTCCTCTTTTTTTTCTTCTCCGGGTCCGGCCACAACAATTTCAACATCTGTCCTTCGATCGTTTCTTTTTATCTTTGTTTCCTCCGAAGTGATCATCTATCTCCTTTCGTCTCTCTCGGTGTAAAAGAGCAGAAAGAAGCTCACTGAAAAGTAGTGGGGGCGGTTTTTCTATTTCTTCTCATTTCAACTTCACTTTTCTTTGTTGTTGTTTATCATTTTTTATAGTTCTACATTCATGTTTTACAAAACTGGAGCTGTTACGATGACTCATTTGTAAATTCGTAATTTCAGAACGAAGAAACGAAAACAAAAAAGGGGAAACAGAAGAAAAACAGTAAGGAAAAAATGTACGATTCTCCGAGGTATCAGACGACAACTACAGTTGTTGAGACAACAGAATACATTTCAAATGATGGTCCAGCTGTCAGAGTAAGTCATCTAAATTGTTTGGATGCTAAGAAAAACTGATTAAGATTGAGTTTCCACGTCTCGATTGTGAATACATCCGAACTTTGGGTGGAATTATGAAAATCGTGTGCATTGCTTTGTGCCTTCTTACTTTCCTTTTCGTGATGATGGGACCCGCTTACTACACAGGTTTTGTTCCTTCTTCAAACTTCTTTGAAAAATTTTCATATTCAGGAGTCGGTTGGGCAACATTCGTCTCATCCGTCGGAATCTTTGTTACTACTTCCCTTCTTACCCTCTACTTATTCAGAGTTGTAGATAGCCTTCCATCGGTCAACTGGATCGTTTGTGTTAGTCCTGATTTTCCTAAGAATATAAACTTTATCTGAAACGTTTCTAGGAAATGGTTTATTGCTTCGCCTGGACTGTTTTCTTCTTCATTGCTGCCTGTGTTCTTGCCGTAGCTTCATCACAATTTCGTGGAACTTTTGCCTGGGCAATCGCTGCTGTATGTTTCGAATTTATTCTAAAATATGTCATTTTCCCATTGCATCTCGTTGTAAACATTATATTTTATTAAATCTTATTTTCAGTTCTTTGCGTTCGGAGCTATGTGTGCATATGGATTCGACTGTTATTTGAAATTCCTTTCATGGAAGAACAATGAACGTGCTACAGGTGGATCGAATCCAGTCGTGGTTCAGAAACAGAGGCGCAACAACTTCGTTTAAAATTTCTTACATTGCTTTGAATTGCTTAACATTCCATTGATAAATTTTATTATTCCAGTACTGGTATTCCTGATTCAATATTATTCTTATCAATGCTCGATATAGCTTGAGCCTTGGGAGACTAAAGAATTACTGTGGCTACGGTACTTTACAGAATTTCAGTTTGACTTCCACCGATGACAGGCCATGATGACAATTCGAACGAAAATGTTATTGTTAGCAGTGCAGACGTTTGATCCAGACGAGTACAGACTATCGTATTCCACTTCACCAATCAAAAATTAACGTTGCAAATAGTACACTTATAACCAACAACCGTTTTATTCATCGTAATACTCTTATAATGAAACTTCTGAATATGCTTTCAAAAAAGAGGACAATAGAATTCGGGGTATCACAAACTGGGACATATAAAACATGATAGCCGTGTAAAAAATGAGATAATACGTAAAACACATAGAACGGGACACACAACAGGAAAAGATTGGCCCGGGAACGGAATCTTTCCTTCATCTTTTACTATGCCTGAAACTGTCGTTCCGTGTGCCGAACGTTGGTGCTGACTAACAAGAATATTCATTCGAACAAAAAAACAAAAAGGGAAGAAAAAAATGAGGGAAACAAACGAAAAAAAAACTTGAAATGTGAATACAAACACAAGTTTAGTAAGGCTTCGCAAGGTGCTCAATGATTTGGATTTTACGCTCTTCGGTCATTTCTTTCTTCGTAATCAATCCATCAAGAATCCCCTCCATTGTCAAGAAACTGAAATTGACATATTGTATGGAGATTTATTCAAAGTTCTAATATTCTGGCCATGTGACGCCCTTGTTCAGCATACCTGATGAAATTGAGGTTATCTTCTGCGAGGTTGGAGGTTGCTCCCTGTTGCCTGTCCAAAACGGCGATAGCGTCAGTAACTTTCAAGTTTTCCTTGCGAATTGCTTCAGCTGTCTCACGAATAGATTCGCCTGAAGTGACTACGTCTTCAACAAGGAGCACAGTCCCTCCGGGTTGGTATACTCCTTCGATCAGCTGCTTTGTTCCGTAAGATTTGGCTTCTTTTCTTTTCATCAACATTGGAACATTGAGAATATCAGAAACCAGCTGTAAAAACTAGGTTCAGACTTGAAAAAAAAGAAAAACTTACAGTGGCAAGTGGAAGAGCGGCATATGGAACTCCTACTACGTAGTCGAACTTGAGATTTTTTGCGACAATCTTGTCGCACATAGCTTGAGCAGCCATTCGCAAAACGCGCGGTGAGCTCATAATACGGCGTAGATCAATATAGATTGGAGTCATTTGCCCGGATTTGAGAAAAAATTCTCCAGTACGAAAGCATTGCATCTGATAGAGTTCTTCAAAAAGAGTAACTTCTTCTACAGGAGAAGCAGCCTGGACTTTCATGACAACTGCATCATCGATGGCGTGGTTACCGTTGGCGGTTGCAGCAGTCATTTCTGAGTTCTACAAACAGCTGATTTACAAAAGCAACTTTCAGCTAAAGGATGCTATAGTAGTTGAGGGGCGGGAGGATCCGATTTTTGAATCTTGACGGGCTAAAAAAAACAGTAGAAAAAAATGCTGGAAATCGAAGAGAAATTTTTGAACAATAGTGGAAAATCACCAAAAAATCAATTTTTTTGAATGTCAGGCTTAGGTCTGTGCAAGCCTTTTCAATTCACAAAATAACATGTACGAGAAACAACAGTACACCAACACTGCTTCACCGCCCAAAAATCCCTCCAACTGCTATAGCGTCCAAACTAGTTTTCAAGACAGAAAATATTAGGTATCACATGGTAGATAAGACCACGTCAGATATAATAAAAGGAACAATCAACTCAGAAATTGACCAATTTATAAAGAAAAAAAAATCCTATATCCTGAAACTGTACAACAAAAAGACAGACAAAGAGAAATATAGACTTTGTCTGATAGCGTTATCAAGGCGTGACTAAAAGTACATTTTTTAGGATCTGCGACCCGTAAAATCATGTCGAATAGAGAGATTTCTAAGGTCTTGGAGGTGCAATAGGATAACTTTTAGGAATGCTTTTCCATTCTTTCTCGGTACGCTTGTAGATCAACTGCCGAGTGAAGTGTCCCATTTTCTGGTTTTCTCTTAAGTCTGCGACAGCCTGTCTCTCGGCGGGTGATTTCAGGATTTCTTCGAGATTACATTCAATTTTTGGTGCTGGTAGCGAGTCTACTTGAATCAAATCGACTTGAACCTGCAAAGAGATTTCAAAGTACGAAAAAATAGTTTAGTTATAACTGACCGTATCCAAATCGTGGGTTAAAATTGATTTCGTTTTCTGTCGGGCTTCCCGAGACATATGTGCTTTGAAGAGAAACATGCTAAAAATGTGAATACTTTTACAGGAGTTCGTTTTCATATTTACTTCGAAGCATAAACGGGTTCATTAGTTTGCTTGGCTAGTCGCTTATACGGCAGATCCCGGTGGCCCAATGATTCAACCTTTTCTATTACCGCTCCGTGATCGAGAAGAGTGTTTCCAGCCCGAGTTAATGCCTTCACCAGATCAGTCTGAAAACCAAACAACAGACTAACCGATTATACGTACTCCTATCGCACCTTAGACAAAGATCGCGTAATCACGCTCACTTCATAGAGCGGCATCTTGATAGTTTCTCCTATAATATTCAACAGTTAAAAAATATTGGAAAACATTTTCCTAAAGTACACAAGAGAGTATGACGTCAACCTGGAATATTTTCTTCAGTTGTGGATATTCGAGCAAAAAAAATTGGCGGTGTATCACGAGTACTAATCACTTTTTTCTACGAAATTTTTCAAATGATTTGCCAATGCTAGTGATATCAAATCAAGAATCCGTTTTTAGATGCCGCAGGAATCACTAATGCAAAAATAAAATAAAAAATGGGTAGAAATACGGACGGGTCTCGCAGCGATCAGTGTCGATTTACGAGAAACGGCATGCGCCTTTAAACGATGATATTTCTTTTTTGAAATCGGAAGCGCGAAGGCACCCTTTTTTCTTCGATGGTCTAAATCATCAGTTTGACATCTTTTTTCTCCGTTCAGTTTTTTCTACTTGTTATCAAATAAGCCAGTAACCTTGTTTTGATTTCCATTCAACTATATTCAGTGCGGTTGTCCAACTTTATTTGACTTTAAAGTTAGTCATACGAATCTATTTTTCAAATTCCAGTCTTTCATCTCAACAGCTTAGCTTTCATTTATCTTAACGTATAAATGAAACCAGCATTTTTCAGCGAAATGTCTCCAGCTAACAAAGATGGAGGTGTCACTACTGCCAAAGTCGTGGATGTACTGAAACAAAAAGCCGGAGCACATCATTGCCTCGGGAACGTTCACGCTAATCTTCCAGTGAACAAAGTTAGATACAAAAGTTGACACGCACGATTAACAACATTTTTTACAGGTAACTGTTCATCCACTAGTTCTCCTCAGTGTCGTCGATCATTTCAATCGTGTCAGCAAGACTCAAAGTGTGAAGCGTGTGGTTGGAGTTCTTTTAGGATCCATGAAGAAAGACAAAACTCTTGACATCGGAAACAGTTTTGCTGGTATTAATTTTTTTCTCTCATAAAACATAGTTGTCATTATAATCGGGTCGGGCATTTGATACTGCTCTTTCTACATACTGAAACTTCCCATTTCACATGTTTTGTTGTTCTTTCGTTCAACATTTTGAAAACGTGTTTCAGTACCTTTCGATGAGGATGATAAAGACAAGAACACTTGGTTCCTAGACATGGATTACTTGGAGAGCATGTATGGAATGTTCTACAAGGTTCGTTATTCTCAATAATTTTAAACATTTTTTCATATCGTTTTACTTTTCAAAGTTGCTGTTCAGGTCGCAGCTAAGGAAAAGATTGTCGGATGGTACCACACTGGCCCTAAATTACACAAGGTATTTTAGAGACGGAGGAGAAGAGAGCGAGAGACGAAATATCGCGTGATGTAGTGGTTAGCATGTGCGATCGTCGCTTTTTTGTTTGTTAGTTCAATTCATTTCGGGTTTGTGATGGCTGCATACGGATCACTGGACTCTGAATCTCCATGAACCGATAGTATCCGTTACGATACCCGTTTGGATTTGTTTCATAAACGAAATTGTTTTATTAGATTGAATAAGGAAAAAATATAGCGATTGAACTCGGCACGCCATAATATAGGTTTAAATTAACCTTATGACTATGTCTACAGAACGATATTGCAATCAACGAGCAACTGAAAAGATTCTGTCCGAACCCGGTTCTTGTTATAATTGATGCTGAGCCGAAGAACATAGGATTGCCAACTGAGGCCTATATTGAAGTTCAAGAAGTTCATGATGTAAGTCGTTTCTCAATTTACAGGTATTTGAACAATTTTCAGGATGGAACACCACCAATCAAAACCTTCGAACACGTGCCTTCAGATATTGGAGCTGAAGAGGCTGAAGAAGTGGGAGTTGAGCATTTGTTGAGAGATATAAAAGATCAAACTGCTGGAACTCTTTCTCAGCGTATTACTGACCAGTTGATGGGTCTGAGAGGACTTCAATCACAGCTCGAATCAATCGAAAAATACCTTCATGATATTGTACGCGGAACTCTTCCAATCAATCATCATGTTATTTACTACGTACAAGAAGTTCTCAACTTGCTTCCTGACGTTACTCATCCAGATTATGTCGTCTCACAAAATGTTCAGACAAACGACCAACTTATGTGTGTATATATGGGGTCTCTTGTTCGTTCTGTTGTTGCCTTGCACAACTTGATTGATAATAAGGTGAAATCCTCATGGTAACTCCCTTTCTTCATACCTCAATTTTCAGATTGCTCTTCAAAAGGCTGAGAAGGAGCAAGAAACGGGAGAAGCAGAGAAAAAGAAAGAAGAAAAAGATAAGAAGGACAAAAAGGAGGAAAAGAAGGATGAAAAGAAGGAAAAGGATAGTAAATCTTCGACGCCAAACACTCCGAAGAAGTAAGCAAAGAAAAAGGAATTCGGCGGAGCTTTCTTATCAATCGAAGTACTGCTCTTCTTACCGCATCATATACATTTAATTTATTCGTTTTTTAAAATTTTCTGTGCATCAATGTAGCATTAATTCAAGAAAATAATGCCAAACCGTATAGTATTGAAATATTTATTAGAGGAAATAAGCCCGTAACGTGCTGATGAATCACAAAAATGAAAGCATGGCTTCAGAGTATTCATGTCGTGGAAGAAAGTATAATCTCAATCTTTCAGTTGATGTTTTATGTAGATTCCTTCTGCAACTTTCCATGCGCTCCCGCCGGTTATTGAATCTGTTCCAACGACCTCCCGCTGTCCATGAATCGGACGTCCGAATTGTTGTCCTGAGAGTGAGAGATACGAACCAGTAACTACATGACGGAGTTTAAACTGCTGCAATATCAAAAATTTATGAAACATTTTCACTTGTATAAACCTCGGATTCCACCCACTCATCGCCGTTACATATAACAGTCCAATCATCCCCAGTGTCACTTTCTGCCTCGCTTCCGAAAGCTGATACTTCCTGAAAAATTGAACTTTTGAGATGTATGTTTGAAGACATTTTTTAACCTGGTGTTGTTTTGAAAGTGGCGCAGTGAAATGGTGAGAATGTAGGAAAGTTCCCGTGGTAAGGTGCTTCAGGCGAATTTTGTCTCCGCATTTGATCACATCTCCTCGGCCACATTGAGAATTCAAGGCTGAATTAAACAGGATTTATAAATGTTCGACGCAAGCTATTGCAAGATATCCTTGCTTCATCTGGTTTTTTCTACCTGGATAAATTTGCCAGTGAGAGTTAATGTCATCAGAGTTTTTGACAGCTGTTACTGATTGCTGACCGGATCCACTACCGTATTTCACATCATGTGAATGCAATCTTTAAAATATTAACTATACGTTTCATGTTTTCGTGTCTTTCCTCACCTTGAACCGTCGTTAACATTCATGAACTTAAGAACGCTATAACATGTCACGAACTCGTCGTCAGCATTAACATTCGAAAGACAAACCAGTAGTAGAAAAATGGGAAGTATTGGCAATTTCGGCATTTTCTGTTACCTGTAAATGATTACGATTTCTTGAAAATGCTGAGCAATATTTTTCGAGAATAAATACTTAAATAATAAAATTGATGCTGAAAGTTTTTTCACAAGCTATTTATTTAGTGACATCGACCCGATGTCAACGTTGCATTGCGCCAGAATAGCGCCCGCAGTGCAGAGGTTGACGTCAACGTATGAGCTTGACGCACTATTAACTTTTCTGCCTGGCGAGTCTTGTGGTGTCTGTCATTTTCCGGCGGCTAGTTGGCGATCGCTTCTACCTTTAATCACGAGACTATTTAACTTATCAATGTTTGTTTGAAATCATACAACCAAAATAATGCCACTTCTTTTCGAACTCTCCCAATTTTTTTGAAAACCACTTTAAACTGTAACATCTTAGCTTAAAAACAAGACGCATGGGTGAGCGAGAAAGGTGGAGCAGGCGATGAAGTTCAAAAGATTGTTGACACTTGCGTAAGTTTTTCAATAGTTCACATTGGTCGATCAACTTGTTCATTTCAGAGTACTAATTGTACTGCCCAAAGTTCAAGCCAATCACGAAGTATCTTCGGTGAAAAACTGGAGAGATATCTTGTTAACAAGAGAAGAAAACAGGTAAAAATTTATTACAGCTCAATCGAACTACTAAGTGAATAGTTTTCAGTTTTACGTGTGCCATAACTGTTGACGGCTGTTCTAGGTCTGTGCCGTATAATGTTACCAAAGAAGCCATCAAGACATCAGGTATTCATGGCTTCAACTTTGAAGGATAAACAAAATATTTGCAGTGAATGAATCAGAAAAAGAACAAATACCGGAAAAGAGTATAGAAAGCTTTGATGAGTGGACGAAAAAAAGAAGAGATGCTGTAGCGGTATGCCTTTCCTGCTACTTCAATAGTTTTTATGACAAAACCTTTTAGAGTCAAAATGGGCAGAACCAGAAAATAGTAGAGCCAAACCCCGGAGCAGCTGTTCGGCACGAAGACGTTGTCATATCTCTTCCCCCGATTCTTCGTCCAGCAAGGAATTTTGCTAGTCGTGAATGTGGAGCAAAAATTATTGCAGCCAATCCAGAGGCAGAAAATGCAAAAGCGGTAGTAAACGAGAAAGATGTAGACGATTACATGAGAAACCCATGCCAATCTGCGAATGAGAAGTTTATAGTCATTGAGCTGTGCGAGGCTATACAGATAAAGAAGCTCGCTATTGGAAACTTTGAGCTATTCGCTTCAAGACCAAAAACTATACAAGTTTTCATATCTGAACGGTACCCACCACTTTCGAATTGGGTTTCACTAGGGTCTTTTCATCTTCAAGATCATCACAAAAGTCTGCAAACATTCGAGGTACCGATTACTAGTATCTACGCTAAATATGTCAGGATCAACTTGGAAGAGCATTACGGCAAAGAACATTATTGTATTGTTTCTGTAGTGAATGTGATGGGAAGCACACTAGCTGATGAATATGACAAAGAAGAAGCAGTAGCCCATCTACTGAATGTTATGGAAGAGAAACGCGAAGCACCTACTCCTCCACCGTCTGAACAAAAGATGCAGACACAGTTACCAGTACCACCAAAAGCTCGGAATCAAACAGTAGTAAGAAAGGCTGATAGACTGAAGTGAGTTATTGCACTTTCGTGATAAAAAATTCTCGTTAATTTGAAAACCAAGTAATTGCTTATAGCTTTGAAGAAACATATAATTATAAAAAAAAAGTAGTCATTTTACTAATTTTGATAACTATTAACTATCAATTTGTAGCTTCCGCCAACTCAAATCTACTTGCTTCCAATGCACTGCTGGAAACGTTTCCCATTTGTTCTGTCATCTACTTCCTAGACCGAAAAAATCGAACAAGTCGATCTCTATACCAAAGCCTACCGCAATCAAGCAACCAGTTTCTGAAAATCAAGACTTGAAAGCAGAACTTGGACTGTGGGCGGAGCGTAGCCGATATTTAAACTTTGAACAGTCCAGGCGAAGAAACTTAGCTACCATTCAAAGGCATTTGCCTAAAGAAAACACGAAGACACCGGAAGAAATGTCTGAGCATTCAGAAACTACTACTATAGTGTCAACTCCAAAAGAAGGAGTCGCAGAGAAAATAGAGAAAAGTACAGAGAAGGCTGCGAATTTAGATGATACAAAAACGATCAATCATACTCCAACTCAATCTTCTCCAACAGAACAGCCTCCCACACCACAAAAAACAAAAAATGAGCCCATCCTGCCTGCTGGTGGTTCTACGAATCAGAGAGAAATGGTTTTGATGAAATTGAGCAAAAGAATTGCTGCTGTTGAGATGAATTTGACGTTGACGACGGAATACCTATCGGAGCTTAGTAAACAGTAAGTTAAACCCAGGAAAATAAGTCTCATTGATAATTTCCCAGGTACGTAACTCAAATGAGTGGTTATCATCAAGAGCTCAAAGAAACACGACAAACGGGCAGAAAAGCGACACAATTAGCTGAAGCAGTGATGCGGTCGAAATGGAACAGTGTTAAAAGAGAGATTCGCGAATTACGTCAATCTGTTTACCTACTTCAGCAACTGGAAAACAATCGATACAAACATGTGCAAAATGAAATGAGCAGGAACATATTCATGTCTTCATGCCATATCAGCTCCAATGTTCCACCGAGTAAGTTGAGAAATTGATCGACAGGAACTAATTTAACGCTAAAAAACACAAAACTGTATAACCTTCAGCCCCGACACTCGCACGCCTTCCGCTCATAATCCCATCTATCAACAGAACACTAGAGAACATCACCAACTTCGAAGATAAGATGAAAAAGTTTTATGAAACTGCCAAATCAGTCATGTTCGGATCGGTGACATGGAATGTGGGTTTGCGAATTCTGGATTGTCATATCAATATCAATTTTTACAGACGGACCATCTCATTGTTGCGCTAATAACGTTCAATATGATGGCTTTGACTTCCTTATTTGCTGGTGTCTTCTACACTCACAGAAGGAACAAAGAACGTTGTGAAGAAACTCAGCTAATATTAAAAAACGAAATGAGAGCTCGTATTGCTAAAGTGGGAAACGAGAATCGGAAGATGATTTCGAAAGGAATGCGACGAGCAGAGCTTGCTGTTACTGCGGCCGTTTCTTCAGCCCTGAAAGTTGAAAAATCATCTAGCAGCAAGAAAGCAATGACAGACTTGGAAACTGCTCTCGCTAATCTTTTCGCAGCTCAACAAACAAAAATTGAAGAACATTTTGAAGAAAATCAACGGATTCTGAGAGATGCTCTGGCTGAAGGTCGAAGGTCTCGAGCAGATGATACGTTGAGTGTAGAAGATAGTGAAAGCTCATCTGAAACGGAACAATCTAAAGAAGATACTCCGACATTCGACCGGGACTAGGATTTCTATTTTAGTGTTTCTGAACAGTTGGTTTTGTAGAACTCATGTAGATAAAAAAAATTTTGGTGACTAAGTTTTTATACGGGTTCCCTTTTTCAGACTTTAAATTCCTCTTCTTCTCGCTCTATTACAGTCAAATTGTCTTTTCCCGATCGAATCGATTTCTTGTACAGGTTATTAGACATATGATGTCACATCGTTCTTGTAAACTGAAGTTTTATCAGCTTGCTGTGCTTGCTTTTTGTTTTTTTTTTTGAAATGTTCCTATTTTTGTTCGTATTTACAGGGTACTTTTTCATACCAATCGGTGTACTTGGATAGAAACTAATGCCGCCTGATAACTGAAACGAATCCTCCTTTTATTTACCATTTGCTGTACTTCTTAGAAATATTGTATTGATAAACTTGTTCCTTCTCTGCTGACTCGTCTCATGAACTGTAAATAAAAGTATGGAACTTCTCTCATATCTTATTAATCCTTTCAAATTCACAATATGGTTCAAACTGAATGAGTGTACAGATGAAAGAATCCGGATGCGATAGTTCGATTCCTTACAATGTTGCGTCAACTTCGCAGGAATCAGCGGTTATGTTTGATATCAAGAAATCAGAAAATAAATACAAGGTGAAAGACAAAGTGCTCGTGAACCCTCGAGCACAGTATCCATCTGAATTGAAATTTAAATCCGGATTTCTATTCAGAATGCTAATTTCTCCAACGCAATGCTTCAACAACTCGCCAGTTTGAGGAATCGAGATGTTCTTTGTGATGTGACATTGGTCGGTTTGAACTATCCTGAAGTTTTTGAATTTTTTGCAAATGTCGTTAACCGCATGGACTGTATTAGAAGCACACTTTAAGTTACACCTCTACAAAATCTATTCATTAAACACAAGTTATATATATATATATATATATACATATATATATATATATATATATATATATATATATATATATATATATATATATATATATATATATATATATATATATATATATATATATATATATATATATATATATATATATATATATATATATATATATATATATATATATATAATATATAACTTGTTTTTAATGAATAGACTTTGTAGAGGTATAAAGTATATACCGTAAAAACTGTAATAGAGGCGCACCCTCTAATTGAAGCGCACCGTAATAGAAGCGCATTAAAATAAAGGGGTTGAGAATAGAGGCGCATGCACCTCTATTACAGTTTTTACGGTATATAGGTATGTGGATGGAAACGGATAAATGCCCATCGAGTGGTTCTCTCAGCTTCTTCTCCTTACTTCTTGTCAATGTTCACTTCTCAAATGTCAGAATGCTATATGAGTAGGTGATTTTGATAGTTTTTAAAAAACCGATCTAAATAATTTCAGAAGAAGTTAATATGGAGCATATTGAACCAACAACTTTGGATTTACTAGTTGAATTTTGCTATTCTGGGATATTAGCAATAGATGATTCAAACGTTCAAGACGTTCTTCCAGCAGCTTGCCTGCTACAAATTCACGAAGTACAAACAGCATGTTGTGATTATTTGAAAAAACAACTAGATCCGTCTAACTGTTTAGGAATCAGAGCCTTCGCAGATACTCATTCCTGTAAAGAGTTGCTGAGTTCAGCTGATGATTTTGCTCTGAAAAACTTCTCGGTATTTAACATGGTCTTCATTAAAACTGAACTGTTCAATCTTTTTTACAGAGTGTCATGGGCAAAGAGGAATTTCTTCTTCTCACCGTTGAAAGTCTTATGTCAATCATCAAAAGTGATAGATTAAATGCTGCTTCCGAAGAGCTCGTATTCTCTGCTGTCATTCAATGGGTCAGGCATGATATTCCAAAAAGGAAAAATCATTTGTCAATGGTGATAATAATACCTGTGCATTTATTCCAGTATGCGTGGTTTTTCAGCTCCTTTCACATGTCCGTCTTCCTCTCTGCACTCCGAAATTCTTGGTGAGCGTAGTCAGCGAAGAGGTTCTAGTCAAGTCTGATCCGTTGAGCCGAGATTTAGTTGATGAAGCAAAAAATTATCTTCTCCTTCCGGTAGAACGTCCCAATATGCAAGGACCTCGTACAAAACCAAGAAAGCCTCTTCAAGTGGCTGAAATGTTATATGCAGTTGGTGGTTGGTGCAGTGGCGATGCAATAGCATCAATCGAAAGAATGGACCCAATAAAAGGAGGAACAATCTGGAAATGTGTAGCACCGATGGGAAAAAGAAGATGCGGAGTTGGAGTCGCAGTGCTTGAAAATCTCTTATACGCTGTAGGCGGGCACGATGGACAATCGTATTTGAACAGCATTGAGAGATATGACCCTATGACTAATCAATGGAGTAGTGATGTAGCACCAACAGCTACATGTAGAACAAGTGTCGGAGTTGCCACGTTCAATGGGTTCCTGTATGCCGTTGGAGGTCAAGATGGAGAGAGCTGTTTAGATGTTGTAGAAAAGTATGATCCAAGAAAAAACGAGTGGACAAAAGTAGCAAGTATGGGAACGAGACGGTTAGGAGTGTCTGTATCGGTCCTGAATGGCTGTCTGTATGCCGTTGGAGGCTCTAATGGACCGGCACCATTGAATACCGTAGAACGATACGACCCAAGAATCGGCAAATGGGAAGAAGTTCGTCCCATGCTCACGAAAAGGAAGCATCTTGGAACATCAGTTTACGATGGTTATATGTATGCGGTCGGAGGGAGAGACACAACAACCGAATTGAACACTGTCGAAAGGTACAATGCCGAAAGAGATGAGTGGCAACCTGTAGTTGCAATGAACAACCGAAGAAGCGGAGTTGGGGTTGCAGTTGTTAATGATAAGCTGTACGCAGTCGGAGGATTTGATGGTCAAGCATATCTAAAATCGGTGGAAGTGTTCGACAAAGACACTAATCGGTGGAAAATGCATTCACAGATGTCCTACAGGCGTTTAGGTGGTGGAGTTGGAGTTGTAAAAATGACAGATGTTCCCGATAATAATTTAGGAACACCTACAGGTCCACAAGCGAAAAGACGGGAATAAATTCTTAAGTATTCACTTGCAAATTTTTCATTGCTGTTATGAAATAGAATTGTATAATAAATATATGGTTTTGGCGCTCTACATGAAAGTTCATGTTCAGAAAGTAGTGTTAAAATGTAATTAAACGTACTGGTATGAAAGAAACTGCAACTATACATGTATAGTATATACATAGTAGTGATAAACACTCGATACACGCTTTGAAATGTTTTGACGGACGATAAATTTACGTGACGTGTTGACATGTCATGTTGGAATGGGTTTGACCTGTCACGTTTACCACATTGAATAGATTTTAACTTCAACAACTGCAGTATTTCGAATCATACAGATTTCTTCTGGGTACGTTTAGTGAAAATTTTTTCTTCTAAAGAAAATGGAAATATTCAGCTTTCCACATGTGCCTTTAAGGTTTACACTATACCACAGTAACCTCCAGGCCGCGGGAACTAATTTCCGGCGGGTAAAAAAGTGGGCGGAGTTTTCTTGTATACAATCATGAGTTCATCGAACTTTATTCACCCATTTACTTTCGAGCTGCGCGAATTCAAACTTTTTCGAGTGGGGAGTGAGTTTTCGTCAAGAGTGTCGTGGTCGCGTCACGTACTGATTTTAAATGCGATTTGTTTTCAGGTTACGTGGTTTTTGTGGGCATTTGAGCCTGAAAGCATTTTAAAGTGAGCAAGATTAAATTGTTCTGACGGAACACGATAAGAAAACGAAAAAAAAAATTTTTTGGTTCAGTATTCAGTATGTAGTAATATATAGTGAATACTGTCAAATTAATAATAGTTATGCAAGAAATTCAAATGCTTCTTTTCGCGGCTGGTCCGCCCACTTCCATTTCGCACTGCGTAAAATCAAAAATAGCTTGGAGATAAAAAAAGGACCGCCCGCGAAAATAATAATTCGAATTCCTTGTGCAACTATTATTAATTTGACAATAGTAAATATGTAAAATTCTTATTTTTATCTTGCTCCTTTTTTTCAAGTAGACTGTTCTGATGCCGTATGATGAAACTTTTCAATACCAGCCTGATTGCCGCGATTCCGGCGGGTCAACGTGCTGGTATCTAATTTTCGTCGCTGTGCTCCTCGCTTCTTTGACTGGTCAATGCTACGCCGCTTCGTAGAACTGAAAACTACCGACACATGTAGGCAAAGCAAGTCTCCTTGTGCTCCCAGAGACACAGTCAGGTGTGCTCTCGTCCAACGCCCGTGAGGGATCTCTTTACTTTTTATAAGTGCTTTAAAAGAACTTTTTATATATGAGAATGATTCCTCTGAAATTAACCAAGTTATACATTATGTTTTCAGTCACCCGAACAGCTTGAAGTACGATGGAAAACTTGTCGATCTCGGACAAGCCTAAGCCAACGAAGTTGGGACTTCTTCCTCTGACAGCAAAAAAGCCGAGAAACACCGAAAAAGGCACGAAAGTCGTTGTCGAAACAAATATCCGGAAATTGAGTTCGTTTGTATCGGAGAGGCTTTTTGTATGTAGTTTTTCAGCGATTTCTCCAAACCAGCCAATCTATAAGTATGCTGTCCAAGTTAACTTCGTATACGGCAAAGCCGACGGTACTGAAGTCACTATCGAAATGTCGAAGTCAACAAAAAAGGGAACTGAACACGACAACGATAAGGCAAGATGTCAAAAAGTTTACAATGAGGCTATCCGTCTCTACGAAGCTTTGAGAACTGGAGGACCATACTTTTACGATCGCCAAGCTTCACTTTATACATTGACAAAACTGAAAAAAGAGGTATGATGGAACATTCTATGTTTTTTGAAATGAGTTATTTTAGGACATCTCTTTTGAAGTCGTCAAAGACATCAGCAAACGAAAAAATTTCAAGCGAGCGGAGTTTGTTCTCAAAAAAGTGGATGATTCGTTCCAATCAACTTCGAATGATATCAAGAAAACAGTTCATCCTTGCCCTGCCAATGCAGACCGAACTCTGCTTGAAGCAATGAATATCATTGTGTCTGGACCTGCGTTTGAAAACAAGAACGTAATCACAATCGGACCATGTGTTCACTATTTGATTGACTCAACTGGTGTTGACATGGCATACAAAGAGTATCAGGAAGGATGTCTATACTCTGGCGTTGGAGCTTCGAAGTCCGTCAAAACTTTAGAAGGCTCTGATAAAAACAGCCCAAGTCTTTTCATGACCACTGAGATGAAGACCACTTTGTTCCATCCGGATTATTATCCGCTCATTGACTTGATGAAAAGTTACAAGAATTTCTCCACCTCGTTGAAAGCAAACAACCCGAATGCTCAGCGCATCGAGAGAGCTTTCGTCGGTTTGGATGTCATCTTGGATTACGGACCTCATAAAGGACTTCAAGAGGACGGAATTGTGATGAAAATCCGAAAGTTTTCGACTTCTTCTTTGGAGACTTTCTTCAAAGCAGATAAGGGTGTTGAAACATCAGTATACAACTACTTCAAGAGCAGATACAATATTACTTTGAAGTATCCTGAACTGTTCACTATCGAAACGAAAGGAAAACTGGGGAAGATTCACATCCCTGTCGAGCTTCTGCTCCTGTGCCCGTCCCAGACCGTCACTAACGACCAGATGATTAACAATGAGCAAGCCGATATGATCAAAGTAGCATTGTGAACTGATTCTAGCATTGTAAAAGGTTCTGATTTCAGTTGTCTGCCGCCAAACCACAAATCCGAAAAGCAACAACCGATTGTATTGTGAACAAGGTCGGCCTCGCGTCAAATAACATCTATGGTTTCATCAAAGTGGAAGATTCTGTAAAAGTCGAAGGATTGGTTCTTAACAAGCCGAAGATTGCTTTTGCTGGGAACAAATTGGCAAATTTGAATGACCCGAAATCCAAATTTCCCACAGATTTCAATCTCGCTGGTAAATACTTCATTGCGAAGGAATTGAATAACTGGGAAATCGTTTTCGTTCAAGGCGAAGATATCAAGTTTGTGTTTTCTTTCAAAATTATCATAGTTGATCTACATAATATTTTCTAGGGGTCTTTCTGATCAACTCGTTAATGAGATGAAAAACAATGGAATGAAGGCATCCAATCCAATCACAAGCTACATCGTTCGCGGAGATCTTGAAACCGTTTTTGTGAAAGCAAAGTCAGCAAAAAGACAAATGCTCTTTTTCGTTGTAAAAAGCCGATACAATTATCATCAGCAAATTAAAGCATTGGAGCAAAAGTATGACTTGCTCACTCAAGAAATCAGGGCAGAGACGGCTGAAAAAGTTTTCCGTCAACCGCAAACACGTCTTAATATTATCAATAAGACTAACATGAAACTGGGTGGTTTGAACTACATGATTGGGAGCGAATCTTTCAATAAACCAGGAAGACTTATTGTTGGATTTGAAACTTCCCAGCGTTCCGGTGGAAACCCCGATGTAAGTAACATATCTGATGTAGAGTTCAATTGTATTTTTTTGCAGTATCCGATTTCTGTTGGATTTGCTGCCAATATGTTGGATCATCATCAAAAATTCGCGGGTGGCTATATTTACGTGAAGCGTGATAAGGACGTGAGAACCTGTTTGAATAATTGGTTCATGATGTGTTTTTTAGGTTTTCGGATCTATTGTGAAGGACACACTGATCACAATTCTCAAAACAACCAACAAACACCGTGGAAAACCAAATGACATCTTGCTGTATTTCAACGGCATCTCCGAAGGGCAGTTCGCTCTGGTAACATGACTGCGAATAATACCAAAGACAAAATTGATTTTTCAGCTAAATGAGAGTTTCAGACAGCACGTTAAAGATGCTTGTGGCTTTCTTCATCAAGATTATCGCCCAAATTTCACTATCATTGCTGCTACAAAGACTCACAATGAGCGTCTGTACAAGTCAGACAAGGTATGGCTTCTTTGTCATTTAGATAAGTATTTTTCATTTTAGGGTTTCATCACCAACTTGGAGCCGGGCACGGTGATCGACCACACAATCGTGAGCCCTGTCTACAATGAGTGGTATCATGCATCGGCTGTGGCTCGTCAAGGAACTACCAAAACTACGAAGTTTACTGTTATTTTCACAACTCAGCCCGCTGAGCCAATGTGGAACCTTCAACAGTTGACCAACGATCTCTGCTATGATCACCAAATCGTATTCCATCCTGTCGGCTTGCCGGTTCCATTGTTCATCGCCGGACGTTACAGTCAACGCGGAGCAATGATCATGACTGCTAACGAAGGGTTGTTCATTGCAAAACACATCAATTACACAATGTTTTGTTTTCAGCCCTATTTTCAAGGATGGCCAGGTTGACCTCGTGGAGACCAACAAACAGTACGGATACGGAAACAAGGCGCTGTTCGAAACTCGCTTCAACGCATAAATTCTCTTCATTTCGTATAATTACTCGTTTTATAGTATGAATGCAAGTAAATATTATTTGTTTATCATTTGCACTGAGTAAATTAGAATAAAAAGTTATTGTGCTCCACTTCTCTTTATATGCTTCCAATCTCTTCGTGTCAGCGAGTGTTAATATCTCACCACAGTGACTCAAAATTAAAATCTCGATGCATAAAATGTAAACACGCCATCATTTCTCATGCGGTTGCTTACAGATGAACTCATCTGTAGTAGCTCGTCTAGAATGTGTCGCTGATAGAATGGAAAAGGCGTTGCTCAAATATGAGATGCGAGGAGATCAATCCGAAGAGAACAAACAAATGGAAGACGGATTCAGTAAGTACATAAGAGACGAATTCATTGAGTAAAATTTGCACGTATATAGATAACGTTATCCATTCGCCTACCGTCACGTTCTCGACACACTTGACTCCAAAACGTGTCCAATTACTTGATTTAGCAATACTGGGCGATCTGAACAAGTTCTATGAATTGTCCCTACAAATCGGCGGAGATGTGAACGTTATTACTGAAATGGTTTTGTGGAATAATTGTTCTACTTTTGCATCAAAAATTTTTTCAATTTTTAGTCAAAGAAAGCGTTCGAGGCTCATCGACGCTTTGTGTGGATTTCAAGTGGGCGTGAAAAACCTGTCGGTGCCGAGTTTATGGAACTGATTAGCGATCTATCATCAAAAATAGAGAAGATCGGCGATTTGAAAGAAAAAAATCGCAGCTCGTCATTCTTCGATCAAATATGTGCATTGGATGCAGCCGTATTTGGTCAGTTGGAAATTTGACAAACGTTTGAATAAGTAAAAAAGGTAAAATTATGAAAATGTTTTTTTTCAGGTCTCGGTTGGGTGGCTCAACCAGCAACTCCAGCATCGTTTGTCAAGGAAGCGCTTGATACTTCGATGTTCTACATCAATCGCATTCTCGTGGCTTATAAAGACAAAAGTTGCTCTCATTTAGAATGGGCAAGGACTCTCAAGGATGTTCTGAACAAACTACATGCTTATGTCCTGAAGAATCATACTTCCGGATTAGTTTGGAACTCAGATCCCGGAGCGAAGCCAGTAGAAGCTGTTTCTGAAATCAATGTCAGTTCAGGTATTGCCCCTCCGCCACCACCGCCACCTCCACCAGCACCGACACAATCAGCCCATCTCTCTTCGCAATTTGTTCAGAAGCAACCAAATGTATCTGCTTTGCTCGCATCTCTCAATACTGGACTAGCTGCTACCAGTCGATTGAGGAAGATTACTCCGGAAATGCAGACTCATAAGAACCGATCCTTGCGCGACGAATCAATCCAAAAATGTGCGAAGATAAAAAATACCCATGCTGTGGATGCTGAGTCATCGAACAATTCCAATCCTTGTGTTGTTTGGGATGGAAAGATTTGGAAAGTGGACTTTCAAATGGGAAATAAGGATGTTATTGTTACAGTGACCGGAAAGAAAGAGTCAATTTACATCTACAAATGCGTCGATTCTATTGTTAAGGTAAGTTAGTTCAATATCTTGAAAAGTTTTCAAAACTAGAAATGTGTTTTTTAGAGAAAATGGAAAGCTTGTGAACTCTGAAAATGTTTTCGCAAGCATGGAAGCTTTTAATATTAGTTATTTCTTTTGCTTCCAGATCAACGGAAAAGCTAATGCAATAACATTGGATGGATGCAAACGTACATCAGTTGTTTTTGACGGCCTTGTTGCACAATGCGAAATCATCAATTCTCAGTCTGTCAAAATTCAAACTCTTGGTGAACTTCCAACAGTTTCTATTCAAAAAACGGATGGCTGTCACATTTTCCTGTCCCCTCAGTCCCTCACTGCTCAAATTATTTCATCAAAGTCGAGCGAAATGACTGTTTCTGCTCTATTGGACGCGAACGACGATGAGTACACAGAAATGGCGATTCCAGAACAATTTATGACCAGCATTTTTGGAAAGAAGCTGGTTACTGTTGCTTCAGAAATTATTTGATTCGTTGGGTGATTGATATTAGATGCTTTGGTGCTTTATTGTGATCTCTTTCTTTTATTCTGCCTTATATGCGTCGTCTCGTATGTGAATAAAGGCCGTAAATGTTCATTAGACAATTTTTTCTTCAATAATTGTGTCTTTTCCATTTTCATATCGATGAACCATAATTCCATTGGTATTCAACCGCTTTTAGTTGGAATGGCGCAATCGGCTAATCAGCAAGTTACACTCTCCCACCATCAATTGCTGAATGCACATGAACAAACAAAACAATTCAGAAGGACATCTCATTTAATGGTGAACAAAGTTGACACTTTTCTGTAAAAAAATCTATTCCAGGCTCCAACAATGATTCTCCAAGGACATGGCGGAGAAATATATTCTGCCCAATTCAGTTCTGATGGAAACATCTTAGCAAGTGGTGGATACGATCAACAGGTTACCTTGTGACCCTTGACAATGAATCGATGTTTTTTACAGATTCTCCTCTGGAATGTTTTCGGGAATTGCGAAAACTTTGCCGTTTTGAAAGGACACAAAGGAGCAGTGATGGATTTAAAATTCAATGCTGATTCGAGGCAAGTTTTTCTTCGGGACTTTTTATTTAGCTATTGTCAAAATAATAATTGTTGTGCAAGGAATTCAAATTTATATTTTCGCGCGCGGTCCGCCTTTTTTGATCTCCAAGCTATTTTTGATTTCACGCAGTGCAAAGTGAAAGTGGGCGGACCACCCGCGAAAAGGAACATTTGAATTCTTTGCACAACTATTATTAATTTGACAGTATCTATAAATTTTCATATAATTATGTTTTCAGCTGTCTGGTTTCTGCTGGTACTGATAAATCCGTTCGTGTGTGGGACATGGAAGTCGGTGTCTGCTTAAGAAATTTTAAAACGCATACTGACATCGTCAATGCAGTCGGTGTCAATAGACGAGGTCCACAGATCGTTTGCTCTGCATCTGATGATGGAACTGCTATGGTTAGATAGGTAGTTTTTTTATTGAAAAAAAAACCCCTCCTTCAGGTTCACGACTTTCGTAGTAAAGACCCAGTTAAAAAGTTTGTCAGCAACTATCAACAAACCGCCGTCACTTTCAATGACACATCTGACAGCGTAATCTGTGCAGGAATTTCGAACCGTATCGAGGTTAGTGTGAGCTTGAATTTACGAGCAGAGTAAGAAGTGCTTCCGCTTTCAATTGGAAGTAGTTTCATTTTTCATGGACCAGTTTCACAAAAATACAATTTACGGCATTGTTTTTAATTAGGCAATAAAAAATAAAAAAAAAAGAGAAAGTTTGATTTCCTCGTCTTTTTATTTGTGATTTAGTTCCCGTGTGAAATGAATCAAAGTTCAAGAAGAACCTTCAAAGCAATAATATATAATTGAGTACTGTTAACTTGGACTATAAAAAGAACTGTTACAGGTATGGGATATGCTTCGCAATGATGTAAAGTATGTTCTCTCTGGACATCGCGACACTATTACTTCTCTCTCTGTCAGTCACAACGGAAACTTTTTACTTTCAAATTCGATGGACTGTTCATGTTCGTTTAGAATTACAATTATTCACAGATTTAACTATAGTATTACAGTAATGAAGTGGGATATTCGCCCATTTGTGTCATCACACCGACTCATGGCAAAGTATCAGGGGGCCGTTCATAACTTTGAGAAAGTGAGAGAGACCATAATGATCGGTCATGGTATGAAAAACAAAAATTTCAGAATCTATTGAAGTGTGGATGGTCTCCAAGTGATAATTACATTACTTCGGGCTCCGCCGATCGATTCGCTTATGTCTGGGATGCCAAGACGCGCGCATGTGTCTACAAACTTCCAGGACATCTTGGATCAGTTAACTGCACCGATCTTCATCCATCTCAGCCCATATGTAAGTTTTTAAAGTGTTAAAGGTGGCAGGATGTTGAAAATTGATGTTTTATTAATTTGTCTGCTAAAGAATTGATCTTAGTTCGACCCTTCGGATGGTAATAATTTTTGTTTTTTTTTGAAAATATTTAAAATCGAAAAATTAGTATATACATCATATCTTACGAGCAAAGTCTACAAGGTCTACAAAAGTATTTCTATAACATTTAGGTCTATCAAATAATCCTGCAGCTGGCAGCTGCTCCTACTGTCTCTGGGAGGTATTTGATCTGTTTCTCTCAGTACATTTACTGTCATTCTTTCACTATTAGAATTAACTATTGTTTTTGAAAACTGTGCCGATTAGCTAGTAGTCACAAATGATGTCAATTCTTCTCTAAACTTTGGATCATTCTGCATTCTTAGAATGTGTATTACGCTCACTCTCATTGCTACACGTCGCCTTCATTTTGACCTAAATCGAGAGCCCTTCCGACCCATGAGTGCTGACTCCTCCCACTTTATTCGCATGCCGTCTAAGAGGACGGTGTACGTCGAGAGAAGACGCCATTTTTTCTGTTTCGACCACCCGTCCTCACCATTCTTCTTATTTCGTGCTCTCTTCTCTCTCCTCTATTCGTGGTTTTATTTTCTTTCGCTTTTTTCGAACCCGAGTGTTCATAACTGACGTGTACTTACTATCTTGCAAATACTGA
The DNA here is from genome assembly GCA_963572265.1 of Caenorhabditis doughertyi. Lineage (NCBI taxonomy): Eukaryota > Metazoa > Nematoda > Chromadorea > Rhabditida > Rhabditidae > Caenorhabditis > Caenorhabditis doughertyi. Next base: position 11,229,049 of record OY751553.1, on the reverse strand, counting down.
ACCTACTGAACAGAGCAGGCATTCTACTATTAGATGTTGTGTAAGATCATTGTTCGAAGATCGAGTAAATCATTAAATAACGATTTTCTACTGGTTTGTAATTATAATATTCATTCTCTGAGTTTTGTGTTTTCACTTTAAAATAAGTTCAATCATTTTCTTTCAAACCAGTGTCATATATTACTGGTTTCAAATGAATTGTCACCGTGACGTCACTCTCATTGGGACCCAAGTTGGAAAACTTTCATGGTAGTTTTATTTTGATTTTTTCAGGCCGGTTTCGCATGTAAAAAAAATTTCGCTCAAAAATTTTATTTTGGGTAGAAAAGTTAAATTTTCGGGCGAAAACTGACTGAAAAAAATCTGGATAAAAAAATAAATAGCTACCATGAAAGTTTTCCAACTTGGGTCCCCATGAGAATGACGTCACGAGGTGTCAGTTCATTTGAAACCAATAATACTCTCTGCTGTTTTCGCCCCAAGAAGGAAACTGATTTTCACACATCGTCAGGCCTTTGGCCTACAAATAAATCTAATGTGTTCATAGAGCACGCGAGGTTCAAATATGCAAATAGGAAAGAAATAGACTGCGCCATTTATTCCCATTCTGAGAAGAGCTCTTCCTTTTCGGTTTTTAATTGGCTAATTTTATGTCCGTCTGCCTTACTTTCTGTTAGTTAAATAGTGGAGAGGAAAACAAGAAAGTTTCGGTTTTAGGCGAAATGCATTTTACAGTCATGTACCGTCCCTATTCAAGAGACTTTTTCAAAAAGAAAGTGTAGAGTTCGTTGGATTTGCCTATCGAACATATCTCATTGAACACCAGGTGAACTGGGAAGGATATTATTGTTTAGAACACAGGCAATGAACACACCTCTGTGGTTTGTTCATTGCATGCCTATTACTCGGTTTCCTCATTATCTAAAAGGGATAATGCATCCACCTCATTTATTTCACTATGCTTGTGTGCATGTGTGCGCCCTATGTTACCAGACATCTGTTTTCGCCCCTTTCGGTTTTTCAAACCACCAGTGTCCAATTCAATCACCCGCTCATTCTCTCTATCCCTCTCATTCTCTTCTCTTCTTTCTTCTTTGTTTCCTACCACCACAAATCTGTCAAGGGTGCTGTCCCGTTATACGCTGACGAATTACAATTTTCGTTACCCTCTTCAATACCATTCGATCTTTCCGATTTTTTTCTTCAATTTTTATCAATAGTTTAGATCTTAGAATGTTTTGTCACGAAGTTGAAGAGAAATAGTTTTTAATAGTACATCAGAAAGCATAATGGCCTTGACGTTAATAAGAAAGTAACTTATACATTCACATGAGCGTTTCGAGCATGTCTAGCTGACCACGTGTATCGATTGATATGTGCCTCCTGTCCATAATGAAAAAATAATGTAGCACATGTATAATGCTTCCGTAATTCTTTTTCCCGATACTTCGTCTTAGTTTAGAAGTTTTAGATTTCGCCTGGGACCCCCCATTTCAATGATTTACTGTCGCGAGCAGTAAATCATTGAAATGAAAAATTTACATGACATCTTCCTCAAATAGAATAATGAACATTCCGAACCTCGAGTTAATTTCCCTGTTTATATAGTTCATCAGTTTCTCTTTCCCAGAATATTGGTACTCAATAACCAGGCATTGTTTTAATCGCGATAGCAGCTTCAAAGTATCTCTCAGTTTTCAAAAGAGAATGGCAAACTTTAAGTAAAGGTAGTACCACCATATACAACCTTCATGTTCTCGGTGCCATTAACTGTGTTCGTCTGTGTGTATCACGTGTCATATTTCCGGAAAACGAACCTTTTTCGTGTTACATCCCCGTATGAAATTTTGGAATGTACATTAAATTTGTTCTTGATAACTGATAAGAGTTTTCGTCTTTTCTATTTGTGTCTTTTGTCCCTTAACGATCGTAGTAGGTTTTTATAGGGAGCTTTCATCTAGAACAAGGTGTTTAAAAAAGTCATATAAATCAAAAAATTCGCTGTTTTCTGTTCTTCTATAGACAATGAAAGGAATGAACCATTTTCAGTGCTGTCAGCTGGAAGCGACAAAGCAGTATATCTTGGAGAACTCGATTTGGAGGATTATTAATGCGTTTTCATAACTTTCCTTCACCTTTCTCTATTTTTCGAACTGGCTTTTTATATTTTTGTTGATTATAAATCAATCTCGTGTCATTTCCTTTTATCCGATTTCTCTGAATTCGATTTCTCGTGGGGACTTCAAAATTCAGATTAGCCAATTCAATATTTGTTTGCGCTCTTATTCTTCCCACATTCGATTTTTCTTCGAAACCAAAAATTTAGATTAATCTGACTTTGCGAGACTTTTATTGTGTTTTCTGTCTTCTTATTGTACTTTAATTTGTCTACCTCATGTGTGTTTTTTTTCCAAAGGCTAACGATATTCTATTCTAGCGGATTTTAAGAATTGTATCATGGACGATGGACCAACATCTCGATTAGATCCGGATCGTAATTGGATAGACAAATCATTTTTCGAAAAAGTTAAATGTTTACAGAGAATTGTTGCCATATGTTTAATTTTCAGATACTAAAAATGCGGAATGAAGAACTTTGGAAACTGGTCTATGGAAGACAATCCCCGTCTAGTAGGGAGGCACAACATCTTTACGACCGGACTATTAAAGAGATTGAATTTGTCGGTAGAGAGTAAGTTTGTTCATTTTCTAAAATTTTGGGAATACTATCATTATACTGATCTGAGTTTTCTAGATCATTGTATTTCATGTAAGTGTTCATTCCTCTTGTAGAATATCTTCTCTTCAACGGGTCATCATCAGCAAACCAATGGAGGAATACATATCAGACTTTCTCCATAATTTGACGCGTGGCCTTTGTATGTTCGAAGAGAGATATTTCCCTTTAGAATGGGTTCGTTTGACTATTCTTCCCTATTCTCTCAACGACTCAATTTACTTAAATGTTCAGATGCTACCGAAAAAGTGCTGTGTGCAGCATGCGTATTCTAAGGGGAGTCGGATAGGGAAACATACTATGATATTGAAAACTAGACTCTTTCATGTACCAAGTGAGTATACTAAGTTTCTTTCAATTACTTGATGATGTGCTTTCAGTTGTTTGTCAAATATCGGAAACGTCATTGATTGGAAAGTTCATTCCCAAAACGTTGGTCGAAGACTCCGGAACGTCTGTGTTCCACAACGCTCATAGATTCTATAGGAATTTTCTGGAATCTGCCGTTGAGTAAGTTTTCTACCTAGTTCTTTCAATCGCTTGACTTTTTCAGGGTTCTTTTTGGCTACAAAATCGAATGGGTGATTGAAGGGAGAGGAAAGTTGAGTGAGGAAATTGAGTGGTTTAAAAAGGAAAACCCTTCTTCTGAGATCGACTTTGATCACATGCGGCTGAACAAAGAGAACGGACATTTGAATGAAGACTCGAAAGAGATAGAGAGAAAAAACAATGAAGTTGTGGAACACCTCAAAGAAAAAGAAGCAAAAAAAATGTTGAAGAAATGCGAAGAAAAATTGGTGATATCTTCAACGATAAGCCAAAATGTCATAGATCCATATGCTGCGGCGACTCCTGTTTCTATTGAAAAGGAACTTCAGACGGCTACGTCGGTTTTTGACAGGAACACTACTTTAGAATATGTTCAGTCTCATGGAGAAACTTTGAAAGAATTCGATTTGAAGAGTGTGCTAGAGTTGGTACACAGTAAAAAACAACGGACAATTGGTAGCTCCTCAAACATCGCAAGCAATTCAAAGACAGCACCTTTTGAAACATCCAGAACCTCTTCGGTTTTTGTTTCACCAACAGAAAATAAATCTCCACCTTCACAGCGAAAAACAGCTCGACGAAACATTGATTTCAACATGCTCACTTCGCCCATTATCACCTCTCAATTACCTCAAAAGGTGAATAGGCCTGGGAGTGAATATTTCGAAGGCAATTTTAAAAGTTCAACGAACCACTCTAATGAAAACTGGAATTTCCCGGAAGTTGGAAACCTCAAACCTCGGAAATATTGCGAGCGCCATATTTCAACTAAAATGACCGATACGATAAAGGAATACTCATGTCAAACGAATGGAGACGAAATATATGCTTCCCACTCACTAGGCATAAACTCCTATGCCAACGGGTCCACAGATATCCAACCAATCGATGCATTTCTTTTAACCCGACTTTTGCCAGGAGAACAAATCGAAGTTAGTCCAAGTTCAGTTGTTTCCTCTGAATGCGGTTCAGAAGCATCGTTGCAAAATGATTGTTATTTCGATTCTCCATTCGCTTTGAAGACTAGAAGGAGTTACGAAGAAAATAACATTGTAGATGTGCAACATCATACAGGAAATTTGGGAGTGTTGCACAATTCAACTCATAGTGCCCGCCGAGAACCTGTTTCCCGTTTCATTCCGAAACCAAGTTTTTCCATGAAACCGTTTTCATTTAAAAGTAACACAAAACGAGTTTCACAAGTTGCTTCAGTATTTGCAAATTCGTTTGAAGAAGAAGAGGAAGACAATAAGGATTCGTGACGTATCACGCCAAGTAGAAAACCTTTATAGATGAAAAAAAAACTCTTACTCTGGTACTCTATCCAAGAGGATCTCCGCAACATGTTGATAACTTTTCTCGTTTATTAATGTACTGTGACTTATGAATTTAACTTTTTATACCTGTCTTACTGTCTCCCGCTGATTATTTTCTCTCTATTTATCCATGTTTATATTCATTGGCCCGAAGGGTGTCTTGTATTGCTATTATGTCAGATTGAAACAATCTTAAGTTTAAAGTTTTAAATTGAACCTGATGGAAAGAGTTAAAAGGTTTGTTAGATTTGAAGTCAACTAAAACAAATATAAATGTGATGTGCAAAGATCAGTGAATGGCGTTAACGCGATATGGGACGAGAAATAAAACATTGCAGCAATTGCCATAGGAAACGGAAGGGCCGGTAGTGCAGTTTGCGATAAGGTGACCACAGGAAGAGTTATTGTTAAGCCCACGAGGTTTGACACAAAACAAGCAACGGCTGTAGTTATTGGACATGTCGAAAATTGATGCAATTAAAAGTGAAGCTGAAACTTTGGAACCTACTTGTACAGTATTCCCTAACATCAGAGAATAAAAAACGAAATCCCCCATACCAAGACGGATCGTTCCTTCTACTTCTCGAACCTCGCCTGAGAAACATGGCACGTAAGAATTAGTTTTGAGTACTTACGACGTTGTCTAGTAATAACAGGTGAAGTTAGCAAAGATCCATATTGCGACACTGATGTTGAAGAAAGAGGGAATTCGGTCAATTGCGTACTGTCCGAACGTGTTGTTTCTGGAGTATCAACATACGAAGTTGCTGAAACGCAAGTTATTTCAATAGTTTCTTGAACAGAAAAAAGCTTACTGGAATACAAAATAGCAGGGAACTTCTCATCTCCTCGTCTGTTTGCAGTTTCCACAAGCATTTTGAGAGGGCCACACGGCGTTAAGACAGCTATGATATCCCAGATAGAAATTGCGGTGGTGGCAAGCCAAACCGACCAATCAGGTAAATTACTGAGGAGGAATAAAGCCGTGAGAGATGCGAGCATGATCAGGTAAAACTGATGCAATTGTTGATGACATTTCCAGTGTACACAAATCATTCCAAGAACACCAAATTGAATAACCAAGAATGCAGCTGTAGGGGAAGACAAAGGGATCGAACAAGCTTTAACTACATTTCGAAAGTGAAAGTAAGCGTAAACAATGAGAAGAGCAACATTGTTGGCTGTGATGTACACTGTTATCGCCTGTAAACGGGAGATTTCACTTGTTAAAAACATTTCTAATATGAGAACTTACTTTGTAGTATCTCTTTTTGTAGCAACATACTCCCATGCTTGTTGTCAAAACTAAGGATCCCATGAAGATCAAAGTAATCCAGCCATTATTTGTAGTATCGTACGAATTAAAAAGACCATATATTCTGAAATTCAATATTATAGTGTTAGTGATACAGTTGTGCTAAACTTTACACTTCTGGCGAGTTTGTTCCGGGTGGAGTACTTAGGCTTACATTTATAGCTACGAACAGCATACACAGAGCTACGGGATATAACACTCGCAACAATGTTGAACCTGAGTATACCCTCCTTGTCCGAACCATCTAAAAAAGGGAACTTCGCTTATATTTTTTTTTGTTGTTTTGAATCGAAACGCCGAGCTTCTACAAATCGAGGAGGATTTCCACGTCAAAATGCACAACTTCTGAATGTTTTCGAGCGGTTCTTTCGAATAATACACTTCAAAATTCAAAGTTGTGCATTTTGGCGTGAAAATTCTACTACTACAAGGAGACACCACGGATTGGGGGGAAGGGGTAGCGGGGTGGGAACGGATTGGGGGGAATGGGCGGAGCTAAAAAGGGGCGTTACCAAATTAGCAAGTTCACCGCGCAGTTTTTTCGATAATTTTAAAAATAGTTTTACATCGGATAATTTCAAAACAGGTTGCGGAAGTTGCAAAGAGGTTGAGAGAGACACTCAGTTGTCTTTCAACAAAATTGTACTGAAAGTTAGCAATGTATGATGTAAAACTATTTTTAAAAGTATCGAAAAAACTGCGCGGTGAACTTGCTAATTTGGTAACGCCCCTTTTTAGCTCCGCCCATTCCCCCCAATCCGTTCCCACCCCGCTACCCCTTCCCCCCAATCCGTGGTGTCTCACTACAAGAGCCTGGAATTAAAGGCGCATGATGCAGTTTTTAGTTAAGGTTCTGCCTGGCATACCATTTTCTCCATTCAGCTGGTCACTCGTGCGGATTTTTTAAAATTCATTTCTTACCTGTTCATTCATTACCTAGCTTAGTTTCCCATGGAACATGATCCTCTTCAAATAACTCGTAATTTTTCATAAATACTTTTTTATAACAACATCCAGAAACGAGCTCATTTCATCATCGAGAACACTGTTTGAGTTTTGGAGCACAGTATAAGTTTTAAGTCGATTACTTATCCTATAGTTCATTTCTCTCATGTTTTTATATAGTTCAAACGTCGAACCCTACGAAAACGCGCCATCGTCTCTGTGATTTTTTTTGGTTTGCTGGCGCATAATGCGACATCTTGCGTATTTTCAAGCGACGGTGCGATTTCTCGTCAGGGTGCCTTTATTCGTATTCGAAAATATATTCGAACTTGTCTATATTAACATCTCCGAGTATCTTCTAATAGCAAATTTTCAGGTGGGAAAGCCAGTTAGCTCTGCAAGATGTCAGATGATGAAGTAATGATAGACGGCCGACCATTATCGACTTTAAAAGTCACTGAATTGAAAGTAGAGCTCGAAAATCGACGATTATCTTCAAAAGGTGTGAAAGCTGTATTACAAGAGCGACTCAAAGATGTAAGGAGTTTTTAAAAAATAACACAAAATAACGTTCTTCTCAATAGGCACTTGCACGTGGCGATCAATTAGAAGACGGGACAGCTCCCGATATTTGCTCAGAAGAAGCTCAGAAGTTAACCGGGAGCGAGGCATCAGGAACGACCACTCCTAAGGTAGATAGGAATTTTCAAACTTAACAAAACAACGGTGCTATTTTCAGAGTGAGCTTTCGCCTTCTAAGATGCCTGATACTTCGCCTAGTAAGAAGCAGACTCCGAAGAGGGGGTAAGTATAATTGTGTTGTAGATTATAAATTGATGTTTCTGTTCAGACAGAAAATTCCTGAGACGAAGTCTGACAGTGTGTCTGAAGAAGTTCCAGAGCCGGAGAATGAACGTACACCAGAAATCGAAACTGATGTTCCTAAATCAGACTTTTTAGCTGATGATAATAAAGTAATCGTTTCAGAAGTTCTGCAGCAGTAAGTGACACTTGCTATGAATATGAAATTTTAAAAATTTAAAAATTCTAGAGAAGCTCTCACAACAAATGAAGCTGCTCTATCAGAAAGTAACATACCTGAAAAAATAAACAAAGATTGTGGTACAATCATCACTCAACAGACAACTGAGTATGTTGTATATTTTAAGATTTATGTGAAAATATTTACCTTGCAGGAAGAAAATGGAAGCTGATCTGTCTGTGGCTCCAGAGTCGATTGAGGATCAAACAGGTTTGTCAATGTTTTATAGAGGTAGGTGGTGAAAAACTAGTTTTCAGTAAAAGAAGTTTCGATGGTGAAAAGGGAAGAGGATGACGATGAACTGGACTATGGTGATGAAGACGAGAAAGAACAGAAAGACGAGGAACCGATGGAAGCTGAAGATGGAAAAGAAGCAAAGGTTATTAAGGTTGAAGAAAAGCACGAAAGTAGAGACAAAGGTGTCAAGAAGGAGGAAAAGGTTCGCGAATCGGTGTCTCACCGTCGCGTATCTTCTCCTTCATCTAGGTATGTTAATACGATATCTTCTAACTTTCTAATTGCTTAACTTTCCCGGTCCAGACACCCTGTCTCGAACATCGTGCACATTCGTGGACTGACTCGTCCGTTCACCGAAAAACAACTTCAAAACGAAATCGAGAAGCATGGCGGAATAATCGCTGATTTTTGGATTGACAAAGTCAAAAGCCATTGTTTTGCAAAGGTAAGTTCGAGAACCTGAAAGTCTATAGCATACGAAACAGTTCAGATGGGTACATCGGAAGATGCCGGTAATGTTCTCCAAGCGATGCATAATACAGTTTGGCCAGACGGAAATCCGAAGAAATTGGCGATTGTCTTTGACACAGAGGAAAATGTTGGTCCATTGAATGAAAGTAGTTTAAATTCAATTATTTCCAGATGACAAAATACAAAGAAGGGAAAGTGACAGGTACAATTGAAGCTGGAAAGCTCGAAGGGCGAGCGGAACGTCTATCAACTAACTCACAGACATCAGCCATGGGAGGAAAAGCGAGTCTTCAGATCACGGTACATCGCTAAAAGTTTTATATCGAGAAAATTAAAATCGATTTTCAGCTTCAAAACGTTCTACGTGATAATGACAAGCTTGACTCTGAACGTAAAGAAAAACGCGGAAATTTGGCTTCTCGACTTACTCGTATTGACGACGCAGCGAAAGGCAGAGAAGACAGAAAGAGACGACGGTCGGAGACTCCTCCATTCTCTCGTGGTGCAGGATTTATGGATGAAAAACGAGCAAAGCATGAAGAAAGAGACGAGGGAAGTCGAAGGTATCACTGATACAGTTCACAGATCATTATTTATTTGTTCAAGTGACGAGCAGTCTCGATTTGAGCGCCGAGTTGTAGAAGAAAAGGCTCCAAAGAAGTCACTGGAGCAGCTGTTCAAAAAAACTGTAGCCTCTCCTCCTATTTATTATTTGCCGCTGACCGAACAGCAGGTAAGAAACAGATTGGAGTATATATTTTCAATTGAATTCCATGAGCATATAGGTACAACAACTACGTTTTTAGATTGCCAAAAAATCCGAAAAAAAGAAAGAAAAAGATGATGGTGCTCATGAACGTAATGAGAAATCGGACCGTGATCGTGTTCATGTAGAGCGTTATGAGAGATCGGACCGTGATCGTGTTCATGTCGAGCGTAATGATCGAGGAGACCGTGGGGATCGTGGAGATCGTAGTGATCGCCAAGATCGCGAGAGTCGCCCCAGGCGTCGTGACTGAACAATCATCTCTTAGTTGCGAATTTCCAGTTGCCAATGTTTAAATCTCTATTTACTTTATTGAACTATCATTTTCCAATGTTTTCTCCCCAACACTTTTTGAATATTCCACATCAATTACCTTCAGATGCTATTGCTGCAATAGAATCAGTTGTTCTCTTTCATTGCTGTTTTCGTTTTTTGTATAATTTATCGAGAGTTCTCACCAACTGATCTTTTTGGTATTCCATGTTTGAACCCAATTCTCTGAATTGGTAGCGATGAAATTCATCTCTTTTTTCGTTGAACGTATGGTTCTCCTAATATTAATTATTCGTTTTAATGAAAACCTGTCATGAACTTGAATAAAAAAAGTTCGACAAAAAAGGTACACAGTTATTTATTTGTGATCAATGATGGGCAAAAACATAGGAAGTGGGAAGAAGTGTCAAAAAATATCACAATTTTTGGTGGTGCATCGACTGTAATAAATGAATAAATAAATGGATAATTTTTGGGGCAGAATCTATTTGAAATGGGAAGAAAAGGCGACGGCGATGGTGAGAATGAAAACTGAAAAAATCAGGGGAAAAATAGAAGAACCCATGGATTGGCGATTCGAAGAAGACCTTGAGACACAGAAGATATTGATAAACTAAAAAAATAATAGAATTCACATTGGAATTGTATGAGCAATAACACGAGTACGACTTTCTCTTTCCAATTGTTTTCGCTCTCTTTCAATTTTATTTTTCATTCCTTTAACTTTTTTCTTTATTAGAGAACGATCCGAATGATTTTGTATACCCATTGCCTGAAAGAAACATTGGAATTATAACAGAAACTCTAATAGAAGGGCATCACCTTTAGTTTGTTTCCATCCAACTCAAGGAATTTCGCTCCATCAATCTTGTTAATTGTTAATTCTGGCACATATTTATCCAAACCCATCGAAACGAGAAGTTGACAGACGTCGTCCACGGTCCAATGAAGAGCTTGCAGACCAACTGGTTGACACGTGGCACGGAAAAATTCATTCTCGTATTTCTTTCTCAGCGGGAATAGAAGTTTTCGATGTGTCAATTTATGTGGAAGAGCTGGGGATGCTGGCTCAGAAATACGTGGAACTGGAGATTCACATGGAGAGGAATACTCTTCAGTCCAACTACTTCCGACTGATACTTCAGCATCTTTTTTGTTATGTGGGGTCTGAAATGAGAAACTGTTTTTTTTAGTTATATACTATTGTCAGATGTTATTCAATTTTTTCTAAGATAGAACGCACTATTGTCTCAAGATTTGCCATGACTGCTTTGTCCTCATGTGGTAGCTCTCCTCCTGGTTTATAAGCCAATCCCTCATCTCTTTTCTCGATCTTTTCCTTCAGTTTTTCTCTTAATTCAATCAATTCCAAATTCTGAATTGAATGCCTTCTTTCTTCAGCTTCTTCCAATTTTGATTCCAATTCATCAATACGTTCTTTCAATTGACGGACCAATGAGGCGTAATGAACATCTTTGTCTCTTAATTGTTCCACATGATTCTCTTCTCTATTTAATAGTTCTTTCTCTCTTTCTTGATAACTTTTAATCATATGATTAGCCTGCTCATTCTGTTTCTCCAATTGATCACAATGAGACTTCGTGGAACTAAGGATTTCATGATATTGTTCTGCTTTCTTATGAGTCACATCAAGTTCCAACTCGAGAGCAGCAATTTTCGAACGAATTTCAGCTTCTTCCTTTGAAATCATTGAAGTCGCTGGCCGATCTTGTTCAGAAGACGTCATTTGAGGTAATTGTGGCATTTGAGAAGGCGGCGGTGGAGGTTCTTCAATTTCATCTTCATCATCTCCCATCATTCTCATTCTATCTTGCTCTAGACTTTGCTGAATCAATTGAGCCACTTCGGATTCCTCGAGGTTTTGTTCACGTCCTGAATCAAGTTTTCTTTCCAAGGCTTCAGTTTTTCAGTTATCATACCTATTGTGAACGTAACTCTATTATTCGTTGATCTCAGCGTATTTGCTGCATATAATTGAGAAACTCCAACCAAACTTTTCCCATCAACCGAAACAATTTGATCACAGACACGAATACGTCCATCTCGATGAACAGCTCCTCCAGGAGTGATACTTTTTACAAAGATTCCAAGTTTCTCAAGACCAGAATCGGCTCCAACTCCCATTCCTGGAAAAAAATATGACCATCGTAATTTAACTTATGTTACATGGGAGCTTATGCACAAACTTTAAGCTTTTGCCTCATATAAAGATAGCAATTCTTTAACTCTAGAGCTCCAAAAACATAGACAACGATAGTTTTTGTCGAATTTATCAGTTTCTTTTAATATCTGTAACTCACCAATAATAGAGACTCCTAGACCTTCTGCACCTTTTTCTAGGTCAACTTCAAAAAGATCCATTCTTTCAAGTCTTCTTTCCAATTCATATTCAGCACAACTCGCCACAGGATCAATATCTTCATTTTTTCGGTCATAGTCTTCAACAGAAAATGCGGAGAAGACCTGAAAGTGAAATGAATGGATAAGAGGAAAGATTGAGATGATGATGATGATATTATGCAAATTGAACGCTCTTATTCTTCTCTCTTCTCTTATCATATCCGTGTTGGATAGGTGACCTAATTCAAAGGATTGTATTAATATAACATCAATTGATTAATAATATCACCTCTTTCCCAAATTACATGTAAACGTTGTTAATAAAAGTTGTTAATAAATCTCAGAAGAGAGAGAAAGAGTTAGAAATCAAAGTGAAGTGAGTGTCTTACCGGTATTGGTGCAGTGCTGAAAGAGACCTTTCGATTTGTTAAGTCAGCATCAGGTCGTTCTGGACTCAGACCTCGACGAGTTTCCATTAATCCTCTGTTTTCAGAAGATGAAGTTTCTGTTTCTGATTCTTTCGGCGTCTTCACCACAGCATATGTTGTATGTTTTATTCCATTTGGAGTCCCTATACTTCCATCGTTTTCTTCACCGAAACTGAAACATATTTATCGTTTTTAAGATGATAGAATTAGATTTGGAATTACGGATTTTTATTTTTATTTTGAAAAGTGGCCGAAACCAAAGAATATCTAAATCCTCCTATATAGTGGCACTTGTTGGAAATTCACCGAATTACTTATTTTTCAAAACTCCGTAAGTCAAAAATATCCCACTTTCTGTTCACTTTTTTGTTAGTCTCAACCAAAAATCAAAGTTCAAAACCAAAAGGTAACATGCAAGAAGAAAAAAGTATTGAGAATACATACGGTTTATCGAATTGTCTTCTATATATGGATCCATTTCTCCAGTATGGTTCAAATGAATTTATATTGTTGTTGTTGTTTTGATGAATCCCGTATTGCGACGTGGCTACAGTATTCTCGAACGAATACGTTGCATCGGAATATGATGACGGAAGAGTTGAAGATCTGAATAGAAAAAGAAAGATGCATGCGAAGCTGTCAAATGAAATCAGAAGAGAAATAACTAGAAGTGTTAGTAAAAAGTAGAAAAGAAATAAAAAGAAATGAGAAAATCTCACTTGTTTTGTATGAATCTGGAAGTTGCTGGAGATGACTGAATCCGATCCAGATCTGCAGCCAATTCGGAGAAATTTCGTTCGACCTGAAAATGATTGGTTTTCTGTTTTTATGTGTTTGCATTGAAAATGCATTTGTCGTGAGAGAGGAGTCAGCTCTATTAATTTCATGAATTCGATTATCGATGAGCGGATTAGGTCGAACAGAAACAGACAACACAATGTGAATGATGACTGTTTGAAGGCGTGTAAAACATATTTAAATGTTGAAAGAACAGAAAAAAGAAGAGAAGAAGAATATGGGAGCAGCAGCATGTGATTGTATTATCACATCGCTTACCTGCGACATCGGACTTGGTGGACATTGAGATGGAGGTTTTGGTGGTAAAGGAGGTGGTGGTTGACGTTGAAGACGTGGCGAATAGAATGATGGAACCTGAATTTGAAAAAAAAAATTGAGGTGAAAAGAATGTCTTCAATAACAGCTTAGGGTTTACTCCAAAACGGAAAACTCGTGGCAGAACTTATTGCTTTTACTGTAACCCATTTTTTTATTGGATGGAATTTGTTAGGAAAAACGATTAGAAATGGAAATACTTCTAGGTTTGCTTTATGTTTCTAAGACACTATATGCTACAAATAAACAGCAGCAACAAAGGCAGATATTATATCCGAAGCTAAAAAAATACAATAAATAAAATTGCAACTTACATCTTGTTGTCTTTCAAGTTGCTCAAAAAGAGCTTTTGTATGTGAAAACCGAGCTCTTGCGTCGTCAGACAGCAGCTCGGAAGCCGTTGTCATATCGGCAGATTCAATTGAATGATTATTGGACAGCTGCTGGAAAATAGAAAACGGATTACTACAATCAGTTTAAGGAGAAAAAGGATAGAAAAAGGGTGAAGACGGAAAGGGTGTCAATATCTGAGAGGATATTATTGCATAACCGCAACAATAAAGGACCGTTTTCCCTTCCGCGCGTGCAGCGCCTTCTTCTCTCCGGAATTTGACCTGAAATGCGATATATTCTTATCTGCGACTCACCGTCTTACACACTATTTTGTCGGTGTTATCAGTAGAGGCGCGTACGACGCAAGCCCCGCCCACTTGTTGTTGTTGTCCTGGCGACGTCTTCTTTTCTGAATTCAGGATTGATTAGAATTGAGGACGACGATTTGAGAAGAACGGATTGAAGAAAGAGAGAAGAAGATGAAAGGACACATGAAAGTGAAAATATTCAACGGTTAATAATTATAACAGGACGTTTTCCCCCGGGTGATAACCTGTGATAAAATGAATCGAAAATAGATAGAAGACAGGTTTTGGCACGGAATAACGAAAAATGGACTAATTGGATTGCGTTCATTGAAAGAGAAAATTTATTTGAGAAGAAAGTGAGAAAAAGCGATGGATTAAAGAAAGAGAAGAAATGATGGCAAACTGCCAGAATAATTTACATATTGGAAACAAGGGAAGGATAATAAACAGAGGTAGACAGGTCAATTTCAAATCCATTCAAAAAGGCAAATATCAATAAGTTTTTGTAGAATAATAATGCACTTCAGACAAGGGTAATGATGTATTTATACAGAAAAAATGTAAAAATATGGCTCTTGAAAAAAGCTAGAAAAAAGTCTGGCAGTTTATATTTTTGATGGAAAGTTCTCTTTTAAACATGACATTCATCAATCATCGGCTCTCAATCTTGTTTTTCTTCCATTTTCTTATAGTTGTTCTTTATCATCAACTCTTTCTTTTCTGTACATCCTTATAAAATGTTTTGAAAAGAAAACAAAAGAGAGGATTTTTTTTTCTCTAGAAGTAAGAGAATGAAAAATTGGACCGAATGAAATATGAATGGAAGCGGTGATCTTCATGTAAAAATGACGACCATAGTTGGAAGGGAAACAAAGATAAAAATGAAGATCTTCAAATATTGAAAACTTTGAAGAAAGAGCATAGTTGGACTCATGAGGTGAATATATGTTATTTAAATATTGTGAATGAATTCTTGAAAAAGATCAAGAAGATTGTTTTTATAAATAAAAGTTCTGACAGTTAGAAGCAAGGATTAGTTATGAACAAACGTCATAACTCAAAACAATGCTTAGAAGTATTTACGTGTTAAACTCAACCTATCGCAAAACCTTTATTCAGCCTCACCTTCGGACACCAGGGCACTCTACTTTTTGTCTATAAATATCAATGACTCTTCAAAATCTTACACTAATTCCCTCTCTTCCAACACTTACTGGACAAAGGAATAATGAACCAATTTCCGCCGTACGACTACGGAACTTATGTGTTCGCTGCTCGTGCATCAGTCATCACTTGCTCACTTTTCGAGCTTCTCCAAATCTTTGGATCCCTTGAAGAAACTTCGTTTTTAGCCAAGTTCTTCTATTTTCTATTTGCTGGAGCATCGGCTGTTGCATCAGCATATAATATTGCTATGAGTACTGATGGACGAGATGAAATCAGAAAAGTTTCTGGAAATCCAGATTGTGAGACGCGTGGAAAGTCTGCAGCTTGTAAGTTTTATGCAACTCGAATCACCTTCAAAACAATTTTTCAGTGGTTCTCGCACCAGTTGTAGCTGGACTCGTTCTCTTCATTTGTGTGTCTGGAAGTGCACTTTTCTCTCTATTCGTTCTTATTCATGTTCTTATTTCAATTGCACAGTTTGGAATAGAGGCTTATGAAGTGAGCAATAGTGGAGATGAGGCTAAGAGTATCACTGCTAAGTCCAACTTGTGGAAACCTCCGCCACCTACTCCGCAGCAATAAAAATAGGATTCTCTTAATTTACTAGTAAAATGAAACGTTGATTTTTTTAAAGGAGGACTATAGTCACATTTTTTTATTCCCATTTCTTGTTTATTTTTCCATGCTGATTCCATTGCGCATGATGAAATAGCACAAAAATCGCTCTGAAGCGCACAAATTGCGCTCAAAATCGCGCGTTACAGTCTGGCGGCCGCGGCCGTCTGGCCGAGAATTCCACAGCGCGGGCCCGTTTTCTCATTGTTTTTCGCCTTTATTTTGTTCATTTCACATGTGTCTGTGAAGGAACATCAACATTCTTCTGTTTTGGCATGTGAAACGTAGGAAAAAAGCGAGAAATATTGAGAAAACGGGCCCGCGCTGTGGAACTCTCGGCCAGACGGCAGCGGCCGCCAGACTGTAACGCGCGATTTTGAGCGCAATTTGTGCGCTTCAGAGCGATTTTTGTGCTATTTCATCATGCGCAATGGAATCAGCATGGAAAAATAAACAAGAAATGGAAATAAAAAAATGTGACTATAGTCCTCCTTTAAAAAACAATTTTGTTGAATTCTTTGGAACCTAAAATGAATTTTCAGAGCTTCTTCGGTTGTGAAAAGAAACCGTTCACAGAGCCACTGCAAACACCAAAAAATGATGAAAAAACAAAAAACAGTGGTCCCGCTGTCCAGGAACCAATCTACCACACATTGGAAAGAGTCAAAAACGAAGCGGAAAAAACGAAATGAAAAAAACATCAAAGACTTTTAACTCGTGGTTCGTTAATAAATTCTTCGATTTTTCTATAATGGATTTCTTAACAAAACTAGAGCTTTCATAATAGAGGGAAACGGTTCAGAAATAAGTTGCACATCAGAGAATCAAACATTTCGATAAAAAAAAAGCAAATATGGATTTCTTCTAATAACTTTTGAAAATTACATGGGTTTTGATTCAGTCAAAAGAAATAAGCCGAAGTAAAAGTGCTCAATGAACTGGAAGTTAGAAACTTCCGGAAAAAAGACGAATGTTTGGTAGAAATAACCAAAAATGTAAGTAAAGAAAGTTGTATTTAGTCTTTGGAATGAGTCAGAGTTACATGGTAAAGGAGTGGCACAATCAAAAAGAGAGAAGGGCAAATAATAGATTCAATTCATAATTTGACAAATCGAAGGAAATTGGGAAAAGGTTATCAAGTTGAACAATCAACGGAAATACGGAAAACATTCGCCTGGATGAATATTCGGGATAAAGAGGAAGTATATAAAGTAGAAGAGAATTAGAGAATAAAAGATAGAACAGACGGTCAGTACAGAATTGGAACATGATGGAAGGAAAGGAAAGAAGAAAGAAGCACTTTTATAAGAAGAAGAAGATGTACGCACTTGAGAGCAATATGTTTTAAAGACGACAGATGGTGTATTTGAAGTAAAATCATAATGAAAGTAGGTATTGGAAGTAGTTCATAAAATGATATTCACGAAAAAGTAATGAGCTTTTTAAACCTTCAACTATTTTGTCAAATTGCACAAAACTCCAAGCAGAGCCACTTTCTCTTCTCTCTTTATCTTTTCGGTTAATGATGGTCAAGAGTATTTATATATTGACCAACAACAGAAGACACTTCTTACGCAAATAGAGACAATTACCAAGAAATGTTTCTCTTTTTATAGAGTCGGATAGGGAATCAAAACCAACCTCCTAAACTTTTTTTTTCAAATCAAAGGTCACAAGGTGTAATTGAGAGAATATAAAAAGACGAAGGTGGTGGAAACCAGACAAGAAGTTTAGTTTGTTATGAGAAGATTTCAAATCCTAACATGGTATAACAAATTTTTTTCTGTTAATATATGATTTTTTGATAATTTTATCAAAAACATATACAAAGATCATCTCAGAAGCTTCAAATATCAAAATAGAATTCTCCAGACAAAAAACGAAAGAATTGTGAACAGCTATCTTTTTGACTTATTTATTGGATTAGTGCAACGGGTCACCAAGAAAACAAAAGAAAAGAAAAGAGAAGTAGTGTCTGGGAGTTTGTTTTGAGAGTCTGGAAGTGTTTCTCGAATGATTAAGGTTTTATACTCCAATGAATCATTAGAAATTCAATGGATAAAAAAAAAGAAAGGTTGACAGGTGATAAGGTTGAGAAAAAAAAGTTAAAGATGTGATGAGGGTAATGTGAGTCATGTGAAGGACAGAAAAGTGTAAGGAATTTATTTTAGAGGTAATTTAGAGAATTATCTTTGAAATGAGAACACATTTGCTCTGAAAATGCCTCTAGTTCAGTTTTCTGGTTGAAGAACATGAAAGAAAGTAAAAAAAAAACGGAAGAGCTGTGGAGCACTGCACTTTTTGTACTTTGGATCTCAGGTTTCACAACAAACTGAACTATCCAGTCAATAAGAAAAAACATAGAAAGTTAGTAGTTTCTAAATGGTGAAAGATTAACTAGAAACATGGTATGAGTAAGAATTTCGAAATCAAAAATATTTCGAAGAAGAAAGCCTTTTTACATGACAAAATCAAAAACTGGCATCAACGAGAGGGATTACGTAGCGGGTTTTGAAAACACGAAAAAGAGAAAAGAGTGACCGATTCGTCGCCTCTTCTCGTTTTCCATCACATAATGCATTAGAGCTGGGATTTAGTGAATGATGGAAGAAAGAAGAAAAGGGAACAAGCTTCTCTCGAGAAAGAAGGACAATCGGGAAGGCAAAAAGGTCCCGAAGAGTCGCAGGAGTATTAACAGTTGAAAGCGAGAAAGAGTTGTAATAATCTGGAATCGAGACGCAGAAGTAGAAGGAATTGAGAAGTAGGAGAACAACGCGCGAAATATATGAGGAGCACCACAGAGTGGAGGAAGAAGAAGCAACGAACGGAGGAGAGAATAACCAGAAAAGAAGGGGGAGAGCCCCACGGGTTCAATGTGAACGCATTCATTGGAAGAAGAAGAGAGAGAGGGAGAAGGAAGAAGAACAATCCAATCATGCTCGAATACACTTCTCGTTTTCGCGCCCTACGAAAAGGCAAAAGAGGTTCATTCCCTTCTTCGAGTGGACATGACACTGGCTACTCGTCTTCCTTCTTCTTTCTTTTCTCATTCAATATGTATGTGTGTTGTTTTGAGTTGGCACCAAGAGCCAAGAGTAAGAGTGGTCAGAGAATATGAATTGTGAACTTTACTTACGTGGAACTCACATTCTTTTTCGGACTGCCATGGAAATTCCTCTCTAATACAATGGCGTCTATTGGAGGGCTTTTGATCCCACAGCTACACACTTGTTACGTCGAAAAAGTATATTCTAAAATTATCATCTTTTGATGATAAGAAGTGAAGATGTTATAAGCCGAATGAATACAAAGATGTGGAGTGAACTTCTGATTCTGTTAAACAAATATCTCGAATAAATTTACATGTCAATATAGAAAAAAAAACGTCTACAGTTACTCAGGATACTTCTTGTTTCAAAAAATTGGAATTAGAAAACATCTGATCCTGAAACTAACCGCTCATCTTTTATTGCTCTAGCTGTTCTTTTATTCGCTTTTCTCACTTTTTCTCTTTCTCCCAGAAGTCACTTCATCAGTTATTTATATTCTCTTCTTTCAATCTCTAATACTCTCAGAGTTTCATTATCTTTCGTTTAAATGAATGGCATAGTTAGTGTTTCGTTCAGAACTCAAAACGATGTCAAATGGGAATGGAAGGAAGTGCGAGCCGGATGGGCGGTATTCTGAGTCAAAAGAGAAGAGAAAGCAGGTGACTGTGATGACTGGTTATGACTGAGAACTGGCTAATTACTTGCTAGACCAAAAGGGATGAGAAAAATAAGAAAGAAAAGGAAGCGACTGAATAGAAAATGGATTGAAATCCATTCTGATAAAAAAGACAACATCATATCTGGAAAAGGAAAAAACGTTTAAAGATATCGAACGCTAACATTTGATATATTTTTCTAACATTTGATATATTTTAACATTTGATATATTTTTTGATATATTTTTGAAAAGTACATCTTTAGTATTCTAAAATGCAACATTTTCAACTAAACTAGTTTGGTGCAACATTTCTAAACTTCAAGGATAACTTCATCTTCTAGTATATCTCCTCACATCAACATCATCAACATCATGTTCTTCGTCTTCTTTTTTTCTCCTATTTTTCATTCTTTTCTTGCCCAAATTCGATTTGGCAGATCCAAAATAATTGCCAGATGGGATAAGAATACAAATTATTCTCTTGAATGAAAAGGAGAGCTCAGTCAGCAAGGAAGGAGACAAAAAACGGGCGTTTTTGAATAAATAAAATATGCCAAAAGGAAGAAGCGGCGACAAAAAGAAATGAACAACGTCTTCTTTTTCTTCTTCTTATTCTTGGACAAAAAAAGAAATTCCGTGACATTCGTTTTTTACAACAAAAAAAAGAAAAAGCGGGTCGAGAAGAGATTGAAACATGAAAAATATTAGAATTGGAACCGAAAAAAAAAGAGTTGTTTGTGAGTGTGAGCACTGGACAAACCGAACGACCGAAATATTTGTGAAGTGGTCATATCCGCGCTTTTGAAAGAAAACAAATGGACAAACAAAGTGATCCATGAGACGCCAAAACTTCCGGTATAATCACAAAAAACCGAGTATTTGATTTTGAAAATAACTTTTATGGATACCTTCCGATCTTCTAATTTCGCTCGAATTTAAATTTAAATTATAGGAAAGCAGAGGAAAAGATTTATGATGTGTTGAAGAAAAATGGCATCAAGAAAGAAGGGCGCCAACCGAACTGACATGCTAGATGATTGACAATGGAAATGAAAAAGGAGGTTAAAAAGAGAGTTGAACGAAGGATTGGATAATTAAGAGCGTATAAAAAAAGGATGATTCAAAAGATTGAACATAGCTTGAGATTTTCGAAAAAGGCAGAAGGTTTTGATGCAGAGTAGCATCAATTACAGAATCAAAGCAGTATTTTTAAACCCATAAGCTTTCGGATTATATTTATGTCATGCTGTCAACTTAATAATAATTAAGTATGGAATTCAAATTTTTATTTTTGCGTCCGGTCCGCCTTTTTTTATCTCGAAGCTTATTTTGAATTAACGCAGTGTGAAGTGAAAGTGGCCGGACCATACGCGAACAGAAAAATTTGAATGCTTTGCACTATTATTATCAATTTGACAATATATATATATTATCAACGAATTTCGAAAAAATGGTATTCGATGTTCAACCAAATCTAAAACAGTGAAATACTGTAGTGGTGTACAGACATTCCCATTCATCCTAACAGTTAGACATGATCATCCCGACCTAGTAACTGTACAGATGCTAATAATCACATAGAAAAACACCGAAGCTAACTGGACACTAAAGTAGCAGCCAGAGTAGTAGTACTAGGATCTTATAATTTCTACGGAGACAGGATATTTCTGCCATTCATCCGGCTATACTTCATTCACCGATATCAGTTGTTTTTTTGTTCAGTTTTTCGTCTCTCTCCCGACCACTGGTCAGGCACCGCAGAGTGTCGTCTGCGGAAAAAAAAAGAAGAGAAACGGTTGCGCAAACCGGGTGCGAACACTTGAGTGTCCCATACATACTAGCTAGTCGTCATAATACATGGAAAGAAGACAAGGGACGAATTGATATGGAAAAAAAGATGGAAGCAAGGAGAAGAAGAGGAAGATCAGATGGTACAAAAAGTGAAGAGGAAGAAAAAGAAGAAGGAGAAGAGGAGAAGAGGATCCCATTTTGATTTATTTATGAATTTATGAATTCAATGCATTTGGTTTATATTTCATCGGAGACAACCAGACCACATTTCAATAGGAATTCGATTGTTATTAATGTGGGTGCCGACCGAAAAATGGATATATAGTTATGGGTTGAAAACTGGAATAATCTAGAGTTAGGACCTTACTCTGGTGACATTAAGTCTGAAATCTAGCAAACGTTTCGATTTTAAAATAGATAACGATTTCACAGGCCATTATAAAATTCTTAAAATTTGAATTCAAGAACACTTTTGTAATATTGCTGAGTTAAAGTTTTCAGGAGTAACATTTTCGAATATGGAAACTTGAATAAAGTGTAACCAAGAAAAAAAGAAAAAAAACGAAAGCTACACCAAAAAGTTGACGCGGAAATGGATACTCCTTCTGGGTCATATGGCTTCTCGGGAACTCCTCCCATGTAGAGGCAATACTTATAAAGAATAGGAAGGCAATGTTTGTCTTTATTTATACATTCATCTCACTGAAAAAAAAACAAACCCTAAAAGAAGAAAAAGAAAAGAAGACGTCGTTTTCTTCTTTAACGGGTTCTGGTGGCTCTTCTGAATGTGGTAAAATGATCCATTGGATAGAGAGTATAAAAGATGAAGAGACATAGAATGCGCCAAAAGATGAAAGCTTTTCCAAACATACAGCTAGAAGCCGGAAAAGCCCATATTTCATTTTTGTTCGTGTGCTGACAGAAGAACCACGAAACCGGGAAAAAGGCAGAGAAATAGGTTTCTTGTTGGAATAAGAAGAAGAAAGAAAACGAAAGAATCGGACACAGATTCATAATAATTGGATCTTCGGTTGCAAGTGGACAGGTCCGTGTCTAATTGCCATCGAGAAGAGAAGAATTGTAGATTCGGATATTAAAAGAAGAAAAGGGCGCGGACGACGGAGAAGAAGCAGAAGAGGAAGACGTCAACGGTGTAAGTGGATGCGGATGATGCGCGGAACAGTAGAAAATGACTGGGAATGATGTATTGAATGCATGGTATAATAAGAAAGAGAAAATTACAAAACTGGAGATGTTAGCAGATAATCATATCGAAAACAGTCATTGATAATGAAAATAAAAAAGGAAAGGATTCGAAACTAAAGATTGTTGAAGGTAAGCTACAGTGGCGGGCACGGGTGAGGGTCCCTCGGTTTTCTCGTTAATAACTATCTTAAAAGTCTTCCGATTGGTCTGCAAATTTTTTTGGGGACTCCTGGATGTCCCTGGAGTACGCCCTAATGTTTTTTTGAAAAAATTCTTCTTTCACGAATTCTGAAGTTTTTCGATGAATTCTGAATTCAGAAAATCCAGAATCAAAATATTTTTTTGGGTTTTCAGAATTTTTCTCCGATGTGTTTAAAATATTGCTAGATACTAATATAAACAATTTTCGGTGTTAGATCGGAAGTTGATTTTGTGATTCCGACGTCAGAGCTCCAGAAGTCCTAATATTGACCATCACCTGGGACATCATAACGTGGCTAGAAGTGGTCGGATCGAGATAAAAAATGATTTCTATACAGATTCAAAGTCCCTGAACAATTTGCGATTAGTTTTGAAAGTTTTGGAAAAAATTATTTTTCGTGTTTTCTACTGGACTCTCGATATCATGAAAACTTGGAAAAATGTCGAAAAATAATTTTTTCCAAAACTTTCAAAACTAATCGCAAATTGTTCAGGGACTTCGAATCTGTATAGAAATCATTTTTTATCTCGATCCGACCACTTCTAGCCACGTTATGATGTCCCAGGTGATGGTCAATATTAGGACTTCTGGAGCTCTGACGTCGGAATCACAAAATCAACTTCCGATCTAACACCGAAAATTGTTTATATTAGTATCTAGCAATATTTTAAACACATCGGAGAAAAATTCTGAAAACCCAAAAAAATATTTTGATTCTGGATTTTCTGAATTCAGAATTCATCGAAAAACTTCAGAATTCGTGAAAGAAGAATTTTTTCAAAAAACATTAGGGCGTACTCCAGGGACATCCAGGAGTCCTCAAAAAAATTCGCAGACCAATCGAAAGACTTTTAAGATAGTTATTAACGAGAAAACAGAGGGACCCTCACCCGTGCCCGCCACTGTATATACAGATTGGAAAAGTCTACAAGTCATTCCAGTGGGTGTTTTTTTATACCTTTGAAAATTGTAAAAGAATGTACAATTTCTAGGATATTCATTTTGATTTTTGTAACTTTTTCGTCTCAATGATGTGGACACTATGTTGATGTGGACACTATGTTGATGTGGACACTATGTTCTAGGGATAGTAACAGTACATATATTAATTCTAGATAACATTCCCCATAAGCTAAAACTCTTACTATTAGAAAACTAATGAGACGTCTCTGGAAGATATACAACGAACGTTCAGAATCCAGAAAGTAATGCGGCGAATGGTTTATTTTTTTCTCTTCATCTCCGCGTTTCTCTTCTATGATTCGTCATCTCTAGGAATGAGATCCGATAAAATGCAATCGGAGGGTTGAAGAAGACATGTCTTTTGAGTACGCACTGGTGGTTAAGTACAAATATATTAGAATGGGAAAAATAGCAACATAAATACACTGATTTCATGAAGGACCTGACTAACTGTGACTAAATATTGTTTTTTACAGACTATAACAAAAGCTACTAATCGTAACCAACTCTTTAAATTCACTTCCTTTCAATAAAAATAGTGCTTCATTATATGCTTCGTTTTAGAAACTGATGAGGTTTCCAAACATATATAGTTGCTCCTAAAAGTTTAAAGGAACATCGCATCACATAGTTACCGTACTCCAAAGATTCCCTGTTAGGACAACGCCACATATTTAAACCAGGCGCTCCTTTATAAAGTGGTACGCTTTTTTAAATGACGTGATTTAGAATTTAAAAGCTCCGAAAACTTAAAAATCAATGAAGTTAAAATTTCTATTTTCCCCAAACCTGCATATTTGAAACACCGCCCAAAATAATTCTGCGCTCTAGGTTTCCTTAGCGCAGGAACTAGTCCCTGTCGTGCTTAAACGCATAACGCAACGAATGGTTGTAGTCTGAGGTTTGTGAGGTCACGAGTTTAGTTTATTTAAGTTTCTAAATTAGTTTTTTCGAACTTGTAAGGTGTATTTACGATGCAAAACTATAATTGGTATTCCACAAGTGAGTTTCAGCGACATAGACAATACGTAGAAACAAGTTTCAGAGAGCCAACAACGGTTTCAGCGGACAATTATTCCAGAGCAGAGGCCATCACAATATTCAGATGAAGGGCGGTTTCCATTGGGAAGTGCCAGCGATGCTGAGAGTGTTGAACTACGAGATCAACTTATTGAGTCAGTATCCGAAGAAACTTTGCAAACATGGGTGGACCATCGTCAAGAAATGAGAGAGAACTGTTCGTTGAGAAAAGTTAGCAAAGGTGGTTTGAACGTTTTTTTATTATGACAGTTTACAGAAAAAGATGGGAGTTGAACCGAATGTAGTCGATGAACTGTTGAGAACGTATCCAAAAAAGAAGCATTTCTCAGATGAAGACCTTGATTATGAAACGCAAGGAGGCAGTGATGGTTCGCAGCAATCAAGAATAGATTATGACAGTTTGTAACAAAATACTCTTCAACATTCAACCTTTGCACTTTTACAGGGAGCAAATACGTCCTGAATCGGAAGTCAAATCCAATTTCTATGAAATTATCTGCTACTGATAGCTTTTCATCCGATCAGATTTTTGTCGATGGTAAAGATACTCAGAAGTAACAAAATATCAGCCTTTTAATAATTTCAAGATAGTCAGCCATCGACTACAAGTCTGCGGTTTATCATAACCGGGAAAGAGAATGATATTGAAAAGCAAGTAACATCTGCGGATGCTCGCTATCAAATCACACGAATTCCTTCATCGACAGTAGTAGAAGTGAGTAAATTTCAAAAAATGATATCTGAAAAGTGAAAGCTCGGAGAAACCTGTTCAGAAAATCGGCAGTGGAATTAATTCCGGAATTTCTGAGAGCCGTTCAACACTCCTTGTAACTATCCCGGCTACAGCAAATTCTGTACAAGAATGCATTTTGTTCAAATATGGCCATTGTTTTGCTCCAAAAATATGTCCTTTTACTCACAATAAATCTAAACGGAAAGAAGAAGGGTAGCTGTTTTTTTTTCATTCGATGTTATTTATTGTTGATTCAGAAAGATCACGATAATGACTGATCGGCAAAGAAAAATTCACGAAACCTCGCTTTGCTCGGTGAGTGGTTCATCCTGGTTTAATGTTCAACGCTTAATTTAGAGTTACGTAAACCATAAAAACTGGAATTTCGATCGCGAGGATAATCAAGTCATCTAGTCAACTACCATTTCGATTGCATTTTTTTCTGTAATATGAGTTCTATTTTCACGGGTCTCAATCCCATCACAATATTTTTTCCAAACATTTTTGAACTTCTGTATATAATTACCCGATGATTTTTTGTTATTATTTCTAGGAAACGATAATATAATATTCAGAACCTTTTATGGTCTTCAAACGATCTTAAACGTTAAATCATGAGAATTTATCGGTTCTTTGCCACATCAATTGAAGTTCTTCAGCAGCTTGAGTTCTTGTATCTGAAAAGACAATAAACATGTTCAAACTAACTTTCCCTAACTTTCTTTCTTGCTGGCATTTTTCTCCACATCATCAGCCACACTGGTACATGAAGGGCTCCAATAAGCCACGTTCGTACTTTGTTGTTCCAAGAAAACCCGTTTCACCATCTGCGGATCATTTTTCTCCACTGTTGAGAGTTTAAGTTCATTTGGTTTAAAGCAGCACCAATATTCCACTTTCTGAAGAGAACGTACAAGGCTTTCGAGGAATCAAAGACTAACCTGCACCGGCTCATTTCTATAAAGGGTACTAGTTGGCACACGCTTAACACGATCAAGCTTGGCTTTCACGTGGATGATCGATTGCTTGCGAACTTCGATGATACGGTACTTAACAGCAACATGTTTTCCGAAGGCCAGTGTGAATGTGACTGTTTGCCATTTTGGAAGCATCTTCTTCGCAACAATCGCATCCTCAGGACTCATCATTAGATGAACGGTTTCCGACGAATCTTCGAATACGGATTGCTGAAATACTGATAAAAAACGGAATAATAAAACTAGCATACATTAGTTCTTTGCGGTTCCGGACGAGCAACAAATCTGACAAAATACATTGGAGACACATAGACAAGTACATTTTTTGGTCTATGAATCGCATTGACAGCTAAGTATCGAACACAATAAGTTGGAGAATTGAGACTGGTAAGGAGAGCTGAATGACCGGACATCTTCTGGAAGATAAACTGCTTGAAATATAATAAGTTCACTCAGTGTGTACCTTATTTGATTCCATCATTTCGACTTTTTGGATTGGGTACACATTAGGAGGTGCAGTACCTTGTCTCACTTTCTGTGGCTCACACTTTCTCAGAAACAACGGCTCAAATATTTTTTGACTATGAGTACACAAGTCTTGATGAACCGCTTTTCGAATTTTAGACCTATCGAAATTGGTTGAAGATTCCTTAATCTTAGTCCTAAATATCAAAGGTGAGGAGATTAGCATCTATAAATCTTACAAGATGCTGATATCACTGCTCGCATCCTCAAAAACTTCTTCGTCATTCTGACTTTCAACCACAGCGACCGCATTACTAGCTGAGTCTCTCGTAGAGATCGTTGTCGCAGTTCTGAACGTTACATATAGTTTTTCTTGCGGCCGTATACAATGGTACCTTGAAGTCACGGTCAAACTAGAATACGTAGACAAAACCTCTTCATCCGAATCCATTGCAAATCTCGAATGAATAGAAACAATAACAACTGACAAACTCTTTGTACTTTTAGTACCTCGCCGATGTTGCAATAGCCAAAGGTTCACGCAAATATTTATTGCCAATAAGTTATAAATAAATAATGAGTTGATGATGATTTAAATATGAATACGTGAAAACGTATTTTCAAGATACTTTTATACAGGAATATTTTGGATAGGAAAATTAGGTTATGTATACATGTGGAGAATACCGATACCACAATGAAAATATCGTTGCTCGAATCAGCCCGATCGTAATCCCAAACTCTGCTCCAATTCGAATCGCTTCTGGTTGACTTTTTGGAACATGTATCTTAAAAACGTTACAAATTATATGAGTTATAAACTTCTGACGACAAGCCTACCTTTGAACTCCTTCATCGGTATCGTTTCCAACATACGCTGCAGCATATCTTTCCGCTTCCATATCTCCATTCAAATCGTTCAAAGTTTTCAAATCGGTACTCTGACTCGCTAACCACCCCTCAATGAATTCTGTTGGCTCTGTATAAAACCGCGCATAGAAATCCCGACGAGTTTTCATTTCGTTGATCTGCTCAATAATATCATAGCACTTCTGATCGAGGATCTGAAGTTCGTTGGCGAATCCCGGATTATGAACAAAAGCGTGCATATACTGTTTAACTGGATCCTCCATTTCGACATCAATATCATAGCAGGTGGAAACTTGTTCCTGACCCTCTTTCGGTCTTTGAATGACATGATTGAATTCTAATGGATCGATTTGCATGAGCAGCTGGTGCAACTTGTTGGGGACTTCCATGAATCGCATTCTTTTCACACCAAAACATTGACTCAAAAAAGTGTCACAATTGATGATATCCCGCTCTTGAGGGTCTTGAAGCCCATGTGTTCTGATATATACCCAGAGAGCCTCTATTATTTTGGGGCGAGTTTCCGCGGCAATTCCAAGAACTTTGGCGAGCCTTGGTTGAAGCTTAAACTTGGCCGGATGATTGTCAAGTAGAAGGAGAATCCGGCATTTGACTGGCCGATCACCAGCTCTCTTAACTTGGAAACCGTCGGTCTCATTTGTAGAAGGCGTTCGGTGCCATTCGACCAGATGTTGATCCGGGCCATACATGTCTTTATCGAGCTCAATTACCAGTGATTTGAAAAACGAACTAAACTTCCTTTTCGGAAGAGGTCGTTGTCCAGCAATGGTCGGAGGAGCATGTTGTTCATCAAGAAGACGTCCTTCCACTCTGAGCTCCCACATAGGCAAAGAGGCATCATCGCCCTCCCTCTCTGGTTGTCTTTCTTCAACGAAGGTGTGTGAGATATAAATGCGAAGACGTTTTTTGATTTTACTCGGGCGTTTTAGAGCCTCTTGCATGTCCAACTTTTTTCTGGAAAGCGTTGCATCAAGCTTTTGCTCGGAAGCGAGCAGAGCCATGTAATTTTCCGCATCAGGCTCTAACTCTCGGATCTGTAATCGAATGATTAGTTGTTATGAGCTTTTCGTGCAAAACCTTTGGATGAATGCATTTGTCTGCATATCGTTTTTTCCTCGGAACATGCTGTGCTGGCAGTGGCGGACGTTGAATTTGTTGCTGTTGGGTGCCCGTGCGACGCCCCTGGCCTGTTGGGGGAGTCTAAAGATTTTGCGATGAGAATTTTCTGAGCTGAAGTTGAACAAGTCAAATTACCCCGTATCCAAGGCGGGCCGAAAATGCTGGACGTTGATAGGAGCTCATTTTCTCTGAAACATAAAACAGAGTTTTTCTTATGAAGTGAATTTTGAAATTCCAAACTTTTAGTAATGCAAAAATTAGAATTTTAGTTTGTAAAAAAAGGTGGCGGAAGTTATTTAAATGGAAAATTTGACCTTGCACACTGGAGCGCGTTTGCAGCTGTATACAAATGGTCGAACGTTCGACGTCGATCCGCGTAATTACCTGTAATAACCAGTAATAACCAGTAGGAGCTGCCACGTAATAGAGTTGCACAATACTGCACAAAATGAAACTGCTACAAAATAGAATTGCCACAGTACCCAATCCCAAACATAAGAACCAAAAATACACTCTTTTAATTTTCCTCGTCTCCCAAAAATGCGAACCCCCTTTAATTTTTGAAACAAAAAGTTTTCAAAAAAGGACGGATTGAAAAATGGAGAACACAAAGAAATAGAACTGTCGAAAAGAGTTTAAAGAAGGTCTAAAGGCAATCTTCCAAAATTCCGTTTTACAATATGGGAATTGGATCATGTTTTTGTCATTTTTATGATGTTGAACATCTCAGAGCTCTTGATCACCGAAAAAGACATTGATAAACAAATCGCAGAAGTTTTATATCAACTGGTCGAAATAAACAGTTGCCCCTCTAGTAGAATTGCCCCTCCAATAGTATTGCCCTCCAGTGACAGATTTGAAAAATAGTATTGCATGCAATACTAATAAAGGTTTTACGGTCTATGCCGTGAAATTATTTGAAGAAAACCGAAAAAAAAGAGAGCATAGCCAGTAAAACAGGCTGAAAATGTTTGAATAAATGAAAGAGTTCAGTTCCCATTAGTTATACTATAGATGTTTCCGAGGTAGTTTTTTTCACGAGAAAAAGATCATGCTGAATCCCTTTATGAAGTCAAAACCTGCTAATGGCGTTTCTAGATCATGGTTTACTAGACCATTTCCTCGAAGTCTCAATTCTCTCGGCCTCCAAGGAGTCGTAAAATAGAGTCATCGCGGGTGATATTCTAGAAAAAAATTTCAAAAAAAATTTACCAAGCTCATTATGGAAAATGCTATAATGAAGTTCTCAAACTACTGGTTTTCACTCAAATCCTATGAGAGACTCTTCGAAGAATTGCGTGGGTCTTTGACATGAATTTCACTGTTCTGTCATCCTAACAATTCTTCACAAGACAATTTAATCTCTATTCTCCTTCTACGTATTTCCCTCATTGTCTCGCAGTTCATTTTTGAAAATTATTCATTTTTATTGCCGTGGACTTCCTAATCTTGCGTATTGGATAACATCCGTGCCCACGCTGCACTAGTAAATAGGAAATATACTTTTTGTTCCTAACATCTGGTGGAGTAATACGAACATGGATAATATCGATAGAATCTTCAGAAAAGCATACCTGAGTTCCAACCCAAACGCACAGTACGGTTTGTGGGTTGTCACCAATCATAACACATATTTAGATCGACAACTTTTCGAACTGCTCATTCAAAAGCAACGTCACGTGGAAAAAGTCCAAAAAAAGTGAACGGAGAAAACACACGGTGATTTTCTCAGTACCGGTAGGCGCGCTAGCTCTTCCAAGGCCAGCGACCCGCGGTCTAGTTTTTAACACTGAAAAATTATTTTTTCAACTTCAAAGAGGTTTTTCTCAAAAACGGCACCAACGATTTCTTATCGCCTCCAGCATTTTTTAGATAATTCATTCAAGAATATGTGGTAAAAGAATCATAACGTAAAAATGGTACCATCATACCTAAATTTGGTACATAAAAACGGCGGCCTAAGTTTCCATGGAGCTCGACCGGGGGCCGCCTTAATTTTGAACTGAAAAAGGCGGCGGGGCCGTGGCCGTGGCGGACTAACTTTATTTCTTT
The DNA here is from genome assembly GCA_963572265.1 of Caenorhabditis doughertyi. Taxonomy (NCBI): domain Eukaryota; kingdom Metazoa; phylum Nematoda; class Chromadorea; order Rhabditida; family Rhabditidae; genus Caenorhabditis; species Caenorhabditis doughertyi. Next base: position 11,197,925 of record OY751553.1, on the reverse strand, counting down.
TGCTAGGTTACTAATCAGCGCTCGCCCCTCTCCGCTGATTATTGGCTGAACCCGCCTTTTTCGATGGACTAACTCCTCAAAACGCGTTCAACTAACCGGTACTCGAAAATTCACCGTGAAAACAAAACAGATGAAGACTTAGGGGACCATTTGGGGGTCTGCCAGCGATGTGATGATTGTGGAGAAGTACTGAATAATGAAATGAACTGACAAAAGATTCCCACTTTGTAGATGATGAGCTTTGAAAATTGGACAGATAGACAGGACACGGTATTATATTGTGGTCACATGTTTTGTGAGAAGTGTATTCATAACTTCAGGAAAGGTATCACTACGTTATTCGTTAAATATACATTTTTGAGCACAGAAAGTCACAAAGTTGCAAAGTGCACTAATATTCCTGTTGCTTGCCGCATCCCAAACTGGTACGAATCGAGTGAACTAGCAAAACCTCAGAAAAAAAGAGATGAATTTATTCGGAAAGAACATCAGAATAAAACAAAACTGTGGAACTTTGAGTACAAAGGCCGTCCTGTTGTTGTTTCTCTTTGTCGGGACGCAACTTATGTTAAGTTTAAAAATTTGTCTTATACAATTAGAGTCTCTCTACTTGTCCCACCTTTCAGGAGATCTCGAGAATAGTTTGGCGTTACTGCTCGGTGTTGATTTGGTCACCCATTTAATATCGATTCATCTTCCGAATTCATACAACGGAGGTGATGCTAATTATTTTATGAAAGCGGATGATTCTTTGACGAACGGTCCATACGAGAAAAGCACTCAGTTGAAATTGCTCCGATATCCTAGAATGGTTGCTCTGAGTTTAGAAGTGACTGAAAAGAAGACTCCCAGTTCTGAACCTCCTTCAAAAGAAAGCGTGCAATCTCCCGGTACTAGCTCTGATCGTAAAAAATGAAATTATAGAATATTGTTTCGCGTCTTTATTTTTTCAAAATACATCGCACTTATGGAACCCTATAATACTATCTCTACAACATTACATAATATCTTTGGAGTGGGTCTCAAATTGGTGGAAAGCCGCAACATCGGCAGGCTTTAGCAGATGTTGATATATACGAACATGGCTATACATTGGTTCAGAATAATAAGTGACACGATGAGTAGGAAGAGTTGTTGATACTGCCACTCGGTCAGCTGATAGTTGTCGAAGAGGTTGTTGGAAACAATTCTCATCTGAAAGTGACAGATAATCAAAAATACTGGGTGGGAACGTACCAATATACATATGGTCTCCCGGAAAACAGTTAGTGATCATGTTTTCTCCAATCGTTTTGATAGGTTGAGGACATATCGTTTTTTTAACGTTTCCGTACTTCTCGCAATATTCCCAATCTTTGATCTGTGATAGTCTAGTGAGTTCATAGACTTGTGGTGGTGGAAGTGCATATTTTCCGGAGTATGCTTCATCTACGCATTCTCGAGGATCAGCCCAGCTATACTCCGACATTTCAGAAGTGCAGAGATCAATTGCAGGCTCATCTGTAGGTTAATTTCAATTTGACAGGAACCATATCGACACTCACCATCAATGAGAGCTAGATAAAACTTTGTCAAAAACCTTCTTGGGTAGTTTGCAGGAGTTATAAAAGTAGTCCATTCAATAAGATTATCAGCACAAACAGTTTTTGATAACTGCTGGAATTTCGAAGCATCGTTCACAACTTCTGATTTCAGACATTTCATTTCCGGATTGTTAGCAGAAGTCTGCCATCCATTTTTAGTCAACAGCACTCCAGACTCTTCAAATAGCTCTCTCACCGCCGCAATTCTGAATTCATCTCCCATTTTCGAATCTGTTTTATCTATAACTCCTCCAGGGAAGACCATCGTGTTGGGCATGAACTTCGCTGTGTCCCCTCGTTTTAGCATTAGAACTTTACGTGTTGTCTTGCAAGCTATAAGATTGCTGACAGCAAATAAGATTAGTATTTTTATGATTCATACCCAAAATTATGGAAGCAGCCGAGCGCCAGTTAGCCGTCACTTTTCCTATACACATCCTGAACTGTCTGAACAGCTTTTTCATCCAGTATTTATATTACTAAAAAAAACTTATGCCATTCAAAGGGCTATATAACAGAAAATTATTTCAAAGAAAGATGAATATATTCATTTACACCAAAATCATATAAGTTAATGTGTTTGAAGCAGTTATCACAGATAGTTATTAACAAGAGCATTATGCATGATTAGTTTACTCTAGCGGAGGAGAAGAGATTTCGGATTGCCATTTCGAATGTGTTTTCAGTGTACTTTATTCCTTGTGGGAATACATGAAGCTTTTGACAGGCGACCAGAAGTTGGGAGTAATTCTTCCAGATGCGAGACTTTACTGCTGTCTGAACGCTGGATGAGATTTTGGGGTCAGATATACAGTAATCTGTCTGCTGAGCAAGAACCTGATCGAACTCTCGGACGAAGGTCTGAAACGTGTATCAAAAAATTAAACATTGTGATAAATTATCTAGAGTTTTTGATCACTTACGCTCATTATTTGCTTTGCCATCTGCTTATCTTCTCCAATCCTTTCAACTGATTTCAAAACCGAAACTATTCCATTCCAACTTTTCAGATACTCGTTTGTACAAGTAGCTATCTCTTCATGATAAAAAGATAAAATATTTGAATTCATTTCTGTGATTGCTGGTAGTAATCCATCTTGCTCATCAGCCAAAGTTTTTGCAATGTAGTTATAATTGTTCAGCAAAAATATTGTGGAAAGTATTGGGTCATCATAAAGGTTTGCTTTTTTCTTCAACATGCTACCTAAAGCTGACAAGATTCGGGCAAACAGTTTCGGTAAAAGAAGGGTCGTGTTTGTTCCTTGAGGAGCGGTTAGAGCGAGAACATGCTGGGTAACAGTAATTCGATGAGCTGTCAAACTTGATAGGAAGTTCAGCGTCTGAAAAAAAAAAACATTAACGAATAAAAGCAGTTTAAATTCACCGAAGCTGTAGTTGGATGAACGTTACCATCAGGAGGCACAAACTTCGTTGTATCCTCATTCAAATTCTCAATTACTTCATTCACATAAGACGAGCACTTTACTTGTAATTGACGCATTAGAGAGTCGAATTGAACATCGCCTATACTATTCTACAATATGATAATGTACTTATCAATTAGTAAATTAAAAAATTACCGTTGCTAAGTTATGAAACCTGGCGTAGTTCTGCGACAAGAGATGTAAAAGTGGAAGAAGTGGCACTATTCCTATATCTTTCTCATTTATTACTTTCTGTGTTTGTAGTACTACATAAGCTAATGGCCTGGAAACAAGCTCGCGAAAAACTTGAGCCCTTTTTGATGTGTCTGGAATCGCCTTCACCATCAATTTTTCTTCTAATTCCAGCAAACTAAGCAACGAGGAACACATTATGTAGCAAGAATCCACGTCTATCAAAACATCGTTTTTATCTGACCTTTGAATAGGCTTCCGAACTGTTGATCTGAAAACGCAACTTTAAAAGCTATAGAAATTCTATAACTCACAGCTTGCTTCTAGAAGCAAATTGAATTGCTTTCTGGGCTTCAGCAATATGTTTTACGTTTTTCAGAATCTGAGCTCCGCGTATTTCGGAATAGTAACCAAGGAAATTATGAGGAACACGGGGCTGTTTCAGAAGCCAGATTCCGATTTTTATGATTGGTTCTTCGTCTGTCATAATTTTGATATCGTTCAATCGGGGAGACAATTCATCCTTGAGAAAATAAGTTGGATCAACTGTAACGCTATTTTTGATGAGATATGACTTGTATGCCTTTTCCAGCATAGTATATCCGGTGTCAAGAGTTATTCGCATATTTTCTGTTTGGCTTCGATAATTGGGGTGAGTCTCAAAAAATATGATAGCTTGTTGAAGACTCTCCATATTTTCCAAGTATGGATCTAATTCTGCTGATGGGTTTCCGTTGTTTATTGCATTTTCAACTGTGCTTGTTTTGCCATAGAATTGGAGAGTGGCGTCGATTGTGTTGATCAGTCGTTGGATATCTGTTAAACGCATACACTTTTGTTAAACCAAAGAAACTCAGAAACGTCTACGTTAACAGTCTTTAAGACCTATTCACGTCAGGGATACAGCGATACATCACGAATGCTTCACTACTCGAAAATCGGGTGCCCCCTTAACCCACATTGCACCTCAATTTGCTTTCAAAATGTTCGCCTCAATAAAATTGAAGGTACTCACTATGTTGTTTTTTCTGCAGCTTTCCATTAGAAATATGCATCGGAAGAACATTCTTTTCAAGAGAACCCAACCTTTGGTCAAATTTATCGACAACTTGCTCTATACCAAGTCGGATTTGTGCACTTTTCGCAATGTTCTTCTCAAAGTTTTGCAGCCATTCTTCTTCCTGAATCAGATACGATGTGTTTCATTCACTTCGTAGGTTTCTTACTTGGCTGAGTTTTTTTGCAATAGATTCAGCTGCGTTTGAATCACTGCTCATCGAGAAAACTTTGAATAGAAACCAACTTGAATGTAATGACTGAATTCAGTACTGAAGTCGGAATTGAAGAAAAAATCTCGTCTGCATTATAGTTAGGCCATACGGCCGTGTAGTCCTTGTGGACAAGAGAGATTTGCCACGCAACGAATGTCTACTTATTTAGAAAACTTTTTTCTCAGGATTAATAATTTTTTTGAGTTTTTGAAGAAAATAAATAAATTTTTATTCAAATTTTAGCTTCAGGTATAATGAACCCTTCCGCTCTCTCAGCTTTCACACGATCTCTAGTTTTCACTCGTTGCACAGCGAATTCATTGATTCCTCCATGCACTCGTCATAAAGTGGCGCTTTTTGCCACTGCAGCAGCCACAACGAAAATCAACGTAAATGTGGGAACTATTGGACACATCGATCACGGAAAGACAACTTTAACTTCAGCCATTACTAGAGTTCAAGCGAAGAAAGGTTGGTTAGCACTTACATTTGAACGATTTTCGACTAGAAATTAATTATGTTGTTGCAGGTTTCGCAAAACATGTCAAATTTGACGAAATTGACAAGGGAAAAGAAGAGAAAAAACGAGGAATTACAATCAACGTTGCTCACATTGGATATGAGAGCCCTGCTCGTCGATACTCCCATACAGATTGCCCCGGACATTCAGATTTCATCAAAAACATGATTTGTGGCACGTCGCAAATGGATATTGCCGTTCTTGTGATTGCAGCCACCGACGGAGTCATGGAGCAAACTAAGGAACATTTAATTCTAGCGAAACAAGTTGGGGTGAAAAACATGGTAATTTTCATCAACAAAGCAGATTTGGTTGAAGAAGATATCCTGGATCTTGTCGAAATCGAGGCAAGAGAATTATTGACAATTCACGGATTCAACGGAGACGCAACACCCGTAATCAGAGGTTCCGCTTTGGCTGCTCTTGAAGGAGAGGATATCTCTTGCATCGATAAGCTTTTAGAAGCACTGGATTCTCTGCCGGAACCTGATAGAAATGAGAAGGATACTTTCGTGATGCCAATTGCTTCCAAAACCGCAATCACCGGAAGAGGTAATAAAAGCGTGTTTGTTTTATGAATTAATTCAAAAAAAATTTCAGGAACTGTCATTGTCGGTACTCTAGAAAGAGGAGTGCTTAAGAAAGGAGACAAAGTTGAAATAAAAGGAGACGGGCAAGTTCTTCAAACTACGGCATCTGACATTCATGTTTTCGGGAAGAGTGTTAAAGAAGTTCGAGCTGGAGATCATTGTGGAGTACTTTGTCGAGGAGTTAAAGGAGACACAGTGAGAAGAGGAATGTGGGCCAGCCATCCGGGAGCGGTTACTATCACGAATCGTGTGAAAGTGGAACTCTATCTTCTCTCTGAGGCAGAAAACGGTCGCAAAGTTGGTATTCGTACTGGTTTTACTGATAAGATGTACTGTAGTACATGGGATCAAGTTGGGCGGTTCGATATGAGTAACGAACTGCTCATGCCTGGTGAGCATACATCAGCAACTGTTCTTTTGATGAAAGATATGCCACTGCGAAAAGGCATGCCTTTTACTCTGAGAGAAGGAAGCAGTAAAACAACTATCGCTCGTGGTATAATCTCGGATCTTGAAGAACACGTAGCCGTTGAGAAACATAATTTGAAAAAGTCTGCTGAGAAAATTTAGAAGAACACGTCTTAATTTGTAGGTTAGATTTCTAATTTTTAGTTGTTTGTTTGTCATTTATTTTTGTTGTTTTATTTCTGTTTGCTTTGAACCCTGGAAAATATATTTTAAATTAAGCTATTTATATTTGTTTGAATGCAGTTCATTATATCTGCGAAACGTACTTTTAGTTTTAAAAAACTTTTTTTTTCATTTGGAAAAAAAAAGAGAAAAAGTTAAAAAAAAAACAGTTTCAGATGTCAACAAGAATTGATGAACAACTCGATGATTTTTTATGGGGGAAAACCGAAGTCAAGGACTATTTGAAAAAGTAATTTAACATGCCTTGATTGAAATCTCTCAGATTTACAAATAAAATAACTTCAGGGTTGCAGAATGTGATTCGTCTGTTGCCGAGTCTCTTAACAGAAAAGTTGCTGGACTTCATGAAACACTGGATAAACAATTGCGCAAAGGGGTCGAAACTAATCTGCCTCGTCTATTAGAACAAGTTCCAGCTTTACAATCATTGGAAGATACGCTTCATTCTGTTCAAATGAGGATGACGTCAGTTACAAACGAATCAAATCGACTTGCAACTACTTGTGAAGATTTGACAGCGAGACTTCGTGAACAAACCCGTCAACTAGAAGCTACAATGATTAAAAAAAATATGGCATCCGACGCGAGAAGATGCGAAGAGTTATTTGAAGCCCTAGAAAAAAGAAGCGACTTGGTGAAAAAAGCAGAAATCACCTCAGAAATCAAGGAAATTTTGAACGACAATAAAAACTTGCGAAAAATTGGATGGCTGAAAAATATGGTAGACACTAAGTTGAAAATCGCCGAGAATGAAGTTCGCCGCAGTGGTGCTGGAGAATTGAAAAGAGGCCTAGCTTCTCTGAACAGTTCAATGGTAGTTTCTGCACAGAGAGCTCTGCGTACACTTAATTATTTGGATTCGGAGCTTGAGGTACTTCTTTCTTCGTCAGTCGTTGATCTGGACAAAAAACTAATGGAACTATCGAGCAGTTCTCCAGAACTAGCTAACAAAACCCTTCCAGTAGTTTCTGCAACTATTCAGTCACATTTGGAGCAAGCATCTATGCTCGGTGAAGGATACAAAAAGAAGTTCTCTGAAAAACTAGCCAGGCTTATTCGCAGCAGAGTTCCTTTGGATACACCCTATGCTTTGAGATTCGTCCAACAACTGGGAAGGGTGTTCAATTCAAAAGGTGATCATTCGCCTGCACTGAACGATTCTTTGAGACCACTAAAAAATTCTCTTTTGACTCATTCTCTGTCTCGATTGCACAAACTGGTTGAGGAAAACGACTTCTCGACATCCCATGCCAATGCATTTGTTGATTTGATCAATTCAGCGATGGAAGAAGAACATCGAAAAGTCGATTGGGATCCAGAGTTGTACCTTAAAATGAGTAGCAATATCGAGAAATGCATAGAAATTATCGCGAAGAAGTTAGAAGCAAACCTTCATCTACAAAGAGATGAGTTATTACTGGGTACGTTTGAACAGTAAAAACTGGTGAAGCATCTGTTCGCTAGTTTCATACATTCCAAATAACCAACCTTATTCTTAAACAATTTCAGGAGACCGCCTTACTGCAAACCAGATGACAAATTATCGACTAATCCAAACGGCTGATGGAATCATCAAACGCTGGCCTTCTGAGTCAAAAAGTGTTGCAGCGATACAAAAAGAAACACTTGATGCTATTGTAACCGAAGTGAAACGTTCCATCTGTGATATCGTAGCCAGGATGCATGTTGAAACTCGGGGAATGACAAAATCGGTCGCTCCGTATATGCAAGAACTTCTCACTTACATCAATCACATCGATATGCACATGGCTCACGTTTCTAGAGCAGTTTGCCATTCTCATATTCTCTCGCAGATTGCTGAGTACGTGATAGACTCATTCATACTGAACGCCACTTTAGTTCGATCACATTCTTCCCAGGAACGGCAACTGATTGTTATTGATTTCTCCAGGTATGAACTTGTTCAGTCTTTCAAAAACAAGCAATTTATAGACTGCTCGAAGCTGTACGCTCAATGGAATGGCCATCAAAGTATGGCGATACGTCCCGCTTGTTGAATCTTTTTGGCAGTGATGTAGAGACAATACTCAGAGTTGAAGGAGTTAAAAAATCTATTCTCGTACAGCTTCTAATTTCCGATAGCCCATCTGAACTTCCACTCCCACATCAATCGGTGAAATGGACGGTTCGAAGTTTGTATTGTAACAAAGTTATACGAATCTATTACTTTCAGCCTGAAGAATATGTCAAATGGCATGAGGAACATACCGAGCTGGAAGTGCTTGCTTTTCTAAATGGTCTTGTAGCGTCATACAGCACTTCAGTTATCTCAAGAGGGCAGCAACAGTATGTGGAACATTACCCTCGAATTATAAAACTTCTTCAAGATGCTTTCTAATATCACTTGCTTGTAACAAATAATAATTAACTTTATACAAATGGGTTTATTTATGTGATAGTTTATCCGGATAAATATATTCAGAAAAAGCAAATATTACCGTAAATTCAAGGTTTTGAACCAGATTACATTATTTTTGGAAATCGTTTTTTAAATGCTTTTTTATGCCTTATGAAGGTTTTTAGTCTTTCAATGTCGTCTGAGAAAAACCCTTATAATGGAACCAAAGAGCCCGCTGAAATGGATTTAGAAGACTTATTAGAGGATAGCAGACCCGATGAGTTCGAAGAGGAGCCTTCAGACGAGAAAGAAGAATACAATGATGACGAGTGGGAAGAGGTGACTATGGTGGTTACAGTGAACGGAATCCTCGATGCTGATCTTGTAAGAGATGCTGTCGAGAGTAATCTCATAAGATTGAGATACGCGGACACTGACGCTCCTGTTCTGCAGGTAATTACACTTATTTATAATCATTTACTTCCACATTGAATTTTTTTTTGCAGATTAATAATTCTTTATACACGGCTAATTGGAACCAAGATCTCGGTACAAACATGGTGCTTCAGGCCACGGGAAAAGAGATGGAAGTTATCTCTTGTACTTCGACGATGATGACAGCTGAGAAGGCTCTTCTTACGTCGTTAAGCACCGAAGGATCCACAATTGCTGCCAAAGCAGAGATCGCTCCACGAGCTGCCTTAAGCCGGACTCAACCACGTACAAAGTAACATGTCTGTGTTATTATCTCGGATTTTTAATATCTTCTTCATCGCCTACCTACTTCGAAATGTTTCAAATAATCTAATAAATATGCCTGTTTCATTGGGCGCAAGGTATACATTAACACAATTCCATCTGAATTCACAATTTAATAATTTTAGAAGTTTTCATAGTTTCATTCTGCTATATAAACTCTTAACCATCGAGGAATTATTAATTGATTTATTCAAATATACAAACGCCCATGAATACGTTATTGATTATACTTTCTCAGCTTCGCAGTTCGGCAGCTGTGTGGCGCCGCGCACTCAGTTGCCCCTTTCATGCCATGTGCAGTCGCGACCACCGCTGTTCTCATCTGCGCCTCTCACTTTCATGTGCTTTGTGCCATCTACGCATGTCACGTTCTTTTCTCACAATCACCCTTTTTCTCTTCTGCCCGCCATCGTCAAAAGTAGTCTCTGTTTTCTGTCTGCGTCTCCATGTGCTCTGTGGAATAGAACAAGAGTTAGGCGGGGAGGGCGACACATTTTCAATTCGATAGAGGCGCACTCTGGCATCAAAGGAGAGAGGCAGAAAAGAGCGCATCGTTGTCTCGACGTCTTCTAGTCTTCATCATCCAGACGACGTTCACACGCACACACGCACGGCCACTCTTAGCCCCACCCTTCTGACGAAACGGACGAATAGACGACGAAAAGAAGAAGAAGGTACCCATTTTTCTTTCTCTTTTGCCTCCGCATTTCAAACTATCATCGATTTTTGTGAGTGAGCGTCCATGCTACAGCCCACGATGATATTGCCAAAAAAGCGGTGAGAATTTGATTCAGACAGAAATTAGAAGGAGTATGCATGTACAGGCCGGTTTTGGGTTGAGAGGAAGGTCAATAGTTGCTTGAACATTATTTCATCGTGTCAAGAATGAACTATCGCTTGTGTTTTTGTTTTATTCGAAAATTGCCTTTTGGTTTGTTAAGAAAAACATTATATATATATATATATATATATATATATATATATATATATATATATATATATATATATATATATATATTGGCAGTCTCACTGGTTATTATTACTACATTTCATCAATCGTTCATGAAGGAAAGATTGTTGAGCTCTGAATTTTAAACAAGGCGCGAAAAAAATCCTGAAATTTGGTATCTCAACGATAGGTCCACCATAATGGCAATGATCACGTGAACAAACATTTGGTTCAATATAGATATCAACTACAATAGCACACAAACTGAAAAAGCACACTGAGTTTCAAAATTTTTCTTTAATTTCCCACTTCGCGTAAATAATTCCGTAAGCACCGAGTTTTCCAGTAAAATGCACTAGTTTACTGTTGTTGTTAAAAGTGTTGGCTCCCGCTCTTTGGTGTTGTTACTGTTGATGTCGCTGTTGTGTTTATATGTTCCGTATTTTAAATCAATTACAACCTTGCAGATTGGATATGGTGCAGACACGACGAAAAACTGCAGCAGCTGCTCAAGATGGCGCCGTGAAAGAGAATAAAGCAGAACCACCTGCCCCACAGACACCAACGAAGAAAGCAAAGCGAGGCCGCCCTCCAAAAATTAAAAATGGTAACGAAAAGCTGATAAAAATTACCATCGTTTCACATCATTGCAGGAGCGCTCAGTTTGGACACGCCTAGTACTTCAGTAGCTTCAGAAGTTTCCAATTCACAAAAGAATAGTAAGAAAAATGAAGAGATGCAGACTCGCAACTATGCTCTGGAAGAGAGTGAAATTCTTTTTCTGAACGAATCAGAAGAAACATCTGTGAAACAAGAACCTGTCGAAAAAGAGGAAGATTCCAAATGTTCTTCCGATAGATTATCTCCAAGCTCGTCGGTTAGACTTCCGCTACCGAAAAGACATCAGTCCAACAGTAAATTAAAAGCGAAGGAAGATGACTATAGCCATTTAAACGATTTTGATACGAAATCTGTGAAGAAAGAAGTTTCTGAACCGAGTTCCCCTGTACATCCCGATGATCCACAGGTTTTCTTTTCTTGCTTGGCTTGTGATTAAACGTTGCTTTCAGCCCTCTGTGTCTGCAATCGAAAAAGTGATTCCTGGAAATGTGGGTTTGCTGGATGATACACGTCTTATGTTTCATGCTACTCCTTCCGTGTTGAAAGTAAAAGAAGAAGTCATAATCTTAAAGAACGAAGAGACAAAAGAAAAATCTATTGCTTCCAACACTGAAGAGTCAGAATCAATGGACATAGCTAATTCAGAAAGTGACGGCGAAGATGAATCACAAGCAGATGATGGCCATCCCAATGCATCATCATCGCCTATACCCTTGCCGGACTCAGTTCCTCCGAAGAATTCATTTAAACGAGAAATACGTATAGAAGTTGATAACAAATTATCGAATCATGCAAAAGGATTTTCTTCATGGGACAGGTAAGTGAAAAAAGGGATATTTGCTGCTTATATTTAAACGGACATTTTTAGTGGTGAAGAAAAAGTAGCCGCCAATCCATTATCTTCTCCGACTATAAGCCGCCCTAGGATACATTTTCTTCACCCTGCTTATTCAAGTTTCGCCAACGATTCCTGCCTATCTCCTCAATCATCGGCACCGCCGGAACCAGCACCGACTCGAGAAAAAACCGATAATGGAGTACCGGGAGCGTTCAAAATGACATTCAAAAAACCTACAAATACTTCGCTACTGAAAACATCCATATTAGATCAGCGTGCTGAAGATCAACCATCTTCTTCAGTTTCTGCATCTATAGAAGCATCTTCATCTCTTTCTAAAAGAAATTCGAATTTCGGAACAACAGCTTCGAATGAGCTTCCCCCTCCTCAAATGGTCGAACTTCCAAAACTTTCGTTTTTCAATACACCTGTAGCAGCGAATTCTACTCTCTTATCTGAAGTAAGTTTGAATTCATTGATTGAAAATGCTTTGGTTGAGTATTTCATGTGTTTATATGATTTTTCTTTCAAATGATACATTACCTTAGAGCGATAATTCTGAACACCACGTCTCGCCGAAGTTGAGTACATCTGGTCTTTTCACAACTCCTACAAAGTATTCCGAGTCAGACATCCAAGCACTGGTAAGTATCACAACTATTAATGTGCTTCTAAACTTTGCTAATATTTGCATACTGAATGGCTGAAAAGAATCAAAACTGTTTGTTTACCTATGTCTACGTAATTTCAGAAAGCAAAAGCCGAGAAGGTCGCTCAAGATATAGCTCGCCGACATGAAGAAGATAAACATAAGGAAGGAAGAGACGATTATGATCGAAGACGTGATGACCGAGATAGGCGACATAAGAGAGTTAGTTCCGATCGAAACGATCAACAAAGTCGAGGAAGACAGCGTGAAGATGACGAGAGAAGAGCTCGTGAACGAGAAAGAGAAGTTACTAAACGTCATGACCGGGAACGAGAAGAAGAGAGAAACCAACGCTACAAAGAAGAAGAAAAGCGAAAGAGAGAAGAAGAAGAAAGCCGCTGGAAAGAAGAAGAAGAGAGGAAGTTGAAAGAGGAGGAAAGAAGAATTAAAGAAGATGGGAAGAAACAGAAAGAAGATGAAAGGAAGTTCAAAGAAGAAGAAGAAGAAGAAATCAAAAAAGAAGAAGATAAAAAGAATAAGCTAGAAGATACGCAAATTCCTAAATACGATCCGATCACCGAATGCATTTATTTGACAAAAAACGCCCAAAAGAAGAAAACAGAGTCTTTACAGTAAGTAATGAATAAGTACACGAATTACAATCCGTGTGTAATTCTAGAGGAGTATTAGACAATGCTTTAAAATGCCTCAAATACAAATTTTCAGGTGTGAGTGCTACTTATCCGGTGGAAACTGCTCAGATAACACCTGCGTCAATCGAGCAATGATGACTGAATGCCCAGCTTCGTGTAGAGCAAAGTGTAAAAACCAACGATTTGCAAAAAAGAAGTATGCTGCAGTGGAAGCTTTCCATACGGGAACTGAAAAAGGATGTGGTTTGAGAGCTTTGAAAGACATCAAAAAAGGCCGATTCATTATGGAATACATTGGAGAGGTTGTGGAAAGGGAAGATTACGAGAAAAGAAAGGCAAAGTATGCTGCGGACAAAAAGCACAAACACCATTACTTATGCGACACAGGAACCTACACAATCGATGCCACTGTTCGCGGAAACGCATCTCGCTTTGTGAACCACAGTTGTGATCCTAATGCTGTTTGTGAAAAGTGGTCTGTTCCAAAAACACCCGGGGATATTAGCCGTATTGGGTTCTTTGCTAGAAGAGATATCAAAGCTGGAGAAGAAATCAGCTTCGATTACCAGTTTGTGAACTATGGTAGAGAAGCCCAACAATGCTTCTGTGGCACCCCCAAATGTGATGGTTGGATCGGTCAACGAATGGAAGAATCGCCTTCCGACGAAGACGATGGTTCGGATATTATAACAACACGAGATATTAATATGGACGAGGAGGAAGAGGAAAAATTGGAAGAGTTAGAAGAGCTTGAGCCCCATGAAAAAATTGAGTTGATAAATAATATGCTGGACGATTTAGTGATCAAAAACAAGAAGCACGCGAAAAAAGTTATTACTATAGCAGTGAGAAATCGACTACGTCATACATAGCTCAATTTGATAATTTCAGACAAGAATCACCGATCACGGTCAACGTGAGAATTTGATCAAACAAATTTTCTCTACCGAGACTTCATTGTCCACTCAATCGTACTATGCTCAAAATGGAATGGCTACGCTGATGGGAGAATGGCTCGAAGCTGACGATTATTCATTGGTCAATCTCAAACTTGTTCAATTAATTCTGCAAACTCTCCATGGAGATGTTTTTGTTCCGTGCGCTAAAGCTAACTCTTTTCTGTTGGAGGTACTATCACACTGGATGAGTTCTTCACTGGGAGACTGGGTCGATATTCATGTTGTTGCTAGCTCATTAGTGACTTGCACAGTGGACCCCAACAAGGTCTATGAAACTGTTGGAGATGAAGTCAAAGTGAGTGATTTAATCAAACTAAGAATATTTTGTTCAAGAATGTATCTGGAAGATAACCAGTTCATATTTCAGAAAGACATCACGGAAAGTTTCAATAGAGTCAAAGAAATGGCTTCTCGTTTGAATCATCACTGGTTCAACCGTTCAGTGAGCTTCAAAATTCCTAAAAAAGTACGTGAGCCCGTGAAAGAATGCACCAGTCGTCCGGAACAAACGCCTTCATCTCAACAAAACGAGAACAATCGGGATGGTTTTTCAATTTCTCTCAGTCAACGTCAAAATCATTTGTCCCATCCTCAGACGTATTACGAAAGCCGAGAATCCCATCCTCGTTTCTTCAACAACGGTAACGATGTACACCAGTACCGTTTCACTGGTTACCACGGTAACAATTACAAAGCTAATTATCTTCCTCGAAGGCAAACCAAGGATTCGTATCATGATCGTCGTCGATTCGCAAGTAGTCGTCGATCTCGTAGTCGTACAAGAAGTGTTACACCTCCAAGTCACAAAAGAAGAAGAGTGGATGATCGAGAAAGTAATCGTGGACGTTCTCCTATTCACGAACGTCGAGGAGCATCCCCAGAAGAGAAGAAAGCGGAATCCCACAGATCAGTGGAACGCGGTTATGGTAGATCGGAACCACCAGTTGTTGAGCAAATCACCAAATCCACGGAAGAGGCGGAACCACAAACTACACAAGTTTATCCTCAAGAACAAACAGCTATGTATCCACATACATATCATATGCCAGGACATTATCCATACGGTAGGAATTAATTTTTTTAGTTGAAGCATATGATGTATCTATATAACTCATACAAATTTTCAGGTCCGTATGAACCCGCATACGTGTATCCACCGAATGCCTTCTATCCACCTACCTACCCAACTAATGCTGTATCACTTGCTATGGAAAATTTCCCCCCTAATTCCAAGCTAGCAGAATTATACACGAAAGCTACATTTGAGCAATTAGAGTATGTTATAAAATTTCAGGACATTAGCTACAGTATAATTTTTTTCTCAGAGAGCGAAAGAAAAATGTCGCGGAAGAACTCGAGATAATAATTCAAAAGATGGCAGAAAAACAGGTTGCAGAAGCCATTCGTATTCAAGCTTTAGAAGAAGAAGCAAGATCGAAGTTTGATTGGAGAATTGCTAAGTCAAAAGATGGCGAGACATATTATTATAATAGAGAAACAAAAGTGGCTCAATGGACGAGACCAACTCCGGATCAAGGGACAGTCGAGCCAGAAGATTTGTCAACACCTCTTCATAGCATGATTGGTTCGCAACAATATGAAAATGTTGGAGAAAATAAAAACCTGGCACCTGAAGTAAGCCGTATGACTTCATATATAAATCAAGAAGAGAACAAAGAACGGCTTCGTCTTCCACAGCCAACAATTATTGCTCTCCCAGCTATAACAGGTTCCCCAAGTAGAGATCGGAGGGAAGATTCTCGTCATCGGGAGTTGACAAAAAATGGTCATCGGGATAATTCCATTAGCGAAGGTCGTGTAAAAAAATTCAAAGCAGATCTGGAGCAGTGCATTAGCTCTGTTGTAAATGCGCATTCCCGACTCCATAAATCACGTGAAGTCACGCTAGACAAAATAGCTTGGTTAGTAAAGCTAATTGCCAAGGAGATGTTTAAACGGGAAACTTCTCAAAATGGATTCGATTTCTGTTTAACAGAAAATACTGAAAGAAAGGTTCGATTTAAGTTTGATTATTCTCATAGGTATTCAATTTACAGGTCAAAAATTATACCAAATCACTGATCGATCGCAAACTTGACTCAAATGACCTATGGAAAGGCTACAATGGCCGATAGCTTCTTCCATTTTAATTTACATCATTTTTTAGTTTTTCCCTTCAAATACTCAATTTCATTTCTTCAAGCGATCTCTTTTCACATCGAACCGATTTCTAAAACCCTTGATCCCATTGAACGTGTTTTTATTCCCAATTTTACCGTTTCCAAAATTGCATTTCACACTTGCTTTCACTTTTAAAATTGCCAATGAAATAAGCTCACCGCTCACTACCCCTCGTTTCTTTTGAATTTTAAATTTGTTTTTTAACCTCACCAATCTGTATTTTAAATTCTGAGTTACGTTGTTGGGCCTATAATAATTTATCAATTGCGAACGAATACGTCTTTTATTGAATTAAAAGATGGATAAAATTCTTATGAAGTAATTATTCATCAGCAGCAAACGACATTAGAATTTTCAGATGTCAAAACGAATAACCATAAAGATTGAACACTCGAGGAATACGTTTTTTGAGAAGTAGTTTCTTTCGTTTTAAAAACATAAACAGGTTTTAGTTACTTTTCAGGCTTTTGAAACTACAACATCAAGATCAAGAAGATAGGAAAATGAAGTACGTCTTGCACAAAGCTCATGAGAATCTGAAGAAGTACCCATTTGAGATCCGAACTATTGTTGATTTGAAAAACGTACAAGGTGGTCCTCTCGCCTCTTAATATGCTCTTTATGTGCCATATTACAGGAATCGGCGAAGCTATTGCACTCAAATTGGAAGAAACATGGAAAGTAGCTTGTCGCGAAAATAATGATCAAGCGTTGACTTTACAATTTATCAAAAAACTCACAACAGAAGATTATCGCAGGTTTCAAAATAACAGGAAGTCAACTACAGAGCGGATGAAAGATGCGAGAAGACAAGAAAAGATGCAGAAGACAAACTCTACTTCTAAAATTATTGATGATAACGAGTTTGTCTCTGATGGAGAAGAAAACGTAATCCAGAAAAGTGTTAAGCAAATTGTCAGAACGGGAAGTTCGGAAATTAACAGGCCTTTTGGTTTCGGTTCACTAAACGCTGGATTTTCTGCTCCCTCATTGCAAAGATCAGTTTCTACTTCGTCAGCTACATACTCAGATCCATTGGCATTTCGTATTTTAACTTGCAAGCCAATCGAACAGCCTACAGTGAAACTTCGAACATATTGTCTATTAATTCACTTCTCATTATTTACAGGTGTATCTAATTGCTGATAGTCGTGAGCATCGAAACAATCCCCGTTTCAAGTCTGTAATTGAACATCTCGTGAACAAGAATGACATTCGTGTTGATATTCGATCACTCTCTATTGGTGACTATGTTTGGATCTGTAGGAAAATAGATGGGACTGAAATTGTGATGGATTGGGTTGTAGAACGAAAGACATGGGATGACCTACAATCAAGCATTCGTGGAGGTAGATATGATGAACAGAAAGCAAGATTGGGTATGGCACCAATAAAAAATCGGGTTTATTTGATTGAAGCAAACAGCAAGGGAGATGTTGCCTGCGAGCAGGTAGATTCTTAAAGCCATGATTTAAGAAAAAATTGAAACTAGTATGTATCCTTTAGGCTGTAGCATCTACATTGTCCAATGGAGGCTATCTCATTCAAAGATGCTCTGATACAAGAGATACGGCAACTTTTTTGAGGGAAGTGACCTTGCATCTACAGAACAAAGCTGCAGCGGAACAAATTTCTGGCGTTCCCTTTAATCAACTTCAAGATCTTCTCCAAAAAAAGAAAGCTGAAACAGTAAAAGAAGCATGGACCAGACAATTGATGGTTTGTCCTGGAATGTCTCAATCACGAGCTGAATCGATCGCTGAGCGGTTTCCATCAATGAAAGCACTTCTCATGTTCTTCCGAGCAAACGGAGATGACTCACCAATAGCTCTGCTCCAGATGCTACCTCAATTAACTCGACCGATAACTCGAAATCTTTACAAGTTTTTTGTACAATAAGAAAATCGTCTGTTCAAACACGCTTGAATAAAACGTAATCATTTTTCTTTTTATTCTGGAAATATTTTCAATAAGACAACAGAAACAAATCAACAAAAGTAACAACGACAAAAGATTAAAAGGTTTTTGGAAAAATGTGAAAGCGTAAAGTTATTAGTTAAGATGACTCTCGTTTCTGAGATACTCTCCGAGATCGCATTGGTGCAAAACAACTAGTGCTGTTGGATCCGCTCTCTTGCTGTCAGCAGTGCCTTTCGCTGACACTCCGAAACTACAAATATTAATTGTTGCGTTCTATTTGAAAACAGACTATATGGCTTTATAGTCAGAGACCCCAAAGATTACGGGGAAAATGGGCGGGGCTTTAATTGCAATAATTTGGCACAGTTTTTACTTCTAGCTTTCTAGGTCTTTTGAAAGAATGCGAAGCGCTATTCCTGTCCCTTACGGACTGGCTTGGGTTAGGCGTTCCGATTACCGCCTACCTACTTTTTATTAACCTCAAAATTTAAAAAAGTTAAACCATTCGGCAACTTGCAACTTTTCCCAGGAGTTCGTTTCCCCGGAATCTGTGGGGTCTCTATAGTCAGCCAGCGCCTGGAGACCAGCTCTAATGTCAACCTCGTCAAAACAATTCTTACTTTGGAGAGAGCGGTCAGACATGTAGACAGTAACGTATCTGGCCACTTTCTCCAAAGTTATAACTATTTCGACGAGGTGGGCGGGGTTTATAATAAAGCGGATGATTACTATAATACGGTTTTTAAAACTTACCCTAAAGGAACATCAGTCATGGAGTAAACAACGATTCCAGCATGAGTTGGTGTCCCATCAGTCATCCTAGCGATTCCTGACTTGAGAATGTTATTGCCATAAAGAAATTGTTGTTCCGCGTTTGGCTTCAACCAAACTTTGAACTTAGCATATGGTGCCAAGTAATCAAGAGCAGTGATTTGAAGATGGAACTTCTTCGACTTGGTGAACTTTCCGAGGCAAGTTCCGAACGAAAGCAAAGGCTCGCGGGAGATGCATGCAGCTTGACGCATCAAATTTTCTGAACAATAGAAGACACGTTCCTGAAAATCATTACGATTGCATATCTATGCTAAATAGTTTAGAGAACTTCTTTAAAACACTAGGATTAAACAAACTCCTTACCTTGTGGTTTCTAAAACAATAGTCTCCATCATTTCTGTCGATAAGCATTGAAACATTATCCCCGATGAACGAAGCCAGTTTTGCGAATACGAGCGATGTTTCTTCCTCAGTTAATGGACGCATCTAAAGTATTACTTAACTGGAAATAATTTAAGTTAAGAAAATGAAATTGAGAAAGTATAAACTTGGAACGAAACCCAAAAGAATGATGGTCGATGATTATCAGATACAGCTTAAAAAGCAATAATTTATGAGTCACACGATGTTTTTTTTAAACCCGGAGGTAAAGTTAAAGAAGTTTTCCAGAAGTATAAAGAGCAATCGAAACGAGTTTACAAGTTAATGTCAAGATCATAATAAGAAACAAAAAAGATTATCAAAATTGAAGAAGACCGATTTGATCAAGCATTGCATTATCGCTGATAGCTGATTTAGCAGTAGGAGCATCGACCTGAAGAACTAATTTCCCGCCGTTTATCTGACGAATAAATGATTGGGACTCAAGTGTCTGAAATGCTGAATGAAGATCGTCGTCATCAAGAGCTGGCATGCGAAGACCCTCACAAGCTTTGTAATAAGCACGTAGAAGCGAGTTACGGTCAAATACACACTTTTTGTTTGACGACAGTGCCAAGGCGACAGCAAGGAGGATCCGAGGCTGAAGAGGAAGGCGTGCTCTAGCCAAAGGAGACGAATAGACATTGTTAATAATGCCAAGAACTTCGCGGCACCCGTTTATTGGTGTTGCGGGGCCTCCGGGTTCAGAACCTGTCGAAATCATAAGGCTTTTTTGTTGTTTGAAGATATGAAGGGCTGTTCGAAGATCACCGCTCATTGCAGCGACTTTCCTTGCGGTCAATTCAATAGCTTTTGCATCCAGCTTTTGCGTCTGAAAACACGTTCATTGCTATCATATAAACGTTTCTCAAAATCGATTGAATTTTCAGAATGAACAAACCTCCACGCTTCTCATTTTTTCGTTCAGAATCTCAACTATATCATCTTTGGTGTATGGCTCAAAAACTAGCCGTTTCGGTGGCTTCGTAAGCATCAATTTTGGAAGGAGTCGTTCAGTTAGATCAATTGAATTGGCAATTCCCAGAATGATGACTTTATATGAAAGAGTTTCTGGCCATTGAAAGGCAGCATACAAAGCCGCGTTTTTCCGAGATGCCAAATGGTCGATTTCGTCAAGAACTAGAACCAATGGGGTTTTGAAACTTTTAACATGGTTTGCAAAAGTTTCCACATTTGGCTTTCCGTCTAATTCCAGTGATTCAAAAATGGTCTTAAATAAAGCTATTTTCGTACTTGTCGAGGCGCAGTTCACAATACAACTACGGACAGAATGTCCAAGAGCTTTCAAAACTCTCAGTGTAGTGGCAGTTTTACCAGTTCCGGGCTGTCCACTGATGTAAATAGAAAGTGATGTTTTATTGTTTTTACTATCCAAAATCCACGTTTTAACTGACTCGAATTCTTCCTTGCGTCCTTTCAGTGCTTCTGTATCTTTTTTCTTTTCGCTTGGCTCATGCGTCATATCAGAAGAATTCGAGTTCCGGGATTTTTTCTCAGGAGTGCCTTGTGAATCAGATCGAGATCTAGTTTTTTTTTCTGGAGTTCTTTGTTGAAGCTTTGTTTTGAAATTCCCAGTCCTTTTTCCGCTAGTTATAGGCGTCGTATCTGTCGAAACGTCTGATATCTGAAAAGCTAGAGTTTGAGAGGCAGAAATGATTTTCGAACTCACATTGAGAGCCCCAACTTCTTCTGCTAGCGAAGAACTCGGACTCATCAACAGTTTTTTTTTCTCTCTCGCAAGAAGTGTCGCAACTTGAATTCTCTGAAAAAGGCAATGTAATTCAGTCTATAAAATATTGCACTCACATCTTCATCAGATGCATCTTCGTCCGATTCGAAAACTTTTGGTTTCGCAGGTCGATGCAACTGTATCTGAAAACAAGAATTGCAATAATTACATATAAATTATGACTTACTGCTGTCTTCGCCGGTAATTGCTTCCCTGATAATCTCGAGCTTTTCCGTCGACTGGTTTCGTTACCCTGATAGCTTACTGGTTCTGAAGATTCGACGGCAACAGAGCTTTCCTTCCGAGCTCTGCGAGTGGTTCTGGATGGGGTGCTCATCTGCAAATATGAACTGATTTATCGATTTAGGTAAAGAACTACAAAAAAGTTTTGCGATCTTTTCTCCCGCTAAAAAATTTTTGGAAAAAGATCAAAAAATAGTACTGGAATTTAAAATTAAGAAAGACGCCTATTACAAACTATTTGAACTATCGACCATCTCATTCGGTTTGAAACTGACTGTGTGATTACACGACAAAGTTTTGGCTTGGAAACAAGGTTTTTCGACATTTCCTAGAAAATGACTGAATGAATCAAGAAAACTCTCAATAAGAATTCAAAATTATTTTTGCCAAACATTTTGAACTATTTATCAAACAATATTTAAAGTTAAGTACTGCAGTATACTGTATGAGTTATTGGGAATTGAAATCATCGAATAAGCTGAAAAATTTGAGTTCTAGGGCTTGCTAAAAAAGGATCTACTCTCATAACTTTTTGGGACAAAAAAGACCAAAAACGCACTTGCAGTTCTTTTTTGGATTAGGGGATTAGTAAAAAAGAAAAAAAAAGCGAAAAATAGGGGAGGATTCTTTCGCATGACGGCGCCAATTTCTCGTCCTTTAGCGATAGAGCATGTTTGCATTGTGACAGATGGCCGAGTTTTCACAGATAGAGATATGGTGGTTTAAACTCACTCAGATCTCGAGAACATGTAAAAGCTGCAGTTCATTCTTTTTAAACTTCTGACTGTATGTATATAATCAACAAATTACTCGAGCCAAAATAGTAGTCATCGGAAAACGCAAAAGCATTCTGGAAAGACCATGAAGCAATGGCTCATCGATCAACAGTTTTTCCACTACAGTACCCCCTGAAAGTTTGTAGCAATCTACTGTCAAATTAATAATAGTTGTGCAAGGAATTCAAATGTTTCTTTTCGCGGGTGGTCCGCCCACTTTCAATTCACACAGCGTAAAATCAAAAATAGCTTGAAAATCAAAAAAGGCGGACCGCCCGCGAAAATAAAAGTTTGAATTCCTTGCACAACTATTATTAATTTGACAATAACTCTAGTTACTCGTTAGTATGATTGCCAAATATAGGATCATAAAATGTAAGAAGTTTAAAATGCTTCTGTACTGACGTGACATGTACTAAATAGCATTCAATAAACAGACAAGGCTGAGAATTGAAATGATTTCACAGTTGATTCGGTTTCTATTTCTTTGGCGAGTCATTGGAAATGGTGAAAGAAGAAAACACTGGTGAGATGACTACTTTGAAGAATGACTCTAAAACTTGTGAACAGCTAATTCCGCAGATGTTTCGGAGAATCAAGATGAACCTGAGGAATTGAGTCCAAAAACAAAGGCTTTCGCTCCTACTCTTGAGAAAGAATACAAACTGAAGTTTGACAAAATACTTGGTAAAGATGAATACATGTTAAAAAAAAAGGTTTTACTCAGAATTATCTATTAGATACACACTTACTCTAACCTATAATCGAGACATTAGGAAAAACTACTCTTCTCAGTCAGTCATTTCAAAAACACCCTTTTTCTCAGGAAGTGGCTCGTATTCCCGTGTTGCTCGCGCCACATTTGGTGATAAAAAAGTTGAAGTTGCTGCCAAAGTGATCAATATAACTCCCACTCGCGAGAAGGATGACTATATTAAAAAGTTTCTCCCGCGAGAAAAAGAGATTGTTAAACTCCTGAAGCATGACAATATTTGCCGTCTGTATGAAATGATATCGTTTCCGGATCATATCATTTTTGTCACTGAATTCTGTGCTGGTGGTGATTTGCTACGGAAGATGAAGGATATCAAAACGATGAATGAAGATGAAGCTAAATTCATGTTCCGGCAGTTCATAGCTGCCCTTTCCGTAAGTTATGTTCACCATTTTCTGGGTCGTTTGAAACAAGTCGAATAAAAATAATAGAACTCTTCAAGATTTTTCATTCAGCATCTTCAAACCTACAATATTGTTCACCGTGACCTCAAATGTGAGAACATTTTTCTTGACAAACATGAAAATGTGAAGCTTGGAGATTTCGGTTTCTCTCGTATTCTGAAGCCCGGTGAAAAATCAGCTACTTTCTGTGGGTCGCGTGCTTATGTGGCTCCTGAGATTCTTAGAGGAAGAGAGTATTCTGGAAATGCAGTCGATGTATGGAGTACGGGTGTCATTCTCTATATTATGCTCACTGGATCGATGCCGTTTGATGATCGTAATCCACAGAAAATGATTGAGAGACAACTGGCTCATAAAATCAAGTAAGTCATAACTCTCTGTCGATGGTATTTCTAGCAATTTCTAGGTTCCCAAAGAGTTGCACAGCATCAACAACTGCAAAAGCTTTGATTCTGGAAATTCTTCAACCGCATGCTCCTAATCGCCCCACTTACAAGGCTATTTGTGAGTCTGAATGGCTACGTAATCAACCGTACTACATGAAACCCGATGAACCACCAAAAGCAACTACTCCAGCTACTGCTGCCGTCGCTACACCTGTGGCTACTGGAGCAGCAAAACCAAAAGATAGCAAAAGACAACATGGATAAAAAAGTGAACCGATTAGAATTCAATGAAATATCTAGAGATTGAAAAAAACTTTGCAAGTCTCTTTGAAGTAATTTTATTTTGAGTTCAACAATTCAAATAGACCAGGCGGTACCGCGTGGCTTCATAAAACATAAAAATAAAATGAAACAACTGAACATTTTTACCGGATTTGTTATATACTTATTTATTTTTGACACCATTCAGGAGACAGTTTTCAGTTTTTTTTTTGCCCATTTCGAAAAATTATGCCAATCTCTATGACTATTGTTATGAGAAGTCCAATTCGATTTCGTGGGATTTCATACTATTTCTATATCCTTAAAACAGTTAAATCCTCCATCTGAGTTCATGTTTTCCGATTTTCCCATGGTTAACTCTTCTTTTCAACAACTATTACCGTTTCTTCATTGGATCTCTCTCTCTCTCTCTCTCTCTCTCTCTTTTCTATTTCGTGTGTATATATGTCTAAACTTGTGTGTATGTATATATTGCACTTCCTTTATTTTTGTTGCTGCTTCACTCAACGGGCACGGGTGGGCGACAGTGAAAAACGATAGGAGACATAGAGAAAAGAGGGACAGAAAGGATAGGAAATTGTTGGCGGCGTGCCAACAGCAAACACACCAACATACATCGAAAAAGAGAGATAGAAGGAAAAAAGGGAGGCGGTCAACTATTGATCACACCTCTGTTCTCTCATTCTCTCTTCGTTAGGTTGTCCCTTCTTTCGAAAGACTCCTCCTTCCTTTACCCCCCGGCCACTCCGTTTTCCCCCTATTGCCTCCCATTGCTGCCGCTTGCTGCTGTCCGTTTTCTGCAGCAACAACATAGCACAAGAAAGAAGTGGAGAGAGTGGAAATATCTCTTAGCTCTCTTCCTCTTCTTTTTCTTCTTCTTTCTTTTTCCTCTTTTCCTTTTTCACTCCCAGCCTTCTTCCTACTTTTCATTCACCCTCCCTGTGCGGTGAGCGTGTTGCTGAGCACACTGCGTCGCCGTTCCAAGCCACTCCAGGATCAGAAGACGAAGAAAGTGGCATCTTCGTCTTCTGTTATTAAACAGAAACGTCTCAAAAAGAAGAGTTTGGCGGTGAAACCTAAACCAAAGAGGTGTGCTCCTGTTCCTAACTCCATTCCTATTCCACCTAGAGCCAAAAGACCTACAAGTATGAATAATGTTACTCCAAAATTAGTATGGCCGGAGGATGAATATGTTGACGAATTACTTCTAGAAGAACATCAAGGACCAGAAAGGATAGATTACGATGCGTAAGTATTTCTTAATTGAAGATTGAGCTTAGCCAGGTCAAAAAATCTAGAAAAATATAAATGATAATGTTTTTAGATGTATATTTTAATGCATAGTGATATGGAGGAAAATCATTTGAACGCTAGTGAACAGTCAGTAATTTATTCACAAAAAAAGGAATGGAAGACTTATAGAACGAAGAAACCACATCGATTATGTGATAGTAAATTTTCTCCTTAAAATTCATTGGCTCGGTTCCAACCTAAAAATAAATGTTTCAAAGTGTTCTATCTTGAATAAAAATGTAACAGAATTGTTTTCCTTTTTTTTTCTTTTTTTCAAACCTGTGGTCAGTTTTTAAAATGTTGAATCTCTTATCAAAAAGAAAATAGAACGGAAAAGAAAGTTATCTCATCATTTTTACTCTGCTTAACTCCCATGTGATGAGTTGATAGAAAGGCAACACTGGTTTTTTCACCAGTTTCTTACTATAGAAAGCATAAAAAAGAAGCTCGAGACCTTATTATCCATAAAAGAACTATCACAGTATTTATCGTTCTTAGGAACATCTGTTCGGTAGTGCAACACGATGACGTCATTTATCGGTTTACATCGATGTATCCTCTTCCTTATGTCAGTGACCTTGCCGACGATATAATTGTTCGCAAAGAGAAGATACACAGACTATCTGAATTGCGCAATACATGTTGGAAGCTTGCCAAATAGTGAACTGATGCTCTAAGAAAATCATTGAAGTGCCAGCGCTAAAAACGGAATGCTCACGCCATTTGAGAGAATGGAATTGATAATAGTATGAATGATAAGAACGGTTCTCTAGCAGAAAACTTTCGGAAACAATACTATTAGCATTGAGTCGAGTTAAAGAAAATGTAGGCAACTGAAAAATGTTTCAGATTGGTTATGCTTGCCAATCTGCCTCCTCTCACTGATGAAATCTTGAGAAGGTGTCCAGCACTTCCAGTCAAAACAAGATCATCTGCTGAATACACATTGGTCTTGGACTTGGTGAGTATTTCATTCAAAAAACCATCAGTTTGAAATATGCTAGTGAATAATTCTAAATAGTTCGATTCAAGGAACAGTATTGAAATACGATAGTCTTTAGAACAATTTAGAAGCTTGAAAGCTGTCTTAATTACAATAAAACCTGTGATAAAAGAACTCCCGTATATCCCTTGGTAACCATAGAAAAGCATGTTTCTCATAGGTCTATGCATAGAGAGAAAACAAGAAAACTTTTGACAACTTTTTAAAGTTTCAAATAATAAGAATAACAGTTTTTAGTGTGGATTGTGAGTTTTCTTGCTTAAAAACAATCTTCGATAAATAAACAGAAGTTGAATGTATTTCATGAATTTTAAAAAAATCACATCGAACCCTGCGAACTCAAAAGTATAAGTTAGTCTATACGTTAAATAAGCCTCTAATAGAAGGTCGTTCTAACAAAAGTGTTAAGATTAATTGATTTTCGAAATAATCTTTTTTAATGAGTGATAAAAAGAAGCCTATTTCTAAAAAGTTTTCCTGTATACTTCATGTTTTTAATATTGAAACGTTAAAAAATATCAATGAGCTCAATTATATGCGCGCGAGACTACACCTAAACGTGAAATGGCAATGAATGATATGATATTAACCATAAGACTTGTCGGAACTAGGGTTTCAACTGACCATAAAACCGTATACATTGTTCTTGTGGATTACTGTAGATATTATGAATTCCAAAATGTGAGGAAGATGTGTTAAATTAATTAAGTTTTCAGGATGAAACTCTGGTTCACTGCAGCCTGACTCCACTGGATAACGCCACGATGATCTTCCCAGTTGTATTCCAAAATATCACATATCAAGTCTACGTGCGTATCCGACCGCATCTCAGAACATTCCTGAATCGAATGGCAAAAGTGTTCGAAATAATAATATTCACTGCCAGCAAAAAGGTGTATGCCAATAAACTTTGTGTAAGTTCAATGAAATTGCGATATTTTGATACGATGCTTCAATGTTTAGGACATTCTGGACCCTCAAAAGAATTTGATTCGACATCGTTTATTCCGAGAGCACTGTGTTTGTGTTTATGGAAATTATGTTAAAGATTTGACAATATTGGGGAGAGATCCATCAAAAACAATGATTCTGGATAATGCTATTCAATCCTTTGCCTATCAACTGGATAATGGAATTCCAATTGAAAGTTGGTTCCAGGACAGAAACGACAAAGAACTGCTCAAGCTGTGTTCATTTTTCGAAGCGATCCCGACAATGGTGAGCGTTTTTGAAAAATTGAGCTGAAATTCGTGGAAAGAAATTTCCAATATGAACCTTTGGACGTGTTCAAGGTTTTCGTTTTCTTGGGGTTTTTACAAGAATTAAGTTTCAGGGTCGTGATGTTCGTGAAATTCTTCGAAGGAAGTACTGTCTTCGTGATCATATTCCATTCTACAGTATCATTCATCAACAAGAAGGGCCAGGACGATTACCACTTCTTGAAGTGCCTCCACCCCCAGTAGTTGAAAATAACGAGGAGCAACTGATAACACAAGTTGCTCAGAAACATCCACAAATGGTACAAGGATAGTATTTTATTGTTTTCCGTTTCGCTGTTTGTACATACTGTAGTGAGCAATTCAGAAAACAGGATTGTTGTGTTCATATTCCTCTTCCTATTTCTATACCTCAAAATTGTTTTTCTTTCCTTTTCTGCCTTTATTTCTTACCTTAAATGATCTGCATATTTGTTCCCTTTTCGTCTCAGATACTCCTTTCATCACTCGTTTCTATGCACAACGTGCCATTTCTCAACTCCATTTAATCAATTTTCGGTGTTAATAGTCTCCCTTTAAAACTAATCCCTGTGAATTAACAAAACGCATAGATTTTTTCTCCAGAACTAGAACAATTTGTTATATTGCCAAATAATGAATCAAATTGAACATTCCAGATTGTCAGTTGTAAAACTATGGAAAAGTACAAGAACCAGCATACTAACTTAATCAGATGTTTTTTTTTTCAATACTACGTTGAGGATTGAAATAGATCAATATTAATTCCTGGAATTCGTTCTTAAGACATATATACACACGGACAATAAAGATCTTCAAGTTCATTGGTTTCATGAACTTTTGCAAAGCATTTCAATCAGCACATGGGTTTTCATTATTTGAAATTGGAGCGCTGAACATATGGTCGCTGCGAGACCCAATAGACAAATAATGGCATGTCCCTTCGAAGTGATACGTTGCACTCAGTAACAAATAATACGTCATTCTACTCAGATCAAAGCTGCGGTTTCAATAATTTTTTTGAAATTTGTTTGAATATTTGAAAATAATTAAGAAAATCTATATTCTGGTAGCTTTAATACTTTAATAAAACTTTAATAGTTAATGATACTCCTCTCTCTCTAGATATCTACCGTAATCTCTCGATCATCAAATCCAAATTCCATTATAAAAGCGTCCCCATAAAGAACATTGTTTATCAACCAAACTAGAAGCTACACATATAGCTAGACATTGAAAATTCACGTTTCCGTGACGACTTCATGTCGCCAGCCGAGATATTGCTTTTCGCCCAGCTTGCATTGTAACGCTTTTCACGTTAACCACTCGATAGTTGAAAAAAATCGTTGTTGTTGTTGTTGAATTTTCAAACTGACATAGTTTTTTCTCGACTGATCTGTTCTACCAGGTTTAAACTCACTATTATATTTGTCGTTAGCTATCTGGATAAGTTTTGAATATCGAATATTCTAATTACCAGCTCCTAATAAATAGAAACGTTAGAACATTCGTTCAAACTATAAACAAAAAGTAGTGAAAAACTTGGAACTTGATTATAGCCGACCTCACAAGATGAAATTAAAAAGTTCAATAAATGAGAACCTCCCACCGAAACGGCCGCCCAAAAGTCCCATCCTTCCATATCATTCTGAATGAAATTCTGAGGCCTTTTCCTCTTCATCTTCCTTCCTCTACCCCCGACCGCGTCTTATAAATCCATCCAGTTAGTTCTCTATTCTTGCAGCCCTCCTTCCGCGGCGACAGTGACCCGGTTCCAAAGAAACGCGTCTTCCTTCACTTCTTGCCTCTCTCCACCAAAATGTCCTTCAAAGCGGTCGTTCTAGTCGGA
Source organism: Caenorhabditis doughertyi (assembly GCA_963572265.1). NCBI lineage: Eukaryota > Metazoa > Nematoda > Chromadorea > Rhabditida > Rhabditidae > Caenorhabditis > Caenorhabditis doughertyi. The sequence continues at coordinate 11,168,616 of OY751553.1, read as the reverse complement.
GGCCCACAAAAAGGTGAGGAGACTGCGTCACTGTTCGAATAGTCAGGCCCGCCTCCATAGCAGAAGACTTCTTGCGTCAGTCATCTTCACTCCTGAATTCTCTAAATCAAGATGATTCTTGCCGCTGGAGCTCTACTTTCTTTGTATGCTTTCTTTTTGGTGCTGCCTATTATTATCATGGCTTATGCAGCTCAACATTATCCTCTTCGACTTTAACAGTCTCATGTGATACTTTAATCTAGACAAAAAAGCTTTACTCTCACCGATTTCATTTCAATTTTCCATACTACCAACTATACCCAACTCCCAGAAAATGTAAGTATTATAGTATTATATTTGAACCAGTTCATAATGTTAAACAGGCGTTAGACTTTCCAATATATTATTAGAAACCTGTTTGACAGGATCTTTCGTTTGCTGGGGAAAGTTAAAAGGCAGGCGAATGCACTTTCAGCGTGATAATGGATCGTACGATCTTTCTTTATTACCCAGTAAACTAATTTTCACGAAATTTTATCGAGATCAAACGTCTCAGTTTTGCTGATGTCATATAGACTGCTGCTGAAGAGCCTGCGTGTATTTCTTCATAGTTTTTAAATAATAATATCATTCCAGGCACTCGTTTCCGTCCACTATCTCTCCAACTGCCGAAACCTCTTTTTCCAATCGCTGGAGTCCCTTTAATTGAGCATCATATCGATCAGCTTTGCCAAGTAATACGGTCATTCGTTTTTTTAAATAAATAATGAACAATTCCAGCTATCTGGTTTGTCCGAAATATTACTTCTTGGCTTTTTCCCCCCTGATATCTTCACTGAATTCATCGATCGTTGCCAGAAAACATATCGCGTCAGCATAAAATACCTCAAAGAACCAAATCCACTTGGTATGTTTATTTTCTTGAAACCGGTTAGTTTCGTGTTAATAGTCTCCGAAGTGTGGTATGATGTGGAACGAAACGTAATTTAATTGTTCAAGAGGGCAAAGATTCAGTTGTCATAATAAAGTAGAATACACCTACATATACCCTAATTTTCATTCAACGAGTCCCGAAGGTAGAATGAATATCTTTCAGGTACCGCCGGTGGTCTTGTTTCATTCAAGCCTACAATTTTATCTGGAGACCCAGATGCAGTTTTCGTTATCAACGCCGATGTTTGTGGAGATCTTCCAATTGAGGATATGGGCGCCAAAATCGATTCAATTTCTGGTTCGAGTATGCTCATGCTTACTACAGAAGCTACTCGCCAGCAATCGGTCAATTTCGGATCGGTAAACTTTTCGTTTTGTTCGTATATTCGATGCTGACGAATTTCAGGTGGTGACAGATTCCGATGGAAAAGTAGTTCATTATGTGGATAAACCAACAACTTTTGTGTCTACAAACATCTCTTGCGGAGTTTATCTGATGAAAACTGAGGTTATCCGAAATCTTGACCTCCCGATAAACGGCGATGGAATCTGGTTGGAAACTGATGTTCTTCCACAACTAGCTGCATCCGGAAACCTTTACGCTCTCCACACAACCAGATGGTGGAGTCAGACTAAAACAGCAGCGTAAGTTTCTGAAAGTTTTTTTCAGGTATTTCTAAACTGAAAAACGAGATAGCAAGTATTCCAAATAAATTTTTAAGAGCTGTTCTTTACGCCAACCGTCACTACCTTCGTCTTTACAAAAAGCGGTACGCTGCTAGACTATGCAAGAACGGAGCCCAGATCATTGGAGACGTTTTCATTGATCCCAGCGCCACAGTACATCCAACTGCCAAAATTGGACCAAATGTGAGCATCGGCCCAAATGCAGTAATTGGCAAAGGAGTTCGTATCAAGGAATCAATCATTCTCCCGGAAGCCAGTATTGAAGAAAACGCATGTGTTCTACAATCAGTTATTGGATGGCGTTCTGTAGTTGGAATGTGGGCTCGGATAGAAGGAATCCCCTTGGAGCCTAATCCAAATCTGCCTTTTGCTAAAGTGAGTATTTTTTCTTTAATTGTTTTCAGTAACGTTTACAACTTTTTCCTTTTTTGAATGGTATCATAAAGAAAATCTGCATAACTTATTTTCAAACAGTTCAAAAAACAAATCTGAAACTTGAAAAACTTCAATTTTATTCATTTGTAGATGGATAACAAACCACTCTTCCTCCCAGACGGTCGTCTCACTCCATCGCTTACTATACTTGGGTCCGATGTTTCCGTTGCTCCTGAAACTATCATCTTGAACTGTGTTGTTCTACCATACAAGGAGCTCACATGTAGCTATAAAAATCAAATAATTCTTTAATTTTTGGTATTCTTCAAAACATTCCTCTCTTGTATCTAATCCAAACCCACTCTATGTGATATGTATTTTTTCCGGGATCATGCCATTTTTAACGCCAAACTAGATTTACTGACATTGTTTGTCATATCATTGACTACTCTTTCCTCTCCAATCCAAATAGCTGGGAACACAATTTTAATGTAAATTAATTTATTACCTTTTTTCACTTGCTTGTAAAAACCTAACTGAACAGTTGTATATTTCGATATGAAGTCATTTTCTGGGAACCTTCCTCGTTCTTAAAACAAATATACTGATTTAATGATATTATTCTCGAAAAACGTGGTTGAATTAGAGGATTTTGGTAAACAAACAATAAATAGGATATTCAACCATCAGGTCAATAGTTGCTTCTCTAAAGCTTGTTCCATTTGAAATTCTCTAAACCTTTCCGAATAACCTTGCACATTTCACCACATCTGGTTGACGTTACTTTATGTCACTGACCCGAACCGACCAGAAGAACGAAAGAGATAGTGATATGAATAGAGAGACCTAGAGAAGTTGTATACCCGCGCAATCGGTCTCCTATTTCCTCTCTCTTTGTGCTCTGTTTTGTCATTTTTCTGTCTCACAGAGTTTTTTTTTGGAAACACTTGGTTTTTGAAAATGATTTCCTCGATGAGAAGAGAAAACTCATCCTACTGCAAGGATTACAGTTATAGTAGTATTTTGAGAGACCCGTTACACTGAGAAGTTTATTATTAACGTTTCATGAAACTGTCGAATTTTCAGAACATCAGGACGTTAATGATACAGGAACCTATAAAATACTCAAAATAACTATGTTTGAATCCATCCGCTTTCCTTACTAGTAGTTTTTCAAAAGAAATCTCCTTCCAATAGTAGTCTTTGTTGTTGACCGTAAGAACAATGTTCTTTCACGCCGATTACCCTCAAAGTAAATATACGAACAACTGGCAGAGGAATAATACTTTACCAGTTCAGTTGGAAAGTACTAACATATGAGTCTCGCAGAACTCCAGAAGTTTCTTTTGCTTTTGTGAAAAACAGTGTAAGTTTCAGGTTTTTTGGATCCTTCCAAAGTACAATAATGGAAGACTGCGTTTTTCTTAAGATTAGACATAATATCATTAGAGTTATTATTATTATTATTATTATTAAGTGTTATGAATTCAAGTTTCCCTTCAGAACCCCTCCCCCCCCCCCCCCCCCTCTCTCTCTCTCTCTCTCTCTCTCTCTCTCTTTCACTTTCTTCTCACCTCTCTCATTTTTCAAATGGCACGCGTCAAGCAGCACGATTTAAAATAACCTCACACAGACACTATGCCCTACACCCTCGTCTTCGCAACAAACAACGCAATAAAAATTGGCGTCCCGCACCTCGAAATTTATGTGAATTCACATAATGTCGCTCTTCTTCTTCTTTACAACTTACATTTCAGTGCTTTTCTAAAGCCGTCTTAAGAAACTTCGGATTTTTCAAGCGGTTTCTTCTTCTTCCGGTTACTGTGCGTGGTACGGTAGTTAGGGAAAATTTATGTTATCTTTTTTTATTTGCGAAAGTCTGACACCTCGGTTCCATGACGCAGTGACAGATGTATATTGGGTCTCGTCACGATTACAGTAACTATCAGTGGTAAAAAACAGTGAACTTGAGGTGTGAAGCTTTCGCAAATAAATAGCTGAAAATGAATAACAACAAATGTTCGGAAACATTGAAAATGAGAAGTTGGATTTTGTCACCTAAAAACTTAAGATTCCGTCAAGAGATAGATGAAAAGAGTGGCCTAAAAAGTGGAATTTGTTGTGACAAGTCAAGAGAGAAAACCGACACAGAACAAAAGAGAAATGTGTCTTTTTGTTTGTTGTGCATGAGTTTTTTGTCTTTCTGGTTTTAAGTTGGTCATCGTGCATTTTCTTACTCATACTTTTTGACGAGCTTCTCGAATTATTTTTTGAAACTGTTTGGGTCACTTTGAAACCAAAATTGTTTCTCTTCTTGACTACAGTAATCCTAAAGTTTCAAATAATTCTTCAATCTGAGTTTTTCTTGAAATCCAGATGTGTCAAACTTTGCCTTCATTTTCAAAATTTTCCTTTCCACATGATTCATATTTGCCATGTGTTCTTCTATGAAATGATACTTCTGGTATCGTATTTCTCTTTTTGCGCATTCCTTTTTCAGAAGTAGTAGAGTGTGTCAACTAACTTGTTGTCTCTATTTACTTGCTCCTCTCTCGTTTTTCTATCTCTGCGTTTCTAATGATTCCCATACACAATTCGATCTCCTAACTTTTCTCTGTATCTACGTCCTCTAACTTTTCATTAATGTCTCCAATTCTGCCGCGTATTCAAATGTTATTTGGAGACACCAACAGGCAAAAGTTGGCGCCCAATCGTGCGCATTGTCGTCCTTTTTTCTTTCTTGTCCCTACTCATTTTCATTTTTTTCCTTTCCGTTTCAAGTTTCTGCGAAGAAATGAGGAAAAGAAAGACACAACAGAATCTGGACAATGAGTAATACATTTTCAAATTCAACTCAAGTGAAAAACTGTCATTTCAAATTTGAAGCAAATCATTCGAAGCTAAATAGAAATAAATAGCAAAGATGTTTTGAAAAGAGTTCTCCGCCAAAGGGAATTGTTGAATGAGAGAATGGACGGTTTGACCTAGTTTGTTTGCGAAGTGAACTTTCGAAATTAAGGGATATTTAATACTTTCCATTGAAATTCTTTTGAACAGAAAGTTAAATACGATCTGATTGAGTTTATCTGGAATTTTATAGTTCACATTACCCAAAAAAAAAACAAAAAAGAATTGTGGTACACAGTTTTGAACTCCCAATGAATCTTCTGGTAATGATCAAAATCGGTTGTTTTTTTTTCATTGTTTGTTTCAAGAAAAGGAACCTCTGAGAAAGCTCATTTGAATTAGAAAATTCAGTTCTTTTCTCATCTAATTCATCCTTTTGTTTGGTCTAAATGCAATCTGGAAGCCCTCGAAGAGAATGGAAAACACAAAAACGTACTCACTTCCAAATTTAATTGCTTTCACCATTTGTTTCTGCACAAAACAATAAACAATAATACTAGGTTTCAAGATTAAAAATTTTTTATAGTTTTCCATAATTTTCATTTTTTTTATTTTCGAATGTCTTTCATTAACGTCCATTTTTTTTTGGAAAATACATCGGTTCCAACTAATTAAATATGAATCATAATGGTTCGTTGGCTGTTTGTTGTTGTTGACCTCTTCCCATTCAACGTCTTCTTCCAATTCATACCCCGTTGGCAACATTTCCCTCTCTATCTGAGTCTCTCACACTCTCGTTTGTGCACATCGTGAAATGCTCGATGAGCTCTTCTCCGGTTGTTCCGTGCTTCAGAATTTTTTGTTTTTCTCCTGTTTTTCTCTCTGAAAATAGAAGAAAACAGAAATAAAAACGCTATTCTGCAACAGATTCCGTTATCGAAGAAATTTTGTGTAAATCTATATTTCTTCCGAATCGTAACCATTTTTCCCTTACTTTTTTTGGTTTGAAGGAATGGAAAACTCAGAGCTTTAATTATAATTGAATATATATTTCTGAGTTCTGGAAATAGAGAGAGAGTTGACATTGACAAAAGAAAGAGATTCGAGTTTCCGAGAGAAATCGATGAGGAGTCTATTAAATTATAGACCTGTTAAAAGCTACTCAAAATATTGGAACAATTGGACCTGGTAAAGTTTTCTCTAATGACCATACCGTAACAGGGCCAAACCGAAAGTTCAAAAATAAAAGTCTTCAAAGTCCCAAACACACCCTTTTTATAGTACATTCTCTCCCATTAGAGTCCGCACCTGGCATTCACTTGTTCTTTTTTGCCCTTTCTCTTTTTTCATTACTCAGCAAAAAACTACAGTAACCCATTACATCTGTCATTTTGCTTCTCTCTCTCTTTCTCTCTCTCTCTCTCTCTTTCTCTCTCTCTATCTCTCTCTCTCTCTCTCTCTCTCTCTCTCTCTCTTTCACTTGCCTCCATATTTTCATTAAAAACGAGCTCAGCAGACTAACATTCCAAAATCTAACTGATTCGATTGATTGTTTTCCATGTCAAGTTGGCAATGAATTAAAATAGGCAGAAGAGGGAAAACAGATTTGAAGTTCTTTTTTTGTTGTCGATAACATTTTCCGCTTTTCACTCATTCCACAACTTCCTTTTTCTCTGAAAACTTCTGGAATGTTTGGAGATGTAAGACTGACACAAAACATCGAAATTCTGTAAAAGAAAAGAGTTTTTCTAATAAATGTTATTTTCCCTTTGATCTTCATACTCTAATCATTCTTTTTATATAACTTTCCCAACTTTAACCGTTTTTCAACCTCATTCATTTTTTCTATTTGACCGCCCGTTCTTCTCTTTTATTTTATTTCCGTTCGTCCATACGGGCGGTCATTCCTTATCATTTCCTATTCTCTCTTTTTTCCATTGTCATCAACTTATTAGCAGAAAAAATCAGATGCAAAGAAAAGTGACGCAGTTTAAATGTATAAGAGAGTGTGTCTTGTTCGCGGTTACCACATACTATTTCTGTAGATACTATCACATGTTTGGATAGGGAAATTGAGATATGCGAGAAAGCTTCAATAGGAAAGCTTCAAGCCTTGAAACGTTGAAAATATTAGTGGTCAAGGACACTAAGTTCCGTTAGAACGAATGAATTAACAAGCGACGGATGAATTAGCAAGAAATGTTTCAGTTCCTAATTTTTTTATTTTCAGTCTGTTCCGAATATTGAATAATTTATCTATGCCATCTCCAATATCCTCAAAACTTTAGAGTACTTAAACAGATAATGCATATGAACATAGCTACATGAGTACCATACTCTTGGTAATACTCAACACGGCGTCGGCATTCTTCTTTTGAACTTTCTGACACATTCATGCGCATATAACTTTTTTCTTTGCGCAACTGTGTGAATTATCATTCTGGCTCGTTCGAATTTTCTCTTAGAAATGGCGGTGTTCAAAAGAGAAGGTTGATGACTACATCCTCACCCATTTTGAAATATTTCCTGATTTCATAATTTCCAATTACAATATTTAGCCACATCACACATTTTTCATTTCTATCTCTATCTCTCTCATTGCTTCTTGTTTTTTGGACAATCTCTGTTTTTTTTGTATTCAGTTTACCTCGTCCTGCCACCTCAAATTTCTTTGAAATTCTCTCTTTTTTTCAACCAGGCGGTCATTTTTGGAGGTATCACTTTCTCTCTCCAAACAAAAAAAACTATCACCTCATCTTCTTCATTTCTCATTCTGATTACAACAATCATTGTGTAAATGTTGATTCAAGACCTTCAATCTCCTCCTATTCAATTTCTCATTTTCATTCTTCTCACAATCCGAATCAAGTCACTTTTTGAATTACGATGTACCCCGTCTGAAGTCATTAAAATCCCGATCTGATGACAGTTTTGTGATTCAGAACAACGGAAAGAATCACATCTATTCACCTTTTCACGAATTTCGAAAGTTTAAACGTGTCATTGTTTTCAAAACTAGGGTTTTCATAAAATAATGTTCTTTTCCGTGGCTTGATTTTTCTGTAATTTTCCGAATGCATAGCGCTGATTCTCATGACTGTATAATTGGCATTCTTGCTGATAGTTGATAAATGAAGGAGTTTACATTGAAAAACTGGATCTGAACAAAAAAAGTTTACAGTAATCCATACTTATCCATATAATAGTAATCCATATCAAGTTCAAGGAGCCCATAAAGATGTAATTTTTCATGTCAGTTTCCCGTCATTTGTTAGATTATCACTTGCCTACAGAAAATCGTATCTTGATCCTTTATGCAAAAACCTAAAACCTGCAGATATGTAAATGTTGTATTCAAAGTCTTTATTGTGAAATACTGAAGACTACCAAACAGAACCATCCAATCCAATTTTTTTTCTTAATGTCTGCCTTTCAATTAAAGGTCTCTCCAAAGTGTCTACACATCTATTGTTTATGCACTGCTTGCATAAACAATGATCATTCAAAACGATGTTCAATTTGAATTGACATTATCACACCTTTCTCTTTCTCTCTTGTTCTTCTTTTTCTTTTCGATGTTCACCTCTTTTATTATCATCCTCCTATCTCAATGTCCACTCAAATGTCCTCTTCTCCCTTTTGCTCCTTCTCCTCATTTTTATCATTTCTTCCCACTTTTTTCCCTATTTCTCGTATCCCATTTGATAAATGTTCTTCCTCCTCATACACATTTTTTCCGCCTGATTCATAGTTTCAAAACACAATAGCTCGTTTTAAAAATATGTTTCCCTCTCTTCTTTTTTTCATGAAATGCCATTTCAATCATTTTCTCCGCGAATTTTGTCGAAATGAGAATTGGCAACATTTCATTATCATTATTACCAAAAGAATGAGGCGAAGAACCTAGATTTTTATCTATCAACACCAACTATTTTTGTGCATTTTTCTCTTTTCCGGAGCACAATTTTCCACTCTTATCATTGTTGCTTTAATTGCATTTTTTGCATTCCCACCCACCTAAATAACCATGTGCCACGTCATCAAAGAGGAGAAGGATCTAGAAAAAGATCGTTCACATTTCGTTAAAAAAAAAACAAGCAGGAAAGTGACTCATGACTAACCGAACGTTCCCTACCAATCGAATCAATATATCCATAAGAATTATCTGCCCCTGATAGTTTCCTTATTTTGTTTGAAAAAAAAACCTTTAATATAATGGCATGCTTTTCAATTTAAACCACTTTCTTCAATCCCGGCAGGTATATAAAAGTGCTACTATCATATTTTTTCTCTGTTTATGCTCTAAATCGTGTTCCCAAGCAAATATCTCTAATATACGATTTCGAGTAGCAATGCCATTATAATAGAGGTTGCGTTTTTGTTTTTTCTAATTCTTGAACCGAATGATTTCGTAATTGACGAGCATCTAGAGATACTTGATTTCAGAAATCTCAGATTCTCAAAACTTTCAAAACATTCTAAGATAAAATTTCGAAACTGCTTGCAATTTGCCAGCTTTACGCCCATAAGTCACTGTGTCAACTTGTTCATTTCCTGTCCATTTGTTCTCTTGTTCCCCATTTTTCCCACTTGTTCAAACTTTTTCTTGTGTTTTAATCTTGCAGATCATAGAAAATTTTCAGAATAAACGAAATATCACTGCCAACAAATTCTTCAGATCATCAAGCGTTTTGGAAACATCGACGCGAAGATCGATCGAAGAATCAAGGAACGAAAGGGTAGAAAAAGGATAAACGACACTGGAAATGCCGCTTTTCGGACTCAGATTCACTCATTTTGGTAACTTTTTTTTTTCAAATATAGATAGAAAACCGAATTACTTTTTTGCGACTTCGAGATGCAGTACAGACTATGAAAAAATATGAGAAATCTTGAGTTAAGGAACACAACGATTGGCTGCTGAGTGTTCATGAAAACTATAGAAAAAAATTCCGAATTGTTCGATGTTTTTTGTTTACTTTCAAAGTCTAATATTTGCCAATTCATCCAAAAATGGGCACAGAAAACCATTAATGCTCCAGTTTCCAATGATTTTGTGAGAAAGGCTTTTCGTCACTTCCTCTTTTTTAAACTTCAATTTAGAAACTAAAAAAGAAATGTTTTCGTTGAATTTTTATGACATTTCCGTCGTGATTCCATATGCCTGATGCTCTCAAATCTCGAATTTCACTTCTTTTTTTTTCGTTTTATCCGTTATTTTCATTTCATTTAATTTCATCCAACAAAAATCCATTTCTTTTGCCTTCTTCAAAGTTTCGACCCCCATAATTACCCAAAATTTAGACGGGAGGGCTGAGAGGTGGAGAAAGAAAATAGAACAATTATTGAAATGGTTTGGTTGAGTGACTCAAAAAATGAGGAATAACATTAAACAAAAATAAGGAGCAAACAAAATTTGGCATTTAGAAATGATGAGCAAGTTGGGGAATAGCATGAAGGAAAGTTACTGTAGGCTTGGGAACGTAGAAAAGTTTCAGAAATGCATCATCTTTACTTTATTTTAACCTCAACTGTTTCGTCATCCGTTACTGTCCGCTTTTAGGAATTATTTCAGATGATTCCCTTCAATAGTTCTTCTTAAAACATTCTTAAGAAATAAACCCTTTTCTATGTCTAGTTGTGATCAATCGAAACCAATATGGCAATGAAACATTTTTTGAAAGAATCCCATTATCAAAAAGATTTATGACCATTCTTTCTTGCCGTACTTATTGCCCAATAAATCAGGAAGCTGTCTCATTTCTGTTATCAAGGAAATTATTTCAGTCTTTTTGTATCATATAGAAAATTGATAGGACCCGGACGAAAAGAATCTTGATAATGGTTCATATAGTTTCAGTAAGAAAATGACTTATGACTTGATTTTGAGCAATAACAGTCTCCCTAGTTTTGTGTAGTAATAAAACAATAGTAATAAAACACCTACAAAAGTTAGCATCATCAGTAAAGAAGGATAAAATCTATTTTGAACGAAGAGTCGTCAAAAACTGTTTCAAAAGGGAACTTCTTATCCAACAATCCTTTGTTTTAATTTAGAATTTGACCATGAAACGGTCCATTATTTCAAGTGTCCTTCTTCTTCTTCCTTTTATTCAATTCCTTGTATATAATAATCTTTTTTTGTGTCTATTGCTGCGTCTCTTCTCCTCTCAGAATCTATTTCCAAATCGGCAACACCATTGAGTCTCCCTTCCTTTTGCCCTCTCTTTCTCTTCTTATTCGACTAGTTGTTTCTGTGCGAGTGAGTGTGCTGCCCTCTCTCTCCTCCATTATTTATATTTGTTGCATTCTGTTTGTGGGAGGTCTCTCTGTTTCCAGAACCAGACACATACTTTCCCATATACAACTGTTTCTCTCCCAGACCCTCTACTTTAATTCAATTACCGTATTTATTCATTATTAGGTCTAAAAATTAGGTCATGTCGAGCTCTCCTCCGGCAAGACCATGCTGTGTCTGCTTCAGATTTAGACCTCGTAAGTTTATAATTATGTTGGCCACGTGCCATTGCATACATTTATAAATGAATGAGAATTGACGGCTGCACCTAAATAGTTAATACCATCTAGAGTCGGTGCAATGCTCTTTCCCTGACAATATTTGTCCACATACAAAGATAACTAATTGAGAATAGAGACATTCAATATATATGAAGAACACTTTGAAAGGTCAAGAGTAGACAACATCTGCAAGAATATTTAAAGAAAAAGATGCCGAAAATCAACAAAAAACATAAACTTTATTACAGACGAGGACGAGAAAGCGCAGAAGAACACATTCACTAGATGGATCAACTTTCATCTTGAAGAGGTTCGTAAACTTATTTTTTCTTGGAAAAAAATTAATGTAAAAAGTGCATAGATATTAAAGTTTCTGAAGTTTGCCTAAGGGCTCTAAAAATGTTGAAACTGAGAGAAATCACAAATTAAAAAAAAAACGGTATGAATGTGTTCATGCGCATTAATTTGCAAGTTCTACATATTCTCTCTTTTAAAATCCTAGATGAAACTTCAAGTTTATTTGTTTCCAAATCAGGACGAGAAGTTTTTTTAGTCTAGAGAAACCTTGTGTGTCTAGAGAAAAATGAGTGGCATTTTCAAATTTTTGTTAATAATTCGAAATCAATTTCAGCATAGTTCATCAGGTCGAATTGAGGATTTATTTGAAGATATTCGAGATGGAGTCCTCCTTTGCCACCTGATTGAAGTTCTAACTGGAGAAGCCCTAGTAAGTTTTTTATTCCTCATTTTTACATTTTATTTATCACAAAAACAATAGAATCATTGCTTTTTTCTGTTTTCCTTCCGCAGATAGTACATTTATATTTGCTCTTCCATCATCATACTGCAAAAAGCGTCGTGTTGTATGATGATTCTTCCCTTTTCCTTTTCCTCCCCTCCCGAATTTTTTATTGATAAAACGGCTTAGAAAAACTAAAGGAAAACTAGGGGAAACGCTTTTTTTGAAGTGTGCCACATGAAAAATACAATGTTATATATCCATGAGAGCTTGGCAAATAATGGTACTACCAACTTAGAAAATGATTCCTTTGAGAAATACAATTAGTGACACACCGTCATGTTTATTTTATATCCGATCCAATTAAAGAGTATTGGAATTGAAGAGATTTAGACAATCGGCGGTCAGCCTTTCGATAATGGCTATGATGAGAGAACGGACAGGAGACAAAAAGAGAATAACTTATCTTTTTGGCTCATCTCATCTTGATTTTGCCTCATTCTACTGGTTAATACAAAGGGAGACACACTTGGATAGTAATGAAAATTAGAATTCGGAAATGACAGACTTTTTTTTGAGGTTTTGGTCTACATTGGAGAAGAAAGAAAGGGATGAAAAATATAAAAGTTGTAGACTCATTCTACCGTAACGGCTTAGAAACACCGCGGTGTTTTATGAATAAAAGATAAAAGAATTTAAACCGGTTTGAAAAATAATCATGCTTATATTGTATTTATAATAAAAATACTGTGAAAATTTGATTATGTTGTTTCTCTCAACTAAAACAATGTAGGTCATCTCAAAACAAAGCTGCCAAAAAGTTCATAGATAAAGCTCATCTCCATAAAATGATATTTATTTTCATGTTTTTAGTTGAAACCTTTTTGTATGACCCTGTAGGTTTTTATGTTGAATATGCCTATTCGACTGTATGAGGTGCCGCTCTATTGAAAATTTTAAGAACAAAGCAGAAAAATTTGGGTGCCCTATAAACGTCTTGACTGTTTCAAAACATTCCTTACAATATTAATGTGCCCTGAAAATAACTTCTGAATACTAATCTCAATATTTATTTTCAGGCGGTTCATAAAGGACGAGTATCGAAAAGAGTCCATCATATTGCTAATTTAACAACTGCGTTGACAGTGCTGCGTCGACGTGGTCTTGAATTAATCAATAACAATGCTGCTGATATCGCTGATGGAAATCCACGAATCGTACTCGGTCTTATTTGGCAGATTATTCTCCACTTCCAGGTAACTGACCTTTTTTCCTTTTGAAATTATAAGAAGAAAGGTGTGAAAGAGTAGATAAAGAGAATTGAACCGACACCTTGAAAAGGCTTTATCTACCCTCAACATACACAAATCACTCGGAAGGTACCTTTCAAGGACACCTCCACTGACGATGATTTATTAGAAACACCTCTATAGAATCGATTCTGTTTGTAGTTGTATTTGGAGATGAAGAAAAATGGAAAAGAAAACTGTTATTTGAACGATGACACTTCGATTTGAGAGAGAAATGTAACGGAAAAAGCGAGAAAAAAGAGGGTCATTTGTTATGTTTAATGATACAGAATGAAAACGATAGATTTGAAACGGATATTGGGAAAAATTGAAGGTCTTACTGAATGACATTTATGGTTGTGAAATCAAAAGGGATTGAATTTATTGAATTGAATGGACTTTGAAAAACTTGAAAAACCTTTTAAAAACTGGGAAAAGCAGCAGTACTTCATCAAAAACTGTATTTTCAGATCGAAACCAACATGATCTTGCTTCGTGAATGGGGATGGGCTGCAACAGTAACAGAAGATTCTGCATCAACATCTCAACCAGAAGTCGTCATAACTGCACCATCGCCCACACTGTCTTCCAAGAAAGGCAATTCAAAAACTTCATCATTGTCTGGAAGTAAAACTTCGATTGCCTCCGGGGAAAAGGCACCGTCTTCACCACTCAGACAAAGAATTGCTTCATTTTTAACACCGACAAAGAAGACACCAAAACTGACAACTCAACCAGTGAAACAATCAGTAGAACAAGTATTTCTCAGATGGATTAATGCTGAAATTGGAGATCTTGTGGGAGGACGTCGAGTTGAAAATATGGACAAACAATGGAGAGATGGAGTACTGTTCTGTGCTCTTGTTTCTCGTTGGCGTCCAGATGTTATTAGTATGAGAGAAGTCACAAATGCAAATCCAAGAGATAATCTTGAATTGGCGTTTAATCTTGCTCATCAACATCTTGGAGTTCGACGTCTTCTTGCGGTTGAGGACATGATGATTGAGAAACCAGATAAAAGATCAGTTATCACTTATGTTTCACAATTTGTCAGAATGTTTGGAGAACGCTCACCAATTCAAGGCCGAGAGCAACACGAAATGTTCTTGTCGTGGCTTGAGACAACATATCTTCTCTGTACAAGACATGATCTTAATTCACAAGAATGCTCTCGAATTCGTCGTGAATTTATTGAGCATCGTCCACTTTTCAACACAATAATCGTCACAAAAGTGAATTATGACGTAGAAGAGTTAGTGGAAATCGAGAAGAAATGGGATTGCATTCGTGAAACTCTTGAAAAATACGCTCGTCGTTCGGAAAGAGAACTTCCAGAACCATTTGCATCACATGCCACGTGGCTTGCCGGAGCAGAACATATTCTGTCAAGACCATTGGATTTAGATGCGAATGATGCAAAGAAAACAGTAGCACTGCTTCAGAAATTGATTAGCGAACATCAAAAATATATGGAAGAATTACCAAAACGACGAGACGAATTTGAAGAAGCTGTGAAGCATGGAGGACTTGGTGGACGTCCAGTTGCTCCAGAATTCAGTGAACCATTGAGAGCAAGATTCGCACAGATCGAAGAGGAGAATGAGCCGCGCATTTCAACATTGCGCATTTTGATCACTCACTATATTCTCCTGCAATATCTGCAACACATTGATGAGAAAATCATTCTTTGGAGGTTAGTTGAACTAGAAACAGTAAGAATCTATAGTATTATTAGGCGTTTCGATGTAATTCATTGCTCAATTTTATCACTGAATTTCATATTTTGCAGAACGGCGGATAGTGTAACTTTGCTCCTACGTTGGATAAAGGAATACACACAATTGAACGCCGAGAACCCGCAAGCCAAATGTGCTGGTTATATTAATAAACTCACACTCGCCATGGCTAACGATCAAAGTATGTTCCTTTCGAAAATCAGAATCCGAAATCTATGACAATTTACTTTTCAGGTAGTAAGCTTGACAAGGAAGCTATACTGAAAACTTCGAACGAGAAAACAGCTGAAACATTAAAACGATTCGAATCGTTATATATTGAGCTGAAATTGATAAAAGTCGAATGGGTCGAATGGGAGGCACACGTCAGTCAGTTAGAGGAGATCGTCGAAGAAAGACGTCGGAATGGAATTGCTCCGACTCCAGAAGACGAACAAGCGCTGGCTGTTATTACTGCTGGAGCCGATCAATTAGCTCCAAAATTAGGCGCTTCAGCACGTCTTTCGAATAATCAACGTTTGGATGTTCTTACTAATTCATTCAAGAAGTTAAACAAGGTATTATACTGGTGAAACTAGAAAAAAACTTGTGGATTTTTGCTATATTAAACAGTGAAAGTTTTTTTCAGACAACGATAAAAATCGGTGGTCGACTTGTCGTTGAATTGGAACCTTCAACATCCGAACAAGCATCGAAAATCTCAACAAGTGGACAAGCATCAGATGAACTTCTGAAAGTAGAAATGAAACTTCGTGATCGAATTCAACGAGATTCTGATTCATCTGAATTGATTCCACTTGAATATCGTGTTGAAGCATTCAAAAACATTCGGGATAAACTTATCGAATTGGAACGACTCAATGAACTTTATGATAAACATTGTCGTGATCAGGTGAGTCCTGTTCTTTTTCTTGCTCAGGAACGTGATAATGATGCTCTTTTCTTCTTATTTCCTCCTCTAAGAAAAAAATATTTCTTCTTGAGATCAACGTTCCTCTTGCGAAAACGAGAAAAAAAAGAGAAAATGCATTGGTTCAGAGGTCGTTTTGCGCTTTGAGTTTTTGTGACGAAAAGGCGTAAACAACTGTTTTATGGGTTTTTTGGTGGCAAAAACTGACAGTGAAAAAAAGAAAGAAAATGAGAAGAGAAGTAAAGAAAATTGAGCGGTAAGGGTCAAAAGAAGAGATTGTTACCTGATTCGATGTGACACATTCTTTAACAAGAACCAGATTTAATCAACTTTTGGAATATCTTTATTTCGGTTCTTGAACAGTTAAAGATGTTCGTGTACTAATGAATCACGAGACCTATTGATAAGGATTGAAATTATTTTAGTAAAATATTATAAGAGGGTTACGGTCGGCATCTATTTGAAGTTAAATATTTTGTTTACAGTCCTAAAACGATAAAACGCCAAACCTCCAATAAACTTAGAATTACCGAAAGTTACCCACATTCATTCAGAAACATGACAACCTATTTTCTTCCTTTTTTTGCGATATAAAAATGCCCTTTCATCATCATCATTTATTATCTATCAAGATATCAATTGAACTTCTCTTTTTCTTCTTTGCTGTCCCGTAAATGTCAATCGGCGCTCGGAATTAAACTGTGATATTCGAATGATTAATAGGTGTCCGTTTTTATATCATCGAGGTTTTCTGTTTATTTCTTACACGCAATATATCTCAACATTCGATACAAAATTGGCATGTTTATCAAAACTGTTTGCATTTCAACATCATCAAGGCCATATCGTTTTTCGATGCGCGCGTAATTGTTTTCACTTCTGTTACCTCTTCTTTTAGATGCTTTTCCAAACCCTCAACTGTCTTTTTTTTCTTCGTTTTTGTGTAAAAGGTAATTGGACACTTTTCAATGATTAGTGAACTTTTTCGCGCCGATTTCAAAACTTTCTTTGCGGCGGCGAATGAAAAAGAAGATGGGAAAGAACTTGGGGAAAAGTGATAGGAAATACATCAAAGTTGATGAAATGAACACGGGAAATACATACACAGTTGGCACAGAAAAGAGACACCTGACACGTTTTTAGCAGAAATGACGGGGGAGCAGAAAAAAAGAGCATCATGTATCATATCCAAAGTGTATATTACTGAGGTTAAATAAAGAATAAGTATGAATCATTCAGGTGGATACACCCGATCGAGATATGATTCGTCGAGATATGGGCACAATTATCTACGGGCTTCAAGCTGGTGAATATGCCAGTTTTGTTGATCTCTCTTGTTACGCGTTTGTTTATGACGAGTATAATCAGGTGAGAGGGAAATTGGAACAGAAAAAATGGAAAAAAAGATACAGTAATCATGTATTCCATTGGAGGTGGAAATGATTTGCAGAGTTTTGAATTAATCAAGAGAACTAATTTAAGCTTCAGGTACCGGTGAACCTAACAGAAAACGTGTTGAGTGAAGATTATGTACGTGAGATCATCAATCGAAAGAAACAGATTCTCACTCGTCGTGAGCACAATGAAGATGAAATTCGTGAATCAATGCGTGATATGGAAGAATGTGATCGTATAATTGAAGGATGGCAAAGCAAGGAAATCGAACAGCTTCGTGCCACGTGGAATTTGAAGCTGTCAGAATTTGAATCTTGGCATGAGATGATGCAACAAGTAGAAGTACTTTCACAGACCATTCAAACAAGATTGGACGTTACCGTAATCCAAACAATCTGGGTTTTGAAGGAACGTTCTTATGAGATCAAGCATAGTGAACTAGGAGGAACACTTCGGGAGTCACTGGAACAATTGGCAACAACAAGTGAAACTTCTGTTCATCGACATCTTCAGAATCTTGAATTGAGCAATGAACAAGACTGTCCAGATGCCATTGAGTTTCTTGAGGTAAGTAGTCATTTTCCGCTCATTACACTCATCTTCCGTCTTATCTTATCCTCTTCATTCCTCTCCCTTGTCTTTTTTTTGTATTTTTCTCTAAATCTTCTCATTTTAACACTAAAACCTGATATCTTTCAATTGCCCGTGTGGGTTGTCGCCTCTTCCCGTTGTGCCCTGACGGGCAACAGGGGAGAGAAAAGAGGTTGGTCTTCCCGTCATTTCACTCTTTTTCTCTCAATATCGTCAGTTTGTTGCATGTATCTTTCTCCTCCAAAAAGTGCGAACTTTTTTTCAAATCGAACAATGTCAACAAACTATTTGAAACTGAACCAAAACCGAATCAGTTTGTTTATTTCGCTTCCATTTTTCTTCAAAATCCTCTTTATTTTTTCAAAACCATATGTCTTCTCTTTCTTCTTGATCGTCATCAGCTGCTTCTTCCTCTTTCTTCATTTGATCAAAGTCTACTTCAATTCAACTTGTTTGTTTTTCAAAATCTTGTCGTTTTTCTACTTAACAAGGAGTCATTTTATTACCTTCTACCCTAAAATGATACTGTAAAATGACCTGAAAAGAATTTGAAAAAGGTTTCCACTTTGGCTAATCTGATCTCGTCTCTTCAGCTAGAGAATGTTTCGCCTGAATGAGGGGAAATATGTAATTTGTGGTCGTTGTTCGATCGATTCAAACGGAATTCCAAAGTTTCTTTCACAAATTAGCCAACAAAAGACATGAATTACGATAAAATAGAGAAGGTTTCATTTTGAAAAATTCTTTTTTGTGACCTCGGAACACAAAACAATACAATACGATATTATGGAACTTTTACGATCATTGAGACTCATGGCAATCCCAGTCTTTTTTAGATATTCTTTCTCTCATGGGAAATATTTTTCGTTTTCTAGAAACTCTCAAAAACGTTTTCGGTTACAGTAAGTTAGGCACTGAAAGTCAAACCAACCTCCATAGAACCATTTAGAGGATAAGGGAAAGTACTGTATTTTGTATTAGTCAAACTGAAAATGAATGGAAAGTATCTACTCATTTGAGTTATAGAGCCTTTTTTTCAAAAATTGATAGTCAATTTATTTTTAAAATTAATTTCATTTCTATTTTTCGGTCACTCATTTCCCTTCCTCCGCCATTTTCTTCTTGCAACATACTGTCCGCCTTATCACAATCTTGTTCAATTTGCCTCCTCCTCCTCTTGCATTTCATTTTTTTCCTCCGAAATTCTGTTTGTTAATTCCCGTGTTCTTCTTTCTTCTTCTTCTCTTTTTCTTTTTTCTCCACCCCCAATTGATTCAGTACATTTCTCTAGTTGTGCTCACTCGATTGTGCACACCGCTCGTCTCAGTGTGCACGTACTGATATTGAAACATATTGGCAACCTCCCAAACAAATCATCTTTTCTTTTTTCTCTTCTCTCTCTCACTTCATCAAATTTCGAGGTATTCAAGACCCCTTTTGTGTCCATAAAAGGCGAGTATACATATTCAAAAAGTGGACAATAAAAGATCGGAAAACGATCGAATAAAGAGGGGACAGAGGTTCTCAATCAATCGAAACCATCCCTGCTTTACTATTTGTTCAATCGCTACTTCTCTTCCAACTAGAAACAAAAAAATTACTCAAACAAGAACTTTTATCGGTTTCTTTGCTTCGTAACTCATTCTTAACTAAATGACCCTTCTCCTAATTCTTGAAATAATCTTATCGATCCTCTATCAGAGCGGCATCCCCGCAAACTTCAGTCCTAAAAACATATCAATGTTTCATATCAGTTTAAATAACATTCTCAAACACTTTGCTTTATTTTTTGATCCATATCTTGTTACTATTCATTCTAAATCCCTTTTCAGTTCTACATATTTTCCCAATGCCAATCCCTTCCATCCCATAACCCATAAACTTCTTACATTCTCCCATTTCAACCCATTATTTTCCAGGAGGTTGGCCGTGAGTCGGTCACTAAATTATCAGCGGCAGTTGACGATCGATACATCTACACGCTTCACGTGCTCCGAACCAAAATGGAGCTGTTCCGACGGCTGCAAAACTTTTGCGACGCCGTCAAAATACTGCGATCGCAAAACAATAAATGGAATTCAATTAAGATTTCGCAGGTTAGTTAGTGTTCAGTGAACAAGAGGGAAATTCAATTAATGAGTTTGCACAACGGATTACTGTAGGAGGAAGTACCGGCTACAAAATGGATAAAAAATGATCAGGTTGTAAAACTAGGAAAAACTATTTAACCAATTGGTTATTATCTGAGTTAAAATCGAAAAAAAGCCCGAGTCAGAGTTTTAAGAAACTATTTCACTTTGAAGTCTTTATCCAACACCCACTCAGTTTTGGACTCGAACGGATATATTGTTTCTCTTGTAATATCCTGCAAAAACGAATTGTCTGGAAGTTTTCTGAAAGCATTCCATCAATCTAAAACCGTTTCTCTCTAACTTTTTTTTTCTAAAAATTCCTGTGCAATGATGTATTGACACAATCTCTCAAGTGAGCAACCACATCCGTTGGAAAACTCTTCAGAGAAAAAAAAACATATGTAGCATTTGAAATGATAAGTAATAGAATGAAAAAAGAAAACAAGTGACATATCGTGTGACCTATTTTGAATTAAGTTCTAAGTTCAACTGAGGAGAAAAAGGGGGGGGGGGGTATTCCCTCTTCTTATCTTTATTTGTTTGCTGCCTCTAATACTTCAAATATTGCATTGCAAAAAGAAATAGGGGAGAGAGGGAGAATGCTAAGAGAGGAATGATAAAAAAAAATGCAACAGGAAATTGTTAATGACACTATTCAAATGGTAATTACTATTGTACACAACCAGTGTGGCTCCAATTGATATCATTATATCAGATGATGCAGCAGGGGGAATAGAGAAGAAGAACTCTATTATAAGAGCATTTTTGAAATCAAAGGCTATCATTAGTACATCTTGAATTACTAGATCGACCATAAGAAAAGAAAAAAGTTGGTTTCTTTTGTTTTGAAAGTTTGCCACCTACGGCCCTTCAAAGAAAAAAAAGGAACTAATTCGTTAGTTCTCATCATTTTTCTTCACAAATCAACCCTGAAACAACATTTGTTTGTTGTTATCTTCTCTCACACCATAATGTTTCTTTATTTTCACCGCGACCAACCTTTTTCATGGCAATTTCTCAAAAAAAGAAACGGCAATTTATCATGTTACCCTTCTCTTTATCATAACGGGAGAGTGTTGCAAAAGGGCATTGAAGAACACAAATAGAAGAAACGGAAAACTGAAAAAAAAACAATTTTTACAGATTGATCAAGTACAGTCTGAGATTGACAACTTTATTGTTCGTCTCGACGAGGAATGGACTCAAGATGCAAATCAATTGAGAGCCGAGCTTGCCAGCATTCATGGAAGTTTCTTCCAACTTGAATTTGATCGATTGAATGAAAAGTATGGATAAAAACAGAAATCGAATCTACTTTTTTCTCATTTTTAGATTAAATATGCTGATTCACGAAAAAGACAAGCTACGGGAATTAATGGTCCACCGACGCCATTATCTGACTGCCGCCAACGAACTGATTACCGATTCGAAAACTGACTTAACACAACGTGCCACCTCTAGCGACCATCCTGATGATATTCTTCGTGCTGTATGTTTGAAATTTGCTATTTTTTTTAGTTGAATTCGATACGGATTTTATTCAGACCGACGAAGTAACAAAAGCCCTCGAAATCAAAGGAGAAGAGTTGCGAAGACTCGGCGAGCTTGCCGAAATGAAAATTACCGACCTCGTCGTCGTTGCTCTGATTCTTTCCTTCAGACGCCGACAACTTGGAAGCGTGAGTTCTTGATTTATTAAAAAAGTCTCAGTAAACCCAAAAATTATTTCAGGACGGTGAACCCGACGTCGAAGAGTTGAGACGTGCCCTCCGTGAAATCATTGCTCGCCCCATATCTGAGCCACGTGATGTTTCACCGGAAGCAATTGTAGCCGACATCCTCCGCATGAAGGAAGAAAAGAAGAGTGACGAGAAAACCATTGACGAAATTCAGGCAACAACACTGACCGATGAACAACGTGCCAGTTTTGGTCCCCTGATAGAGGAATATCGTCGACGTGCTGATAGACATCGTATTGTGTTTGAACGTCTTGTTTTGATCTATTTGGACTGGCTTAGCCGTGAATTCGATGAAATCGAAGAAGAAATTGGAATGACTATTCAAACAAGTCGTTCCGATGAACTCAGAAGAATGAATTCAATTGAATGGAATCAATGGAAAAATGATTTGACTGAAATTGAACGACAAGTTGGACCTGAAACGAAGAAGGCACTTAGTGCTGAACTTTCTGATCTTCATCGAAAACAAGATTCAATGGAAGCTCGTATTAACAAATATCTCACACATTCCGCAAAGATCAACGCTAAGCTGTCCCAGTTCGAAAAATGGCTCAAAGCCATAGAAGAAGACATTGCGCAAACTGAAAGACAATTCGAAGAACCTGAAAGATCTCATCGATTTGGTTCATTGTTTGAAGTTGCTCTTGCAAAACAACGACTCGTTTCAAAACTCGAACGTCTTAACGTATCGAACAAAGAGGAAGTGCTGCGCCTCTGTGATCGATACCATACCATCATGCAAAAGCTGACACCGTTCCAATCTTCTGTCGGCATACCATTGCACGTCTCTACAAATCTGGACCGCAATGGACCATTCCAATCTCAGGTTTGACTTATTCTTGAAGTATTTTCTCATTTATTAAACATTCAGATTTCGGTATCGTCAATTGCCTCTTCTGAATTGGAAAGACCAGAATCCGTAATGTCTCTGACGTCATCTATTGGAGTTATTCCAGCTGATGTCACAGAGCTTTCACCATTTGAAGTACAAATCAACAAGCTACTTCAAAAAATCCATGTCATCGAAGATTCGTATCTTAAGGGTCCTAAGCCTATAGATACAGTCAAAGAAGATGTAAAACAACTAGAGGTGAGCTATCTTATATCCCTACCGTTGAACTTTTTATTTTTTCAGAAGTATCATAAACGTGGAGCTGAAACTCTTCAACAACTTTCAACAAGTAACATCGAAGATGCTGAAAAGGAAGGACTTAAACATCGTTTTGTTCTGATGCTAAACAATTATGATGATCTTCTCAGATCCATCCATAGCGAAATTCGTGATGATGAAGAACTAATTGCGAAAAACCAAGAAATTCTTGCTGAACTTTCAACTGCTGAACAAACTCTTCAGAACTCTCCACTCGAAGATCTTGACATTTCTGCTGAACTTGATCGTCTTCAAATGCAACTCGATCTTGTCAAAGTAATGTGCAACAAGCCACGAAAATATGTGGAATGTGAACTGATTGACAGTAGTCGTGAAGGTTCACCACAGGAGAGACGAAAAAGAAAGAAGAAGGTGATGGTTATGGTATCAAATACAATTACAACCATCATCCATGTAGTCGAAGAACGTTTGGAAGCTCTCGATGCTCCACAAAATCCAGCTGTTCAACAGAAGCTGGTTGCTGTTAAGGAGAATCTTCGCGAATTGGATACAGCTACCGTAACCCCACATCCACCTTCAATTCTTTCGCCAGTTGGAACTGAAAATAGAAATGATTTGGATGAAGTGAAACGATTAGCTGCTGAAATAGATCGAGCACTTAATACAGCTTCATCAATGTATGAGGATTCTCCAACTGATGAGGATACATTGAAGTCTGCTATTCATCTTCTTGATGATCAACAAGTAACTTTCAATCATCTTCATGTTGTTCTTGATGGAATCCCAGAAGAAAATGAGCAAGATAAGATTGAAGCTATTGATATTGCTAGTTCAGTCGGAGAAAAACTTGGAAACTTGAAGTCAATGGTAGAAGAAGTTTATGAGGAAGTTATTTCATCTCAACAACCTCAACCAGAAGATCAACCTCGTCAAAATGTTCAAGAAGTACAAAGTGCTCCAACTGAAGTAAGTAACTGGGATACTGATGAATTCATTCGTCAGCCACCAGTACTTTCTGATGATAGAATTGAATTGAAAACTGATCCAAGTGCTATCGATAAGTTTGAAGTTCGTTCTGATGAAGATCCAATTCCTAAGATTATCGATTTGTTTGGACATCTTCAAACAGCCGTTGACGAAGCATCACCATTGGCTTGTGAAGGAACTTCTGATGTGAATGCACTTCAAACAGCCAGTGATAAGCTGGCAAAACAAGACAGAACAATGAAGAAGATTCATGCGATTCTGGAAAACATCGACGATCCAGATCAGAAACCGGCAATCATTGAATCTTTGGATAAAATAAAAAATCAAATCGATTTGGCTCGGGATAACATCAATCGCCAAATTGATAACTTGAACTACAATCAAACACCTGTTGTAGCTCCAAAGGTGAGTACTAGTTTTAACTTAGCTCGTTTTAAATGATAAATATATTTAAGGAATCTACGAGAACTCCATTGAACGACATTGAAGATGCTATCAACCAGGCATCTGCTTCATCTTCAGATAATTTACACAATACTGAGAAATTGTTGAATGCCAGACAGATTCTGACAAACGTGAAGCCACAAGTGGAAGCTGTTGAGGCTAACGTTTGGAGTAATCCAGAGACAGTGGAAAGTGCTCAACCCGTTTTGGAAAAATATTCGAAATTAGTTGAGGACATCGACAAAAAATTGTCTCATGAGGTTTGCGTTGAATATAGTGTTAGATAATTTTGGACTTTTATAATTTCAGATTGATATTCCAATCAATGATCCATCTCGTCAAGATCTTGTTCAACAACTCCAAGATGTCATTATGGAGTGTGAAGATATTGTGGTTGATTGTAATGACATCGAGAAACTGGAAAATTCAAAGAGTAAACTCAAAAACGCGAAGCCATTGCTTGACCAAATTGGTAGCAACGTTGAAAAGTTAACTCGTGAGCAATCTCCAGAAGCTTTGGATGCTATCGATGCGTTTTCGAGTGTTCAACAACAGTATGACGCCACAATAATATCAATTGGAGATAGGATTGAAGAGCTCCAAAATCCGGAGCCACAAGAAGAAGAAGAAGAAAAAGATACATCTGAACAGATTCTCGCCGAATTGAATGCCATCTCTGAAATGCCAACAATCGCGATTGATCTCTCCATGCTTGACGCACTTGAAGAAGATCTTGCCAGGTTGCCAGCTCATCAAGCAGAAGAAATACGTCTCAATATTAATGAACTTCGACTTAAGAAACAAGCTGCTGAACAAGCTGAACAAATTCTGGCAGATCTGAATGCTTTCTCAAACCTTCCAGCCAATACTGTAGATCTAGATCTGCTCAAATCAGTTGAAGAGGGACTTGTGGCTGTTCCAAATGAAGAAGCGGAAAAAATTCGAGAGAAGATTTCCGATCTTCGCGAGAAGAAGGGGAAAGCAGATCAAGCAGAAGCTGTTCTTCAAGAACTGAATGCCATTTCGGAGCAACCGGCATCTATCGTCGATTTGGGAATGCTACAAGCAATTGAAGATGGATTGAATGATGTTCCACTTGAAGAAGCTGATAAGATCCGTGAAAAACTCACTGAACTTCGAAACAAGAAGCAAGAAGCTGACCAAACTGATGCACTTATTCGAGAGCTTGAAGTCATCAAAACTCTTCCTTCTTCCAGTATTGATTTGGATATGTTGAAAGGAATCGAAGATAATCTTCATACTCTTCCAGCTGAAGACTCCGAGAAAATCCGTGGAATAATTGATGAACTTCGAAAAGAAAAAGAACTTGCTGATCAAACTGAAGCACTTCTTCAAGAATTGAACTTCATCTCTGAAATGCCATCTTCAAGTATTGATCTTGATATTCTGAAGGGTATTGAAGATGGATTGAGTGCTCTCCCATCTGAGAATGCCATAAAGATCCAGACTGAAATCGATAACCTTCGAAACAAAAAAGAAGGATTTGATAGAATTGAAAATAATCTCCGAAATGTAGAGAAGCAGTCACCGGTGTCGATTGACTTGGAAGAATTGAAAAAGATTGAGGACAGTTTGGTTGGACTTCCAGACGAGGAAACTAAAGGAATCCGAGATAAGATTGCTAATTTAAGAACTGAGAAGGCACTCGCAGATCATGCTGAAAACTATCTGGTCGAATTGAAAATAATCGAAGAAACGCCGATCAGCAGTGTTGGAGATGAAGTTTTGGCAACCATTGAATATCAGATCACTCAAATGCCAGCAGAATATCAATCAAAAATTCAGCAAACTCTGAACAAATTGAAGAAACAAAAAGAAGATGAGAAGAAATATTCTGGATTATATGATGATCTTGAGAAGATCTCAAAAATGTCAGCCAAAGCTTACGACAATCAATTATTGAATGAAATCGATGAAAAACTCAAAGATCTTCCAAATAGTCAGAAAGAACAAGCCCAGAACAAAGTTGAGGAAATCAAGATCACCAAAGCTGATATTGTTGCCCAAATTGCCATTCTTGATCAACTTCCAGTGAAGGAAATTGATGAAAGTATGTTGAATTCAATCGAAGAAAAGTTGCCAACCATTCCCAGTGATTCGTCTGATCAACTACAAATCTCGATTAGAAAATTGAGAGAAAAGAAACAAGCAAATATAGACGAAGGAAGGAAAATCTTGAATGAACTTATTGAAATTGAGAAGATGCCTGTTGAATCACTTGATGAAAATGTTCTAAAGATTCTAACCGATGGGCTTGATCAGTTTGATGGAGAAACCAGCAAACATATTGAAAAGAAGATTGAAGAAATCAGAGAGAAGCAGAATCATTTCAATACAAAGAAATGTGAAGCCGAAGGAATTCTGCTTCAACTGAATAGTTTGAGTCAAGAGCCTCCACTCTCATTGACTAGAGATAAACTTGCTCCATTCTTAGAGAACTTGGACACTGTACCAGCTTGTTTTGTTGATAAAATTAGAAACAAAGTGAAAGAAATCAATCAAGCTCACGATGAAGCTGTTATAGAAGAACAAGAAGAGATGAAAGATTCACTCATAGCCAAAACCAAAGAGATCGAAAAAGTGCCAGTTTCTCATCTTGCTAATGGAGAACTGGACCAACTTGAGAACCAAATCACTGAGTGTTTCACTGGAGCAGACGCAGAACCACTGTTGGCTAAGATCCAAGAACTTCGAGATGCAAAGAAAGCCGATGATGAAGCTCGCTCTGCCGCTCACGACAATCTGGTATCTCTTGAGAAAGAAGCTGAGGACGTCACCGCCAAGGAATCAGCCAAAAAGAAGAAGAAGGACAAGAAGAAGTCTCCACAAGAGATGATTGACGAGCTCAGTGCTAAGGTGCATGAAGCAAAGGCACTCATTCCAAAGATCGAAGAAGCTGCCAAGAACGAGCATCTGCCAGCCGATGACAAACCAAAGGCCGAACAACTTGTCTCGAATCTCGAAGCATTCATCAAGGATGTTGAAACACAAGTTTCCGAGAAACAAGACGAACTCGACAAGTTGAACAACGCTAACGATGCTATCAGAAGACTTGGAGACGCTCTCGACGATGCCGAAAAGACTGTTGTTCCGAGCAATGTGACCGCACTCAACGAGTTCAAGGATCGCATCGCTCCACACCTTGCCACCTTGGTTGAAGCTGTCAAAGAAGTTCCAGTCAGTGTTGAACCTTCAGCCGCTGATTTGCGTGATCGTGCCGCCAAATTCGTCTCTGATCTCGAGAAGAACATCCAGAAGACTGGTGACGATGAAAAGCGTGCCGACGAACTGAAGACCGATGTCGGAAATGCCGTCAACAATGTGGATGATGTTGTTTCGAAATATCAGAACCACCAAGCTCAGCCACTCGACGTTGCTAAGGAAGATGCGAAGAAGCTCAAGACTGCTGTCGAGCAGCTCACCAAATTGGCCGACTCTGGCGACAAGATCGATCCACAAGTCGCCAAGGACATCAAGGATTCCAAGGCCAAGGCTAAGGAATTGCTTCAGGCTCTCGAAAAAGCCATTCCACAAGAGGATGTTATTCGTCGTGAACAAGCCGAGATCAATGACCGTCTCAACAATCTCGAGAAGGAGTTGGCGAAGGTGGATGAGTTCAAACCAGAGGATGCACTTCCGATTGTCGATCAACTCGCCACCGATACTACCACCTTGAAGGCTGTCACCGATTCAAACAACGAGAAGGCTATCGCTCCAAGCTCGCTCATTTCGCATGACGACTTGGTTGTCGGTCTTCCAGAGAAGGTCTTCCAACTCCAACATGCCATCGATGACAAGAAACAAGCTTTGAACAAGGCTGCAGCTGTCAACGAAATTGCTCCAAAACTCCAACTCGTTTCTCAACAACTCCAATCTGTACCACAAGAAGTACCAGCGTCACTTGACGAACAGAAACAACTTTTGGAGGATGTTGAAAACCAAAAGCACAACTTGGAGAACTTGCTTGCCAATCTTCCCGAAAACGACCCAGCTGCTGATGAATTGAGACAGAAGAGCCAATGGGATTTGTCACGACTCAAGGATCTATTGAAACAACTTGGTTCTGCCGTCGGAGACAAGTTGGCTGCTCTTGCCGCTTTCAATGCAGCCCGCAAGAACGCCGAAGACGCCCTTCTCGATATCACCCGCGAAGATGGAACTGATGATAGCAAGTCGCCAGATGAGCTTATCGATGACCTCACCAAGAAGGAGGAAACTGTTGCCAAGCTTCGTGAAACTGTGGCCGGTGTCAAGCCAGACGAGCTCGATGAGAAGGAACGAGCCGAGTACAACGATCTGCTTGCAAGACTTGCGACCGCGGCTGACGTTCTCAAGGTAAGATCACTATTCTTTTCTTTCTGATTCTGATTCTGATTCTAACGACTTTAGACTGACTTTTGAGTTCTCAAAAAATACCCATCATTTTAACAATTTCTAACCTATTTTTTTGCAGAACAAACGTGCCGAACTCGAGCAAGCAATCAAGGCCAAGGCTGAGGAGAAATCTCTTCACGATGCTGTTGACCGTAGTGTGTCTCGTCTTGTGCCACTCGTTCGTGACGCTGAAGAACTTCGTCACAATGCTGAAGCCGTTCCTACCCAATACGCTCCAAAGGCTGAAGAACTGAAGAAGGAGGTCGAAGCTGCGAAGGCCATCATTGCCAATGCACCAGAATCTGATGCTCATGTGCAACAACTTCAACAAGCCGTTGCCACCGCAGAAACCCTCATTCCGGACCTCGAGGAGAGAGCCCGTCTCTGGGACGAATTCCTTGTTGCTCGCAGCGACATCGATGCTCTCATTGAAAGACTCCAACAACCACTGGATGCAGTCGTTGCCAAGCCAAAACGATCAGCTGAAGAAGCCGCTCAAGACGTTGAAAACCTGAGACAAAGCGCTCAACAGCTTCCTGATCTCGATAACAAGATTACCAACTTGCAACGTATTTCCGAACTTCTTGATCCACTTGAGAGTGCCTACGCTGATGTTCGATTCTTCGATGTGGACGCCGAGCAAACACGTCACCAATATGACGACGTTCTCAACGACGTTGCCGCCGAGCTCGAAGACGAAACACTCCTCAAGCAATCTGCCGATCAAGTTGCCAAGGAAATTGACGACATCAGCAAGATGATCGACTCGACTGATCCAGAAAGATCGATTTTGGATACGATTGCTAAGAGCGACGTTCCTGCTCTCAAGGCCCAAATCAACAGAATCAAGGACAGAATTGTGAACGCCGACGCTTCTCGCAAGCATGTCATCACTGATCCGAAGATTGCTGACGACTTGGATAACAAGTTGGGCAAACTCGAAGCTGAACTCGATGATGCTATCAAGACTTCGGATGAGCATGACAAGGAGCAACTGATTCTCTCACTGAAACTCAACATCTCTCAGTTCGAGCAGCTTCCATTGGAACAACTCAAGCCAGATGACTTGAAGACCGCCGAAAAGGAGATCACCAACTCATTGAAGCCAGAGGAAGCCGAACCACTGTTGGCTAAGATCCAAGAACTTCGAGATGCAAAGAAAGCCGATGATGAAGCTCGCTCTGCCGCTCACGACAATCTGGTATCTCTTGAGAAAGAAGCTGAGGACGTCACCGCCAAGGAATCAGCCAAAAAGAAGAAGAAGGACAAGAAGAAGTCTCCACAAGAGATGATTGACGAGCTCAGTGCTAAGGTGCATGAAGCAAAGGCACTCATTCCAAAGATCGAAGAAGCTGCCAAGAACGAGCATCTGCCAGCCGATGACAAACCAAAGGCCGAACAACTTGTCTCGAATCTCGAAGCATTCATCAAGGATGTTGAAACACAAGTTTCCGAGAAACAAGACGAACTCGACAAGTTGAACAACGCTAACGATGCTATCAGAAGACTTGGAGACGCTCTCGACGATGCCGAAAAGACTGTTGTTCCGAGCAATGTGACCGCACTCAACGAGTTCAAGGATCGCATCGCTCCACACCTTGCCACCTTGGTTGAAGCTGTCAAAGAAGTTCCAGTCAGTGTTGAACCTTCAGCCGCTGATTTGCGTGATCGTGCCGCCAAATTCGTCTCTGATCTCGAGAAGAACATCCAGAAGACTGGTGACGATGAAAAGCGTGCCGACGAACTGAAGACCGATGTCGGAAATGCCGTCAACAATGTGGATGATGTTGTTTCGAAATATCAGAACCACCAAGCTCAGCCACTCGACGTTGCTAAGGAAGATGCGAAGAAGCTCAAGACTGCTGTCGAGCAGCTCACCAAATTGGCCGACTCTGGCGACAAGATCGATCCACAAGTCGCCAAGGACATCAAGGATTCCAAGGCCAAGGCTAAGGAATTGCTTCAGGCTCTCGAAAAAGCCATTCCGCAAGAGGATGTTATTCGTCGTGAACAAGCCGAGATCAATGACCGTCTCAACAATCTCGAGAAGGAGTTGGCGAAGGTGGATGAGTTCAAACCAGAGGATGCACTTCCGATTGTCGATCAACTCGCCACCGATACTACCACCTTGAAGGCTGTCACCGATTCAAACAACGAGAAGGCTATCGCTCCAAGCTCGCTCATTTCGCATGACGACTTGGTTGTCGGTCTTCCAGAGAAGGTCTTCCAACTCCAACATGCCATCGATGACAAGAAACAAGCTTTGAACAAGGCTGCAGCTGTCAACGAAATTGCTCCAAAACTCCAACTCGTTTCTCAACAACTCCAATCTGTACCACAAGAAGTACCAGCGTCACTTGACGAACAGAAACAACTTTTGGAGGATGTTGAAAACCAAAAGCACAACTTGGAGAACTTGCTTGCCAATCTTCCCGAAAACGACCCAGCTGCTGATGAATTGAGACAGAAGAGCCAATGGGATTTGTCACGATTCAAGGATCTATTGAAACAACTTGGTTCTGCCGTCGGAGACAAGTTGGCTGCTCTTGCCGCTTTCAATGCAGCCCGCAAGAACGCCGAAGACGCCCTTCTCGATATCACCCGCGAAGATGGAACTGATGATAGCAAGTCGCCAGATGAGCTTATCGATGACCTCACCAAGAAGGAGGAAACTGTTGCCAAGCTTCGTGAAACTGTGGCCGGTGTCAAGCCAGACGAGCTCGATGAGAAGGAACGAGCCGAGTACAACGATCTGCTTGCAAGACTTGCGACCGCGGCTGACGTTCTCAAGGTAAGATCACTATTCTTTTCTTTCTGATTCTGATTCTGATTCTAACGACTTTAGACTGACTTTTGAGTTCTCAAAAAATACCCATCATTTTAACAATTTCTAACCTATTTTTTTGCAGAACAAACGTGCCGAACTCGAGCAAGCAATCAAGGCCAAGGCTGAGGAGAAATCTCTTCACGATGCTGTTGACCGTAGTGTGTCTCGTCTTGTGCCACTCGTTCGTGACGCTGAAGAACTTCGTCACAATGCTGAAGCCGTTCCTACCCAATACGCTCCAAAGGCTGAAGAACTGAAGAAGGAGGTCGAAGCTGCGAAGGCCATCATTGCCAATGCACCAGAATCTGATGCTCATGTGCAACAACTTCAACAAGCCGTTGCCACCGCAGAAACCCTCATTCCGGACCTCAAGGAGAGAGCCCGTCTCTGGGACGAATTCCTTGTTGCTCGCAGCGACATCGATGCTCTCATTGAAAGACTCCAACAACCACTGGATGCAGTCGTTGCCAAGCCAAAACGATCAGCTGAAGAAGCCGCTCAAGACGTTGAAAACCTGAGACAAAGCGCTCAACAGCTTCCTGATCTCGATAACAAGATTACCAACTTTCAACGTATTTCCGAACTTCTTGATCCACTTGAGAGTGCCTACGCTGATGTTCGATTCTTCGATGTGGACGCCGAGCAAACACGTCACCAATATGACGACGTTCTCAACGACGTTGCCGCCGAGCTCGAAGACGAAACACTCCTCAAGCAATCTGCCGATCAAGTTGCCAAGGAAATTGACGACATCAGCAAGATGATCGACTCGACTGATCCAGAAAGATCGATTTTGGATACGATTGCTAAGAGCGACGTTCCTGCTCTCAAGGCCCAAATCAACAGAATCAAGGACAGAATTGTGAACGCCGACGCTTCTCGCAAGCATGTCATCACTGATCCGAAGATTGCTGACGACTTGGATAACAAGTTGGGCAAACTCGAAGCTGAACTCGATGATGCTATCAAGACTTCGGATGAGCATGACAAGGAGCAACTGATTCTCTCACTGAAACTCAACATCTCTCAGTTCGAGCAGCTTCCATTGGAACAACTCAAGCCAGATGACTTGAAGACCGCCGAAAAGGAGATCACCAACTCATTGAAGCCAGAGGAAGCCGAACCACTGTTGGCTAAGATCCAAGAACTTCGAGATGCAAAGAGAGCCGATGATGAAGCTCGCTCTGCCGTTCACGACAATCTGGTATCTCTTGAGAAAGAAGCTGAGGACGTCACCGCCAAGGAATCAGCCAAAAAGAAGAAGAAGGACAAGAAGAAGTCTCCACAAGAGATGATTGACGAGCTCAGTGCTAAGGTGCATGAAGCAAAGGCACTCATTCCAAAGATCGAAGAAGCTGCCAAGAACGAGCATCTGCCAGCCGATGACAAACCAAAGGCCGAACAACTTGTCTCGAATCTCGAAGCATTCATCAAGGATGTTGAAACACAAGTTTCCGAGAAACAAGACGAACTCGACAAGTTGAACAACGCTAACGATGCTATCAGAAGACTTGGAGACGCTCTCGACGATGCCGAAAAGACTGTTGTTCCGAGCAATGTGACCGCACTCAACGAGTTCAAGGATCGCATCGCTCCACACCTTGCCACCTTGGTTGAAGCTGTCAAAGAAGTTCCAGTCAGTGTTGAACCTTCAGCCGCTGATTTGCGTGATCGTGCCGCCAAATTCGTCTCTGATCTCGAGAAGAACATCCAGAAGACTGGTGACGATGAAAAGCGTGCCGACGAACTGAAGACCGATGTCGGAAATGCCGTCAACAATGTGGATGATGTTGTTTCGAAATATCAGAACCACCAAGCTCAGCCACTCGACGTTGCTAAGGAAGATGCGAAGAAGCTCAAGACTGCTGTCGAGCAGCTCACCAAATTGGCCGACTCTGGCGACAAGATCGATCCACAAGTCGCCAAGGACATCAAGGATTCCAAGGCCAAGGCTAAGGAATTGCTTCAGGCTCTCGAAAAAGCCATTCCACAAGAGGATGTTATTCGTCGTGAACAAGCCGAGATCAATGACCGTCTCAACAATCTCGAGAAGGAGTTGGCGAAGGTGGATGAGTTCAAACCAGAGGATGCACTTCCGATTGTCGATCAACTCGCCACCGATACTACCACCTTGAAGGCTGTCACCGATTCAAACAACGAGAAGGCTATCGCTCCAAGCTCGCTCATTTCGCATGACGACTTGGTTGTCGGTCTTCCAGAGAAGGTCTTCCAACTCCAACATGCCATCGATGACAAGAAACAAGCTTTGAACAAGGCTGCAGCTGTCAACG
Organism: Caenorhabditis doughertyi; assembly: GCA_963572265.1. Taxonomy (NCBI): domain Eukaryota; kingdom Metazoa; phylum Nematoda; class Chromadorea; order Rhabditida; family Rhabditidae; genus Caenorhabditis; species Caenorhabditis doughertyi. The sequence goes on along the minus strand of OY751553.1, from coordinate 11,134,690 downwards.
AAATTGCTCCAAAACTCCAACTCGTTTCTCAACAACTCCAATCTGTACCACAAGAAGTACCAGCGTCACTTGACGAACAGAAACAACTTTTGGAGGATGTTGAAAACCAAAAGCACAACTTGGAGAACTTGCTTGCCAATCTTCCCGAAAACGACCCAGCTGCTGATGAATTGAGACAGAAGAGCCAATGGGATTTGTCACGACTCAAGGATCTATTGAAACAACTTGGTTCTGCCGTCGGAGACAAGTTGGCTGCTCTTGCCGCTTTCAATGCAGCCCGCAAGAACGCCGAAGACGCCCTTCTCGATATCACCCGCGAAGATGGAACTGATGATAGCAAGTCGCCAGATGAGCTTATCGATGACCTCACCAAGAAGGAGGAAACTGTTGCCAAGCTTCGTGAAACTGTGGCCGGTGTCAAGCCAGACGAGCTCGATGAGAAGGAACGAGCCGAGTACAACGATCTGCTTGCAAGACTTGCGACCGCGGCTGACGTTCTCAAGGTAAGATCACTATTCTTTTCTTTCTGATTCTGATTCTGATTCTAACGACTTTAGACTGACTTTTGAGTTCTCAAAAAATACCCATCATTTTAACAATTTCTAACCTATTTTTTTGCAGAACAAACGTGCCGAACTCGAGCAAGCAATCAAGGCCAAGGCTGAGGAGAAATCTCTTCACGATGCTGTTGACCGTAGTGTGTCTCGTCTTGTGCCACTCGTTCGTGACGCTGAAGAACTTCGTCACAATGCTGAAGCCGTTCCTACCCAATACGCTCCAAAGGCTGAAGAACTGAAGAAGGAGGTCGAAGCTGCGAAGGCCATCATTGCCAATGCACCAGAATCTGATGCTCATGTGCAACAACTTCAACAAGCCGTTGCCACCGCAGAAACCCTCATTCCGGACCTCGAGGAGAGAGCCCGTCTCTGGGACGAATTCCTTGTTGCTCGCAGCGACATCGATGCTCTCATTGAAAGACTCCAACAACCACTGGATGCAGTCGTTGCCAAGCCAAAACGATCAGCTGAAGAAGCCGCTCAAGACGTTGAAAACCTGAGACAAAGCGCTCAACAGCTTCCTGATCTCGATAACAAGATTACCAACTTGCAACGTATTTCCGAACTTCTTGATCCACTTGAGATTGCCTACGCTGATGTTCGATTCTTCGATGTGGACGCCGAGCAAACACGTCACCAATATGACGACGTTCTCAACGACGTTGCCGCCGAGCTCGAAGACGAAACACTCCTCAAGCAATCTGCCGATCAAGTTGCCAAGGAAATTGACGACATCAGCAAGATGATCGACTCGACTGATCCAGAAAGATCGATTTTGGATACGATTGCTAAGAGCGACGTTCCTGCTCTCAAGGCCCAAATCAACAGAATCAAGGACAGAATTGTGAACGCCGACGCTTCTCGCAAGCATGTCATCACTGATCCGAAGATTGCTGACGACTTGGATAACAAGTTGGGCAAACTCGAAGCTGAACTCGATGATGCTATCAAGACTTCGGATGAGCATGACAAGGAGCAACTGATTCTCTCACTGAAACTCAACATCTCTCAGTTCGAGCAGCTTCCATTGGAACAACTCAAGCCAGATGACTTGAAGACCGCCGAAAAGGAGATCACCAACTCATTGAAGCCAGAGGAAGCCGAACCACTGTTGGCTAAGATCCAAGAACTTCGAGATGCAAAGAAAGCCGATGATGAAGCTCGCTCTGCCGCTCACGACAATCTGGTATCTCTTGAGAAAGAAGCTGAGGACGTCACCGCCAAGGAATCAGCCAAAAAGAAGAAGAAGGACAAGAAGAAGTCTCCACAAGAGATGATTGACGAGCTCAGTGCTAAGGTGCATGAAGCAAAGGCACTCATTCCAAAGATCGAAGAAGCTGCCAAGAACGAGCATCTGCCAGCCGATGACAAACCAAAGGCCGAACAACTTGTCTCGAATCTCGAAGCATTCATCAAGGATGTTGAAACACAAGTTTCCGAGAAACAAGACGAACTCGACAAGTTGAACAACGCTAACGATGCTATCAGAAGACTTGGAGACGCTCTCGACGATGCCGAAAAGACTGTTGTTCCGAGCAATGTGACCGCACTCAACGAGTTCAAGGATCGCATCGCTCCACACCTTGCCACCTTGGTTGAAGCTGTCAAAGAAGTTCCAGTCAGTGTTGAACCTTCAGCCGCTGATTTGCGTGATCGTGCCGCCAAATTCGTCTCTGATCTCGAGAAGAACATCCAGAAGACTGGTGACGATGAAAAGCGTGCCGACGAACTGAAGACCGATGTCGGAAATGCCGTCAACAATGTGGATGATGTTGTTTCGAAATATCAGAACCACCAAGCTCAGCCACTCGACGTTGCTAAGGAAGATGCGAAGAAGCTCAAGACTGCTGTCGAGCAGCTCACCAAATTGGCCGACTCTGGCGACAAGATCGATCCACAAGTCGCCAAGGACATCAAGGATTCCAAGGCCAAGGCTAAGGAATTGCTTCAGGCTCTCGAAAAAGCCATTCCACAAGAGGATGTTATTCGTCGTGAACAAGCCGAGATCAATGACCGTCTCAACAATCTCGAGAAGGAGTTGGCGAAGGTGGATGAGTTCAAACCAGAGGATGCACTTCCGATTGTCGATCAACTCGCCACCGATACTACCACCTTGAAGGCTGTCACCGATTCAAACAACGAGAAGGCTATCGCTCCAAGCTCGCTCATTTCGCATGACGACTTGGTTGTCGGTCTTCCAGAGAAGGTCTTCCAACTCCAACATGCCATCGATGACAAGAAACAAGCTTTGAACAAGGCTGCAGCTGTCAACGAAATTGCTCCAAAACTCCAACTCGTTTCTCAACAACTCCAATCTGTACCACAAGAAGTACCAGCGTCACTTGACGAACAGAAACAACTTTTGGAGGATGTTGAAAACCAAAAGCACAACTTGGAGAACTTGCTTGCCAATCTTCCCGAAAACGACCCAGCTGCTGATGAATTGAGACAGAAGAGCCAATGGGATTTGTCACGACTCAAGGATCTATTGAAACAACTTGGTTCTGCCGTCGGAGACAAGTTGGCTGCTCTTGCCGCTTTCAATGCAGCCCGCAAGAACGCCGAAGACGCCCTTCTCGATATCACCCGCGAAGATGGAACTGATGATAGCAAGTCGCCAGATGAGCTTATCGATGACCTCACCAAGAAGGAGGAAACTGTTGCCAAGCTTCGTGAAACTGTGGCCGGTGTCAAGCCAGACGAGCTCGATGAGAAGGAACGAGCCGAGTACAACGATCTGCTTGCAAGACTTGCGACCGCGGCTGACGTTCTCAAGGTAAGATCACTATTCTTTTCTTTCTGATTCTGATTCTGATTCTAACGACTTTAGACTGACTTTTGAGTTCTCAAAAAATACCCATCATTTTAACAATTTCTAACCTATTTTTTTGCAGAACAAACGTGCCGAACTCGAGCAAGCAATCAAGGCCAAGGCTGAGGAGAAATCTCTTCACGATGCTGTTGACCGTAGTGTGTCTCGTCTTGTGCCACTCGTTCGTGACGCTGAAGAACTTCGTCACAATGCTGAAGCCGTTCCTACCCAATACGCTCCAAAGGCTGAAGAACTGAAGAAGGAGGTCGAAGCTGCGAAGGCCATCATTGCCAATGCACCAGAATCTGATGCTCATGTGCAACAACTTCAACAAGCCGTTGCCACCGCAGAAACCCTCATTCCGGACCTCGAGGAGAGAGCCCGTCTCTGGGACGAATTCCTTGTTGCTCGCAGCGACATCGATGCTCTCATTGAAAGACTCCAACAACCACTGGATGCAGTCGTTGCCAAGCCAAAACGATCAGCTGAAGAAGCCGCTCAAGACGTTGAAAACCTGAGACAAAGCGCTCAACAGCTTCCTGATCTCGATAACAAGATTACCAACTTGCAACGTATTTCCGAACTTCTTGATCCACTTGAGAGTGCCTACGCTGATGTTCGATTCTTCGATGTGGACGCCGAGCAAACACGTCACCAATATGACGACGTTCTCAACGACGTTGCCGCCGAGCTCGAAGACGAAACACTCCTCAAGCAATCTGCCGATCAAGTTGCCAAGGAAATTGACGACATCAGCAAGATGATCGACTCGACTGATCCAGAAAGATCGATTTTGGATACGATTGCTAAGAGCGACGTTCCTGCTCTCAAGGCCCAAATCAACAGAATCAAGGACAGAATTGTGAACGCCGACGCTTCTCGCAAGCATGTCATCACTGATCCGAAGATTGCTGACGACTTGGATAACAAGTTGGGCAAACTCGAAGCTGAACTCGATGATGCTATCAAGACTTCGGATGAGCATGACAAGGAGCAACTGATTCTCTCACTGAAACTCAACATCTCTCAGTTCGAGCAGCTTCCATTGGAACAACTCAAGCCAGATGACTTGAAGACCGCCGAAAAGGAGATCACCAACTCATTGAAGCCAGAGGAAGCCGAACCACTGTTGGCTAAGATCCAAGAACTTCGAGATGCAAAGAGAGCCGATGATGAAGCTCGCTCTGCCGTTCACGACAATCTGGTATCTCTTGAGAAAGAAGCTGAGGACGTCACCGCCAAGGAATCAGCCAAAAAGAAGAAGAAGGACAAGAAGAAGTCTCCACAAGAGATGATTGACGAGCTCAGTGCTAAGGTGCATGAAGCAAAGGCACTCATTCCAAAGATCGAAGAAGCTGCCAAGAACGAGCATCTGCCAGCCGATGACAAACCAAAGGCCGAACAACTTGTCTCGAATCTCGAAGCATTCATCAAGGATGTTGAAACACAAGTTTCCGAGAAACAAGACGAACTCGACAAGTTGAACAACGCTAACGATGCTATCAGAAGACTTGGAGACGCTCTCGACGATGCCGAAAAGACTGTTGTTCCGAGCAATGTGACCGCACTCAACGAGTTCAAGGATCGCATCGCTCCACACCTTGCCACCTTGGTTGAAGCTGTCAAAGAAGTTCCAGTCAGTGTTGAACCTTCAGCCGCTGATTTGCGTGATCGTGCCGCCAAATTCGTCTCTGATCTCGAGAAGAACATCCAGAAGACTGGTGACGATGAAAAGCGTGCCGACGAACTGAAGACCGATGTCGGAAATGCCGTCAACAATGTGGATGATGTTGTTTCGAAATATCAGAACCACCAAGCTCAGCCACTCGACGTTGCTAAGGAAGATGCGAAGAAGCTCAAGACTGCTGTCGAGCAGCTCACCAAATTGGCCGACTCTGGCGACAAGATCGATCCACAAGTCGCCAAGGACATCAAGGATTCCAAGGCCAAGGCTAAGGAATTGCTTCAGGCTCTCGAAAAAGCCATTCCACAAGAGGATGTTATTCGTCGTGAACAAGCCGAGATCAATGACCGTCTCAACAATCTCGAGAAGGAGTTGGCGAAGGTGGATGAGTTCAAACCAGAGGATGCACTTCCGATTGTCGATCAACTCGCCACCGATACTACCACCTTGAAGGCTGTCACCGATTCAAACAACGAGAAGGCTATCGCTCCAAGCTCGCTCATTTCGCATGACGACTTGGTTGTCGGTCTTCCAGAGAAGGTCTTCCAACTCCAACATGCCATCGATGACAAGAAACAAGCTTTGAACAAGGCTGCAGCTGTCAACGAAATTGCTCCAAAACTCCAACTCGTTTCTCAACAACTCCAATCTGTACCACAAGAAGTACCAGCGTCACTTGACGAACAGAAACAACTTTTGGAGGATGTTGAAAACCAAAAGCACAACTTGGAGAACTTGCTTGCCAATCTTCCCGAAAACGACCCAGCTGCTGATGAATTGAGACAGAAGAGCCAATGGGATTTGTCACGACTCAAGGATCTATTGAAACAACTTGGTTCTGCCGTCGGAGACAAGTTGGCTGCTCTTGCCGCTTTCAATGCAGCCCGCAAGAACGCCGAAGACGCCCTTCTCGATATCACCCGCGAAGATGGAACTGATGATAGCAAGTCGCCAGATGAGCTTATCGATGACCTCACCAAGAAGGAGGAAACTGTTGCCAAGCTTCGTGAAACTGTGGCCGGTGTCAAGCCAGACGAGCTCGATGAGAAGGAACGAGCCGAGTACAACGATCTGCTTGCAAGACTTGCGACCGCGGCTGACGTTCTCAAGGTAAGATCACTATTCTTTTCTTTCTGATTCTGATTCTGATTCTAACGACTTTAGACTGACTTTTGAGTTCTCAAAAAATACCCATCATTTTAACAATTTCTAACCTATTTTTTTGCAGAACAAACGTGCCGAACTCGAGCAAGCAATCAAGGCCAAGGCTGAGGAGAAATCTCTTCACGATGCTGTTGACCGTAGTGTGTCTCGTCTTGTGCCACTCGTTCGTGACGCTGAAGAACTTCGTCACAATGCTGAAGCCGTTCCTACCCAATACGCTCCAAAGGCTGAAGAACTGAAGAAGGAGGTCGAAGCTGCGAAGGCCATCATTGCCAATGCACCAGAATCTGATGCTCATGTGCAACAACTTCAACAAGCCGTTGCCACCGCAGAAACCCTCATTCCGGACCTCAAGGAGAGAGCCCGTCTCTGGGACGAATTCCTTGTTGCTCGCAGCGACATCGATGCTCTCATTGAAAGACTCCAACAACCACTGGATGCAGTCGTTGCCAAGCCAAAACGATCAGCTGAAGAAGCCGCTCAAGACGTTGAAAACCTGAGACAAAGCGCTCAACAGCTTCCTGATCTCGATAACAAGATTACCAACTTGCAACGTATTTCCGAACTTCTTGATCCACTTGAGAGTGCCTACGCTGATGTTCGATTCTTCGATGTGGACGCCGAGCAAACACGTCACCAATATGACGACGTTCTCAACGACGTTGCCGCCGAGCTCGAAGACGAAACACTCCTCAAGCAATCTGCCGATCAAGTTGCCAAGGAAATTGACGACATCAGCAAGATGATCGACTCGACTGATCCAGAAAGATCGATTTTGGATACGATTGCTAAGAGCGACGTTCCTGCTCTCAAGGCCCAAATCAACAGAATCAAGGACAGAATTGTGAACGCCGACGCTTCTCGCAAGCATGTCATCACTGATCCGAAGATTGCTGACGACTTGGATAACAAGTTGGGCAAACTCGAAGCTGAACTCGATGATGCTATCAAGACTTCGGATGAGCATGACAAGGAGCAACTGATTCTCTCACTGAAACTCAACATCTCTCAGTTCGAGCAGCTTCCATTGGAACAACTCAAGCCAGATGACTTGAAGACCGCCGAAAAGGAGATCACCAACTCATTGAAGCCAGAGGAAGCCGAACCACTGTTGGCTAAGATCCAAGAACTTCGAGATGCAAAGAAAGCCGATGATGAAGCTCGCTCTGCCGCTCACGACAATCTGGTATCTCTTGAGAAAGAAGCTGAGGACGTCACCGCCAAGGAATCAGCCAAAAAGAAGAAGAAGGACAAGAAGAAGTCTCCACAAGAGATGATTGACGAGCTCAGTGCTAAGGTGCATGAAGCAAAGGCACTCATTCCAAAGATCGAAGAAGCTGCCAAGAACGAGCATCTGCCAGCCGATGACAAACCAAAGGCCGAACAACTTGTCTCGAATCTCGAAGCATTCATCAAGGATGTTGAAACACAAGTTTCCGAGAAACAAGACGAACTCGACAAGTTGAACAACGCTAACGATGCTATCAGAAGACTTGGAGTCGCTCTCGACGATGCCGAAAAGACTGTTGTTCCGAGCAATGTGACCGCACTCAACGAGTTCAAGGATCGCATCGCTCCACACCTTGCCACCTTGGTTGAAGCTGTCAAAGAAGTTCCAGTCAGTGTTGAACCTTCAGCCGCTGATTTGCGTGATCGTGCCGCCAAATTCGTCTCTGATCTCGAGAAGAACATCCAGAAGACTGGTGACGATGAAAAGCGTGCCGACGAACTGAAGACCGATGTCGGAAATGCCGTCAACAATGTGGATGATGTTGTTTCGAAATATCAGAACCACCAAGCTCAGCCACTCGACGTTGCTAAGGAAGATGCGAAGAAGCTCAAGACTGCTGTCGAGCAGCTCACCAAATTGGCCGACTCTGGCGACAAGATCGATCCACAAGTCGCCAAGGACATCAAGGATTCCAAGGCCAAGGCTAAGGAATTGCTTCAGGCTCTCGAAAAAGCCATTCCACAAGAGGATGTTATTCGTCGTGAACAAGCCGAGATCAATGACCATCTCAACAATCTCGAGAAGGAGTTGGCGAAGGTGGATGAGTTCAAACCAGAGGATGCACTTCCGATTGTCGATCAACTCGCCACCGATACTACCACCTTGAAGGCTGTCACCGATTCAAACAACGAGAAGGCTATCGCTCCAAGCTCGCTCATTTCGCATGACGACTTGGTTGTCGGTCTTCCAGAGAAGGTCTTCCAACTCCAACATGCCATCGATGACAAGAAACAAGCTTTGAACAAGGCTGCAGCTGTCAACGAAATTGCTCCAAAACTCCAACTCGTTTCTCAACAACTCCAATCTGTACCACAAGAAGTACCAGCGTCACTTGACGAACAGAAACAACTTTTGGAGGATGTTGAAAACCAAAAGCACAACTTGGAGAACTTGCTTGCCAATCTTCCCGAAAACGACCCAGCTGCTGATGAATTGAGACAGAAGAGCCAATGGGATTTGTCACGACTCAAGGATCTATTGAAACAACTTGGTTCTGCCGTCGGAGACAAGTTGGCTGCTCTTGCCGCTTTCAATGCAGCCCGCAAGAACGCCGAAGACGCCCTTCTCGATATCACCCGCGAAGATGGAACTGATGATAGCAAGTCGCCAGATGAGCTTATCGATGACCTCACCAAGAAGGAGGAAACTGTTGCCAAGCTTCGTGAAACTGTGGCCGGTGTCAAGCCAGACGAGCTCGATGAGAAGGAACGAGCCGAGTACAACGATCTGCTTGCAAGACTTGCGACCGCGGCTGACGTTCTCAAGGTAAGATCACTATTCTTTTCTTTCTGATTCTGATTCTGATTCTAACGACTTTAGACTGACTTTTGAGTTCTCAAAAAATACCCATCATTTTAACAATTTCTAACCTATTTTTTTGCAGAACAAACGTGCCGAACTCGAGCAAGCAATCAAGGCCAAGGCTGAGGAGAAATCTCTTCACGATGCTGTTGACCGTAGTGTGTCTCGTCTTGTGCCACTCGTTCGTGACGCTGAAGAACTTCGTCACAATGCTGAAGCCGTTCCTACCCAATACGCTCCAAAGGCTGAAGAACTGAAGAAGGAGGTCGAAGCTGCGAAGGCCATCATTGCCAATGCACCAGAATCTGATGCTCATGTGCAACAACTTCAACAAGCCGTTGCCACCGCAGAAACCCTCATTCCGGACCTCAAGGAGAGAGCCCGTCTCTGGGACGAATTCCTTGTTGCTCGCAGCGACATCGATGCTCTCATTGAAAGACTCCAACAACCACTGGATGCAGTCGTTGCCAAGCCAAAACGATCAGCTGAAGAAGCCGCTCAAGACGTTGAAAACCTGAGACAAAGCGCTCAACAGCTTCCTGATCTCGATAACAAGATTACCAACTTTCAACGTATTTCCGAACTTCTTGATCCACTTGAGAGTGCCTACGCTGATGTTCGATTCTTCGATGTGGACGCCGAGCAAACACGTCACCAATATGACGACGTTCTCAACGACGTTGCCGCCGAGCTCGAAGACGAAACACTCCTCAAGCAATCTGCCGATCAAGTTGCCAAGGAAATTGACGACATCAGCAAGATGATCGACTCGACTGATCCAGAAAGATCGATTTTGGATACGATTGCTAAGAGCGACGTTCCTGCTCTCAAGGCCCAAATCAACAGAATCAAGGACAGAATTGTGAACGCCGACGCTTCTCGCAAGCATGTCATCACTGATCCGAAGATTGCTGACGACTTGGATAACAAGTTGGGCAAACTCGAAGCTGAACTCGATGATGCTATCAAGACTTCGGATGAGCATGACAAGGAGCAACTGATTCTCTCACTGAAACTCAACATCTCTCAGTTCGAGCAGCTTCCATTGGAACAACTCAAGCCAGATGACTTGAAGACCGCCGAAAAGGAGATCACCAACTCATTGAAGCCAGAGGAAGCCGAACCACTGTTGGCTAAGATCCAAGAACTTCGAGATGCAAAGAAAGCCGATGATGAAGCTCGCTCTGCCGCTCACGACAATCTGGTATCTCTTGAGAAGGAAGCTGAGGACGTCACCGCCAAGGAATCAGCCAAAAAGAAGAAGAAGGACAAGAAGAAGTCTCCACAAGAGATGATTGACGAGCTCAGTGCTAAGGTGCATGAAGCAAAGGCACTCATTCCAAAGATCGAAGAAGCTGCCAAGAACGAGCATCTGCCAGCCGATGACAAACCAAAGGCCGAACAACTTGTCTCGAATCTCGAAGCATTCATCAAGGATGTTGAAACACAAGTTTCCGAGAAACAAGACGAACTCGACAAGTTGAACAACGCTAACGATGCTATCAGAAGACTTGGAGACGCTCTCGACGATGCCGAAAAGACTGTTGTTCCGAGCAGAGTGACCGCACTCAACGAGTTCAAGGATCGCATCGCTCCACACCTTGCCACCTTGGTTGAAGCTGTCAAAGAAGTTCCAGTCAGTGTTGAACCTTCAGCCGCTGATTTGCGTGATCGTGCCGCCAAATTCGTCTCTGATCTCGAGAAGAACATCCAGAAGACTGGTGACGATGAAAAGCGTGCCGACGAACTGAAGACCGATGTCGGAAATGCCGTCAACAATGTGGATGATGTTGTTTCGAAATATCAGAACCACCAAGCTCAGCCACTCGACGTTGCTAAGGAAGATGCGAAGAAGCTCAAGACTGCTGTCGAGCAGCTCACCAAATTGGCCGACTCTGGCGACAAGATCGATCCACAAGTCGCCAAGGACATCAAGGATTCCAAGGCCAAGGCTAAGGAATTGCTTCAGGCTCTCGAAAAAGCCATTCCACAAGAGGATGTTATTCGTCGTGAACAAGCCGAGATCAATGACCGTCTCAACAATCTCGAGAAGGAGTTGGCGAAGGTGGATGAGTTCAAACCAGAGGATGCACTTCCGATTGTCGATCAACTCGCCACCGATACTACCACCTTGAAGGCTGTCACCGATTCAAACAACGAGAAGGCTATCGCTCCAAGCTCGCTCATTTCGCATGACGACTTGGTTGTCGGTCTTCCAGAGAAGGTCTTCCAACTCCAACATGCCATCGATGACAAGAAACAAGCTTTGAACAAGGCTGCAGCTGTCAACGAAATTGCTCCAAAACTCCAACTCGTTTCTCAACAACTCCAATCTGTACCACAAGAAGTACCAGCGTCACTTGACGAACAGAAACAACTTTTGGAGGATGTTGAAAACCAAAAGCACAACTTGGAGAACTTGCTTGCCAATCTTCCCGAAAACGACCCAGCTGCTGATGAATTGAGACAGAAGAGCCAATGGGATTTGTCACGACTCAAGGATCTATTGAAACAACTTGGTTCTGCCGTCGGAGACAAGTTGGCTGCTCTTGCCGCTTTCAATGCAGCCCGCAAGAACGCCGAAGACGCCCTTCTCGATATCACCCGCGAAGATGGAACTGATGATAGCAAGTCGCCAGATGAGCTTATCGATGACCTCACCAAGAAGGAGGAAACTGTTGCCAAGCTTCGTGAAACTGTGGCCGGTGTCAAGCCAGACGAGCTCGATGAGAAGGAACGAGCCGAGTACAACGATCTGCTTGCAAGACTTGCGACCGCGGCTGACGTTCTCAAGGTAAGATCACTATTCTTTTCTTTCTGATTCTGATTCTGATTCTAACGACTTTAGACTGACTTTTGAGTTCTCAAAAAATACCCATCATTTTAACAATTTCTAACCTATTTTTTTGCAGAACAAACGTGCCGAACTCGAGCAAGCAATCAAGGCCAAGGCTGAGGAGAAATCTCTTCACGATGCTGTTGACCGTAGTGTGTCTCGTCTTGTGCCACTCGTTCGTGACGCTGAAGAACTTCGTCACAATGCTGAAGCCGTTCCTACCCAATACGCTCCAAAGGCTGAAGAACTGAAGAAGGAGGTCGAAGCTGCGAAGGCCATCATTGCCAATGCACCAGAATCTGATGCTCATGTGCAACAACTTCAACAAGCCGTTGCCACCGCAGAAACCCTCATTCCGGACCTCGAGGAGAGAGCCCGTCTCTGGGACGAATTCCTTGTTGCTCGCAGCGACATCGATGCTCTCATTGAAAGACTCCAACAACCACTGGATGCAGTCGTTGCCAAGCCAAAACGATCAGCTGAAGAAGCCGCTCAAGACGTTGAAAACCTGAGACAAAGCGCTCAACAGCTTCCTGATCTCGATAACAAGATTACCAACTTGCAACGTATTTCCGAACTTCTTGATCCACTTGAGAGTGCCTACGCTGATGTTCGATTCTTCGATGTGGACGCCGAGCAAACACGTCACCAATATGACGACGTTCTCAACGACGTTGCCGCCGAGCTCGAAGACGAAACACTCCTCAAGCAATCTGCCGATCAAGTTGCCAAGGAAATTGACGACATCAGCAAGATGATCGACTCGACTGATCCAGAAAGATCGATTTTGGATACGATTGCTAAGAGCGACGTTCCTGCTCTCAAGGCCCAAATCAACAGAATCAAGGACAGAATTGTGAACGCCGACGCTTCTCGCAAGCATGTCATCACTGATCCGAAGATTGCTGACGACTTGGATAACAAGTTGGGCAAACTCGAAGCTGAACTCGATGATGCTATCAAGACTTCGGATGAGCATGACAAGGAGCAACTGATTCTCTCACTGAAACTCAACATCTCTCAGTTCGAGCAGCTTCCATTGGAACAACTCAAGCCAGATGACTTGAAGACCGCCGAAAAGGAGATCACCAACTCATTGAAGCCAGAGGAAGCCGAACCACTGTTGGCTAAGATCCAAGAACTTCGAGATGCAAAGAAAGCCGATGATGAAGCTCGCTCTGCCGCTCACGACAATCTGGTATCTCTTGAGAAAGAAGCTGAGGACGTCACCGCCAAGGAATCAGCCAAAAAGAAGAAGAAGGACAAGAAGAAGTCTCCACAAGAGATGATTGACGAGCTCAGTGCTAAGGTGCATGAAGCAAAGGCACTCATTCCAAAGATCGAAGAAGCTGCCAAGAACGAGCATCTGCCAGCCGATGACAAACCAAAGGCCGAACAACTTGTCTCGAATCTCGAAGCATTCATCAAGGATGTTGAAACACAAGTTTCCGAGAAACAAGACGAACTCGACAAGTTGAACAACGCTAACGATGCTATCAGAAGACTTGGAGACGCTCTCGACGATGCCGAAAAGACTGTTGTTCCGAGCAATGTGACCGCACTCAACGAGTTCAAGGATCGCATCGCTCCACACCTTGCCACCTTGGTTGAAGCTGTCAAAGAAGTTCCAGTCAGTGTTGAACCTTCAGCCGCTGATTTGCGTGATCGTGCCGCCAAATTCGTCTCTGATCTCGAGAAGAACATCCAGAAGACTGGTGACGATGAAAAGCGTGCCGACGAACTGAAGACCGATGTCGGAAATGCCGTCAACAATGTGGATGATGTTGTTTCGAAATATCAGAACCACCAAGCTCAGCCACTCGACGTTGCTAAAGAAGATGCGAAGAAGCTCAAGACTGCTGTCGAGCAGCTCACCAAATTGGCCGACTCTGGCGACAAGATCGATCCACAAGTCGCCAAGGACATCAAGGATTCCAAGGCCAAGGCTAAGGAATTGCTTCAGGCTCTCGAAAAAGCCATTCCACAAGAGGATGTTATTCGTCGTGAACAAGCCGAGATCAATGACCATCTCAACAATCTCGAGAAGGAGTTGGCGAAGGTGGATGAGTTCAAACCAGAGGATGCACTTCCGATTGTCGATCAACTCGCCACCGATACTACCACCTTGAAGGCTGTCACCGATTCAAACAACGAGAAGGCTATCGCTCCAAGCTCGCTCATTTCGCATGACGACTTGGTTGTCGGTCTTCCAGAGAAGGTCTTCCAACTCCAACATGCCATCGATGACAAGAAACAAGCTTTGAACAAGGCTGCAGCTGTCAACGAAATTGCTCCAAAACTCCAACTCGTTTCTCAACAACTCCAATCTGTACCACAAGAAGTACCAGCGTCACTTGACGAACAGAAACAACTTTTGGAGGATGTTGAAAACCAAAAGCACAACTTGGAGAACTTGCTTGCCAATCTTCCCGAAAACGACCCAGCTGCTGATGAATTGAGACAGAAGAGCCAATGGGATTTGTCACGACTCAAGGATCTATTGAAACAACTTGGTTCTGCCGTCGGAGACAAGTTGGCTGCTCTTGCCGCTTTCAATGCAGCCCGCAAGAACGCCGAAGACGCCCTTCTCGATATCACCCGCGAAGATGGAACTGATGATAGCAAGTCGCCAGATGAGCTTATCGATGACCTCACCAAGAAGGAGGAAACTGTTGCCAAGCTTCGTGAAACTGTGGCCGGTGTCAAGCCAGACGAGCTCGATGAGAAGGAACGAGCCGAGTACAACGATCTGCTTGCAAGACTTGCGACCGCGGCTGACGTTCTCAAGGTAAGATCACTATTCTTTTCTTTCTGATTCTGATTCTGATTCTAACGACTTTAGACTGACTTTTGAGTTCTCAAAAAATACCCATCATTTTAACAATTTCTAACCTATTTTTTTGCAGAACAAACGTGCCGAACTCGAGCAAGCAATCAAGGCCAAGGCTGAGGAGAAATCTCTTCACGATGCTGTTGACCGTAGTGTGTCTCGTCTTGTGCCACTCGTTCGTGACGCTGAAGAACTTCGTCACAATGCTGAAGCCGTTCCTACCCAATACGCTCCAAAGGCTGAAGAACTGAAGAAGGAGGTCGAAGCTGCGAAGGCCATCATTGCCAATGCACCAGAATCTGATGCTCATGTGCAACAACTTCAACAAGCCGTTGCCACCGCAGAAACCCTCATTCCGGACCTCAAGGAGAGAGCCCGTCTCTGGGACGAATTCCTTGTTGCTCGCAGCGACATCGATGCTCTCATTGAAAGACTCCAACAACCACTGGATGCAGTCGTTGCCAAGCCAAAACGATCAGCTGAAGAAGCCGCTCAAGACGTTGAAAACCTGAGACAAAGCGCTCAACAGCTTCCTGATCTCGATAACAAGATTACCAACTTGCAACGTATTTCCGAACTTCTTGATCCACTTGAGAGTGCCTACGCTGATGTTCGATTCTTCGATGTGGACGCCGAGCAAACACGTCACCAATATGACGACGTTCTCAACGACGTTGCCGCCGAGCTCGAAGACGAAACACTCCTCAAGCAATCTGCCGATCAAGTTGCCAAGGAAATTGACGACATCAGCAAGATGATCGACTCGACTGATCCAGAAAGATCGATTTTGGATACGATTGCTAAGAGCGACGTTCCTGCTCTCAAGGCCCAAATCAACAGAATCAAGGACAGAATTGTGAACGCCGACGCTTCTCGCAAGCATGTCATCACTGATCCGAAGATTGCTGACGACTTGGATAACAAGTTGGGCAAACTCGAAGCTGAACTCGATGATGCTATCAAGACTTCGGATGAGCATGACAAGGAGCAACTGATTCTCTCACTGAAACTCAACATCTCTCAGTTCGAGCAGCTTCCATTGGAACAACTCAAGCCAGATGACTTGAAGACCGCCGAAAAGGAGATCACCAACTCATTGAAGCCAGAGGAAGCCGAACCACTGTTGGCTAAGATCCAAGAACTTCGAGATGCAAAGAAAGCCGATGATGAAGCTCGCTCTGCCGCTCACGACAATCTGGTATCTCTTGAGAAAGAAGCTGAGGACGTCACCGCCAAGGAATCAGCCAAAAAGAAGAAGAAGGACAAGAAGAAGTCTCCACAAGAGATGATTGACGAGCTCAGTGCTAAGGTGCATGAAGCAAAGGCACTCATTCCAAAGATCGAAGAAGCTGCCAAGAACGAGCATCTGCCAGCCGATGACAAACCAAAGGCCGAACAACTTGTCTCGAATCTCGAAGCATTCATCAAGGATGTTGAAACACAAGTTTCCGAGAAACAAGACGAACTCGACAAGTTGAACCACGCTAACGATGCTATCAGAAGACTTGGAGACGCTCTCGACGATGCCGAAAAGACTGTTGTTCCGAGCAATGTGACCGCACTCAACGAGTTCAAGGATCGCATCGCTCCACACCTTGCCACCTTGGTTGAAGCTGTCAAAGAAGTTCCAGTCAGTGTTGAACCTTCAGCCGCTGATTTGCGTGATCGTGCCGCCAAATTCGTCTCTGATCTCGAGAAGAACATCCAGAAGACTGGTGACGATGAAAAGCGTGCCGACGAACTGAAGACCGATGTCGGAAATGCCGTCAACAATGTGGATGATGTTGTTTCGAAATATCAGAACCACCAAGCTCAGCCACTCGACGTTGCTAAGGAAGATGCGAAGAAGCTCAAGACTGCTGTCGAGCAGCTCACCAAATTGGCCGACTCTGGCGACAAGATCGATCCACAAGTCGCCAAGGACATCAAGGATTCCAAGGCCAAGGCTAAGGAATTGCTTCAGGCTCTCGAAAAAGCCATTCCACAAGAGGATGTTATTCGTCGTGAACAAGCCGAGATCAATGACCATCTCAACAATCTCGAGAAGGAGTTGGCGAAGGTGGATGAGTTCAAACCAGAGGATGCACTTCCGATTGTCGATCAACTCGCCACCGATACTACCACCTTGAAGGCTGTCACCGATTCAAACAACGAGAAGGCTATCGCTCCAAGCTCGCTCATTTCGCATGACGACTTGGTTGTCGGTCTTCCAGAGAAGGTCTTCCAACTCCAACATGCCATCGATGACAAGAAACAAGCTTTGAACAAGGCTGCAGCTGTCAACGAAATTGCTCCAAAACTCCAACTCGTTTCTCAACAACTCCAATCTGTACCACAAGAAGTACCAGCGTCACTTGACGAACAGAAACAACTTTTGGAGGATGTTGAAAACCAAAAGCACAACTTGGAGAACTTGCTTGCCAATCTTCCCGAAAACGACCCAGCTGCTGATGAATTGAGACAGAAGAGCCAATGGGATTTGTCACGACTCAAGGATCTATTGAAACAACTTGGTTCTGCCGTCGGAGACAAGTTGGCTGCTCTTGCCGCTTTCAATGCAGCCCGCAAGAACGCCGAAGACGCCCTTCTCGATATCACCCGCGAAGATGGAACTGATGATAGCAAGTCGCCAGATGAGCTTATCGATGACCTCACCAAGAAGGAGGAAACTGTTGCCAAGCTTCGTGAAACTGTGGCCGGTGTCAAGCCAGACGAGCTCGATGAGAAGGAACGAGCCGAGTACAACGATCTGCTTGCAAGACTTGCGACCGCGGCTGACGTTCTCAAGGTAAGATCACTATTCTTTTCTTTCTGATTCTGATTCTGATTCTAACGACTTTAGACTGACTTTTGAGTTCTCAAAAAATACCCATCATTTTAACAATTTCTAACCTATTTTTTTGCAGAACAAACGTGCCGAACTCGAGCAAGCAATCAAGGCCAAGGCTGAGGAGAAATCTCTTCACGATGCTGTTGACCGTAGTGTGTCTCGTCTTGTGCCACTCGTTCGTGACGCTGAAGAACTTCGTCACAATGCTGAAGCCGTTCCTACCCAATACGCTCCAAAGGCTGAAGAACTGAAGAAGGAGGTCGAAGCTGCGAAGGCCATCATTGCCAATGCACCAGAATCTGATGCTCATGTGCAACAACTTCAACAAGCCGTTGCCACCGCAGAAACCCTCATTCCGGACCTCGAGGAGAGAGCCCGTCTCTGGGACGAATTCCTTGTTGCTCGCAGCGACATCGATGCTCTCATTGAAAGACTCCAACAACCACTGGATGCAGTCGTTGCCAAGCCAAAACGATCAGCTGAAGAAGCCGCTCAAGACGTTGAAAACCTGAGACAAAGCGCTCAACAGCTTCCTGATCTCGATAACAAGATTACCAACTTGCAACGTATTTCCGAACTTCTTGATCCACTTGAGAGTGCCTACGCTGATGTTCGATTCTTCGATGTGGACGCCGAGCAAACACGTCACCAATATGACGACGTTCTCAACGACGTTGCCGCCGAGCTCGAAGACGAAACACTCCTCAAGCAATCTGCCGATCAAGTTGCCAAGGAAATTGACGACATCAGCAAGATGATCGACTCGACTGATCCAGAAAGATCGATTTTGGATACGATTGCTAAGAGCGACGTTCCTGCTCTCAAGGCCCAAATCAACAGAATCAAGGACAGAATTGTGAACGCCGACGCTTCTCGCAAGCATGTCATCACTGATCCGAAGATTGCTGACGACTTGGATAACAAGTTGGGCAAACTCGAAGCTGAACTCGATGATGCTATCAAGACTTCGGATGAGCATGACAAGGAGCAACTGATTCTCTCACTGAAACTCAACATCTCTCAGTTCGAGCAGCTTCCATTGGAACAACTCAAGCCAGATGACTTGAAGACCGCCGAAAAGGAGATCACCAACTCATTGAAGCCAGAGGAAGCCGAACCACTGTTGGCTAAGATCCAAGAACTTCGAGATGCAAAGAGAGCCGATGATGAAGCTCGCTCTGCCGTTCACGACAATCTGGTATCTCTTGAGAAAGAAGCTGAGGACGTCACCGCCAAGGAATCAGCCAAAAAGAAGAAGAAGGACAAGAAGAAGTCTCCACAAGAGATGATTGACGAGCTCAGTGCTAAGGTGCATGAAGCAAAGGCACTCATTCCAAAGATCGAAGAAGCTGCCAAGAACGAGCATCTGCCAGCCGATGACAAACCAAAGGCCGAACAACTTGTCTCGAATCTCGAAGCATTCATCAAGGATGTTGAAACACAAGTTTCCGAGAAACAAGACGAACTCGACAAGTTGAACAACGCTAACGATGCTATCAGAAGACTTGGAGACGCTCTCGACGATGCCGAAAAGACTGTTGTTCCGAGCAATGTGACCGCACTCAACGAGTTCAAGGATCGCATCGCTCCACACCTTGCCACCTTGGTTGAAGCTGTCAAAGAAGTTCCAGTCAGTGTTGAACCTTCAGCCGCTGATTTGCGTGATCGTGCCGCCAAATTCGTCTCTGATCTCGAGAAGAACATCCAGAAGACTGGTGACGATGAAAAGCGTGCCGACGAACTGAAGACCGATGTCGGAAATGCCGTCAACAATGTGGATGATGTTGTTTCGAAATATCAGAACCACCAAGCTCAGCCACTCGACGTTGCTAAGGAAGATGCGAAGAAGCTCAAGACTGCTGTCGAGCAGCTCACCAAATTGGCCGACTCTGGCGACAAGATCGATCCACAAGTCGCCAAGGACATCAAGGATTCCAAGGCCAAGGCTAAGGAATTGCTTCAGGCTCTCGAAAAAGCCATTCCACAAGAGGATGTTATTCGTCGTGAACAAGCCGAGATCAATGACCGTCTCAACAATCTCGAGAAGGAGTTGGCGAAGGTGGATGAGTTCAAACCAGAGGATGCACTTCCGATTGTCGATCAACTCGCCACCGATACTACCACCTTGAAGGCTGTCACCGATTCAAACAACGAGAAGGCTATCGCTCCAAGCTCGCTCATTTCGCATGACGACTTGGTTGTCGGTCTTCCAGAGAAGGTCTTCCAACTCCAACATGCCATCGATGACAAGAAACAAGCTTTGAACAAGGCTGCAGCTGTCAACGAAATTGCTCCAAAACTCCAACTCGTTTCTCAACAACTCCAATCTGTACCACAAGAAGTACCAGCGTCACTTGACGAACAGAAACAACTTTTGGAGGATGTTGAAAACCAAAAGCACAACTTGGAGAACTTGCTTGCCAATCTTCCCGAAAACGACCCAGCTGCTGATGAATTGAGACAGAAGAGCCAATGGGATTTGTCACGACTCAAGGATCTATTGAAACAACTTGGTTCTGCCGTCGGAGACAAGTTGGCTGCTCTTGCCGCTTTCAATGCAGCCCGCAAGAACGCCGAAGACGCCCTTCTCGATATCACCCGCGAAGATGGAACTGATGATAGCAAGTCGCCAGATGAGCTTATCGATGACCTCACCAAGAAGGAGGAAACTGTTGCCAAGCTTCGTGAAACTGTGGCCGGTGTCAAGCCAGACGAGCTCGATGAGAAGGAACGAGCCGAGTACAACGATCTGCTTGCAAGACTTGCGACCGCGGCTGACGTTCTCAAGGTAAGATCACTATTCTTTTCTTTCTGATTCTGATTCTGATTCTAACGACTTTAGACTGACTTTTGAGTTCTCAAAAAATACCCATCATTTTAACAATTTCTAACCTATTTTTTTGCAGAACAAACGTGCCGAACTCGAGCAAGCAATCAAGGCCAAGGCTGAGGAGAAATCTCTTCACGATGCTGTTGACCGTAGTGTGTCTCGTCTTGTGCCACTCGTTCGTGACGCTGAAGAACTTCGTCACAATGCTGAAGCCGTTCCTACCCAATACGCTCCAAAGGCTGAAGAACTGAAGAAGGAGGTCGAAGCTGCGAAGGCCATCATTGCCAATGCACCAGAATCTGATGCTCATGTGCAACAACTTCAACAAGCCGTTGCCACCGCAGAAACCCTCATTCCGGACCTCGAGGAGAGAGCCCGTCTCTGGGACGAATTCCTTGTTGCTCGCAGCGACATCGATGCTCTCATTGAAAGACTCCAACAACCACTGGATGCAGTCGTTGCCAAGCCAAAACGATCAGCTGAAGAAGCCGCTCAAGACGTTGAAAACCTGAGACAAAGCGCTCAACAGCTTCCTGATCTCGATAACAAGATTACCAACTTGCAACGTATTTCCGAACTTCTTGATCCACTTGAGAGTGCCTACGCTGATGTTCGATTCTTCGATGTGGACGCCGAGCAAACACGTCACCAATATGACGACGTTCTCAACGACGTTGCCGCCGAGCTCGAAGACGAAACACTCCTCAAGCAATCTGCCGATCAAGTTGCCAAGGAAATTGACGACATCAGCAAGATGATCGACTCGACTGATCCAGAAAGATCGATTTTGGATACGATTGCTAAGAGCGACGTTCCTGCTCTCAAGGCCCAAATCAACAGAATCAAGGACAGAATTGTGAACGCCGACGCTTCTCGCAAGCATGTCATCACTGATCCGAAGATTGCTGACGACTTGGATAACAAGTTGGGCAAACTCGAAGCTGAACTCGATGATGCTATCAAGACTTCGGATGAGCATGACAAGGAGCAACTGATTCTCTCACTGAAACTCAACATCTCTCAGTTCGAGCAGCTTCCATTGGAACAACTCAAGCCAGATGACTTGAAGACCGCCGAAAAGGAGATCACCAACTCATTGAAGCCAGAGGAAGCCGAACCACTGTTGGCTAAGATCCAAGAACTTCGAGATGCAAAGAAAGCCGATGATGAAGCTCGCTCTGCCGCTCACGACAATCTGGTATCTCTTGAGAAAGAAGCTGAGGACGTCACCGCCAAGGAATCAGCCAAAAAGAAGAAGAAGGACAAGAAGAAGTCTCCACAAGAGATGATTGACGAGCTCAGTGCTAAGGTGCATGAAGCAAAGGCACTCATTCCAAAGATCGAAGAAGCTGCCAAGAACGAGCATCTGCCAGCCGATGACAAACCAAAGGCCGAACAACTTGTCTCGAATCTCGAAGCATTCATCAAGGATGTTGAAACACAAGTTTCCGAGAAACAAGACGAACTCGACAAGTTGAACAACGCTAACGATGCTATCAGAAGACTTGGAGACGCTCTCGACGATGCCGAAAAGACTGTTGTTCCGAGCAATGTGACCGCACTCAACGAGTTCAAGGATCGCATCGCTCCACACCTTGCCACCTTGGTTGAAGCTGTCAAAGAAGTTCCAGTCAGTGTTGAACCTTCAGCCGCTGATTTGCGTGATCGTGCCGCCAAATTCGTCTCTGATCTCGAGAAGAACATCCAGAAGACTGGTGACGATGAAAAGCGTGCCGACGAACTGAAGACCGATGTCGGAAATGCCGTCAACAATGTGGATGATGTTGTTTCGAAATATCAGAACCACCAAGCTCAGCCACTCGACGTTGCTAAGGAAGATGCGAAGAAGCTCAAGACTGCTGTCGAGCAGCTCACCAAATTGGCCGACTCTGGCGACAAGATCGATCCACAAGTCGCCAAGGACATCAAGGATTCCAAGGCCAAGGCTAAGGAATTGCTTCAGGCTCTCGAAAAAGCCATTCCACAAGAGGATGTTATTCGTCGTGAACAAGCCGAGATCAATGACCGTCTCAACAATCTCGAGAAGGAGTTGGCGAAGGTGGATGAGTTCAAACCAGAGGATGCACTTCCGATTGTCGATCAACTCGCCACCGATACTACCACCTTGAAGGCTGTCACCGATTCAAACAACGAGAAGGCTATCGCTCCAAGCTCGCTCATTTCGCATGACGACTTGGTTGTCGGTCTTCCAGAGAAGGTCTTCCAACTCCAACATGCCATCGATGACAAGAAACAAGCTTTGAATAAGGCTGCAGCTGTCAACGAAATTGCTCCAAAACTCCAACTCGTTTCTCAACAACTCCAATCTGTACCACAAGAAGTACCAGCGTCACTTGACGAACAGAAACAACTTTTGGAGGATGTTGAAAACCAAAAGCACAACTTGGAGAACTTGCTTGCCAATCTTCCCGAAAACGACCCAGCTGCTGATGAATTGAGACAGAAGAGCCAATGGGATTTGTCACGACTCAAGGATCTATTGAAACAACTTGGTTCTGCCGTCGGAGACAAGTTGGCTGCTCTTGCCGCTTTCAATGCAGCCCGCAAGAACGCCGAAGACGCCCTTCTCGATATCACCCGCGAAGATGGAACTGATGATAGCAAGTCGCCAGATGAGCTTATCGATGACCTCACCAAGAAGGAGGAAACTGTTGCCAAGCTTCGTGAAACTGTGGCCGGTGTCAAGCCAGACGAGCTCGATGAGAAGGAACGAGCCGAGTACAACGATCTGCTTGCAAGACTTGCGACCGCGGCTGACGTTCTCAAGGTAAGATCACTATTCTTTTCTTTCTGATTCTGATTCTGATTCTAACGACTTTAGACTGACTTTTGAGTTCTCAAAAAATACCCATCATTTTAACAATTTCTAACCTATTTTTCTGCAGAACAAACGTGCCGAACTCGAGCAAGCAATCAAGGCCAAGGCTGAGGAGAAATCTCTTCACGATGCTGTTGACCGTAGTGTGTCTCGTCTTGTGCCACTCGTTCGTGACGCTGAAGAACTTCGTCACAATGCTGAAGCCGTTCCTACCCAATACGCTCCAAAGGCTGAAGAACTGAAGAAGGAGGTCGAAGCTGCGAAGGCCATCATTGCCAATGCACCAGAATCTGATGCTCATGTGCAACAACTTCAACAAGCCGTTGCCACCGCAGAAACCCTCATTCCGGACCTCGAGGAGAGAGCCCGTCTCTGGGACGAATTCCTTGTTGCTCGCAGCGACATCGATGCTCTCATTGAAAGACTCCAACAACCACTGGATGCAGTCGTTGCCAAGCCAAAACGATCAGCTGAAGAAGCCGCTCAAGACGTTGAAAACCTGAGACAAAGCGCTCAACAGCTTCCTGATCTCGATAACAAGATTACCAACTTGCAACGTATTTCCGAACTTCTTGATCCACTTGAGAGTGCCTACGCTGATGTTCGATTCTTCGATGTGGACGCCGAGCAAACACGTCACCAATATGACGACGTTCTCAACGACGTTGCCGCCGAGCTCGAAGACGAAACACTCCTCAAGCAATCTGCCGATCAAGTTGCCAAGGAAATTGACGACATCAGCAAGATGATCGACTCGACTGATCCAGAAAGATCGATTTTGGATACGATTGCTAAGAGCGACGTTCCTGCTCTCAAGGCCCAAATCAACAGAATCAAGGACAGAATTGTGAACGCCGACGCTTCTCGCAAGCATGTCATCACTGATCCGAAGATTGCTGACGACTTGGATAACAAGTTGGGCAAACTCGAAGCTGAACTCGATGATGCTATCAAGACTTCGGATGAGCATGACAAGGAGCAACTGATTCTCTCACTGAAACTCAACATCTCTCAGTTCGAGCAGCTTCCATTGGAACAACTCAAGCCAGATGACTTGAAGACCGCCGAAAAGGAGATCACCAACTCATTGAAGCCAGAGGAAGCCGAACCACTGTTGGCTAAGATCCAAGAACTTCGAGATGCAAAGAAAGCCGATGATGAAGCTCGCTCTGCCGCTCACGACAATCTGGTATCTCTTGAGAAAGAAGCTGAGGACGTCACCGCCAAGGAATCAGCCAAAAAGAAGAAGAAGGACAAGAAGAAGTCTCCACAAGAGATGATTGACGAGCTCAGTGCTAAGGTGCATGAAGCAAAGGCACTCATTCCAAAGATCGAAGAAGCTGCCAAGAACGAGCATCTGCCAGCCGATGACAAACCAAAGGCCGAACAACTTGTCTCGAATCTCGAAGCATTCATCAAGGATGTTGAAACACAAGTTTCCGAGAAACAAGACGAACTCGACAAGTTGAACAACGCTAACGATGCTATCAGAAGACTTGGAGACGCTCTCGACGATGCCGAAAAGACTGTTGTTCCGAGCAATGTGACCGCACTCAACGAGTTCAAGGATCGCATCGCTCCACACCTTGCCACCTTGGTTGAAGCTGTCAAAGAAGTTCCAGTCAGTGTTGAACCTTCAGCCGCTGATTTGCGTGATCGTGCCGCCAAATTCGTCTCTGATCTCGAGAAGAACATCCAGAAGACTGGTGACGATGAAAAGCGTGCCGACGAACTGAAGACCGATGTCGGAAATGCCGTCAACAATGTGGATGATGTTGTTTCGAAATATCAGAACCACCAAGCTCAGCCACTCGACGTTGCTAAGGAAGATGCGAAGAAGCTCAAGACTGCTGTCGAGCAGCTCACCAAATTGGCCGACTCTGGCGACAAGATCGATCCACAAGTCGCCAAGGACATCAAGGATTCCAAGGCCAAGGCTAAGGAATTGCTTCAGGCTCTCGAAAAAGCCATTCCACAAGAGGATGTTATTCGTCGTGAACAAGCCGAGATCAATGACCATCTCAACAATCTCGAGAAGGAGTTGGCGAAGGTGGATGAGTTCAAACCAGAGGATGCACTTCCGATTGTCGATCAACTCGCCACCGATACTACCACCTTGAAGGCTGTCACCGATTCAAACAACGAGAAGGCTATCGCTCCAAGCTCGCTCATTTCGCATGACGACTTGGTTGTCGGTCTTCCAGAGAAGGTCTTCCAACTCCAACATGCCATCGATGACAAGAAACAAGCTTTGAACAAGGCTGCAGCTGTCAACGAAATTGCTCCAAAACTCCAACTCGTTTCTCAACAACTCCAATCTGTACCACAAGAAGTACCAGCGTCACTTGACGAACAGAAACAACTTTTGGAGGATGTTGAAAACCAAAAGCACAACTTGGAGAACTTGCTTGCCAATCTTCCCGAAAACGACCCAGCTGCTGATGAATTGAGACAGAAGAGCCAATGGGATTTGTCACGACTCAAGGATCTATTGAAACAACTTGGTTCTGCCGTCGGAGACAAGTTGGCTGCTCTTGCCGCTTTCAATGCAGCCCGCAAGAACGCCGAAGACGCCCTTCTCGATATCACCCGCGAAGATGGAACTGATGATAGCAAGTCGCCAGATGAGCTTATCGATGACCTCACCAAGAAGGAGGAAACTGTTGCCAAGCTTCGTGAAACTGTGGCCGGTGTCAAGCCAGACGAGCTCGATGAGAAGGAACGAGCCGAGTACAACGATCTGCTTGCAAGACTTGCGACCGCGGCTGACGTTCTCAAGGTAAGATCACTATTCTTTTCTTTTTGATTCTGATTCTGATTCTAACGACTTTAGACTGACTTTTGAGTTCTCAAAAAATACCCATCATTTTAACAATTTCTAACCTATTTTTTTGCAGAACAAACGTGCCGAACTCGAGCAAGCAATCAAGGCCAAGGCTGAGGAGAAATCTCTTCACGATGCTGTTGACCGTAGTGTGTCTCGTCTTGTGCCACTCGTTCGTGACGCTGAAGAACTTCGTCACAATGCTGAAGCCGTTCCTACCCAATACGCTCCAAAGGCTGAAGAACTGAAGAAGGAGGTCGAAGCTGCGAAGGCCATCATTGCCAATGCACCAGAATCTGATGCTCATGTGCAACAGCTTCAACAAGCCGTTGCCACCGCAGAAACCCTCATTCCGGACCTCGAGGAGAGAGCTTCTATCTGGGACCGCTTCGTGAATTCAAAGGACGACTTGTATGATGATTTAGAAAAACTAGAAAACACAGTTAGCGATGTTTTGAACAGACCTCGTTTAACTGTGTCGAATGCCCAACAGCGCTTAAACAAATTGAAGGTTTGTTATTTGTGATACCTATCTTTATTCAAGCTTTTTTAAGGAACAATTCTACCTTCTCGACCGAATTAGAAATTCGAAGATTGACTTCGATGACTTAGGTGAAGGTCTCTTACCACTTACTGTAGTGGAAGATGAACTTCGTTTCATGCACGTGCATGTTGAAAGCATTGAACGACAATATGAGGTGAGAAAATTTCGCTCTGTTCATCTTATAGAAACTTCATACTTCAGGATACAATGGATAAATTGAATGCTGAGATCACCGCGGAAATAGAGCTTTTACGAACTCTCGACATCCTTTCAAATGAATTATCCCAATGCAAAGAAGACATTAACAATCCAACAACTGATGTTGATGAGCTTGTAAGATTGTTTAAAGAGTCAGACAGATTTATGTTAACGCGTTTTTCCAGAGCCGCGCAACCATGCTCAACGATGCTATCGCTCATCTCGAAAACCAAAAGGTTGTAGTTGCCAGAAGTGAGAAGGACCGCAAATTTGTTGAAAGCAGCACTTCGACAGATCTTGAACAACTTCTCAATGAAGCAAAACGTCTTTTGAAAGAGATTGAGCCACGACTACAACTCGCCCAACCTGACCATGACAATGAAGAAGAAGAAGAAGAAAAAGGAAGCGAAGAGAAGCCGTATGATGTTAGAGCAGCGGCCGAGGTGCTATCTGCACTTTACCCAGATGAGCATCCGAACAATGTTCTACGAAACATTGGTTTCGAAGAACTGCCGTCGGATTCAGAATCAAGAAGTGAATTTGACTCACTTGATAGTCGATCAGATGGTTTACTTTCCCCAATTCCTGATGATTCGACTCTTAATGAGGAACAACTCCGCCGACAAAGATCACGCTGGAGACGGGTACTCAGAACTGCCTTGCCACTCCAGGTATCAAATTCAACGTTTTAAAACTGATCGAAATTTTTTTCATTTTCAGGCACTGCTTGTTCTACTTATGGGAGCTGCTTGTTTGGTTCCACACTGCGACGACGAGTATTGTTGTCAACTTCTCAATAACTTCGCTAAAAGTTTCGACCCATCGCTAGAATTCGTAAACGGGCCACCACCATTTTAACTTTATCATTTGATTTTTATTTCATTCATGTTATTTTCAATTATATAATGCCCTGAAATGCACATCCATCCCCGTTGGTTTTGAATCACTTGCATAAATAGATTCCAATGTTTTTGACATGAGAACGACGTTGTTTTGTAAATAGTTTTAATTGTTTTTTCTTGTTTATAAGCTTTATATTTCTAAAATAAATAAAAAAATTTAAAATATCAAAGAGGATACAATACACACATAAAGAAAGAAAAGGTAGAGAATACAGACATTTGAAAACCAAATAAGGGTATAGATAGTTCGGTGTATACTGGTTATTCCACAATTCTCAAAATACTCCAAGACTACTGTATCCACCAAATATTTTGAGCAGCACTATACGAGAGAGATCCGTGCGAGAGGTTTAATAATATCCTTCTTCTTAAACGATATCCATATAAAATATGAATAGGATGCAATGAAAAAGTTCTAAGATCACAAACACCAACTCTGAAAATTCACAGTTTTGATAGTAAATAGACTTTTCGTACGGAAGACGAGATGGTAGTAGTTTGATCAGAGGTAAAAAAACGAAATGATAAGAAATATGAACCCCATTTCTCTTCAAATTCTCTTCAAATTTATACAATTTTCATTTGAAAATTCTTCTGAGAATAAGAAAATTATATTAAGTTCATTAAAGCGTATGTATCGGCTGTTTTAAACACTCACATTTCTCAATTACTTATAAAGATTTTTTCGTTATATTCAAAAACGATTTTATCCTTATAGCCTGCTTCTCGAGTTGTGTCTGGGAATCATTCATGTCAAGTACCCATTGAAGAAAAATAAAGCTGACATGCCTTCTGATGCATTTAGAAAGCAAAAATGAGAGGGGTAGACTTCTCACTCCTTTTATTTTCCTACTCTTTTGAATTTTGTGGTTGCACAGTTTACAAAAATTTATTTGAAACATTGTTGTCGAGGTAGGGACATTTTGTGAATGCTGTTTTTTTCAATAACTTTCAGGTATAATAAGATAGCGTTCCCATCTGGAAAACACAATAGTAGTCTCACAATTGAATTCAAATTCCGGCTAGATCAAATTGTAGATGTACATGAAAAAGATCAAGTGATTACATTGAAAGGAACACTGGCTCATGTAAGGTGTTATCATTTCGATCTGATCTAGTATATCATTTTCAGCACTGGCTTGATGCTCGACTTTCTTGGAACCCTGAAGAGTTTGGAAATATAACACTAATGCATTTCCCCGGTGAAATGTTGTGGCTTCCTGATATCATTCTCTACAACAAGTAAAACGTTTTGAGTTACAACAAAACTAAAATAAATAAATTTTCAGTGCACACGGCAGCCCGTGGGTTTCTGAAACAATTCAAGTTCATGTTTCTCATGAAGGTCGCGTAACTTGGCAGCCCCCAGTTGTCTATGATGCATTTTGCAATATTGATATCGAGTGGTATCCTTATGATCTTCAGATTTGTGAACTCAAATTTGGTTCTTGGACTTATGGTGGATCACAATTAAACTTAATACATGTTTTCTAGCACTTTCTGTTTCCAGCTTATAGTATACTTCCAGCTAAGTATTGACCAAGTAAATGAAAGTACTGATGCCACTGGGGACAACGTATGGAGAGTCGAGAGAGGTGTTGATTTGAGTAACTACCAGGTATTTTCCAATCGAAATGGTCGTGATTATGAATCTCACTTGTTTTCTACCGTACATTTTTCGTTTTTGTTTTAGGAATCTGTCGAATGGGATTTGTTGTCAGTTGAAGGAATACGTCACAAGAAATGGTATCCTTGTTGTGACTATCCGTAAGGATTTTGTACACTTGTTAGCCCTAGAATCAGACTGTTATAGATCTATTGATATAACATATTATTTGCACATACGCAGAAAGAAGTTATTCTATACTATAAATATGATGATTCCGTGTGTTTCTTTGGCATCTCTGACACTTTGGGTAAGCGTGTTTCAACCGACAGGAATTAAGAGTTTAATCCACAGGTTTTCTATCTTCCTTGTGAAAGTCACCAAAAAATACAGTTATGCATTTCTGTCCTCGTCGCTCTCACCATATATTTTTTAATGCTGATTGATATAATTCCCCCAACTAGTATTGTGACACCGCTCATTCTGAAATATCTCAGCTTTACAATGGTTATGGTGGCACTATCTGTCACTTTCACTGTTTTGGTAAGTTGACGTTCTGGAAACTGTAGAAACTAAAACGTAAATGTTGAGCTCATTTTCAGGTGCAAAACGTTCACTATCGTACACATTACCAACCAATGCCAGCTTTTGTCAAAAAGTGGTTTATTGAGAAACTAGGAAAACAATTGTTAATCAACAGGAAAACCGAAGAAGCGCAATTTCATAGAACAGCTCAACATGTAAAGGTGATTCCGTTTTGTCTCACAGCTAAGTAACCATGAACACTGCAGCAAGTCAATGCGTTGTCAGCTATGAATATTCTGGAAAAACAATTTCAAAAAACACTCTTTGAGTTGGAGGTAGACTTTCAATCATATTTCCGTATCAATCAGCATACTGCAGATTGCCGCGATGGCAAAGAAGAATACTCCCACACCTTCAAGCTCTGTAAAAGCTGTTAACGCAATATTTCTTGAGCTTCCAATGTTGAATAGATCTGTCTCAGTGAAAATTCGGAAGCCATCTGTTAAAGCCGTGAAGTGAGCGTAATTGCAATAGCCAACGACTCAAAGTGAGTGTTTTCAGAAATCGCGTTCGTCGTCTCCTCAGCATAGATACAACGGACGAAAACAGAGGGTGATATTCTGGTCATATTCTTACATATCTAAACATTTTCAGAAAAGAAGTAGAAGAAATCTCACCGGAGACAGTTAAAGACACTGATCCTGATCGAGAAAAGTTGAGAAAAGCTGAGAGGAATATACATTTTATTGCCAAAACACTAACAGACGAGAGAAAAGCCCAAGAAGTTTACAAGTTTTCAGTTACCTCTGTTTAATTTGTTTTCAGGCAGAGGCAGATTGGCAGTTCGTAAGTTTAGTGATCGACCGTGTTCTCCTCATAGTCTTCTCTATTACAATAGCTGTTGGAACAGTTTTGACAATATTCTCTGCACCAACAAT
The DNA here is from genome assembly GCA_963572265.1 of Caenorhabditis doughertyi. Taxonomy (NCBI): domain Eukaryota; kingdom Metazoa; phylum Nematoda; class Chromadorea; order Rhabditida; family Rhabditidae; genus Caenorhabditis; species Caenorhabditis doughertyi. The sequence continues at coordinate 11,103,959 of OY751553.1, read as the reverse complement.
ACTGGACAACCGGGAGCCGATTAGAATAAACTAAAAATTGTAACGAACGACAAGACAGTATACAATAAACTATTGTTATTGAAATCTGTGAAGTTAATTTTTTTACTGCATTTCTGATTCTTGAAAGTCTTGTTCGCTGAGAATTTCAAGGAGCTTTTTCTCCAACAGCGAAAAGGTCCTGCAACGATTACGAACCGTATTTCACCGCGAAACATTCAGTTTTTCATTCGCATCATTTTGTCGCGCAGATTGTTTTTTTAACGACTATTCAAGTTTCTTGGAACACTTACTGTGTGCCAACGAACCTTTTATCTGTAACCTTTTATCGACATGATTTTCGAACCAGAAAAATATATCCAAAACTTTCAGTTGGTAATGCCGCGTGGAAAGAAGGTCCAAGCGAAGCCGGAGCAGGTGACAATGGAGGAAGCTCCAGAAAATACTCCACTTGAAGGTGTGCGCTGTTAACATTTTTAGCTATAACTATTATCATTCAGAGCAACAAGTGAACACTGCTGATACAGCACAAGGTCGTGGTAAGCAAGTGTCATCGAGAGGAAAAGGACGTGGAAAACCCGCAACCGTTTCTGTTGAAGCAGAAAACAACCAAGTTGAGGACGATAGCATTGCAGATGCACCTGTATCCGCATCGGATCAAAAGAAGGAAGCTATTCAAAATGACATAGTTCCTGAACAGAAAAAAGGTCGTGGTCGCGGCAAAAAGGTGGCTCCCGGTGTGGACGACAATACTGCTGTGGTGGCTGTGGGCGTTGAAGCGGCAGAGTCAGCTTCTGCAACCAAAATAAGCAGAGGACGTCAAAAGAAGCAGGCCGTGAAAGCTACAAAAGGTTTGAACATTAATTATACGAGCATTCCTAGTTTACATATTTAAATGCAGATCAAGACGACGATAAGGATGACAATGCTGAGAAGGAGAGCGCTTCGAAGGCTGCTGTGCCGGCTTCAAAGCCCAGAAAGACTAAGAATGCTTCAGCGGATGCTGCTACTTCAGATGCAGCCAAGCAAGTCAGAGGTAGAGGAAAGAAAGTTGTTGAATCGGAGAGCGATTCTGCTAAGGAGGAAGAAGTTACGGTGGATAAAACGACTAAAGGGGGAAAAATCAAGAAGAACGTCACAGAAGGTACACTTGATGTTTAAGGTTTTTGCCTTATATTTCATTTCAGATCTCGCATATGTTCAGCAAGCTGTAGAGGAAAACGACGGAGAGGAGAATGACCTTACTTCTCCCGTTATCACTAAGAAGGGATCCAAGAAGGCTTCTCAGAAAAAGGGGTCATCCGAGCAGCAAAATGATGCAGACAATGCTTCAGTTGAAGAGCAAGCTATGACTCTGGAAACTAAAAAGAAGACTGGAAGAGGGCGTAAAGCTGCTACAACAACTTCCGAGGCCGATCCGGCTCCTGAAGCAGAAGATTTTCCGGTTCATCAAGCTCCTGCATCTAATATTGAAGTTCGTAAGGTTCGTGGAGCATCAAGACCAACCACTCCGGCGGTTCCGACAACTCCAACTTATAACGAAGTGACAACGACGCCGACAGCTACATCATCAGATGGCAAGAAAGGGCGTGGGCGCCCAAAAAAGAACGCAGCAGTGACTCCACAAAGAGAACCAAGTGTTGCTCCGAAAAAAGGAACTCGTGCCAAGAAAGTAGATTCTGCGAACGAAGAAGTCGACGCTGAACTGGTTTCAGATGAGCCAGTTGTCGCCAAAAAACGTGGTGCACGTGGCAAGAAGGCCGCTGTTGAAAATGCTCAATCGGATGTCGATGAGCAAGGTTGGTTCATTGAGTTCGGTATAAATAAGCGATATAAGTACCTAATTTCAGACTCATCGTTCGTTCGTAACGAGCGAAAACGCAAGGAAGAAATGGAATCTCAAATCGCCAAGAAGACGTCGAAGCAAAAATAAACACTTCTACAAACTTCATATATCTTCAACTCATCCATCAAGTCATAATCTGTCAAAAAGTTTTATCAACTGTAAAATCTCAGTAACACTGCTTACAATTATTTTCCAAATATTTTCGCAGTTTGTGAACTCATGGATTTTAAAGGACCAATAAATTATTTCCGTCCCTATTCTGACAAATTTGTATTAAAGTGACGCCAAAGTCAGGTAGCTTCTCAAACAGAATATTTGCTTAATGTCCAAGTTTCTGATGAAACGAACGCTCCGTGGTTGGAGGAAACAAGCAATGACCTAGAAAATCGAGAGAAGGCGGTCGCTCTGCCTTGTTATTTTTTTGCACCGAGATCACGTAGCGGCTGTTTCCTGTGCACAGAGTTGATTTATCGTTTAGCGAACTTGTTTACTCCGAGAATTCTATCTATTGATTGATTAGATATAAATTTCAAGAAGCGTTTCCATATGTGATGCTGAAAAGGAGAGTTTTCTACGAGTTCCGCCGTCACAACAGGAGCTCTCGTTGGAATGCTGATGCACATTTGCGGTAATTTGACAAACTATCTTCTTTTCAAGCTGTTTGTTCCTACAGAGCTCATGAACGATCTGCGAATGTTGAAGACGATGCAATTATGAGAGTGGATACTTGTCAACTTGCTGCGAACAATCCTATCGAAGATTTTTATTCTGCTGCAAAATGTGGGTTAAGAATAAATTTCAAAAAAAAAATCGACTAAAATTAATATTACTCAACCTTATACCAATATACCGTTAATTTTTCAGGTTTGTCCAGTCAAGCCTTCCTATTTGGGGTTTTCGATGGCCACGGAGGGCAGCAGTGTAGTCGGCATATTTCAACAAACCTCTATCCGTATATTTGCGCTTCAGTTCTGAAGAAACACGAGGTAAGGTTCTTCGTTTTGGAACTCACGTGTTTATCGTTGAGAAAAAATGTTTTCTTCTCAAATCGTTTGAAAATTGTGTGGTATCACTTTCCAGATTGCTGATTACCCTCCCGATCAACGGCTTGAATGGTTGTTCAGTAGCTCAGATGGCCATCTGCCCAATGCATTCAAATCACGAGAGACTCGTAGCATTTCTACTTATCACAAAGATTTCAAGAAAAATGCTAATGCATACACTGGCACTGTTCGCGAAGCTCTGAAGCTTGCCTTCGAAACGTGTGACAGAGATTTGGGGGAGAATGCTCTACCTAACGCCAAAGGAGTAATAGACAGGCATGCAGCGATGGTAGCTGCTTCAGGCTCGTGTTGTACATTAGCACACATTCGATCTCGTCATTTACACGTGGCTAATCTCGGAGATGCAGCTGCAGTTCTTGGTGTAGTCAATCCCAATGGCAGTGTGACAGCACGGCAGCTCTCTAGGGCACACTGCGTGGACAACGCAGACGAAGTTCATAGAATTCGAATCGCTCATCCTGCATCTGAATCTCAAACTGTTCTTCGAGGTGGTCGATTGTTAGGAGAATTGTTCCCTTTACGAGCGTTTGGTGATGTTAGATATAAATGGCCGCTCGATCTTCAAAAAGTAGTTCTTGAACCTCTAGGGCATCCTCCACCTCAACATCTCTTCACACCACCTTATCTTTCTACGTCGCCAGAAGTATTTTACCATAAGCTGACTCCAAACGATAGGTTTTTGGTGTTAGCAACAGATGGATTATGGGAATGGCTTGATCCCGATACGGTTGTTCGCTTAGTACATGATCACACGCTTGGTACAATCACTCAGCAACCATATGTTCCAAAATCGGGAACAACACTTCGTCAAGTTCGTGAACAGTTGAAAGAAAGAGCGAAAGGTGAACAGAGAACGAAAAAACCTATAGATGAGAATTGCGCCACGCACATCATTCGACATGCTTTGGGAGGAGTAAGTGGGGGAGCAACGAAGCAATACGAGCGATTGATTGACATTCTTCAGGTTTTTTTTTAATTTCTCGAAAACAAATCCGCTCACCAAAGTTTTAGGTACCGCCTGGACGAGCTCGTAATTATCGAGATGATATCACCGTTATTGTGATACACTTCAACGACACGTTTTCAGATGGTCATGAAGATGACGAAGAATGATTTATTTTCTACGGTAAATATATGCCATGTTTTCAGCCACCTAGATTTTACTGGTAATGATTCTCATTTAATTCTTTTCATCCTTTATCCCTTTGTAAGTCCCACAACTTCGCTGCGCCAAAAATCTCAGTCGCCCGGTCTTTTTTTAGGCATTTCTTTTGTATATAATAGCTGAATTTATTGTTATTGGTGCTTTATCGAAAAATCGAAACAGTAATAAATAAGTGACTTTGAAATCTTCGAATGTGATAAAGACTTTGAGACTGGAATTATGAGAAACTGATTGTGAGCGGAAAATTCAGAATGGAATGAAAAGCTGAGTTATCGCATATATCCCTGTGGGGGTGGGGCTCCCGGTGGTGGATATCCTTCGTAGCCGTGTGTGGGAGGACCTGGAGGGTACCCAGGCATACCTTGAAAAAAAAGAAAGAATAATTAGGTCAAATTTTTTACTTCACGAACCTTGGGGAGGATAAGGATAAGGCATTCTTTGTCCTCCTATTTGCGGTGCTGGTTGTCCAAATGGTGGATAACCTTGCGGAGGTGGTCCGTTCTGCTGCTGCTGCTGTTGTTGTGCGCGTATCTGTGCCTGATAAGCTTGGTGATTCATCATATCATGTGGACCGGCCATCGGTGGTGGAGCGAATCCATGCGGTGGTTGCATTGACCCGCTTGGCATACTAGGACTTGGAACTGCTTGTGGAGGCATCATCTGCCCTTGATGATGATGAAGTGATTGTGGCGCTTGAGACGGGTTACTTTGCTGTGAATGCTGTGTCGGCTGCCGGTTGTGATGCGGAGGAGTAAGTGCGCCAGGCTGTGGCTGAGAAGCTGATTGGCCATTCAGCTCCGTATGAGAAACACCGTCATCTTTGAGTTGACTTAGAAGGAATGGATCGGCCAGATTTGCCAGATGCATCAGGTTTCTATGTAAAAGTTGTTGATGTTTCAAAGCTTCATCAGCACGGCTCTGTAAAAATTGACACATGGTTTTTCTGCTGGCAGTTGAGGCGATAAGATTTAGTTACCTGGTTCTGATACTCTCGAATAATATCTATGAGTCTTGAGTTCTCATCAAGAAGCTTCTGAACTGTCGATTGTTGATCTGCTGCATTTGCCCGGAGTGTGGTTGCTAAGTGCACCGTTGACATCTTATTTTAAATAAAAATATGACCAAGAACGCAAAGAAAATAAATATTGAATAGATCACGACTATCAAGAATGAATTCAAAACTTGAACCTCGTTAAACTTCATTTACTTCAAAACGAAAAACTCTATTAAAAAGGTAGTGTTTATTCTACTTCGTTCCGATTCTGGTTCTTCTGTTCCATGAAAAGTTCTGCCCATAGTTCTTTGGCTTTATTTTGCGTTCATGGGGCTCTTCGACATCGAACTCCCAACGATTTTTCTCGCAGAAAGCAATTGCGTCCTCTTTTGTTGCAAATTTTAGATCCATGCCCACATTAGAAAGCGGGTCTGCACTGAAACACATGTTTTTTAAACAATTAATATTTAAACCAGTGCAAAGAGCTTACGTTCCAGACCATCCCATCAATGGATTTTCCCATCTTTGACGATTATCGAGTTCGATGGTCCACGACTTGGTATTGCCCCAGGCACTTTGCGGAGTTTCTCTTGCTGGACGGAAAATTCTCGCTGTACGCGCGTCCTGGTGTTCAAGAGGAACACCTCCAATATCCATTGTTTCATCGGAAGTAACTTTCACAGGGACCGGGAATTATGAAGATTAATTTAAGGGTAATTTATTTCTTCTTGCAATAGAAACTGAAGCTCAGTTATTTGGGAATTAATTGTTATACAGGAATGTCGATTTGGAAGAAAAAACACGCTTGAATAAATCCAAAAGAAAATGTTCTAGTGGAACCCACGTGTTGATCATGTTGTGTGATGGCGAATTCATGTCGGCCAAAAAACTTACTTTGATAGACGGTTTTTCGAGAATATCATCGAGCTCAATCTTTTTGGCGTCATGCGATCTAGTGACTGGAAGGTTATCCTTCCCAGAAGAAAGACAGCGGAATGTTGTGTTCCCGGCTGCCAAGAAACGAGAAGCTCCTGCGCGAAGCATCTGATGTTAGAGATATAATGAACACTTTGGAACGTATTTGAGAATTATATGAAAAAAAAAGGAAAAAGCGCTTGAATCTCCAGAGAGAACAACAACAATAGATTTTTTCCATTGGAAAAATGTCGCGCTTCCAACGACGCTCCGAAGTAACGATTGCCCGCTGTTTAGTGTCATGTGCAGTTTTGCGTGTTTTTTTTGAACGAACTTAAAGTTTTGCAAAAATTCGTTTCATTATCAACCCGAGACTTATCAAGAATAATGCACTTTCATTTTATTACGTATTCAAAAATAGAAAATTTCAGGATGTCAAGCTTGCCTGATGAAAATGATCGTGAAAAAATGTATGAAATAGGAGAGCAGGTAGTGTCTGATGAAGAAGGCGAAGAGGAAGAAGAAGAAGAGATGGACGACGGATCCGACACATGGGAAGTAAGAAAAACAATTTTATCAGCCATTTTTCATTGGTGTTTCAGGTGAAAGCAGTGACAGATATACGCTGTATTAAAGAAACAATCGAGTTTCTTGTTACCTGGGACAGCGATGGCTCTCAAACCTGGGAGCCTATTAAGAGTTTTCCGTCCGGATATGAGCACGAAATGCTACAAAACTTCAAGGCGAAAAACCTTAAATTGTGGGACACAGTTCACAAACAAGGTATTTCTGCTCATGTTAATTTTCCAATCAGCTTGAATTTCAGCCGCGAAAAGTAATAAACCAAAACGTGCGAAGTGGACATATGTAGCAGATGACGCAGATAGATATGAAAAGCCTGATGAGAGTGCAGCTGGAGAAGCGAAACGGTTGGCCGATCCTAACCGACTGGAGGACCCACAAGAAAAAGTAAGACAGGAGGTTCTATTTTGCAACAGGCGTCAAATAGTTTTTGCTATCGCAACAACTCAGTTTAAAAATCATGCAAAGCCATAAAAATTTCAGTAATATGAATTTCTTTTTTTCCAGTTCCTAAGAACTTATGGAATCGAAGGCCGTGTTTCGCGTAGTAAAGTTCGCGACATCAAACGCAATATAGATCTGAGCAGTGAGCCATCACCACAGAGTCGTCAACCGTCACCACCGAAACAGGAGCAGGCGAAGAAGGAGAAGAAACCGCGGGGAAGAAAGAAGAACGGACAAGATGGGGTGAGAAAGGGTAGATCGATGGGGTGTTGTTGGGTGGTCTTCTTAGTCCTTTTTGGCTGTGAGCTTATAGCATCATGTAGTGCACGCCACATTCGCTCTTATAAATATTTATTCTTAGGATATCAGGATATTCGATTTTTCGCACATTGGAAGTCTAATTTACAGTAAACCACTTACATGTACTACTTCCGAAGTGACTTCCGTCGTTTTAAACGGGAATTGGATCAAAAGTTAGCCTTTCCGAAGGGTATCAAAACCCACTAGTCAAATCTTGGCCAAATTCATTTTGGCCGGTATATCGACCTTTGAAGTTTTTCTCAAAATTACGAGTTTTTTGGTCGTAACTCGGTCAATTTTGAAGATTTTGGAAAAGTTGAAAGTGAGATTGTAGATAAAACTGAGGTACGATTTTTGGATTTTACAAAAATTTTGAAAATTTGTAATGACGTAACGAAATATTGAGTTTTGAAAAACTCAAAAAATAAATTCCTTGAGAATGTTTTTGAATAATCGTCTAAAGATTAAGCGTTCAAAATAAGGCACACAGTCAATTTTTAGACAAAACTGCAGATTTTTTTTCCGAGGAAATGGGATATTTGTATGAAAAATCCACTTTCAAAGCTAATTTATCTAGTTTTCCAGACTCTTATGGCCTCCATACAGACTAATTTTAACTATTTTTGTGATTATACCTAAGTTTGGTAAATCTTGAAAATTGACGAAAAAGTTATCGTAGTAGAAAAAAAATTACCAAACTAAGATATAATCACAGAAATAGTTGAATACAGTGTTAGGCCGTTACGATAAAAAAAACCTGGTCATTTTGAAGAAAACTTCAAAGGGAGATATACCGGCCAAAAATGATTTTGGCCAAGATTTGACTAGCGGGCTTTGATATCCTCCGGGTGGGCTAAGTTTTGATCCAAGTCCCGTCTAAAACGGTGGGAGTCCCTTCGGAAATAATACATGTTAGATCTTAACGGTTTTTCAAATTTCAAAGTATTTATGCTAATGCGATTCTGTGCATAATTCGAAATCCTAATCGCTTGTTGTTTTTTCTAGGCTTCAACCGAGAAACCTGCAGCAACTCCGAAAGCAAGTCGATCAAAACCTGTAAGGAAAAACCAACGCAAAAAAGAAGCGGTGGAAAAAAATAAAATTGTGGAAAAAGAAGAGAGCGGAAAAGGTGACGATCCAGAAGAAATGGTCGTGCCCAGAACAATCGTCAAACCGCAAGTCCAGAAGAAACGTGCTGCACAAAAATTGAATTCATCAGATTCTTCTTCAGAAGAATCAGAAGAAGAAGTAAGACGACCTGCTAAGGAAAAGAAATTAACCAAACACGTGGATACTACCGCTTTCGATAATAGCAGAACCATTCTAACAGGCAGAATAGAAGCTGGAGGGAATCATCGTTCTAAATCTCCTACGTTTGAAGCAAACAATTCAAAACCATATCAAGCAAGCACAACGAAAGTTGATAGCACAATTAATGACTCTGTGCGAAGCAACGATCTCCAAACAAGCAGCTTTCACCGTAAACGCATGAAAGGAAGAGATTCAGATCTCTCGATCAATACAGAACACCAAGGTCTGAAAGTCGAATATTCGAAAGTAGTCTGCAATGATCACGATAGAATCGAAAAGGTTTGTTTTTAAAAAAAAATAACTAAAGTTCATTATATTCTTTCTCAAAACTTCACGAAAGAAAACTGCAAAAAAGCAATGTATTCCGCAGTTCTAACAATGAGTGCCTTTGTAAGTATGTAAACATGTTTGTTAAGGCTCTGACTGAGTTTGGCATCAAGAGCGCTGCACAACCAAAAATGCCGAGAAGTACGGAGTTTGAAAGAAAGCGCTCAACACACGAAGACGTCGTTGCTTTAGATGTGGCCATCCAGAGTTTGGACTATCTCAAGGTTGAAGAACTATTGAAAAAGTTGGGCCCATCACAATCATATGATGCAATTCTTCGCCATTTTAGCCTTCATGAGGTAAATTTATACTCGGTCCTTATTTTATCCAGACTTGTCGCGAGCCGGGCCGGCCCTTCGGCGCTGGTTGGGGAGGATCAAAAATGCTTCACATTCCGAGAAAAAAAAAGTTTCTAGAAGAAAGATGATATATGTTTCTAGAAGAAAGTTTCTACCATTTTTCGAGAAAAACCCCAGGAAAGTTTTGAAATTGAGCTGAAAATGGGGAAAAACGTGCTCAAAAATTGAAAATGTTCAAACCCGGACCGGCAAAACTCTCCATCGGCCCGGATTTGGACAAGTCTGATTTTATCAGTCATTTTTCAATCCAACAAACCATTCAGATTCTGAGCACAACTTATCAGGCAGTTATAGACAAGATGGAAGGTTTAGAGGAAAGGCAACGGGCTACAGAGGATATTGTTCGGCTTGTTCTTGCATATATTCCTCCGGATTATCTGCGTGTACAGAACAGAGTCGATTTGAATACCCTTCTTCACTGTGCAATCAACGCTGGAAACGTAATGTTTGAAATCTATAATTCCGTAAATTTTCGTTTCTCAGATTAAAATCGTTGAATTTCTCATCAATATGGGTTCTCCATTGTATATCTGTAATACACACGCAATGACCGCAGTCGAATCATCTGTTGTGATGAAGCGAAGTGAAGTATTAGAAATCGTTATCAAAAATGGCGGAACATTTCATCAGCTTCTTGAAAAAAAGCCCATCGATGGATCATTTTAGTGAGTTCATTCGGCCTTTTAATGTAGTTTAAAAGAATTGCAGTTACCGTGTACAACAGTTCATGCAAAGTGAAAAGCTAGCAGAAAGTGACAGGTTGTCTTTTATAAAAACTGCTGAGAGAATGTCAAACTTGATGAATTCTGAGTGCTATTCAGTGCGTTCTTCTATAGCAGGAGGCCAAGTTTATGAGGTTGAGCGTGGACCACTGGTGTGCTTTCCAAGAGGAATTTCGCGGAAAGAGGGTTTCAAACAGACGATTCAGTTCAACGTGCCAGAACATTGGGTTGATTTGACATCAGCAAATTTCATGCTTGTAGTAATTCCAATGGCTTTTAATGAAAAGCAGGTAAGTCCTTCTAAAACAATTTTTTGGTTCCCTTCAAACGTTGAGAGAACATTCTCATACATTTAACACTTATTTCGAAAATAATTCTTTTGATCCAATTTTTTTATTCCAGAACCGTTTCGTCGGCTCTTCTCGTGTTCCTTTGATGAAAACGCCAATCCTTTGTGGAACAAAATGTGATCCTATGACGAAAAAAGACCGGACAATTTTCTATCACGCTAGCAAAGCAATTACGTCCCATTTTCGAAGACTCAGTAGAGTGGGCAGACGTCCACTTCCATGTTTGTCGAAGTTAGCCAATATGTGTGAAAACGATCGAAATAGAGCTATTATGGAAAACATCAATTATCCCTTCCATCCGAGAGTTTGCACGGTTTCGCTGGATGTCGATCCAAACGCAACATTGCCATTCATCACTTGTCAGCTGATCCGGTTCGAGTACACACGCAAGAATGTAAATGCAAATCAAAAGTCGATTTCTGCTTCCAACAGAGTAGAAGGAGCCCATCAGCGTTTGGAGTCGAATAATCATAGACTTGACTCGAGTCATCTGTACAACCGACCCAACCATACGACGTTAATCAATGGCCATAATTATAACAGCAAGTCAAGTACCCCTCGTTAATCTGAATCAATTGATAGTCGTACGTTTAAAAAAAAATGCAACTTCAGAAAAATCGTAAAATCTGTAATAGAAGGTGTTTCTACATTCAACCCCTCAGTATGATATCCTCTTATTAAAGGTGTCTTTCCATTAGAAGCTGTCATTTTATTGTTCGGCGTGCTTTTTAAAAAGTTAAGGAATGTTTGCTCCACAAAAGATAGGCTCCTAGCAGGAAGGATTGAGTTTTTATTGTGAAGTTGAAATACCACTGAAAGAACGATGAAACAGCTTTTATCTTGAAAAAAGCCGCTTTTTGTCAACAACATGCAAAGTTTCAATGCTGAAAAACTAGAAGAGGGCATCCTCTTATTGCATGTGCCCTGCTATTACAGATTTTACGGTACTTCCCTTCTGAATCCGTTTTCATTTCAAACTGTGTTCTCTTTCCCCGTTCCGAAAATTCGAGTTTTTTTGACACTGGTCAAGTAACCTTAAGCATGCTTCCGGGTTCCATCAAGTATTCCAACTTCTTCACTCCCATAAAGAATTTGAATTTCAAATGTTTGTATATGTATATAAGAAGGATGATATTTCATTTAAAGGTGGGGGGACAGGAAAGTTTTGGGGACGAGGCCCTACGTTTTGGGGAGAAGTGTTTTTTCGGGAGAAACGAAAAGGGGAGAATCGAAAACGGGATTTACGAAAAGGGGAGAAATCTGCGAACACAGCCATAGTAAAATGCACAAAAATACAGTAGTAGCTCAAAAATGACGTCAGCATTTTCAATTTTGCTGGGACTACTGTGTTTTTGTGCATTTTACTATGGCTGTGTTCGCAGATTTCTCCCCTTTTCGTAAATCCCGTTTTCGATTCTCCCCTTTTCGTTTCTCCCGAAAAAACACTTCTCCCCAAAACGTAGGGCCTCTTGGGGACTGAGTTTGGGGACTGAGTATGCATTTTGTCGTAAGATGTGGTGCATACACTATTTTTTCAATTTTGATTATTTTGAAGAAAAACAAAAACCATTACCATAGGAGGGGTCGAACTAAGCTACCGTACCGATTGAGGGTCGCCTGCGTTACCGGCTGAGCCACAGGGGCCAAAACGCGGTCGCCCTCAATTGACCCCTATGGAATTGCCTCTCGCGTTCATAAACTAGGTAGCGTGATAATTTTACTCCTGTGCTGTTTTTCATGTTCCGGACTTCGAATATGGGTTCACAATGGTCCTTTCTTTATGAAACAGAAATCACTACGATTTGAAAATATTCATGTCCCACCACCTTTAATATTATGAAACAGACAAGAATAATAGAGATCTTTGGAGAAGCGGTTATCCTAGAATACTTAAAAATACAACAGCACTCTTGGGGTTTTGAGCAAGTAAACAGATTTGAAGACGTCGAAGACTAATCGGCTTTTTCGTGATCATCGTCAGTCTCTGCAGCCTCTATTTCATCGCCTTCATCATCTAGAAGCTCGTCCTCATCACCATAAAATTCATCACGGTCAACAGTGAAATCAGCAGAGCAGATACTGCAATAACATTCGTTTTTAAGAGAACTGCCGGGATACTGTAGAGTATTCAAACCTATAACAAATGATACTGAGAAAAGCTATTGGAACTCCGAAAAGACATGAGGATAGTAATGGCTGAGTGGCGAACATTTGAGCGATATTCCAATATAACTCGAATACCATCCTTTTGATTCGAGTTAATAAATGCCGACCTGCAAAAGATACTAATAATACTATTCAAGACTGATTGATTAGAAGCGTTCAAAGAATGCACATCCTCATTAGCTGATCTCTCTAATCTTGTTTTCCATTGATTTCAGTCGATTCTGACTGACTAATTATTGACTTTTGAATTGTTATTTTTCTAACTCTTATTATTCTAACTCCACAAAAAGCAACAACTAATCTTCTCAATCTTTTTCATAAATAAATTCGCGCTATGACATATTATTGATTACAAATGCACTCTCATTCTCATGGGGACCCAATTTGGAAAACGTTCATGGTAGCTATTCAATTTTTTTCGGAATGTTTTAAAGGCAGTTTTCGCCCGCAGATTCAATTCTTCTCCACAAAGTTAAAATTTTTGAGCAAAAAAATTTGTTTGAGTGCGAAACCTGCCTGAAAAAAATCCCGATAAAAACTATCATGAAAGTTTTCTAACTTGGGTCCCACGATAGCACCAATATTCGAAAAGCTCCAAAAAAATTTTTAACAGTTCAAAAGTGAGTAAATAATTACCACCAAAAGCGATCACTGTTCCTTTATCGACACCATCAGCAGTTCGTTCCAGGAATGTTATAATAGAGTTAATGGTCATTTGACTTGGCTCATCTTCACTTAAATAGTACTCATAGCTGGTATAATTGAATATAAATATATGAGGTTCTGATACAGCTGTCATCTGAATTTGAGAGGCTAGATCTGAACCATCAAGCCAAGCGAATTGGAATCGATCCCACAGTGAAGGGTGTTTTCTCAACTCTTTAGATGCTTCCTCAGCAAGTTTATGAAATTCCCGAATCGGACTGCTTGTATTGAACTTTTGACTCTCACTAGAGACTATCAACACGACTAGTTTTCCGCTTGCACCTATTTCGGCAAGATTTGAGGATGTAGCCTGGAAGAAACCGGGCCATCTTTCTCGAGTGACCCACTCAGTCAAGGTATCCATATCCTCCTTGAATTCAATCTCCATATTGTCCTTAAAGACTACGACTCTCTGGCGGAAATTGGATTCATTGTCTGGCGGCGATACAGAATAAAATCTTGCAACGGAAAATTTTGCATTAGCTGCATTATTGAATGCATCGAATAAAGGACCAGAAGATGCTCCAAAGAGAACGAAAGATGGCTGAGAGCGAGCAGAGAGTTTTACCTAGAAGATGCCAGTAGAGGATTTTCGTAGACCTACCAAATCATTTCCTCACCTTCTCTAACTGGTTTTCCTTCATTGCCTCTATAATTGGAGCAGCACATCTCTTCGCAAAACTAACGAGGGCTTCTTTCTCTCTTCCTCCTCTATAGTCAATGACGTGTCCATTGCGGAAGCTTAAGTTACATCTTTCATTTGAAATAAAAATTATAAAAGTAATCTTACAATAAGATTGTAGGATAACCTTGAATAGTTAGCTTGTTGGCCACAGCTGGGAATCGTGTACAGTCAAGTTTTCCAACTCTGAAAGCAAGATTTTTCTGACAAGAACTACATTTGAAGCACTTTTGAGAGTCTTCACTGTATCCTCGGTTACTGTACTATTACGCACGAAGGCTTTGAGCATAATGTTAAACTCCGAGGTTATATATATACACACATTAAAAAAAAATATATATATATATATATGTAATTCAGAAACTATTACTAACCTTATTGGTAAATTGCTGTCAGATAAAGAATGTCCTACTTGGTCCCACACAGGATGTAGACGTTTACAATGGGCACACCATGGAGCATAAAACTGAAATAGAAGTATCTAGTGTAAGTATTGTGATTTTCTTCAAATCAGATATTAACCTCCACAAACCACATTCCCTCATCTTTCACGTCGAGAAACTTTTCACTCAAATCAAGAACTGCTGTAGGTGGGTTTATTGACTCAGATAGATGTAGTATTGCAACTATTTCAGCCAGAAGTATCAAAAACTTGGTCATTTGAAATCTACGGTTTGACATTTTTGACGTTTTTTTTTCGATCTTAATCAATATCTTTAGAACAGCTGGTGAGCAGCAAAGCTGGGGAAGCACAGGAGAGGGACACTGCCTGGCCACATAGAGCGCATTTGCATCGTACTTCGAAGATGTGAAGGCTGTCCGAAAAACACTTGTTTGGGATTCAATTTTCAGAAAAAGATAGTCTTTTGAAGCTTAATCTCAAACATAAGGCATGGAAAGGAACATTTAAATAAATTAAACTGTCTACAACTCGTATGGTATACCACATTGATCTGCTGATTACACGATTTCAGGAGGCTATGTATACTGGTTACATTATCTAGCTTAATTTCTGAAGTCTCAGCATCAGTCTAAGATTAATCTAATTAAGCAATTCATTTGTTCGCCCTTAAATCGCTCTGGCAAAAGTCATTGAATTTTCTATTGTATATAGATATAGGTTGAGTATAGTATAGGTAGGTAGTATAGGAAGAGTTCATAAATTTAGAATTATATTAACTTGGAACATCTTATTGCGTAAAATTCTGTATTGCGGATCTAAATTAATTATATCTTAAGTGTTCCAGGTTTTCTGTTTCCAAGCAGATTGCAGAATTACTGTGTACGCCACAACAGGATTTGACATTCATCTACTGTAGCTGTTTTCGAGAATAATTACAATTCTCTGTGAGTTTTCGAAAAAATATGTCTCATACTCTATGAACTGCGAGGATGGGAAGCCAAAGTATAACACAGAACTCAGATACTCAGTCACATTCGTGTCAGCGTTTTATTGAATCTGTTGTCAGGTTTGACCTTTACACAAAAGACCAATAATACTGTGAGAAAATGGGTGCCCATGTCCAATCATTCTGTCTCTTGCTCTATCATCAAATTTTTTTTTACTAGACGTTCGTATACCACAATCCCTACCATATGTTGTCTTCAACACTTTCCAATTGTTTTTCAGTCCGAGTGAACTTTATTTTATCAAATTGCTGATAGTGAGCTACGAGCTTACTTATCTCGCTGTATTTATACAAAAGATCTCTAATAAAAACCTCGTGGTATTCCAATTCGCTGCTAATCTTTGCTGTCGGAAAAAATTTGTCTCTACCATTTTCAACTTTGGATTTCTCCATTACTCTGATCGTGATTGCCATAGTTAAACGGTATACGGTAGACTTCGTTTTCTTTCAAGGATCATACTGCCAAAGTGTCGGGTCTTGTAGCGAGAAATTTATTGCGCTGCCTGGTTAGGAACGGAAAATGTTTTCACGCTGAGAACAGCTGTTAACAGTTGTTTCGCTGAAAACTAAATTGATAATTCTAGAAATGCGACGTCAACGAGCCGTTGAAAAAGAATGGATTCTTAACAATGGGATTGAAAATTTTATCGTGAAAGAAGTTTCTGAACTGAGTCTGAATCAAGCATGTTGGCTATCCGAGCTGCTGAAAAATGGATGTGAAAGTGCTTATATCGCTAGATATCGCGGCGATGTTCATGGCGGACTGCCACCCGAGAAAATCCGGAAAGCAATGGATGCATACTTTGAGGCGATCGACTTGAACAAAAAGGTTTCATCCGCGATATCAACAATTACTGCAAAAATTGCCGGAGTTCGCGAGAAACGAGATGTGACTGAAAGACTGAAGGAGTGCGCCGATATAGGAGAAGTTTCTGATATTTCAAAAGAGTTCGCAATCGGAACCAGGAAAACAAAAGCGAGTATCGCAAGGTGAGGACTCATTCACATTTAATTAACATGTAAATTTTGAAGGGAACTAGGTCTTGAACCTCACGCACAATCAATCCTTCAAGAAAAATTTGTTGATTTAAAAGATCTACTATCTAAAGACCTGAAAACAGTCTGTGCAGTAGAAGAGAATTTGAAAATTTGCCTCGCCGATTTAATCAACAGAGATCCTGAAACGAGAAAGATTGCAATGCAAATGTAAGTTTTCTTAATTCTGTTCTACTCCAATTTAACAAATGTTCAGTATGAGGTTCAAAATCCGTTGCCATCTTAAAGTCATAGCAAATCTCACCAGAGACGCAGCAAAGAACAAGGAACAGTTGGAAAGAAATAATAGCCTCAGAAACTATCGGAACCTTATCGGGCTTGAGAGAAATGCTGAAACAATACAAAATCATACTGTGTCAGCATTAATCAAAGGCGCGAACGATAATTTGATTTCGTGGAAAGTGGCCGGTAATTTTAACAATGTCAAGAGTCTGCACCCTTTTTTCGGGAAGAGAGTGAATGGCGCTATGAGGTCCTTGTTTGAAAAAGCTTTTTCTTATTCAATCACTACTTATTTCATCCCCATGATTGAAAGAGGTACTAAGTGAGTTTATAACTATTTTCCTTTTTCTATGTTTTTGCCTTTCAGGAAGTATTTAACTGAATGTGCACAAAACAGAGCAGTCGAAGTTTTCGGAAAGAATGTTGAGCAGCTATTCACTAGGGAAGGCATTCGCGGAAGATTTGTTATTGCTCTCGATCCAGGAAAACTAATCAAAACTGCGTTTATCGAACCATCGGGAAAAGTCAAAGCTATGGGACAGTTTTCAATCAGGGAATCGACTTTTGACAAGCAAGGAATCGAACTGATCAAAAGTTGGAGTTCGCAAACTATGGGTAAAAATATCGTATTTGCTGTTGGAAATGGAAGCAATACGTATAATACACAAAGTGCAGTAGCGAAAATGATCAATGCGAATGAGTTCCCAAAAGGAATTGATGTTAGCTTTTGGTAAGTGTCGGGTTCTCAGAAATAAAAATGGAGGATTTTTAGTGTTGTACCGGAAGATGGAGCCTCAAAATACAGTTGCACCTCAGCCGCCCAAGAAGAGTTTGGTGTCGAAGCGAAAATCCAGCAAATTTCCGCAGTCTCCATTGGAAGAAGATTGATTGATCCTATGTCGGAATATGTCAAAATTGAACCTCAACATCTCGGAAAAGGACAGTATCAGTCATCAGTGGATGAAAAACTTCTGAAAGCAAAGCTAGAAGCTGTGATTCGTGATATCGTTTCACAACTGGGCGTTGATCTTAATACAGCTAGTAGACGATTGCTTCAAAATATTTGCGGACTCAATCAGGCCACTGCCGCGGAAATCGTGGCATACAGAGAGAAAAATGGACGATTCAAATCAAGACAGGAGCTCAAAAAAGTTGAAGGAATTGGAGAAATAACGTTCCAGCAGTGCGCTGGTTTTTTAACTGTTTCGAATCTTGATGTTGATTCAGACGGACCACCTGCAAAACGTTTCAAGGAATCAGGGAATAGCTTTGCCTGGTCACCACTTGATGAAACTATTGTTCACCCAGATGACTACGAAGTAGCTACTTTGTGAGTGAATAAACAACTGAAGTGGAGATTATTTTCGAATATATATGTTTAGGCTCTTGAAGAAGTTGAAAATGGACATAAAGTATGTTGCTTCTGGTGCTCAAGTTCCATCTATCAACTTGACAGAGAAAGAACAACGAGTTTTCAATTTACTGAAGTCTAAACCAAAGATGAAGCCACCACCGTCAATGTTGGTCAGTACATCTTCACTCTGTGAGCGTCTAATTGATTTTTCCAGAAAGAAGTTCGTTTGTTCAAGGATTTGGCCCCAAACCAAAGGTTCACTGGGAGAGTCGCAAACAAGGTATTTTGAAAATAAACTGCAACAAATGTTTTTTAAACTCCATACAAGTTTCTTTTGTCTGATTTTCTTCATTCAGACGGATTTCGGAATTTTCATTGACATCGGTGTAGAAAAGGACGGTATGCTTCATATTAGTCATTTTCGGGATGCAAAACGATCCGATAAACCGAGACAGAATCTTGACGACGTGGAAACACCGAATGTTAACGATGAAATCGAAGTTGTCATTAACGGGATAAACGGCGACAGAATTGATCTGAGACTGGCATAGAATTTTTAGGAGTATGATGTGTACAAAATAAAAAATGTTTTATTTACTGCATTTTTTTGTCTACAACAATTTTGACTAATATTATCGCTGAATCGTAGGCAAAAATATATTTCTAATAAAAACGTTTTACTGGAATTATTCTTATATATATTAAAAGCCAGAGGAGTATGTCTGTTCATCTGTCCCAATGTTCGCAGCGTGGAAATTTGAATATTCCAAAGATGCCCGTGAACTTCCCTTTCAGACAGATGGTGTTTTGAAAGTGTAGTTTTATTTCCAAAAGCTGCGCCGTAGGCGCGCAGCCATGCTGGTATTACACTTATTCCAACACATCTTTTTTCCAGCTTCCAAATATATCTGAATTTTCCATTTGAAACAAATAAACCGTGAACAGTAATGTACATTCGAAAAAAAGCCGCATTGCTTCCGTGCCTACAGTAACCTACAGTATCTTCTGTCTGCGCTTTCGCGTCATAGTGAACTTTGAGAAAGGTGGAATTTATCGGCGGCAATTTATTGTTTTGGTTTTCTGCTCTTCAGGTGTTCTTGAGAATTCCTAGGGCAAGATAGAATTATTGATTATTTTGAGTCACTGAGGGTGAATATCTCTGCCAACGATCGGGCCAAACTATTCGCTTTTCTGTTTGCAGTGGCCAGTGAACTCCTAAATAGCCTTACGTTCCTTCTCTCGCCTCCCTCACTCACACTCTTTTTTATGTCTACTTTTGCAGGCCAGTTTTCCCACTCGTCAGCGTTTTCGCAATGAGCCGTGGCCTATTCTAGGCGAGCCATACGTTTTAAATCGTTTCCATGCTCTCAATATTTCTTTTTTGCGAAATCTATTTTTGAACTTTTTTCTTTTACAGGGTATGGATAGTGGTAACGAAAGTTCCACTGCAATACAACAAAACTTAAAAACTGCCGCTGAAGGAGATGTTAAAGAGTATATTTCGCAAGTCGTGACATCTTTATTCGGTTTAAGCCCACGCGATCAGACAACACTCGATGTAGAACTTACCGCAGCCGTCACATATCTTACGGATTTCATTAATGAAGCCGACAAGAATGTTCTCGTTGTGGATCGTGTTGTTGCTCGGGAACAAGGAGATCAGCCTCCCGGAACTGAAAGTGGCGGAGAAGAATCAGCACCAGCTACTTTCCAAGTACATGATGGACTCTTTGTCGCAGATCGAGGACAAGCTATGGTTTTTGTGAAACAAAGCAATGTCATTGAAGCAGATAAGAAAATTGCTGCGCAAGTTTCTGCTTTCCCTCTGAATGGAGGGAGTGCATGGGAACAGCTTCATTTCGTTATGAGCCGTGTACTCAATCCTTACTGCAAATCGTTCATCAGTCAAAGTGGTAGAGGAGAACGTGATGGTGACAAGCTAGCTCCTACTGTGCAAAAGTGTTTTACCGAAGCGGAGGCAGCTCTTCTACATCTGCAGCAAAATATTGACATTCCGGAGATCAATCTTGTCATCAACCAGAATATTTTAGATGCTATTGAGAAAGCTGGAAAAGAAAATCGTCGTGCAAGGGTAAGAAATGTGTACGTTCAGTTATAACTAGTCGGTCATCGGCGCTGGCTTCACAAAACTTTTTTAGAAATGAAAAAAAAACTGCGAGAAGTTTTACGGGGTTTATTATATTCACGTGTCCCTCTTCCCAATGGAAATTTTGAAATAGGCTTGAAAACGTGGTTTTTCGGGCCTGTTGACCTCATTTCTATCAGTTTCAAAATTTAAAATATACGGACATCATCGCGTCGCAATTCTGGATTAATCTGTCCAGGTCCGATTAAAGGGGGACACTACTATTCCAAAAAGTGTCGATATTTCGATATGGATCGATGTAAAATTTTGTGCTGAAAAACATTCTCCCTTGGAGGGTGTTCCGGAAATGTCTCTGAAGGCAGATATCGGCTCTCAAAGTGAGCAGAAAAAGCTCCTCGTCGTGCTCTTTTTCCCTTGATAAAACTTGATAAAATAAATTTACGTATTTATTCCAATAATTCTATATTTCACGAGCACTTTGAGACTTTTATCAAGGGAAAAAGAGCACGACGAGGAGCGTTTTCTGCTCACTTTGAGAGCCGATATCTGCCTTCAGAGACATTTCCGGACCACCCTCCAAGAGAGAATGTTTTTCAGCTCAAAATTTTACATCGATCCATATCGAAAGATCGACACTTTTTGGAATAGTAGTGTCCCCCTTTAAAATCGGTTCAGTAGGGATCTCGCTAGGGCCGGTGACAGACACACAAACACACACACACAGAATCTGTACAGTAGTAATAGTAAAGATAAAGATGTTTTGACTATTTTCAGATTGAAGATCTCGGAGACGTTGTCGAAGATACGAATTTTCTCAATGCTCTTCAAGCAGGCTGTAATCGATGGGTCAAAGAAATTCGCAAAGTGACTCAGCTTGAACGTGATCCGAGCAGCGGAACTTCTCTTCAAGAAATGACTTTCTGGCTTAATCTAGAGCGTGCTCTACTCAAGATAGCACAAAAGCGTGACGGTGAAGAAGTCACCTTGACTCTCGAAGCTTTGAAGTGCGGAAAACGTTTTCATGCAACAGTTGGATTCGACAGTGATACTGGATTAAAACAGAAGCTATCAATTGTTCAAGACTACAATACTTTGATGAAAGATTTCCCATTGAGTGAACTTGTATCTGCTACTGATGTTCCAAAGTTGATGCACGCTGTCACTGGAATTTTCCTTCATCTCCGTAAACTACGTTCAACTAAATATCCTCTTCAACGCGCACTCCGTCTCGTGGAGGCTATCTCTAGAGACTTGAATTTTCAACTTCTCAAAGTTTTATCGTCCTACAGTTTGATGCACGCTCCAATTGCAGAGTTTAACGATATATTGTCACAGTGCCAGGCTTTATTCAGTAAATGGGACGACGAGTACGACAAGTTCATCGCTTTGCTTCGTGACATCAACAAAAAGAAACGAGATGATCCATCAAAGCTTTCCTGGAAAGTCACTGCAGTTCACAAGAGACTCGAGACTCGTTTGACCCAAATCTTGCAATTCAGAAAGTAAGTTTATTATATAGATGGTTTTGAAGAATCTTTTTACAGACAACACGAACAGTTTCGCACAGTTATCGAGCGTGTTCTTCGCCCAGTAGGAAATGCTATTTCTCGGGTGAAGGAAGAGTTCATGGTCGAGTCTGGAGAAGGAGAGAAGTCACCAGATGAACAGGTCGATATTGCATACGAATTTTTGAAAAACGTAGATTTTCTCGACGTTGATAGTCCTGCTTGGGAGAACGCTTACAAACGTTATGAAGATCAGATTGGCGTAGTGGAGACCGCGATCACCACTAGATTGAAGGGGCAGCTCGAGTCTTCAAGGAACTCCAATGAGATGTTTTCCATTTTTAGTCGTTACAATGCACTTTTCATTCGTCCGCGCATTCGTGGTGCCATCTATGAGTACCAAACTCGGCTTATCAATCGTGTTAAAGATGATATCAATAAGCTACAAGAGCGATTCACTAAAGCTCGTGGAGAACAAGGAGTCAAAATTATGCAAACTGCTGGACTTCCTCCTTTCTCAGCTAAGATTATGTGGATTCGTAACTTCGAACGGCAACTTCAGCGTTACATGAAACGAGTAGAGGATGTTCTCGGAAAGCAATGGGAAAATCATGTTGACGGACGCCAGCTCAAAGCAGATGGAGATAATTTCAAAGTGAAACTGAACACACAACCGATGTTTGAAGAGTGGGTTGAAACGGTTCAAGCGCAGAATTGGATTCTTCCTGACAAGATCCTGACAGTTGAAAGGGCACAAGTAGATGGTCGTATGCAACTTCAACTCAAAGTCAACTATCATCTCGATAGCTTAGTTTTGTACAAAGAGGTGTCTCATTTGAAAACAATGGGATTCCGTGTGCCTTTGAAAATTGTGAACTGGGCTCACCAAGCCAATCAAATGCATCCATCTGCCACTGCTCTCATTGAAGCAACTCGAACATTCGCTTCGGTCAACGCTGCATTGGCATCTGTTCAGGGAGTAGATTCACTGTTAGCCAGTTATAAGAAGGATATTCAGAACCAACTTTTAGAAGGTTTGTTCAAGCAGGAAGATGAGTTGAACATTTTCAATTGATTCATTTCAGGAGCCACCCTTGGTTGGGATTCGTATAAAGTAGACCAATACCAACTCAAATTGGCAGAGACTGTCAATACTTATCAAGAAAGATGCGAGGAGCTTCTTAATGTTGTTCGTATTGTGAATGCTGATCTAAACGTTCTCAAGTCTTGTCGCTATGACAAGGATACCATCGAAAATCTTCTCTCTTCTATTCAAAAAGGCGTTGATCAGCTTTCTCTTGGTAACTACTCGAACCTTGCGCAGTGGGTTAACACTCTCGATCGGCAAATTGAAACCATTTTGGCTCGTCGAGTTGAAGACGCAATACGTGTCTGGACGTTGGTTTTCTCTCAATCTGAAGAAGTTGAAGAGCTTCGTGAACGTCAAGTTGTTCTTCCACAAGTAAAGAACGTCGTCGTCGAACTATGTATGACTGCTCAAACATTGTATATTAGTCCGAGCACCAGAGAAACTCGAGAGAAGATTTTGGAACAACTGTACGAATGGCACAGTGTTTGTACTGCTCAAACAAGAATCAGCGGAAAAAGGTTCCAGGTAAAATAATTTTTTCCGTCCTTAAAGTTCTCAATACGGAAATAATACCTACAGATGGCTTTTTACAGATGGTTATGAATGAAGAGATCGAACCAGAGACGTACCATAACATTCTGAATGTGATGCCCGAAGGACAAGCATGTCTTGAAAAAGCATACGATTGTGTCAATGGAATCATGTCGGATTTAGTAGAATATCTCAGTGAATGGCTTAGTTATCAATCCTTATGGGTTTTACAAGCTGAGCAGCTCTTCGAAATTTTGGGAACGTCACTTTCCAAATGGATGAAAACATTGGTGGAGATTCGAAAAGGACGACTTGTTTTCGACACTCAAGATACCCGTAAAGCAATCTTTCCTGTTTTTGTTGAATACGGAAAAGCGCAACAGAAAATTTTGTTCAAGTATGATTATTGGCACAAAGAAATGCTAGTTAAATTTGGAACAGTTGTTGGTGATGAAATGCAAAAGTTTTACAACTCGGTGTCGAAATGGCGAAACGTTTTGGAGACTCAATCAGTCGATGGCGGATCAACCGCAGACACAATTGGATTGATTTCATTCGTTCAATCTCTGAAAAAACAAACGAAAGCTGGACAAGATGCTGTCGACCTCTACAGATCCTCACAACGTCTTCTCAATCAACAGCGCTACCAATTTCCTGCTCAGTGGCTTTATTCTGAAAATGTTGAAGGAGAGTGGTCTGCTTTCGCGGAAATTCTCAGTTTGAGAGATGCATCTATCCAAACTCAAATGATGAACCTTCAAACGAAGTTCGCTCAGGAAGATGAGCAAGTGGAAAAACGAACTGGGGAGACACTTGCTGACTGGAACAAGAACAAACCAGTTGAAGGAGCTCAAAGACCACAAGATGCTCTCAATGTTATTACCGCCTATGAGGCTAAGTTGAACAAATTAACAGAAGAACGTAACAAAATGCGCAAAGCAAGGGTTGCTCTGGATCTCTCGGATAGTGCTCATGCCCCATCCGAAAGAGACAAGCTCTCAGTAGCTACCGAAGAGTTGGCCGCCATGAAAGATGTGTGGAAGGCGTTACAGCCAGTTTACACTGGAATCGATGAAGCCAAAGAAAAGACGTGGCTTTCAGTACAGCCACGTAAGATTCGGCAATCACTTGATGAGCTTGCCAATCAACTCAAACAACTTCCCGTCAAATGTAGAACTTATAAAAGTTACGAACATGTTAAAACAATGCTTCACACCTACGGGAAAATGAACGTCTTAGTTGCTGATCTAAAATCAGAAGCATTGAAGGAGAGACATTGGCACCAAATGATGAAAGAAATGCGAGTTAATTGGAACTTGTCTGATCTTACTCTTGGACAAGGTTTGCGTCACCCCATCATCTATTTTATAGCAATTATTTGATTTTTCAGTTTGGGATGCTGACATTCTGCGCTATGAACAAACTATCCGGAAGATCCTTTTGGTGGCACAAGGTGAAATGGCATTGGAAGAATTCCTTAGAGAAATGCGCGAGTATTGGCAAAACTATGAAGTTGAGCTGGTGAACTATCAGAATAAAACTCGATTGATCAAAGGATGGGATGATTTGTTCAACAAGTTGAAAGAACATCAGAATTCTCTATCTGCTATGAAGCTTTCGCCTTACTATAAACAGTTTGAAGAGAGTGCACAATCGTGGGATGAGAAACTGAATAAGATCAATGCTATGTTTGATGTTTGGATTGATGTGCAACGCAGATGGGTTTACCTTGAAGGATTGTTCTCCGGATCCGCCGAAATCGCAACTCTCCTGCCATTCGAAAGTTCTCGGTTTGCTACAATCACGACCGATGTTTTGGCTCTGATGAAGAAAGTTGCGGCTTCTCCACGAATTCTCGATGTCGTCAACATGCAAGGAGCCCAGCGGCTTCTTGAGAGACTCGCCGATATGCTCGCGAAAATCCAGAAGGCCTTGGGTGAATATTTAGAAAGAGAGCGTTCGTCGTTCCCTCGCTTCTACTTTGTCGGAGATGAAGATCTATTGGAAATTATGGGTAACAGCAAAGACATTACGAGAATTCAAAAACATCTGAAAAAGATGTTTGCTGGAATAACTGCTATTGACATTAACGAAGAAGATAGATCGGTACATTTTTAACCTGCTATTAGTATGAACTTCATCTTTTCAGATAACTGCTTTCCACTCAAGAGAAGGAGAAAAGGTTGACTTGGTGAAAATCGTGACGACTAAGGACGTGAGAATCAATGATTGGCTTCAAGCTCTTGAATCGGAGATGAAGCATACGCTAGCTCGACAATTGGCCTCATCTCTCGCTCATTTCTCGAAAATGAATATCCAAACCATGACAACAGATGACTATGTTGAATGGCTTGACAAGTATCCGACTCAAGTTATCACATTGACAGCCGAAATCTGGTGGTGTGATGAAATGGAGAAAACATTGGCATATGGGAAGGGAGCTGAAGTTGTTGAGCAATTAGTGAACAAAACTCTCGAGCTGTTAGCAGACAGTGTACTCAAAGAGCAACCACCAACTCGTCGAAAGAAGATGGAAGCACTGGTGAGTAGTGTTAAAACCATCAGATCAGAAAGACTTTCAATTTACATCAAGTTTAATATGAAGTTTTGACCATTATGTTTCAGATCACTGAGCTTGTACATAAACGTGACACATGCCGCAAGTTGGCTTCTATGAAGATTAGGGCGGCTAACGACTTCGGATGGCTTCAATGCATGCGTTTCTATTTTGACCCTAAACAAGTTGATCCAGTGCGTTGCTGTGTTGTCAAAATGGCAAATGCTCAGTTCTATTATGGATTTGAGTACCTTGGAATCCAGGAGCGTCTAGTCAGAACTCCACTAACTGATCGTTGCTATCTGACTATGACCCAAGCTTTACATTCACGTCTTGGAGGATCTCCATTTGGACCAGCTGGAACCGGAAAAACCGAGTCTGTGAAAGCTCTCGGTCATCAACTTGGTCGCTTTGTTCTTGTTTTCAATTGTGATGAGACTTTTGATTTCCAAGCTATGGGTCGTATTTTGGTTGGATTGTGTCAAGTTGGTGCCTGGGGATGTTTTGATGAGTTCAATCGTCTGGAAGAACGTATGCTATCTGCTGTTTCGCAGCAAATTCAAACGATTCAAGAAGCGGTCCGTGCCGGAGGGGACATGAGTGTTGATCTTGTCGGAAAACGATTGAATGTCAATTCGAACATCGGAATCTTCATCACAATGAATCCAGGATACTCAGGACGTTCTAACCTTCCGGACAATTTGAAACAGCTGTTCAGAAGTTTGGCAATGACCCAACCGGATCGACAACTTATTGCACAAGTCATGCTTTTCTCTCAAGGTTTCCGAACTGCAGAAACTCTCGCCAACAAGATTGTTCCATTGTTCATACTTTGCAAAGAGCAACTTTCTGCCCAATGTCACTACGATTTCGGGCTTCGTGCTTTGAAATATGTATTAGTTTCCGCCGGTAACATCAAACGTGATAAACTGGACAAAATGGGATCGGCAGCATTGGAAGATGTCGCCGAGCAACAAATGCTTATTCAATCTGTCTGTGAGACACTTGTTCCGAAACTCGTCAACGAAGACATTGCTTTGCTTTTTTCACTACTCTCAGATGTCTTCCCAGGAATTCATTATACAGCCAATCAAATGAAGGAGTAAGTTGATAGAAGAACTATTCAAAGTGCATATTTCATTTCAGGCTTCGTCAACAACTGTCTACAGTTTGCAACGAGCATCTTCTTGTTTATTCCGACATTCAAGGAGAAATGGGATCGATGTGGCTTGACAAAGTTCTACAACTCTATCAAATCACAAATCTCAATCATGGACTTATGTTGGTTGGATCGAGTGGTTCTGGAAAAACCATGGCTTGGAAAGTTTTGTTGAAAGCTTTGGAACGATGGGAAAATGTTGAAGGAGTAGCTCACGTTATCGATGCAAAGGCGATGAGCAAAGATTCATTGTATGGAGTAATGGATCCAAACACTCGGGAATGGACTGATGGATTGTTCACCTCGATCGTTCGTAAGATTATCGATAATGTCAGAGGAGAAGCTGATCGTCGTCAATGGATAATTTTTGACGGAGATGTTGATCCAGAATGGGTTGAAAATTTGAACTCAGTGCTGGATGACAACAAGTTATTAACATTGCCCAATGGAGAACGACTTTCAATTCCTCCTAATGTAAGAATCATTTTTGAAGTTGCTGATTTGAAGTATGCAACACTGGCCACAGTATCTCGTTGTGGAATGGTTTGGTTCAGTGAGGAAGTTGTAACTTCTGAAATGCTGTTCACAAGATACCTTTCCATGTTACGGCGTGTACCATTAGATTCGGAATCAGCAGTGAGTTTCTCTTCATCGAACGCTCCAGTCAATATGGTCGAGGAGGATACTACCAAGCTGTCACGTGCCATCGAAATGCAGAGAACAGCTGCCCTGGCTCTTCAAACACATTTCTCCCAAGATGGAATTGTTCCAGGTGCTTTGAAGTATGCTGTATCTGAACTTGAACACATTATGCCACCAACACCTCAACGTCTTCTTTCGTCGTTCTTCTCCATGATGTCATATTCAGTTCGTAAAATGGTTTCTCATGATGAAGGTCTCATCGATGATTCAATGGAACTAGATCAAATCCAAAACTTTGCTCTTCGTTCAATGCTCACCAATTTGGTGTGGGCATTCAGTGGAGATGGAAAATGGAAGTCAAGAGAAATGATGAGCGATTTCATCCGGCAAGCCACCACAATATCTTTGCCTCCGAATCAACAGGTAAGCGTTGAAAGTTGGAGACAGTGAATGGTTATTGAAGATAGCAAATGATTCTGAAGTGTATTAAACACTGTTTTTTTTTGTTTATTTTTATTTTTCAGGCCTGTCTTATTGATTATGAAGTACAATTAAATGGGGAATGGCAACCATGGCTTTCAAAGGTTCCAACAATGGAGATTGAGTCACATCGTGTCGCTGCTGCTGATCTTGTAGTTCCAACAATCGATACAGTCCGTCACGAGATGCTTCTGGCTGCTTGGCTCGCTGAGCATAAGCCACTAGTACTCTGTGGCCCTCCGGGATCTGGAAAAACAATGACACTTCTTGCTGCTCTCCGATCGCAACAAGAAATGGATGTCGTCAATGTTAACTTCTCATCGTCCACTACTCCAGAGTTGCTTCTTCGTACATTCGATCATTATTGCGAGTACAGGTTCGTTATAAATTCTTTTGGTCTTTTTTCTTAACTGGGTGGTTTTTTTTTCAGACGTACACCGAATGGAGTGGTACTTGCCCCAGTACAGCTTTCACAATGGCTTGTAATCTTCTGCGATGAAATCAACTTACCAGCTCCGGATAAGTATGGAACACAACGAGTCATCAGCTTCCTTCGTCAATTAGTCGAGCTGAATGGATTTTACCGTACATCAGATCATAGTTGGGTTACACTCGAGCGCATTCAATTTGTTGGAGCATGTAATCCACCCACGGACCCAGGACGTCATCCAATGACTTCGCGATTCCTGCGCCACGTTCCCATCGTTTATGTCGATTATCCAGGACAAACATCACTACAACAAATTTATGGAACGTTCAATCGTGCAATGCTCAAAATGACACCGGCAGTTAGAGGTTTAGCTGATCAGCTGACCAACGCAATGGTTGATGTCTATCTTGCTAGTCAAGAACACTTCACTCAAGACGATCAACCACACTATGTGTATTCTCCAAGAGAATTGACCAGATGGGTGCGAGGAATTTCGGAAGCTATCACCCCTCTCGAATCACTTTCTGCTGAACAATTGGTTAGACTATGGGCTCACGAAGCAATTCGGCTCTTCCAAGATAGATTAGTTACTGAAGAAGAACGAGAATGGACTGATAAGTTGGTGGATGCGACTGCTGAAAGGTACTTCGGAAACTCTTGTCGTCTGGATGAGGCTCTCAAGAGACCACTTCTTTATTCGTGCTGGTTATCTCGGAATTACGTCCCAGTGACAAGAGAAGAGCTTCAAGATTATGTGTCGGCAAGACTGAAAGGATTCTACGAAGAGGAACTTGATGTCAAACTTGTTCTCTTCGACCAAATGCTCGATCACGTTCTTCGTATCGACAGAATTTATCGACAATCTCAAGGTCATTTGCTTCTGATCGGAACTGCTGGAGCTGGAAAAACAACGTTGTCCAGATTCGTTGCATGGTTGAACGGATTGAGCGTTTTTCAACTTAAGGTGCACTCTAAATACACTGCTGCTGATTTTGATGAAGACATGAGAACTGTCTTACGTAGAGCAGGATGCCGGAACGAAAAACTTTGTTTCATTATGGATGAATCAAACATGCTCGATACAGGATTCTTGGAAAGGTTGAATACGCTTTTGGCGAACGGAGAAGTTCCAGGACTTTTCGAAGGAGATGAGCATACCACATTGATGACTCAAATCAAGGAAGGAGCTCAACGCCAAGGATTGATTCTTGACAGTCATGATGAGCTTTACAAGTGGTTTACACAACAAGTTATGCGCAACCTTCACGTTGTCTTCACAATGAACCCATCAGGAAGTGGCCTTCGTGAACGCGCTTCAACTTCACCGGCTCTGTTCAACAGATGTGTTCTCAATTGGTTCGGAGACTGGAGCGAGAACGCTTTGTACCAAGTTGGATCAGAACTGACCAGAACAATAGATCTCGATAGAACCGATTATGAAGGGTCAGTCCGACTGACGCCTTCATGTGAGCTTGTGCCTTCTCAGCCAACATACCGAGATGCAGTTGTCAACACATTGTGCCTAGTTCATAGAACCGTGCAAAAGTTCAACGAAATGGAGATGAAGAAGGGGCACCGTGTGATGGCTTGTACTCCAAGGCATTTCCTTGATTTCATCAAACAATTTATGGCTGTCTTCCACGAAAAACGATCTGATTTGGAAGAAGAAAAGATTCACTTGAACATCGGATTGAACAAGATTAGCGAGACCGAGGAACAGGTCGAAGAGCTTCAGAAAAGCCTACATCTGAAAAGAAAGGAGTTGGAGGAAAAAAAAGAGGCTGCTAATTTGAAGCTCAAGGAAATGTTAGGTGATCAACAGAAAGCAGAGGAAGAGAAGAAGTTCTCCGAACAATTGCAAAAAGAACTTGCCGAACAGTTGAAGCAAATGGCCGAGAAGAAAACGTTTGTTGAAAATGATTTAGCTCAAGTTGAACCGGCGGTCGCTGAAGCTCAAACAGCTGTACAAGGAATCAAGAAGAGTCAACTTGTTGAAGTCAAGTCAATGTCGAGTCCTCCAGTCACTGTCAAGTTAACACTAGAAGCAATCTGCATTTTATTGGGAGAGCAAGCAGGAACAGATTGGAAAGCGATTCGTCAAGTGATGATGAAGGAAGACTTTATGACTAGAATTCTCCAATTCGACACGGAGTCCCTTACCCCAGAAATCCTAAAACAGATGGAGAAATATATTCAGAATCCAGATTGGGAGTTCGAGAAAGTGAATCGTGCTTCGGTTGCGTGCGGTCCTATGGTAAAATGGGCTCGTGCTCAGCTACTCTACTCGACTATGCTTCACAAGGTTGAACCGTTGAGAAATGAATTAAAGAGATTGGAAAAAGAAGCGGCAAAGAAAACCGAAGAAGGAAAAGTGGTTGATGTGAGAATCACGGAATTGGAAGAGTCTATTGGAAAATACAAGGAAGAGTATGCTCAACTCATTGGTCAAGCTGAAAACATCAAACAAGACTTGTCTTCTGTCCAAGAAAAAGTAAACCGTTCTACTCAACTTCTATCGTCACTTCGTTCTGAGCGTGATCGTTGGTCGAGTGGTAGTGCTGGTTTCTCTCAACAAATGGATTCATTGGTTGGAGATGCTTTGCTTTCTTCTGCATTCCTTGCTTACGCTGGATATTACGATCAAATGTTGCGTGACGAGATCTTCCACAAATGGTTCAATCACGTTGTGAATGCTGGTCTTCATTTCCGGCACGACTTGGCTCGCATCGAATATCTTTCGACTGTCGATGATCGTTTGCAATGGCAGCTCAATTCACTCCCAGTTGATGATTTGTGCACTGAAAACGCTATCATGCTTCATCGTTTCAACCGTTATCCACTCATTATTGATCCATCGGGACAAGCAGTTGAATACATTATGAAGCAGTTCGCAGGAAAGAATATTCAAAAGACTTCATTCCTCGACGAGTCCTTCCGCAAGAATTTGGAATCCGCCCTTCGTTTCGGAAACTCTCTACTTGTTCAAGATGTCGAAGCTTACGATCCTATTCTGAACCCTGTGCTCAATCGTGAAGTGAAAAGAGCTGGTGGTCGTGTGCTCATTACAATTGGGGACCAAGATATTGACTTGTCACCATCATTCCAAATCTTCATGATCACGCGTGATTCAACTGTAGAATTCTCTCCAGATATTTGTTCTCGTGTCACATTCGTTAACTTCACAGTCACATCGTCTTCGCTGGCTAGTCAA
This sequence comes from Caenorhabditis doughertyi, assembly GCA_963572265.1. Taxonomy (NCBI): domain Eukaryota; kingdom Metazoa; phylum Nematoda; class Chromadorea; order Rhabditida; family Rhabditidae; genus Caenorhabditis; species Caenorhabditis doughertyi. The sequence continues at coordinate 11,072,277 of OY751553.1, read as the reverse complement.
TGCCTTAATCAGGTGCTTCGTAGCGAACGTCCAGATGTTGATAAAAAGAGAAATGATTTGCTGAAGTTGCAAGGTGAATTTGCTGTTCGTTTACGTCATCTCGAGAAGGCATTACTAGCGGCTCTGAACGAAAGTAAAGGAAAGATTTTGGACGATAATTCTGTCATTGAGACTCTCGAAAAACTGAAGAATGAAGCCGCCGAAGTTGCTCAGAAGTCAGCAGAAACTGACAAAGTCATGGCGGAAGTGGACGCTGTTTCTGCACAATATCAAAGACTCGCTTCTGCTTGTTCCCACATCTACCATACACTGCAACAGCTCAATGAAATTCACTTCCTTTATCACTATTCTCTCGACTTCCTTGTGGAAATTTTCACGTATGTTCTCAAGACACCAGAGCTCTCATCAACGACCGACTATGCGAAGAGGTTGAGAATAATCACTACTAGCTTGTTCCAGGTGAAACCGTTCATTGCTTCGAATGCAAACATAATATCTTTGATTGCAGACTGTATTCCGTCGTGTTTCTCGTGGAATGTTGCATACTGACAAAGTTCTTCTTGCTCTTCTTCTTATGAGAATTCACATTCGTTCTAATCCAACTGCCGCGACCTACGAACAACATTTCGATCTTCTCTTAGGAAGATCTGATTTCGTTTCTAAAAATGGTTAGTATGAAAACAATAATTCGCTTAGATGTATTTTTTTTCAGACGATTCCGAGGTTTCGATTCCATCAGGTCTTGATTTCCTCACTGTGGAAAACAAGAAAGCGATTGCTAAGACACTGAAAGTTGCTGGTTTTGAGAATGTATTCAACAAGTTGCAAGCTCAAGCACAATTAGTGACATCTTGGTTAACGCACGATAATCCAGAATCGAAAGTTCCAGTTATTTGGGATGACGTTGATGGAAAACTGTCAAACTTGTGTGTTGCAATGAACTCATTAATAGTTGTGCATGCCCTTCGCCCAGATCGGCTAATGGCATCAGCTCATCGTGTTGTATCGACAGCTTTTGATGAAAATTTTATGCAGCAAGACAAAGTCGTGGATATTCTCTCTATCGTTGATAATGAAGTCGCTCCATCTGAACCAGTACTTTTGTGCTCGGCTACTGGATACGATGCGTCTGGTAAGATTGAAGATCTTGCCGTAGAAACCAATCGACAGTTGACATCTATCGCGATTGGGTCAGCTGAAGGATTTAATCAAGCAGATGCCGCTCTTGGAGGCGCTACAAAAACAGGACGCTGGGTTCTTCTCAAGAACGTTCACTTAGCTCCAAGTTGGTTGGCTCAGCTAGAGAAAAGGTTGCACTCGATGAAACCTCACGCTCAGTTCCGTCTTTTCCTTACTGCTGAAATTCACCCCAAGCTACCATCTTCGATAATGAGAGCATCACGTGTTGTTGTGTTCGAGCCCGCTACTGGATTGAAGGCGAATCTCCTGCGCTCACTTTCAAGTATTCCCCCACAACGGCTCACAAAGGCACCGACGGAAAGAAGCAGATTGTACTTGCTCGTCTGCTGGTTGCACGCTCTCGTACAAGAAAGACTGAGGTGGGATTTCAATGTACATTTCCAGCATATCTATTTCGCATTTTCAGATACACACCTCTTGGTTGGTCAACTGCCTACGAGTTCTCTGATGCTGATCTTCGTGTTGCTTGTGATACCCTTGACGCTGCTGTGGATGCAGTTGCCCAGGGAAGACCAAACGTGGAACCAGAACGTCTCCCATGGACCACACTTCGCACTTTATTGAGCCAGTGCATCTACGGAGGAAAAATAGATAATCAATTTGATCAAGTTCTCCTCGACTGTGTTTTGGAAAACTTATTCACTGCAAAGAGTTTCGAACAAGACCATATTCTCATTCCGAAGTACGATGGAGATGATGCACTATTCACCCCAAATATGTCAAAAAAAGATCAAATGATTGGATGGGTAGAAGATTTGAAAAACGAACAACTACCAGCTTGGCTCGGTCTTCCAAATAATGCGGAGAAAGTGTTATTGACTAAGAGAGGAGAATCAATGCTAAGAAACATGTTGAAGGTTACTGATGAAGAGTTGGCATTTAGTGAAGATGGAAAAGAAGAGGCTAAACCACAATGGATGGCACAACTAGGAGAACTCGCCAGGCAATGGCTACAACTTCTTCCAAAGGAAATTGTCAAAATGCGCCGTACTGTCGAGAACATCAAGGATCCTTTGTTCAGGTTCTTTGAAAGAGAAGTAAATCTTGGTTCTCAGTTGCTGAAAGATATTCGCCGTGATCTAAACGAAATAGCTGCCGTTTGTCGAGCTGAGAAGAAGCAAAACAATGAGACTCGAGCTTTGGCGGCTAGCTTGCAAAAAGGAGAAGTTCCAAATGGCTGGAAACGCTACACCGTTCCAAGAGAAGTCACTGTAATGGACTGGATGACAGATCTTAACGAAAGACTGAAGCAGCTTATTCGTATCGGAGGATCGGATAACTTAAAAGTAACATTGTAGTTTTAAAGAAAAAAAAATCAAATTTAATTAACTTCCAGCGTGAAACATTCTGGCTCGGAGGCACGTTTTCACCTGAAGCGTATATCACCGCTACTCGCCAACAAGTTGCCCAAGCGAATACTTGGTCTCTCGAACAGCTCAACTTGCATATTCACATTGGACGTACTGATAGCACTGACGTTTTCCGTATTTCTGGAATCGACGTTCGTGGAGCCAAATCAGTTGGTGGAAACAAACTTGAGCTCTGCGAACTTGTCAAAAGCGAATGTGACATTGTTGAGTTCAGTTGGAAGCAGGTAAGAGTAACGATACCTTCGTCAACTCTAATTTCGAGTTTTCAGGATGTTGCTGATGGCACAAGCCTCCCGTTATACCTCTACGGAGATCGTCGTCAACTCATCTCTCCCCTTGCCTTCCAACTTTCTTCAGCAACAGTTTTCTATCAGCGTGGAGTAGCACTCGTTGCTAACTCTACTCTTTGAGTTTATTTATTCTTACTGTTTTCATATTCGATCAAAACTTCTCTAATCTATTTCGTCGAAATGTGCTTCAGTCGACATATTTGTTATTGAAGCTCTCTTCCAATGCTTTTCTCAAAATAAAGATATGTTTTTACTGTATTTGAAGCATGCATGTGATATTAGCAAGGATGTTTTTTTCAAATAAAAACAACGTTTTTTTAATCATCGAACCCAAGAAGTATGAATATGGTTCGAGCTTTAACTTGGGGAAGATGAGAGTAAACGACTAATAGAGAAAATTAGAATCTGAAATGTAACTGAATGTTTGGACAATTGAAAGTAAGCTCCAATTGAAGGGCACCTTCGATAGAAGCCAATTCTCTTGGGGTGCTCGAATAATAGTCATTAATTACCACGATAATCAGAAAACACATAGCAAGTGGGTTAGAAGTATTCATATAAAGTTCATAACATCTTCTCTTCATTTATTTTTAATTTCAATGTTTTTTCTTTCATGTAAAAAAGATTTATCAAAAATTATTGATGTGAACACTTTAGCGTGGTAGAACATTAGAATTTCAAGCATTTCTATAATTAATGAATCGTAAAACCATTATCCTCCTGATACAAATAGCATTGATAGTAACTTTATTCGCTCAGAAGTTGACAAAGAAAGAGAATGAATTGAGAAAACAAAAATGTGGAGAAGGAATGAGACGTGGGTTTTCAAGTTTTAAAATTGATTCTTCAAATGATGAAAATAGTGAAAGATGGATATGGGAGGAAAGTTCTTAATGGTGTTAGAACAAAGATTGAAAATGCTCCATGGAATATTGCTATCGAAGTGAATAATGAAGAAACTGGATTATGTACGGGAACATTGATTTCAACAAGGCACGTTATCACTGCCAGACATTGTTTTGCACAATTAACAGATCATGGATATACGTGGAGTACTTCAGATGAACTGATTCAAGAATGTCACGACGATGAGTAAGTGTGAATTGAAGAAGCCGCTATCATAGGCATTTTAGAACGGATATTGTTCTGAAAAGAAACTTTTCTGAAATGTTCAAAGTATATGCAGGAACCGATTGTGGCTATCGAAAATATTGTTCCAAAGAAAAGCTCACATCTATTGGAATCTCAAAAGTAATGTATTAAACTCAAGTCAATTCGTTTATTTCGACTGTTTAGATCATTCTCCCAAAAGTGTGCGATGATAAACAACTTGATTTTGACGACTTCGCTATTTTAGAACTATCAGAAAGTTTGAAATTCTCCAAATCAGTTCAGCCTGTTTGTGTTGCCTCTGATGATATAAATTTGTTCGAAGAAGAAGTCAAGATGAAACTTTTTGGGTTTGGAGTGAATCGTAAGGAACACGAAGATAACATAAAAATAACATTCCAACAAGCAATTCCAGCTTCTGATGGTAAAATGTCAGCAGGCAAATTGAGATCTGAAACTGTGAAACCAGAACAGTGCTTCACTACGACAAAGAAATCATTTTGCACTTCATCCATCTCAAAAAATCAATTGGCTTGCATGGTAATAACTATAATAGTTCTATAGAAAGTAAGCATATAACCACAGGGAGATAGTGGTGGAGGAGTCGTTCGAATGGCTGATAATCGGGTGACAGTAGTAGGAGTTATTTATCAAGGTTAGTATTCTGTTTTGAAAATTATTGAAAATTGAAATCTCTTTAGGAGTTACATGTGAAACCACGACTGTAAATGAGAAGGACTACGTGGCAAATGTTGCGTATTATTCAGATGATATTTGTAAGTACACTGGAATATGTTCTAGGTAGGTATTTACCTTATTATTGAAACTGCTCAAACTTATTCAGAAACATTGCATTGAAAGTTGGTACTGGGAAACCCTCGAACTGCCAATTTACAATCAGAATGCCTATTTCAACTTGTCTGCTGCTCCTGTATTTCAGTAAATGAATCCTCCGCCAGATTTTTATATAAGTTTCTTTCTTACTAATTTCAAAAAATCATTTGATTATTTATTTTCTGACGTGTTATTGAATACTATTTCTGAATCTATTTAATTTTCACTTGGTCACGTGACCTCCTGATTTCCTATTTCCTTCTATTTTTGACAGTCTATTCTCGGGCTTCCGACAGTTTCTGTATTCATTCATTACCATTAAAGAGAACCAACGAAAGTCTCTTCATATCACACTCAAGATGGATATTGAGCTTCTCCAATCCGCCTGTGGTTTGTCTGAATCCGAAGAAGACTTCCTGTAACAAACACTTCCAGCTATCGGCGTTGCTGTCTGTTCGAGTGTCAGCTTGATGCTCATTGGCTGTCATACTGCTGATCGTGCTAACACTCGCCGTAAGACTGGAAATTCGTCGAGAAGAGGTAAGAAAGGAAAGAAAGATAAATCGCAAAGATCGAAGAGGGGAAAGAAGGATGCTAGTAAAAGAGATAAGAAGAAACCAGTCGGTCAATCTGCTTCTGCGCCGCCTGGAGGAGCTGGAACTGTTGCGAAACCAGTCGGTTCCAAAGATCCAACCGGTTCTCAACGTGAGAAGAAGGTTTCATCGGAACCATCTCAAAAACCCTCAAAGTACGTTGTGAAGTTTAATTTATATAGACTTATACTTAATGTTCTGAATATCCCGTAGATTTATCCTGTAGGTTTGGAAGCTTTTAATGATGAAATTTTCAGCGAAAAAGGCGGAGAGAAGGACAAGAGTAGCCGTGGTGGATCGAAACGTGAAAAGAAGAAGGAAACTTCGAAACGTGAAAAGAAACCGGAAAAGAAGAGCTCGGAGAAGAAAGACAGCGAGCAGCAGTAATGAGTTCAAATTGTAACTCAGTGTCAGATTTTTCTATGTTCAGACCAGCTACTCCAAGTCCAGCTACTCCAAGTCCAGCTCCATCTCCTGGTCCAAGCCCGGCTCCTGCTAAAGTGGAAGACGATGACATGCATACTGCAAGAGATATGCATTCTCCAAAGACTGTCACTCCTTCGACAGCTGATACTAAACCGGTTGAGCAAGCAGAGAAAGAAAGTGTCGTCAGCAAATATGTGAATGATGATGAGGGAGCTGCGTATGTTGATTTGCATATTCGACACCATGACTAATAGATGCGTTTTCAGCCCACAATCATTGGGACCAAAGAAGAGTAAGACTATGTTGGAGCAAGATGAGAAGAAGGCTGATGAATCTTTGTACAAATAGAAAGATCTGAAAAAAGAACTATGCATTTATCCAACCGTCGAAAATGAGATTAATAAAAATATTGATGAGTGTGTCAACCTTGTGTTTTATGCTTCTCCAAACCGTCTTATTCTGTTATATTTTAAAAATGGATCAGTTTGTACATGGATTTTTTGCTCTTTCTACAAAACAGGGTTTCAATTGTTTATTTTCAAACTTCTAGATAAGATGTAGTTTAAATTTGCCGAAAAACAATTGACGTTTGCCTCGTGGAACTATTTTTGTTTTGCTCTTGTTTCAATTTGGACAACGTGTAAAACAAATACGAAGTTATTTCAGTTTTTGCAATCTTCCGTTCTCTTAAATAATCAACTTTACGATGTCATCTAAATCAACGTCAAAAAGTAGCCGTGGAAATGCTGCAATATTTTTCTTCAAGTGGAGTGTGAGTTGATTCATTTCAACTCCTTTTCATATCATTATTTAAGGCATCTACTCTGGAAGCTTACACTAAAACGATTAAGAATAATTACATGAAAATACTTGTTGCACATTGCACACGTGCTCGAATAGGAGATGATGAAGCGAGTAAAAATTTCGATTTCAGTGAATTGGGAGCAAATCCAAGATTGGTCAAAGATGATAGAGAAGATGTTAGAAAACGATTGAAAGATGCAAAAACGAGAGTTTGGACTGACGAAGAGGCTAAACCTGAAACGGTTCGAATGTAATCAGGGAAGAATAATATATAATTGAGCTATTTTCAGCCAATTTCTCTCACTGAACTATCTGCTCTTTATCGTCTGAAAACTCTTGTTAACATGTGTGAAAAGTTTTCAGAAATTATGTCGAGAATGGTAAAATGGTTAGAAGAGAACAGTAAGGTAGAAACAATTGTCTCATTAAAGTTTAATCTAAGTATTCCCTAAGGCGTTCTCAAAAACTTCTGGAATGTCTCAAATCTTAATGTATGTGTTGAGAATGTTTGAATCAACGTGTGCCATCGGAGAGGTATTTGGTCTGACATCGCTCAGTTGGATGAATTGTAAATATGCAAAAGAGTTAGCTCCAACTGACAAAGAATACGTTCGTTCGGAAGATGAGAGCTTAGAAATTACCAAGTCACCAGAGGAATATTGTCAGAAATTTATGAGTCAGATTAACTATTACAGGTAAAACGATGTGAATATAATAGAAAACTACCTAAAAGATTCAGAACGCTTGTCTACATTTTCGCTTGCTCATTTCAAGGAGTTTTAGAAACGATCTTCATCACTATAAGTCAGGAGAGATGTGAAGTGAGACAAAGGTATAAAAAACAACAAAACAAAATAGATTTTCAAAAATCTATTTCAGAGAAATTTCAATGATTCTCCAGAAGCTTCCTCCCCAGTACCTTTTCTCAAAAGACACGATGAACTTTTCCAGTCGAACTGCTCGTCTTCTCCAGAAGCCCCCTCCTAATGCTTTTGTATGGCCTTCTGTTAAAATGGATTATTCGACGGAAGATTCCAGAAAAGGTTCCGAAAGAATTGGAATTGATAGTAAAAAGTCCACAAAGAAAGTGACATCGAGCAAGTACTATCATGGCAGAACAAACGAAGGAAAAAGTGGAAAATCGGAGAAAAAATCAGAGAAAAGTGCGAAATCTGATCAAACTCAGCCATCTGATAAGAGTAAAAGTAAAAGCAAGAGTAAAAGTAAGAGCAAATCGAAGAAATCTATTTTGAAAACGTAAGATATAATCAATACAAAATAAAAACACAAGAGCACTGTTCAGAGTTCTCAGCAAGAAGAATAACTCAAAGAGATCTGACAAAGAATAACATCTGATGAAGAAGAATGAACTATTCAAACCTATTGAGTTATCGTCCTTTATTTATTTTTCTTTTATGAATAAAAGTTCGTTTTTCTTGGAAATGTATTTGAATCTCTATCACAACAGCACAGTCGGCGTTACATGATATTTTTTTCGAAGTTTCTAACACAACTACATTCTTGAATATTTACTTTTTCCATTTGACTTCACTTTGTTCTAAATGTACTCGAATTGATAAACAATTCAGATACAATGTTTTATTCAACACCACTTCTATGGAGTCTGTTTTCGGGACCTGAAGCCTTTTTAACAACTCCTGCGTCTCTCGAATAGAAATGCTATTCCGTCGATATGCGTGACCGGATTTATGTATGACAGAAGGAGTCAAAAGAAGGCAGAAGGCAGAGAAGGGGAGAAGGACTACTCGAGTTAAATGTCAACTCTTTTCGCAACATTAATTCTTTTTTTTTTGGAACAACTTTAGGAAAGTGTTGGGTTTATGGAGTATTGATGACCAATATTCCTCCTTATAGAAGTGCATCTTTCTTCACATTACAGTGTCCATGTAGTGTCTAATATGAAGGAATGAAAAGAAAAAGGTTTTTCAGCTCCTTATTCTTCTGAATATCTGGTTTTCGTTTATTGTAATCTTGTTTCCTCATTCTTGAAAGTACTCCAGAAGAGGTCATTGACATGAGGAGGAAGATGAAAAAGTTCACTCATGTTGACGTTCTTCTTCTTCTTCTTTTCTCCGCCGAAGACGCACTTCATTAAACGGTATTCAACCAAATGGGATATATCCTTTGAACTCTTCTTCACATCTTCCACTTCTTCTTCTTCTTCTTTTTCTTTCTCTGTTTATTCATAAAACATCCGAACCATTCCTTATATCAACCCAAAATTCGCGACAATTCTTCCTTTTTTCTTTGTGCTTTTACTCGTTTTTCTTGGCCTACTTCCAAAAATTTATGCACATAACCTTTCTTTTTCTGCTCTTCTTCCTCGTTTTCTCCGTTTTCTGTTTTCTTTTTCTCATGAAATTAGGTGAGAATTTGTATGTATCTTCTTTTGAATTTACACAAAAACTGTTTTATTATGTTAACGAATAAACTGGAGGGGAGAAAATGAGGTTCATGTCAAAATAAGCGATTTCTATGCATTCTTTATGTACATCAGAAATTCGGTGAAAGAAATCAACTGAATTGGTTACTCTCTTTTGGTTGGCACTTTAAGTTGATTGTATTATTTTTCTTCGAAATTCCATTCCTTTTGCCTTTCGCTTTTTGTTTGATTGTTTTGGTTCATATTCAAGGTGATGTACGGATCTGAGAATATGATGATCGGTCATTTCGTCAAAGTCTACTTCAACTTACTATTCATCACAGTATTAATGCGGAAAAGCTCATAATTAACTGAAGACTAAAGTGTAAAAAGCTTGTGCTCTTCTATTGAAGGTATTTTTTCCGAGAGTTTATTGAGAATGAGGGTCTGATCGAGAACATCCGAATTTCTCAGTTTTAACTTCTAAAACAAAATGAAAAAAAAAAAACTATCGTTGAAAGTTTTCAGATTGTGAAACAATAGCTGGTTCATTGAGTTAATGTGTCCCGTAGATGTTTCTCTAAAGAAGTTATTTGAAAAATACGTTTTTCCAACCTGTTGCTCACATTGTTCATAGTGAAATCAAAATGGATTTCTGCGGGAACGTTCTAAACTAAACTCTCCTTATCTTATTTCTAATGTTTCTGTTGCTGCAGTTCGGGGCAGATAAACAGGCAGGCATAGCCACGATCGGTACCACAGCGTACCACAACATTTCCATATTTCAGCATTTTGTAAAAAATACGCGCTGATTCTAACATAAGCTCGCAAGTGTTCCCACACCTTCTCCCAATTTCAAAATTAGCCTAAAATGGACCATTCACTTATTTCAAAATAGTTTGTTTCCCACGAATATATTAGACCAGAGCTTTCACTTTATAGCTTACTAGTTCCTACACTATATCCCTTCGAAAAACATATACGTTTTCGTTTCTCTCTTTTTTCTTCTTCTAAGTGCTCCTTCTTTTCTTCTTTTTTCTTCTTCTTCTTCTCGACCTCCGTGGCCACTAAACCAAAATGCACCCTTCAATGGAGATGGTTTTACAAGAGAAAAAGAGAAAGGGCACACTTTAGATGTTTAGTTTTGCGGCTCATCATTCAGCAGTTCTCAAGTATTTTTTATCTGCAGAATATAAACAACAACCATGCAAAGAGGGGTATTGCATTTCATCAGGTTGAATATAAAACAGTAAAACTTTTCGAACTTTCAGAAATTTCTAGAACAAACTAGTCAGCGAATCTGCTTCTACAACATTCGTTTTCAAAGTATTAGAACTTTATGAATATCTTTAAGTATAATAACTGATTTCTTTTCAGATATGTTTCATTTTAAACAATTACAGTGGCGGGCAATGATGAGTGTACCTCTGAACTTTTGTCAATAGCTCATCAGAAACAAATCCGATTGGTCTAAAAAAATTTTTGGGGACTCCTGAGTGACCCTGGAGTACTCCCAGATGTTTTTTGGAAAAATAAATTTTCTTCGGATTCTGAAGTTTTTCGACGAATTCTGAATTCGAAAAATCCAGAATCAAAATATTTTTTGGCTCTTTCAGAATTTTTTCTAGTTGTGTCCAAAACATTGCTAGGGACACAGAAGAACAATTTTTGACGTTCGAACGCAAGTTGATTTTGTGATTCCGCCGTCAGAACACCAGAAGTCCGAATGTTGATCTTCACTCGGGGCATCATAACGTGGCTGGTAGTGACCGGATCGAGATAAAAAATCATTCCTATACAGCTTTTGAGTTGTTTAACAAAATGCAATCAAATTTGAAAGTTTTGGAATAAATTATTTTTCCACATTTTACTAACTTCTCTTGAAATGACGAATCTTGGTAAAAAGCGTAAAAAATTTTTTTTCCAAAACTTTCAAATTTGATTGCATTTTATTAAACAACTCAAAAGCTGCATAGGAATGATTTTTTATCTCGATCCGGTCACTACCAGCCACGTTCTGATGTCCCGAGTGAAGATCAACATTCGGACTTCTGGAGTTCTGACGTCGGAATCACAAAATCAACTTGCGATCGAACGTCAAAAATTGTTCTTCTGTGTCCCTAGCAATGTTTTGGACACAACTATAAAAAATTCTGAAAGAGTCAAAAAATATTTTTATTCGGGATTTTTCGAATTCAGAATTCGTCGAAAAACTTTAGAATCCGAAGAAAATTTGTTATTTCAAAAAACATCTGGGAGTACTCCAGGGTCACTCAGGAGTCCCCAAAACTTATTTTAGACCAATCCGAGTTGTTTCTGATGAGCTATTAACAAAAGTTCAGAGGTACACTCACCATTGCCCGCCACTGTAACTATTTCCAAGGAAAATACAACAGACTTCTTCCCGTAAAAACATTACTTTTTCATGAACTCATTCTTCCGGAGAATGTATCCAAGAATTACTTTCTGCTTTTGAATCGAATCTCCAGAATTCCTTTCCTTCTCTTTTCAACAAGTTTGACATTCTTCCCGTTTATATCTCGGAAGAATATCTTCCCGAAAAAGTTTTTTTCGTTTTCTTCTGCATCACTGCTAATAATCTCCTTCATCTTTTTTTCCTTTTTCCCCTTGTATCCCATTATCTTGTCAATTACACTACCGCCAATCCAAATGCCATTTGACCACCGGCGCTTGGGAGGTCTAAAAAGATGCACTTTTTGATTGATGAGTTCTACACAAATCGGGAAATTATGGAAATCGGAAAAGACGCGTTAAAAAATCCGCAATGTTCAATTATCTACGAAAGTGATCATAGTTGGCTTTCCAGCTCTGAAAGTACATGATTTACAGCAAAAGCGGGACAAGTTGATATTACTATTTTGAAGTTTCCATCCGAAAATCAGACGCAAAATTGTTCCAGCTTTGAATTAGTTTTTTCTTTAAACTTGGGAACTCCATCATCAATTAACTTCTGTTGAAAGTTTCTTCTTGAACAAGAGTAATAAACTACTTTGATTTGTTGTGCTCTCTTTTTCATCACACTATTTTATGCTTTTTTTTCTCATAAAAACTTCCAAGATTTCACCCCATTCAAATATCTCGTTTATCCTATAAATTTTTCTTATTCAGTAGTTCAGTTTTCATGAATTCCCATCGGGACAAATGTTCTTTTTTTCCCGTCTTATTTCCTGTTGCTCCTTCTACATCTCTACAACTTTTTCATTCTTTTCTCACATTCTCATTTTAACTTTTTCTCTTTTTTTCTCTTATTTTCAGTTATAAATTTGGCTGATTCTGTTAATGAAAGCTATGGGAGAAAAGAAAACAAAAGTGTCAACTAAGACCTCATTTCCGTAAATATAAGAATGAGATTCTATGAAGCTCTCCCAAAACTCATTCCCTTTTTTCAATTTGTTTTTCTTTTTCCCCCTTTTTTATGATTCTCTTCTACTTTTTTCTAACTTTCGGCTGCTCTTTACCATTTTTCCACACCGTTGCTTTTTGTGTAGTAATAACAAAAAACAACAATTTTCTTTTTTTTTCAGGCAATAAAAGAGTAAAGGGAAGGAGAGTAAAGACGACGTTATATGCTGATGATTCAGTGTCAGCTTTTCCATATAGAAGGAGACGGTGAGGAACATTTTGATCATTTTTTTTATAAACATCAGACAGTACTATTCACATTATTGATGCGGTCCGATTGACAAGTTGGAAAGATCATTGTTGCTTTTTGATTATATGATTGATTATTGATTGAATTCTAAGACAACTTTATTCTGGCAACTGTTCATTTTCATTTATTGATGCTTCTCCTCTTACACGTTTCGAGAGTTTTCCTTAAATCCCTTTTTTATTCGAACCGGGTGAAAAAGTAAAAAACAGTTTGCTCAGCATAGTTTGATTGAATTCCTTGCCGAAATACTCAAATAGTTTGAATCTTCCAAAGAAAGGAGCAGGCGTTCATCGGAAAGAGCTGCCACAACTTGTTTCTCAAGTGTATGGCTCCAAAAGGAAGTAAAGATTTATATACTCGTGGCGACCTACTAGCTTAAGAATCGATGAGTTTTTCAATTTAAAAGACGTTTTTGGATTCTAGTCCTTTCTGCTCTTCTTGAAATGAACAAAAAACGATAAATATTTTTCATTCATAATTTGTGTATTTATTTTTAATCTAGAAGACTATTAACTCATTTTTCAATGATCATCTCTTTTCTCCTTTCCGGGGATTAATGAAGTTTTGATTTCCATTTCCATTTGTTTGCCTTGGTCAGTTAATAACTGAAAACGAAAAAAAGACAAATCTAGTATCATCAATTTTTGCTGACACCTTCAGAAGAAGAAAAAGAGAAATAAGAATCAACGTAATTTGCATACAGATGACTTCTTCTATTTCCTCATCGTTCGTTTTGCCACACCCCATCCTCCAATCCATCGGTTGGCCATCATAATAGTCATGTCGAACACATCCATCCTCTTCTTCTTTTTCTTCTAACCATTGTTTTCACTCATTTGGCTACCACTCACTCTACTTCTTTTTGTCCTCTTCTTTCAATCCTATTTTCAGATATAAGAAGCATTGAATTGGTAAACCTCCTTCCTTTTGTTTAGTCACAAATTAAGTGTCATCTTAAGAGGAACTATCCCTACGATGGAGACTTCCACTGGCACAAAAACAAAAACTTGTTTCGATCCAAATGATTGATTGATAGTAAGTACCCGTAGGTAAAGTATTTCCAAAAAAGTTACCACCAAGTCCATGTGACGTCATCAGCCTGAGATAAAGCCCAAAGTAGGCTTCACAGTCCAAAAAGTGAATTTTTTTTCAACTTTGAGATAACTCTCTGAAATTTATAGGGTAACATTTGGTAGCTTCGGAGCATATTCACAACAATTTTCAGCCAGATACAACTACTGGAAACATGTTTTTCAGAAAAATTTTTACGTTTTTTAAATTTTTCTCAAAAATTTTCTACAGGGTGGGTAGTCAGAAACAATTTTTTCGGATTCCCCATCAAATTTACTACAAAAAAGTCTCTTGGACCATACCGAATTTCGAGGACTATTTTTTGCTATACTCGATTTTCTGAAAATCACATAAGGGTCCCCCCTTATAAAAACTTTTTTTCGGAAAAAAATCAAAAATTTTTTTTTCGTCGAAAAACCGATTTTCTTGAAGAATTAACCATAAAAAACGGTCTGACAAAGTTTGAGACCTCAACTCCAAGTTTTAGTCGATTTTGAGTCCATCACCTAGAATCAGAAAATTTTCCCATTCATTTTTGAATGATTCGCCAGATTGAACTCAAAATCGACTAAAACCTGGAATTGAGTTCTCAAACTTTGTCAGATCGTCTTTTATGGTTAATTCCTCAAGAAAATCGGTTTTTCGACGAAAAAAAAATTTTTGATTTTTTTCCGAAAAAAAGTTTTCATAAGGGGGGACCCTTATGTGATTTTCAGAAAATCGAGTATAGCAAAAAATAGTCCTCGAAATTCGGTATGGTCCAAGAGACTTTTTTGTAGTAAATTTGATGGGAAATCCGAAAAAATTGTTTCTGACTACCCACCCTGTAGAAAATTTTTGAGAAAAATTGAAAAAACCTAAAAATTTTTCTGAAAAACATGTTTCCAGTAGTTGTATCTGGCTGAAAATTGTTGTGAATATGCTCCAAAGCTACCAAATGTTACTCTATAAATTTCAGAAAGTTATCTCAAAGTTGAAAAAAAATTCACTTTTTGGACTGTGAAGCCTACTTTGGGCTTTATCTCAGGCTGATGACGTCACATGGACTTGGTGGTATCTTTTTTGGAAATACTTTACCTATGGGTACTCACTATCGATCAATCATTTGGATCGAAATAACTTTTTGTTTTTGTGCCAAGGCCTAGCGCAAAAAGTCTCGTTCTTAGAGATTGTTCCTCTTAAGAGTACGTCTTCTCTTTTTGAAGAAGACGAAATGGCCAAAAGGGCTCATTTTTCATTTTTGGTGTGAAGAAAAAGAAGGAAGATGAAGAAGAGAGAGAGGAAGGGGGATATGAAGAAAAAGAAGCCTATCCACCAAATTTTTAGGCGTGAAGCATAATTTAGTATTTGTTGTTTTTGAGAATGAGACGGATAGTGAGAAAGAGATGGGAATAGGATAGAAAATAAAAATGAATTTCGATTAGAATTTCAAATTTTTCATCTAAATTCAACACATTTTTACAATGATGTTTCTAATTTTCCAGTGATGAGTTTCCTCTCTTTTTCACTCATTTTTTTCCAATTCGAAGCTTCCGCTCGTCGATGCGTACTTCAATTTTTCATATAATCAAAAGTTTACCTCTTTTTTTTTCTTCATTCGTTTTGTATACACATTCCATGCTCTCTGTATGCAATTAACTACGTTTTTTATCCTTGATTTTACCAACTTCAAATTAGTTGTCCATACCTTTAATATAAGAGCACGTGGATTTGATGGTAGAATACTCTGGCCTAGTGGGACAGTTTTTCCTGAGAGAAAGCATTGGAACATATCTAAATTAGAAATGCCTAATTTGCTCATTATTCTCATCTGATAATGTCACTATCATATCATTCTTCCATTCCATAATAGGTTTATTTTTCCCAAAAATATATCAGTTTCGATTATTTTTTTGACAATCGCATGTCATTTTCAGGTATCTCATCTCGGATTCCGTTCTGAATTCTCACTAAATTCGTTCCCAAAACAACAATGGGAGCTCGTCTCTCTTGTTCTTGCTCTCAAGCAGAATGTTGGACGAACGATGAATCCACGCTGAGGTTTGTTCCTTGTTTTTTACTCAATCACTCATACACATGTCCAGTACTCCCTGAAGGAATGTATTATAACTTTTTGTTTATTTATTTACATTTCAATGTAATGTTATTACTAAAAAGTCAGTTTTGATTCGAAATCGAAACAGGGTGTTTCGAATAACGAATAGTACATTGGATGTTTGAGAAGGGACAAGAAAAAATGGGGCGAGAAGGAGCGAGATGTCATTAATTTTCGTCAACGAGACACTTTTGGTTCGAAAAAGCCAAAGCGAGAGAAGGAATGAAGAGAGAATAGAAATGATCACTAGATATTATGGAATATATTGGGATTAATTGGGAAATATTAGTGAGAATCAAAGTGTAAGTAACCATTCAATGACCTTTTCATTAAGCTGAACATTTTGGAATAATTGAATTAAGCATCCCTAATTCTAGAATCTCGAACAAAAAAAAACAATTTTGACGGAATGCGAATTCATTTATTCATTTTCCTCAAATATCAATAAAAAGTTTTATGAGGATTCATTCCATGAACTCGATGACGTATCATTTCATCTACTTCCAATTCGTCATTAACTGTTTCAATCTTATTATTTAGTGCGTTCTTTATAATGAATTCAACAGCATCAGCATCAAAATATGATTTTTGACGAATCAATGAAAGAGTTGCTTCCATTTTTGATCGATATCTCATTGATTCCAGTATTCGAATTTTCTCATTTAGAGTCATAATTGTCATCATTTCTCTGAAAAATGTAGAACGATTTTAACGGATCTTTTGCGAGAACTAACATAACCAAAGTATAAACAGCAAATGACCAAATAAGAAGAATAAAACATCTCAAATGCATTCTTGCTTCCTCATCTTCCACTTGTTTCATCTCTTCCAATGTAAAAATTGCTTAAAATCAGTTTCTATTAATGGAAGAAAGAAGTATTGAAGACTAACGAGTTGTCTCACTAACTGACATTGCTTCGAGCCAAAAAAGAAAACAACAAACAGAAACGCATACTGATAAAACACTTAGTTTCATGAATATCTTCAAATGGAAAACATTTCAAATAATTCTCAAATATAAGTTCTCACCTTGAAAACTGATTTTATGCGAGCCCAAACAATTGATTCATTTGAGTCAAATCCACATGTTTCTTCGAACTGAAATTTGTATTTCATACCGTTCCTAGAAAAAGTTTCAAACCAAGTCGATGAGTTTTGGAGCCGGTTCAACCATTTTAATGAAGTTTGAGAGGAAATGAACTTTATTATTATATAAGAGAAGAAACCACGTTTCTAATTAGCCTTAATTCACAAAAAAAAATAATCGAAAGGTCAAGAATAAATCGCAAACGTTTTACTTTCGTTTACTATATTTACTTCGTGTTGTGCCCTTCTAATAGAAGTTGAAAACATGCGCATTGTTTCTTTACTTTCTGCCCCATTTACATTGAGAATTCATCCAGATTTGAAGCGAACAAAGTGTGAATAAATAGAAAAGGAAGGAACCAATTATAAGTTCTTTTTCTGGGAATTCGTCATTTCTTCTTCCTAATTATGGAGTTTTTTTAGGAACAAATTGCCATTCATCAAGGACAGTAATTTTTGGACTGTTCATTCAAATAAAAGAAGCACTTTATTGTATCAAGTGATCCTTTGTTTGAATATGATGTCCTATGATCAATGTTAGCCTTGTTGAAAATAACTTACACTTGACTTCTTCCATTTCACACTCTCCGTTTCTCATTTTCTAAATGTAATCACTTTTCCCGAATAAATTCATAGCCCTTCCAGTCAATTTCAGAAAAGTTATGTTTTTGAAACTTTTTTTGAAATGGACTATTGATACAGAATCAAAGTGTTATCTTTCCTTAAATTATCTTTCTTCAGAATTGACGCGGAGCTGTTCGAGCTGTCACAAGACGGTCAAAAGTGGGAGAAGCTCGATGGAAGACTAGCCAACGTAAGCTGAAAAATGTTCTTGAATTGTCGTTAAATTAAAAGGAATATCTAGAAGTTTCATGCCTATTTCACTAATGTCCAATATCCATAAATCATAGTCTCATAACTTCTGACGACGTCTTCTTATTTCTCTCTCTCTCTTCCTCATAACATCTTCATTCAGGTACGTGTATTCAACGCTTTTGACGATTCACAACCACGTCTTCTGGCTACATCTTCATCCGGTCAAGTTCTTCTGGATACTTTAATTCCAATGGGTCTGTTTTTTTACAACCACACCTTCTTCCTTCTTTCTTCTTCTCTCCAATTTTTTTAGTTGTATCTGTCGGAAAAATCTAAAATATGAAAAGGGTTCCGAAAGAAGGGAGTGACTACTTTCAACTTAAAAATGCATAGGTGTGGGTGAACAGAAAATAGGTGTGACCCGAGAGAGAATGAATTTTAAGAAAAAAAAACGAAAAAGAGAACAAACGTTATTGTTTTTTGACGATTTATTGCAAATCTTGAGATTTTCGAACGATTTGAAAATCTAAAATTTTTCAGGTTGCCTCGGGAAACCTGAGATATTTTCCATATTCCAGTGTCCTATTTTTTCGATTTATGGCTGATCTAAACGCAGGTTATTTGTACACTTGTATTACAGTCATACAAGAAAGTGCATTGCTCTAACTCTCCAAAACCGCCTCGGGTCAAGGCTTTTTCCAATATAAACATTTATAGAAATAAACATGTTTTAATGAAAAACAATCCCATATCAGGAGCATCATATTGAAAACATTTTCGAATATAGTTCGAGGAAAACGAAAAAGAATCCAAAAGAGCGCCCACGTAAATCCTCAGAAAGTCAAATAAATGACTGGTTTTCCAGCTCTCCACGTCACAAACCATATTAATTATTTCTTTTTTATCACCTTTTCTTTTCCTCCTACTCATAGCCGTCTGAGACGTGATGAAATCATAAATATCTCAGTATTTTTAAAGTGCTTATCAAACAAATACTCTCTAATATTATGAACGAATGAGAGACGAAACTCTTCCTTTTTTCTTCATAATAATTGAACGAAAGAAAAGGCTCTCTTTCTCTTTTTTGTGCTCTTTGCTCTCAGTCACTTGCGCATTTATTTCCAGTCGCGCATGGCGACATTCATATTCACGACGTCCAAAACTTTTTTATGTTTCTTATATGTAATATCGACTTTCTTGTTTTTTTTTCAGGAGAAAAAGTTCATAAAGTGAGTGACTTCTTTGTTTATTTGAAGACGGACGGAAGGACAATTGGCTTCAATACACTCAGTTTTAAGGATACATCGTTGCTCATTTCACAGGTATTTGATTCAATTTTCAGTCTGAAAATTAAAAAAAGATAGCTAAATTGGTTAATTTAGTTTTGTCTGGAACTTATTATAGAGTTTTGAAAAGGAGAGAAGTTTTAATTGAAAAATAAAAAAACTTTTTTTTTTGACTAAAACTGAGAAAGCTCAAATTTATCCTCTTTTCAATCTGGTTTTATAATATAATTTTGTAAACAAGCTAATAAAACACCCATATGATTTTTCATTTGTATTATCACGAAACTTTACTGATAAGCTGAATTGCCAACTGTCAAATACAAAGAGAAATATACTATCAGTTGCCGATCAACTACAAAATGCTGGATTACTTTCCTCTTATTACTATTCCATTTCAGTCAACGAATACATCTGCATTCAATATGTTTCAACATTCATTTTCTGCTTCTGTCTGTAGAATTGCCACATTTGAAGGAGATTCTATTCAGCCATGTGATGAACAATCAGAGACTTCTAATGTAAGAAAAAATTATAAATTTTTATGAATTCAAAGTGTGTTTTCAGGTTTCACTGAATCCATTAAGTATGGTTTTCAACTACAAAGGATCGCCAGTTACAATCGATTTGGTAAGATTTTTATTTGATACCAGCCTGATTTCTGCGCCTGCGGCGCATCAACAGGCTTCTCTATACTGTTCGTCGCTGCGCTCCTCACTTTTTTCACTGGTCGCGGCTACGCCGCTCCATAGGGCTGACAGCCCTCGACAGCTGTAGACAAACAGTCCCTCTAATTTTTCGTGGTCCGGTGGCGCAGTGCGTGAGCGCGCGGCGGTCGTTCGCAAGGGGGCGGGTTCGAACTCTTTTGGGGCAAAATCTCTTTCTTTCTTCTTGCCCGAAAAGTGCGAACATCCTGACGTACAGACATAGCCCCCTAGCGTTTTATATATAAGAATGATTTTCAAAAACAATAATGTCAGATGATTTTTATTTGTGAAATAGTTAGCAAACTTCATATTGTTTTCAAGTCAATTGAAATTCAAATACATTCAAAATCAAACACAGTTTACGACAACTTTATCCGTCAAAAAATTTATGTTTTTTTTAGTTGGAATGCTTCGCTTGCTCATCAGAAGCCGAGAACTGTGTCGACATTGCCCATGCGAATAACATTTTTCGAGTAATTGTCTCAGCTCATGCTCATCTTTTTCTGATTCAAGCTCTCAATGTTTCATCTCTTCTCTTGGCTAGAACAACTTCACATCTTGTTGCAATCAACTATTTGGCAAGGCAAAATGAAAAGATACAACAGAAACTGATTGCACTTTTGGAGACATCTGAATCAAGCGATACAGCTTCAAAAGAGGATATTCGACAGATGCTTCTTTTAAAGAATGTAGTCGTGACACAAAGATTGAATTCATTACAGCAAAGGCCATTGCCTGGAATTGAAGTAAGTTCTAATTGTTTTTCATCCTTAATTTTTAATTTCTCATCGTGTAACTTCCCAAAAAGTGTCAATTTGATTACTGTAATATGATCCTTTTCTTTGCTTTTTCCACTCAAATTTCTCTTTATTCGGAATGTCAAAAACATGTATTCCGTAAATTCTCTTTTTGGAAAAAAAGAAAAAGCTGTATAGAAAGTGTTCATAATAAAATCGAAAAGAACCTTTTCTCCTTCGTCTTCTTTTTGCTTCTTCTTCTTCCAACTACTACTACTACTTTTTGTTGCTTTTTTCTCTTTATCATTTTTTCCATTTCTTTTTTCTTTTTTTTTCTCTCAAACAAACACTTTCTGTTTCTTAATCCAAAACTTTTTTTTCATTTTCCGTTACCCTTTTTCTCGGTCATTCATCTATAATTGGTTGTCAAGTCAAGACTAGATTGATTGATGATGAATCAAATTAAGTTCAGATTTTTCTTTCCTTTTCCTTTTAATTTCGGTCAAGTACCTTTTCAAGTTATTCCGGCTATTTTTTGTTTCGTTTTGCACTAGTTATTTCCTCCGTTGTCAAGTGCTGAAGCTTATTGGAACGAGAAAATTAAGGAGAAACCTATCTAGTTTTATTTCATAGAGAAAGCTTTTTTAAAGAATTTTCATTTTTCATAGATATTTTGAGTAAAAGTTTCAAATCCCAGTGAAGAAAAATCAGTTTTTGTAGAGAAGAAAAAAAAGAAAATGAAGAAGAATCGGACAAGTTAAGCAAACAGAAGCATTTACGCAAATATTGAAAACTGTTTGGTTTTTGTACTTGTGAATTAGTTCTCAACTCATTCGAATTTAAAGTAGAATAGTTCAATAGTTCCTTAAGGTTAGATTGTTACCCAGGTTATAAAGATTTTTTCAACTTTCAATAGTTTTGAATGAACTGAAAAATGATTCTTGTTTTATTACCCGCTATTTGAAGGACTCCTTACAAAGTCTTTATGGTATTGAAGAACCATTTACCAAAAGTTTGAAATATTTGTTTTGTAGAGCGATATATGTTCAATCTATCAGTACCTCTAAACAGAAAATCAAGTCTTCTAGAGAATTGTAAAGAAAAATTGAAAGATGCTTTAAATTGAAACTCAGTTTATTCAATTATTTGCTGGGCTGAACTGTCAAAACTGCCCTTCTAATACCGAATGTTTAGTAGGATGTATAGTATAGCTTTTCTTCTGAAGTGATTTATTTATTTATTCATAATTTTTTCATGTCCTGCCGTTCCCCACAAACTCATGAAAACACTTGTTATCTTGCTCATTTCCCTCATGCTCTCAATTGATAACCACTTTTCCTTCTTAGAGTCTCACTCATTAATCCTAGAAGAACCAGTTCACGTAATAATCAAATTGAGCATTAACGTGTGGTCAAGTGTCTCCTCTCTTCTTTCCGACTTTCTGTACGTGTTGATCTGTTTACTTAACACGTTCCATTTTACAAATGTTGTTTCCTTTTGCCTTCTTCTCTTTCTGACACTCCTCCTCCATTTTCTTCTTCTTCTTCACAGATATGTATGTGCGAATGTAACATTTTGTATACTATAGGTGAAGGAAAAGAAGAAGAAGAAGAAGCATGGAAGGGAAAGAGAGGGCGTCAAGTGCAAAATACGACGAATGAAAATGAATTGTTGACCGGATTTCTCGAGTACCGTCACTCTCTATATCTCTCTCCGTTTCTGCCAATCCAACAAATCCTTTCAATCATGCTTCTTTTTGCCCCCTCTCATACTTATAACAAATTATTATATATCCAACTCATGTTCTCTTAAATTTTTGCGAATTTTCCGTATTCCAAGGTTACTGTAGAATATTCGTTCAACCCGTATTAGAATCAAAACAACAGAAGAACTGTTGTGATTGAGTTCCGAAAGAAAAATGACAGAACATGGAAAAAAAAAACTTAGATTCCGTAGACATCGTATTATTCCCAATGCTCACTTGATGCCACACTATTTAAGAAACTAAACTAAATTTTTAAAATTTTTAATTAACGTATTTTCTGTTCTTGTTATTCTGAAAACTACTACTACAATCCTCCCAAAGTACGAGAAAAACACAGAAAAACCTTCTCAAACCTACTTTTTTCTCGGTATATCATCATTTTATTCCGGATGTTCTGCTCACTTCCTTTTGTTTTCTCCGCACTTTTCATTCTTGCTCTTTCTCTTTTTGTGGTCTTTCTACCGATCGAAACAACAAGATTAGCACATTTTCTTCTTTTCTTTTCCAGAAACAAGACACCAATTTTCGACCAAGTGTTCCAATAATTTCCCTTGATTTTCAGCTTATTCAACACGATATCTCCCCTCAAATTGATCAAAAACTACTCGAGAATTGTCGTCTCGCTTCACTATTTCTATATCATTTCAATATGAATTCATTTCGAATGCAAGTTTAACTTTTTATTCATTTTTTTTTATTCTTTTTAATTTAAGATGGCGCAAACCATTCGAAACTCGAGATATGAGTACAATGAACACTTCAATGGCATCAACCAGTCAACAACAATATCATCAAATTCCGATTCAAATTCAAAATCAAAATCAAAACAATTTGAATACAAGTTCTTATCAACCGCAACTTCAAAACTTGTATCCAACTGACCATGTGACAACTCACAACGGTACAACTACTTTTCATTCCACGGTAGGTGCTTTTGGCAGTGTTGCAATGTTCAAATCCATGCTCAATGCTTTTTTTCAGAAGTTTAATTCTCATTTTCGCCTATTTCAGGTTCCTTTGAAACCAAGACTTTGTGAAGGATCTCTGGCTCCTGGATGCTCATTGGCTGAAGCTTCCGAACAGAGAAAAAGAGAAATGGCAGAACAAAAGAAAGAATTGGCTGGCACTTCTTCCGCAGAGGATTACTTCGTCAGAAAGACAAATGGACGTCTTGGACTCACTATATATGCTCATAACGATGATGGGGTCATCCGGGCGGAGGTATGAGTTTATTGGAAACAAAAGGGAATGAAAAAACAAAAATTCAAGTGAATATAACTTGATTTTAGGCACAGAACTAAAAATCATGTTAAATCTATTGAATTTTCAGGTCCGTGGTGTCACCTCATTTGCTCCTCGATGTGCTCAAGTCGGTGACTCTGTGGTTGCAGTTGACAGTGAATTAATATCTTCTGTTCGAAATGCATCAGATGTTGAAAAACTTCTAAGAATTGGAAAAGTAATACATCTTCGACGAAAAACACCTTTAACGCCAAAAGTGAGTTTATATTTACAGAAAAGACTAAGCTTCTTCTCTTACTTCTACTTACTTTTTCTCCATACGAAGCTGCTATAACCACTAATCCGTTCCGTTCGTTCAGGCTCCTGCTCAACTCGAAGCAACGAATGTCAATAAGAAAACGGGCTGTGCAAAGTTGGCGATGGCTTTGCAAGAATTATTGGTCACTGAGAAGAAATATGTTAGTGATCTGAGAGAGGTAAAGGAGTTTTAATAAGAAGATAAAGTACAAATATAGTTCTAAATTTCCAGATGAATGAAGTGTTTTTATGTATGCGTCAAGTGAGAGACATCATGCATGCAGCCATTAGATTATATAAAATGCAAACCGCGTTTGTGGACAGTATTGAAGAAGCAATTGGAGATATGAGTCGACAGGATATTTCAGTTGCACAGATTAGGGTACGTACAGTCAAATGAAAGAGTACAAGTGCCCTTATGTTAAAGGTGTATCCAACAGGCATTAATTCATTTTCAGGACTCTGTGATGCGAGTTTGTGCTGTATTCATCAACAAGTGCGCAGACTTCAAAATTTATGCAGAATATGCGGCTGGATATCATCTTCTTCAACACGAAATAAAAAATAAAAAAGAGCTTTTGTCAAAGTTAGAAGCTGTTAACAGTACTCGCGAACAACACTGCTCTTGGGAATCCCGAATGATTAAGCCAGTTCAAAGGATAGTACAGTATCCACTTCTACTGAAGAATATTTCTGATGCTCTTCCAAAAGATGCTCGAGAACGGATTCAAGTTGAGACAGCATTGCAGAAAATGCAAACATCTGCCGAATATGTAAATGAAATGCAACGGCTTCATGAAGATTATGCTCAATACATGGAGAATGTCAGAAAGGCAAATGAAGCAATGTTGACTGAAAAGGTATTCTATAATTCACAAGAATTTGCCTAAATGCTTTCTTTTCCAGAATCTCCGACTAGACACAAGAGAGCTTTTAGTCTTTGCTCATATCAAATGGAGAGATGCTCCAGCTGAGCATTATGTTGTTTTTGTTTTTCATTCATTGATTCTTCTACTTCCATCTTATGCAAGAAAGGAAATTAAGGTAAGAATTTCCGACAAGTTGGATAATCGAAGAATGTTTTCAGATGAAATGGACTAGAGTGCTTCCAATAAACGAAATAGATATCAATGAAATGCCAAACGACGCTTTAAATCTGAAACTTTATCATGTAGCTTTTGAAGGACCTAATGGACAGTTTAGTCATTGTAAGACTACTTTCGCCCGAAACTCTTTTATCTTCATTTTTCAGCTAATCCAAATACCGTATATAATATGGAATGTTGTCAATCTCAATTAAAACAACATTTAATCAAAAACATTAAAAAAGCAAGAGCCATCTTTTCTCGTGAATCACATCGCCCTCTAAGTGGATCCAGTCAATCAGATGGTGGTTATGTATCCGAAGTTTCAAAAGATCATCGTAATTCTAAATAATTTTTGTTGCTATTCTGATACTTCATATTTGTATATTCTGCCATTTATTTGTTGCCCAATCACTAGTCCAAACTATTTGAAAACACGGGTTCCATTCAAAAAACTAATAAAAGTTTTCATTTTTCTTGATTGATGAAAAATGGTTAAAAAGGATCAAGACAAGTATTTTATTCAAAGCTCTTTCATCAAAGACGTAATCTGTTTCAAGTTATTTGGCGTTCATCTTAACAGTCACTTGTCCACCAGTTGGTTTTCCTGTCTTGAATGATTTCGCCAAATCCTTATCATCTCCCGAGAACTGAATGTTGGATTTTTAAATTAGAATTTCATATTTTCGAAACGTACCACACTGTTCACAATAACAAGTTTTGCTTCTTTTCCAGGAGCTTTATTACGAGTAATTGTGACTTCTGCAGTCTTACCAGGCTCAATTGTTCCAAACACTGGATTGACACTGAAAATTAAAAATTTGTTGATTTTTCGAAGTCAGAATTTGAAAATTCTTACAGATAGACAGCGTTATCAGATGTCTTAATCTTGAACATAACCTTCTTGTCATGAGTGTTAGTGAGTGTGATTTTCTTCTGTTCTTGTTGATCAGATTGGAATCCCAAATCTCCGGTTGGCTCAACACTGACTGAAATTAAAAGATGGGCGCTTTTTACAAATCAGTTTTTACCGTGAGGTTTTGGCTCTCCAGGTTTTGGCTCCTCCTTTTTCTCTTCCTTCTTTTCTTCATCCTTTTTTTCCTCTTTTTTCTCGTCTTCTTTCTTTTCTTCTTTTTTCTCCTCCTCCTTCTTCTCTTCTTTCTTCTCTTCTTTCTTTTCCTCTTTTTTCTCATCTTTTTTTTCTTCTTCCTTTTCTTCCTTCTTCTCTTCCTTCTTATCATCTTTCTTATCATCATCCTTTTCCTTTTCATCTTCTTTCTTATCATCTTTTTTCTCTTCGTCTTTCTTGTCTTCTTCCTTCTTCTCACTCTTTGTTTTTTCCTTCTTTTCATCTTCTTTCTTATCTTCCTTCTTTTCCTCTTTTTTTTCTTCTTCTTTTTTCTCACTCTTCTTCGACTTTTCCTTTTTCTCTTCATCCTTTTTAGGCTCCTCCTTCTTTTCGCTCTTCTTTGATTTCTCTTTCTCTTCTGGAGCTTTCATTTTACTGTCTGCCTTCGGAGGAGCTGGAGGAGCTGGAGGTGGGGCTGACGATGGCTGGAACGTATAGTTGGAAAACGGAGAGATGATAAATTCTACAGAATCCCTGAATTCCTTCTACTGCATCTTCCCTTAAAACGAATGAAATATCTCATTTTTACCTTAGCAGCTCCAGCTGGACCCTTCTTTTTCTTCTTTCCGCCGCATCCGACAATCAACCATAATGCTGTAGAGATGCCGATGAAGACAGAAATTCCAATGGCCATTTTTTCCGGACAGACAAATTATTGGTTGGTTTCCGAGAACTAATGAATACGTATTGCTTTTTCTAGAGGGAACCAGAAATTCGGGAAGGTCAATTAAAAAATTGGGGAGGTTAAATCCAAAAAGTTCCGGTTCACGTTTTATGAAGTATGAATCGAATTGTTTTGTAAGATCGTCAGCCGAGTTGATTTGTATGAGATTCATTTGGCTAAGCGGATAGCCTAAACAGTGCAAAAAAGAATACAAATGATAGAATAGCAATCTTCAAGAAATCGGGAAAAGGATGTAAAATCACTAGCGAAAATGAGAGGAACAAGTCTTGAAAATCGAAGCGAACTGAGCTCTCCTGATTCAGGAAAGCACATACGTAGGGGGATCATGAGATGGAGAAAAATCACCGAAGTTACACGAAAGTTGTGAAGAAATGGAATTAAAACAACCGATGCGAGAGTTTAAGCAAGGGAAGATAGATTTAAATTTATTGTTGAGCAGCCTCCGTTCGAACACCATTCCTCTCGTAATTGACTAGTTGTGTGCCCACCAGATACCGGTCATTCTTGATTTTTTCCGCTAACTCAGCGAATTTCACGATTTGCCAACGAACGAATACTACTGATGATGTTATGAACAAGAAAGCAGGATAAGAGAATCGAAGTAGAAGCATTGTTAGCTCAGCGTCAGCACCTGGAAAACTCAATTGATTGTAGCTTTCTATTGTTATAGAAAAACAATGTTTAATGAATGTTTTTTTAGACTGGAACAATTTATTTGCATTAAAATTTAAACGCAATAAGAACTTACCTACGACAAAAGCGTATAGTTTGATGACGATCACAGGGAAAGCGATGAATGTAGATAAATACAGTATACATGGAACCACTATCCGCACGAATACATGAAGTGCTGCGAAATTTTCAACGCCACGCTGAACGAGAAGATCTAATTCTGTTTTTAGCCACCAATCAGGACCCATTACTGCAACAACGCCGAATATTTTCATTTGAACAACGCCCATCGCCCAGTCTTGATAGGGGAATACTAGCGCGGTCTGAAAGGAAAATATGGAAATAAAAAAATGTAAAAGAAAGTGACCTGTTGATATCCCAGCCGCAACGGAGCAAAGAATACCAGTTGGAAATATGTACCCATGAGGAGTGGCAAGATGATGACGATGGGAAGAGCAACTAAAAATAGACGCATTCCCTGCAAAAAGAAAATATCGGTTTAAGGCAGACTTGTCACGGGCCGGGCCGGGCCGCTGGAGGAATTTCTACCGGCCCGGCCCGGCCCGGTCGGCCCGGGGTTCAAGGCAAAACATGTTTTTTTCAAGTTTTTTTTTTGAAAAATTTTTTTTCGCGGTTTTTTTTCTAGTTTTTTGGCCTATGTTTTCAGGGAGGAAATTCTGATCTATTTTTGAGTAAAAAGACCCAGGAAAAGTTTCGAAATAGTGCTGAAAATCGCGAAAAACGTGCTTCAAAATTCAAAAATTTTCAAACCCGGGCCGACCGGGCCGGCCTGGCCCGGCCCGGCCCGCCGGGCTTTTGCGGGCCGGCCCGGGTTTTGACAAGTCTGGTTTAAGGTAATGAAAAGTTTCTAATCTTACCAAGTACGAGTAGTGCATCATCGCTCGTTTAAACAGATGTGGTCCACCACGAACGAACTTCAGAACGATTGCACCGAATCTTCCGACCATCCAACATACATAAAGTCCGAGTGACACTGTATACATCTCGTGAACATTCGTCTGTCCTAACACCATGAAAATTATAAATCGACCAATGGAAGCGGGAACAATGAACACAACAACACTTGAAATAGTTGTCGTAGTTGCCATAAGAACCAAAAGAATTGAAACACGAACAGCAAAAAGTGTTGGTCGACTGTAAGGTTCGTATGCACGTGGTTCACGGAGTAGAAGCAGAGCTTGATGTTCGGCAGCAAGCCCTCCACCACCAGCTCCTCCTTGATTTCCTGCTCGAAGTGGATCGTTGTTGTTGTTGTTCTGATTATTGTTGTTATTATTATCCGATAGAAGGTATTGATCCAAATCGAGAGCTTTCCCAACAACTTTGCACCATAATCTGACACCGTATTTTATGAAGCCACGGCCGTTCGCGTGTTCCAAGATTGCTGGCATAACCACTTGAAGAATGAGCAGTTCCAGTGAGATTTCCGAGAGTGGAGTCTCTGCACTCATTGAAACATTGTATGGTAGAAGGCTTGGCAAAAATGATGAGATTATATTGAGCGGAATGTAAAAAATGAGAAGAATTGTTGAGAAAAACAGTGTTGTGGATACAACGAGCCGTCTGAAATGTCGAGTAAATGGTAAATCGATCATTTCTTGAATTGGATTAAAATCAGGATCGTTGAGATTTCTCATGAACCATAGAACTCCAGGACGAAGAATTTCACGGAGTAATATGACAAATGAAGCTGAATAGAAAACATAAACCATCCCAACCATCCAATGCAAGAATATTGACATGAATGGTGCGCTGGAGAATGTGGCAACTCGTTGTGAAAGAGTGATGTTGAAGAGTGGGAGAGTACAAACATCCATCCAGCATCCACACATTACAGGGAAGAATCCAATTTCTAGGAACACGAGTAAGAAGACTTTGATGATGAGGAACATGACACCAAGAAAACGATACATCAATTTCATTTTCAACGAATGCATAATTTGATGAAGTGTGAAGGTGATTCCAGCGATTTGAATATATCCGAGTATCATGGCCACAATTGATGGAAAATATGATATTTTACCGTGTAGTCCAACCAATCCGAGAAACCAGTTTCCAAATCGGTATGGAATATAAGCTGAAAACAGAGAAAATTAGATGAAAAAAAGAAATATATATCCGCTTACCGAATGTAACCGTAAACAGAGTATTCAGTGATATGACCCAGAACACATGCTCTAGAAATATCAGTGACCCATCAAGACCTAGAAGTCTTTGCCAGGTTAGTTCATCTCCAAACCGATCCCATTCTCTCCAGTTGTCATCTTGATCAGCTGCTGCTTGTTCTTGGGCAGCTGCATTCTCTCGTTGACGACGAACTCTGCGGTTAGGCCGCCCAGCGGCTCGTGGAGCAACATTTTCAGGTTCAGCTGCCTCTAAATTTTGATTCCCGCCATTCACACCCCAATTTTGATCGGCTTCGTTTGGCATAAAACGTTCATTCTCGACTATTTCGTTCTCATCATCTCTCATATCATCGTACGGCATCATTATATCGGGCTGAAAACTGTTTTTCTTACTTTCTAGATAATATGAAATCTTACCATTCTCGGCCTGAAACCGTGTCTCGCTTCGTACACATCCCTTCTTCGTTCTTCATACGCTAATGCTCCTGGATGACCCCTCGCGACAGCTTCTCGGTGGTTCAAAAATTCGTTTCTTTCAATGTAAACTACTCTTTCAGAAGGTCCGTCGCTAACTTCTTCAAAGTGTTCAGGAATCCCCAGAGACACTTCATCGGATTCTGTTTCTTCTTCATCAGAATCTGCTTCCTCTTCTACATCATCTCTATCGTCATCACGGTCACCAGGATCTCTGTTGTTTTCTTCTTCTTCTTCTTCGTCATCATCCGAAGATTCATTATCGTCATTTGCTGCGTCATCGTCCCCATCATTTTCAGCCTCAATGTTTAGAAAATGCTGTGGTCCTCCAATGATAATTTGTTCTCGAAGCCAAACAAGTGATATGAATGTACAGACAAAAACTATAAGAAGGAGACTTCCTTTCAAAATGTCTTGGAAGAAATGATCCATCTTGAATAGTTGAAATGGTGCAGCAACGATATCGTGAAATGATAGGTAGAATACACAATTATAAATACGAGCAGCTGTCAAAGGGACGATTCCAAGCCAAGTTGCCATTACGAAAGTATAAACCACCCATGTTTTGATCATTTGAGCACCCGAAGTGACAACTCCACGCATTATTTCAAATATGGGTAGTGCTTTAGGCATGTCGGGTCGGTAGATTGGTTGGAAAGAATACTTGTGATTACATAGTTCACATACTTCTTTTCTACTGCAAATTGAAAACTTTTCGTTTGCCAAACTGAATGGGAAGCTTCTCAAGTATAGAGAATTTTATTCATGTTGACTTTACTTTTGAAAAAATGAATACTTAATTTTTAAGGCACTGATTCTTTCAAGCCGAAAAAAGTTTGTAATATATTGTTGAACAGTATGAATTTTTTTCGAAAAATCTCTACCTGTACTTGAGCCACTCTACCAGGCATTCCTGATGCACATATTTGATACTTCCTGTGCATAAACAAGGATAATACAGATTTCCCTCATTACCTCTACATACTCGGCACATCACTGAAATATTATTTCTTTTAAATCAAAATATCAGTAATCAACTAACAATGATCATCATTATCGTCTGTAGCAAAATCTGTAGAGTCCCCGCGAAGAGTTGGTTCCTTTGCTGGTTGTTCACTCCCTTTTTCAACGGAAGAAGTAGAGGGCTGATTTGATAAATCTTCGCCAACATGGTTTTCATCCGGCGGTCGTTGATGTTCAACCTCCATTTGATTTGGTTAAACTGAAATAACTTTCTGATTTTGAAAATAACAACTAGTATTAGAAAATTAAGAAAATTGAAGAAAAAAACATAACATCTCGAGTTATCTGAAAATCAATAGTTTCCCAATAAAAGTTTTTGAATAAGAAAATTATGGAATTGGAAGCTTTGTTGCGTGATACAACCAGCCAGTCAGGGGTGTAGATATAGTATTCAGAAGGAGGAAACCCAGAAACTCAGACGAAATGCGACGGAGAGTGTATTGAAACAAGAGGAACCAGATAAAAGAAAAGAAGTAAAAGTGCAAGTGATTATAGCCAGAGTAAAGAGAATTTTTTTCACAGACGATTTTCCGAAAGCTTTAAATGAAGGAACTAAAATCAGCAGGGTGAACTAGCCGAAACTCTTCAAAATAGGCTTAAACTTCTTCAAATGTTTTGCCGTTTTTACAGAAAACCTGTCGGCTTGAATTTTACTTGCTCTGCCACTGATTATAATGAATGAGTTGAAAAGATGTACTGCAGGAAAATAACTGAGCAGAAAACAATCATCAGACATCTAGGAGTATCCGGACCTACAACCGGTCAACAGAAAAACGATAACATAAGCGCTGAGCTTTATATTTTCATTACATTGCATCTAAGTACAAATAATTATGGAATTATATACACATTTTTCAACATGCACATACTCAGCTTTCTCAAATGATACATAAGCGAGGCGGTCACCCGTAGCAACCACAAAAACGAAATTTTTTTTTTGTGCGGAACGAATGTGTTCTGATTGAGCATAAGAAACGAAAGAGTCTAGAGACAAGTCATAGTTAGACCGCCTTCCACTTCGATTTCATTTTAGTTATCCGCCGTCTGAATATCCGGCTGTGAAGATCATGAACTGATAAAAAAAAAGCTAAAGAATGGATAATCGACGAAAGTGGCTAACCATTCTGGATAATCCTACGAACTTCGTCATGAGTAAAACATACTATGTGGAAACCTGTGTTAACCGAGATGCTTTTGAACAATACTTTCGATGTTGGCTTGGTTCACAGAACTTCATTTGACAAATACTTTTTAAAAAATTAACACCAAAATATTCGATTAAAAGTAAATAAAAGGTAGGTGTGCATTAGTTTTTGAAGGGGGATAACTTCAAAACCTGATAAAAAAATAGAGGGAGGAACGTGTCGATTCTTCACATTGGTTACTTTTGGACTGAGATACGTGAGAGTGCTTGAAAGAGATTTATAAAAGTTTAATGAGAAGGGATGTTGGATGACGGTAGATGCAATACATTTACATGCAATGAACTGTTAGGCTTCTACTTTCTGCGCTTATGCGATGGTCCAGATTTGCTCGAGTTTGGTCTCTTGCGATCACGATCACGTCCGCCATCTCGGTCTTCAACTTCACGTCTTTTGTCAGCCTTAGCAGCTTCCTCTTCAAGATCCGACCATTCCTTGCCTTCGGACTCATCAGAATCCAAGGAAGCTTCTTCATCATCATCTGACTCCGTCTCTTCTCCTTCACTCTCGTCTTCATCACTCTCGCTTCCTGATCCATCACCCGAAGCATCGTCCTCTTCTGGGTCATAAGCATCCGATTCATCAGAGTCGTCATTGGCATCCTCATTATCAGATTCCAAATCCAAAAAGCTCCATCCACCATTCTCAAAGAAATCATCAGGATCATCGGTGATAGTCTTCATGACCTTTGCCCAATTAAGTGATTGGATACCTTCACTGTACCAAATATCGCAGGTATGAAGCCATTCCTTTATCTTATCAATACTGCTCATTGGAATTTGAGCAACCATTTGGGTCTTCGCTTTGTAATCTTTGAAAATAAACACCATATCGAAGTTTTTGAGCTGCAAAGAAACTCGTTCAAAATGAACAAGTTCAACTTCCGAGAGAGTGACGATGAATGGCGGCTAAAAACATGATATTACTCACATTTTACACCCTAAAACTTAATTACATACCCACTCAGTGAGATTGACGAGGCACGAAGCAGTCGGTTTCAAAGTAGTTGCCGAACGATATGGAACTCCAAAGAATCCCAGCCCGGCAAATGGTGTGTCAAACTCAACTTGTTCATTTGTCAAACGAGTAACCTTCTCGCAAAAGCCGTTGAAAGCAGCATTCAAACGACGACGCATTTCACGCTCTTGTTGTTCACTTTGCATATCATCACGATCTTGCATATGGTGGTACTTTCCTAAATCGGTAGTGATTTCTCCGACCTCGGTGTAAAACTGAACGTCCTTGTACTTTTTCTTGCCCCACATGACAGGATTTTTGAGATGGAAATGTAGAAGAATGATCATCTCATTGTCGCACGGCTGGAAGAAGGCGTGCTTAATGTTATTGTATAGCACATCAATACGGTCACCGCGAAGGGAAGTATATCTGGAAAAATGATGCAAACATTGGAGTTTCTATCGATGCTCTCTTACCTGAAACCATTGGTGTGGGCTTCCAAGGATCCAGTGATACGCTTTTGAATAATGTTCGGACGGATTAACAAATCTTTCAACTTTGGGTTCAATTTATTCTGACTTAGAATAAGTTTGTCTTGTTTCACTGCACCATCCTTCTCACGCTCTTCAGCCTCTTCAGTTCGGAACCGTTTCTGCATTTCTTTGATGAGACGGAAGGCAGTGCTCAAGTTATTGCTTGGTGCCGCCGTGTCACTGTGATGTTCTTTGATATTACTCGCACGGAAAGTCAGCTCTTTCATGAAATGAGCGAGTGGATGAGGAAATTGACCGTTATCCTTGCCTACTTGAGACCCCGGAGTAGCAAAGTTGATACGAAGGTATGTGAAGTCTCCCTCAACGGACTGTGAACAGTTTTTTATCATCGAAATATGGAATGGCACTGGAATTCCGAAGATAGGTAAAATGACCGAGTCATATTTTCGATCAACATAAATCAGCATTTTATTGATGTCCGCATCTTGTGGGAATCTTTCCTCATTTTTATAAGAAACATTCGATTTCTTCACTTTTTTCTCGTCGGTTCCTCCATCCTGCTTAGAGAGACGGGCGCGAGCGTCCACATTCAAGCGTTTACCGAGTTCCTTTTGATGCTCTTTTCTCAACTCTTCATTGGTGGTTTTGTTTCTTGTTTGATCATTCAGAACTACGCTTCTTTGTCCACGTCCAAGGAGTTTCTTTTTATCTTGGTTCTTCTCTGCTTCTTGAGTGTCTTGTTCTTCCTTGAATTTGATTACATTTGACTTCAGACGAGATTTGGCCTTTTCTGTGAGCACTTCATTATCACCTTCGGCTTTGATCAAAATAGTATCCGAAATAGCGATGGCTGCTGGTTTTCCTTTCTCGCTTTTGTTTTTGTTGGGAATATTATCCACTCCAATGTAGACAATAAAAACCATACCAGCTTGCACGGTTTCTTCACATTTAGCACTGATAGACAAGCGGCTTTCACGAAACTCGATTCCAGTTGCGAATCCAAGCTCTTTTTTATTCAGAGATTCTGCTAGTTTTGGGCTTTTTTCGGCCAACGTTTCAACTCCAACCTTGTAGACGTCGCTGAGTTTTGCTCCAGGTTTCAAAGCAGCGACTACTGCCAACTCAGCTGCGAGAATGGCTTCATATGCTGCTTCAAGCTCGGAAGACGGGAAGATAAGCATTGTGCGAGTTAAATTAGTACAGTAATCGGATAGCCGAGCACCAAAAGATGTTATGATCGTACCAAACTGACTATGAAGATGTGATTCGGAGCTTTGGTGATTCCACTTAAATGAGTAAGCTCCACCGGACATGACGATTGGCTCATAGCACGTTTCCGCATTATATTTAGCCAATGATTGTTGAATTTTCGAATCTCTCATATATCCTGCGAACTCGCTGGACAGCACGGAATGGCGTACTCGCTGCAAAACAAAAATTTGGACATGGAGAAATTATTACGAAAGCTATCTCATTACCTTTTCTTGATCAATAATCTCCACGTATCTTCCTCTAGCGGCAGTCCAAGAAGCTGATGTGACCTGAGCTGATTTGCGCAATAAATCAATCTCTTTCTCATCTTTCACAGCGAACAAATGTGTGAACGCAAGAGAAACATCAACTTTGTTGATATCGTTCTCTGTTAGTGCATCGTTCCAAGCGTTAACAAATTCTGCAATGAACTTTTCTTTGATGAAACATCCAACGTCTCCTCCAGCGCTTTTGATGTGATCGATTAGTTTTCCGAAATTAGCAGCATCCTTGTCGGTCTTATCACGAAGTAAAGTGCTAACTGGCGGAACTCTTCCGTTATATTGACTGCCGGTCACAGAACCAAAGAACTCGACTTTTCTGTTACTGCCGAGTATGTGAATATGATTTTTCAAGAGCAAGACAACTGTGTCGTTGATTTCATGTCCGAACAGCCAAGACTGAAAAAATAGAATAATCAATGAAAAAAACCAAGGTTCTCACATGGAAAGCACTAGACTTTGTGTATGGGTTATCGCTGTCACCATATGCAATAACCAAGCAATTCACAGAGCCGAGACCATCCTCTCCTTTTTCCTGTAATGTTGTCGATAATGTTTAATAACTATTGTTTTCACAAACCCAAAGATCATAAAGACGTTCAGCTCTCTGGAAAAAGTGATCCTTATTGAGAACCACCCGCTTGTCGCCCATTTCCAACCTGAATTTCGTAATTCTGAGAGAAAGTCACGAGTTGGAGAATAACAAGAAAAAATCAATAAATGTTCGAGCTTTTACAGCTTGAAATAAGAGTAATCATTAAAAAAAAGTTAAAATAATTTTTTTTTTCAAGAAATTTTATTTTTTGAAAATAATTCATCTGACGAAAAAAAAATTTTCCAAGAGAAAATCTGAAAACTCTGAAAATTTTCTGTCGAACAGTCAGCTGCGCGCGCGAATATGAATTGAATGAGGTGGGCGGAGCCACGGTGCGCAAGTGTCGCGCACATTTCTTGCAACACCTCCGCACATATTTTACGCGCTCATCAATTCGTAATACATTGTTATCGAATGAATAAACAGTCATTTCGTGGTTTCGTTATTACAAAACACAAAAAATCAAGGTTCGGCTCTAAGGCGGAGATGGCTTTAATTTATTTTGAGAGACGAAAAAATTACTAATAATGGCTTTCGGCTGAAATCTTTGTAAGAGATTCATCGAAAAAATAAAAGAGTATTTGAGTTTTAAAGATTCAGTTCTTGTCGAAAAGCTTTGAAGAACGTTGCTTCGAACTTGATTATTACTATTTAAAAATGTGAAAGATAAATTCGGCTACTCCGACCAGAATGCGAATGATGTTATTTAGATGCAAACACTACACATTCTTTAATAGTTGAGAAAACAACAGTATCTGAGATACATATATAGAGAGTGTTCTGTTAACAGATAACGCGAAGCTATGTTGAATGGTCAGAATTTATTGGAAAACTTTCATAACCGCGAAAGAAACGTATCCTGCGATCTTCTAAACCATCTCATTTCTCGACACAACCAGCCAACATCTGCTCATATTCCTGAAATAACACCAATTTCTATATCTTATTGGACATAGAACAAGCCTTTGCAAACTTTGCATAATCTTCGCGAGAATATGAGTATTTTTTGAGTACAAGGTATTCCAGAATGCATCGATGGACGTACAAGTATTGCATTTCTGTCTGAATTGACTTGAAACGTTCGTCTCTTAGTTTCGTAAGAAGACGCGGCACTCCAAGAAAATCGGGTAAACAAATTGATTCTAAGATAATAAGAATGAGAACGAGGGTTCCAGTTCGACCAACTCCAGCGGAACAATGAACCACTACTGGCTTCCTAAAAAAATATGAAAATGTTTTGTAACTAGTACGTGAACTAACGGGCAGCTTTTGAAAACAGTCAAAAGACGGAATGGCGACAGGAAGTTGTCAGGAACCCCATGATCAGGCCAATTACGCCAATGAATGTGCTTAACAGTTCTGGCAACCGCATTGTCCCCCGGCTTCGAGATGCGCATCGTAGACATTGTTAACGTCTTGTCGATCTGAGAGTTGAACACAGTAAAATTAACTTAATATAAGTCATACATCAACACTTGATTCTTTAGTTATTGTGCAGAGCTTCCCAATCTTCATTGTGTCACCCAATTTCACTGGAAAGTATTCAGCACTTTTCGGTTTTCCCTTTTCAACCAGTTCACACAACATCACTATGTACTCTAATCCTGATACAATTACCATCTTCCAAAAGTCTTCGATAGTTCCATTGAGAGGTGCCTGCGTACAAATGAATCTACGTGGGTTGGGTCCAGATCTGAGAGGGTCACTGATCCTTGTTACGAGTATAAAAATACTTACGAAACCAGGTTGGCATGGATATAAAAATGTGGATCATCCGCAAGTTTGACTCGTGTCGTGTCACAACAGGGAATATTGTGGTAGCGGTTTCTCGTTGGATTGTCCAAGAAAACTGTAGCTCTCTCCATTGGAGCCTCGTTGAAACTATCTCGATATTCTTTTCGGAGCCCTTCAACTCCATTCTGAAGAACCAAGCGCATCCAGCTGTTGATAACGTCCGTTTTTTTTCTGAAGTTTAACTTTCACTCGAAAAGTTTTAGTTTTAAACCTCACTTCTTTTCAGATGTCTCCGCACAGTCCACTGAATCATCTTTCTCCCGGGAAGCTTTTCTCAAAGGAGCTTCTGGTTGAGGAGGCGGCGATGTAGGTTGTTGAACTGCAACCGCTGGGAGTGATACCCCCATTGGAGCCTTTGCCATTGGAGCAATAGGAGCAGCACTCGGAGACGGAGATGCTAACGATTGATTCACAACACCAGGAGGAGGACGTATGGCAGGAGGCATTGGAGTTGCAACTTGATTCATCTGTGGAATTTGAGATCCTTGTACCGGCATTTGTGGTGGTTGAGGTGCCCGAGGTCCCGGGGGCATAGCAGCCACTAAATTGACTGGAGGAGCTACAACTGGCGTTTGCGATCCCTGAGCTGGCTGTTGAGATGGTTGAAAGGCCGTGGCAGCTTGTCCTGGCATAGATGGCAGACCTGGTGGAGGGAGCATAACAGTTCTTGTCCCCATATCCTTTTGTTTTATATTCATTGGCTGAGTAGGAGCAGGCTGTTAAAGGATCATAATAAGTTAGTGCAATCACAGAATAAAACTTGCTATTGGTTGAGGCGGTTGAACAGTGCTCCGTTTAGCAGCAGCCGGCGGATCATTCGAAGTCACCTCTTCTTGTTCCAATGTTTGCATCACACTTCTCTCAGTGTTCCGACGTCCACGTTGACCTCCTCCATTTTCAGTGCTTACCAAGTTTGTCTGGCTTGGACGTTTACTTGCTTTACTTCTCTTCTTTCCTCCAGTCCCCGGAGATTCTAGATGGTGTCGGTGTGAACAGTACACTTGTAATACTCACTTTTAGTTTTTGGTGGCATTCAATTTTCCAGCGAGGAAACCCAGAAACGAACAAGTCGAATTCGCTTGGAAAATGTTTTTAAAACTATTCCAAAACTAGAAACTGACGAAATCACAAAGATTTGTGACAACATTGACATTTCCAACTCAAGAAAAATTCAGTGACACGTTGAAACAGTAGTAGTTTTTCCGTTTCCACTTACACTTTTCACGTAATAAAAATTTGACCTTCCGCAGGTCACCTTTGGAAAAGTGGCACATCAAGATAAGAAAATGCATAAAAGGAAGGAGCTTTGGAACAGAGCTCCTCATTGCGAATTTCATCGCTCAACTAACATCGCTACTAGCAAATCACTACTAACACCATGGTCAAAAAGATCACCGTATACACTGCATTCGGACAATTCCTCGGCATGGTTGAACGTCAAGCTGAATTGGAAAAGGAACAAAATAAGGAGATGGAAACCGACCGTTATCCAGTTGAGCATTTGTTGAGCGACTATCAGAATGCGTTAACTTCAGTGAGTCGATCATCTTCAAGATCAAGACAATCAAAGCATTTTAGGTACACGACTTTCGGGTTCAGTCTTGCCCAGCGGATTTCTCTTTTCCAATCATTCATCCGGTGAAGAAGTCCATTAGTTGTCCAATTGCGGCCTTCGCCTCTTCTGAAAATGTCGATCCAATCCAAAAGATGGCAGTCTCTCCAGTTCCAACTACAATTGAGACGAGAAAACTCAACATTGCAACTGAATTGATGTTGTCATTCTGGAAGGTTCACATCACAGAACGAAAACAAAAGATGGATACGGAAGATATCCCTTCGCTTTTTGAGAAAATCGAAGGTCTGTTTGTTGATCCCTCAACAACTTCCATTGTTTCTTTGTTTGGAAAGTTCGAGGAACTTTTTGAGGATCAGGCTAAACAGAAGAAGATTGAAGAATTGTTGTGGACGTCTCCTGATCAACCATTGATCCCACAGCTCCCAGTTTTTGTCCGATCACCTGTTGATTCGCTCAAGATCTACAGTGGATCCCACAAAACAATAGATTACATGGCTGATAATGGTATTGACTTTACAGTTACAGTAGTTAGTAATCATTTACATTTTCAGAATCGACTTCGACTCTAACATCTCCACCGTCTTCTACTGAAAGCCTCTCACCAATTTCATCTTCTGCCTCTTCCTCGTCATCCTCGACAACCATCATCTCGAAACCTAACATGCTCCTCACGGAAATTCGTTTGCAAAGAGCAGTCATCGATGAGCAGCAAAAGATTATTGATAGCCTCTATAATCTCCAGATGCTCAATCGGAACTTGGCCAAGCTCCATAAAGAACTTTGATTTTTTAGACAAATAAATACTTATAGTTATTGCGAGTTACTGAAATGAGTCAACTGATAGCTGGCTGCGTTTCCTAGTTGGAATGTAGTCAATAGAACATCCTGTAAGACAGTATTCTTACTCAATTCATTCAAGGGAAACCATCATTAATAGACGATCGCTGATTCGAACCCCAGTTAGGAGGCTAAAACTCTTGCACATAGATCGCACAGAAAAATTAGAAACAGTGTGCATTACCGACAAAAGACAAAAGAGTTCTAAGCTCGGTTATTTGAGACAAAATGTTATTAGTGAGGCTTACTGAACCGAAACTCAAAAATTCAGGTGGATATTGCTCTGGTCCTGAAAATTTTCGAAGTTCTGTAAATATTTTATTTTGGCTCTGAAAACGCGGTCCAGGAAAAACGGTTTCATAAAAATGAGGCTACTCCCGAAAACCTGTATAACATTTTTTGCGCTGGTTTTTCTCTGGAAAGCGGCAATCGATTCCGGAAATCAACTCAAATTCCATCACTAGGACTATCTCTATAATTGGATAGGATTTATTTGAAAAGAAAAACGAAAAGGCCAAAATATTTATTTCACCAAAAACCAATATGATGTACCCGTGAGCGCACGTTGGTGTAGATGAAAATCAGATGAAATCTGAAAACCAATTATTATTTCGTTACATTATTACATTACGAACCTTGTGTTGAGGTTGAACGGTGGCCAAAGTCTGGAACTGTTTTCAAACAGTAACACTCCAATAATCTCATTGCTGTGGGCTTCAACTGCTTTTTCATTTGAGGGCTACAATAAAAAAACGTCTTCACTTCTTGCGAATTTTGAAAATACCTCCAAAAGATGTACATGTAGAATAGAACTGCATGATGTAAATAGTATATGAGATAGGTCAAATAGTAGACGAAATTGAAAATAGGGCCTCCTAAACCGAAAAGATATTGAAAAATACGCATTCCATAACTTGGCATATTCAATAGAACGAAAGTACTGAAAACGTAATTTTATATCGCAACTTTGTAGTCCAACATTTTTACCTTGTCACAATAATTAGTGTTCTGCTTAACTGTAGGTCGGAACTTCGGAGTTTACCACAGTTCCTTGATTGAGTTGAACTGGTTGGAACATTTGAATTTGGATTATCAGTGCTCAGCAAATACTTTTTCACTGTTGTCTCTTCCTGAAACAATTTCTTGTAGATTTTAAAAGTTGGAAAATGCTCATTGCTTCTTGCTCAATACTCAAACCACACAATGCAAAACAAGAAGAAAAACATATAAATCAGTGGGCAGAGTGAACGACCACCACTCAAATTCATCTTCTTTTTACAGATATTTTTTCTTCTCTCTTTCACGTCGTCCGACGCTACACTTACGAATTGAATGGTGTCGTAGTTGAGTTGTTCTGGTTGCTGTTCTGTTGTTGGACAACGGACAAACCGGACACGGAGAACACCAGATGAGTATACTTTCATGCATTGTCGATATCTGTATGTCGAGAATGTGTTGACAATGATGATGAAAATAGCGGGAAGAAGTGTGCAAATTGCAGTGTCCATTAATGTGAAAATGAAGTAGTGCTGATCCACTTGGTATCTAAAGTAAATGAAGTTTAGATTATCTCAAATTTCAGTGCATACCCAAACCAATTGACATCCTCACTGAGGCCACAGAAATGTGTTTGTGTTCCATCTGGTAATTGATGGGTCTGTAACCCAGCAAGTAAGAACAACCAACTGTACAGAACCAATGATGCCAATCCAACACCAATAGTCATATTTCGAGCGAATTTTTTAGTACAAACCCATTTTCTGATTTCTGAAAGAAGCCGAATCAACTCTGAAAACTGAGAGTAATACTTACTCGGCCTGTAGAGAACAATCATTCTGTCACAAGAGATCAGAGAAATCATCCATACACATATGAAATCACTTATATGAGCCATTACAGAAACTGTTTTGCATCCCAGTTGAGTTTCAGAATATACTGGAAGTTTCATGTAAGTATCCGCCCATGAAATGATAACTGATGTTAGGAAGACACATGAAGAAATTGATAATGTGCATAGATAAACGTTTGATGTTAGCCGTTTCAAC
This sequence comes from Caenorhabditis doughertyi, assembly GCA_963572265.1. Lineage (NCBI taxonomy): Eukaryota > Metazoa > Nematoda > Chromadorea > Rhabditida > Rhabditidae > Caenorhabditis > Caenorhabditis doughertyi. The sequence continues at coordinate 11,030,248 of OY751553.1, read as the reverse complement.
CAGAAGTTTGTTCTGAAAATTAAAATATTGTCTAAAACTGTAACAGTTCGAATAGAACTCATCTAAACTCACTTACCTTATCAGAATTAAAGCCATCGAGTTTCCTATTATTCCTGTTATACAAACAAGTGGTAGTAGATGTCTCGATTGTGTTCTAATCCACTCGAATGGATTTGATCCTTCAATTGATTTAATGACGTTTCCAAGTGACATAAACGTTGAGTCATCGTCGTCTGTAGAGTTGTATTCCATCTTAAAATGATAATGCTCTAGAAGTTTGAAAAAAGCCATACGGAGAATCCGTAAGTAATGCGAAATTCAATAATATGAAAAAAATAAATACACTGGGAAACTAAAAAAAAGGGACCGACATGAAGCTTGACCGATTGAAATATGTAGTGAAGTGGAAAGCTTTTGAACGACGAAAGACAAGTGTAAACACCGAAAACGAGGGACTTCTCCTGGGAGTGAACAAGGCAAAAAGAAGAAAAAGAAGAAGATGAAAGCGTTGGGTGAAGTTTGAAGAAAAATAGGATAGATCATTGAACTCGAAACTTTAAAAAATATTGACTTTCATTTTTCTAAAACTTTTTCATCAATCGGGAAAATTTATTATCGGTGTCGATTGTTTTCATTGAACAGTAGGGCGATGCTTGAAAATGCGCTTAACGTAAAATGGAAAAGGTAGCCAGTTGAGCTTTTTGACGACTATAAAAAAACGTTTTATTCTCTCCCATATCTTTTAGCGTTAATTATCATGGAAAACGAGAAGAAGGTGCTTCACTATTAGGGAGAGTTCCAATTTCAATCTTTAAAATCCTAAAAATTGAAAGGAATAAAAAAAACTGACCAAAAACAAGAAGAACAAGAAGAAGGAACATCAAAAGTGACAGTTTGATGTAGAAATAAATGTGGAAATTCGTTCTTTATTTGGTTTTTCTAGAGAGGACGAAATGGAATGAATATGTGAAAAATAATTAAGTCGGAACCAAACTGAATACGAACATGACTAGGAATCTAACTGCTCAAGACTAACCAAAGGAATTTTTTTCCATTTTGAAGTTTCCTCTATCAAGAGAATCTATAAATAAGAGGAGGACATCTGAGACTAGGATGCTGATCTACACACCGTAACCTCCCACAGATTTCACGTCACATCTAGACAAATGAAATTTACCGGTGTAGTCGTCCCAATAGTACCCAACCCATTCTCTTTTATCCATGTTTTTTTGTTGTCAACTCATCCCCAGGGGGAGCCGCCGAGCATTAAAAAAGAGAGAGGGACAGATGAAAGTGAAAGTATGGAGGGGCGGGCGAAAACGGATAAGAGAGGACCGAAATAAATGCGGACGTTTATTTAGAGAGTGAGAAGCTAAAAGGACACCCAGAGAAAAGATGGACGGATTGATGGAGAAGAGGCAAGTGAGGACAACTGGCCCCTTCTGAAACAAGAAGAACTGACTCTTTTTGTGAAGAATAGTGTGAATTGGAAAAGAGAAGTTGGGCCAAGAAGAAATAAGAAAAAAGAAGAAGACCACTTGTTGAGTGAAACTGAATGTTGCAACTATCTCTGTGGGTCAACTGATCACACAAACATTGGATACGAAATATTTTGCACATTTTTGAGAAATCAAATAATCATACCAATTACAAAATTCGGTGATGAGGAAGATAGCGTAAAAGTAGTCTAGTTTTTGTAAAAATCTTCCTTTCACATAAAAGAAGTCTTGATACAATTTGCAGAAATTGGCAGAAATTAGGTTGGGAGAAATATTTAGTATTACTTAGTAATATTATGCCAAAGAAAAGTATAAGTATAGCTGAACTACGCCATCATTCAAAAAATATATGTAAGCTTTTTGTGAAGCAATAGCTCTCAAAAATTTCAGTCCAGTTGTAATCCAATGACACATGTTCGAACCTTGAGGAAAATTCCAATAACATGATAATAAACACGAGGAAAAGAGTCAGCAGAAAGGTATCATACAAGATATATGTTCATCATTTCTTCTAGAGTTCTGGTTTTGTCATGAATTTGTATGTGATCAAGAAATGCGAGTTTTTTTCCAATAGTAAAATTTTAGAATAAAAAGGTTCATTGTCACTTCGAGAAAAAAATAACAATGAGACATGTCAAAACTCGAAAACTACGCAGTGTGTGTAATTTGACACTGTGTGGGAATTGAATAATGTACAAAAGGTTTAATGTTCTTCTACTGTTTTCTTGTTCTTTTCACCTTATTGAATTGTTTTAAGTTTGTGACACCTTGAAGGCCGATCGTTTTTTGTTTATTACGATTGCAGTCAAGGTAACCGTATCCAGGAAACTGTAATCTGAACTAATAACGGTCTTTGTAGAAACCACTTGAATAACTTTAGAATCGAATAGACATATTTTTTCTAAACTCTCCTTTCCAAGAATTGTGAATATTTTAGTTGAGTTAATAAAATAAAAAAATTTCATGAAGATAATAAAAAATAAACTTTCGATTCAGTTTTACGACTTCTTTTGTTAGTCCCACAATAAGATACCGATAATTATTGCATTCAACCTACTCACTATCGAGACAACGCAGTCAGAAAATGGTTAACAATTAATAAAAAAGTGAAATCAAAGCATAATTATATATATAATTTTTTTGCCAGTTGATATTTAAACTACGGTAGTTCCCTTTGTTGATCAACAGTTTTCGAAAAACAAGATACAATTTCAGCTGAGTAGTTTAAAATGAACTTTACTACTTCCACCGTACTTTTTGTTCTTCAATCTGTTTTTTTCTTTCTTTTTTCAGTCCAAAAGTAGGGCATACCCTTCAAAAACAGGCATAGTGAAGGCTCAATGAAGATTTTGACAGAAACAAAGATAGTTGTTTTTCTGTTTTCTTCCGTGCACACCTGTCATTAATATCTTCACTCAATTTCAACGATTCATAAGAAAGAAAAACGAAAACTGGCAGATATTTCCCATCTTCACTGGTTCTTTTTTCTCTTCAAGTTACTCAAAAACCTAATAATTACAACGAAACATTTAGTGTGCAGATGGGCGGACGAAGAAAATGCAAAAAAAAAACAGAGATTTTCTCATAATTAGGGGGAAACGAAGTGCACAAGACAGACGTCAGAAGGAGAAAGAAAGAAAAAGTGAGACGTTTAACGGGGAAGTTTAGGAGATCAAGAAACTTCGATAAGACAAAACTTTAATGAAAGTTTGTTGGTTGTCTTGAAAGAATTAGTCATCCCAGGCATGACTCGGATCGAAAAATTAAAACTGACCATTTGTTTCAAATGAGCAACATATATATGTTTTAACTTTAGTCAAGTTTAAACAAATTTCTTGGATTGGCAGTTTTATAGAATATTATTCATAGCTCCTTCCAAAATAGGAATCATTTCCAGGATCTCTTCAATTTCACAAGAAAAAAACTCACCGTTTTCTGATTGAGTTTTCTGACGGGAGACGACTTAAAAACAGAACTTTGAAAACAGTTTAGATCCCAAATTCCTAGGATGCCTTAACTAGATTTTCTCTGAATAAATAACTGGAAAGCATTCTCTGCATACCCAAACAGGAATAAAGTTGTAAATGACGCTTCCTATAAAAATACTGAAAACTCACAACTTCCAGAATCTGCTCCAAATTGTCAGATTAATCAGATCATCTCCGATCTGTTTAAAGACAAAATAGAAAAAAAAAAACATGGATGTCTGCGATTCGTAATTGGTTTATTTTTCAGTTTGGTTTCACAAATAGGGACAAAACTGGTTGGGCAGACGACACCCAGTTCTTCTTAATCCTTTTGATTCCTTTTCAGTTTTCTCTTTGAATGTTTTTTGGCTCTATCTTCTGTTTTGTGAAGTTTTCTCTCAATTTTCAGTCTTTCATTTTTCCACCAGAATCTATTCTGTTTCATCTTCTTACATCGAAAAGAATCAAACAAAAAATAGGAAGAAATAACCTAGATGACACGAAGAAGTAGAGTATGACTATCTTTTAACTACGCTAGTAGAACGGTGCGTAGATTTTTTGTTCGAAAAGAGTCCATAAAAAATATTGAACTGAATGGGTTAGATTTTCCAGCAGAACACTATCAGTTCAAAAACATAATTCATTCTATCAGTCTCCATTTATCGAGAAACTCAGAATTCTCGGTAATACTTTACGAAATAAAAAGAACTTCACGGAGAGGAGGGAGAGATGAATGGAAATACTTTTAAATGAGGTGTTTTTGCCATCTTAAGAAGGCGCTAAAAAAACTTGAATGGGAAATTAAATTTTTTTTTTAGAAATAGAAGGAAAATGACAGAGAGGAAAAGAATAAAATCTGGAAATTTAGGAGAAGAGTTTAAAAAAATGGTAAACAAAAAAGAGGGTGTAAAAAAATGGGCGGTGCCAAGAAAGAAGAAATTGAACATGACGAGAAACACACAAAGCCATAAATCTAATTGTAAAATATATGTGAGCTCATGAAAAGAAGAAGAAGAAAAAGGAAAAAAAGAAACAAAAATGGCAAATTATTAAATGGGTGCAGATTATATTGGGTTAGTTGGTTTCAGCTTACTTCGAACCAGAAGACCATAAACGACCTATTTTGACTTCGAGCTTTTTATAAGAAAGAGCACGGTCATCTTTACCAAATAGTGCGTTGAACTCATCAGAAGCAATTTGTATTGAGAGTGCCTTGGGGGCAACTCTTTGCTATGTAAAAATCCGATTTTAAGGAACTTCTCTATCCAATAAAAAGGGACACACTGACAAGAAAGGAAGGTAATTAGTTTAGTTAGTACGCGGAAGAGAAGCATTTCTTTGCAAATCTCTGGGGCTTTCCGTCCATTTTTCTGCTTTTTTGACGCTTTCTGGCAAAAAGAAAAACAAACGTGACGAGTCACAAAAAATTTGATAAATAAGAAGTTGAGAAAGTTGAGAGAATAAAGAGCTCTGGAGTGATGGGAAGGATTTGAACTATCCCAAAAATATTCGATTGGGGAAAGGAGATTCTTGTTTTTTTGCTTTGAACCTTCATGAAAAGTACAATCCGAAGAGAGAAAAACAATCATTCTTTAGTCTATCCGAGATGCTCCAGGGCATTCTATCGTTGAAAAGCTGGCTCAAATAATCCGACAAAAAAGGACTTTCTATGGTAAACGTGTGGATTTAAGCTGAGAACTGACCTCCTCCAAATAGCTTTTCTAATTGAGTATAAAATCTTTGAAAGGAAACATTCGGTAAGTTTTATATAAAAAACATAGTCAAAAGTTGGCAATTTCAAGAAAAAAAGGATTCGCGAGTCAGATGATTCAACGGATAGAAGAAGAGGAAAAGAAAAAGAAGAAGAAGAAGGACCTCGAAGTTGATTGAATCATTGTGGACTGACGAATCTAAGGGGTTGAGCGTAGATAGACGAAGAATGATGATGATTATGATGATAATAATGAAGAATCTGTTTATGAAACTGAAAGTATCATAAATACTCCGCTTCTCTTACTTGTACCCCTACTACTAGCTTTTGGTATATACAGTAACTTGAGACTTTAATCGCTTACTGGCTCTCGGAGAATATCTATAAGCAAGACGTGTATTGTGAAAGAAAATAGGAAATTGCATCATAAAACAGAATTTCAGTAACTTGTGATGATCTCCATGGATACGAATTTCAGATCCAAAAAAAACATAGAAAAACCACTGGGAATGATACAGTACTAACAATTGAACGAGCCGATTCTGTTAAAATCAATTTCCGTATATTTTGCAAACCCGATTGAAAAACTACAAACTACAATCCCAACGCGAATGAACTCCAAAGGGGTTTTATCATCGTGAAATCTGGAAACAATCAGAAGCCAGATCTGAACGGCTCCTCCTTTATTTTGAAGAAAATCAAGCTGAAAAAGGATCTCTTGTATGGAACAATTATATGGTTTTCTCTCCGTTTCTCTTAACTTTCTTGGCGAAATAAACACTCTTCATGTCGACATCTTTATAGAAGGGATCAGAACACGGTCGTTGGAAAAATGTAGAGAAGAAACAGAAGATGTGTCTTGAGTTGGAAAAATTAGAAAAGAACGTTGAAATATAAATATTTTTTGTTTTTACGGCTTCTTCTTTTTTATCCTGACATGACCGCCATGACGAAGATTTTTTGACAAATTGGTCTCATCTAAGGAGATGAAGGCCTCTAAAAATATGAGAAGAAAACAAGCCGGTTTGTTTTGATTCTTCGTTTTTTATAAAATAAATGTTCGACTGCAAGACTAAGTAAGAAAATGAGCTTTGGCTACTTCATATGCGTTTATTCTGAGAAAAGGAAATGATGAGAGACATTTGGAATAGTGTGAGAATTCAGATGATATTGAGGAAATGGCGGGTATGCAGGCATTATCATTAACAATCCTGTATGAATTACTCAACTGATCCTAGTTCTTATGTGCCAGCATAAAAAACTACCACGAAAATATTATTATTTGTCACTTATCTGGAAAACCATTTATTAGAAGTGAACTCTGATTTGTATTGCATGAACGACGTTGACTTACTAGATTATTTTGAGCTAGTTCAAGTCATTATGTTTAAGTTTAAGTTATTAGTTTAAGTTGTAATACAGTAATCTTTAAATAATCCTCAAATCATTACGCGTAGTGTAACCCTTTCCATTTTCTACAATGATGAATACACACGCAAAGAGTGGAAAACAGCTCTCCAGAAAAATAGAACAACCAGAGTCTTCAAACTTCCGACTACAGTATGCGTCTTAGTATTTATGTCTTTGAATCAACAAGCAATTCGATTCACATTAACTTAGAAAAAGAGCGTTGTGAGCAACAAAAACAAGAATAGTAAAATCGTTGAAAATAAATTCTCTCTTTTTACTACTACTACTCTCAGTTTTGTTCTTGGCCAGAAGCAGATCTTGTCTGCTTTTTCTCAGGAAAGACTGGGTTCTCAATGTTTCTCAGGATGGTCTTTTTTGGTCCTCTTTTCATATGTTGAAAAAAAGAAAAAAGAGTGAAGAAGAAAAGAGAAAGGAAAAGAATCTACAAGTAATTTATGGAGAAGAGGACCACTTGGAAACATTAAAAGAAACAATAAGAAGAGAGTAAAAATAACAATAAAAGTTTTTTGGAAAGAGAGAAACGAGGAAAGAATGTGAAAGGAGATTGAAGGCTTCCGATGATTTGTGATCCCCCGAAAAAAAATTGTTTTAGTTAGTATATATTCATCGTGAATTTAGGAGATCATTCTTCTTGTCCATAACGATAAGACCTAAGGAATTCTTAAAGTTTTGAAATTTCAGAAAAGAAAAGAAACTATGAAAGAAACTAAGAAAAAGTGAATATGAGTTTGGACAGAATAGGTCATCTTCTAATACTCTACAATGTTGCATTATCCTTCTAATTTAGTTCAAAAAAATGAGAGCTCGAGACTGTAGAATATTAAATCAATGTATTTTGATAGAATAGATTCAAGCAACAATCGAATGTAGTTAGGAAGTTATGAGGAAATAAACAAATAATTGATGGTAAAAAATAAAACTAAGTTCTGAAAGGTGATGTCGTCACTAAATTAGGGCGATGAAAGCGGTTTGACGAGCACACATGCGCACACAATGCCGTAATTGCACAAACTTTCGCGGTTTCTAACGAATTCCGCGATGCGAGAAAAGCTAAATTTACGCTGTTCATTGCATAATCTTGACGTTTTTGGTGTTTATTTTTATGGGAAAATAATAAACAACTTCATGAAGAAAAAACCAACGAAATGAATAAAGAAAAGTTAACATTAACATTGTCAGACAGCGAATATAAATATAGGTTCCGAGGAAATATGACTATACAGCGGGATGAAAAGGAGATCACTTTATGAATGGAAGATTTCAATCTGGATTCATAGAAGAACGAAATGAAAACTCGAAAACCGGGGTCGATCGAAGTTACTTTCAGATTGAAAAAATTAGTGTAATCAGAAAAAGTAATATACAGGCAAAAGGTGCGGTGTAGTTTACTTAGAAATAAAATAACAGCTGATAGACGAGAAGTTTAATTCAAACTAAATGAATTGAGATCGACGAGTTGCGAAGTTTCCGGCCATTGAGGTCTCTGGACGCAAGTCGAGCATTCTGTAATATATAAATGTACATAGAACGTTGACGAATTAGAAAACTTTTACTATGGAAGTAGAAGAAAATAATTACCTCAGGGTTGAGGCAAGCCAACATGCATTCTCCAGTCATAACCCCATCATCACCTCGCCGTATGCGTATAGAGTTACGATTAGGTTCATAGTCAGCGAAGAAACCAACCTTAAATTGGTGCATACAGTTTCAGTTACAGCGTACCAAGAAAGTTTACTATAAATTCTCTGGATAAAGGACTTACCACGTCTTCTAAGGTCACGTCATTCGGGAATCCGGTGCATGACAAAACTGTGCCACGCGGACCTATAGACTGGACTAGCTCTATGAACTCATTCTGAGTCGGGTGAATGCTATCGTTTCTAAAGCCGCCTTGAAATCCACCTCTTCCACCTCCACGTCCGCGAAAGCCTCCACGGAAGCCGCCTCGGAAAGAAGAATCAGATCCATGAATTCCGTATTGTCCAACCGATTCCGGACCATTACTGGAATCGTGTTGATAAAAATTCTGGCCTCCATGACCACCACGTCCTATCATTCCCCCTCTAGGCGGAAATGCGTTTCCACGAGGAGCAAATCCTCCACGAATTGGAGGTGTATTGAAACCACCAGGAGTGGCTCCATTCATTCCATTTGGAGGTGGTCCATTGAATCCATTAGGTGGAATCCCATTGAATCCATTAGCTGGCCCCATGGGGCTTTGTGGAACAGCTTGATGTACGTTTAGTCCACGATGAGCATTTGGAGGGGAATTGAAGAATGTTGGTGGATTCGCCTTCTCAGCTTCTTCCTGTTGCATCTATAAAGCTTTCGATAAAACTATCGATTGATGCAATTTTCAACTTGCCCTTGCATTTTCATTTTTATTACGTTTCTCTTCTCCGTAAACATCGACAATTTTTAAGATCTCATCAGCCTTATCATTATCAATATAGCTGAGTTTAAGACTTCTTCCGGAACACAAAGTTCTAATTGAGAAAGAGCGTCGCATCAGACTTTCACTAGAGAATTCCGCAATCCATCTGTCTGAAGCATTTCCATCTGAATAATAAGTTCTAACAAGCTTAGCTGGACGAACTTTTTCAGCGAACCACCTGCAAATAGGAACTAATTTGGATTGATATATAACTGGATAAAACACTCACTCAAGCAATTCTTCTTCTTTCATTCGGAATGGGACATTAGTCACTTGTATACACCATCTCGTTGGATCTGTATGTTCTTCACGCCTTCTCGGGCTCCTAGATCGTCTTCTTCTGCGCGGTGGGCTCCTACTACGCGTTCTGTCTCGATGATCTCTTCTCGGCGGGCTTCTTCTTGGACTTCTATTCTCCCATCTACTTCTTTTGTTCTTTTTGACGTCCTCATCTTCATGTCTTTCAACAGCATGAGTCGGCGGAGCTGCAGTCGGAATGGGGACTCCGTCGATAGCAGAATCGAAAGCTGTTTTGTTAGACTGTTGAACTTTGATACCTTGTTCCCCGTTTCTTCTCATCATCGTTGCGTAATCAGCAATTGAATCAAGACGAATAATGGTATGCATATGAATCCCTCCGGGGCCGAAAACCGTCTTGACAGATGAGAGAGTTAATGGTGTAGTAGGACGAATGAATGCTTCCAGAGCAGCAGGACGAAGTAAATCATTCGGGAGTCTAGTCAGTTCTATATAAAACTTGTCCATCACAGGAGCCGCAGCAAAAGCGGGGGCATTCATAGCAGCCATGGCTGGAGGTTGGTTGAAAACAGGTACAGGTGTTTTTGGAGGTCCCATTGAAGCTTGGAATGGAGGAAGAAGGCGCGTTTGAACTGGAGCTGAGATTGGATTATTTATATTGTTCGTCATTGTAGACGCAGCGAGTGGATTTTGGAAAGGTGGAGGACCATTTCGCTGTTGATTTGTAAAAGAGGGAGGAAGCGTTTGAATAGGATGGTTCAATGGAATGTCATGTGATCTGTCTGGAGAATTCTGAAAAGTTTTCGTTGGAGTTGGCATCAATGTTTTTCTTCCGTTTTGTGGTGGGATGTGAGAACTTGTTGGCAGGTGAGCTTCAGGAGGTTGAGCAGTTCTCGGAGGAAATTGGCTGAACTTCTTTCCTTCATTGAATTCACTTTTAAACTCGTTCCGGTATTGATTACTGAAATCGTTTGGGAAATCGTTTTTGAAGTTGCTTCGAGGTGGCCTAAAATTAAATCTTATTGGAATTTATTCATACTTAAAACCTCTTACTGATTATAACTGGTATCTCTCCATGAATCTCCCCCAGACTGCCTTTCATTACTCGAACCTAGTATGCTATTTTCTCTGATTGTTTCGGTGTTATTTCCTCCTTTATTTTGACATGCTCGTCCTGAAGAGAACTGTTGCTCGTTGAGGAGTGAACTGTTCTGGTTCAGTGTTCGATGAACTGGTGGAGTGGTTCTAACATTTCCTGGTTCTGGAGGTTTCGACGTATGAGAAACAGGCACAAATCTAGTCACGTTTGACGGTAGTGGCTGTTGGAAATTCTGTTTGTATCCCCCACCATAACTTCCATTGAATGCTCCTTTCGGTTTCACGGCGGGCTGGTTACTAATCTGAATAAAAACTTGCCAAACTCAATTTTCCTTCTTGAAAATATTACCTGCGGCGGAACTTCCACGCGGGGGTTGAAGTTATTCAGGGCGTTGTTATCGTTACGCGTCGTGTTTGGATTTTGTGGAGGATACGATGCTTCATATCCCAATTTAGCAGCATATGGGTTCACTATATTCTTCTCCCAGCTTTGTTGGCTTTCATGTGGTTGAGATGGAACCGGCGGAACATAATCTTCTTGTGGCTTCGGTGATGCGTACGTTCCATTTTTACGTGCAGAGATGACATAATTTTGTTCGGATTTTGACGAAAGTAGAAGACGAATCTAAAATATGCAACTTGTGGTCCAAATTTAACTATTTGGATTAAAGTATCATAAGCTCTTGGAAAAGGATCTGATATTATGATGGCACATGTTATCCCACCGGGAGAGTAGGAGATTCTAGGAAAGATTGGTCCGACTGTAAGTGAACGAAATGAACTATAACATTCTGCTCAGATTTCCAGTTAATATAAGAAAAATAGAAGCATTCCATGTTTGTAGTAATTGAGCCTAGATACCTAGAAGGCTCTAACACACGAGCATGTCTAGTACACCAGAACTATCAAGATTCGTTTTTCCTTCCAACAAAAAACGAAATTCTTTCAAAACAGCCTGAAAATGGATGTTGCGAAAAATGCTGCGTTACACCTAATAGAACGGCACGACGGTCTACACTTTGAGCCATAGAGCGGCATACCGGTTTCATAGATGATTTACAGTAACTTCGAACTTTTCTTTGATCTTTTAAAATCAGAATTTTTCAGTGTTTACAAAAGCACACAATGATTATTTTTAAAGTGTGTGAGCTTGAGTTAGTTTCATGAAGTTCAGGAGCCAACCGACGTAGATGAATGAATTTCGTTTCAATAGATAGGAACAATGTACTGAACCGGCTGGGAAGAATACAAATCTAACTAGCTTCAGACGGTACCAATTTCAAGAATTGCAACAAAATAGAACAGAATCGCACAAGATAAGACATCCACTTCCAGAAATCTGCTTTCACTGACCGACTTCAAGCGAATATGGTAGATGTACGGTTGGTGGCTTCTCAAAGAATGTCTAATAGCGCTTAACTCATTTGCGAAATTATGATACCTCGGTTTGCTCCGTTATGTTTACAGATGTACCAACAGTGGCAAGACCTGTCAAACATTCATCGCTACGTGTCTAACAGAGGCATCAGGATTTCGCAAATAAGTAAGACCAGCATTCAAAAATAACATATGACAGACGTGCCAACTACGATCTATGCAGAAGCACTCAACTAGCGAAAACTGTTTTAAGGTCCTTAATTAATTAGATTGTGAGGTGAGGTGTTTTTCCCATGAACATCCTGGGTCTGAGAAAAATAATCACCCGCCAGAACATAACAAAAAATCATCAAGCAGAATACATGTAGCAATTATAATAAGTGCGAGTACAAGTTCTTGGTTGCGCTCAACCTTGAGGTTTTCTAGGAGTAGGTGGGTTTAGACGCAAATCATTAGTTTTAGAACCTTTCCAAGCATGATTTTCGGGATAAATTCATTCTTCGGGTTTTTTTTCAGGAAAGAAGGATTATCCAAAACTAAAACAAAATTTTACCTTATTATGATTCGAAGTCATTAAGTGTTTATGTCTTGAAATGGAGTTTGCTTCGAGTGTTTTTCAACGTTTTTCAGAATAGAATGTGTTTCAAGTTTCAGGTCGGAGCTGAGAGAACAGAAAACTTTAAATTCGGACACAACGCGTCTGCTTGTCTGTGTTTGAAGCGTTGTAATGCATACTACTCCTTCAACGTTTCCTTTGACAAACTTTTTGGGGAAAATGCGAGCATGATTTTTAAACACTCAAATTTTTTTTTTGGTATTTTGCTCGCAATCGCTCCACCAGTCGTGTCATATTTTAGTATCCCTGTCAGATATACTCTTGAAAAAATTCAGACTCTGTCTTCAAAACTTGATAAAAAATTCCCGATGAAAGTAACTTTCAATAAAGTGGGCTGAATCTTCGTTTAACTCCCATTTTTGCTGCATCATCTAGAGTACCGTTTCTTAGTGAAGTTTCTTTTCAAGACAAGCCGGTTTGTTTCACACTTTTGCTGAAGGGGGTCCGTATGAATCGTGAAATACATTCATGAAATATTAACATCCAAAACTTGCTAGGAAACTTTCAATGCCTGTTCGAAGTCGGTCGTAAAACTTTTTTACACAAGAGCTTACCCGGGACTACACTAAATCTTCAAGGATCTGTTAAACGTGTCGCGCATTTCCAGAGTTTTAGCAGTTTCTGTCCTCAACGCTCAGTAAATTAGTTTTCCGAAAATTTTAAAACTCAGTCTCTTCCACGTGTAGTACGAAAAATGTTTTCGACCCACTTCGAACAGGCATTAGAAAATTCCTTACAATTTTTGAATGCTTATTATTTGTGTATTCTCCCATCCATAAGGATAATTTTGAGGTAAAGTAGTTTTCAACACGGACTCTCCCTTTAGTTCAATTTGGCTTCTGGCGTTTTTTACAGATTGTTTCCCGAAAAAAAGATTACTCCTACAAAGCGTTTCGTGTAGAAATTGAAACGTTTAAAGCATTGGAAATCTCTACTTTAAAACATAATCCGCATGTTTGGTGTTTGCTTGTGACGGCCATTAGGTTCAGGGATTATGAATACGCATCACGGCCACTTCCGAACAGACAGGTTTGGTAGAGCTGAGATTATTGAAACTTTCAATCAGGTTGTCAGGTTTCTCAATTGTGAAAGTAAGACCTTCATGTTTTTTTTTCAGTAGCCACAGAAAATGATGTCTTCTTCATCTTTTTCTAGTGGTTCTCAGAAAAAAAATTCGTTCCAATTTTTATGCGGTCCTAACAATATCCTGTTTGGACTTTATTTCAATTATACATGACTTAACTGAATGATGTGATCATTTGAACGACAGGATGGAATAATTATCAGAATATTGTGTTGGTTTCAGGAATGCAGGCAGTCGTATAGCCAACGCAAGCGTTTGCATAAGCGCTCTAATCCAATGTCCAAAAATAGCGTTTAAAATGAAGAGACGCAGAGAAATTTTTCTTTGCGTCTCTTCATTTTCAACGCTATTTTTGGACATTGGATTAGAGCGCTTATGCAAACGCTTGCGTTCACTATACATCGATAAATGTATATGTAAAAAATATCTTAATGTATTAGCTAATAGAGCAATATTGTTTGAAATTTTTTTCAATTGGGAACGAAAGTTTTTCGCTGCAGGAACGTTAAATCTACTTGATAGAAATTATTTTTTGAAGTAGCTAATGGAATATCTCAAAGTTATACATTTTTCGAGTAGCCATAATTTCTATTCGACGAAATCCTGGGAAGATTATAAGAGCTGGTAGACTGTCGAAATCTCCTTGAAACTCTACACATAGTGTGGGATAAGTGAAAGCAAGAAGCAGACAACTGTAGTCATATGATATGCAAAACCAGAAGAAATGAGTAATAGCTTTCGAGATTAGCGGATGAAGTTTGACCAAAATGGTAGCTTAAAGAAGTATGAGTTTCCAGTTAACACATATATCCGGACAACACCGTCGGTTATCCGTGGAAGTTTCAGAGGCAGGAGCAAGTAACATCAATTTATGTCTTTGTCCGTTTTTTGTTCAGTTCACTTCAATTCAGAAACAAGGAAGATCAACTACATCCAGTTACTATTTAACCATGGGTTAGCTTGCTATTCGGGTGACGCGCGCGGAATCCATGATCTCAATTTTTTTTATAATAGTGAAATTTTCATTATTTTTTCCATTAAGAAACTAATTCTATAACTTAGAAACATGGGAAAAGAAGAGAATTGTGGTTTACACTCCCCAAAATTTTTATGGACGCAACGTAGATGTTCGATCACGTTTAGGAATGCGATACCGGCCGACCCGACCATATTTAGCTTAGTTTTCCAACCTTTATCAATCGAGTGCAAAATTTCAAGCCCCAATTCAGAAAAGTTGAGATTTCAGAGCATGATAGTAGTGAATGAAGGAGCCAGTTTCAGGAAGATGTAGGTTGATTTCTAAAATACCCAAACAAACCTCGGCACCGTGTATAATTGATCGATCTTTTGTCATTGCTATTCTAGCATCTTCATCAGAAGCAAATCCGACGAATACTTCTCCTTCATCTCCACCGATAATATGAACGGCACCATCAGGGATTTTCAGACCGGAAAAAAATGTGCGAACATCCGAAGCGCCTGCCGAAATAGGTAAATTTTTCAGTCGAATTATAACCGACATTCTTTTGACGAAACGAAAAACTTCGTTCAGTCAAGTTCCAAATGTTGTATTTCGAACCTGGAACAAAAGAAAAGGAAATAGCGTTAGTTTCGAATAAAGGGAGAGCGAAAAATTGCTTGCAGTAGAAAAGTATGACGCGTTAATGATAAGGTAATCGAGAGAACATCAATATAGTTCCAATTGAAGCAGTCAAATTGACAACAATTTTATGAAAAACAAAGACAAGAATTGACAAGGAAATCGACTTCCAATTCATTCACAATGTGCGACGCGTGTGCGGCGCGTGTCAGCAATTGCGCTCTATTGGCATTTTATAACAAAACAACCGTGCGAATCGCACGGTGAATTTCTCACTACCAGTTAGTTGAACACGATTTTTAGTAGTTAGGCCATGGAAGGAGGCGAGTCTACCCAATAAAAAACTGAAAGGGGCGTTCTGAACCAATAGTCAACGAGCAGCGCAAAGTCCTGGCACGAAATTTCGCAGTTGCCGCACAGAAAAACCCTGATTTAACGACTTGAAAGCTCGGCCACCCTTCAGATTGCAGGGATTTTAGGTATCAAGAACATTCTTTTGAGGGATAAAATTTTTACTGTAAATTCTTTTAAAAAATTTAAGACGATTATGGAAGCGTTTTCAAAATCCTATGGACTCAGTTTTGAGAAATTCCTCGTCAAAGTTGAAAAAAAATTTTTTCAGTGTTAAAAACTAGTCCGCGGGTCGCTGACCGTGGAAGAGCTAGCGTGCCAACCGGTAGTGAGAAATTCACCGTGAATCGTGTGGAGAATCGTGAAATGATACATTCTGAGTTTCTGATAAGAATTTCAGAATCAAATTTATATAATCTCGATGAAATTGAATACGTCTTCTCTCTTACAATACGAGTTAAAAGCGAGATTTTCCACATCACTGCAATCACTCAAGAAAGTTTCAAGGTTGTTTAAAAAACCTCCGAACAATAAAATCTCCCTGACGCCCAAGTTCATTGATAATATAAAAGAATGGCCGAAGCTACTGAACGCAGAAGTTGAAGCGCAATTCGAAAGGGTATATATGTAGAAGGTTTCAAAAACGCAATGTTCTTTTCAGCTGAATGAATTGATACATAGCAAAGCAGACTGGGCGTTAATCGAAGACCGAGGTCTCTGCGTAGGAAACCTCGTATTATCTGCTAAATACTACGATGTTTCCTATGGAGATGTTGCATTACTTTCCGGAGATTCAATTTCTGGATCAAAATGGCTCCGAATAGGTACCCCACTAATGTTGAACAAGATTAACTCAGATGGAATGGTGTCTAAAGTATCAGAAGGACATCTAATTGATGTATCCCAATACTCTTTGAAAATGTGCGTTTATGATGAAAAGAAAGTTGATTTCTCGACGACAAACTACATTTTGACTCAGTCATCCAACAGTGGAACCATCCGATATTTCCAAGAAGTTCTTAAGTAGAATCGCAATTCGGATCACTATGATTTTCTATATTTCAGAGACTCGTCGAATTTGTCAAATGATAGTGTTCATTTGGTGAATCTCGCATACAGGTCGATTCCGATGCCATCAATTCATGGTGAATACAACTATAATACACAAAATGACCTTAACTTCAGATAGAAAAGTGAAAAATCTTCCAGAGGATTTGAACTCTAGCCAGCAAGCAGCAGTTTCAGCAGCCTTGAACACTCAGAGAAATCTGTTGTGTATTCAAGGGCCTCCTGGAACCGGAAAAACACACGTGATCGCAGAAGTCGTGCATCAATTAATTAAGAAGAAAAAGAAAGTATTGGTATGTGCCCCAACTCATGTGGCAGTTGCAAATGCTAAGAGTGCTACAGCAAGGAGAATGAAAACTGAAATTTTATCAAAAACCGTCGATCAGCGTATGACTCATTTTTCGTAGCTTAGCTATAAAAAGTTTCTTCTTCAGAACTATGCGTTCTAAGCAACACCCGTGACGAGTTCCAAAACCATCCTCTAACCGTAAAGCTTGCCGATCTATCCGAAAAGCTGGTTTGATTGTATTCGAAACAATTTTCATTTACACTTTTTTTTCAGAGTAAAGTTAGCAAAGACCACACGTCGTATAAAATCTTGGCATCCGAGTGCTACACCCTACGTTCTTTAATTTTTCGAGATATTTTCTCCCAAAAAAGAGCAGTGTTTTCAACTCTCGGAACATCAACTATTGCAAAACTTCCAGAATACCACTGGAAAGCTGATGTGATGCTTGTTGATGAAGCCGCTCAGTGTACGGAGCCTTCGACATGGGTTCCTGTGCTGACCACTCCATCCTGTAAGAAACTAGTTTTAGTGGGAGACCAGAAGCAGCTGCCGGCAGTTGTGCTTTCAGACAAGTTTGTTATTCATTCTTCATCATTAAATTCAAAATACTTCGTTTCAGAGCGACCAAAGGGAAGCTAAAGGTTTCATTAATGGAGAAACTATCAGACGAGTTTGCAAAGAATAACATCAATATTATACTCAAAGAACAATACCGTATGAATGAGAAAATTATGCGTTGGTCAAACGAAGTTTTCTATGAGAACCAGCTCACAGCGCATTCGAGTGTAGCTAACATCACTTTAAAAGATCTTTGTCCTAATCTCCCGCAGGATCACGCACTCAATAGTCCAATATTGATGATTGATATGAAAAAATTAAAGGAAAGATCTCAGGAAGAAAGTCGATCCGATTCATACACAAATACAGGTTTATCACTTTTATTGAATTTAAAGTTTTTTACTGTTGTGCAGATGAGCTGAAAATCATCACAGGATATGTCAGTCAGCTTGTATGTGATCTAGGTGTAGATCCACGCGACATCGCAGTAATTGCTCCGTATTACGCTCAGGTACTCTATTAAAAAAAAGCAACATATTGTACATCAGTTTCAATCCAGATTGAACAGATACGTCAGTATATTCCCTTCCGTGTTGACGTCAATACTGTCGATGCATTCCAAGGTCATCAACGAGAGATCGTCATTTTTTGCTTGGTCAGAGATAATGAAGAAGGTAAGAGTAAATCATTTTCTAAGCGATTCAACTTCTTTATTAAGGAAAAATTGGATTTTTAAAAGAAACTCGTCGATTAAATGTTGCGATTACTCGAGCGAAGCGGCAGTTTATTTTAGTTGGCAACAGTCAAATGATGATGAGAAACGAGCATATGAAAAAACTCTACAAGTACAATTACAAGATAATATTCTTGTTATAAAGCTGTTTCAATTTTCAGATATTTGCAGTCCGAGAACGTAGTTTTCAGTGTGGATATTCTCGATACTTTCAAGCATGTCACCTCAGATGGATTACCTGCGTCAATCAACCATTCCATAGAAATTTAATGTATAGGCATCTTTTTATTGTACTACCCACTTCATGAACCTGTTGAATTTCTCTGTTAATAAAATTGATCAGCGTCTCGACGTTGTGTGTCACATTTAAAAAAAATTGGCGAAAAATCAAAACTGAGAAATAGAGAAGGTGGAAACCTCGTCAGATGAGAGAAGAAGACAAACAAAAAGGGTCGAATTTGGTCAATTTTCCCTTCCGTCTCATTCCATCTTCAACTTTTGATTATGAATCACAGAACTTTCTTTCTTTGTTTTCTATTTTTTGTGAGTTCTCCAATTTCGGATGCTGTTCTCAAATGTTATACTGGATACTCAATTATGAAAGGTTTCTTGAAGCATCTTTTAATATCATGGATGGCCATCACTATTTCAGGAAGCACAATTGGAACAGAAACAAAGGACTGTGGGAAAGAAACTGATTTCTGTTATAATGGAACTGCAGACATTTCAAGTTTCAGTAAGTTTCAAAAAGCTGGATGTAATACTGTCATATGCCAGGTTTGAGGTCTTTTTGAGTTATGCTTACAAGATGTTTGGAAAAATTATAGTTCCATGCTAACAAGTGTTTCGAGCAGAATGTATCTGGGCAAATGCTAACTTTTTGCTGCTGTAATACTGGCGATTTATGCAACGGAGGAGCTGTTACGGTAAGAGAATGCCCCATGCCGTTGTAATAGAGTTTTTGTGTTTTTGCCAAATACTATTATAATACATTTTTAAATAAAAATGATAATGCTTGGTTTCCAGGACTCTGGCTCTCTTTTCGACCGCGGATTGTCTGTACTGAAAGGACTCGTGTCAGCCGGAAAGAAATAATGAAGAAGAATTTATTTGCAAAAAAGTTACTGTAGAATGAATGTCTTTATTATCCAAGCATACTCAAGAAGTCCTTGGCTCTTTGTTTTGTCTTTTCAAAAAAGCTCATGTTCTGAAAGAGACTAAACTCAAGACTTGATATCGACTATGACACTTACTGTTAGTTTAGAGTTGCACAAATCACCAGTATTACAACAACAAAATTGAATTTGAGTTCCGCCTATCGATTGAGTAACACATTTGTTCCGTGCGATCTGTAAGAGTGATGTCAAGCGAAAATTTCAATTAACAAATGAAAAAAGAACATACAATACATCTTGTTGATGAGCATCCTCCCTTTTTCACATTATTCAACGAAGTCAGGTCAGCAGTCATATTGTAGCAATATTCATTTGGAGATGAACATGTTTCTTTCGATGTTCCTGGGAAAAGAAAAGAAAGTTCTGAAATTTTAAATTCTTGTTGGTTAGATATCTCACCGACTGATTGCGCTTTCAAATAAGTAAAACCCGTATAACATTCCAATGAAATGACTGCTCCAATCATAGTAAAAAGAATAATGATACGGAAGGCCAGCATCATCCTGATTCTGGAATCAGTCTGAAAATAAAACAACAAAAAAAGCCAATGTATTTATAGTGAATTGAAAGAAAAATGGTTATTGTCAATGATTCATAACCACTTGACAGGAAAGAGAAGAAGTGAGAGAAAATGTGATCGAGAGAAAATAAGAAATAATGTTTACTGGCCTCTGTTACAAAAGAATTGGGGGAACAAGGTGTTCAAGGACAAATTTTGGAAAATATCAGAGGTTTCATCACCTACTTCTTCTCCCTTTTTTTGCACAGTTCGAAAATGAGGTTAGAACATTTAAAATTGTGAACTGATTTTTCTCGTGCTGGTCTCGTTTTGTTTGCTTTTATTTTAAAAGAACTCTTGAGACAAGTTTTGTTTAGTTTTTACTTCGACGGTGTTTTAGATGTTTTAGAACAAGATTTAATCAAAATTTTTCCAAACGAGTATTTTTTCAATGTTCAATTTCAGATAAGAATATTTTCATCTGGAAGGAATCGTAGTGCTACAGTAGTCCCAACCAGGCTTCCACTTTTAGATCATACGGACTAAGAATTGTTAAGTGATCAAATATCTGTCAGAAAAGCACACGTTTTGAATAACGATTTCTTTATCATATTTGAAATATGTTACTAGCTGGAAAAAAACCTATAAAAACTTGTGAAAATATAGGAAAGACTATAGAGCAGCCATGCTTAGTAATCTTCTCTTGGCTTCCCTCCTCTGGTACCGATTTTCATTCCGATAGCCTGAAATGTCATGGATTTGAAAATTGATGAACGGAAAAGGTTTTCCAAGCTCATACTCTGATCAAGATGACTCCTAGCTATTCGATGCTTGAATAACCTCTCAGCACGATGGTACAACCAAGGGAAAAAGTCTTTCTCCAATTCTATAAAAGTTTAAGTGACTACTGTAAATATTGTGATCATTCATTCATACCTGCAGTCACTAAAGTCATCTTCTGCTCCAATAAAACCATATCTCTTGTATCCAGCCCAATTGATTTTTTTGAGTTTCTTTCGATTATTCTCAAGTTTTCAAGTGTCTTCCTTGTTACTTCTTCGCATGTCAACTGCGCCAATCTTTGAGCTTCCCGAGCATTCGATTCTTGAAGTTTCCAACTTTCCAACTCATCATCCTACAAAACACAAGTTGAGTTGCTCTTTAATACTTCAGAAAGTTTGTTATTTTACCTTTTGCAGCATCTTCTTTCTCCAGTCTGCAGACTCAATAGTTTGCTTCCGCGCCACCGCACGGAGCTCATGCTCCGTCGCTTCCGCTGTTTTCCGCATTGCGCTTATTGCGCTTTCCGCCTAAGGAATAAAAATGTTCCAGATTTAGATATGCTAATGCTTACTTCTAAATTGATAATAGCCATTTCGATTGCCGAGTTTGCCAATTCTCTTACTAGCCCTTCAAATTTCTGATCGAAGTTCTGAAAAAGAAAGATTTATTTGGTATTGTTTTCATAATATTCAAGTACGTCATCTGTCTGAACTCCACTATCCACAATAGGATAAACTGGTCTTGAAGACGATGGTGGTGTTGCAGTTTGAGATAATGGCACGTGACGACTGTGTCTCCTTATCGACGACGATCCTGCTCCATAGATATCCGGTAGTTGATTCCTTTCAAAGTTTACGACAACTTTAACAGGAAATAGAGATTCTTTTGGGGCTGACTGATTTTTTCCGAAGACGTCTCCTGAAGTAGACAACCGTTGTAAAAGTTTATAAAACTATATCCTTACCATTACCAATTTTGGAGCTCGATACCGGTACAAACCTGGCAGTTGCAAAGGATCTTCCTCTAGATTTGTCAATCGAAGTGTTGAGAGCAGAACCAGTTCTTGTGGAAATATCAGGAAGATAGTTAGTTGAAGATCGTCTAAAACACCGCGTTCTATACCTCCAGGAAGATCATACTACAGTTGACAAAGTTTTTTACTTGCAACAAATTTACACATTCATGACTTATGCAAATTAAGACAGTAAACATTGAATTGCTAAAAGTCATCTACTGGTTCTTTTGTTTGTATTCTTGTTCCAAAATGTTCCAAATAGGATTTTCATTGTTTTTTGTTGTTCTGTGAATGTTTTAGTGATACATCTATTCCTGGATTTGCATATTAATCAGACTCTCTTAGCTGTGTATCTTGATTCATTTCAAAGAATCAAAACAACACAACTCTTCCCTCCCTCTCTCTCTCTCTCATTCAGACACTTCCCTAGCCAGAAATATAGAGTGGCTGTTGTCCGGAAACGGCTAGTTGCGTGACGGGTGTCAATAAATTTGCATGCGACATAAGTGTCTGAGAAACTTACGTTTTTGAAGAAACAGGTGGAAGAAGAGTTGACGACTGATGAACTTTTCGAGGAACGGGAACTCGTGGCAAAATAGTGTTCAATTGTTCACGAATCACTCCGACTCTATATTTCTTCTCTTTTGATTCTACTTTTTCTGCTTGTCGAGCCTAGAAAAAATCTGATATACGTGTAACTTCTGAATGGGACGTAGATATCAAAAACGGACGGGAATGTTTGGTTTTTTGAAAACTTTTTACAATTTTCTCTGATAATCGTAGCTCTGAAGAAACTTACTCGATCATAAGCTAATCTTCTGTTTGCAAACACTGATCCTTTATAAACTCGGGGATCCGCAGTTATCTGAACTGGCTTTCTCAGAACATCTGAAGTGATTGTTGCATTCGAAGACGGACGACGCATTTCACGGCTCGAGGAGCTGCTCACAGAGCTCAGAGAAAGAGGCGGCGCAGAGGTATGTCGTAGAGGTACAAGTTGAAGTGTTCCGTGGGCGGGCGCAACCACAAGAGGCGGGCATTGAACCGCCCTTCCCCGACGATATAATCGAGTATCAGTAGTGTGAGAAGACGAAGAAGACGAAGACGACTGTTCAATAATGCGCTCTTCGCTTAGCATTGGAGGTGCTGACTGGTCAATTCTTTTTCTTCTCATATTCTGTTTTGTTGAATCTGCACAATCGACTTCTTCTTTTCTTGCATGGCAAAAAGCAAGTGCTCAGCAAATTGAATCAGCTAGAGCCATTGGAATTCGAGGTTAGTTCTGAAAAAGGGAAGGATGGAATCGTTTGATTATGATTTCTTTTTAACAGCTCTTCTCATTGAATAGAATTTTGGTTCAAGCAAGTTGGAAACTCAAATAGGTTTTTAAAAGTTTGGAAATATATCTGACTACGTTTTCCATCCATCGTTTTTATATTTGAAAAATACTAAACGAAAACCGATTTTAGAGAGAGAGAGAGAAATAAAATGGGAAGTCATAATATTAGTGGAAAAGAGTGATAAATTTGAGAATGAGAGAGATGAAAAGAAAAAAAAGAGCAGAGGGAAACACTCTACGTGAGCTATCCAAGCGCGTATCAAGCCATATTTGCAGACGAGAAGAAGATAATCATATAATATTATTGTTATTCATGTCTGAACAAAATAAACCTACACTCACAAGTGAATTATTAGCTGAAAAGAAATAAAACCAGGAGAATAAAACCGTTGTTTCCCATATATCAATTTTGGTTTGATTATTTTCAGCCCGATATGCGTACACTCAAGCAGCAAAGTTGGAAGGTGTGACAGCAAGAGATCGGTATGCAAGTTTCTATTTTAAGTCCATTTGTTTGATCAATTAGTATCCAAAAATAGATCATTTCTCGAAAAGAAAAAGAGATAAAATACTAAAGTTCGCAAGTCTCGTGACACTATCACTCCATTTCCTTTTCTTTGTTGAACAATAATAATGGCGAAGAAAGTGTGAAGAATTTACACCGACAACCATAACTTCCGTTGTCAGAACGGTGACCACAAGAAGATGACTTATAGAGTTTAGAAAAGGCTAAGAGTGAAAATCTAGTTCTAGAAAAAGAAAAGAGGGGGTAACAATAAGATTTCGTCAAATGACCAAATTTTTCTTTTTGCTAACAGCTTTCGTATTGAAACTGTACGACGATAAAGTTCAAAAGGGTCAAAAACCACACAAAGAATAGATAATATAGTACAAAGCTACTGCCATGGCTACATACAAATTGAAGCTCACTGAAAGGATTTTGAAAAGTTCTAAGAAACAGTCTGTTTTTTTTTTCAAGTTTGTGACTTTCAAATTAAAAAACAAAATTACAATAAATTCTTTTCGATAAGCCAGAAATACATTCTAATTCTCCGAATGATGAAGAGATCAAATTTAGTTGATGAATACTTTTTTTTTCTTTTTAGGGTTATGTTGCTTGACTCGCAGATCATATAAACTGTTTACTTTCTTCAGAAAACTTCTTTACCTCGATGGACTTCAAAAATGTAACTCAATCGATGATGAATTGATAGGTGATATAAATAAAAATGTTTTGAAAAGGTCGGTGTATAAGCACCTTCAACAAAGCCGTTGAAAGTGGGATTTTCAGAAGCCACAGAAAATCTGATGCTGACGCTTTGGAGAAGATTGGATTGAACAGCTTTTTCGCTGCATTCGTAACACTTCCAGCTGTGGAAATGAAAAACGTTGTTAACTTCGTGAGTGACCATTGTGGTTGAGTCGAGAAATGAATAATTATATAGGCATGTGCAAAGCATGAACAACAACTTGAATGTGGATTACAATACGAAGGTGAAGAAAAAACACATCAAAGAGTATCTAAACTAATGGAAGATGGAGGAAATAGGTAATGATTCAGAAGGTTATCATAATATTATACTTTCTTATTCAGGCAAATGTTTGAACATGAGTGTGTTGAAGAGGATTACGCAACAAGAGTTTATCCTTGTCTTGGAAAAACTGAACAATGGATTGGAGGGTGTGAAAAGGTTAGGAGTTTATCCAGAAGTTTTCTGATTCGTCATGAATTACAAATTGACTGAAAAGAATCTGAAAATTTCATATTATTTAAGCAGTGTGCATTTTAAGGAAATCATCGAATACTCTGTTCTTCGAGAAAAGGTGAACAATAAGATCAACTCCGTGTATAATTCAGCTATAAAAACTGTCAAATCATTGACAGAAAATAGAGAGCAAGTGTTCACTGACACTATGAAGTTTATCAATTATGCAGAAGGATCAAAGTGTCTCGCTTTCAAAAAGGTAATAAAAACGCTATACATTTTTGTCCCGAAATCACAGCCTGATATTTGAGATGCGAGTGTGCCTCCTTCAACAGTTGGTTACTGTATGCGGTGTCGAAACTGCTCGAGCACTCAACACTTCCCTCTCTGTTGGTTATTTGGCAACGGAAAGATCTCCACGTCTTCAATTAGATTTCGAAACTTTCTCATATCCAACGCACCCTTTTTGTGAAAAATTGTAACTCTACATACTTGACCCTCAAATATCAAAATGTGTATAAACAGCGGTGACTGACGGGTTTTTATAAAAGCCAATAAAGTATTATTATCGTTCTTATTTAAATTGTACCGTGACGTTTCATTTTTTCTACATTGCTCAAAACAATTGGAAACTTTCAATCTCGGGTTTTGCATCAATTGAAGTTCTTTGAATATCTCAAAATGTTCGGTGAGTGTATGTCTACACTTTTCCAATCAGGAACAGTATGCTCAGACGTGTTCATCTTCAATTATTTCGGTGTCTTTTCAATTTCTTTTCTTGTGACTGTATGTGGAAAACGTAGAGTTACTGTATGTTTTTTTTTTCTATATCAGTTCATAATAAATGAGGCCTATTTAGACTCGAAAAACAAATACCCTTTCAACCACGCAGAAAAGCAACAAAGTACAAGTCAAACCAAAGCTAGAAACCGCATCGGAAGCCGACAAAAAACCTGCTCAAAGAAAGAAAGTTGTTGGATGTCAGCCAACAAGAGAAGACGAAGGAATAGAGACTCAAACTGAATCTCGGACTCGAACTGATAGTGACGAAAAATTGAAAACAGAGAATAGTATCAGATCTCGTGAGCTCATTTTCTTTGATTGCGATACGATCAATTTCAGAAAAAACCGTATACTCTTCAAAAAAGTCCACTCAGGAAACATCAGAAGTTTTGAAAGTTCGAGTAACTATAAATAAATACTTACACAGATCAAATGCATTTTTCAGCCAAAGATCCCAACAAGAGGTACGGAGGCCAAAAAGATGCGTATTTCAGATGAAACCTCAGCTAAGAACACTGAACAGCTCAGTGGCTCGGAAAGTACTGAAGAAGCGAACGATAAGTCTTTAAATCTTTCGAAGAAAACCGATAAGGTAATAGGAATACAGAATAAATAATATGTGTGATACCTCTAAATTTACTACAGAGCTCGAAAGATGACGACAAAAGTTTTACCCTTGAATCAATTCAAACGGACGAAGATGAACTCATTAAAAATTGAATAAACTTCCGCATGTATCATTAGCATTCTAGCTTACATATCATATCGAGCTTAAGGTAGTTGCATCTCATTACTAATATGTGACCTTATTGAGCGTTTCTAAAAGAGGAACTCGTTCGGAACTCTTTTTCTTGCCTATAATTTTCACACTTTTTTCTTTCTCATCTTCTATTTAGTGGCATCATTAACTATTCGATTGTCGACTGGTCTCTCCGGAAGAAAAATGAAAATATTGAAGAGAATGAGAAAAACGAGGTGTCCCCTGTCTCCAGAAAACAATCAATTATTCTTGTGAGAGAATGAAAGAAAATACACCTTTTCATTTAAGACTACAATTATGTATTTCTTTATTTTCCATCTAATTTTATCTTTTGTTCTTATTAATGTAAATTATCTCTTGTTAGTCTTCGTTATTCTAAAGTGGTTTCTACACTTGCAGAACCCCTTCTTTGATACGGATGTGTTATTAGCAACAGCATCAGAGTAATTAGTTATTGAAAACTCATTGGAGAGTACATTACTTATTGAGAATCTCACACACACACACACACACACGATTCGACTACAGCACTTGTCTGCTCAAAGTTTGTTCTTTCATTTTGCTTCATTTTGCCTCTTCTTCGACATCTATTCTTCCTTCCAGAGACTCTTCATTTCAACCCCAAGAGACCGATAGTCGGCCCATCAGGCGCTCTTTGAACCGCCCGGGAAGCGTGAAAGCGAGAAGCTCGTCTTGCTGCTGTTTCACGCCCTTGTCTCCCCTTTTTAGATGCATTTTCAACCCCGAAACATATCTCCCTTCCATAGCTTCAGTGGGTGTATGCTCTTCCTTTTTTTGTGCTCTTGCTCTTCTCCATTTATTTCCGGCGTCGTGCACACTGACACACAGGCGTATCTTCAGCTCTCCTCGTATTTTTTGTCCCGATGACTCTCATTTTATTTGAAACTGGGAAATCCTATAAACTTTTCCATAGGTTACAGTAGTGCCTCTGAAAGTAAGTATGCCAGAACAACCGATCCGATTAACGAAAACTATTTTGAAGTGATTTTTTCTTCAAAGTTGTTTCTTCAAACCTTTATTTTATTTTTAGTTGTTCTTTCAAACTTCAGAAGATGCTGTTATTTTAGATGTGCCAGGACGGTTTCAACATTTCAGTAGACTCGAATAGCGTTGTTAGTAACAACTCCTTTTAAACAACCGTGGCTTGAACAAATTTAGGTCATATCTAGGTTAGGATTTAGAGCGTGTTTTCCGTTCTCCGTCTTTAATGCTCAAATTATGCTAGACCTTTGGCACAATGTAGGGATTTGAGCGGAGAAAGAGCAAATTGAATTTTTTCTATCAAACGTGTTTTTATTATATGTAAATCCCATGTTAATCCTCTCAGTGATATGAGTTTTACAGCTATCAAATGATGATGGATTATAGATCGCCTTTTATTTTTCCAATATATATTTTTGATGAACAGCATATACTCGTTTTTCTTTCTCTGATTTCGGAAGTGTGTCATGTATCTTGATAAATCATTCATGTCATAGATGCAACCGCATTTGAAAGTTGTAGAATCCATTTTGGAAGATTACGGTAGCTTTTTGGAAGATTACGGTAGCTGCGCTTTGCGCGTAAGCCGTGTCACGAAAGTTACGCCAGCACTCCTGTTTTCCGCGTTTTCCGTGAAAGAACATTCGATTGATTTAGCACTGAAAGTTACATGATTTCGAGAACAAAAAATCGGAGAGCCTCTTATTTCGAAATGTTTCCTGATAGATTTCAAGGTATGATGATTTCACATAGGAAAACATAAAAACCTCGACTTGTAGAGCAACATTGGATTCCCAATTTGTAACTACCAAGAAACAAAATTTTCCAAAGCTTGCTTCTCACCTGTTTTTTCAGTTTTCTTTCGTTCGAAAAAAGTTCTATACTCGACCAATAAAGTGTTTGGAGCATGATTAACACATCTTCGTTTTCCGAAGAAAAAGTTTGAACACAAAAATGTTTTTCTGAAGCTTTTTTTCAGTAAAATCGTTTCGCAATATGTTCCTAACGACTTTAGTTATCAAATCGATCAATCAATTAATTGAATGAATTTTTTTTTGTTTTTTTTTCTAGACTTGAAAAGTTGTTGAGATTACGGTAAGCTAGCGCGTTTACGGATCTCGCACGAGAAAGGCGTCAATCACTTGCCTGGTACATTGGTAGACCAGGGTGCCATGACAATACAATTTTTTCCGAATTTATTGCTTTATCACAGTGTGATTTTGCAAGAATATCCAGCTTTTTTTAAAGCAATCTTCTTCTTCATCTTCCTTTTTGCTTCTTTGCACATTCCTACTTGTTAAAATGTTCGAAATAAACCCCCAAAAAACTCCGAACTTTGGTAAAAATTTGATTCTCGCCCTAAACTTGAAGCCGCAGGTAAATTCGAGAAATAATTATTTGACGCAGTGAATGAAGTTACAAAATCTCTATCCGCTTTGATTCAAGATAAAGAAATAGACACCCATGAGAGACCTGCAGCAGTAAACACAACACTTTCTTATTTTCCATTTCTCTCACACAAAATAGTTGTTGAAATGCAGCGCCGGGGGAGGGTGCCGCGTCTCTCGATAGCCCCCGGATAGTGAGAAAATAACAGAGGCGCAGAGAAGGGCGCTCCGATTTGTCTGTGTGTGTGGTGTCTGTGCTGCTACTGCCAGTTCGCTGCGTTCAAGAAGAGAATAGAGGAGGCGGGTGAAGCGACGCGGCTCGCGTCGCGGTCTTTTCTATTAAATTGGTGTTCCATTTTTTGCACTTGTTTATTGAGTTTTATCAAAACCATAAAACCAAAAGTCGATTTACCTTGTTTTTTTTGAAGGAGATATAGACATCTAAGGAGCTCAAAACCGTTTTTAAACGTTTTAAAAAAACCAGTCTAGAATTTTGTAGCCTTTATGAAAAAGTTCGCTACTTTGTGAATTAGGTTGGCCAAATGTCGTCAGAGGTTTTTTCTACCGTAATAGCTCATTTCTATCATAATAGGTTTTGTTCTTTGAGTTACTAGGAAATTCTCATATACAAGCAACAACGATTAGCAGGGAAACTAATAGTAGAAGTGTTTTTGTCAACAATCCGACCGGAAGCTGTTGGGGTAGACTTACCTAAGCCCTGAGAGCAGAGATCTATTTTTGAGAATTTCACTAACTGAGGTTATGCATACCTTATATTGTTATATTTTCAAGAAAAATTCATTATAGTTTTTCGAAACCCGGGCACAGAACACACTTGCTGAAATTTATAAAGAAGAGAACGTTTGTCTTGTTTCCGGAGCTTCAAGACAAGCCTGCCCATCCTTGCTTTTTCAAGTGGTCTCATCCCCTTTTTTTTTCTTTGCGCAAGCACACATAATCATCTGCCGGAGAGCACATCAGCAATAAATGCAAAGATGTGAAACATTTTCAACTTTGCATAACAAGTTTTGACTGTTTTTTTTTTAATTCTGATTTTTAGTTCCTCTTAACTTGTCTCATTTAGTATTCTACTTTAAAAAGTTCTTATATTATCCCTATTTTCATTTTCATTGTTGTGAAACAGAGTTGTACGGAATTCCGAATTCCGTATTCCGGCGTTTTTTTTTTTCATTACTCCGGATTCCGAAAAATTGGATTTCATTCCGGATTCCGCAAAATTAAATTTCATTCCGTTACAACTTGAAATGTTCATGTAAAGAAAAATAGCAGAATTATGGAGCATCTTCGAGCGGTTCTCCAGTATTCAATGCTTCTAGCATGAAATGGCTCTTAAAATGCACTGAAAAACGAAGCCAAACTACTTTTCGAGCTCAATCGCTGTTTCAAGCTTCGAATCTCGTAAAGCCAATTATTCCGGATTCCGAATTCCGTATTCCGGATAAAAAGAGATTATTCCGAATTCCGGATTCCGTAGTTTCGAAGCTCATTCCAGATTCCGAATTCCGGCATCGAGAATATCCATTCCGTACAACTCTGTTGTGAAATCCTTTGTCGTATTCAATTTGCTTTCTTTTACCTTCAGCTATTTCTTGTCACCTCCCTTATATTTTTTGGCGGTTCCCACTTCTTTTATCTATTGTATTTGTTTTAAAACAGGAGACTCCACCCCTCCGATGGTCCGTTGATTTACATCCGCTACCCACGGGAGCCGACGTTGAAAAAAAATGATTCTTCTTAGAATGGATAATAACAAGAGCCGCGAATCTTCGTCGGATAGGTCTCTATAGGGTTCTCTAAAAAGAGTTCTGAGTCAACCATGTCCTTTAAAAGTTATCATTCAACATTCCACAGTGAGATGAATCTGCTATAGGTTGTGAATGAAAACCCACTTTTTTAGTACATTGACTGACTTTACTCTTCAAAAATCGCGGCTTCTGTATATGATACAAAACATCTTGTTTGGTTTTGTTGTTGTTGTCGTTCGTCATAGCTATTGCTTTGATCGCCTCTTCTGCTACGACTGCTGCTGTTATCTGCTGAATGACTCATTCTTACGCTCTTTCTCTTTTTCACCCTTGGCCTTGCCTTCCTCCTTCTCGATTAATTTGGAGTCTTGTCTTCGTCTTTCTCGAGAAAGTGGCTTCATCTACATCATCATTTCCTTCATCGTCGCGGAAAGAGATGCGGATAGTATTAGGGAGTCGGACGCAGGCACGTCTACTGCACTTGTCTCTTCAACACGTACCCACTGCCGACTCGACTATATCGATTTTCAATTTGGTCTCTGTGCCACCACCTTCTACCCCTCATACTCCACAATCCCCATACTATTTCCTCTTTCCTCTTCTTTCCGACCGCTTTTCCCTTTGCTTCCCTTCCCTCGAATCTCTATTTCTGTTTTACTGTGTTCGTTTCTCTCGAGAAATCTTCCGCCATACCGTTTTTTTTTTTTGCTTTTTCTCATCGGCCGATCAATATGAGCTAAGCGGATCAACTCAAACTTTTGTTAACTGTTCATTCGCTCTTCCAATTTATGCACTGTCTAGACTCAAATTGGGATTGTCCGCTGTTTTTTTTAGGTCAAAAGTTACTTAAAAGTTTTTTCTTCTTATTTCATTCCCTCAAGTTTTCCGAAACTTTCGTTCTCCCAGTCATTTGTTCTGTTTGGAACTTCCGAAAACAGCCAGACAACCCTGAAACTTACTCCAAGTTTTAAGCGTCTTTTACATTTCCCTATATTATTGATTTCACTCTCATCGGGACCCACATGAAAAATTTTCGTAGTAGTTTTTCCCGAGTTTTTCTTTTCGTACTGTTTTCCAAAATAAGTTTTTTATACAGGAAAAAATTTATTTAGCGAAGATCAAACGAATTTGTGCTCAAAAAACGGCCCTAAAAACCCGGATAAAAATGAAAAGAACTGCTTACCATGAGAGTTTTTGAACGTGGGTCCCGATGAGAGTAGGGTCACAGAGTGGCAATTAATTTAAAACCAAGAATATGAAAAGGGTTTTAGATGCTGCCATTACATGACAGACTAGTTGGTTTTATTTACAAAATCACTCATTTCAAAAGTTCTTTTTTTTATTTAAAACCATTTTTTAGTTAAAATACTTCGAATTGGGCTTTTTGAACGTAAAATCTTTCAATGACAAAAGTCACAAGCACCAGTGGCATCTTGTTAAGTTTATACATTTTTGACGCTCGCGACTCTGCTTTTGGCAAGTGTATCATGCATATTGATAGTGCCCCTCCCGTCTAGTCCACTCGAATAAACATTCATTTCCTCGATTTCGGGCTTAAAGGACGGAAGATAGAGGGAGCACACCTTTTTGCAATGTCACTCTTTTTGATAAGAATGAGAACCTACCGATGTCATCGTCCTCTCCTTTTTCTCCTTCTTCCTTTTTCGGTCGACTTGTTGCTATTGCCCGCCTACGTTTTACTCTCCTCCCCCCGCTTTCAGAAAAAAAAACATGACTGAAAGTCTGAGACGTATGAATATTAGAATGTTATTTTCTTGATAGAAATCTTTAATCAATAGTGTGTTTAAAAGTCATTATCAAAAGATGAAAGCAAAGTTTTGTATATGTAATGTCCTGTTGGTGGTATAATCTGTTTTTGAAAGCTACCGATTTGAAAATGTGATTGTGCATATGATTTTTCTATGCTAAGGAAAAATAATTTTTTTGAAGTCATATTAATTTTTTTTGGTTCAGCTTTTACGAACATGAATTTTCGTTAAAAAAAATATTATGTCCTGGTTGGCTTGTTCCAATTTGTGTTGATCAAATCGTTAGTTTGGCTCGTCTCGTTTGCTTACTGATCACCGAAGCTCCTACAATCTTAAAGTGTCATTTTCAGACGGGTGTCGACGTCGACGCGGCCTCGTCAGGCGATCCTATCTGGCCTCTCACATTGGGCACCTTCCGCAATGACGAACACACGCGGGAGCAACTCGGCCACTTCGGCGAGTACGACCAACTCACAAGGAGTGCTCATGGTTGGGCCCAACTTTAAGGTGAGAAATTTTTAAAAAATTGAAATCAAGTGAAGTCAATCTGACCGACTCTAGTTCTTTTTTTAACAGTTCTGTCTTACTCTAAATTCCGTTGGGTTTATTAAGTCATTGATGATCTGATTGGTTTCTGAATCCTTAGTTTTCAGGTCGGCAAAAAAATTGGTTGCGGAAACTTCGGCGAACTTCGACTCGGAAAAAACCTCTATAATAATGAACATGTAGCTATCAAATTGGAACCAATGAAGAGCAAAGCACCACAGTTACATCTTGAGTATCGGTTTTATAAATTACTTGGTCAAGCAGGTAACCTAAGTTATTCATCAGGTTTTACTAACGCCGACAGAAACCCCGGTTACAGAGGGTCTCCCCCAAGTGCATTACTTTGGACCATGTGGGAAATATAATGCACTGGTTATGGAATTGCTTGGTCATTCACTTGAAGATTTATTTGATTTATGTGATCGACACTTTTCGCTCAAAACAGTCGCTATGGTAGCTATGCAACTTGTAAGTTTAATTTTTTATCAAGTGTTTCCTTCATTTAACACCAGTCGCGTGTTAAAAATTCTACTTTTTATTTGAATAAAATGTATTACTTCCAGATTCGTAGAATCGAATACGTACATACAAAGCATTTGATTTATCGTGATGTAAAACCAGAAAACTTTCTGATCGGACGTTACTCTACACGAAAGCAACATGTCCTCCATATTATTGACTTTGGACTTGCAAAAGAATATATTGACTGCGACACGGGTGAGCTTTGTTTTCATGTAAATGTTAATTTCCCTGATTTATAAATTCATATACTAACAAGGAGTGGGAATTAGATAACTCTTTGGTTCATGCATATCCTCAATTCTTTGAATATAACTGAAACCTAATTTCAGGCAAGCACATCGCGTACAGGGAACATAAGTCGCTTACGGGTACCGCAAGATACATGTCGATCAATACACATCTCGGCAAAGAACAATCGCGACGTGATGATCTCGAAGCTCTCGGACACATGTTTATGTATTTTTTGAGAGGAAGCCTTCCATGGCAAGGACTGAAAGCTGATACATTGAAAGAACGATATCAGAAGATTGGAGACACAAAGCGGCAAACCGCTGTGGAAGTATTATGTGAAGGATTCCCAGATGAATTCGCTCAATACCTTCGTTATGCCCGTCGTTTAGATTTCTTTGAAACACCAGATTACGATTTCTGCTATAATCTTTTCAAGTCTGTTCTTGACCGGCTAGGTGCCACTTATGACTACGATTTTGATTGGACACCCAAACTTAACAACGTGGTGAGTAATTTTTTTTTGAATTTGGTAACGCAATTTGAATATTCAGTCAACACCATCGGGATCGTTACATACATCCGAATCCAAGGATGTGAAGAGAACTGGTAAGAAATTTCGAAAGTTTTTCCATTTAAAACAATCCAAACCTTCAGATCGTGGTGAGCTGAAAGTCAGTCAAACAGCCGCTCATGCTCAGTTTGGATCTACACAAGTAAGTCATTTTTCATATCTTCTAAGAAACTCTATTCCTACTAAAATGATACAGTATCAAAAACCGATCTTAGGGTGGTGTAATAGACCTGAAATGTTATTCCCAGGTGATCAATTCGAATGCCGGTGAAGCTGTCGAGGAAAGCCGGAATACGGAAGGACGAACAGCTGCAGGCGATAATCTTAGTGGCGAAGTCAAATGTTGCTGTTTCAGAAGACGTAGGAGGAAGCACAATAATGCTACGCCCGCTACGCAAAAATAGCATTTTCCATTCATCATTCCGTTTATTCCTCCAGTAACTATCCATTTTGTCCATCATTCTCCCACCTCCAAAAATCTTTCCCCGTCATCATTTCTTTGTCTGTGATGATCCATTTGTGTAAGCGTTCGCTGAAGCGACTTCTTTCTGCTCTAAATTTTACCCGTTGTTCATTATTTTCAAACATGCTCTTCGTCTTCTGGTATACATTTTTCTTTTTTTCTCCGTTTCGTTTCTCAACTCATTTATAGTTGCTCATGCAAATCCGAAATAGGACAAAACGAGAGTTCCCTGTAGGTCTAGTAATCGTAACGGTGTGTTAAGCACCTATTTCTAGCATAAAATATTCAAAACGATTGCTTTCCCACATTCAATTATTGCATATGCCGTATTTTACCCTCACCCCAACCAAACCTATCAAAATGTTTTTTTTTTCCAAAGAGAAAGTTTAAAAAACCGATGTACGTTCCCTTCTTCCCTCGAATTCATTCGCCTCCATCATCCTCATCATCATTCGTTTTAGCCCCGTACCCCACCAGTTTTCCTCAATTCATCTCTTTTTTCAATTCTCAACCAAATTAGCGTGGTGAAAAACTTGTGATTTTGCATTATTAAACTCCTTGCTCCTCTTTCCTTTTTTGATTCATTAGTTTTTCTTAACCAAAAACTCTCGTTAAAGTATATTGGTTTCCTTGCTCTATTGTTGCAGCTATCCTTCTTTCCCATTATCAAACACAAAACACAAGATTCATAATTTACTGGATTTTATCGACTTCTTATGGTTTTTTTTCTCCCATTTTTTCCTCCCGCGTCTGATCCCCTATCATTATGATTATTTTATTATTATATTTTATATTATTTATGTGGCAAAAAGAATGAATTTTATCCATGTGAAAGATCCTCGCATTGTTACCGTTTTTCTGATTAGTTGTGTTGTTGTGTGTTTGTTCTAGGTGTGTACAACTGACTCACTGTCTTCTTATCTCTTCAAGGTTTTTTTTGTCACATGAGGACATTCATTCAAACCCTATTCTATAATGCCGTCTATATCTCATCCTTATACTCAGATGGCATTTCATATGCCGTTAAAGGAACTCCAGCCAATCGATACATCCCTTCCGGAGCATTTGGTTAAGGTAAAATTATATTTCCTGAAATAGAAATTTTAAAAAAAGGATTTACACGGACTTAATAGAACTTAAACTTCCTAAATTCGAAGTCGTTTTAAAATTTTAGAAAGGTAATTCTGTATGATTTTAGGGGGCCGTAGTCATTGACAAAGAATTGTCGAAATGGAACCGCCGTGCTGTTATCCCCTCAAATGCACTACATACCGTTTTCATAACTATAAACAGACTCGAACAGAAACAGCCAGATGTTGTGAGAATGGCTGCTCGAGAGATGAATCTTCCAGAAAATGATTCATATGGGCTGATGGCTGATGGACCGAAACGATTCGTTACAGATGAGAATTTGAATCAGTTAGGAAGTGGATTCATATTGACGCTGTGTGCATCCCCAGATCATTATGTTAAAAGAATCACCGAAATTCTGACAGAAGGAAACAATATTTCACAAATGGAGAATGCAGTTAAAACACTTGATGAGTTCTCGTTAGTAAGTGTTTTCATTTTAACACAATAATTTCTAGCAATTTGATACAAAATTGTGAAATCGTGACTCATAACAATAAGGGTCTTTTGTTTATAAATTTCTCCAGGCCCTGCGAAAATTTCATTGAGAAACTACGAGTTATCTTGATTCTCTGAAATCATCCACATATTTTACTTCTTGTCATTCTCGACTCTGGCCATTCTCTTGTATTTCAAACCCAGTTTCAATCATTTTCAAATTTCCCGATTTTCAGGATCCGGCTTTGATTGAAGCATTCTATCGTTGTTCTTCTCTCGAACTTCTGTTTAGTCTAACCCGCGATGACCGGGTTTGTATGAGCTCTACTCTCCTTTCAACGTGTCTTCGAGCCCTCTCAAGTATTCTCGATCTGGCAGTTGGAGATGTTACTTGGAAGTCGGTGCCCCGTGACGTAGTCGTTTCTATATCAGCTTTGGTAACTGGAAAAGCAAAACGAGAAGAAGTTAACACATTATTGGCAGCGCTTCAGATGATTGAACAACTTGTTGTTGGGTAAGCTCTAATTTTTGTCACTAATCAACAGTCTTTGTTTTTAATTCCAGAGATGATACAACTCGAGATTGGGTTCTCGAAGAAGTACCTATTGAAACACTCATTCGTCACGTTGAGAAATCAGATGAACGAATTGCTCTTTCTGCCCTTTCTTTGATGAATTCAATGATAAGAAGATGTACAGATGAGGAGAAAAGACTCGAACTGATCAAAGCACTTCAAGTTGTACCGTTTAGAAATGCTGTTCACAGTTGTCTCCTACGCGGAGGAAGTGCTCGTGACCCGGAAGCCCTTGAACAGCTTGTAGAGGTCCAACGAAGTTTAATCAGCGCTTATGATACTACACCTCCAACTGACGTAGAAATCCAGAAAGTACTAGATCTGGAGGCAACAGAAGATATTCACGAAAAAACAATTGCGAAATGGAAACTGATGATTGAAGAGCATAGATGTGGGCGATCGGCTACTATTGCAATGATTCAGTTTGCTGAGAAAAGCCCCCAAGATTTGAGAATGCTCATATCGGAAAACACAATGAGAATAGAAGGAGGAAAATGGGAGTTGATACCAATGTGGACAAGGTTGGGATTCGGTACATGTTTTCTAGATTTAATTGATAGTTTCAGGTGTTGTGATATTACTGCTGAAGTGTTCGGATTGATTCCAGGACGTGATGAGTTAGATAGATTGATAGCTATTCTATTCTCAACTGAAACACCATTTAATGCCATATTCTCATGTGTCGTTCACCTGTTTCATCGAACCTGGCGAGAAATGCAAGCAAAAGGTGGAGAAATGGAGAAAGTGGCTAGTGTGGTTCTTGAACAACTGAGACATGTTCTGAAAATAAGAGAGATAGAAGATGTGGAAGAATTAGCATCACATCTAGAAACATTTTCCTATAAAGCAATGCAAGAAGTATGGAGAGAAGAACAACTTGGAAAAGAAAATGATCAGTTACATAGTCAAGCTGTTTTGTGAGTAGGGACGGTTTCAGAACCATTTTGAACCATATAACATTCAGACAATTGAAATCCAAACTACGACTTAAAATGGAAGAACTCGTCCGTATCAATCATTTGAACTATTTGAAACATGGCGCTGTATTCCGAAAACCAATGAAAAGCAAGTCGCTTGCAAAAGCGGCTTTCTGGCATTGGAAACTTGACATCTCAGAAAAAATGCTTACAATAAACGGGTGTGATGGAGAGAATTTTGTAGAAGAGGGAATTCATGATGATATACGTCAAGGTTAGTAGTCGGATAGAATCGTACTGATGATGGGTTTCCAGTGTGGATCAAAGATATCACTGATGTGACTAATAACGATGAAATTGATCGAAAAGCAAGCTCATCTCGTTTTACATCGTCCCATGCAGCATTGATGTTGCGAGGAATACGTATACAGTTGAAGCCTACTAATGAGATGAAAGAAGGTGAAGTATTGATGGCAATCACATCTGATGAAACCCAAGCGTCTATTTGGCAAGAAGCACTATCATATTTGATTGGAAATATGGATAGTAGATGGTAATAAAATGAAATTTTCAGTTTTCACAGCGATATCTGTTTACAGTGTTACTACCTCCATGGTTGAACGAATGTTGAAAATGGAACTTCGGGTTCGACTACTTAACGTGAAACTAACTAATTCTATAGAGAAACCTGAGATCCCTCCCATTCCTGAGGATATTGGCAATTTACTATCCAAATTTTGAAATACACCGTTCGTTTTTTTCTGTGTTGAATTAATTAAATATATCCGATTCTTGAAACAGCTTCATATCAATATCAATTGGATGATTCCTGTCGCTTTAAACACGTTTACTAAATTGTTTAACTCACCCGGTTCAATGTGCATAATAAAGTTTTTGAACTTTTTCTTGACAATGAAAACGCAGATAAGCCAAGAATCATAGGCCACGTACAGTTTTCTCCACCTAATTTCTTCATCAGTAATACAGTTCGGACTTTCAGATGAGTGCATTGAAGGAAGTAAAATCAGAACTTCGTTCATTAATGAAAACGATTCTAGATAAAGTTTCAACAGAAGAAATTCAGAGCCAAAGTGACGCAGTCTCTCGAAAAGTTGTAGAGTCAAAATGGTTCCAAGAGAGCAAAAGACTCTCTATTTATGTTAGTACAACCGGTGAAATTCGAACTGATTCGATAATTAGGAAAGCATTGGAAATGGGAAAAGAAGTTTTCATTCCGCAGGTTCGTAGTACTATATAAAACAATAGTCCATGAGGCTTCGTCAGTTGAATGTTAACTTCCCATATTCTAGTTTACAAAAGGATCGACCACAATGGAAATTGTTCGAGTTCCAGATCAGGAATCTTTTGATTCTCTCCCTTCGACGTTGTGGGGAATTAGACAGCCGGACCCGAAATGGAAATGGGAAAGTTATCATATTACAGGTTTTCTAATTATCTTGAATAAATTCTAACTTTCAATTCAGGACCACTTGACTTGATTTTTGCACCTGGTGTTGCTTTCTCTACATCTGGTCTTAGATGTGGCCACGGAAAAGGTTATTACGATCGATTCTTCTCAACTCATTCCACAAATTTTCCAACTGTAAACACAATGAAAATCGGTTTAGCTCTTCGCGAACAAATTATTGAGTCGATTCCTATTTCTGAAACGGATGTTCAACTAGATAGTGTAATGTTTGAGAAACAACCCTCCGGGATACAGTAACACTAATGCAATAATATAATAAAACCCAGTTTTTTCTTCGATTTTGTGCTTAAAAACATTTCATTTTATTGTAATATGATAATTTACTCTTCAAATAAAAAATAAAATCTGACCTAATTACATTCAAATAAAACGCAAGAGCCAATTTTAATCATATGGAGGAATACGAACCAAGTGTAGACTAAGAAGAAGGTTGAACACTTTAGTCATTTCGAATCTTTATCTGAATGATGTTGTGGAAACAAGTCATTTTTCAAAGCTGATTTTAATATTCGTAAAGTCGAGAACTTTCCGAAAACTAAACTGAACCATATAGTGTTTTATCTGCTGTTAGTTGCCCATGAAGAGAGTTAGGAAGAGAATAAACTTTTTTTAAAATTAAAATTGGTTTATATTGACAGCCCCATATACTATTAGAAATATACTGATCCTGGACCGATGGATGCACTCCTCTCTGTTCAACAAATGCGTGCAATTCTTTATAATTTCTTTTTCTTTTTCCTCTATCAAGTAACCTTATCAACTCAGCATATTGCTTCTCTATCTTTCATCATCTTCCTTTTCATTTTCCTCTTTCCTTCTCCCCTTCCTTTAACCATCTGTTGCTTCTTCTCTCAAATATCCTCTGACCATATGGGAATAAGAAAGTAAGAGTGTTGTTCACTTCTTTTCATATTTCTTTCTTCTCTCTTCGTACTAATAAAGCGATCCTCTTTTCTATCTCGGTGTTTGGTGGCGATATAGGTACTGGACAAATATAAACCGCTCGCACGCGCCTTTCTCTCTTTTCCTCTTTTTCCATCATCATCGCCTCGAGAAATGAAGAATATCGATTGGTAAGAATATATAAAAAGAAGAGACATAGACACTTGCATCGCGTGTTCAGAGACATCATGAAGACGTGAGAGATTCTTCTTTTTTGCTGCTCGTTTCAGCTATTTTCTCAATACATACCAGTTCCTCTAACTCTTCTTCCGTTATCTGTCCCCTCTTCAATTTATTTACATAATTAATTAAATTACTAGACCCACTGCAAGTTTGTATTTCAATTTTCACTCTATTTAAATATATTCAATTGTCTATAATTTGTTTTTGCCTTTCTCAATTCTTCCCTTCCTCTCTACTTTTCATTCTGCTTTCATTTCCAGAAATATGGCTCAAGACGTATTTATGGATCCCTGGCAATCAGCGAAGTGGGTTTTGATAAGAGAAAATATTGCGTGACACTGTCTAATAGAATTCGTATAGTAGTTAATATCCGAAAATGGAAAGCTGACTTTATTATAAGTGGTTTTTTGTCAAATATCGTAGTCTTGAATCTGCTCAAAATAAATCTTATTATTATCCTAGTTGTACCAGAAAATTAGTTTCTTCTATTCGAAAACGTTTTAAACGAAGATTATTCAGTTTCGCTATGGAGGATGATGATATGGGAATGCCATCTGGCAAGTATGCTCGAATGGAAGACGATATGGGAGAAAATAAAGAACGATTCGCAAGGGAAAATCATTCTGAAGTAAGATTTATTCAATACCAGAAAAATGGATCTTATGGGGACCTCGAATCTCAAAAAGAAAGTTTTTTGTTAATTCAAATTACCGTAAATCCTATAATTGAAGCCCATGAGCTTCTATTTTTCAAAGGTCCTCTGACAATAAGGTGGTTATATCACAGATTTGCTTCAATTAGAGGGTGGGCGTCTATTTTTTAACACCTTGTCTTCCAGTTATGTTTGCGCTGTTTCATGCTTTCTGAAGCGGATTTTCCTACACATTTTCGTAGAACTTTTCACAAGTTTTGGTGAAAACAGTGTAAATTAGTTCTAGAAAAGTAAAAACTCCGCTTTTTTTTTCAAATTTGTTCATTGGGTTCATGTTTTCAAACGATCTTTAGCTCAAATTCATGTTTTTTGAAAGCATTACGGTTATTGACGAAAAATTATTACTGGATGCGCGTTTATTAGAGAATGAGCGTCTGCTAAAGGGTAGGATTCTATTTTTCAAAGAAGTTTTGAGCGTGACCTTCTATTACAGGATTTACGGTAGTTTTTTCATTAGAGGTTTACTGTAGGGAAAATATTTGAGGCATTGTGCCGCCTTCCACTTACTGCAAGAGTACTATGAAAAAAGTTTAGATCGAGAGGCGTCGTCGAAACAAAATGACGCATTATATAAATGAACTAGCTGAAATGGTTCCTCAATGTGCTTCACTTGGCCGCAAACCAGATAAATTAACAATTCTTCGCATGGCGGTATCTCATATGAAAGGGATTAGAGGGCATTCCTCACAAGATGAAACCTCTTACAAGCCGTCCTTTTTGACAGATCAAGAACTGAAACACCTAATTTTAGAAGCTGCAAATGGCTTTTTGTTTGTAGTTTGCTGTCAAACAGGTAAAGTTTTATACGTGGCTGATTCCATTACTCCCGTATTGAACTTGAAACAAGTGAGTACTTTTTTTGAAATTTGCGTATATTGACGTCAATATATTTCAGGAAGATTGGCTTCAAAGAAATTTGAATGAACTGATACATCCAGATGACCAAGATAAAATTCGGGATCAATTGTGTGGAAGTGAGGTTTCAGTTAACAAAGTATTAGATTTAAAAACTGGTGAGTATTTTTTTTTACCTTCCCAGCTGGTAGTTTGAAAATTGAATACCTGGACGTTAACTTCAAAATTCAGGATCAGTAAAACGTGAAGGAGCATCAACTCGAGTTCACATGTCATGCCGTCGTGGATTCATCTGTAGAATGCGTGTTGGAGCACTTGAACCTCTTCACCGACTTCGGAATCGTCGCCCATTGTTCCAGCATGCAGGACAAAATTACGTTGTGATGCATTGTACTGGATATATCAAAAATGCTCCACCACAAGGGATTAATGCCCCAGCATCATCTTGTTTAGTTGCTATTGCCAGACTACAGGTTTGTTCTTCCAACTTTATTTGCAAACTTGGGATTTTCATTATTTCTTTTTAAGGTTGCCTCAATGCCTGTCTGTGCAGATCCACAATCAACGAACCAATTCTCAGTTCGCGTTGCTGAAGATGGAAAGATGACTTTCATTGATTCCAGAGTGAGCGATTTGATAGGATTGAGCAGCGATCAATTGATAGGAAGATACTGGTGGAACCTAGCACATCCGGCCGATGAAAAGACTCTTCAAGACGGATTCGTTGCTCTTTTGAGGTGAGGTTCTCGGGTAATAACTTGAATTTCCTGAATATATGTTCCAGTGATCAACCAATGCGTATCAATATTCGAGTCCGCACAAGCACTGATTATATTCCATGTACGGTTTCTGCTTACAAATTTATGAACCCGTACTCAGAACAGTTCGAATACGTAGTTGCAACTCATCAAATTGCTCCACAAGAAGATGTTAATAACTGGGTCACCGAGCCATCTACACAACCACCCCAAGCAAGTGGATTCGGGGAGCTCGGAGCTTCCGTAAATCCAGACTATGGACAACCGAGCAGTGTTGGATGGAGGCCAGAACCACAAGTGGCGCCAGCGGCCCAATGGCAATGGGATCCTATGAATGGCTACAATCAGTAATATTCAATGTTTTCAATCAAAGTCTATTCCTATGATTCTCATTTTGTCTACTTCTTCTATTTTGAATGATTGTCTGTCCAGTATTTAATTTCCATACATTTCGGACCAAAGAGATATTTTTCATTGAAATAAGAGTTTTACACTAAACTTCATTACTATAAAATGAAATGAACATTGAACAACAGATAAACGAAACAACTATAGCATAAATGACTATTTCGGAGGATTTTGGAGAATATACTCTGTTGCTGACGTGGAAGTTGACTTGTGCTCTGAGAACTGCTTAGCGGGTAAATCCTCCGTGTTCATTGAAGTAGGTAACCATGTTATTGGAGTCCATTGACCTTGAACAGACGGTACAAAAGCACTTTGTCGACTTTCCAACTTGACTACAGGTTCACCACTCCTTGAAAACAAAAGATGCACATCTTTGCTGACTTCCGACTCTGACATGTTCTTGGCATTAATTTGGAGGGTTCTTCCATTTCCATATTCTGCGCGGATTGATGGGTTTGAGTTTCTGACAGGTTGTGCGTAGATTACAACCGATGGATTTTTTCGACCTGAAATTAAGAGCGTTTTGAGTCGTAAGACTGGCACGAGCCGATGTTTTGCGGAACTATTTTTTTTAACATTTGGTTCAACTGAATTACTTGCTACTTTTGACTCACGTGCTCACGATGATGCTCACGATGATTTCATACTTATAATAGATATCCACAATTGGAAAATAAAACTACTTGTGTTGGCAAACATCACAAAACTAAAGATGTCTGGAAAAAAAACTGTGTCACTATATCTAATGAGTTAGTTAATTATGAT
This sequence comes from Caenorhabditis doughertyi, assembly GCA_963572265.1. Lineage (NCBI taxonomy): Eukaryota > Metazoa > Nematoda > Chromadorea > Rhabditida > Rhabditidae > Caenorhabditis > Caenorhabditis doughertyi. The sequence goes on along the minus strand of OY751553.1, from coordinate 10,986,684 downwards.
CTTTGTAAATTTTGAAATGGTTTACTGGAACTACATAAGCGTTTTTCGGGAAACTGTGGTCACATCCATCATCGTTTCTAATCACGCTAGTTTTGGTCAAGCAACAAATAAATGAATTTTTGATTGAAGTTTATATGAAACACAAAGATTATTACCAAACCCGTCGTAAACTTATAACGTCTATTTTTCTGGTACATTGGTGCGATCACTTACCGATTTCAACCAATTGGTGTTCGATGAAGTTTCGAACTCCAACGCTCGACTCGCTCTGTTTGCAGAATCTAACGGTGATGCGATGAAGTTGGTTCGTGTAGCGCGAGATTCCATTGTAAGCAGGAATTTTCAGAAAGTCAGAAAACCGCCATCCAAAATTAAGAGCTTTTGCTGCTGAATAAATCGGTTTGAGGCGATCGACGCGTGGAACAGATGGCATCTATAAAACATAAATTTACCAGATAATTGAGTGGAATGGGATTTTAGTTTGAAGCAAAAATAATAATTTTGGAAACTTGCAGATGATTGAACACCACAAACAAAACATGTTTTTAGTGAGTGTTTACATACATATGATGGTTAGAAAACACGTTTGGAAATCACACGACTGATCTATGATTTAGAGAATAAAACTGGAGAAAATTACTAACAATTAGGATGAAAACAAAGGATATGACTATGGAAAGCTTAACTTTACATTCGCAATCGTATCGTCGTTTTCGGCTTTTTGTTGTGTCGGCGAAAGTTCTTCCACGAACTCATGGAGTCCTCGAGGACAACTCACCGTCTTTTCTCTTGTTTATTACCCGGGTGATTTACCTTCTTTATTTCAGATGGCGATTGCATCAACAAAAGCAGCAGTAACAACGATGTAAGTTTATTATATTTAAAATTATAAAAAGAAAATATTCTTTTAGAGTTAATTGGATGACCTTCACAGAAGACACTCTAGATAAGCTGAAACGTGTTGAATCAAGACTTCTTGAATCATTTGATGTCACTTATGAATCAAAATACATCCCAGTGCGCAATTCTTCTTTTTTCAAATTCTCGTAAATGAGTTACAGGTGCGCTTCAAAAAAGGAGAAGTTTATACATTATCAGTGAAACCAAGAGAAACTGGAAACCCCAATAGCGAAGCGATAGTACTAATACCAGGACTCGGCGCAGGAGTAGCAATGTTTGCAGCAAATTTCAAAGGATGTGCCAAGAACCATGCTGTTCATTCACTTGATCTTCTGGGATTCGGAAGGTCTTCTCGGACTAAGTTCAGTGATGACAATGCCATCGCAGAACTAGAAATGGTAGAGGCAATTGAAGATTGGAGAAGAGAAATGGGAATCGAAAAAATGTATCTTGTTGGGCACGCGTTCGGTGGATATTTAGCTAGTGCTTACGCTCTTGAACACCCTTCGAGAGTTGCTCATCTCATTTTAGTGGACCCATGGGGTTTCGCCGAAAAAGTGGAGTCAAACGAGAAAATGGTAGGGAACTGAACTGTTCTATTCAAAATCTCAACCACTTTTTGATGATTCTAGATCAAGCCATATGCGTGGATGTCGTTTCTCGGAGGCGTGGCTGGTTATTTTAACCCGTTTTCACCAATGAGATGGATGGGCCCATATGGTAAGTCATTAAATTAAGAGAATAAACAAAAATTTTTTTTCAGCCCCAGGATTAGTTCAAAAACTTCGTCCAGACTTGGTTATACGATTTCCTGGTCTTCGCGATAATGATATTTACAAATATGTCTACTACCTAAACCTCCCTGACCCAACCGGCGAGACTGCTTACATGAATATGACTACGCCTGTCGGTTGGGCCAAAAGACCAATGATAAAAAGGTTCAGGGTAATATTTTACATTCACGATTTCTCATATTTCAGGTTCAACGGAATTGATAAAAACGTTGGCTCCACATTCATTTATGGAAGTAAAAGCTGGGTTGATCCGGGGCCGGCTATCGATATTCAATCAACTCGAAAAGACGCTTACGTAGATATAAAGATCGTCCGTGGAGCCGGGACGCATGTCTACGCCGATGACCCCACCGCGTTCAATCAGTTTGTGATCGATATTGTGGAAGGGCGTCTTGCTCAACCTTCTAATGACTTTGAGTTAGAAGAGTGCTTTCATTCTGACTAGTTTTCATGAATTGGATTTCGTGCTTCAAAATTTGCAAAACTATCTCTGTTTTTTATGTTCCATGTATGTATATGCCACATCTTGTTTACATGTATCTAATTAGCACCCATATTGTCCAGATTTCACAGGTCGCACCGTATTATACTAATACCTTCAGCTAGTAATTCTAGATACAATCACTTAGTATGATCATTCAGAATATACTTTGCCGTTATTATAATTTTCGTCATTTCTTTATCAAATTTTGAATGCTTAATTTTCGTCTTGTGTGTTTCATAGAAATAAATGTATTTCAAGAATTTTCAAGTCTAGGAACATGAGTTACATGTTTGCAGAAGAAGTTCACTTCCAATGCCCCGCTGGGTAGCGCTTCCTCATCGTGGGTCAGTAAAGGCAGTTTACACGGGAAATAAACTTCGTGTTTTTTCACTTTTTTTAGAATCTGGCCCAGGGCCTGTCCAAACTTTTTCTAAATTTGACAATCGTTGTATTAGTAAGTTCAAGGTATTCACAAGCCTAGGCTGGCCATCGAAATGAAAGTGGAAACAGCGTACGTTTGAATACCCTCCAATGTTTATCAAAGGCGCATGCTAGTCATGAACGAGCGGGTCTCGCAACGACCCCGATATACGCAAAGTTTTCGGGTATTCGCTCGGTTTTTGAAAGCAATTTTTCCAAAGTTTACTTTAGTTTAGATATCCTCTATGTCACTTTTGTCAATGAGTTAAATTTTCCATTGTTTTGCACTGTTCCTGTCCTATTTCTTCAGCGATATTTGCCGTGGAATGTTTGAAACAAATTGTTTCAGGGTACTCTTGTCCAGTATGAGCTCCGACTTATACGCAAACGCTGTTCTTTACAGCGAAGTTTCTCAGCGAAACCCGGAGCTGGTGTCGAAAATGTTCAATGAAGCAACTAGAAAAACTTTGGATGCTTTCGTAAGTATGTTTTACTTTTCTTCGACAAATTAATTTTTCAGCTTAGGGAAAATGAAGCTCCAAAGTTGAGAGACATCGTCAACGACAACGTTTTCAAAAAAAGGAAGCGTACTGCTTCAACATCTGGGAATGAACCGCCTTCCAAGAAGATTGCAGCTAAAGAATCATCCAGCTCCGACTCATCTGATGATGGAGCTGTCAAGGTATAATAACAGTTTTCATAAACCATATTGGCCCTTATTTTTCAGAAGAATGGAGTTCAGAAGCCAGTGATCGTAGCTGCGAAAAAAGCTGCTACGCCAGTTCAGAAGAAACCTGCATCAAGCAGCAGCGATTCTGATAGCGATTCGCCTGCAAAGAAGTTGACTTCAGCTAAGAAGCCTGCTCAAACACCCGCTCAGAAAAAAGCTGCCAGTAGTTCGGACAGTGATAGCGAAGAAGAGGCTCCAAAGAAAGGGATTTCCACGACAGCTAAGAGTACACCACAGCCTTCTGTCAAGAAGCAAGACACTAGCGACTCCGATAGTGATAGTGATGAGAGCGACAACGATAAGTCTAAAAAACAAGTTCCGGTTAAGGTTAGTTTCCGAAAATTATATTTCGATTTTCTAGTTTCTTGTAGGTGAAGCCCGTTGTGAAGTCTGCTGAATTGAAGGTCGCTGCCAAAAAAGCCGACTCTTCATCCGACGATTCATCTGACGACGAAAAAAAATCTGTCGCTAAGCCAGCTGTGACACCAAAAGTCGCTCCAAAGGTTTCTGCTAAGAAAGCCGAGTCTTCATCTGATGATTCGTCCGACGATGATAAGAAGTCGATCTCCAAACCAACACCAAAAGCTACCCCGAAAGTCGTTGCCAAAAAAGCCGAGTCTTCTTCGGACGATTCTTCTGAAGACGAAAAGAAGCCAGTCGCTAAACCAGCTGTAACACCAAAAGTCACTCCAAAGGTTGCTGCCAAAAAAGCCGACTCTTCATCCGACGATTCATCTGACGACGAAAAAAAATCTGTCGCTAAGCCAGCTGTGACACCAAAAGTCACTCCAAAGGTTTCTGCTAAAAAAGCCGAGTCTTCATCTGATGATTCGTCCGACGATGATAAGAAGTCGATCTCCAAACCAACACCAAAAGCTACCCCGAAAGTCGTTGCCAAAAAAGCCGAGTCTTCTTCGGACGATTCTTCTGAAGACGAAAAGAAGCCAGTCGCTAAACCAGCTGTGACACCAAAAGTCACGCCAAAGGTTGCTGCCAAAAAAGCCGACTCTTCATCCGACGATTCTTCTGAAGACGAGAAAAAGCCGGTCGCTAAGCCAGCTGTGACATCCAAAGTCACTCCAAAGGTTTCTGCTAAGAAAGCCGAGTCTTCATCGGATGATTCTTCTGAAGACGAAAAGAAGCCAGTCGCTAAAAAAGCTGTTACACCAAAAATCACTCCAAAAGTTGCTGCTAAAAAAGCCGAGTCTTCATCGGATGATTCTTCTGACGACGAAAAGAAGCCAGTTGCAAAACCAGCTGCGACACCAAAAGCCACTCCAAAGGTTTCTGTTAAGAAAGCCGAGTCTTCATCGGATGATTCTTCTGAAGACGAAAAGAAGCCTGTCGCTAAAAAAGCTGTTACACCAAAAGTCACTCCAAAAGTTGCTGCTAAAAAAGCCGAGTCTTCATCGGATGATTCTTCTGACGACGAAAAGAAGCCAGTTGCAAAACTAGCTGTGACACCAAAAGTCACTCCAACGGTTTCTGCTAAGAAAGTCAAGTCTTCATCTGATGATTCGTCCGACGATGATAAGAAGTCGATCGCCAAACCAACACCAAAGGCTACCCCGAAAGTCGTTGCCAAAAAAGCCGAGTCTTCTTCGGACGATTCTTCTGAAGACGAAAAGAAGCCAGTCGCTAAACCAGCTGTGACACCAAAAGTCACTCCAAAGGTTGCTGCCAAAAAAGCCAAATCTTCCTCGGATGACTCTTCTGATGACGAAAAGAAGCCAGTCGCTAAGCCAACGTCCAAAGTCACTCCAAAGATTGCTGCTAAAAAGGCCGACTCTTCATCCGACGATTCTTCTGACGATGATACGAAGTCGAACTCCAAACCAACACCAAGGGCTACCCCGAAAGTCGTTGCCAAAAAAGCCGATTCTTCATCGGACGATTCTTCAGACGATGTAAAGAAGTCAGTCGTTAAACCAACTGTGACACCAAAAGTCACTCCAAAGGTTTCTGCCAAGAAAGCTGAATCTTCCTCTTCGGATGACTCTTCTGGTGACGAAAAAAAATCTGTCGCCAAGCCAACGCCGAAAGTCACTCCAAAGGCTGCTGCTAAAAAAGCCGAGTCTTCTGATTCTTCTGACGATGACGAAGATCTTCCGAAACCATCGAAAGGTTCAAATTCGCGAGTTAAGCGAGCAGATTCAGAAGAGTCTGCTGAAACCGAGGAAAGCACATCCAAAACGCCTGATTTGAAAGCGAAACCGTTAGCTACTTCCACTGAGAAATCAACTTACGAGTCACGTAAAAGGAAGTCATCTCCATTTCGTCGCGTTCAAATGACTAAAGACAGTGTTGCCGAAAAGTTCCGAAACAACCAACATGATTCGGTAACATTTTTTCTTCAAAAAAACTTAACATTTTTTATTTCAGAGTTTTGACCAGTGGGGCCATCGCGCCAACGAAAGTCTCGGAAAAGTTGTCGGAAAGGCTTTCCGTCACGAGAAGACCAAGAAGAAGAAGGGAAGTTATGGAGGCGGTCCAATCAACCAATCGGTCAACTCGATCAAGTTTTCTGATTCCGAGTAACTTCTCAATGTTTCGCTTTTTTGAAAACGTTAATTTGTTGTCTGTTTTGTTGCCTCTTTAAATTTTCTCAATATTTTTTATTGTATACTTTTGTTGCCCTCCGACTCGTTACTTTCTGTTATTTGTTTCTAAGTAGTGCAGCCCTCGAAGAGATCGAAATCAATTGTTTTACTTGAATTAGTCCACAACAAATAAAAGGGTTTGTGAAAAGTTTATTGCTCTCGACCTTCGTATTTAAGATAATCGTTATAGTTCGAAAGAAATCCAGAAAAAGTGGAGTTCATCCGATTAGCAATGTATTCGTCGAGAGTAACTCCACCGTGCTTGAGGCGAAGCATGTCTTTGAGTTCTGCGGTTATAATATCAATGTTGACGTTGTCGGTTGGAACGTACTCGGGAAGTACCTGGGCCTGAAAGCACACCTATCTGGAATTTAGATTATTGCTCGATTACTTGATCAACTCACAGCAGTTCTAATTTCATCTTCGTCCAGGATTCCGTCGTTCTTAACATCGAGTGCCTCGAAATGATACTTGGCTGACGAATGCGTCTGAAGAAGAAACGGATATATTTGAATCTGCTAATCTGGTTTATTACAATTAGTTACTCACATGGCGGAATTTGATTGCCGTCGTCAAATCGACAAAAGCCTTGAAATCCAAGCACCCCTTCTCGTATGTCATGGAAATATCGAAGATTCGCTGAAGGAACATCGAACTGAAGCAGCCGCTGAAAAATATGATGAAGGAAAGATTATTACGAAAAGAGAAATGCTTACTCTCTAAAAGACGACATTTCGGTTGAGGACAATACACCATTTCTATCAGTATCCAGGTATCGAAACTCGTAGAGAGTAGCACGAAACTGGGCCACTGTGAATCTGAAAAGTACGACTCAATCTTCTAAACACACTTTCTGAACGAACATATCAACGTCTGGCATCGGTGAACAGTTATTTTCAGCCTGAATACAAGATTCAAGGTGCATCAGAAGCGTTGACGACAACAAATCTTTCAGAAATACATATTCTCTTCGTCGTGCATCAAGGAGGAAAAATATGATTCCGACAGCATAGGCAGAGTAATAATCAGAACGTTCTGGCTCTTCAATCATCATAGGAACATAATGAGCAGTGATAAAATCTTGGAGACTCTAAGAGACAGATATTTTATTGATATAAAAACAGAATCACTCACATAGCTGGAAATTTCTGTGCTATTTTCAGCGTATGGCAGCAGTTTGATATACGTTTCTTCAACATGAGAAATCGTGTTCACTAGCTCTTCTGAAATACCAATTGATTCGAAAGAGTATAACTAGGAACGGTCAAACCTAACAGAGTGATGTCAATAGTTAGGTTAAAATTCGTCATTTTCACGAAGTAAGAAACAATATTATGAGGGAGAAGATCTTTGATTGATTGTGGCGAGTTTTTGAGAATTTTCTGAAGGTTTTGGTAAATCGGTTTAATTGAATTGATGGAACCTTACCATTAATCTTGTAAGAGGTACGTATTTAGATTTATTATTTTCTCCCAAAATAGATTCGGTTTCAACAGCTCTCAGAAAGCTTTCAGAATCTTTTTTGAGTTCTTCCGCATTTGTATGCCGATTTTCAGCGAACACATCCATTACACGAGAGTTGAATGATCCTTAAAAAGGTCATGCTTAGTGACTTAAAAGTGACTTAAAAGAACATACGTTCAAAATCATTAATAGTTTCATCACTCCGTCTTGGGAGCAAAGGCATGCTGAGCAATGGGAACAACGTTGGCCTTTGATTTGTATTTTTTGACTCCATCTCTGCTTGAAGAGAACAGTTGAGATAAGAGTTATGAACCTATTCACGGAATAAAAGAACAATTTGAATGCATTTTCTGTTACTTTTATTCTGTTCACTATTGCATGAAGATTCAGATTAACTTGCCTCAATAATTCGATCGTGTCGGGAAAATGCAAATGATAAAAGGCTTTAAACTTTCAGTTGAAATTTCATTCTGCGCGGACCAATGGTATTCAGTTAACAGTTCAAACGATGGCGCCTTCGATTTCTTCCCGATACAATCTATTTTTAAAGGCGAATTAATCTTAATTTTTATGCATAAGTGAATAGAATAAACATGGCATTCAAATGGCAGTTCCATCGAAAGGAAAAGAACACTCAACACGAGCTGTACGAAATTCGCGCGCATTTGTCTTTTCCGTCTTGTGCCCTCTTACTCTAGCTTACTCTCTCACATGTTCACGATATTCGAACCGCAAGTGCTTCTATAAATATTTTGACTTCACGAGAGCTTTTGATTAAAAACTTGAAAATTGTTTGAACCAATAGTTGTGCGCCGTTTTTTTTTCGTAGACTTTGAAAACTTGTAAATTACTTTATTGAATCGACAATCAGTCTCCTGAATTAACAAAATGAAACACTATAAGTTTATTAAACAGATTATGAAGCAGAAACTAAAGCATTGTTGCAATAGTGCATCTACCACACAGTTTTTCTCTCACGGCTCGCGTATGTTTCCGGCACCTTTCACAATACTGACATTCACTCTCTACAATTTGGACGGAAGGTGTACTAGTACATTCTTTCAGTTCAACACGAGAAACATTCAGGAGTTCCGTTAGCTCCGACTCATAAGGACGTAAGACATTTATTTTTTTCGAAGTCAAGCAGAGAATTGCGTCCTGAAAAAAACAGTTGGGGTCTCGAGGGTTTTACAAAATAAACCTTTTTTGATGTGTCAATTTTAGGACCGGCCGCTGTTTCCAATAAACTTCTGATTTCTTGAATTACATCCATTAATTGATGTATACTGGGATCGAAAGAAGAGATTCCAGAATTAAGGTTCATAAAAGTCTGATGAAGGATGCATTTATCATGAGATCCGGGAAGATGATGAAGGACCTCAGAAGACAGATGAGGAAGAATCGGAGAGATTATATGAGCCAAATTATGTGCAGTTCTGAAAAAAGAGAATATGAGAATTCATACAGTTTATAACTGTCATTTGCCTGTGAAGAGTGAACTGTGCCGACAAGTGAGACTCACTTCCCACTTTATCACAGTACAGCCTGTCTCGTACGTATTTCTGAAAAAAGTTGGTTCCAAAGCGCGTTAATTGTGCGTTAAGCGTTAAGCTACTCACCACGTAGTTAGCACTGAAATTTCGTTGTATGAACTGTGTCAGGTCGTTGGCTACAGTTCGAAATTTGAACTCTTCATAGTTAGAAATAGATCTTTTCACGAAGCTGTCCATTGCTTGAAGCATATCTAAATCGAGGGTTTTCAATGGAGTGTCTATTTGCTTCCCATTGAATCCTTGGCAACCACCAATCATAAACCGGAATCCGTTACGTAATGAGATAACTTTTCTGTTGACTTCTTCTATAATAGATGGTCCAATTTTCGATTCACCAGCGTTTTCAGATCCAGATAGTGCAACCCAGAAACGCAAACCATCTGCTCCGATCGCTTGTTGTTTCAGAGAGCCATCGGTGAGCTAGAATTATACTCGAAGTTCGCGGTTTATAAACTTTTACTTACAAGTACTGGATCAACCACGTTTCCAATCGACTTCGACATCTTGTTGTTTTTCTCGTCGATACAAAAGCCATGAACAATAATTTTTTTATAAGGAAGCTTGTTTTGTACGGCGATTGATGTTAGTAGAAGTGATTGAAACCATCCTCTGAATTGATCGACACCTTCTAGCACCACATCTGCCACATGGTTTCGTTCCTCTTCGTTATTTTTCGCCGCATACCATGCCAACCCGGAATCTAGCCACACATCCATAACATCAGAGTTTTTTATCAACTGAGGTAGTACTTCGTTTGGAATTTGCAGCGATTCTCTAACGTCATTGTTGCCTAAAATTTCCTTAACTTCCAATTTCCACCAAACATCTGTATTGTTGCGTTCGCGAGTCAACTGTGCAACCCATTCAATTAGTTCTCTTGAAGTATAAGCTCCACCGTTTTCATCAACTAAGCCAGGAATAGGCGTCCCCCATGCTCGTTGTCGCGAGATACACCAGTTTTTTCTTGTCGTGACGAGCTGTTTGAGTGAGCCACGAAGATCGGAATCACCTGCGGATACTGTGATTTTGTCAATCATCGTAGAAGCACGTTTTCCGATCTCTTCTACATCAATGAACCATTGCTCACTACTTTTGATAATTACGGGCTTTTTCGTTCTCCAATCGTATGGATATGAATGGATGTAATCTGCTTCATGAATAACATCGTGCTTCAGCAGCCGAAGGGCTTCTTTTTGACCATCTCCGAGTACTTCCCTTCCGTCTAAATCATGTCCGAGATGTCTGGTGTAGCAACCACGATTATCAACAAAGCTTTGAACCCGTTCGCTTTTCGAAATAGCCACCTGAAGTGAAACTTGTGAAATAACATGCTCTGACAACTTGCGTCAAAGTCTTGAAATCCATGGGCAAATGAAGTGTGTACCAAACCGGTTCCTACTGTATCTGTTACATGAGGGCCTTCGTGAATCGGTAGTGCCAGCTCATTGTGCCTATATATTATGATCGATCAAATTAGGTTAGTCCGGGAGTTTTCTTACCAACAGCTTCTATATCGTTTCCCAATTATATCAATTGGCCTCACATTTCCCACAACCTTACATTTGCGGTCACTCAGCTTCTCAAACTCACCAATCAAATTAGTAGCAATCAAGTAGAAAGTGGATGTTGGATTGCTACAAGAACAAAAGGATTTTCAAACCAACTTTCCACCAAAGTCTCACTTGCAGTCTTCCTCGAACTGAATTATGGAATACTTTATAGTTGATGACACACAGATGGCATTGTTCAGAGGGAGAGTCCAAGGAGTTGTGGTCCATGTGAGCGCAAAAAATTGAGAGAGTTTTGTTGGAGGGCTAGAAAACCAAGTAACATCAGATGAGGAGAAGTTTATAAGCTTGAATCGAAAATAAACACTGGTGCTGGAATGTTTCTCGTTATATTCAAGTTCCGATTCAGCAAGAGCGGTATTTGAGCTCGGCGACCTGAAAGTATGCCATAAAATGTTTATATGCTTATAAATTACCAGTAAACCGGTTTGAAAGCCCGAAAAACCAGTTTTTGCTCAACTAGTCTGCTGAAAACTTCCAGTTGTGCAGCGACATAACTCGAACTTTTCGTTATATAAGGATTCTTCCAGTCAGCAGTCACCCCCCATCGGCGGAACGCATTCATCTGTTTTCCGATCGACTCGTCCGCCACAACACGGGCAGCAGCACGAACTTCCAAAGGCGACTGAGATGTGCGGTTCCCGTGCTGCTTTTCGATCTTCAATTCAATAGGCAGACCATGGCAGTCCCAACCTGGACGAAAGCGTACCCTTAAAAATACAACTGGAATGTGTTGTGCATAGAACCTTACTTGTAACCTAAACCAATTCTGCTTTTCACAACAAAATCTTTCAGTATTTTGTTGATAGCATGTCCGGTGTGAGCTTCTCCATTCGCATAAGGTGGGCCATCGAGCAGTTCAAAAACTTTCGAATCTTTTCGATGGTTTACCTGCCAGTAGTACAAATCGTTTAGACCTCCATTGTTAGCATGTTTCTGGTCGGATGACGAACGTTCGGTTGACTTGATATGGTTGATGAACGAAGAAGAAGGCAAGAACACCGTCGGTTTCTTCCTTTTTAACGTTTCTAAGAATGGCGCAACGGAAGAACATGACATCGTGTTACTAAACCTTGATGTAAATAGAACGGTAGGTAAACGCCATATTATCAACCTTATGATTTTGTTCGAGGGACTGCAGAGCGGCCGCAATACATTCGTTCGAAATGCCATCTAGATCAACGCCTGAATTATACACATTTGTCAATCTATGCTTTTAAAAACAAACCGAAGACGAAAAGTGTGTTTTTCCTTTGCTTTTTTCCAGCGAAATGAATGACAAAGCGACGAATGAAAAGTTCAACACCAGGCTGAAAGTTTCGGTTGTTATAGAAACGCGTTAAAATCTACAAACCAAATCTGAGTTTCCTAATAAACTTTTTGATTCGTACTCCACTCTTTGCTGCTCTGAAAGCTCGCTCGACAGCAGCTCAGGCGGCTGGATTACTTCAATCACTTGTCCGATTCTGCCTGTCGCGTTGAAGTTCTGATAATAATATCACATTTCCAATGCCCGGAGCATTAAAATTTACCACCAAGTCTTTGTCAGAGTGAGAAGTGATCGAGAAGTGGATGGGTTCCTTATTGAAATTGAAAGAATAATCGTTGAAACGCATTCACCCTCAAAATTGTTCCGTGCGTTCAAACATGTTCAATCTAAAGTATTACATCCAGAACTCAACATACGACTTTCTTCTATCAATGAAAACAGACGATTTTTTCAGCTTTATTAAAGTGACAACAACAAAAGAAACCAACAAGAATATTACAAAACAGAATGTGGAAAAAATAAACTAGTCATCAAGATCGTATTTCGAAACAATGGGGGAAGTGATAGTGCGTAACTTGGGATCACGTTGTCGTTCAAGCGCTTCTCTGAATACGAAATATTAACTATTTTCAAATGAATTTCAAAACACCTTCGTTCCTTTCCTTCTTGCGGAGTTAAAAAGCGACCTTGCATAGTTTGTTCATCGACTGTCCAAAGGAACATATCGTTGAGAGTATACCCGAAAGCTTTCCAACCTATGAAGAACAGAACGAATGAAACGATGATGCGACGACGAGACACCTGAAAGAAAGCTTGATAAAACTGGAATTAGGGGCTATATCTAACCTGCTGATAATTAATTGGTTTATTTGGAGTGAAAGAACGAAGTTTTTGGCGCAACATGCGACGCCATTCCCACACTAACATTTTAACAAGCAGTTTTGGCTTTCTGGGTTGGAAGAAGTCCAAAGCGCTTCTTAATGATGACGCGGTATTTAGAGTTCTTGTCTTCCGGCGAGAAACGAGCAGGATGAGCTGTCAGAGTTTGCTCACCAGATGGAGCGGTTCTCTGAAAACCAATTAAACTCAAAATTATTCAACGACAATCTTTTTTTCACCTTCAAAGTATAAACTCTTTGTTGATTCTCGTCCAAGTAGTATCTCAAGAACATTCTCCGTGAGATGTATCCAATATTCTAAAAAAAAAGTACGTATTGCTTGAATATTGGATCCAGGAAACAGATATTGAGACGGAGCACTACGAGAAATAAAATATGATATAAAAAACAACTGCTTTCTCAATTTCATTTACATTAAACATAACAAAAGAAAACTAACAGGAACAAGAAAATCACAAAATTCTGAAAGAACCGGTAGAAACGGAGAATAATAGGCACATGACGAGTTGCAAAACTAGAAACTAGATGGTGTTTGTTAGAAAACCAGGTTGCGGAATAAATCGATAAATATGTATATACAACGAGAGCGACATGAAAGTGAAAAAAAACATCAGATCATCAGAGAAAAGTCAGACTATCAGAGGAACAATTGCATTTTCAAGACTAAGATGATATTCCGGACTTTAAAAAATGTTTTTCATCAATCAATAATCACAACGGCCCCATTCCAAGTGTGTGGAATACATAATCCCACAGAGATGTCGAGATACCAAAGCCTGAAATCGAAAAATAGGCCTAAATATTCGAAATTGTGATCAATTTTGCGACCGGCCAAGGACAGTGCAAACGCGCTCTGTTGCGAACTAAAGCGAATCACTCAGAAAATCGTCTCGGCCAAACGGCGGGCAAAGAGTTTTGGTGGAACGCTGTGTCTCTGCGTCTATTATTAAGAAACTCCACTCGGAGTACAAAAGCTGAACGTTACAGTGGTCCCGAAGCGATCGGGTTTCGTGAAACGCAGTGTAAACGGGTCGACGCCGTTTCGCCGAGACGATTCGCTGAGCACGATGATTTTTTGCAAAAAATTTTTGACTACTGGCCAGTTTTACGCATTTTGAGGAATTCGGCCATTAAAGGAGGCGTGTCTAGCCAACAAACATCGGAGAGAGGAGAGCGCTGATTAGCAACCTAGCTAACATCAGTCCATCACGGGCTCCTCTTCTTCTACGCCCTCTATCTTTTCAGTTCAAAAAGTACAGACGGCCCCGGCCGAGCTCTATTAGAACTTAGGCCACGTTTTCAGGTACACGATTTACGTTAAATGGAAACGGTAAGAATCCGTTGGCGCCATTTTTGAGAAAAACCTCGTCAAAATTGAAAAACGAAATTTTCAGTATAAAAAACTAGACCGCGGGTCGCTGGGCTTGAAAGAGCTAGCGATACAACCGGTAGTGAGAAGTTTATCGTGAAAGGAGAGCGTTACTATTGCGTTGCGTGGGAATTCCTCCGTCCTCCCTTCGACGATTCTTCAAAACAAAAACCCTGAGCGATTCTGCAGAGCATTGAGTGAAATAGATTTGTTTGAAATACAGCTGTTACGAAATATAACTTGCTCCTAAACATAAAATCGTAAGTCTTGTGTCCAAGCTTCTGCGCGACAGAAATTATTGTTTTTCAAAACATATTTTGGAATTCACAGCAGTCTTTCTGAAACTTACCAACGTCGAAGTTTTTAAAATGATGGTTGTGGTGGTAGACTTTTCTGAAGTGTAAATTACTGCGAATGCGAGGACTTCCGTGGTGGAGATAATAATGAACCATATCATAAGCCACATAGCCAAACAACTTTCCAGCTCCGAATGCACAGAATACTGGCCTGAAACTACCGTCGTGTAACCAATCTTTTCTTATACACCTCACCATTGGAACGTATTGGAATAAATTACATAGAAAATTGCTACGATTATAGCTGCAGGAACAGGAGGAAAAACAAGACGATCTCCATCCATCGGAGTTTTGTGATGAAGTCCATGGGCAAGGAAATGAACAAGAATTTGATTCGGGGACTTTGAAGAGGGCTTCCAGTGAAAAACCCATCGATGGAGACTGTACTCCGTTAAGGTCCATGTCAGCACACCAATCACGAACCAAGCTGACCAGAGTAAAACAGAATTATAAACATCTGTAATTTCAATCTTTGACACATTCTAAATCGGTACTCTGACCTGTTGAAGACGAGAAAGATAGTACAGATAAAATTGAAAATAAAATCACTACTGGAATCCAAATAGTCGGAACTACCCACCACGATGTACGTGTCATACTCTCTAACATGTCCGAATCAAATAGCCTGAAAAATTTTCTGTAGCGTGTAAATCGCAATCAAAATGACTATCGGTGTTTCCAAAACTTACCGTAATGTTCCATCGTACGGTTGGTGAATCCAATGCCAGTATTCACCACCTAGGGATCCGACTTTGAATAACATTCCTGTTTTGGATTCGATAAGAGGATCTCCCTAAAAGATCGAGTTAAAATTGAAAAAATTAGAACTCGGTAGTACTTAGGCTCAAAAAATATTTATTCTACAAATTTGCATACCGTTTTGGTCGTTCTGAAATTTGCAGGTTACCTTTTGAATGGTGTTCACATTGTACCTTTCGAGCATATTGTAAGCAGCTTCTGAATGTTCATGCCTAACACCCATTATACGTTTCTCGCCTCGTATAAATTCCCCAATCTCTTCCCCGGCCAAACGGTTCAAAACCTGGAAAAGGCTATGTTTCTAAGGATACCAGAAATCTTTTCTGTAATCACTTTAGCGCCTCCGGGATGCTTTGAAGCGAAGTCGGCGATATCATAGTATTGCCCGTTAAGTTGCACGAGCAATGGCTTCTTCTCTTCGACACCTTTTCCCATGTTCGCCTGAAACATTTGCTATCTACACAATAACAAAGAATAACGCTGGTTCGGAAAACTGAAGAAAGTGGAGAATTTGGTTTAAAGGAATAGTATTTTCATCCTAGCTTCTGCAATACGAGCAACAGCTGATAATAAGAAAGCAGAAGCTAGAAAATAAACAAATAACAAGCACAAGTAACAGAATATTGATGACGGTTTGTGTTTTTCCTCTGCCCCATTCATATTGAACATAATAGTGAGTGTTTATAGTTAAATTACTTTTTATTCTCTTACTCGAAAACTGAAACGAAGATATCCGTGCCTATTTAATTCAGTTCGTATAACGCTTGAAATCATATTGCCCATAAAATTCTCGTTCATTTGTCAGGCATTCGGAATAAAAACATGCCGACAAAATGTTTCCTTGACATATAGAAACACATGCATTGAGACATCTGCTTAATCCGCACTTGTCTCTTGAAGGGCTCAGCTCTAGCGAGAGCGGAAATACATCAACTTTCGGGGAGACATGCTTCATGCATTCGCATTTTGAGCGAACACAGTTCCACAGTTTTATGTCTATTCTACATTTTTATACAATTTGAAGTTTCTTTCAACTCGATAGCTTGAAAAATCATCAGAACATCTATGTTAAAAATATATATTTCAAAAAAAGAAATTGTTAAATAGGCAAAATCGGAAACGTGTGTAGAGAAGTTAAGGATCAAACTAAAGCGAGTGAAGCTGATTGAATTTAACTGGTCGAGAAACCGCATGCGTGCGGGTCGGAGTGCGAGCTTATGCACATAACGAAATGGGCTCTTCGTCGGAAACGGGGGCAAACAATGGAGAATATTTTGCCACCCGTCCGTCCTCGTCAGTCGATGGAATGGAAAACGGAGAAGGGCGGGGCGGAAAAGGAATGAAGGGAAGAAGAGGCTCATGCAATTTCCAAAATTGCGAGGAGCGAGCGAGGCGGCGTATGCCCCTCTAGCTCAAGGGAGGCCTTTAAGCTCCTCTAGACGAAGGAAGGAAAATAGAGTGCGAGGGAAACGAGAACCTTGTAACCCTGGACAAACATTCACAAAAAATGGAGCTTTGTAGGCTTTCTAGCTATAGCAACAAAGTCACATTGTCTCTTATTTTCAAAAGAAAAGGAAGCTCATTGGACGGGAAACTAATTTCGGAAATATGACTGCAATGGTATGGCGAAGAAAAAGAAGAGAAAAGACGGAATGTTTGCCATAACATACGCCATAAAAATGAGTCAGAATGTCACTCACACTTGTTGCCTATACATCGAATCTATAAACCTGCCGAAGAAGTCTCTGATAAGCAATATCGTGTCAGTTGCATAGAAACGTGAGACATTGTGGGTTTGGGGGTTATTTCGGAATGTTTAGCAAACACATCTAAACAGACTATAGACAATTTCTTCGATGACAAATTGTTGCCCCAAGCAGAAAACATAAATTTTTTCACACATTTAAATGCATAAAAATGTATTGAAAATTTTGAGAATTTTTTTAGGTGGAACTATTGGAAATTGTTCACAATTAATGGACGAAGTTCTTGTCAAAGACACGCTTGCATATAGAATGAACTGCAATGAGATTTCAATTGTGAAACGATAATGTGTGACCGAAACCCATTGGATCAACAAGATTGTCTAGAAGTGGGAAAAAAAGGCCGACGAAAAACGAACCAGTTCCGTGCGATTACTGTTTGACAATAAAGAAGGCGTGAATGTCGTTTCGCCAGAAATCGTGTACGCAATAATATACGCATGATCAAACTGAGAGGAATAGAGAGGAGTAAGTGAAGAGGACAGGAAACGGTCGGAGAGCAAAAAACGTCATCAGATGTGGGAACAATGATAAGAAAAGGTTTAACTATAAGGGGTCTTTAAGTAGCTGATTCACCAATTTATGACGCTTTATTTTTTTAGATGGAAGAAAAATGTTAATGGCGGAACGTCGTTCAACACGTTTTTTTTCAGTTTAGCAAAAATGATTGTCTAACAACTAACATCAAAGGCTTTGTACGAAGTCGGCACGTCTTTTTCTAGGTTATCCAATATAAAAGCGACGGAGGGCTAAGAGAAAAGCAAGTTTTTCATATGAAACCCGATTGATGCATTTTTCAGGAAGAAATTTGATACTTCTAGATTCTTGCAATGAGAAACGTCGGAGATAATATCGGGTGATAAGGAGACCGTTCTGAGTTCACAAGTAGGTGAATCCTATTCGATAGTCTTGATTCTCTAGAAAAGATACAGAGCGAACTTTCAATAATAAACTACTGTAACCTTGACGAAACCTAATGAACATTGACATCGTTCGCGAATATTAAAGAGTGCCCTCAAGCTTTCACTTTCGCGGCGCTTTGATGTCGTAAAGTAAAGTGTGCCCAGTTCCGTACACCGCCACGCACAAATGCACATCTCCGTTGCCATCGTTCAAAATTCGATATTTCCTGTTAAATTTCACCGTATGTTCTTCGTGTATACATCATTCAACAAATAGCTGTTTTATCCAAATCCGCTCTCACTATTGCTCCTATTCTCTTCGCGTCTTGCGTTCATTTTGTTTTCTCGAAATCTAATTTTTTATTCCGAGAGGGTAGTTTTCGTGCAAAACGTATGCATTTCGTTTATACTTCGAGAAGTTATAAGACCGGTTTTATTTTTCTTTTGCATATTAAGATCATCATAGAAGGTTTTTCATTTAGATTCTTTTTCGAAGTTTTTTTTCAGTTTGATAACTTAAGTTGGAGTAATAGTTGGGTGTAGTTGAGCCGTTAATCCGTTCGTTCACTTGTGATTCATGATATTTTCATTGTTTTTATGCTCATTCAAAACTTTTCTTTCAATTCTGAAACTATTCGTCAGGCGTCATGAACCGAAACCGTCGCGATGGACAACGTGATATAAAGCGAGAACGACGCAGCAGATCAAGAAGTCCAAGAAGAAGTACTGTTTTTCTACGCTTCTTTTTCATGTTTTCTTAATTAAGATTTCTCTTATTTCCCTATTTCCTTAAGGTCGTATTGGCGCAGCCGCTGGAAATAACAATGGAAATCCGTCGTCGAATAATCGGATGGTTTATATCACAAATATCGCCTACGAGGCTCGTTGGGTCGATTTGAAGAGTTTGGTTCGCGAGAAGGGTGGTGAAGTAGTGTTCTGTGAATTACTAGAAGATCGAAATGGCAAGCCGAAAGGCAACGCCGTTGTTGAATTTGAAACTCGCGAAGGTGCTGAAAATTGTGTCGCAAATCTTCAGAAGTACGATTGGAAGGGAAGAAGTATTATAGCCAAAGAAATCCGGGTCCGTAATTCCACTCCGTTTTTTTTTCACATCTTCCATTCTCATCTATTATAATTTACTGTAGGATCCGACCGCGTTCTTCCGTACCATCAAAAATGAAACGGGAATAGACTACCTGTCTCGCACCGGAGGTGGTGGACCTACCGGAGGGCGAGCTCCTCAGGGCAAAGATCTCGATCGGCCAGCTCGAAGTGGAACTTTTGATTTGTTTGGTCTCAATATGGAATTCCTTCGTCAACACAACATTGAACCGCCACTCTGTGAGCGAATTTTCATCGCCAATGTAGGTTTATAATACTTCATCTTAGAGTGATTCGTAGTTTCATCAGATGGCCCTGCGTTTTGTTGAATTGAAATCTGATAAGGGTGAATTTCCGGCATAATTGGTTATTTCAATCTATTCATCGAAAAATGTCTGAAATACAGCTTTGTTTCGCTTATCGTTGACTTGAAAGACCCTCAATTGTTTCAATTTTTAATACCAGTCAAATTTTTTTTATCAACTAACAGTTTACGCTAATACTTAGAATGAGTTATGAAATAGTCTGCAACCTGTTGTTTTAGCTTGCATTCAATGTTGGAACCGACAAACTTTACGAGGTCTTTGGAATGGCCGGAAAGATCAGTTGGATGGATTTCCGTATCGACAAAGAAGGAAAAACGAAGGTAGTTCGGTTGAAATAAATAGTCGGTACGCTATAGAAAAATTTCAGGGAGTGTGCGTGATTCAATACACTCATCCGATTGAGGCGGTTCAGGCGATTTCAATGTTCAATGGGCAACGTCTCTTCGACCGCAACCTTGTTGTGAAAATGGATCGCTTCGAAAAAGAACCGGAACACAAAGAAGGTGGGCTTCCTCGTGGACTTGAATCTATTGGAATGGGTCTTGGAGCCGACGGAGCCCCGCTTGCAAATGTTCATGGAATGTTCCCGGGAGATGCTCCAGCGCCAGTAAGTTTTTTTAAACATCATATTGTCAACGCAAGCGTCTGCATACCGAAGACAGTGTCTGGCCGCTCTCTCCTAAGTAGGAACTATTTTGACGATGTGGGCGGGGTTGACATTAGAGCGGATATGCAGGCTCTTGCTTTGACTATAAGAAATTGCTTACTTCTGTGGTTGAGTAACTCTAATGAAATGGTAATGAAGGTTGAGTAACTCTAATCAATCTAGTTTAACGAGTTTTTATGATTACGTCAGGGAGATATCGTTAGTAAAAAGGTGGGAAGGTGCAATGAGAGCTTGACCGTTTTTTTTTAGTTCAATGCGCCGGCTGCTCCCTTTGCATCTGGTGGACCTCAAGTTGGCGCAGTTACTGGATTCGGAGCTAATGTTGTTGAGCAATCAAACTTCGCAAGGTCTGTCATGAGCAATGGACCATTTGGAAACAGCAACGCGACCGGAGCCGCTTTCCCATCTGAGGTGTTTGGAGGAAGTGGAGCCGTTGGACTTTCTGCCGCCGGATCTCAACCATCTAGAGTGATCATTATTCGCAATGTAAGACTTCATGGTTAGAATAATTATTGAGTTTAAACCCCGATATTGCAGCTCCCACATGATTACACCTGGCAGATTGTTCGTGATCGTGTTCGCAATTTTGGAGAAGTTGACTCTGTAGATATGATGACCCCAGGAACTGCTCGAATTCGTTTCGCTTCTTTCCAAGACGCTGAGCGCGCTCGTTCTGCGCTTTACGGAACTACTGTTGAAGGAAGAATGATCAGTGTTGACTACGCCTGAACGCTGATTCTTTATTGATAATTTATTGATGTCAAAATCCTGATCTTGTTCGACCCAATTTTAACCTTTATCTTATATCTTAAAATGAGCCTTTATTCCTTGTAATAACTTTTTTTAAAGTGAAAATCACATTTTTGAACACAATCTTGAATGAATAAAACTATTGTTTTCTTACTCTTATAAATCTTTCGTGAACGACAATGGCGACGAGCCAAAGTTTTAATAATAAGTCGTGACAAGTGCTTCTGATGAGCGGCGCAATTTGAGGTGCCATTCAGGAGGAGACAACGACAACGAGAATTCTGTGTGTTGGGTGCATCAAACAAGAGCTTCACGCAATCTGATTTGCGCGCACACGCTTTTGACGCCGTTTACCGTATTCCCTTAATTGCGTTTTGAAGACATCTTCATGAGAAGAGATGGCCCCGCCTACTTTTCCAATTCTTTTGTTGTCGTCGAAAGAGATGAGCATTGTGTCTATTTGTATGAGCTCAAAACTCATTCGCAGTTGTCCTTGTTTTCGTTTGTCTCGCTATTCGAGGATTACGGTAGAAGATGGTGTCTTTGAGAACTTCTGAGGGAGTTTTTTCAAAGCTTTGTTTTTAAATTTGAATGTAAAATACTAATGAATTGTGTGAGAAACGTAGACTCTCATAATCTCCATGAAGAATTCATTGGGGAGTTAGGAATTTCGCGTCGAAGTTTTCTATTCTAATTCTGATTTTCTTCATGATATTTGAATAATTAAAATATATATTCTATTCGAATAGAGTTTTTTTCTTACAGGCTGGTGCAAATATTTATTCATAGCTGAATTCTTTCCTGCCGAAATCGTTTATAATTTTCACATCGATTTGAGATAAATAAATGAGTTAACATTGAACTTCAAGAAGATAAATGTTAGTTACTATTAACTAACATTATATAGAACGAGATGTTGGGTTATTGTGTGGCAATGTGTTGATCTATTCCATTTATTGCAATATCATGATAATATTGATATAATCTTCTGCACAACCTTTAAAGTTTCGAGATTGTGTAGTTGTTTCTATTTTATGAACTTTGATGAAAACTTGCATGAAATATGCATTAAACAAAAGAGAATTTAAATCAATCTCGTCTGTACTCTCATCTCATTATTTCCCAATTACGAACCTGGGCTCAGGGTAGCTTTGCACTTTCAAAATCTAAACTGTCCTATACATAGGCACCGCAACATTTTTTTCAAACTGCTTTTTTCGATAATTTTACTTGTGCATTACGTTTGAAAACTCAATAGAAGTACATTCCCAAAAAAATTTTCAAAAATGTTAGCTACTTCTCGAGATATCGTCATTTTTTGTTGCTTCATTTTCTACTGAAAACTCCACCGGGAGGTGGGCGGAGTCAGCGCAAACCAGTAGAGAAAAACAAAAGTTGCCTCCAGAGGGGTCGAACCCTCGCCGGTTGCGCACAAAACGCGCGCTCTGCGGCTGCGCCACGGACCTCCACTTTACGCGTCACCGTTCTTGTCTTTACATTGTGGGCGATGCCAGGTGATGGGAGGGCTAGCTAAAAGCACGATTTTTTCAGCCTTCAACCCTGTTTGGACTGTAATATCTCGAAAAGCTGATGCAAAAACTATATGTTTTTTAAAAGGAATTTGTTGCAAATTTTGTGTAGAATCCGATTCTGAAATAAAATTCTGGGCAATCTCCCTGCATCAGGCCTAAAACTTCGAAAAACTGCTCTTTATCAGAAATACAGTATCTTCTGGAAGCTAGTAAAATACTTCAAACTGCCCCAATTGGGATGAAAATTTGTTTTTGTACTATTTAATGTTTGATTAATACGATGCAAAAATAAAAATTGGGGGTCATCGCTGAAAATTTTTCTCAAACCTCTCCAGAAGTTTAACGTCTTCTGAAAAATTTTGCGGATGCTAAATTTTTTATTTTATTACTGAATCCATTTAAGCACATCTAGAAATGATAGAAACTGCAAAAAAACTCTGGGCAATGTCAAAACAACCGATTCAAATTCTCAATTTTCCGAGACTGGTTGGAATTTTTTCCGGTTTCCTGCTTTTTCTGAAAAAACTAGAAATCCTATCGAAAAACGAAATCCACCATTAGATTCCCCGTAAAAAGTTACGTAAGGAGAACTAATAACATCCCAACTTTATCAGTCCTAAGCCGAGATACAAGCGCTCAAAGTGCCGCAATCCCTCCAGGTGAAATTTTTCCGACGCCCCGCCCCCTCTTCATTGCGGTGCCTACCTATACATTACCCTCTACTCGCCCCATAAAGTGCATCTGCCCCTTTGAATTGGAGGTTGGTTCATTGTTTTTTTCAAATCTGCTGTTCGGAGGCGGGGGAATGGTGAGGTAGGGGCTAATAGAGTGTGACGGAGCAGTGCTGCTCAGTATACTGTATTCATCTTTCATTTATGATATACCCGCTTTATGTTCAGGTATCATTATGAAAAAAAGATAAGAAAGATTTTCTTTCCTCTTGTTGACTCATTTCTTTTATGCTTTCATTTCTCAAAGTGCAAAAAACTTCAGCTTCATGCTCAAAGTCTAATGAACCAATCACAAAGGAATTCCGAATAGTGAATGAATGACACTTGTTTTTATTAGTATATGCAACAAATGTTTCGTTTTCAGGCCATCTTTCTCTTAAGACTGAAGGTACTAACATTGAGATGACTTATAAAACAAGAATGAACATCAATTCTTAGAATGATTATCTCTTTATAAGAGCATCTCAAACGCTTCTAAAAAGTATTTTTTGATAACCCTGTCGGAAGCTGAGGTTATGTAAATAGTATGTTCCACGTCATCATTGAAACTGCCTCTGATCACACTGATTCAATGTTTCTCGCTATCAAATATGGCTTCTAAACTTCATCTCTTAAAACCTTTACTATAGCGTACCTCCTAGGAATAATTCTTCCAACGTTCTTCTGTTAAATATTGGATGTAATTTTGTTTTAGCCGATTCAGATTGCACTTGGAAGGAGTATGCAAAAGTTTTTCTTTAGAATGAGAAGGTTGAATATTACTCACAAAGTTTACAATTTCCTGTTTATCAGAATTGGGGCACCTTCCGTATTACCTATTGCCACTAGACCTTCATATAAAACGGCTCTTTTTTGGGTTTCCTCTGTCCCAATTGTTTCCCGTTGGCTCTCATATGAAAGTTGTTCGCTCCCAAATGATAGGTGTGTATTTTCCTGGACAACTAGTTTTCTGTTCATTTGTTTTTTTTTTCCAGAACTCCCAGAGTATAAGTTCCAAAGAATTTGATCTGTAAATGTCACATTTTTATTCATAACTCTTCTCCAATGAAACTCTCATGCACTTCGAAGCATAATTCAGAGTTTCATATCAATTTTCATAGGACACAGGAAGTGTTCACTGTTGAGTCATAGTATATTTGTATCCATAAATTGTTTAAAAAGATAATGATTTGTTTGTTTTTTTTTTCAATTTATCATTATCAATATATGTCACACCCACGTAACTTCTCATATCCCTTTTAAGTTCATCATATTTTTGCAATATTCTGCGGCTTTGAACATAGTTCGATTTTGAACCTGCTATAACAATAGGTTTTGAAAAAATACATTTGTTCACTTTTAGAATGGAAGATATACTTCGTCAGTTCCTATCATCAAATCATCCATTGAAAGACGCGTCATTTCCTTTGATTCAATTACCTCTTGACCAGCCAATTATTAACTCTCCGGAATGCCAACAACCAAAACCACAACATTCCTACATTGGGCTTATCGCAATGGCCATCCTTTCCTCTCCTCATAAAAAGATGGTATTGGCTGAGGTAAAATGAAAAAATAGAAGTTTCCATTCCACCCTATAATGTTTAGGTCTACGAATGGATCATGACGGAGTACCCTTATTTCAGAACTCGAGGAGCTGGTTGGAGGAACTCCATTCGGCACAACTTATCGCTGAATGATTGTTTTGTGAAAGCAGGTAGAGCTGCAAACGGGAAGGTTTGTGTTCATTTTTTCTGAAGATTTAGTTATCTTTTTTAATGACCATTTGCTATAGTTACCTAACTCTAGGGTCACTTCTGGGCCGTTCATCCCGCTTGTGTCCGAGATTTCGAGCGTGGAGACTTCAGACGTCGTCGAGCTCAAAGAAAAGTTCGCCGGCACATGGGATTACAGGTGGAAGATGGAGATTCCTCAGACGAAGAAGGATCAGCTGGATCAGATACTTCACCCCCAATATTTTCCCCTTCTTTCTGGAATATTAACTGTGCACCACGGACTCCGATCAAATCGTTCACTATCGAAGCTATTTTGGAACATCATTGAAAACTACGAATTCACAATGATATAACTTTCTTTTTTGATTGCTTCTCCTAAATGCTTTGTTATATTCTGTTTGGTCGTTTGTTACTAACAACATTCTCCACTTGATCCTTGATTGTTTCCTGTTACCCCCTTAATTTATACTTTCTTTCCCTTTTCCTCTTGTCTCCTGTTTTCACGGGCTCTGCCTTCCGTTCTCTTTCTTGACAAAGTTAACAGCCAATCTTCAATATTCTGGTTAGAAAGTTGGAGCATCTGCACATTTCTTAATCTTTGTACACACTCTTTAAACCAACTTTATCATAATCGTGATCAAATCAGGAAAACACCAACATGGCGGAGAAAAACAAAAAAGAGAATTATTCGTGCATGAGGTATAGTACAAAATGAAAGGGAAGGCTTAGTTTGATTAGGGCAGACACATAAATGGAAAAAAGCCGATAAACTAATGATTAAGTCTGAAAAACATTACAGAAGAAAGTGGGGATAATACATGAGGAAATTATTAATTTACTTGAGAACTTTGAACTTTCAAAAAGAATACAACTTGGAGCATAGTGCGTTTAGTCGCATCCACCGTCACTTTGTTTTTTTTCTGGCTGTGCAGTAACTAAAATCGGAAGCGTTTCTGGCTCATCATCTGAAGTAGCATCGCTATCAGAATCACTGAAAAAAAAATAACGTAACGAGGAACGTGATTTGATAGCGAACCTCGAGGGATCATAGTCGCATATTGCCTGGAGCGCTCCAATTTGTTTGATTACTGGTTCCGTCTTCGAGATTTTTGATTGAATTGAATCATCTTGTATTTTTTCTTCTGGTCCCGCGCTGCTGTAATATTAAAATTTAAATAGTTAAAAGCGAAATTTTCAAATGTACGTTGATTTTCTCTTAATGGCCGTGCTTAAAAAGGCAGCCTGTTTCGATTTTGGAGGCACAATTCCAGTAGAAGTAGACGGTTTCAATGTGAAACGTGGAGCTGACGATTGATTTGCAGCGAGATGTTGAGTGACGGTCATTTCTTTAATAACGTCTTGTTCTTCCTTCTTCATCTGAAGTTTCACAACCCGCTTCGTCGTATCCAGTTCTGATAGGAACATACTTTCGTCTTCATCGATACCACGTACCATGTTTTCTGAGAAAATCAGCATTCATTTAATGAGTGAACGTGCGAAACTTACTGAGTTTTTTCGCCTCATCAATTTCTAATTGTTTTGCGTCTTTATTATCTTTTAACTGTTCAAATAAAGTTTTGTTGCAATATTCCGGTTCAGGAGCCACTGTAATCGGAAACTGTGTTTTTTTTCCATATTAATTATAACCTACGTAGGGCATCTGTTGGTTTACGAACTTTCTCCCATGCCTCTTGTCGTGATTGCTTCTCTTGATCAAGCTCTGTTGTACTAACAAATCCACTAGTCATTGTAGCTGCAGGAAAAACTGAAAAAAGAGAAGTTAAAGAATAAACAAAAATTTTGAAAGAAAGAAATTGATTGAACGTAATCCCGAACTGTGCAGAGTGCTGTGCACAAAAGAAGATATTCAACAGAAAAGAGCGTGCGAGCTACATCCAAAAAGATCAATATAGAAACTAATGACTGATGCTACGAAAAAAGAATGCAGGATTTCGAGTTCTGGATGTTTTGAAAGTCCATTCTAGTTGGAGAAAGAAGAAAGTCCTCGGCGCTTCGCGCCTCCTACCGCCTGGCTTCACAATACTTTTTAGAAATGAAAAAACTGGGAAAAGTTTTACGGGGTTTATTAATTTCACGTGGCCCCCTGTGTGTCTCTCTCGCCAACGGAAATTTCTAAAAAGGCCTGAAAACGTGGTTTTTTGAACCTGGTGACCTTATTTCTTTCAATTTCAAAATTTAAGATAGACGGGCATCATCGCGTCGCAATTCTGGACCGACCTGTCTAGGTCCCATAAAATTTGGTTCAGTAGGGATTTCGCTAGAGCCGGCGACACACACACAAACACACAGACACACAGAATCTGTACAGTAATAATAGTAAAGATTTGTGCCGAAACTTTTTATTATCATCAGTTTTTTGATGAATTAGTTTCATGAGGAAAAGGAAAAGAACTGGAAATGTTTGATTTAACTTTGTCCACGAGGACTGCGAGAGGACATGGACTAGAGCATACGCTTTTCGCGACCGCGGCCATAATTAAAATATATTCGAAATATACTTTTCTTTCTCAGAAACCCATTCTTGCACTGATAAACCAAAGCTATTTTTACAACATCGTCAGTTTTTCGAAAATGAGTGCTGCCGAAGTCGCTGACCATTACAATAATGTTCGTCAAGCTGGTATACAAGACAGAAAAGAGAGCCGTATCTTTTTCATGAGAAACATGAACAATTGGATCAAAAGTCAACTTATTAGTAAGACTCGAATCTTCTAGGTTAGCGAGGCGATATAATAATGTCCGCTTTTCTAGGTGAGGGTATAAAATTAGTACACGAAAACAATGTTAGAGATCCTCGAGTGCTGGATATTGCCTGTGGAAAAGGAGGAGATCTTCGTAAATGGGACATCTCGGGAGCAAAACATGTTGTTATGGCTGGTGAATTATCACTTAATTTCTAGAATAATTTTCTTTTTTTTGCAGATGTAGCTGACGTGTCGGTTAAACAAGCAGAGGACAGATACAAGCAGATGCATAAATATCCGGATAACATTTTCAGCGCCCAGTTCATTGTCGCAGACTGCACAAAAGTGAGAAAATACATCAGCTCTGAATAAGTTTCTATAATAACTTCAGGAAAATCTCGAAGATCATATTGATAATAAACTACCTTTCGATTTGGTTAGTTGTCAGTTTGCCATGCATTATTCGTTTGTAGATGAGAAATCTGCAAGAACATTTCTCAAAAACGCCGTTGGAATGCTGAAGCCTGGTGGAGTCTTCATTGGAACACTTCCCGATGCTGACAGAATTGTGTGAGTCGTTAACAGTAACTGGAAAGCAATCGACAAAGCACCTTTTTTTGTATGCTATTCATTCCTGGTTTTTAAGATGGGCTGTTCGAAACGGAGAAGACGGGAAATTTGCTAACGATGTATGCAAAATCACTTACGAGAATGTTTTGGAGCTTGACAAAGGAAAAGTTCCTCTGTTTGGCGCCAAGTTTCACTTCTCGCTCGACGAACAAGTCAATTGCCCAGAATTCTTAGCTTACTTTCCTCTCGTAAAGCAGTGAGTTAAAAAATACTTCTAAACTGCAGTAAAAAAAGCAGATTTATAGTACTTTCTGTTTCAGTCTCCTCGAGGAACTTGATATGGAACTCCTTTTTGTCAAGAACTTTGCTGAAGCAATTCCGGACTGGCTGGAACCTGGGCGCCGGCTTCTGGAAAATATGACAGGACTTGAAACATTTCCGAATAGGAATCTGAGTGGAAAAGGAGACGAAGAATATCAGGAGGCCAAGTCAAAAATCGAATCTCTCGGAGAAAATGCCGCGAAATACGTTGGAACACTGTCCAAGTCAGAATGGGAAGCCATTTGTATGTACCTGGTTTTCGGTTTCCAAAAAAAGAAGAATGAACGAACAGAAGAAACGTCGGGCTCTCCAAATGCCAAGAAATCAAAACCAGAACAGGATGAGTCTATCAATTCAACAAAAGGAAGTGAGGAACAAAAAGATCCATCAGACGAAAGTGCAGAAGCCTAGGATTATGATTCTATTGAGATAATCTGCTCGATCTCATATTTATGTTTGTTTGATTTCATTTTTGCAAAATGTTTCACTCGATTTGAATAACTTATAAATTATAAATTTAGCATTTACTTGTTGAAATAAAAAAGACACAGAGTGTAACATTGAAAACATGAACGAAAACATAAACGCATTATAAAAGCGAGAGGATACTGTAATGATGTGTCATAGTGACTCAATTTTCGGGAGTGAGGAATGTAAAACATTTTCCGATAAGACAAGGGAGTCTAGAAAATCTCATCGGGCGAAATTACGAAGGTAGCTGTTTGCTCGAGGATAGGTAATATTTCAGACGAAAATCCATTTAAAATAGTTGTAACTAAATAGATTGACTAGGATAGAATGCCGCTCTAAAAGAGGAGACAAATTTTGCGATCTAAAGGCTATTATTGGATCTAGGGTTAAGAAATTATACTAAACATAGAATTTCCACGAATTAACAATATTCAGCATCCTATCTTGAAAGCTTCACCCCAACAGTACTTATCAAAAGGTCTTCTCTATCAGATTTCAAAGAATAATTTTAAATAATTTCTCATTCGGGATATCCATCCGTTTTTCTCATTCCTTTCAACTAAATCCAACAATTTCTCCTTCTTTCCATCTTTTTACCCGTTAGCTTCTGCCATTTCTTTTTTCCCCTCCCTTCAGAAGATGTCGACATTCGGAGAGCCGTTCAAATTTATGGTCTTCTTCCTCATTTCTGTTAGATTCTCCTCACTTCTCATCTTGCACTATTTTGTACCTTTTATCGCTGATTCTTGGTTAAGATATTTTCTTACGTGTGATATTCAAATATTAAATTCGAAATTTTTTCGACCACATTCATTCTAATACTTTCAAAAATGTCAAATCATAGTGATGGATCCCATTCTCAATAAAATTGTTAATGATTACTATCGACCGACCTCCCAAGTGGTGACGATCGAGAGCGTTCTATTCGAATAAACATTAAACGTTTTTTTAACAGCAGAATCCGTTGAAGATCACTTTTTTTCGAATTGAGAAAGTGTAGAGCATTGTTTGTTGTTATGGTACTGTCCCATTCGTTCTCATGCACATAGCCAATAGTGCATTTGGTCAATAATTCGATTAGGTTGAAGTTTAGTTGTTGTGACATAACTATACAATCTGGAAAGAACAGAAGGCATTTCCCTGTTTGTGCTAATAGTTGTAGGAAACATAGTTACAAGAACTATATCATTGTTAAAAAAGCTCATAGAAAACTGTGATGAGTCTTGATGAAAACTTTAAAATCTTCACCACATTCGCTGTAGTCGCTTTTTTTCAGGGGATCCAAAAATTTTTGTACCTACACGATTTTCTCATTTCATCAATTATTCTTATTTCATGTCGGTTTCTCACATTTCCGACAATAAGTCTTCGTCAGGAAATGCAAATCTTTCTCCCTTTTCTTCATGCCGTTTCTTCCACCGCAACATGTTCCTCTTTTCGTTTTTTTTTTGAGATGTGAACCCGCAAAGGCAAAACGAACAACCTTCAGAAGATTGATGCGAGAGAGCTTGTCGACAATCCATCCTTATGTGTTTTTCCATTGAACAGCATTCATAAGAGGGGGAGTGCCGACTGTGTCGTTTTTGGGCTATTAGTCATCAGTACTTGTTTGAAAGAAGAGTTGAGAGTCCCATGTCTGAATGAATAGAAAATAAATAGGTGTACAAGAAATTGATGGGAATTCCTGTGATAAGGAAAAAAGTTGCTGGAGCATGAGAATCTAGTTAACTTGATGAATAGAAATGCTAAATATGATATGTTTGCTTTAACGGTTAGATGAATATGTAAGAAATTAGAGAAACCATAAAAGAAGACGAAGATATATTGGTAGACAATCTTAGACTTGTTCAGGTTCATAACTGAAACGTTCATCTAATTTTTCTCATAACGATCAAGTATGAAACGATTCCCTGAATTTACTTGCAGTCAAAAAAGACGTTTAATGATTTTTCTTCTAAAAACCAAGAAAAGTAGCATGAATACAGTATCCTCCTAAACTTTTTCTTCATTTTCCTTCATCTTCTTCTTTTTCTTACACATTCCTACAGTAATCCTCCAGTTTTTTATTCAATTTCGGCGCGAAATGGCATTGTTTCAGTGGAGAGAGGAGGTGACAAGCCCGAAATGGGATCCAACACAGCCACCAAGTCAAGGACAAATAGAAAAAAAATAGAACTCGTAGTAGTTGACAAAAATGACAAGTTCGAGATGGGAGAATAAAATCATTTCACAATTGACAAGTTATGGGAAACTGTAGATTGTACGTGACACTTTTAATTTGACTCCTTGAGTCCTCTTCAGTACAGCTGAATATTTCCCAAGGAAGAGTTGTGATTTTTATGATTCCCACTTTTGAAATTTCACCTGTCATAATCCTAACTGTCGAAATATTTTACTGATTTTCAGCCATTTAAAATTTTTTGTTTTTGAAAAACTAAATTCTTCACGGTAGACGGCTTATAAGAAACTCGTGGGGTTTTACAGAAAACGTAAACTTTTTGAATTGTAGAACTTTATATGATCATGAAAGTGGTTTCGATTAAGCCTAACCCAACGTTCAAAAGCTCTAATCTTTATTAATGTTTTTCTAAAACAGACTGTCTTTAACGAGTTGCATAGTTATCATAGAAGTTTAAGACCATACGGTGTTCCAATGTACAGAAAGTCCAAAGAATAGTTTCAGACTGCTTATTCATATATAAAAGTTCCATTCTGATGAAAAGCTCGAAATTGCTATTAATTTTTTGAAATTTTCGATTGCAATAGGGCAAATCCTAAAGTCTTTCAAACTGTCATAACGAGTAATCCATATGAACTTGCCTTCATTGTTGACACTTTTATTCAGTCGAAAAACGATTCATTTCGAAAATAAACCAGAAGAAGAATGATGTTGCTCTACAGAAAAGCGATCCCTCTTATTTCTTCTTCATTCGTAATTTCCTCTCTTCACAAGGCTCTCTCATTCTCTTCAGGCTTCCTCTCTGTTGTCAATTGCTCCGCCCATCAACCAAACAGCCTCGTTGGAGGGTGTCTCTACCACCACCGTAATCCACCGACATAGTCTTCTTCGTTGTCGTTCTTCTTCTTCTTCTTCTTCAACTACTCCTCCGCCTTTCCCCCTTCTCAATGCATTCTTCTTCCATCATCACCTCCCTGGAAGAAGAAGAGAAAAAGCCTCCTGCTCATCTTCATCAATATCACAATCAACAGTCAATAGAAGACGTCGGAAGTGTCACATCATCAGCCACGTTCCTTTTGCTAGACTCTTCGGCTGATACATGGATGATGCCATCATCCACAGCACAACTTCATATCTCGAAGATTAACGGAAATGAATGTGCAGCGTGTGCGCAGCCTATACTTGACAGGTATCCTTTTCAATTTATGATTATTTTCCGTTTAGTCTCAATTCCATCTCTAGCTCTAACACCACCTCTCGCCCTAATTGAATTTTTCCATTTTCCATTTCCTCCCCCCCCCCCGTTTCACGACTAGTCAGTCATTTCATTTTCAGCGGCACATTCACTTGATTCTACTTCCAGATATGTATTCACTGTGCTTGGAAAATGTTGGCATCAGTCATGTCTTCGATGTTGTGACTGTCGTGCACCAATGTCAATGACTTGTTTCAGTAAGGATGGTCTGATTTTATGTAAATCTGATTATTCAAGGTATGTAGTTAGATGAATAATTATCTGAAAATTAATCATATATTTGAAAATTAAAAGCATTGAACTTTTCCCCAGACCCGAACTTCTCATATTACAATTAGCTAAACCACCCATTTATTTCTGTCTCTCCATATTTTGAGAGCTTGTATATTTTTGTTTTTCCCTACACAATTCTTTTCTCACGTTCATGGTGTTCATATCGACTTTTCCCACGTTCCAGGCCTAGTTTTTCAGAATGTAACTTCATAACACATTTCCACAAACCACCTTCTCTTCTTATTCTTTCCAATAACTCGAATTCCAGGAGATACGGTCATCGATGTGCCGGATGTGATGGGAAATTAGAAAAAGAAGATTTAGTGAGAAGAGCGAGAGACAAAGTATTTCATATTCGATGTTTTCAATGTTCCGTTTGCCAGAGGCTTTTGGATACCGGTGATCAGGTGAGAAAATCAAAATGCCGAGTACTTTAACATTTTCACAACCAATTATTTGCACGCAAGCACTAGTTTCACACGACCCAAACTTTCACCCAACTGCTTCTCTTGGCTCTTTCTCCCCAAATCAAGTCACTGCATAACCCTAGAAATCACGCACCTTCTATGTGTCTCTAACATGCGCTCCCTTGTCAACTGCACCTGCTCACTGAGCACCATCACCACTCTTCTCGAGCTTCACGCCTACTTGTCATTCAAAATGTTCTGTTCTTCAGCACCCAGACGACCTGTCACTCTTTATAGTTTCCGAATAATAGTAGAAATACTAGACTAACAGTGATAAGAATTCTCTCATGAGTATAAATCAGCACTAGTCATCAGCATTAGTCTCTCGAGTGAATGAGGGGAGGTGATGTAAACTTTAAGGCAGAATAAGTACCTAATGGCCTAAGAATTAAGAATTTAATGACATGTTTATTTGGGTTTCATTTTGAACCAAAAGAACGTTAGCTTTATAAAGTAAATTCTTCTCGAAAGTTTTACAATGTTTTCGTGCTGCAGTTTATGATTCTCTTGACTAGTCTGCTTTCAGTAACTTAGCCGACCGGTAGATGTTATCTCAGAGCACAGCTTTATCTTCCCTTTCTCCATTTCATCTTTTCTTATTCTTTTTCCTCCGTAAACCTGCTTCTCATCATTCCCCAATTCTGTCTTTCTCAATTCCTTAGGGATGTGTCCTGTTGTCACTCGACAATCATCATCTGAGACCCTTCCTTCTCTAACCTATTATACTTTATAATTGGTTTTCATGGGGGACCAGGTTTACTGCCTTGAGCCATGCTCTACGAGCTTTTTTGGGAAAAAAAGAGGAAAAACAGAGGGAATCATGGGAAATATATATTCACACGAATGTTATTGTTTTTGATAACATTGTTCTCTTTGTTTTTGCAGCTATACATCATGGAAGGGAATCGATTTATGTGCCAAAACGACTTCCAAACAGCTACTAAAACTTCAACCCCTACATCAATACATCGCCCAGGTAAGAAAGTCAGAATAGAAGGATAAAGGCTGCTATAAACATTTTAGGTTCAGAAAATAGAAAACTCTATTTGAATGTCTAAAAGAGAAACTATTTTTTCTCAAATAGAAGGGCTTATACTGGTCTAGGTTGACCATAGTATTCGTATAACTCTTCAACTATATTAATTCAAGAAGCTCAGAAAGAAAAACCAAATTTATCTTATCCGTACCAATTTTTTGTAAGCAACATTTTCTTATTCACGTATCATATGTTCAAGATTCTGGGTCGTAAAACAGGAAACAGACGATGCCCTAATCCATGTTTTGCTTCTGTTCGGAACATATTTAAGATGAGCATATCCTCAATGGAGCCATGTGTTGTTTGAATAGTTTTATGATGATAGGTATCTGGCACATTGAAAAGGGGCAGACAGCTGTCAACACAACATTTCTTTGTATTCGAATTACCGCACCGTAGAAGAAACGGAAGAAAAGAAGGGGGAAGGGGGATAATCTTGTTGCGGATGGACAGACTGGTATTAGACACAAGATCATGATGTTCTTTTATGTTACAGTATCCAATGGATCTGAATGCAATTCCGACTTGGAGGAAGATAACGTCGATGCCTGCGATGATGTGAGTTTTTTCTAATAGTTCAATAAAAATAAGATAGAAACACCCAGTGTTCGTTTAAAACTGTGCCCAAAACGGAAGATGAAAAATATATATTCAATTGAAACAAATTTTAACGTTCAGTTCGTCACGTGGGTAGCCATCGAGTTGTTTTCAGGTCGGCTTAGATGATGGAGATGGCGATTGCGGAAAAGACAACTCAGACGATTCGAACTCTGCAAAGCGACGTGGTCCTCGAACTACAATCAAAGCCAAACAAGTGAGTTTCTGATTGCTCTTTACAGCGCATTAAGACAATTTCTTTCAGCTGGAAACATTGAAAAATGCCTTCGCTGCTACTCCAAAACCAACTAGACATATCCGCGAACAACTTGCTGCCGAAACTGGTCTCAACATGAGAGTCATTCAGGTTGCGTCCACTTTTTTCCAGACTTTTTTCTCCGTCCTTCGATACTCTTTTTTTGTCTGCCTGCGTCTCTTCAAATTTCGTATTATTTATCTATTTTCTCATTTCCCGCTTTAATTCACCTACCCCGCCCACTTTTTCTCTCTTGTGGGACGGACATCTCTTCAATTCAATTACCGTAGTCCTTGAAGAAGAAGAGGAGAAAAAGAGAAATGAAAAGAAAAATGTAGAAGAAAACAGACAAAAAATAGACAAAAAGTTACGGTATCACTATAAACATGATAACATTTTCGAGAATTTTTTTCATAACTTTGAGATAATAGATAACAGGAAGCTCCACCGGAAATCCATAGGAAATTGATTTTATTGAGGACGAGTTCCGAATGGGAAAAGAGAGAAAAATGAGCAGAAGAGGGGTAAAAGGATGGAATGAGCAGTTTCAATTTAATAGATTAGAATCTCAAAAGGAAACATTTGAAGTGAGCAGAAATATCTGGAAACTCCTATTAGACTCAAATTCTGAGAGGTTTCATCTTTGTTTTCGTTAATTTTTGACGACATGGTTTAGTGTCACTTTTTTTCGCCTTAAAATAGTCCATTGTTGGAATTTTTCAATTGATTTTTAAAAAAGATTCATTTCTTTTTTTCATTTCGTTATTTTTCGTTAATTCCAGGTCTGGTTCCAAAACCGCCGAAGCAAAGAACGTCGAATGAAGCAACTTCGTTTCGGTGGATATCGACAATCAAGAAGACAACGTCGAGAAGACATCGTGGACATGTTCCCAAACGGTAAGGATATTGCTTCAAATCTGTCGTTAATCCGTCTCATCCTCTTCCTCTTTCGATTGCGTAACACCAATTATCATTCGATCGAAAACAGGAAAAACAGGCGTTAGAGCAGGTGTTCACGAGGCAAAAAGTCGATTTTCTGCACAATATGTAGTAGGTTAAGCGGGATTAAAGGCGGCTTGAGACTCGACGATGATGAGAGGTTTCTGTTATGATGACCTCTTGAGAACCATAATATTTTGGTCACGCTTTCTTACCTCTTTTTCTTTTTGTTCCGAGATTTTATTATAAGAAGGATGGAAAGAACGATGCCAAACCTGGATATTGATAAAGCATATCCAATAAGGTCATAGGGAACAAAAATAAATTAATTGCTTTTTCTTTACAATAATTGTAACCAGACGGTTTTCGGCGCTTCGCGCCTTAACCGTCTGGCTTCTCCCGAATTATTAAAATTAACCACATTTGTAGACCCACTTTCTTACGCAAAAATAGAGACGACCACCTCTCTCTAGCCTCCCGGGAAAACACTGGGACACACGATTTCGACTATGTGTATAGATAGCACAGAGCTTCTCAGAGCTCCAATCAAAAAGCGGAAAAGACGGGCATCATCTCCGACACGGGCTCTATCGATCCATGCAAAATTTATAAAAATCGGTCCATTAAGGGTTGCGCTATGATGCGCTACAGACAAACACACACACACACAGAATCTGTGTGGTAATAATAGTAAAGATAATCTTTTCTTATTTTCAGATCAACAGTTCTATCCTCCACCTCCACCACCAACAAATGTTCAATTCTTCTGTGATCCATATTCAAGTCCTTCGAATACCGGTGAACCAATGCAAATGACGCCACAGTTTGGAGTTGCTCCAGAGACTATGAACATGGTTCCTGGTAAGCAAGACCTAATCCAATGAAGCATAACATAGAGAATTTTCAGAGCCGTTCACAGAGCCATCCGCTACACCACCAGAGTTCAATGAAGATGCTTTCGCGTGTATTTACTCAACTGATATGGGAAAACCAACACCAGTTTCGTGGTAGAAATATGCCTTCTTGTTTTTTTTTGTTCAAGAAAACAGTATTCAAAATTCGTGTAGACTTTATAACTTTTTCATGATTATTGCCAAAAATTGTCCCCAGTTTTTACTATCTTCTCACTTAAATTGCCAAAAACAACGAATTCAATTTTATTGTCAAAGTTTTGTGATACATTTTCAATTCTAATTGTTTTTTTTTCTGAAAACAGAAAATAAATTAATAATGTTTATTAACAATAACTTTCACAATTACACAATTTGGATAGGAAAAGAGACTAAAAAGTTGTGAAGTTTTAAAATAAGTTAGATGCAAGGATATAGTTTTAAACCCGTGAAGGCGAGTATTTCATTGAATTTCTTAACTGAGCAATCTTGCCAATGTCTTAAATTTCTGCTCAAGAGCATCGACACGTGCCTCCAAACGCATCTGATTTGCTTTCAGCTCACGGTTATCTTTTCGTAGTTGAGAATTCTTTTGGTGAAGCTGATCGATTTCCCAACGAAGATCTTCTTTTGCCTGAAATGAAACAAGACTTGTTTACCAAACCAGTTTAGAAACTTAAACAATATCGAGTTTTTTTGCTTTGAGATTTTCCTAATTCTGGCAGTGCTTTAGTTGTTTTTTTAGTTCTTTTTGCGAGCTTTTCGGGTATCAAAAGATTGTATATAACGCCGAAAAAAAGCTCTTACCTTATTAGACTCTTTCTCAAGTTTAGCCACTTGAGCATCGACGACAAATGATTCCAGACGAATTATTCTTTGAGCTGCTTTCAACCGAAGGTTCTCTCCCATTCTGAAACATTACTTTTCTTGTTCGTCTTTTTTGTTTTTTTCTGCAAAGAATTCTCGACCGGATGAGACCAGAAGGTGCTCGAAAGGGCTCAGAAAATAAAAGAAAGATGAGCTGTTTGATGGTGAGAGAGTATGGAAGACAGATAGATTTAGACAAATGCAAATGAGTAAAATAGAGGAAGACGGACGGCGCCGACATTCATTTCGTATCCTTCTACTTGTTTTTTTTTGTTGAAATATAAAGGACGTATTGTGAGAAAAAAGGGGTTTACCTCTCTTCCATTACACGTTCCAAGTTTCCACGATAATGGGCGGCTGCCTTTTTCGCAAGTTTAGCAACTGGCTCCCAATTCACATTCTCCTGAAAACAAATTGTTTAGTTGGAGCACAAGTCGAAAAGTTCATACCTCATACGATCCGTGTAGCATTGCCTCCACTCTGTCCAACAGCAAAAATGTTTTGTCGAGAATAATACCGTATGGAAAACAACAAACTCCTGTAATAACGAAAAAGTTCAAATGTTCAGTGATTTAGTTAGATTCTCACCTTCATCAATAACAGCTCTCATGATATCAACTGGATTCAGTACATGTACTTGAATGTTAGTTAGAACACTTGTTGCATAATGAAGTCCTGAATCACTGACTACTTTTCTTTGCAGTGCCATCAATAATTTATCAGATCTGGAAAGCATGAAAATACAAACAAAAAAACTAGAGTAGTTCGAACCTTTCCAATAGTTTGTAATATCCGGAGTTCAACAACTGTCCAGCAATTTCATCCCAATGAGGGTGTACTTCACGGAGTCGTCCGAGATTTTCATAATTGAAACAGTTAGTTAGAACTGCTTGAAGAGCAATA
Organism: Caenorhabditis doughertyi; assembly: GCA_963572265.1. Lineage (NCBI taxonomy): Eukaryota > Metazoa > Nematoda > Chromadorea > Rhabditida > Rhabditidae > Caenorhabditis > Caenorhabditis doughertyi. Next base: position 10,948,302 of record OY751553.1, on the reverse strand, counting down.
ACAGGGATATTGGGCTTTGATGGATGAGAAACAAGAGTTTTCTGGAAAACATAATTACAAAGTAAGGCTTTTATAACTGAAAAAGTTAATATTACTCTTACTTCTGTTATCTTTGAAATACAAACACAGTTCATGCAATCAAAAATAGATTTTAGTTTGAAGGAAATAACGTTCATGGTGTTTTAGGCGTCAGGACATGACATTCAATCAGCGAAGTTGTTCAGAAAGTACTCATTATTCTTGTATCTTTAGAGGATTCGACATCTGGTCCAAGAAATGTAATCACTTTTCTGACCAACCGGTGGCTCGTAATAAAATGACACGAAGTCAGCTGCGGTTCAACAAAAAGTTTTGTGAAAATATCATACTACGAATGAAAAAATATGGAAAGTAACAAAGGTAGAAACAATATTCAAAATTATTAGGGCAAATGTGAAAACGGACGAAATAAGCTCAAATGTATGCAACTGAAAACGGTATTCTAACAATTCATGAGTGAAAGTTACATGAATTATATTAATACTCATACTTAGCTGAGACAGTTGATAATATTTCAATTATCTCGACTGGAAAAATTAACTTGAACTACTCCAAAAATGCTATTTAAAAGAAAAAACTAACCGGAGTACTTGGAGGAGTTGCAGAATTTCTGGTAATGGAAGGACGGTTAGCAGAGATAGCAGCAGAAATTGATTGTTTTTGTTTGGATCCATCTTCAAAAATGGGATCAAGTCTTCGATCTGGAGTCATACTACTACGACTGATAGAACGACCAATTCCACGAGAAGAAGAGCTTCCGTTGAGTGATCGTTGCTGCAAAAAGATGCAAAAGATGTGAGAAACAGAAGGCTCGCTTTTCCACTAATTGGGGATTTGTTTTTACAACGAAAACAAAAGTAAAGAACTTAAAATCAAGAGGAAAAGACACTTACCTCTCCGTTGACCATGAACTTTTGTTCCATCATCTTTTCTGTGAGTTTCTTTCTTAATTCAGAAGCACTTCCACCATCGGAACTATCATTTGAGGGACCAGCTTCTTCCTTCTCATTCTTTCCATTTATTATTGTTTTCATTGATTCAGATGAGGAAACAGTTGCAAATTCAGCTTTTGGAATATCATTCAGTGGTGAAATCTCTCTTTCCGTACTGGATTCCAACTTCTCTGTTGGCTTTTTTTTAACGAGACGAACCTGGAAACTAGTCATCTGAATGGAGATTTCTCATTTGAAATCAAAATATCTCACTTTTCTTTCTCCTTCTTCTATTCCATTCGAATGCCCATTCGTTGTATTTGTTCCATTCGGAATTCCATTTCCATTTGTTATTACTGTTCCATTTGTACTTCCATCAACAGGCGTTCTTTTCTTTATTACTTTTCGGATAACCTTCACTTTTTTCGGTGCCGGAATGGCAAACACTTTGGTAACCGGTACAATCCATAGTGAATAATTAGATGCATCCGAAACAGAAGCTGTTGGAGAACTGACCATTGATGATTGTTCTGTAGAATCAGGTGTATCTTCTCGTCTAATTGAACTGACAATTCCTTGAGAAGATGAGAGAACATGATATGATGCTTGACCCTGAAAACAAATATCATTTTCATTTGAACGTGGAAAGTTCGAAAACATTATGCCGTTTTTTCGTACTTCAAAAGGAAAAGACAAACATGGTTTATTTCAAATTAAAAAAAAAACTTACAGATTCCAATTCAGTGATGAAGAAGGCCCATTTATTTGGATAAACTCTTGTGAAGAGCTTTGTGAGTGGCGTCTTCCAATCTTTTCCAGCTCCTAGAATCAACTCCATACAACATCCAGGCTCGCCATCAGTAAATACAGCACTTTTCTGAAAAAAATTATCTTTAAAAATTAAGCAAATTCTTTTCATACTCTCTATTATTATAAGTCTTCAGTCACTATTATCTCTCACCTTTGTGCACAATTTTCGAAATAGATCAGGTTTATATTTTTCTGATGGAACTTGATATTTGAAGTTAACAAATCTACTAACAACACATGATATCCATCCTTCGGATAAAACGAAAATATCAATTTTCATAGGACATTTGAAGAACACTTCTGTCCATTCGAATTTTATCCGTTATCTCTTCTATTTGTTAGCCGTTCACCTAGTCCACTGTGTTGGCTCAGAAGCTAAGATTTGTTTGACATTTCGTTCCGTCCGAGCATCTCCTCTTGAGACACTTTTCCACATATCATTCAAAATCAAGAGACGGAGAATGTACAAGTGTAAGTGGCAAAAAGAGAAAAAAGAAAATGAGAGAAACTAACTGGTCCAAGGTTTATTCGATGCAGTTTGGCTCCATCGAACTCTTCAAGACATGACGTATCGGGTACAAATGTTACCTGTAACAAAAATATGAAGATTAAAAATTTGTATCAAGGATCATGAACATAATAACAACAACAGTGATAAGACTATTCGAAGAAACTTGATATTTTTGTGTGCACATTTGAGAAAAAGATAGAGAGAGAGAAAGATAAAGAGAAAACGAAAAGTTGTACGATTTTTGAAGATTCGAAGAAAAGAGAGTACATAAGAACTATCAGGAACAGGTGACTCGATCAAAGAATATCAGGAAAAAGTTGAGTTACACCGTGAGATAAAAATCCCAATTTCTCGATTAAAAATTTGGAGATTAGTGGAAATTGTTCGGGTTTCTCAGGTGGATGAAAGAAAAAAGTTTCAGAATTTGAGTATAATTGGGATGCTAGTGCACCAGAATAACTAATCAGATGATGGGTATGAATCCATTTAATAAATTAGAAGATTCTAAAATATATTACCTGTCTTCCCATATGTGCGAATGCCATTCTAAAAGGTGCTTGTGCCAAGACAACCCCTGCTCCCATACTACATTCAACGCCATCAAAATCTTCGCTGAGAGCATCTTGTACTTCTGTAAAAAAATCCAATTTGTTTGATTAAATTCTTGAAACGATTGAATTCCCATGATCTCTATATATTCAAATAAGTTCCACGTGGTGTTTGATCGGATCCATTCCGTCATTTATTAGCCACCCTCTTTCCCCTTCATTCGAGCACCCCCACTTTTGACACCAGCTGACGAAGTATTTAATTTTGGAAGAAAAGTTGCGAAACGATTGAACCCAGACGTTTTTTAAAGTTACAATCTTAAAATTTTCGTAAATAATAAAATTCCAATGATTTCATCATAAAACTCTCAAATGAGAAAAAAAAGTGTAAAGTAGACGAAGAATCAGTTTTTGTAGCCGAGAGAAAGGATTTTTTTACGATGTGAAGATGGATGTAAATTGGAAAATATGATTGAACGAAGACAATACTTGTCTGTTGAAAAGTATGAATGCAGATGCTTGCAAAAATCGGTGATGCAAAACTTTGAATGAAAAAAGCAACTTGAACGAGAAAAACACGAAAATCACTTTCTATTAGTGGGTTTTTGGTGGGCCCGGATTCTCAGTTTAGTGGGTTACTGATAAAATTTCATACCTGGCAATAATGGTAAAAGATCGTTTGCAGCGTTCAGTACATCCATAGTCGAGCAGTTTTTTTCAAAGACAGTGATTTTGCCAATGTGTATCGAATAGGAAGAGGGAAAGAGAAAGGGCTTCCTATATGATGCTCGGAGCGGCTATCGGGTTCTGGTGAGAGGTCTCTTCCCGCAATGAGAGAGATAGAGAGAGCCGAGTGGGAGGCACAGGATCAGGCGGCTGTTGTTGAAGAAAGAAAGTTCCCGAGACGGAGACAATCATAGAGGCTCTCTGGATTCTTCCTTCTTCCCGCCGGGTAACCCAAAGACTGTGTAATATATGTGAGTGTATAGAGAGGAGAAGCACACTGACTGATATCCATTTTCTTATGCTCTCCGTCGTCTCTTTAGGCTTTCTTCTTCTTTTTTCTCTTTCAATCGCCTCCGTTATTGCCGACGGTTGAATTTCGTTCCATTATCATGGACGTGTGTTTTTGAAGAGAAATACTAAGAGATAGGGAGGGAAGAGAGTATGTTTAGGGTCGCAACTTGTGATTAAATGAGCATTTGGAAACGACGTTGCTAAATCATTTTAATGCACTATGGAACAAGTCGAAACTCGGAATAATTTGGTCTATCGACTCTTTCTATAAGTATTGTTTTTGGATGTTAGTTTGTGGAACAATTATTATTTTTTTTAAACAAGATTCATTCTGCCAAAAAAATGATTGGAGCGAAAGACAATAAAATGGTATAGAAAACAAAATGATAAGAGAAATTGAAAATGATATTCAGTGCAATCCAAGTCGTTTTTAAGGGTCGTCTGTGAAGTGATTAAAGCATAGTGCAAATGTTTCGAACGCGTTGTCTTGCTCGGCGTATTGGTCGTCTTTGACGTTCAATTTCCTCCCGCTCCCCAACCAATCGAACTTCGTCCATTTCCCTGAATAAATCAATTAAATGAATGAACTTTCTATTAATAGAATACCTGAGTCTGGCACGAACTGTCGATCGGCGGCATTCCATTGCGCCATCTTCAATCATTGGAAGTTCTTCATGTCTATTGTATCTGAAAATATAAGGAATACTTTTCACACGTTTTAAAAGTTTAGAGGCTTCGACTGATGCGAAATCAACATTAAAATACATCACTGTTTTCATCGAGTGTTTTTTGAGATCTTTAATTTTTTGCAAACTTGTTTAGATGTTTCTATTAAAATCAAAACGATATGTAAAAAATCCGCAGATTCTGAAATTTGAATAACTCACCGAAGATACTCGTTTCCTCTTTCGTCAGCTTCAACCCGCCCCATGACAAACGGAGTGCCGACAGTGAAAACATTGTCGCGACGGAAACGTCGAGCGTCATCATCTTTCAAAACTTCGGTACGATCATGTGCGTGAATTTCACGAACTTCTCCGTAACTTTTGGTTGTTCCGTTGCCATTATGACAGATGGAACCTCCATTCCTTTTAGAACTTGAGCTTTCTCCATTCTTTAAAACCAATTAGTATTTCTCAAAATTAAAAAAAAAACTTACAGTTAAATATGAAGCTCTTTCGGTTTTCGGTGTAGATTTATAAAGACTTTGTGAAGGTGGATAGATTGGGTGATGCACTTGCAGTGCCGGATCATCAAATGTAGTCCATCTACATGTAGCATTTGATGCTTGTTGTGAAGTACTTGGGAAAGAGTGAACCTGACGAGCAACAGATTGAATCGGCGATCTGTTTTTTCTTAAAGTCGACTGATTTTTTCCATAATCAGTTGAACTCGTCACAGTTACTCTCTTAATATAACTGACTTCCGTTGTTTCTCGTACAGTAGTCCACGTGTGCGGCGAAAGCCGTCGTTGGAGAGGTGACGTATGCGAATGAATCAAATTCTCAACTGACAAGAGTTGAGGAGATTCATCAATCGTGAGCGGTGGTAATGGGCTACGAGCACTGATGGACACAGAGAAACCAACTTCTTCTTTCGGTTCTTGTGGTATAACTTTGAACGACACATCAAAGTCAGGTTGCTTATCGATTGAAGCTCCAGTCATTGGTGTGTTTGGAATTTGAGATTGTTTTGATGTTTCCGTTTGAGTGTAAGAATAAAGATGGTGTTTGGAAAGTGAAGAAGGATTGAGAATCGAAAGAGGCTCTGTTTGTTGAACCTCTCTTCTTGAGAGTCGAGAACGTTCAGTTTCGTATTTTGACCACATGTATTCGCCCCTCTCTTGCTTTTTCTTATCGCTGCTGAACTGAACGTCATCAAAGTCATCATGTGTGTACCGAACTCCCGAAGAGGTGTCTTCCATTTCATCTTCACCGTTTTCGTGTCTACCACCGATTTCAGTATGGGTGAAAACTGTTGTTGTTGGATGAGAGGGATCCTCGAGTTCCGTTTCGGTGCGAGTAAAAACGAGACTACTGGTAATCTCAGCAGTCAAGTCTGAAACAGCTGGTTGAGCCTTGTGAGTTTCGACTGGAGACTTTTGCCCAAAAAGACCACTATCTTTGAATTTGAGCAATGATACTCCAAATGAAGATGTGTCTTGCACTCCAGGAATCTCAACATTATCTAATCGATCATTATCAGGATTAGCGAAAGGTGGATACTCAGATGGTCGAGAAAAGACGGGATTCAATGAGTGAGAAGATTCATCCCCGAGTACTTGTCTCGCCTCTTCACTGTCTCTAACTGGAACAGTAATCTTGGATTTCAATGATGGCTCGTCCTTCTTCTCAGTTTCCTCAATCACAACTGGAACAACTTGTTCTGGTAGTTTCTCGTAACTGAATTCAGATGGATAAGATGTGACTTCATGAGAAAGTGGAACATCTTGAAGGTTTTCAGCACGATGAGTTGAATCCAATGGTCCATCATATTGGTCGGAGATTGGATAGTCCGAGTGAGCAGTAGATTTCTTGAAAAGTCCAGTAATCTTGGATTTCAATGATGGCTCGTCCTTCTTCTCAGTTTCCTCAATCACAACTGGAACAACATGTTCTGGTAGTTTCTCGTAACTGAATTCAGATGGATAAGATGTGACTTCATGAGAAAGTGGAACATCTTGAAGATTTTCAGCACGATGAGTTGAATCCAATGGTCCATCATATTGGTCGGAGATTGGATAGTCAAGATGAGATGGAGATTTCTTGAAAAGTCCAGTAATCTTGGATTTCAATGATGGCTCGTCCTTCTTCTCAGTTTCCTCAATCACAACTGGAACAACATGTTCTGGTAGTTTCTCGTAACTGAATTCAGATGGATAAGATGTGACTTCATGAGAAAGTGGGACATCTTGAAGGTTTTCAGCACGATGAGTTGAGTCCAGTGGTCCATCATATTGGTCGGAGATTGGATAGTCCGAGTGAGCAGTAGATTTCTTGAAAAGTCCAGTAATCTTGGATTTCAATGATGGCTCGTCCTTCTTCTCAGTTTCTTCCACAACAACTGGAACAACATGTTCTGGTAGTTTCTCGTAACTGAATTCAGATGGATAAGATGTGACTTCATGAGAAAGTGGGACATCTTGAAGATTTTCAGCACGATGAGTTGAGTCCAGTGGTCCATCATATTGGTCGGAGATTGGATAGTCCGAGTGAGCAGTAGATTTCTTGAAAAGTCCAGTAATCTTGGATTTCAATGATGGCTCGTCCTTCTTCTCAGTTTCTTCCACAACAACTGGAACAACATGTTCTGGTAGTTTCTCGTAACTGAATTCAGATGGATAAGATGTGACTTCATGAGAAAGTGGGACATCTTGAAGATTTTCAGCACGATGAGTTGAGTCCAGTGGTCCATCATATTGGTCGGAGATTGGATAGTCCGAGTGAGCAGTAGATTTCTTGAAAAGTCCAGTAATCTTGGATTTCAATGATGGCTCGTCCTTCTTCTCAGTTTCTTCCACAACAACTGGAACAACATGTTCTGGTAGTTTCTCATAGCTGAATTCAGATGGATAAGATGTGACTTCATGAGAAAGTGGAACATCTTGAAGATTTTCAGCACGATGAGTTGAATCCAATGGTCCATCATATTGGTCGGAGATTGGATAGTCCGAGTGAGCAGTAGATTTCTTGAAAAGTCCAGTAATCTTGGATTTCAATGATGGCTCGTCCTTCTTCTCAGTTTCTTCCACAACAACTGGAACAACATGTTCTGGTAGTTTCTCGTAACTGAATTCAGATGGATAAGATGTGACTTCATGAGAAAGTGGAACATCTTGAAGATTTTCAGCACGATGAGTTGAATCCAATGGTCCATCATATTGGTCGGAGATTGGATAGTCAAGATGAGATGGAGATTTTTTGAAAAGTCCAGTAATCTTGGATTTCAATGATGGCTCGTCCTTCTTCTCAGTTTCTTCCACAACAACTGGAACAACATGTTCTGGTAGTTTCTCGTAACTGAATTCAGATGGATAAGATGTGACTTCATGAGAAAGTGGAACATCTTGAAGATTTTCAGCACGATGAGTTGAGTCCAATGGTCCATCATATTGGTCGGAGATTGGATAGTCCGAGTGAGCAGTAGATTTCTTGAAAAGTCCAGTAATCTTGGATTTCAATGATGGCTCGTCCTTCTTCTCAGTTTCCTCAATCACAACTGGAACAACATGTTCCGGTAGTTTCTCGTAACTGAATTCAGATGGATAAGATGTGACTTCATGAGAAAGTGGAACATCTTGAAGATTTTCAGCACGATGAGTTGAATCCAATGGTCCATCATATTGGTCGGAGATTGGATAGTCCGAGTGAGCAGTAGATTTCTTGAAAAGTCCAGTAATCTTGGATTTCAATGATGGCTCGTCCTTCTTCTCAGTTTCTTCCACAACAACTGGAACAACATGTTCCGGTAGTTTCTCGTAACTGAATTCAGATGGATAAGATGTGACTTCATGAGAAAGTGGAACATCTTGAAGATTTTCAGCACGATGAGTTGAATCCAATGGTCCATCATATTGGTCGGAGATTGGATAGTCAAGATGAGATGGAGATTTTTTGAAAAGTCCAGTAATCTTGGATTTCAATGATGGCTCGTCCTTCTTCTCAGTTTCTTCCACAACAACTGGAACAACATGTTCTGGTAGTTTCTCGTAACTGAATTCAGATGGATAAGATGTGACTTCATGAGAAAGTGGGACATCTTGAAGGTTTTCAGCACGATGAGTTGAGTCCAATGGTCCATCATATTGGTCGGAGATTGGATAGTCCGAGTGAGCAGTAGATTTCTTGAAAAGTCCAGTAATCTTGGATTTCAATGATGGCTCGTCCTTCTTCTCAGTTTCTTCCACAACAACTGGAACAACATGTTCTGGTAGTTTCTCGTAACTGAATTCAGATGGATAAGATGTGACTTCATGAGAAAGTGGGACATCTTGAAGGTTTTCAGCACGATGAGTTGAGTCCAATGGTCCATCATATTGGTCGGAGATTGGATAGTCCGAGTGAGCAGTAGATTTCTTGAAAAGTCCAGTAATCTTGGATTTCAATGATGGCTCGTCCTTCTTCTCAGTTTCTTCCACAACAACTGGAACAACATGTTCTGGTAGTTTCTCGTAACTGAATTCAGATGGATAAGATGTGACTTCATGAGAAAGTGGGACATCTTGAAGATTTTCAGCACGATGAGTTGAGTCCAATGGTCCATCATATTGGTCGGAGATTGGATAGTCAAGGTGAGATGGAGATTTCTTGAAAAGTCCAGTAATCTTGGATTTCAATGATGGCTCGTCCTTCTTCTCAGTTTCTTCCACAACAACTGGAACAACATGTTCTGGTAGTTTCTCGTAACTGAATTCAGATGGATAAGATGTGACTTCATGAGAAAGTGGGACATCTTGAAGGTTTTCAGCACGATGAGTTGAGTCCAATGGTCCATCATATTGGTCGGAGATTGGATAGTCCGAGTGAGCAGTAGATTTCTTGAAAAGTCCAGTAATCTTGGATTTTAATGATGGCTCGTCCTTATTCTCAGTTTCTTCCACAACAACTGGAACAACATGTTCTGGTAGTTTCTCGTAACTGAATTCAGATGGATAAGATGTGACTTCATGAGAAAGTGGAACATCTTGAAGATTTTCAGCACGATGAGTTGAGTCCAGTGGTCCATCATATTGGTCGGAGATTGGATAGTCCGAGTGAGCAGTAGATTTCTTGAAAAGTCCAGTAATCTTGGATTTCAATGATGGCTCGTCCTTCTTCTCAGTTTCTTCCACAACAACTGGAACAACATGTTCTGGTAGTTTCTCGTAACTGAATTCAGATGGATAAGATGTGACTTCATGAGAAAGTGGGACATCTTGAAGATTTTCAGCACGATGAGTTGAGTCCAGTGGTCCATCATATTGGTCGGAGATTGGATAGTCCGAGTGAGCAGTAGATTTCTTGAAAAGTCCAGTAATCTTGGATTTCAATGATGGCTCGTCCTTCTTCTCAGTTTCTTCCACAACAACTGGAACAACATGTTCTGGTAGTTTCTCGTAACTGAATTCAGATGGATAAGATGTGACTTCATGAGAAAGTGGAACATCTTGAAGATTTTCAGCACGATGAGTTGAGTCCAATGGTCCATCATATTGGTCGGAGATTGGATAGTCCGAGTGAGCAGTAGATTTCTTGAAAAGTCCAGTAATCTTGGATTTCAATGATGGCTCGTCCTTCTTCTCAGTTTCCTCAATCACAACTGGAACAACATGTTCCGGTAGTTTCTCGTAACTGAATTCAGATGGATAAGATGTGACTTCATGAGAAAGTGGAACATCTTGAAGATTTTCAGCACGATGAGTTGAATCCAATGGTCCATCATATTGGTCGGAGATTGGATAGTCAAGATGAGATGGAGATTTTTTGAAAAGTCCAGTAATCTTGGATTTCAATGATGGCTCGTCCTTCTTCTCAGTTTCTTCCACAACAACTGGAACAACATGTTCTGGTAGTTTCTCGTAACTGAATTCAGATGGATAAGATGTGACTTCATGAGAAAGTGGAACATCTTGAAGATTTTCAGCACGATGAGTTGAGTCCAATGGTCCATCATATTGGTCGGAGATTGGATAGTCCGAGTGAGCAGTAGATTTCTTGAAAAGTCCAGTAATCTTGGATTTCAATGATGGCTCGTCCTTCTTCTCAGTTTCCTCAATCACAACTGGAACAACATGTTCTGGTAGTTTCTCGTAACTGAATTCAGATGGATAAGATGTGACTTCATGAGAAAGTGGAACATCTTGAAGATTTTCAGCACGATGAGTTGAGTCCAATGGTCCATCATATTGGTCGGAGATTGGATAGTCCGAGTGAGCAGTAGATTTCTTGAAAAGTCCAGTAATCTTGGATTTCAATGATGGCTCGTCCTTCTTCTCAGTTTCTTCCACAACAACTGGAACAACATGTTCTGGTAGTTTCTCGTAACTGAATTCAGATGGATAAGATGTGACTTCATGAGAAAGTGGAACATCTTGAAGATTTTCAGCACGATGAGTTGAGTCCAATGGTCCATCATATTGGTCGGAGATTGGATAGTCCGAGTGAGCAGTAGATTTCTTGAAAAGTCCAGTAATCTTGGATTTCAATGATGGCTCGTTCTTCTTCTCAGTTTCTTCCACAACAACTGGAACAACATGTTCTGGTAGTTTCTCGTAACTGAATTCAGATGGATAAGATGTGACTTCATGAGAAAGTGGAACATCTTGAAGATTTTCAGCACGATGAGTTGAATCCAATGGTCCATCATATTGGTCGGAGATTGGATAGTCCGAGTGAGCAGTAGATTTCTTGAAAAGTCCAGTAATCTTGGATTTCAATGATGGCTCGTCCTTCTTCTCAGTTTCTTCCACAACAACTGGAACAACATGTTCTGGTAGTTTCTCGTAACTGAATTCAGATGGATAAGATGTGACTTCATGAGAAAGTGGAACATCTTGAAGATTTTCAGCACGATGAGTTGAGTCCAATGGTCCATCATATTGGTCGGAGATTGGATAGTCCGAGTGAGCAGTAGATTTCTTGAAAAGTCCAGTAATCTTGGATTTCAATGATGGCTCGTCCTTCTTCTCAGTTTCCTCAATCACAACTGGAACAACATGTTCTGGTAGTTTCTCGTAACTGAATTCAGATGGATAAGATGTGACTTCATGAGAAAGTGGAACATCTTGAAGATTTTCAGCACGATGAGTTGAGTCCAATGGTCCATCATATTGGTCGGAGATTGGATAGTCCGAGTGAGCAGTAGATTTCTTGAAAAGTCCAGTAATCTTGGATTTCAATGATGGCTCGTCCTTCTTCTCAGTTTCTTCCACAACAACTGGAACAACATGTTCTGGTAGTTTCTCGTAACTGAATTCAGATGGATAAGATGTGACTTCATGAGAAAGTGGGACATCTTGAAGGTTTTCAGCACGATGAGTTGAGTCCAATGGTCCATCATATTGGTCGGAGATTGGATAGTCCGAGTGAGCAGTAGATTTCTTGAAAAGTCCAGTAATCTTGGATTTCAATGATGGCTCGTCCTTCTTCTCAGTTTCTTCCACAACAACTGGAACAACATGTTCTGGTAGTTTCTCGTAACTGAATTCAGATGGATAAGATGTGACTTCATGAGAAAGTGGAACATCTTGAAGATTTTCAGCACGATGAGTTGAATCCAATGGTCCATCATATTGGTCGGAGATTGGATAGTCAAGGTGAGATGGAGATTTCTTGAAAAGTCCGGTAATCTTGGATTTCAATGATGGCTCGTCCTTCTTCTCAGTTTCTTCCACAACAACTGGAACAACATGTTCTGGTAGTTTCTCGTAACTGAATTCAGATGGATAAGATGTGACTTCATGAGAAAGTGGGACATCTTGAAGATTTTCAGCACGATGAGTTGAGTCCAATGGTCCATCATATTGGTCGGAGATTGGATAGTCAAGGTGAGATGGAGATTTCTTGAAAAGTCCAGTAATCTTGGATTTCAATGATGGCTCGTCCTTCTTCTCAGTTTCTTCCACAACAACTGGAACAACATGTTCTGGTAGTTTCTCGTAACTGAATTCAGATGGATAAGATGTGACTTCATGAGAAAGTGGGACATCTTGAAGGTTTTCAGCACGATGAGTTGAGTCCAATGGTCCATCATATTGGTCGGAGATTGGATAGTCCGAGTGAGCAGTAGATTTCTTGAAAAGTCCAGTAATCTTGGATTTTAATGATGGCTCGTCCTTATTCTCAGTTTCTTCCACAACAACTGGAACAACATGTTCTGGTAGTTTCTCGTAACTGAATTCAGATGGATAAGATGTGACTTCATGAGAAAGTGGAACATCTTGAAGATTTTCAGCACGATGAGTTGAGTCCAGTGGTCCATCATATTGGTCGGAGATTGGATAGTCCGAGTGAGCAGTAGATTTCTTGAAAAGTCCAGTAATCTTGGATTTCAATGATGGCTCGTCCTTCTTCTCAGTTTCTTCCACAACAACTGGAACAACATGTTCTGGTAGTTTCTCGTAACTGAATTCAGATGGATAAGATGTGACTTCATGAGAAAGTGGAACATCTTGAAGATTTTCAGCACGATGAGTTGAGTCCAATGGTCCATCATATTGGTCGGAGATTGGATAGTCCGAGTAAGCAGTAGATTTCTTGAAAAGTCCAGTAATCTTGGATTTCAATGATGGCTCGTCCTTCTTCTCAGTTTCCTCAATCACAACTGGAACAACATGTTCCGGTAGTTTCTCGTAACTGAATTCAGATGGATAAGATGTGACTTCATGAGAAAGTGGAACATCTTGAAGATTTTCAGCACGATGAGTTGAATCCAATGGTCCATCATATTGGTCGGAGATTGGATAGTCAAGATGAGATGGAGATTTTTTGAAAAGTCCAGTAATCTTGGATTTCAATGATGGCTCGTCCTTCTTCTCAGTTTCTTCCACAACAACTGGAACAACATGTTCTGGTAGTTTCTCGTAACTGAATTCAGATGGATAAGATGTGACTTCATGAGAAAGTGGGACATCTTGAAGATTTTCAGCACGATGAGTTGAGTCCAGTGGTCCATCATATTGGTCGGAGATTGGATAGTCCGAGTGAGCAGTAGATTTCTTGAAAAGTCCAGTAATCTTGGATTTCAATGATGGCTCGTCCTTCTTCTCAGTTTCATCCACAACAACTGGAACAACATGTTCTGGTAGTTTCTCGTAACTGAATTCAGATGGATAAGATGTGACTTCATGAGAAAGTGGAACATCTTGAAGATTTTCAGCACGATGAGTTGAGTCCAATGGTCCATCATATTGGTCGGAGATTGGATAGTCCGAGTGAGCAGTAGATTTCTTGAAAAGTCCAGTAATCTTGGATTTCAATGATGGCTCGTCCTTCTTCTCAGTTTCCTCAATCACAACTGGAACAACATGTTCCGGTAGTTTCTCGTAACTGAATTCAGATGGATAAGATGTGACTTCATGAGAAAGTGGAACATCTTGAAGATTTTCAGCACGATGAGTTGAATCCAATGGTCCATCATATTGGTCGGAGATTGGATAGTCAAGATGAGATGGAGATTTTTTGAAAAGTCCAGTAATCTTGGATTTCAATGATGGCTCGTCCTTCTTCTCAGTTTCTTCCACAACAACTGGAACAACATGTTCTGGTAGTTTCTCGTAACTGAATTCAGATGGATAAGATGTGACTTCATGAGAAAGTGGGACATCTTGAAGATTTTCAGCACGATGAGTTGAGTCCAATGGTCCATCATATTGGTCGGAGATTGGATAGTCAAGGTGAGATGGAGATTTCTTGAAAAGTCCAGTAATCTTGGATTTCAATGATGGCTCGTCCTTCTTCTCAGTTTCTTCCACAACAACTGGAACAACATGCTCTGTTAGTTTCTCGTAACTGAATTCAGATGGATAAGATGTGACTTCATGAGAAAGTGGGACATCTTGAAGGTTTTCAGCACGATGAGTTGAGTCCAATGGTCCATCATATTGGTCGGAGATTGGATAGTCCGAGTGAGCAGTAGATTTCTTGAAAAGTCCGGTAATCTTGGATTTCAATGATGGCTCGTTCTTCTTCTCAGTTTCTTCCACAACAACTGGAACAACATGTTCTGGTAGTTTCTCGTAACTGAATTCAGATGGATAAGATGTGACTTCATGAGAAAGTGGAACATCTTGAAGATTTTCAGCACGATGAGTTGAGTCCAATGGTCCATCATATTGGTCGGAGATTGGATAGTCCGAGTGAGCAGTAGATTTCTTGAAAAGTCCAGTAATCTTGGATTTCAATGATGGCTCGTCCTTCTTCTCAGTTTCTTCCACAACAACTGGAACAACATGTTCTGGTAGTTTCTCGTAACTGAATTCAGATGGATAAGATGTGACTTCATGAGAAAGTGGGACATCTTGAAGATTTTCAGCACGATGAGTTGAGTCCAATGGTCCATCATATTGGTCGGAGATTGGATAGTCCGAGTGAGCAGTAGATTTCTTGAAAAGTCCAGTAATCTTGGATTTCAATGATGGCTCGTCCTTCTTCTCAGTTTCTTCCACAACAACTGGAACAACATGTTCTGGTAGTTTCTCGTAACTGAATTCAGATGGATAAGATGTGACTTCATGAGAAAGTGGGACATCTTGAAGATTTTCAGCACGATGAGTTGAGTCCAATGGTCCATCATATTGGTCGGAGATTGGATAGTCAAGGTGAGATGGAGATTTCTTGAAAAGTCCAGTAATCTTGGATTTCAATGATGGCTCGTCCTTCTTCTCAGTTTCTTCCACAACAACTGGAACAACATGCTCTGTTAGTTTCTCGTAACTGAATTCAGATGGATAAGATGTGACTTCATGAGAAAGTGGGACATCTTGAAGGTTTTCAGCACGATGAGTTGAGTCCAATGGTCCATCATATTGGTCGGAGATTGGATAGTCCGAGTGAGCAGTAGATTTCTTGAAAAGTCCAGTAATCTTGGATTTCAATGATGGCTCGTCCTTCTTCTCAGTTTCTTCCACAACAACTGGAACAACATGTTCTGGTAGTTTCTCGTAACTGAATTCAGATGGATAAGATGTGACTTCATGAGAAAGTGGGACATCTTGAAGATTTTCAGCACGATGAGTTGAATCCAATGGTCCATCATATTGGTCGGAGATTGGATAGTCCGAGTGAGCAGTAGATTTCTTGAAAAGTCCAGTAATCTTGGATTTCAATGATGGCTCGTCCTTCTTCTCAGTTTCTTCCACAACAACTGGAACAACATGTTCTGGTAGTTTCTCATAACTGAATTCAGATGGATAAGATGTGACTTCATGAGAAAGTGGGACATCTTGAAGATTTTCAGCACGATGAGTTGAATCCAATGGTCCATCATATTGGTCGGAGATTGGATAGTCCGAGTGAGCAGTAGATTTCTTGAAAAGTCCAGTAATCTTGGATTTCAATGATGGCTCGTCCTTCTTCTCAGTTTCTTCCACAACAACTGGAACAACATGTTCTGGTAGTTTCTCGTAACTGAATTCAGATGGATAAGATGTGACTTCATGAGAAAGTGGGACATCTTGAAGATTTTCAGCACGATGAGTTGAATCCAATGGTCCATCATATTGGTCGGAGATTGGATAGTCCGAGTGAGCAGTAGATTTCTTGAAAAGTCCAGTAATCTTGGATTTCAATGATGGCTCGTCCTTCTTCTCAGTTTCCTCAATCACAACTGGAACAACATGTTCTGGTAGTTTCTCGTAACTGAATTCAGATGGATAAGATGTGACTTCATGAGAAAGTGGGACATCTTGAAGATTTTCAGCACGATGAGTTGAATCCAATGGTCCATCATATTGGTCGGAGATTGGATAGTCCGAGTGAGCAGTAGATTTCTTGAAAAGTCCAGTAATCTTGGATTTCAATGATGGCTCGTCCTTCTTCTCAGTTTCTTCCACAACAACTGGAACAAAATGTTCTGGTAGTTTCTCGTAACTGAATTCAGATGGATAAGATGTGACTTCATGAGAAAGTGGGACATCTTGAAGATTTTCAGCACGATGAGTTGAATCCAATGGTCCATCATATTGGTCGGAGATTGGATAGTCCGAGTGAGCAGCAGGTTTCTTGAAAAGTCCAGTTATCTTGGATTTCAATGATGGCTCGTCCTTCTTCTCAGTTTCCTCAATCACAACTGGAACAACATGTTCTGGTAGTTTCTCGTAACTGAATTCAGATGGATAAGATGTGACTTCATGAGAAAGTGGGACATCTTGAAGATTTTCAGCACGATGAGTTGAATCCAATGGTCCATCATATTGGTCGGAGATTGGATAGTCCGAGTGAGCAGTAGATTTCTTGAAAAGTCCAGTAATCTTGGATTTCAATGATGGCTCGTCCTTCTTCTCAGTTTCCTCAATCACAACTGGAACAAAATGTTCTGGTAGTTTCTCGTAACTGAATTCAGATGGATAAGATGTGACTTCATGAGAAAGTGGGACATCTTGAAGATTTTCAGCACGATGAGTTGAATCCAATGGTCCATCATATTGGTCGGTGATTGGATAGTCCGAGTGAGCAGTAGATTTCTTGAAAAGTCCAGTAATCTTGGATTTCAATGATGGCTCGTCCTTCTTCTCAGTTTCTTCCACAACAACTGGAACAACATGTTCTGGTAGTTTCTCGTAACTGAATTCAGATGGATAAGATGTGACTTCATGAGAAAGTGGGACATCTTGAAGATTTTCAGCACGATGAGTTGAATCCAATGGTCCATCATATTGGTCGGAGATTGGATAGTCAAGATGAGATGGAGATTTCTTGAAAAGTCCAGTAATTTTGGATTTCAATGTTGACTCGTCCTTCTTCTCAGTTTCTTCCACAACAACTGGAACAACATGTTCTGGTAGTTTCTCGTAACTGAATTCAGATGGATAAGATGTGACTTCATGAGAAAGTGGGACATCTTGAAGATTTTCAGCACGATGAGTTGAATCCAATGGTCCATCATATTGGTCGGAGATTGGATAGTCCGAGTGAGCAGTAGATTTCTTGAAAAGTCCAGTAATCTTGGATTTCAATGATGGCTCGTCCTTCTTCTCAGTTTCCTCAATCACAACTGGAACAAAATGTTCTGGTAGTTTCTCGTAACTGAATTCAGATGGATAAGTTGTGACTTCATGAGAAAGTGGGACATCTTGAAGATTTTCAGCACGATGAGTTGAATCCAATGGTCCATCATATTGGTCGGTGATTGGATAGTCCGAGTGAGCAGTAGATTTCTTGAAAAGTCCAGTAATCTTGGATTTCAATGATGGCTCGTCCTTCTTCTCAGTTTCTTCCACAACAACTGGAACAACATGTTCTGGTAGTTTCTCGTAACTGAATTCAGATGGATAAGATGTGACTTCATGAGAAAGTGGGACATCTTGAAGATTTTCAGCACGATGAGTTGAATCCAATGGTCCATCATATTGGTCGGAGATTGGATAGTCCGAGTGAGCAGTAGATTTCTTGAAAAGTCCAGTAATCTTGGATTTCAATGATGGCTCGTCCTTCTTCTCAGTTTCTTCCACAACAACTGGAACAACATGTTCTGGTAGTTTCTCGTAACTGAATTCAGATGGATAAGATGTGACTTCATGAGAAAGTGGGACATCTTGAAGATTTTCAGCACGATGAGTTGAATCCAATGGTCCATCATATTGGTCGGAGATTGGATAGTCCGAGTGAGCAGTAGATTTCTTGAAAAGTCCAGTAATCTTGGATTTCAATGATGGCTCGTCCTTCTTCTCAGTTTCTTCCACAACAACTGGAACAACATGTTCTGGTAGTTTCTCGTAACTGAATTCAGATGGATAAGTTGTGACTTCATGAGAAAGTGGGACATCTTGAAGATTTTCAGCACGATGAGTTGAATCCAATGGTCCATCATATTGGTCGGTGATTGGATAGTCCGAGTGAGCAGTAGATTTCTTGAAAAGTCCAGTAATCTTGGATTTCAATGATGGCTCGTCCTTCTTCTCAGTTTCTTCCACAACAACTGGAACAACATGTTCTGGTAGTTTCTCGTAACTGAATTCAGATGGATAAGATGTGACTTCATGAGAAAGTGGGACATCTTGAAGATTTTCAGCACGATGAGTTGAATCCAATGGTCCATCATATTGGTCGGAGATTGGATAGTCAAGATGAGATGGAGATTTCTTGAAAAGTCCAGTAATTTTGGATTTCAATGTTGACTCGTCCTTCTTCTCAGTTTCTTCCACAACAACTGGAACAACATGTTCTGGTAGTTTCTCGTAACTGAATTCAGATGGATAAGTTGTGACTTCATGAGAAAGTGGGACATCTTGAAGATTTTCAGCACGATGAGTTGAATCCAATGGTCCATCATATTGGTCGGAGATTGGATAGTCAAGATGAGATGGAGATTTCTTGAAAAGTCCAGTAATTTTGGATTTCAATGTTGACTCGTCCTTCTTCTCAGTTTCTTCCACAACAACTGGAACAACATGTTCTGGTAGTTTCTCGTAACTGAATTCAGATGGATAAGATGTGACTTCATGAGAAAGTGGGACATCTTGAAGATTTTCAGCACGATGAGTTGAATCCAATGGTCCATCATATTGGTCGGAGATTGGATAGTCCGAGTGAGCAGTAGATTTCTTGAAAAGTCCAGTAATCTTGGATTTCAATGATGGCTCGTCCTTCTTCTCAGTTTCCTCAATCACAACTGGAACAACATGTTCTGGTAGTTTCTCGTAACTGAATTCAGATGGATAAGATGTGACTTCATGAGAAAGTGGGACATCTTGAAGATTTTCAGCACGATGAGTTGAATCCAATGGTCCATCATATTGGTCGGAGATTGGATAGTCCGAGTGAGCAGTAGATTTCTTGAAAAGTCCAGTAATCTTGGATTTCAATGATGGCTCGTCCTTCTTCTCAGTTTCTTCCACAACAACTGGAACAACATGTTCTGGTAGTTTCTCGTAACTGAATTCAGATGGATAAGATGTGACTTCATGAGAAAGTGGGACATCTTGAAGATTTTCAGCACGATGAGTTGAATCCAATGGTCCATCATATTGGTCGGAGATTGGATAGTCAAGATGAGATGGAGATTTCTTGAAAAGTCCAGTAATCTTGGATTTCAATGATGGCTCGTCCTTCTTCTCAGTTTCTTCCACAACAACTGGAACAACATGTTCTGGTAGTTTCTCGTAACTGAATTCAGATGGATAAGATGTGACTTCATGAGAAAGTGGGACATCTTGAAGATTTTCAGCACGATGAGTTGAATCCAATGGTCCATCATATTGGTCGGAGATTGGATAGTCCGAGTGAGCAGTAGATTTCTTGAAAAGTCCAGTAATCTTGGATTTCAATGATGGCTCGTCCTTCTTCTCAGTTTCCTCAATCACAACTGGAACAACATGTTCTGGTAGTTTCTCGTAACTGAATTCAGATGGATAAGATGTGACTTCATGAGAAAGTGGGACATCTTGAAGATTTTCAGCACGATGAGTTGAATCCAATGGTCCATCATATTGGTCGGAGATTGGATAGTCCGAGTGAGCAGTAGATTTCTTGAAAAGTCCAGTAATCTTGGATTTCAATGATGGCTCGTCCTTCTTCTCAGTTTCTTCCACAACAACTGGAACAAAATGTTCTGGTAGTTTCTCGTAACTGAATTCAGATGGATAAGATGTGACTTCATGAGAAAGTGGGACATCTTGAAGATTTTCAGCACGATGAGTTGAATCCAATGGTCCATCATATTGGTCGGAGATTGGATAGTCCGAGTGAGCAGCAGGTTTCTTGAAAAGTCCAGTTATCTTGGATTTCAATGATGGCTCGTCCTTCTTCTCAGTTTCCTCAATCACAACTGGAACAACATGTTCTGGTAGTTTCTCGTAACTGAATTCAGATGGATAAGATGTGACTTCATGAGAAAGTGGGACATCTTGAAGATTTTCAGCACGATGAGTTGAATCCAATGGTCCATCATATTGGTCGGAGATTGGATAGTCCGAGTGAGCAGTAGATTTCTTGAAAAGTCCAGTAATCTTGGATTTCAATGATGGCTCGTCCTTCTTCTCAGTTTCCTCAATCACAACTGGAACAAAATGTTCTGGTAGTTTCTCGTAACTGAATTCAGATGGATAAGATGTGACTTCATGAGAAAGTGGGACATCTTGAAGATTTTCAGCACGATGAGTTGAATCCAATGGTCCATCATATTGGTCGGTGATTGGATAGTCCGAGTGAGCAGTAGATTTCTTGAAAAGTCCAGTAATCTTGGATTTCAATGATGGCTCGTCCTTCTTCTCAGTTTCTTCCACAACAACTGGAACAACATGTTCTGGTAGTTTCTCGTAACTGAATTCAGATGGATAAGATGTGACTTCATGAGAAAGTGGGACATCTTGAAGATTTTCAGCACGATGAGTTGAATCCAATGGTCCATCATATTGGTCGGAGATTGGATAGTCAAGATGAGATGGAGATTTCTTGAAAAGTCCAGTAATTTTGGATTTCAATGTTGACTCGTCCTTCTTCTCAGTTTCTTCCACAACAACTGGAACAACATGTTCTGGTAGTTTCTCGTAACTGAATTCAGATGGATAAGTTGTGACTTCATGAGAAAGTGGGACATCTTGAAGATTTTCAGCACGATGAGTTGAATCCAATGGTCCATCATATTGGTCGGTGATTGGATAGTCCGAGTGAGCAGTAGATTTCTTGAAAAGTCCAGTAATCTTGGATTTCAATGATGGCTCGTCCTTCTTCTCAGTTTCTTCCACAACAACTGGAACAACATGTTCTGGTAGTTTCTCGTAACTGAATTCAGATGGATAAGATGTGACTTCATGAGAAAGTGGGACATCTTGAAGATTTTCAGCACGATGAGTTGAATCCAATGGTCCATCATATTGGTCGGAGATTGGATAGTCCGAGTGAGCAGTAGATTTCTTGAAAAGTCCAGTAATCTTGGATTTCAATGATGGCTCGTCCTTCTTCTCAGTTTCTTCCACAACAACTGGAACAACATGTTCTGGTAGTTTCTCGTAACTGAATTCAGATGGATAAGATGTGACTTCATGAGAAAGTGGGACATCTTGAAGATTTTCAGCACGATGAGTTGAATCCAATGGTCCATCATATTGGTCGGAGATTGGATAGTCCGAGTGAGCAGTAGATTTCTTGAAAAGTCCAGTAATCTTGGATTTCAATGATGGCTCGTCCTTCTTCTCAGTTTCTTCCACAACAACTGGAACAACATGTTCTGGTAGTTTCTCGTAACTGAATTCAGATGGATAAGTTGTGACTTCATGAGAAAGTGGGACATCTTGAAGATTTTCAGCACGATGAGTTGAATCCAATGGTCCATCATATTGGTCGGTGATTGGATAGTCCGAGTGAGCAGTAGATTTCTTGAAAAGTCCAGTAATCTTGGATTTCAATGATGGCTCGTCCTTCTTCTCAGTTTCTTCCACAACAACTGGAACAACATGTTCTGGTAGTTTCTCGTAACTGAATTCAGATGGATAAGATGTGACTTCATGAGAAAGTGGGACATCTTGAAGATTTTCAGCACGATGAGTTGAATCCAATGGTCCATCATATTGGTCGGAGATTGGATAGTCAAGATGAGATGGAGATTTCTTGAAAAGTCCAGTAATTTTGGATTTCAATGTTGACTCGTCCTTCTTCTCAGTTTCTTCCACAACAACTGGAACAACATGTTCTGGTAGTTTCTCGTAACTGAATTCAGATGGATAAGTTGTGACTTCATGAGAAAGTGGGACATCTTGAAGATTTTCAGCACGATGAGTTGAATCCAATGGTCCATCATATTGGTCGGAGATTGGATAGTCAAGATGAGATGGAGATTTCTTGAAAAGTCCAGTAATTTTGGATTTCAATGTTGACTCGTCCTTCTTCTCAGTTTCTTCCACAACAACTGGAACAACATGTTCTGGTAGTTTCTCGTAACTGAATTCAGATGGATAAGATGTGACTTCATGAGAAAGTGGGACATCTTGAAGATTTTCAGCACGATGAGTTGAATCCAATGGTCCATCATATTGGTCGGAGATTGGATAGTCCGAGTGAGCAGTAGATTTCTTGAAAAGTCCAGTAATCTTGGATTTCAATGATGGCTCGTCCTTCTTCTCAGTTTCCTCAATCACAACTGGAACAACATGTTCTGGTAGTTTCTCGTAACTGAATTCAGATGGATAAGATGTGACTTCATGAGAAAGTGGGACATCTTGAAGATTTTCAGCACGATGAGTTGAATCCAATGGTCCATCATATTGGTCGGAGATTGGATAGTCCGAGTGAGCAGTAGATTTCTTGAAAAGTCCAGTAATCTTGGATTTCAATGATGGCTCGTCCTTCTTCTCAGTTTCTTCCACAACAACTGGAACAACATGTTCTGGTAGTTTCTCGTAACTGAATTCAGATGGATAAGATGTGACTTCATGAGAAAGTGGGACATCTTGAAGATTTTCAGCACGATGAGTTGAATCCAATGGTCCATCATATTGGTCGGAGATTGGATAGTCAAGATGAGATGGAGATTTCTTGAAAAGTCCAGTAATCTTGGATTTCAATGATGGCTCGTCCTTCTTCTCAGTTTCTTCCACAACAACTGGAACAACATGTTCTGGTAGTTTCTCGTAACTGAATTCAGATGGATAAGATGTGACTTCATGAGAAAGTGGGACATCTTGAAGATTTTCAGCACGATGAGTTGAATCCAATGGTCCATCATATTGGTCGGAGATTGGATAGTCAAGATGAGATGGAGATTTCTTGAAAAGTCCAGTAATCTTGGATTTCAATGATGGCTCGTCCTTCTTCTCAGTTTCCTCAATCACAACTGGAACAACTTGTTCTGGTAGTTTCTCGTAACTGAATTCAGATGGATAAGATGTGACTTCATGAGAAAGTGGGACATCTTGAAGATTTTCAGCACGATGAGTTGAATCCAATGGTCCATCATATTGGTCGGAGATTGGATAGTCAAGATGAGATGGAGATTTCTTGAAAAGTCCAGTAATCTTGGATTTCAATGATGGCTCGTCCTTCTTCTCAGTTTCCTCAATCACAACTGGAACAACATGTTCTGGTAGTTTCTCGTAACTGAATTCAGATGGATAAGATGTGACTTCATGAGAAAGTGGGACATCTTGAAGATTTTCAGCACGATGAGTTGAATCCAATGGTCCATCATATTGGTCGGAGATTGGATAGTCAAGATGAGATGGAGATTTCTTGAAAAGTCCAGTAATTTTGGATTTCAATGTTGACTCGTCCTTCTTCTCAGTTTCTTCCACAACAACTGGAACAACATGTTCTGGTAGTTTCTCGTAACTGAATTCAGATGGATAAGATGTGACTTCATGAGAAAGTGGGACATCTTGAAGATTTTCAGCACGATGAGTTGAATCCAATGGTCCATCATATTGGTCGGAGATTGGATAGTCAAGATGAGATGGAGATTTCTTGAAAAGTCCAGTAATTTTGGATTTCAATGATGACTCGTCCTTCTTCTCAGTTTCCTCAATCACAACTGGAACAACATGTTCTGGTAGTTTCTCGTAACTGAATTCAGATGGATAAGATGTGACTTCATGAGAAAGTGGGACATCTTGAAGATTTTCAGCACGATGAGTTGAATCCAATGGTCCATCATATTGGTCGGAGATTGGATAGTCCGAGTGAGCAGTAGATTTCTTGAAAAGTCCAGTAATCTTGGATTTCAATGATGGCTCGTCCTTCTTCTCAGTTTCCTCAATCACAACTGGAACAACATGTTCTGGTAGTTTCTCGTAACTGAATTCAGATGGATAAGATGTGACTTCATGAGAAAGTGGGACATCTTGAAGATTTTCAGCACGATGAGTTGAATCCAATGGTCCATCATATTGGTCGGAGATTGGATAGTCCGAGTGAGCAGTAGATTTCTTGAAAAGTCCAGTAATCTTGGATTTCAATGATGGCTCGTCCTTCTTCTCAGTTTCTTCCACAACAACTGGAACAACATGTTCTGGTAGTTTCTCGTAACTGAATTCAGATGGATAAGATGTGACTTCATGAGAAAGTGGGACATCTTGAAGATTTTCAGCACGATGAGTTGAATCCAATGGTCCATCATATTGGTCGGAGATTGGATAGTCCGAGTGAGCAGTAGATTTCTTGAAAAGTCCAGTAATCTTGGATTTCAATGATGGCTCGTCCTTCTTCTCAGTTTCTTCCACAACAACTGGAACAACATGTTCTGGTAGTTTCTCGTAACTGAATTCAGATGGATAAGATGTGACTTCATGAGAAAGTGGGACATCTTGAAGATTTTCAGCACGATGAGTTGAATCCAATGGTCCATCATATTGGTCGGAGATTGGATAGTCAAGATGAGATGGAGATTTCTTGAAAAGTCCAGTAATCTTGGATTTCAATGATGGCTCGTCCTTCTTCTCAGTTTCTTCCACAACAACTGGAACAACATGTTCTGGTAGTTTCTCGTAACTGAATTCAGATGGATAAGATGTGACTTCATGAGAAAGTGGGACATCTTGAAGATTTTCAGCACGATGAGTTGAATCCAATGGTCCATCATATTGGTCGGAGATTGGATAGTCAAGATGAGATGGAGATTTCTTGAAAAGTCCAGTAATTTTGGATTTCAATGTTGACTCGTCCTTCTTCTCAGTTTCTTCCACAACAACTGGAACAACATGTTCTGGTAGTTTCTCGTAACTGAATTCAGATGGATAAGTTGTGACTTCATGAGAAAGTGGGACATCTTGAAGATTTTCAGCACGATGAGTTGAATCCAATGGTCCATCATATTGGTCGGAGATTGGATAGTCAAGATGAGATGGAGATTTCTTGAAAAGTCCAGTAATTTTGGATTTCAATGTTGACTCGTCCTTCTTCTCAGTTTCTTCCACAACAACTGGAACAACATGTTCTGGTAGTTTCTCGTAACTGAATTCAGATGGATAAGATGTGACTTCATGAGAAAGTGGGACATCTTGAAGATTTTCAGCACGATGAGTTGAATCCAATGGTCCATCATATTGGTCGGAGATTGGATAGTCAAGATGAGATGGAGATTTCTTGAAAAGTCCAGTAATTTTGGATTTCAATGATGACTCGTCCTTCTTCTCAGTTTCCTCAATCACAACTGGAACAACATGTTCTGGTAGTTTCTCGTAACTGAATTCAGATGGATAAGATGTGACTTCATGAGAAAGTGGGACATCTTGAAGATTTTCAGCACGATGAGTTGAATCCAATGGTCCATCATATTGGTCGGAGATTGGATAGTCCGAGTGAGCAGTAGATTTCTTGAAAAGTCCAGTAATCTTGGATTTCAATGATGGCTCGTCCTTCTTCTCAGTTTCCTCAATCACAACTGGAACAACATGTTCTGGTAGTTTCTCGTAACTGAATTCAGATGGATAAGATGTGACTTCATGAGAAAGTGGGACATCTTGAAGATTTTCAGCACGATGAGTTGAATCCAATGGTCCATCATATTGGTCGGAGATTGGATAGTCCGAGTGAGCAGTAGATTTCTTGAAAAGTCCAGTAATCTTGGATTTCAATGATGGCTCGTCCTTCTTCTCAGTTTCTTCCACAACAACTGGAACAACATGTTCTGGTAGTTTCTCGTAACTGAATTCAGATGGATAAGATGTGACTTCATGAGAAAGTGGGACATCTTGAAGATTTTCAGCACGATGAGTTGAATCCAATGGTCCATCATATTGGTCGGAGATTGGATAGTCCGAGTGAGCAGTAGATTTCTTGAAAAGTCCAGTAATCTTGGATTTCAATGATGGCTCGTCCTTCTTCTCAGTTTCTTCCACAACAACTGGAACAACATGTTCTGGTAGTTTCTCGTAACTGAATTCAGATGGATAAGATGTGACTTCATGAGAAAGTGGGACATCTTGAAGATTTTCAGCACGATGAGTTGAATCCAATGGTCCATCATATTGGTCGGAGATTGGATAGTCCGAGTGAGCAGTAGATTTCTTGAAAAGTCCAGTAATCTTGGATTTCAATGATGGCTCGTCCTTCTTCTCAGTTTCTTCCACAACAACTGGAACAACATGTTCTGGTAGTT
This sequence comes from Caenorhabditis doughertyi, assembly GCA_963572265.1. NCBI lineage: Eukaryota > Metazoa > Nematoda > Chromadorea > Rhabditida > Rhabditidae > Caenorhabditis > Caenorhabditis doughertyi. The sequence goes on along the minus strand of OY751553.1, from coordinate 10,921,723 downwards.
TCTCGTAACTGAATTCAGATGGATAAGATGTGACTTCATGAGAAAGTGGGACATCTTGAAGATTTTCAGCACGATGAGTTGAATCCAATGGTCCATCATATTGGTCGGAGATTGGATAGTCAAGATGAGATGGAGATTTCTTGAAAAGTCCAGTAATCTTGGATTTCAATGATGGCTCGTCCTTCTTCTCAGTTTCTTCCACAACAACTGGAACAACATGTTCTGGTAGTTTCTCGTAACTGAATTCAGATGGATAAGATGTGACTTCATGAGAAAGTGGGACATCTTGAAGATTTTCAGCACGATGAGTTGAATCCAATGGTCCATCATATTGGTCGGAGATTGGATAGTCAAGATGAGATGGAGATTTCTTGAAAAGTCCAGTAATCTTGGATTTCAATGATGGCTCGTCCTTCTTCTCAGTTTCCTCAATCACAACTGGAACAACATGTTCTGGTAGTTTCTCGTAACTGAATTCAGATGGATAAGATGTGACTTCATGAGAAAGTGGGACATCTTGAAGATTTTCAGCACGATGAGTTGAATCCAATGGTCCATCATATTGGTCGGAGATTGGATAGTCAAGATGAGATGGAGATTTCTTGAAAAGTCCAGTAATCTTGGATTTCAATGATGGCTCGTCCTTCTTCTCAGTTTCTTCCACAACAACTGGAACAACATGTTCTGGTAGTTTCTCGTAACTGAATTCAGATGGATAAGATGTGACTTCATGAGAAAGTGGGACATCTTGAAGATTTTCAGCACGATGAGTTGAATCCAATGGTCCATCATATTGGTCGGAGATTGGATAGTCAAGATGAGATGGAGATTTCTTGAAAAGTCCAGTAATCTTGGATTTCAATGATGGCTCGTCCTTCTTCTCAGTTTCCTCAATCACAACTGGAACAACTTGTTCTGGTAGTTTCTCGTAACTGAATTCAGATGGATAAGATGTGACTTCATGAGAAAGTGGGACATCTTGAAGATTTTCAGCACGATGAGTTGAATCCAATGGTCCATCATATTGGTCGGAGATTGGATAGTCAAGATGAGATGGAGATTTCTTGAAAAGTCCAGTAATCTTGGATTTCAATGATGGCTCGTCCTTCTTCTCAGTTTCTTCCACAACAACTGGAACAACATGTTCTGGTAGTTTCTCGTAACTGAATTCAGATGGATAAGATGTGACTTCATGAGAAAGTGGGACATCTTGAAGATTTTCAGCACGATGAGTTGAATCCAATGGTCCATCATATTGGTCGGAGATTGGATAGTCAAGATGAGATGGAGATTTCTTGAAAAGTCCAGTAATCTTGGATTTCAATGATGGCTCGTCCTTCTTCTCAGTTTCCTCAATCACAACTGGAACAACTTGTTCTGGTAGTTTCTCGTAACTGAATTCAGATGGATAAGATGTGACTTCATGAGAAAGTGGGACATCTTGAAGATTTTCAGCACGATGAGTTGAATCCAATGGTCCATCATATTGGTCGGAGATTGGATAGTCAAGATGAGATGGAGATTTCTTGAAAAGTCCAGTAATCTTGGATTTCAATGATGGCTCGTCCTTCTTCTCAGTTTCCTCAATCACAACTGGAACAACATGTTCTGGTAGTTTCTCGTAACTGAATTCAGATGGATAAGATGTGACTTCATGAGAAAGTGGGACATCTTGAAGATTTTCAGCACGATGAGTTGAATCCAATGGTCCATCATATTGGTCGGAGATTGGATAGTCAAGATGAGATGGAGATTTCTTGAAAAGTCCAGTAATCTTGGATTTCAATGATGGCTCGTCCTTCTTCTCAGTTTCCTCAATCACAACTGGAACAACTTGTTCTGGTAGTTTCTCGTAACTGAATTCAGATGGATAAGATGTGACTTCATGAGAAAGTGGGACATCTTGAAGATTTTCAGCACGATGAGTTGAATCCAATGGTCCATCATATTGGTCGGAGATTGGATAGTCAAGATGAGATGGAGATTTCTTGAAAAGTCCAGTAATTTTGGATTTCAATGTTGACTCGTCCTTCTTCTCAGTTTCTTCCACAACAACTGGAACAACATGTTCTGGTAGTTTCTCGTAACTGAATTCAGATGGATAAGATGTGACTTCATGAGAAAGTGGGACATCTTGAAGATTTTTAGCACGATGAGTTGAATCCAATGGTCCATCATATTGGTCGGAGATTGGATAGTCAAGATGAGATGGAGATTTCTTGAAAAGTCCAGTAATCTTGGATTTCAATGATGGCTCGTCCTTCTTCTCAGTTTCTTCCACAACAACTGGAACAACATGTTCTGGTAGTTTCTCGTAACTGAATTCAGATGGATAAGATGTGACTTCATGAGAAAGTGGGACATCTTGAAGATTTTCAGCACGATGAGTTGAATCCAATGGTCCATCATATTGGTCGGAGATTGGATAGTCCGAGTGAGCAGTAGATTTCTTGAAAAGTCCAGTAATCTTGGATTTCAATGATGGCTCGTCCTTCTTCTCAGTTTCCTCAATCACAACTGGAACAACTTGTTCTGGTAGTTTCTCGTAACTGAATTCAGATGGATAAGATGTGACTTCATGAGAAAGTGGGACATCTTGAAGATTTTCAGCACGATGAGTTGAATCCAATGGTCCATCATATTGGTCGGAGATTGGATAGTCAAGATGAGATGGAGATTTCTTGAAAAGTCCAGTAATCTTGGATTTCAATGATGGCTCGTCCTTCTTCTCAGTTTCCTCAATCACAACTGGAACAACTTGTTCTGGTAGTTTCTCGTAACTGAATTCAGATGGATAAGATGTGACTTCATGAGAAAGTGGGACATCTTGAAGATTTTCAGCACGATGAGTTGAATCCAATGGTCCATCATATTGGTCGGAGATTGGATAGTCAAGATGAGATGGAGATTTCTTGAAAAGTCCAGTAATTTTGGATTTCAATGTTGACTCGTCCTTCTTCTCAGTTTCTTCCACAACAACTGGAACAACATGTTCTGGTAGTTTCTCGTAACTGAATTCAGATGGATAAGATGTGACTTCATGAGAAAGTGGGACATCTTGAAGATTTTCAGCACGATGAGTTGAATCCAATGGTCCATCATATTGGTCGGAGATTGGATAGTCAAGATGAGATGGAGATTTCTTGAAAAGTCCAGTAATCTTGGATTTCAATGATGGCTCGTCCTTCTTCTCAGTTTCCTCAATCACAACTGGAACAACTTGTTCTGGTAGTTTCTCGTAACTGAATTCAGATGGATAAGATGTGACTTCATGAGAAAGTGGGACATCTTGAAGATTTTCAGCACGATGAGTTGAATCCAATGGTCCATCATATTGGTCGGAGATTGGATAGTCAAGATGAGATGGAGATTTCTTGAAAAGTCCAGTAATTTTGGATTTCAATGATGACTCGTCCTTCTTCTCAGTTTCCTCAATCACAACTGGAACAACATGTTCTGGTAGTTTCTCGTAACTGAATTCAGATGGATAAGATGTGACTTCATGAGAAAGTGGGACATCTTGAAGATTTTCAGCACGATGAGTTGAATCCAATGGTCCATCATATTGGTCGGAGATTGGATAGTCAAGATGAGATGGAGATTTCTTGAAAAGTCCAGTAATTTTGGATTTCAATGATGGCTCGTCCTTCTTCTCAGTTTCCTCAATCACAACTGGAACAACATGTTCTGGTAGTTTCTCGTAACTGAATTCAGATGGATAAGATGTGACTTCATGAGAAAGTGGGACATCTTGAAGATTTTCAGCACGATGAGTTGAATCCAATGGTCCATCATATTGGTCGGAGATTGGATAGTCAAGATGAGATGGAGATTTCTTGAAAAGTCCAGTAATTTTGGATTTCAATGATGACTCGTCCTTCTTCTCAGTTTCCTCAATCACAACTGGAACAACATGTTCTGGTAGTTTCTCGTAACTGAATTCAGATGGATAAGATGTGACTTCATGAGAAAGTGGGACATCTTGAAGATTTTCAGCACGATGAGTTGAATCCAATGGTCCATCATATTGGTCGGAGATTGGATAGTCCGAGTGAGCAGTAGATTTCTTGAAAAGTCCAGTAATCTTGGATTTCAATGATGGCTCGTCCTTCTTCTCAGTTTCTTCCACAACAACTGGAACAACATGTTCTGGTAGTTTCTCGTAACTGAATTCAGATGGATAAGATGTGACTTCATGAGAAAGTGGGACATCTTGAAGATTTTCAGCACGATGAGTTGAATCCAATGGTCCATCATATTGGTCGGAGATTGGATAGTCCGAGTGAGCAGTAGATTTCTTGAAAAGTCCAGTAATCTTGGATTTCAATGATGGCTCGTCCTTCTTCTCAGTTTCCTCAATCACAACTGGAACAACATGTTCTGGTAGTTTCTCGTAACTGAATTCAGATGGATAAGATGTGACTTCATGAGAAAGTGGGACATCTTGAAGATTTTCAGCACGATGAGTTGAATCCAATGGTCCATCATATTGGTCGGAGATTGGATAGTCAAGATGAGATGGAGATTTCTTGAAAAGTCCAGTAATTTTGGATTTCAATGATGACTCGTCCTTCTTCTCAGTTTCCTCAATCACAACTGGAACAACATGTTCTGGTAGTTTCTCGTAACTGAATTCAGATGGATAAGATGTGACTTCATGAGAAAGTGGGACATCTTGAAGATTTTCAGCACGATGAGTTGAATCCAATGGTCCATCATATTGGTCGGAGATTGGATAGTCAAGATGAGATGGAGATTTCTTGAAAAGTCCAGTAATCTTGGATTTCAATGATGGCTCGTCCTTCTTCTCAGTTTCTTCCACAACAACTGGAACAACATGTTCTGGTAGTTTCTCGTAACTGAATTCAGATGGATAAGATGTGACTTCATGAGAAAGTGGGACATCTTGAAGATTTTCAGCACGATGAGTTGAATCCAATGGTCCATCATATTGGTCGGAGATTGGATAGTCCGAGTGAGCAGTAGATTTCTTGAAAAGTCCAGTAATCTTGGATTTCAATGATGGCTCGTCCTTCTTCTCAGTTTCCTCAATCACAACTGGAACAACATGTTCTGGTAGTTTCTCGTAACTGAATTCAGATGGATAAGATGTGACTTCATGAGAAAGTGGGACATCTTGAAGATTTTCAGCACGATGAGTTGAATCCAATGGTCCATCATATTGGTCGGAGATTGGATAGTCAAGATGAGATGGAGATTTCTTGAAAAGTCCAGTAATTTTGGATTTCAATGATGACTCGTCCTTCTTCTCAGTTTCCTCAATCACAACTGGAACAACATGTTCTGGTAGTTTCTCGTAACTGAATTCAGATGGATAAGATGTGACTTCATGAGAAAGTGGGACATCTTGAAGATTTTCAGCACGATGAGTTGAATCCAATGGTCCATCATATTGGTCGGAGATTGGATAGTCAAGATGAGATGGAGATTTCTTGAAAAGTCCAGTAATTTTGGATTTCAATGATGACTCGTCCTTCTTCTCAGTTTCCTCAATCACAACTGGAACAACATGTTCTGGTAGTTTCTCGTAACTGAATTCAGATGGATAAGATGTGACTTCATGAGAAAGTGGGACATCTTGAAGATTTTCAGCACGATGAGTTGAATCCAATGGTCCATCATATTGGTCGGAGATTGGATAGTCAAGATGAGATGGAGATTTCTTGAAAAGTCCAGTAATCTTGGATTTCAATGATGGCTCGTCCTTCTTCTCAGTTTCTTCCACAACAACTGGAACAACATGTTCTGGTAGTTTCTCGTAACTGAATTCAGATGGATAAGATGTGACTTCATGAGAAAGTGGGACATCTTGAAGATTTTCAGCACGATGAGTTGAATCCAATGGTCCATCATATTGGTCGGAGATTGGATAGTCCGAGTGAGCAGTAGATTTCTTGAAAAGTCCAGTAATCTTGGATTTCAATGATGGCTCGTCCTTCTTCTCAGTTTCTTCCACAACAACTGGAACAACATGTTCTGGTAGTTTCTCGTAACTGAATTCAGATGGATAAGATGTGACTTCATGAGAAAGTGGGACATCTTGAAGATTTTCAGCACGATGAGTTGAATCCAATGGTCCATCATATTGGTCGGAGATTGGATAGTCCGAGTGAGCAGTAGATTTCTTGAAAAGTCCAGTAATCTTGGATTTCAATGATGGCTCGTCCTTCTTCTCAGTTTCCTCAATCACAACTGGAACAACATGTTCTGGTAGTTTCTCGTAACTGAATTCAGATGGATAAGATGTGACTTCATGAGAAAGTGGGACATCTTGAAGATTTTCAGCACGATGAGTTGAATCCAATGGTCCATCATATTGGTCGGAGATTGGATAGTCAAGATGAGATGGAGATTTCTTGAAAAGTCCAGTAATTTTGGATTTCAATGATGACTCGTCCTTCTTCTCAGTTTCCTCAATCACAACTGGAACAACATGTTCTGGTAGTTTCTCGTAACTGAATTCAGATGGATAAGATGTGACTTCATGAGAAAGTGGGACATCTTGAAGATTTTCAGCACGATGAGTTGAATCCAATGGTCCATCATATTGGTCGGAGATTGGATAGTCAAGATGAGATGGAGATTTCTTGAAAAGTCCAGTAATCTTGGATTTCAATGATGGCTCGTCCTTCTTCTCAGTTTCTTCCACAACAACTGGAACAACATGTTCTGGTAGTTTCTCGTAACTGAATTCAGATGGATAAGATGTGACTTCATGAGAAAGTGGGACATCTTGAAGATTTTCAGCACGATGAGTTGAATCCAATGGTCCATCATATTGGTCGGAGATTGGATAGTCCGAGTGAGCAGTAGATTTCTTGAAAAGTCCAGTAATCTTGGATTTCAATGATGGCTCGTCCTTCTTCTCAGTTTCCTCAATCACAACTGGAACAACATGTTCTGGTAGTTTCTCGTAACTGAATTCAGATGGATAAGATGTGACTTCATGAGAAAGTGGGACATCTTGAAGATTTTCAGCACGATGAGTTGAATCCAATGGTCCATCATATTGGTCGGAGATTGGATAGTCAAGATGAGATGGAGATTTCTTGAAAAGTCCAGTAATTTTGGATTTCAATGATGACTCGTCCTTCTTCTCAGTTTCCTCAATCACAACTGGAACAACATGTTCTGGTAGTTTCTCGTAACTGAATTCAGATGGATAAGATGTGACTTCATGAGAAAGTGGGACATCTTGAAGATTTTCAGCACGATGAGTTGAATCCAATGGTCCATCATATTGGTCGGAGATTGGATAGTCAAGATGAGATGGAGATTTCTTGAAAAGTCCAGTAATTTTGGATTTCAATGATGACTCGTCCTTCTTCTCAGTTTCCTCAATCACAACTGGAACAACATGTTCTGGTAGTTTCTCGTAACTGAATTCAGATGGATAAGATGTGACTTCATGAGAAAGTGGGACATCTTGAAGATTTTCAGCACGATGAGTTGAATCCAATGGTCCATCATATTGGTCGGAGATTGGATAGTCAAGATGAGATGGAGATTTCTTGAAAAGTCCAGTAATCTTGGATTTCAATGATGGCTCGTCCTTCTTCTCAGTTTCTTCCACAACAACTGGAACAACATGTTCTGGTAGTTTCTCGTAACTGAATTCAGATGGATAAGATGTGACTTCATGAGAAAGTGGGACATCTTGAAGATTTTCAGCACGATGAGTTGAATCCAATGGTCCATCATATTGGTCGGAGATTGGATAGTCCGAGTGAGCAGTAGATTTCTTGAAAAGTCCAGTAATCTTGGATTTCAATGATGGCTCGTCCTTCTTCTCAGTTTCTTCCACAACAACTGGAACAACTTGTTCTGGTAGTTTCTCATAGCTGAATTCGGATGGATAAGAGGAAACTTCGGTTGTGAGTGGAATGTCGTGGATGTTGGGAGCACGATGAGTTGAATCCAATGGTCCATCATATTGGTCGGAGATTGGATAATCAAGATGAGATGGAGATTTCTTGAAAAGTCCAGTAATCCTGAATTTCAATGATGGCTCGTCCTTCTTCTCAGTTTCCTCAATCACAACTGGAACAACTTGTTCTGGTAGTTTCTCATAGCTGAATTCGGATGGATAAGATGTGACTTGGGTTGTGAGTGGAATGTCGTGGATGTTGGAAGCACGATGAGTTGAATCCAATGGTCCATCATATTGGTCGGAGATTGGATAATCAAGATGAGATGGAGATTTCTTGAAAAGTCCAGTAATCCTGAATTTCAATGATGGCTCGTCCTTCTTCTCAGTTTCCTCAATCACAACTGGAACAACTTGTTCTGGTAGTTTCTCATAGCTGAATTCGGATGGATAAGATGTGACTTGGGTTGTGAGTGGAATGTCGTGGATGTTGGAAGCACGATGAGTTGAATCCAATGGTCCATCATATTGGTCGGAGATTGGATAGTCAAGATGAGATGGAGATTTCTTGAAAAGTCCAGTAATCTTGGATTTCAATGATGGCTCGTCCTTCTTCTCAGTTTCTTCCACAACAACTGGAACAACTTGTTCTGGTAGTTTCTCATAGCTGAATTCGGATGGATAAGATGTGACTTGGGTTGTGAGTGGAATGTCGTGGATGTTGGGAGCGCGATGAGTTGAATCCAATGGTCCATCATATTGGTCGGAAATTGGATAGTCAAGATGAGATGGAGAGTTCTTGAAAAGTCCAGTAATCTTGGATTTCAATGATGGCTCGTCCTTCTTCTCAGTTTCTTCCACAACAACTGGAACAACTTGTTCTGGTAGTTTCTCATAGCTGAATTCGGATGGATAAGATGTGACTTCGGTTGTGAGTGGAATGTCGTGGATGTTTGAAGCAAGATGAGTTGAATCCAATGGTCCATCATATTGGTCGGAAATTGGATAGTCAAGATGAGATGGAGATTTCTTGAAAAGTCCAGTAATCTTGGATTTCAATGATGGCTCGTCCTTCTTCTCAGTTTCTTCCACAACAACTGGAACAACTTGTTCTGGTAGTTTCTCATAGCTGAATTCGGATGGATAAGATGTGACTTCGGTTGTGAGTGGAATGTCGTGGATGTTGGAAGCACGATGAGTTGAATCCAATGGTCCATCATATTGGTCGGAAATTGGATAGTCAAGATGAGATGGAGATTTCTTGAAAAGTCCAGTAATCTTGGATTTCAATGATGGCTCGTCCTTCTTCTCAGTTTCTTCCACAACAACTGGAACAACATGTTCTGGTAGTTTCTCATAGCTGAATTCGGACGGATAAGAGGAAACTTCGGTTGTGAGTGGAATGTCGTGGATGTTTGAAGCACGATGAGTTGAATCCAATGGTCCATCATATTGGTCGGAGATTGGATAGTCAAGATGAGATGGAGATTTCTTGAAAAGTCCAGTAATCTTGGATTTCAATGATGGCTCGTCCTTCTTCTCAGTTTCCTCAATCACAACTGGAACAACTTGTTCTGGTAGTTTCTCATAGCTGAATTCGGATGGATAAGATGTGACTTCGGTTGTGAGTGGAATGTCGTGGATGTTTGAAGCACGATGAGTTGAATCCAATGGTCCATCATGTTGGTCGGAAATTGGATAGTCAAGATGAGATGGAGATTTCTTGAAAAGTCCAGTAATCTTGGATTTCAATGATGGCTCGTCCTTCTTCTCAGTTTCTTCCACAACAACTGGAACAACTTGTTCTGGTAGTTTCTCATAGCTGAATTCGGATGGATAAGATGTGACTTCGGTTGTGAGTGGAATGTCGTGGATGTTTGAAGCACGATGAGTTGAATCCAATGGTCCATCATATTGGTCGGAGATTGGATAGTCAAGATGAGATGGAGATTTCTTGAAAAGTCCAGTAATCTTGGATTTCAATGATGGCTCGTCCTTCTTCTCAGTTTCCTCAATCACAACTGGAACAACTTGTTCTGGTAGTTTCTCATAGCTGAATTCGGATGGATAAGATGTGACTTCGCTTGTGAGTGGAATGTCGTGGATGTTTGAAGCACGATGAGTTGAATCCAATGGTCCATCATATTGGTCGGAAATTGGATAGTCAAGATGAGATGGAGATTTCTTGAAAAGTCCAGTAATCTTGGATTTCAATGATGGCTCGTCCTTCTTCTCAGTTTCCTCAATCACAACTGGAACAACTTGTTCTGGTAGTTTCTCATAGCTGAATTCGGATGGATAAGATGTGACTTCGCTTGTGAGTGGAATGTCGTGGATGTTTGAAGCACGATGAGTTGAATCCAATGGTCCATCATATTGGTCGGAGATTGGATAGTCAAGATGAGATGGAGATTTCTTGAAAAGTCCAGTAATCTTGGATTTCAATGATGGCTCGTCCTTCTTCTCAGTTTCCTCAATCACAACTGGAACAACTTGTTCTGGTAGTTTCTCATAGCTGAATTCGGATGGATAAGATGTGACTTCGCTTGTGAGTGGAATGTCGTGGATGTTTGAAGCACGATGAGTTGAATCCAATGGTCCATCATATTGGTCGGAAATTGGATAGTCAAGATGAGATGGAGATTTCTTGAAAAGTCCAGTAATCTTGGATTTCAATGATGGCTCGTCCTTCTTCTCAGTTTCCTCAATCACAACTGGAACAACTTGTTCTGGTAGTTTCTCATAGCTGAATTCGGATGGATAAGATGTGACTTCGCTTGTGAGTGGAATGTCGTGGATGTTTGAAGCACGATGAGTTGAATCCAATGGTCCATCATATTGGTCGGAAATTGGATAGTCAAGATGAGATGGAGATTTCTTGAAAAGTCCAGTAATCTTGGATTTCAATGATGGCTCGTCCTTCTTCTCAGTTTCCTCAATCACAACTGGAACAACTTGTTCTGGTAGTTTCTCATAGCTGAATTCGGATGGATAAGATGTGACTTCGCTTGTGAGTGGAATGTCGTGGATGTTTGAAGCACGATGAGTTGAATCCAATGGTCCATCATATTGGTCGGAGATTGGATAGTCAAGATGAGATGGAGATTTCTTGAAAAGTCCAGTAATCTTGGATTTCAATGATGGCTCGTCCTTCTTCTCAGTTTCCTCAATCACAACTGGAACAACTTGTTCTGGTAGTTTCTCATAGCTGAATTCGGATGGATAAGATGTGACTTCGCTTGTGAGTGGAATGTCGTGGATGTTTGGAGCACGATGAGTTGAATCCAATGGTCCATCATATTGGTCGGAAATTGGATAGTCAAGATGAGATGGAGATTTCTTGAAAAGTCCAGTAATCTTGGATTTCAATGATGGCTCGTCCTTCTTCTCAGTTTCCTCAATCACAACTGGAACAACTTGTTCTGGTAGTTTCTCATAGCTGAATTCGGATGGATAAGATGTGACTTCGGTTGTGAGTGGAATGTCGTGGATGTTGGAAGCACGATGAGTTGAATCCAATGGTCCATCATATTGGTCGGAAATTGGATAGTCAAGATGAGATGGAGATTTCTTGAAAAGTCCAGTAATCTTGGATTTCAATGATGGCTCGTCCTTCTTCTCAGTTTCTTCCACAACAACTGGAACAACTTGTTCTGGTAGTTTCTCATAGCTGGATTCGGATGGATAAGATGTGACTTCGCTTGTGAGTGGAATGTCGTGGATGTTTGAAGCACGATGAGTTGAATCCAATGGTCCATCATATTGGTCGGAAATTGGATAGTCAAGATGAGATGGAGATTTCTTGAAAAGTCCAGTAATCTTGGATTTCAATGATGGCTCGTCCTTCTTCTCAGTTTCCTCAATCACAACTGGAACAACTTGTTCTGGTAGTTTCTCATAGCTGAATTCGGATGGATAAGAGGAAACTTCGGTTGTGAGTGGAATGTCGTGGATGTTGGAAGCACGATGAGTTGAATCCAATGGTCCATCATATTGGTCGGAGATTGGATAGTCAAGATGAGATGGAGATTTCTTGAAAAGTCCAGTAATCTTGGATTTCAATGATGGCTCGTCCTTCTTCTCAGTTTCTTCCACAACAACTGGAACAACTTGTTCTGGTAGTTTCTCATAGCTGAATTCGGATGGATAAGATGTGACTTCGGTCGTGAGTGGAATGTCGTGGATGTTGGAAGCACGATGAGTTGAATCCAATGGTCCATCATATTGGTCGGAGATTGGATAGTCAAGATGAGATGGAGATTTCTTGAAAAGTCCAGTAATCTTGGATTTCAATGATGGCTCGTCCTTCTTCTCAGTTTCTTCCACAACAACTGGAACAACTTGTTCTGGTAGTTTCTCATAGCTGAATTCGGATGGATAAGAGGAAACTTCGGTCGTGAGTGGAATGTCGTGGATGTTTGAAGCACGATGAGTTGAATCCAATGGTCCATCATATTGGTCGGAGATTGGATAGTCAAGATGAGATGGAGATTTCTTGAAAAGTCCAGTAATCTTGGATTTCAATGATGGCTCGTCCTTCTTCTCAGTTTCCTCAATCACAACTGGAACAACTTGTTCTGGTAGTTTCTCATAGCTGAATTCGGATGGATAAGATGTGACTTCGGTTGTGAGTGGAATGTCGTGGATGTTTGAAGCACGATGAGTTGAATCCAATGGTCCATCATATTGGTCGGAGATTGGATAGTCAAGATGAGATGGAGATTTCTTGAAAAGTCCAGTAATCTTGGATTTCAATGATGGCTCGTCCTTCTTCTCAGTTTCTTCCACAACAACTGGAACAACATGTTCTGGTAGTTTCTCATAGCTGAATTCGGATGGATAAGATGTGACTTCGGTTGTGAGTGGAATGTCGTGGATGTTTGAAGCACGATGAGTTGAATCCAATGGTCCATCATATTGGTCGGAAATTGGATAGTCAAGATGAGATGGAGATTTCTTGAAAAGTCCAGTAATCTTGGATTTCAATGATGGCTCGTCCTTCTTCTCAGTTTCTTCCACAACAACTGGAACAACATGTTCTGGTAGTTTCTCATAGCTGAATTCGGATGGATAAGAAGAAACTTCGGTTGTGAGTGGAATGTCGTGGATGTTGGAAGCACGATTTGTTGAATCCAATGGTCCATCATATTGGTCGGAGATTGGATAGTCAAGATGAGATGGAGATTTCTTGATAAGTCCAGTAATCTTGGATTTCAATGATGGCTCGTCCTTCTTCTCAGTTTCTTCCACAACAACTGGAACAACATGTTCTGGTAGTTTCTCATAGCTGAATTCGGATGGATAAGATGTGACTTCGGTTGTGAGTGGAATGTCGTGGATGTTTGAAGCACGATGAGTTGAATCCAATGGTCCATCATATTTGTCGGAAATTGGATAGTCAAGATGAGATGGAGATTTCTTGAAAAGTCCAGTAATCTTGGATTTCAATGATGGCTCGTCCTTCTTCTCAGTTTCTTCCACAACAACTGGAACAACATGTTCTGGTAGTTTCTCATAGCTGAATTCGGATGGATAAGAAGAAACTTCGGTTGTGAGTGGAATGTCGTGGATGTTGGAAGCACGATGAGTTGAATCCAATGGTCCATCATATTGGTCGGAAATTGGATAGTCAAGATGAGATGGAGATTTCTTGAAAAGTCCAGTAATCTTGGATTTTAATGATGGCTCGTCCTTCTTCTCAGTTTCCTCAATCACAACTGGAACAACTTGTTCTGGTAGTTTCTCATAGCTGAATTCGGATGGATAAGAGGAAACTTCGCTTGTGAGTGGAATGTCGTGGATGTTGGAAGCACGATGAGTTGAATCCAATGGTCCATCATATTGGTCGGAAATTGGATAGTCAAGATGAGATGGAGATTTCTTGAAAAGTCCAGTAATCTTGGATTTCAATGATGGCTCGTCCTTCTTCTCAGTTTCCTCAATCACAACTGGAACAACTTGTTCTGGTAGTTTCTCATAGCTGAATTCGGATGGATAAGATGTGACTTCGGTTGTGAGTGGAATGTCGTGGATGTTTGAAGCACGATGAGTTGAATCCAATGGTCCATCATATTGGTCGGAAATTGGATAGTCAAGATGAGATGGAGATTTCTTGAAAAGTCCAGTAATCTTGGATTTCAATGATGGCTCGTCCTTCTTCTCAGTTTCTTCCACAACAACTGGAACAACATGTTCTGGTAGTTTCTCATAGCTGAATTCGGATGGATAAGAAGAAACTTCGGTTGTGAGTGGAATGTCGTGGATGTTGGAAGCACGATTTGTTGAATCCAATGGTCCATCATATTGGTCGGAGATTGGATAGTCAAGATGAGATGGAGATTTCTTGATAAGTCCAGTAATCTTGGATTTCAATGATGGCTCGTCCTTCTTCTCAGTTTCTTCCACAACAACTGGAACAACATGTTCTGGTAGTTTCTCATAGCTGAATTCGGATGGATAAGAGGAAACTTCGCTTGTGAGTGGAATGTCGTGGATGTTGGAAGCACGATGAGTTGAATCCAATGGTCCATCATATTGGTCGGAAATTGGATAGTCAAGATGAGATGGAGATTTCTTGAAAAGTCCAGTAATCTTGGATTTCAATGATGGCTCGTCCTTCTTCTCAGTTTCCTCAATCACAACTGGAACAACTTGTTCTGGTAGTTTCTCATAGCTGAATTCGGATGGATAAGATGTGACTTCGGTTGTGAGTGGAATGTCGTGGATGTTTGAAGCACGATGAGTTGAATCCAATGGTCCATCATATTGGTCGGAAATTGGATAGTCAAGATGAGATGGAGATTTCTTGAAAAGTCCAGTAATCTTGGATTTCAATGATGGCTCGTCCTTCTTCTCAGTTTCTTCCACAACAACTGGAACAACATGTTCTGGTAGTTTCTCATAGCTGAATTCGGATGGATAAGAAGAAACTTCGGTTGTGAGTGGAATGTCGTGGATGTTGGAAGCACGATTTGTTGAATCCAATGGTCCATCATATTGGTCGGAGATTGGATAGTCAAGATGAGATGGAGATTTCTTGATAAGTCCAGTAATCTTGGATTTCAATGATGGCTCGTCCTTCTTCTCAGTTTCTTCCACAACAACTGGAACAACATGTTCTGGTAGTTTCTCATAGCTGAATTCGGATGGATAAGATGTGACTTCGGTTGTGAGTGGAATGTCGTGGATGTTTGAAGCACGATGAGTTGAATCCAATGGTCCATCATATTTGTCGGAAATTGGATAGTCAAGATGAGATGGAGATTTCTTGAAAAGTCCAGTAATCTTGGATTTCAATGATGGCTCGTCCTTCTTCTCAGTTTCTTCCACAACAACTGGAACAACATGTTCTGGTAGTTTCTCATAGCTGAATTCGGATGGATAAGAAGAAACTTCGGTTGTGAGTGGAATGTCGTGGATGTTGGAAGCACGATGAGTTGAATCCAATGGTCCATCATATTGGTCGGAAATTGGATAGTCAAGATGAGATGGAGATTTCTTGAAAAGTCCAGTAATCTTGGATTTTAATGATGGCTCGTCCTTCTTCTCAGTTTCCTCAATCACAACTGGAACAACTTGTTCTGGTAGTTTCTCATAGCTGAATTCGGATGGATAAGATGTGACTTCGCTTGTGAGTGGAATGTCGTGGATGTTTGAAGCACGATGAGTTGAATCCAATGGTCCATCATATTGGTCGGAGATTGGATAGTCAAGATGAGATGGAGATTTCTTGAAAAGTCCAGTAATCTTGGATTTCAATGATGGCTCGTCCTTCTTCTCAGTTTCCTCAATCACAACTGGAACAACTTGTTCTGGTAGTTTCTCATAGCTGAATTCGGATGGATAAGAGGAAACTTCGCTTGTGAGTGGAATGTCGTGGATGTTGGAAGCACGATGAGTTGAATCCAATGGTCCATCATATTGGTCGGAAATTGGATAGTCAAGATGAGATGGAGATTTCTTGAAAAGTCCAGTAATCTTGGATTTCAATGATGGCTCGTCCTTCTTCTCAGTTTCCTCAATCACAACTGGAACAACTTGTTCTGGTAGTTTCTCATAGCTGAATTCGGATGGATAAGAGGAAACTTCGGTTGTGAGTGGAATGTCGTGGATGTTGGAAGCACGATGAGTTGAATCCAATGGTCCATCATATTGGTCGGAAATTGGATAGTCAAGATGAGATGGAGATTTCTTGAAAAGTCCAGTAATCTTGGATTTCAATGATGGCTCGTCCTTCTTCTCAGTTTCCTCAATCACAACTGGAACAACTTGTTCTGGTAGTTTCTCATAGCTGAATTCGGATGGATAAGAGGAAACTTCGGTTGTGAGTGGAATGTCGTGGATGTTGGAAGCACGATGAGTTGAATCCAATGGTCCATCATATTGGTCGGAAATTGGATAGTCAAGATGAGATGGAGATTTCTTGAAAAGTCCAGTAATCTTGGATTTCAATGATGGCTCGTCCTTCTTCTCAGTTTCCTCAATCACAACTGGAACAACTTGTTCTGGTAGTTTCTCATAGCTGAATTCGGATGGATAAGAGGAAACTTCGGTTGTGAGTGGAATGTCGTGGATGTTGGAAGCACGATGAGTTGAATCCAATGGTCCATCATATTGGTCGGAAATTGGATAGTCAAGATGAGATGGAGATTTCTTGAAAAGTCCAGTAATCTTGGATTTCAATGATGGCTCGTCCTTCTTCTCAGTTTCCTCAATCACAACTGGAACAACTTGTTCTGGTAGTTTCTCATAGCTGAATTCGGATGGATAAGAGGAAACTTCGCTTGTGAGTGGAATGTCGTGGATGTTGGAAGCACGATGAGTTGAATCCAATGGTCCATCATATTGGTCGGAAATTGGATAGTCAAGATGAGATGGAGATTTCTTGAAAAGTCCAGTAATCTTGGATTTCAATGATGGCTCGTCCTTCTTCTCAGTTTCCTCAATCACAACTGGAACAACTTGTTCTGGTAGTTTCTCATAGCTGAATTCGGATGGATAAGAGGAAACTTCGCTTGTGAGTGGAATGTCGTGGATGTTGGAAGCACGATGAGTTGAATCCAATGGTCCATCATATTGGTCGGAGATTGGATAGTCAAGATGAGATGGAGATTTCTTGAAAAGTCCAGTAATCTTGGATTTCAATGATGGCTCGTCCTTCTTCTCAGTTTCTTCCACAACAACTGGAACAACTTGTTCTGGTATATTCTCATAGCTGAATTCGTATGGATAAGAAGTGACTTCGGTTGTGAGTGGAATGTCGTGGATGTTGGAAGCACGATGAGTTGAATCCAATGGTCCATCATATTGGTCGGAGATTGGATAGTCAAGATGAGATGGAGATTTCTTGAAAAGTCCAGTAATCTTGGATTTCAATGATGGCTCGTCCTTCTTCTCAGTTTCCTCAATCACAACTGGAACAACTTGTTCTGGTAGTTTCTCATAGCTGAATTCGGATGGATAAGAGGAAACTTCGGTTGTGAGTGGAATGTCGTGGATGTTGGAAGCACGATGAGTTGAATCCAATGGTCCATCATATTGGTCGGAAATTGGATAGTCAAGATGAGATGGAGATTTCTTGAAAAGTCCAGTAATCTTGGATTTCAATGATGGCTCGTCCTTCTTCTCAGTTTCTTCCACAACAACTGGAACAACTTGTTCTGGTAGTTTCTCATAGCTGAATTCGGATGGATAAGAGGAAACTTCGGTCGTGAGTGGAATGTCGTGGATGTTTGAAGCACGATGAGTTGAATCCAATGGTCCATCATATTGGTCGGAGATTGGATAGTCAAGATGAGATGGAGATTTCTTGAAAAGTCCAGTAATCTTGGATTTCAATGATGGCTCGTCCTTCTTCTCAGTTTCTTCCACAACAACTGGAACAACTTGTTCTGGTAGTTTCTCATAGCTGAATTCGGATGGATAAGATGTGACTTCGGTTGTGAGTGGAATGTCGTGGATGTTTGAAGCACGATGAGTTGAATCCAATGGTCCATCATATTGGTCGGAGATTGGATAGTCAAGATGAGATGGAGATTTCTTGAAAAGTCCAGTAATCTTGGATTTCAATGATGGCTCGTCCTTCTTCTCAGTTTCTTCCACAACAACTGGAACAACATGTTCTGGTAGTTTCTCATAGCTGAATTCGGATGGATAAGAGGAAACTTCGGTTGTGAGTGGAATGTCGTGGATGTTTGAAGCACGATGAGTTGAATCCAATGGTCCATCATATTGGTCGGAGATTGGATAGTCAAGATGAGATGGAGATTTCTTGAAAAGTCCAGTAATCTTGGATTTCAATGATGGCTCGTCCTTCTTCTCAGTTTCTTCCACAACAACTGGAACAACTTGTTCTGGTAGTTTCTCATAGCTGAATTCGGATGGATAAGAGGAAACTTCGGTTGTGAGTGGAATGTCGTGGATGTTGGAAGCACGATGAGTTGAATCCAATGGTCCATCATATTGGTCGGAGATTGGATAGTCAAGATGAGATGGAGATTTCTTGAAAAGTCCAGTAATCTTAAATTTCAATGATGGCTCGTCCTTCTTCTCAGTTTCTTCCACAACAACTGGAACAACATGTTCTGGTAGTTTCTCATAGCTGAATTCGGATGGATAAGATGTGACTTCGGTTGTGAGTGGAATGTCGTGGATGTTTGAAGCACGATGAATTGAATCCAATGGTCCATCATATTGGTCGGAGATTGGATAGTCAAGATGAGATGGAGATTTCTTGAAAAGTCCAGTAATCTTGGATTTCAATGATGGCTCGTCCTTCTTCTCAGTTTCTTCCACAACAACTGGAACAACATGTTCTGGTAGTTTCTCATAGCTGAATTCGGATGGATAAGATGTGACTTCGGTTGTGAGTGGAATGTCGTGGATGTTTGAAGCACGATGAGTTGAATCCAATGGTCCATCATATTGGTCGGAGATTGGATAGTCAAGATGAGATGGAGATTTCTTGAAAAGTCCAGTAATCTTGGATTTCAATGATGGCTCGTCCTTCTTCTCAGTCTCCTCAATCACAACTGGAACAACTTGTTCTGGTAGTTTCTCATAGCTGAATTCGGATGGATAAGAAGAAACTTCGGTTGTGAGTGGAATGTCGTGGATGTTGGAAGCACGATGAGTTGAATCCAATGGTCCATCATATTGGTCGGAGATTGGATAGTCAAGATGAGATGGAGATTTCTTGAAAAGTCCAGTAATCTTGGATTTCAATGATGGCTCGTCCTTCTTCTCAGTTTCTTCCACAACAACTGGAACAACATGTTCTGGTAGTTTCTCATAGCTGAATTCGGATGGATAAGATGTGACTTCGGTTGTGAGTGGAATGTCGTGGATGTTGGAAGCACGATGAGTTGAATCCAATGGTCCATCATATTGGTCGGAGATTGGATAGTCAAGATGAGATGGAGATTTCTTGAAAAGTCCAGTAATCTTGGATTTCAATGATGGCTCGTCCTTCTTCTCAGTTTCCTCAATCACAACTGGAACAACTTGTTCTGGTAGTTTCTCATAGCTGAATTCGGATGGATAAGAGGAAACTTCGGTTGTGAGTGGAATGTCGTGGATGTTGGAAGCACGATGAGTTGAATCCAATGGTCCATCATATTGGTCGGAAATTGGATAGTCAAGATGAGATGGAGATTTCTTGAAAAGTCCAGTAATCTTGGATTTCAATGATGGCTCGTCCTTCTTCTCAGTTTCTTCCACAACAACTGGAACAACTTGTTCTGGTAGTTTCTCATAGCTGAATTCGGATGGATAAGATGTGACTTCGGTTGTGAGTGGAATGTCGTGGATGTTTGAAGCACGATGAGTTGAATCCAATGGTCCATCATATTGGTCGGAGATTGGATAGTCAAGATGAGATGGAGATTTCTTGAAAAGTCCAGTAATCTTGGATTTCAATGATGGCTCGTCCTTCTTCTCAGTTTCCTCAATCACAACTGGAACAACTTGTTCTGGTAGTTTCTCATAGCTGAATTCGGATGGATAAGAAGAAACTTCGGTTGTGAGTGGAATGTCGTGGATGTTGGAAGCACGATGAGTTGAATCCAATGGTCCATCATATTGGTCGGAGATTGGATAGTCAAGATGAGATGGAGATTTCTTGAAAAGTCCAGTAATCTTGGATTTCAATGATGGCTCGTCCTTCTTCTCAGTTTCTTCCACAACAACTGGAACAACATGTTCTGGTAGTTTCTCATAGCTGAATTCGGATGGATAAGATGTGACTTCGGTTGTGAGTGGAATGTCGTGGATGTTGGAAGCACGATGAGTTGAATCCAATGGTCCATCATATTGGTCGGAGATTGGATAGTCAAGATGAGATGGAGATTTCTTGAAAAGTCCAGTAATCTTGGATTTCAATGATGGCTCGTCCTTCTTCTCAGTTTCTTCCACAACAACTGGAACAACTTGTTCTGGTAGTTTCTCATAGCTGAATTCGGATGGATAAGATGTGACTTCGGTTGTGAGTGGAATGTCGTGGATGTTTGAAGCACGATGAATTGAATCCAATGGTCCATCATATTGGTCGGAGATTGGATAGTCAAGATGAGATGGAGATTTCTTGAAAAGTCCAGTAATCTTGGATTTCAATGATGGCTCGTTCTTCTTCTCAGTTTCTTCCACAACAACTGGAACAACATGTTCTGGTAGTTTCTCATAGCTGAATTCGGATGGATAAGATGTGACTTCGGTTGTGAGTGGAATGTCGTGGATGTTTGAAGCACGATGAGTTGAATCCAATGGTCCATCATATTGGTCGGAGATTGGATAGTCAAGATGAGATGGAGATTTCTTGAAAAGTCCAGTAATCTTGGATTTCAATGATGGCTCGTCCTTCTTCTCAGTTTCCTCAATCACAACTGGAACAACTTGTTCTGGTAGTTTCTCATAGCTGAATTCGGATGGATAAGAAGAAACTTCGGTTGTGAGTGGAATGTCGTGGATGTTGGAAGCACGATGAGTTGAATCCAATGGTCCATCATATTGGTCGGAGATTGGATAGTCAAGATGAGATGGAGATTTCTTGAAAAGTCCAGTAATCTTGGATTTCAATGATGGCTCGTCCTTCTTCTCAGTTTCTTCCACAACAACTGGAACAACATGTTCTGGTAGTTTCTCATAGCTGAATTCGGATGGATAAGATGTGACTTCGGTTGTGAGTGGAATGTCGTGGATGTTGGAAGCACGATGAGTTGAATCCAATGGTCCATCATATTGGTCGGAGATTGGATAGTCAAGATGAGATGGAGATTTCTTGAAAAGTCCAGTAATCTTGGATTTCAATGATGGCTCGTCCTTCTTCTCAGTTTCTTCCACAACAACTGGAACAACTTGTTCTGGTAGTTTCTCATAGCTGAATTCGGATGGATAAGATGTGACTTCGGTTGTGAGTGGAATGTCGTGGATGTTTGAAGCACGATGAGTTGAATCCAATGGTCCATCATATTGGTCGGAGATTGGATAGTCAAGATGAGATGGAGATTTCTTGAAAAGTCCAGTAATCTTGGATTTCAATGATGGCTCGTCCTTCTTCTCAGTTTCTTCCACAACAACTGGAACAACTTGTTCTGGTAGTTTCTCATAGCTGAATTCGGATGGATAAGAAGAAACTTCGGTTGTGAGTGGAATGTCGTGGATGTTGGAAGCACGATGAGTTGAATCCAATGGTCCATCATATTGGTCGGAGATTGGATAGTCAAGATGAGATGGAGATTTCTTGAAAAGTCCAGTAATCTTGGATTTCAATGATGGCTCGTCCTTCTTCTCAGTTTCTTCCACAACAACTGGAACAACTTGTTCTGGTAGTTTCTCATAGCTGAATTCGGATGGATAAGATGTGACTTCGCTTGTGAGTGGAATGTCGTGGATGTTTGAAGCACGATGAGTTGAATCTAATGGTCCATCATATTGGTCGGAGATTGGATAGTCAAGATGAGATGGAGATTTCTTGAAAAGTCCAGTAATCTTGGATTTCAATGATGGCTCGTCCTTCTTCTCAGTTTCTTCCACAACAACTGGAACAACTTGTTCTGGTAGTTTCTCATAGCTGAATTCGGATGGATAAGAAGAAACTTCGGTTGTGAGTGGAATGTCGTGGATGTTGGAAGCACGATGAGTTGAATCCAATGGTCCATCATATTGGTCGGAGATTGGATAGTCAAGATGAGATGGAGATTTCTTGAAAAGTCCAGTAATCTTGGATTTCAATGATGGCTCGTCCTTCTTCTCAGTTTCTTCCACAACAACTGGAACAACTTGTTCTGGTAGTTTCTCATAGCTGAATTCGGATGGATAAGATGTGACTTCGGTTGTGAGTGGAATGTCGTGGATGTTTGAAGCACGATGAGTTGAATCCAATGGTCCATCATATTGGTCGGAGATTGGATAGTCAAGATGAGATGGAGATTTCTTGAAAAGTCCAGTAATCTTGGATTTCAATGATGGCTCGTCCTTCTTCTCAGTTTCCTCAATCACAACTGGAACAACATGTTCTGGTAGTTTCTCATAGCTGAATTCGGATGGATAAGATGTGACTTCGCTTGTGAGTGGAATGTCGTGGATGTTTGAAGCACGATGAGTTGAATCTAATGGTCCATCATATTGGTCGGAGATTGGATAGTCAAGATGAGATGGAGATTTCTTGAAAAGTCCAGTAATCTTGGATTTCAATGATGGCTCGTCCTTCTTCTCAGTTTCCTCAATCACAACTGGAACAACATGTTCTGGTAGTTTCTCATAGCTGAATTCGGATGGATAAGATGTGACTTCGGTTGTGAGTGGAATGTCGTGGATGTTTGAAGCACGATGAGTTGAATCCAATGGTCCATCATATTGGTCGGAGATTGGATAGTCAAGATGAGATGGAGATTTCTTGAAAAGTCCAGTAATCTTGGATTTCAATGATGGCTCGTCCTTCTTCTCAGTTTCTTCCACAACAACTGGAACAACTTGTTCTGGTAGTTTCTCATAGCTGAATTCGGATGGATAAGAAGAAACTTCGGTTGTGAGTGGAATGTCGTGGATGTTGGAAGCACGATGAGTTGAATCCAATGGTCCATCATATTGGTCGGAGATTGGATAGTCAAGATGAGATGGAGATTTCTTGAAAAGTCCAGTAATCTTGGATTTCAATGATGGCTCGTCCTTCTTCTCAGTTTCCTCAATCACAACTGGAACAACTTGTTCTGGTAGTTTCTCATAGCTGAATTCGGATGGATAAGAAGAAACTTCGGTTGTGAGTGGAATGTCGTGGATGTTGGAAGCACGATGAGTTGAATCCAATGGTCCATCATATTGGTCGGAGATTGGATAGTCAAGATGAGATGGAGATTTCTTGAAAAGTCCAGTAATCTTGGATTTCAATGATGGCTCGTCCTTCTTCTCAGTTTCTTCCACAACAACTGGAACAACTTGTTCTGGTAGTTTCTCATAGCTGAATTCGGATGGATAAGAGGAAACTTCGGTCGTGAGTGGAATGTCGTGGATGTTTGAAGCACGATGAGTTGAATCCAATGGTCCATCATATTGGTCGGAGATTGGATAGTCAAGATGAGATGGAGATTTCTTGAAAAGTCCAGTAATCTTGGATTTCAATGATGGCTCGTCCTTCTTCTCAGTTTCTTCCACAACAACTGGAACAACATGTTCTGGTAGTTTCTCATAGCTGAATTCGGATGGATAAGATGTGACTTCGGTTGTGAGTGGAATGTCGTGGATGTTGGAAGCACGATGAGTTGAATCCAATGGTCCATCATATTGGTCGGAGATTGGATAGTCAAGATGAGATGGAGATTTCTTGAAAAGTCCAGTAATCTTGGATTTCAATGATGGCTCGTCCTTCTTCTCAGTTTCTTCCACAACAACTGGAACAACTTGTTCTGGTAGTTTCTCATAGCTGAATTCGGATGGATAAGATGTGACTTCGGTTGTGAGTGGAATGTCGTGGATGTTTGAAGCACGATGAGTTGAATCCAATGGTCCATCATATTGGTCGGAGATTGGATAGTCAAGATGAGATGGAGATTTCTTGAAAAGTCCAGTAATCTTGGATTTCAATGATGGCTCGTCCTTCTTCTCAGTTTCTTCCACAACAACTGGAACAACTTGTTCTGGTAGTTTCTCATAGCTGAATTCGGATGGATAAGATGTGACTTCGGTTGTGAGTGGAATGTCGTGGATGTTGGAAGCACGATGAGTTGAATCCAATGGTCCATCATATTGGTCGGAGATTGGATAGTCAAGATGAGATGGAGATTTTTTGAAAAGTCCAGTAATCTTGGATTTCAATGATGGCTCGTCCTTCTTCTCAGTTTCTTCCACAACAACTGGAACAACATGTTCTGGTAGTTTCTCATAGCTGAATTCGGATGGATAAGAAGAAACTTCGGTTGTGAGTGGAATGTCGTGGATGTTGGAAGCACGATGAGTTGAATCCAATGGTCCATCATATTGGTCGGAGATTGGATAGTCCGAGTAAGCAGTAGATTTCTTGAAAAGTCCAGTAATCTTGGATTTCAATGATGGCTCGTCCTTCTTCTCAGTTTCTTCCACAACAACTGGAACAACATGTTCTGGTAGTTTCTCATAGCTGAATTCGGATGGATAAGAAGAAACTTCGGTTGTGAGTGGAATGTCGTGGATGTTGGAAGCACGATGAGTTGAATCCAATGGTCCATCATATTGGTCGGAGATTGGATAGTCAAGATGAGATGGAGATTTCTTGAAAAGTCCAGTAATCTTAAATTTCAATGATGGCTCGTCCTTCTTCTCAGTTTCTTCCACAACAACTGGAACAACATGTTCTGGTAGTTTCTCATAGCTGAATTCGGATGGATAAGATGTGACTTCGGTTGTGAGTGGAATGTCGTGGATGTTTGAAGCACGATGAGTTGAATCCAATGGTCCATCATATTGGTCGGAGATTGGATAGTCAAGATGAGATGGAGATTTCTTGAAAAGTCCAGTAATCTTGGATTTCAATGATGGCTCGTCCTTCTTCTCAGTTTCCTCAATCACAACTGGAACAACATGTTCTGGTAGTTTCTCATAGCTGAATTCGGATGGATAAGATGTGACTTCGCTTGTGAGTGGAATGTCGTGGATGTTTGAAGCACGATGAGTTGAATCCAATGGTCCATCATATTGGTCGGAGATTGGATAGTCAAGATGAGATGGAGATTTCTTGAAAAGTCCAGTAATCTTGGATTTCAATGATGGCTCGTCCTTCTTCTCAGTTTCCTCAATCACAACTGGAACAACTTGTTCTGGTAGTTTCTCATAGCTGAATTCGGATGGATAAGATGTGACTTCGGTTGTGAGTGGAATGTCGTGGATGTTTGAAGCACGATGAGTTGAATCCAATGGTCCATCATATTGGTCGGAGATTGGATAGTCAAGATGAGATGGAGATTTCTTGAAAAGTCCAGTAATCTTGGATTTCAATGATGGCTCGTCCTTCTTCTCAGTTTCCTCAATCACAACTGGAACAACTTGTTCTGGTAGTTTCTCATAGCTGAATTCGGATGGATAAGAAGAAACTTCGGTTGTGAGTGGAATGTCGTGGATGTTGGAAGCACGATGAGTTGAATCCAATGGTCCATCATATTGGTCGGAGATTGGATAGTCAAGATGAGATGGAGATTTCTTGAAAAGTCCAGTAATCTTGGATTTCAATGATGGCTCGTCCTTCTTCTCAGTTTCCTCAATCACAACTGGAACAACTTGTTCTGGTAGTTTCTCATAGCTGAATTCGGATGGATAAGAAGAAACTTCGGTTGTGAGTGGAATGTCGTGGATGTTGGAAGCACGATGAGTTGAATCCAATGGTCCATCATATTGGTCGGAGATTGGATAGTCAAGATGAGATGGAGATTTCTTGAAAAGTCCAGTAATCTTGGATTTCAATGATGGCTCGTCCTTCTTCTCAGTTTCTTCCACAACAACTGGAACAACTTGTTCTGGTAGTTTCTCATAGCTGAATTCATATGGATAAGAAGAAACTTCGGTTGTGAGTGGAATGTCGTGGATGTTTGAAGCACGATGAGTTGAATCCAATGGTCCATCATATTGGTCGGAGATTGGATAGTCAAGATGAGATGGAGATTTCTTGAAAAGTCCAGTAATCTTGGATTTCAATGATGGCTCGTCCTTCTTCTCAGTTTCTTCCACAACAACTGGAACAACATGTTCTGGTAGTTTCTCATAGCTGAATTCGGATGGATAAGATGTGACTTCGGTTGTGAGTGGAATGTCGTGGATGTTGGAAGCACGATGAGTTGAATCCAATGGTCCATCATATTGGTCGGAGATTGGATAGTCAAGATGAGATGGAGATTTCTTGAAAAGTCCAGTAATCTTGGATTTCAATGATGGCTCGTCCTTCTTCTCAGTTTCTTCCACAACAACTGGAACAACATGTTCTGGTAGTTTCTCATAGCTGAATTCGGATGGATAAGATGTGACTTCGGTTGTGAGTGGAATGTCGTGGATGTTTGAAGCACGATGAGTTGAATCCAATGGTCCATCATATTGGTCGGAGATTGGATAGTCAAGATGAGATGGAGATTTCTTGAAAAGTCCAGTAATCTTGGATTTCAATGATGGCTCGTCCTTCTTCTCAGTTTCTTCCACAACAACTGGAACAACATGTTCTGGTAGTTTCTCATAGCTGAATTCGGATGGATAAGATGTGACTTCGGTTGTGAGTGGAATGTCGTGGATGTTGGAAGCACGATGAGTTGAATCCAATGGTCCATCATATTGGTCGGAGATTGGATAGTCAAGATGAGATGGAGATTTCTTGAAAAGTCCAGTAATCTTGGATTTCAATGATGGCTCGTCCTTCTTCTCAGTTTCTTCCACAACAACTGGAACAACTTGTTCTGGTAGTTTCTCATAGCTGAATTCGGATGGATAGGATGTGACTTCGGTTGTGAGTGGAATGTCGTGGATGTTGGAAGCACGATGAGTTGAATCCAATGGTCCATCATATTGGTCGGAGATTGGATAGTCAAGATGAGATGGAGATTTCTTGAAAAGTCCAGTAATCTTGGATTTCAATGATGGCTCGTCCTTCTTCTCAGTTTCCTCAATCACAACTGGAACAACATGTTCTGGTGGCTTCTCATAGCTGAATTCGGATGGATAGGATGTGACTTCGGTTGTGAGTGGAATGTCGTGGATGTTGGAAGCACGATGAGTTGAATCCAATGGTCCATCATATTGGTCGGAGATTGGATAGTCAAGATGAGATGGAGATTTCTTGAAAAGTCCAGTAATCTTGGATTTCAATGATGGCTCGTCCTTCTTCTCAGTTTCTTCCACAACAACTGGAACAACATGTTCTGGTAGTTTCTCATAGCTGAATTCGGATGGATAAGATGTGACTTCGGTTGTGAGTGGAATGTCGTGGATGTTGGAAGCACGATGAGTTGAATCCAATGGTCCATCATATTGGTCGGAGATTGGATAGTCAAGATGAGATGGAGATTTCTTGAAAAGTCCAGTAATCTTGGATTTCAATGATGGCTCGTCCTTCTTCTCAGTTTCTTCCACAACAACTGGAACAACATGTTCTGGTAGTTTCTCATAGCTGAATTCGGATGGATAAGATGTGACTTCGGTTGTGAGTGGAATGTCGTGGATGTTTGAAGCACGATGAGTTGAATCCAATGGTCCATCATATTGGTCGGAGATTGGATAGTCAAGATGAGATGGAGATTTCTTGAAAAGTCCAGTAATCTTGGATTTCAATGATGGCTCGTCCTTCTTCTCAGTTTCCTCAATCACAACTGGAACAACATGTTCTGGTGGCTTCTCATAGCTGAATTCGGATGGATAGGATGTGACTTCGGTTGTGAGTGGAATGTCGTGGATGTTGGAAGCACGATGAGTTGAATCCAATGGTCCATCATATTGGTCGGAGATTGGATAGTCAAGATGAGATGGAGATTTCTTGAAAAGTCCAGTAATCTTGGATTTCAATGATGGCTCGTCCTTCTTCTCAGTTTCCTCAATCACAACTGGAACAACATGTTCTGGTGGCTTCTCATAGCTGAATTCGGATGGATAGGATGTGACTTCGGTTGTGAGTGGAATGTCGTGGATGTTGGAAGCACGATGAGTTGAATCCAATGGTCCATCATATTGGTCGGAGATTGGATAGTCAAGATGAGATGGAGATTTCTTGAAAAGTCCAGTAATCTTGGATTTCAATGATGGCTCGTCCTTCTTCTCAGTTTCTTCCACAACAACTGGAACAACATGTTCTGGTAGTTTCTCATAGCTGAATTCGGATGGATAAGATGTGACTTCGGTTGTGAGTGGAATGTCGTGGATGTTGGAAGCACGATGAGTTGAATCCAATGGTCCATCATATTGGTCGGAGATTGGATAGTCAAGATGAGATGGAGATTTCTTGAAAAGTCCAGTAATCTTGGATTTCAATGATGGCTCGTCCTTCTTCTCAGTTTCCTCAATCACAACTGGAACAACATGTTCTGGTGGCTTCTCATAGCTGAATTCGGATGGATAGGATGTGACTTCGGTTGTGAGTGGAATGTCGTGGATGTTGGAAGCACGATGAGTTGAATCCAATGGTCCATCATATTGGTCGGAGATTGGATAGTTAATGGTATTTGTCGGTGTCTGTTTCACATTTTTCTTTTTGCTCTGATTTTTTGTTCGTGGGGATGAAGGTCCAGGGATTTGATCGTAAAAAAATTGATTATGGTACAAGTCGACATGCTGGTTGAGTGGGATCTCCTCAATATTTGTGTTTCTCGAAGTAGTTGTTATAGTCGTTTGATCATATTCTTGGTGGATTGGATAGTCCATCTGGAAAAAAAACTAATTCATTTTTCTAATTATTGCAAATTACGTCAAATTTCTCAAATTCTTCGGATCCGGGAGTTGATGGTTGTCTTTCGTCGTCGGCTGTGTACTGTGATTCTGTCATATCAGAAACAACTCTAGTCGATTCTATTACTTGCTGAGTGTTATCTCTTGTTTGATTGGCTGTTTTTGAAGGGAATTCCAGATCAATCTTGAGTTTAGCTTTAGTTACAGGCGACATTGGTGCTTGGCTTTCGGTTTTCGATACGATCACATAACTTGGGGAAGTTGCTCTCTCAGTGAGGTCGACGTCAACTGTCAGGGTATTGTCGTCAACAAGCTCATAGTCATCAGAGAGTGAATCGCTATCGCTGACCTGAAATGATGAATTGTGGAAAGTTTCAGTGTTTATATGTCACCTCTAGAATCTTATAAGTGGTTGTAGTTGTCGTTATTATTGTTGTCGTTTGTTTCGTATCGCGATTAAACAAGATTCCATTGAATAAAGGGACTCCAGAAGCGGTCAGGGCTCCGATTAAGGGGGCACCTTCAGCCTGAAAATTCATTAATATTTATAATTAGTATTTGTCGGTAATGGTTGCCTGGCTTGTTGTTACAATCGATGAAACAGATTGAGAAGTGTTGCCATGGGGGGATAAGGCAAGAATGTGGGCTGGGGACACCTTAAAATTACATCTAGCAATCTTTTATTAGTTTTTTTTCTTACTTGAGAGTTTTCGCTAACCGGCAATTGCACGATATGAACTCGTTCAGTGGTCGTCACGCTTCTCGACTGAAACGGAGAAGTCGATCTGAAATATTTCGAGTAAACTTTTGTTTTGACAAATTTCATTAGTTTACCGGGGCGGTGAATGTCGTGTTTCTTCGCGACGTGTCACTGTCCATCGGGGACGTTCCAGCTCTCTGCCTGTAAACAAACTTTCAGTCATGTTATATTTGCAAGTTTTTCTAAATGTGAAATAACAATTGTTTGATCATGAGCACCTTCTTTGATTATTCGGCTAGAAAGTACTACTGCGCTTTTTGCTATATCAAGTAAGGAAAATAGTTTTTCTAAAGACAAGTATCTAATGAGTGGCTCGCACTATCCTAATATAAATTTCTCGTATTCTTTTTCTGTCGAATTCTTTGTTTTGATTCTTAACAGTCTCACACCAAGTCTAAAATGTCAATCATTTCTAATTATCAACATTTGTTTCCGGTTTTGAAACGATAAAAATCGTCTTCTTCTTCTTCTTCTATGCTATTTCTCAAATAGATGATGGATAGCTTTGTCATTTCATGGTATCAAAATGATAAACGTTTGAAAAAGAAGAAGAAGAAAAAGAAAATTGTGATTACATACCTGTTCGGCTGGGAGGATTTTGGCGCGTCGGGTTATCACTCATATAACCTGCAAAAATAAAAGTTTAAGACAGCCAAGAGTGAATTGTTTGAGAAATTGAAAAAAAAGGAAAAGGTACTTCAAAATTATAGAAGAAAATAGACGGAAAGGAAACTATTTTAACAGGGAATGACAGAAATAAGTGAACGAAGAAGAGAGGGAGAAAGAGAGAAATGAGCAGGTAGAATATAAAAAAGCTGTGTCAATAAAGTGTCTTTTCTGTTTCGGTCAGAGAGATTAAATCTTTTAATTTTAATTTTTTAGTTTTACCCAAGTTATTTCATTTGATAGATGTTTATTTAACTCAATTCTAGGTTTTTGAACATTTCGAGATACTTTTCTCAGAAAAAGACAAAAAATAATTATTGGAAAATGTTCACCTCTATTTGTAGTGCACCTGGCAGAAGTTATCAAAAACAATCTACGAAGGCTGAAGGTCGTTAAAAGAACCCCTTGAAAGAAATTTTAAAAGCTAGAATACTGTTAACTGAAACTTTACGGTCAATAATACCATAAGTTCCAGAAACCTTTCTATCTAAATTTGTGATAAAAAACAGAGAAATTTTAAGAAATACCGTGGAATTTCGAATAATATTAGTAGACTGGAAAATAAAAAAGATACAATGGAATTAAGCTTTTTTTCAAATTCTTTTTAAATTTCGAAATTTTTAAATTCTATGAGTCAGAAGTGTGACTCCAGTACTCTGACTAAAGATCTATCACATACAAAACAACAGAGAAATCATTTTTGATAGTTATAGAAAAACATTGCACTCCATACTTTTCTTTTCAATACACTGGAGCCTTCTAAAGATGAATTTCAGAGAAGTTGTTTTAGGATAAAGAGATGCAGGATCATAGAAGAATTGGAAGGAAAGGTTCTGAATTGAAAGGTTCAGAAATACAACAACAAAGAATAAGGAATGAGTAAAAAACAGTTGAAATGCAAATAGAATTGGAAAGTGCATGCAATTCAGAGGGCAGTAAATAAACGACTGCTGTGAAATGATGAGGAGTGTTCCAGATGACAAAAAAACAGAGAATCCAGAGATATGAAGAGGTGAGAGATTGGGAGCTATGAACAGACGCAGATATAGAGAGATGACAGGAACAGAAGGTGGAAGGGCAACAAATGGGATTTGTGGTTGGTTGAGAAAAAGAAGAAGAAAAGAGTAAGAAGAAGAGCAAGATCAATTAGAGATTATATGAGAAGAAGAGGCGAAGACAGCAACACTGATTACAACTTTTGAGCTCTTTCTCAGTTGAAAGAAGATATTTATGAGAAGAAAAGGGCGGTTAATTACATTAATTTAAAACGAGAGAAAATGAACAGTACAAATGAAGAGAAAGAAAGAATGCGATGATTATGATTGATAATTGAAACGGGGTTAATCGGAATACGAATTGATAAAAGGTGATAATATACAATGATATCACAATCGGTATTTAATGTGGATTTTTGATTACATCGGTTTTCGAATCATGAAAACTCGAAATTAGAAAGTAAACAAAAACTATCATTACCCCGGATAAAATAATAATACATCAAGACTGCAATCTCTTTATCTGGTAACTGTCAGTTTTCTATCCGAACTCTTTTGCTTCAACTTAACTAGAATAACATCATTTAAACACTCCAAAAAAATACCGAATGGAACATAAAAATACTTTTCTTTTCCTGTTGACTGATGAAGTGTTTCATCGTACATCTTCTATTTTGAAACAAAAGAAGACGTGAAAAAGAAGAAGGTAAGAGAGAACCAAAATAAAAGGGGAGGAAAACAGAGAGTGGTGATCGAATCGAAACGGCCTTCTTTTTCTTCTTTTCTCGTCATTTTTTTCGAATTTTACCACTCCTAATTCTACCAAGAAATATGTTGCAATTAGTCATCAGAAATCATCGGAGAAAAACAATTATGTTTTTAGGAAACGTTTAAAATATACCAATAGATATATGCATGGGGTGGAAAGAGGAGGATCTTTCGAAGAGAAACTTCTATCACTTTCTTCGTTGTGTTTTGTTGTTTATCACTTGGAAATAACGGAAGAGGGAAGATATCACACATAGGTAAGCTGCAAAGGCAAATAAGAACGGATGAGAACAAAAGAGAAACAAAACATAATGAAACAAATAAAGAAGATCTTTATAAAGACGGTTCTGGAGGAGTAACCGAATACTTATATGTAAAAGGTCAGATTGAAATCAAAAACGAGTGAGCGGCTCAATCGAATATGAAACAAATCAAAGGATTGTGAGAAGAAATTTACGGGAAGAAAGAGATATAATTAAATTTTTAAGAGACGCAGATATAAAGAAAACCGTTCGTGGATGAAACAGAACAGGAACCAGTAGGTTGAGAAGGAAAGAAAAAGGAGGGAAAAAAGGGCGAGAAATATCGAAAGCGTTGAACAAAAAGGTAAATACTTGGGGTAGTGAGAGAGGGAATAGAATGAAACAATGCGAGAGAAAGAAGAAAAAAGAAAAAAGTACTGGAAAAGAGGGACCTTCATTCGGTGCAAACTGATATCTGAAGGGACTGCGAGAAGAGGAGTGTAATAGCCTTGTGATGATGAAAAGAAGGAGGACAAGAGGAAATAATGAATGTTTCGAAATAAAAAAAGTTTGGAAGAAAGAAGAACAAATCAACAATATGTCATTGAAAAGTGATGAAAGAGTTGAATATCAATAGAAGAAGATACTCCTTATTAAATGTTGAAAAGAATATGATAAATTGGAATAGGAAACAGCCGGCTCATGGAAAAAATTCAATGAATCAAAACAACTTTCGAACCACATTTTCAAAAGTTTTAAAAACGGAAAAAATTGAACAAACTGTGACTCGCTTTGAAACTTGAATTAATTCTAGTTAAGGCTTTATCTGAGCTTTTGAAAACCATGCGAAAAATTATGACTACCTCTGAGGAGGGTACTATTAAAACCTTTAAAACCTGGAAAATGGTAGCTCACCTCAAGCCAACTTTTTTTGTACGTCTACATCAATTGATTAGTAAGAATGCTTTAAAACAAAACAAAAAGAGAAATAGACACCAAAAGTGTTTTTTTCATCCTTCATTTTGCAATTGAACCGGGTTTCCCCAGCCATCTTGTTGCTCACAATTCTATTTATTTGCATCCCGATTTCTCCGTTTTCCAACCTAATGCACTTTTCGGTTACCCTCCTTTTTTCTGTTGCTCGCCACTGATTTTCGATGTGTATAACCCTTTTGGAACCAAATATGAATGAGTGACACAATATTTGATACATTTCACACCTCTATGTCGACCTTTTACATCCGGTTCATGAAGAAATTTTAGGAAAAAGGAGTGAAAGAAAAAAGAAGAGAAGAATGATACGGAAATTGAAATTGAGAAACTTGATTAATCGAATCCATTCCATTTCGAAACGAATGTACGCATCTCATCCAAAAAATAAAAAACAAATCTAATGAAGTTTCGGACGGAAATAGGAGAGAGAAAACAGAAAAAAAGTGGAAGCCGAAGAGGAGAAAAAATAAATAGAGAATGAGAAAAAGTGCTCTATTTGAATAAAAAACATTGGGATCCAACTAATAAGAGCAAGAAAGGGAGTCACTCTTGTACGTTCAGTAAATGAGAACAAAAGCTTAAACGTTCTGAAGATCAATTGTATATTTCTTCCTAAAGAACACAAGCTCTGAATTAGTATTACATCTTGAAGTAAACATCATAAAAGTGTTCAAAATCTTAGCTTTTTAAAAGATATTTTCAAACAGAAACATCTGGTTTTCAAAAAGTATATTCGAAAGTGCTTATTGACATTTCATCACTAGCTTAGGTGGCAAAATCAAACTTTTATAGTTCCAAAAGGTTATTTACACTATTGACAGTTCATACTACCGTAGTGAAAATGAATGCCTGCTACTTAGAAGTGCTCTTCTATAAGAGAGAATCCAAACTCAAACCAAAACAAGAAGCAACAAAATGTATTTTTTTAACTCAATTCGCCAAATATTTTTTTCAAACCGAACATTCTCAAATGATGCAGAACCAGCACTTGAAAGTTGCACTGATCACCTGAGTAAACCCATTCAGAACCCCTTTGAATTCTTCAAAGACGCCGAGAAATAGAAACAAATAAAAGTAAAAGTGAAAACTTAATACTGTCACCTTTTCTCCCATTTCCTTTCCACTCACTTAATTACTGTGGAAATATGTCTGTTTATCCAATATCCTTTCCGTTTTTATGATCAGTCTCAAAAAAAAATGGGGGAAAAGAAAAAAACACCAGTACAAATTGGGAGTTAATTTGGCATCTAGGGCGTGGTATAAAAAGTGTCAAATCGAATTCGAATTGAAACAAAACGAAATGATGGAAAGAAAGAGAGAAAATGAGAAGGAAAACCCGCGCATTTTCTAAACTTCACTCATAGAGATTTCGAGAAAAAAAGACGAAGAAGATAAGAAAAGCGTGTTGCCATAGAAGGCGTCGAAAGCCTTGTTTAGATGATGATAGAAGGCGTAAAAAGGAGAAGAAGGACAACAAACCGCCCGTCCGGCAAGTCCCGGCGAGACAGAAAGTTTGCAAGAACGGGCGGCCCATTATACAATGATTCGTTTTCACGCTAGTATCTTCTCTACGATTCAATTTGGTTTCTTTTTCTATTTCAAATGCTGCCACGAAAAAAAAACACACAAGAACGAACGCTGGATCATCAATTTCAATGGATAGGCATGAAGATTTAGAAATCAAGTGGAAACGAGGTAGGATGTGAATGTACTGAATACAGATACTTTTGATCTAGAAAACGCAATATACGCAATGATGAAACATAGTTTAACAGGATTTTACCTTCTCAAGAAGTTTGGATTATCATAGATAGTAATATACAAATTAAGTTTTCCTATCGAAGAAACGAAAAAATTGTGATAATTTATTGATGAAAAATTAAAAATCAAATCAAATTTGCTAGAGGACATGATAAAATACAGTAGGTGACCAAACTCGGCTAACATTAGGTTAAAGATTAAGATTAGGTTAAATAGATTTTTATTGTACTTCCAAAACAGCTTTTCTGTTTTTTTTTTTTGAGTTTTGGTGTGGTAAAAAATTCATTATGAAGTTCTCTTTCCGAACTAGGAAATCGAACAATTAACACAGAGGCAACTCTAGTGCATTTCTATTGCAGGTAGTTTTTCATCACTATTCGATTTCTATCAAAAAGTTGTTTTTAAAAAATTACTAGTGATCAACCTCAATCAAAAGTTTAGTGATCCAACGGAATTTCGAAATTTTGAAGGTTTGATAGTAATTGGGTGTGAATAATTCTGTGAATTGCGTGACTATTATTCTTGAACATTCGAAACATTCTTTCCGGTTTCTCTCTTTCTTTTTTCTTTTGATTGGTGTCAAATAATTCAGTTACAATTATGCAGGAATTATAACAATTAACACAGTGAAGAGATATAATGTGATATAAGGGAGATACCTGATAGAAAACTAATTTACCGATTAGATTTCTGAGGGAGTAGTAGAAGAAAAGAGGGAAGGTCAATATTTGAAAGAGTTGAAAAGTAGTGTGACACAAATTTGATCAGCGAAATGAAACAGTACCCGCCTTCTTATTACATCTTTTGTTCTTATTTTGTAACGAATTTGAAGAGCAAAAAAATGGAAGAAAAAACTAATAAAACCAATAACATGGTTGTACGATTGTAGATGAAAAGAGGGTGAATAAAAGAGGAAGAAGATATTGTAAAGAAGAAAAAAAATCAATTGAGATGGAAAAAAGGAGGTACTGATGATTCAGAGCATGGGAAAACTATTGACGGTACAGTGTAATAACCTTTAAAATAGGAAGAGATTTTTTTTCGGAAGTCTAAGAGTAATCACATCGACGGAATTGTGAAGTTTGGAAAATAATCAC